>OW569338.1:10000-1274600 GCA_937595015.1 Polyommatus icarus | reverse complement strand
ATTATGTCAAGAAATAGATTCCACATGTCACGATATAGCTGTCATATGTCTGTCTGACATATGACATTTGATACGAAAGACCCTACAGCTATAACATAGCACCATAAAACACTATGGTCGGACGGTTACCATCCCTCTGGTGGCAAATGATAATATATGGAAAACCCTCAATGACGCAGACTCGTAACTGCCTATGAATCAATTTCCTCGATGGTACGTACCTTATTCTGTTTGTCTTTGCTCTTGCTGCGGCCGGTGACCGCCTCGATCTTGCCCCTGATCATGTCCCATGTGCCTGCACATAATACAATACCGTGTGAGGTGGGGACACAACGAGATAGAATAATGCTGTTGCTTTATAAAAAAAAAACTTGTCTCATCGTTTTCATAATATTATATTCTACGCGTTCCATTTAGCGTTAAAAACTATCAAAACACAACAAAGGAGGCATTTTGAGCGTTTTGGCCGTTTTATAACGCGGAACGCGGGGATTGTGGTAATAACAGTATCTGTAATCTTAAAAATAATAAACAATAAACATATTATATAGACTAAAACATACTAATAAGAATATGGTCTAGATGTCACTTGTGACGTCTTCGCGATAAAATACAACAGTTTCCTGGAATGCACTTCAACGGGCTTATCTTTGACGTATCTATTGTGCATATTTTGTAAATTGTCATGTTATACCAACATTAAAAACAATAAAAATCAATTTATGGTTTTAATCAAGTAAAACAATTAAAATAATCAAATGCTTAAATTATTAGTCAATAGTCACACATCGAATTAAGAGATATCGAAATTACGCCGCGCAGGTTAAAAGTAAATAAAACTCTTGTTTATAACTCCCGTTGTGCCATTGACTTAACAATATCTAACAATCTTATCAGAGTTTCGATTACTGATAACTCAATACAGCTTAATACCACAACACAAACATCGTTTACCATTTTGCGTATTTTCCTTATGAACTTTGTAATTATTGTTTTATATTTAAAGTTATAAAACGTATGAAAATAGATTTTTTTTTTTGTTTTAATTTTCAGTTTGTTGTGTGTATCGCGTTACGTAAGTTAATATATTTTTTAAATAAAACTACTGCACGATAAAATTGTCAATAACGTTTCAATGAAGGAAGCGGAAGGCAACAAAGAGATTACGCAACAATTCAAAGAAGGGACAAAATGTTGCCGTACGCGTTACACAAAACTAGGCCTAAACCTAAACTAGGCCATCCGTTGTGGATGATTTATATACAGTATTTTCAGAAGGAAGTAACCACTCCTCAAATACTGTAGTACCTGGGACAAGATTTTTCAATGTCTGTATGGTTGCCCAAGCACATACGGCATTCTCGCAACATAGTCGGCCTAGTCCAGAGGAAATAACTAGTCAATACGTTTGGGACCAACTATGTTCAGGTTTCATCACAATGTTTTCCTTCACCGTACGAGCGTCCGTATTATGTACTTGAGATCAGAAAATGTCTCATTGGTACACGCCTCCACCCGGGATCGAACCTGCACCCTCTATTGCTAAGTAACCGTATGCGAGTAGCATACGGTTATGCTCGATAGTTTTTAGTTTTACTCCAAATCGAAGGAAATGACATATTTGACATACAGTAGGGCCTCGTTAATCCGGAGAGGCAAAAACACGACCCTTTTCGAATTATCGAGGCGTCCGGATTATAGTATGCAATATTTAATGTTGATAAAACACATGCTTCTTTAATCAATTTTTAAAATTTTATATCATATAGACAAAATGTACATGTTCATAATTACAATTACCGTGTAAGAAATCAGTAAGTTAAAATAAAACATAAGAGTTAATTCCTTTCGAAAATGTCTGTAATACGAGCTTCTGTTTTTGATTTTCGTACTACATTTCGAAAGCTAGCGGTCTCTAAGTTGATGGAGAAACATAACTTTGTGGCTATCAAATTCGTTATCTTCAGCTCATTTTAAAGCAATGTTTAATCTTTCAAGCCCCATAAGAGCACCGGTGATCGCGACAACAATAGAATAACAATAGATTTCCAAGAATCCGCGATCGAAGCATTAAAGCTCCGGCCGGCCGGATTATAGCGATCACCGAACAAATGGGAGTCCGGATTACCGAGGCCCTACTGTATTTAATTCCATCGAGCCGGCTCGAAGCGAGGCTTTGAGCTGTCAGTTTTTTCGGTCCACACGGTGGTTATTGCTCGATTTGGAGTAAAACTATCTAGCAAAACCGTATGTTAGTACTGTTACGGATACGGACAGTTGTTTACCTCTGCGCGTACTTTCTAGAAAAGGCCACCCCTTGTTTATGTGAATTGCGTGTTTACGTAAACAATCCAGAATGGAACGTTCCAGAAAGCGTCGCGGGCCATATAAAAGGTAAACAAGCCGGCGTTCAGTTCAGTTTTATCTGAGCGATCTTCGAGGCGACTTCGAAGCGAGAACAAGTGATCAATAGTGAGTGACAGTGATAGTGATTAGTCATTGGACTTAGTGCTTAGTGTTTGGGCTTAGTGATTAGTGTGAGCTAGTGTTTATGAACAAAGTCTTCAAGAGAGTCACCAGGTCTTTCTCTCCGAATCCAAAGAACCCTAGCACGTAACAGTACTTAGCATAAGAGTGCGAACCAAAGGTCTACCCACTAGGCCACGGACGCCCTTGAATACGGACGCGTTACACAGAGTCAGAAATTAAAAAAAAAGTTGTAACTGGCGGTACCCATAATTCGCCTAACATTCCTGCATCGCGCTATCGAAGTTTTCTAAGCGCGTCGGTATCTATACGACAGCTGATATGTATCACGTGGGCTTCGGCCTGACCGAGCATAACACCTCGCTCGGTCGGAAGATCTTCCTTTGGCCTCCACGCATTATCCTCACATAACTAGTACCTAGGCTTTCCCTTAATAGCTTATATCTCTCACCTTTCTCCTGATGTATCTTGCCCTGGCTGCCCGCAGCCACGTGGTACACGTACCGCCGGTCCAGCTCTCCGCCCCCGCTCGCGCATGACAGCTCTCCGTGCGGCTGTTATAACAGTTAAGAGCGAGCTGTCAAATTTTGCTGTGTTTTCTTATAAGTATTACGATCCCGGAAGACGATTGACTTAAATGAAATTAAGATTTATTTAATCATTGTATATTTATCTGATACTAGCCTAACGGAAAAACACGATTCACTTATTTTGACTCGATAGTTTTATTTTTCGAAATTATGAATATTTCTGGGCTTTTCAACAAATATCTGTTACACTTATTCAGTTACTATAATTAAATCACTTGCACTACTACAATCGCACACTTTGTAAAATCATAGCTAAAGGAAATATTAGTACCAATTGTATTTAGTTAGTTAATGGAATCAGGCGTTACTTTGCGGAAATCCATAGCTTAAAATTTAGTTTGTTATTGTTTTTAGCAATATTCCGCGAAATAAACTTCCACCTTTAAGTAAATGAGTGAGTGCACGCATAATTTTTAAGTAATCATCAAAAAACTGTTTTGGGACTTACGACCTTTACTTTCGTGCTATAGTGCGGGAACCCTTGTTACGCGATATTGTTCACTACTAGCTGCGGCTCAAAGTACAATTTATGCGGGCACGATTCATGGAATCATTATAATATTATCACGATTGGAAGATAGCGGGGTATGTAGGCGGGGCTAGCGTGTTTTGATAATTTTGGCAGCCCGGTCTTAAATGTGAAGAATTTCGTTTAATGATTAAACTTTAATTTAACGGTTCAACTCCCGTAAGGCCCAAGTGGGCCGCGATAACAATTGAAAGGCTATTGTATCTCGTTTTCCGCGATCGAAGGATTAATGAAGAGTTATACAGAAAATTTACGAAGTTTATGCCAAAATATTAATTATATTAAAGTACTCATTAAATCTCTCAAGATGCGGCCTTAAAACTCGGCCATATGAAAACAAAAAGTATAATATATTTTAATGTTTTTCATTCTATTTAACACATTTGTTCATAAATTATATTAGAAAGTAAAAATGATATTGACCTTGTTATCGGGTGGCGGCGGCACGAACTGCCAGGCCTCATCCTTCTTGCCCTCCTCGTAAGAGTGGTCCAGAAGTGATAGCCTGTATAAACACAAATAATTAAACCAACGTTTATAATAACGTACGTAAAATAAAAGACTGGCAACTATCCAAACCAGTAGATTTGTCCACACTGTGCCTTTTTCTGATGCATGGCATGGCGTTATAGCGCAGTCAACAGCGAACGTGAGGAATGCCCGCGACGCATGCCCTCTGACCATCTAAAACTTTCGCTTTGTTATTAAAAATGACAGTACGCATTGCGTTCTTTGACACATTCAATTATTGAATGCGCCAAAACGAAAGTTGAATGAAAGAAGATGACGAAAATTGAAGACGAAAGCGCATAATGTGGACTTAGCTAAACGTTTAGATAGGGCCAAGCCACGACACTGCGTTGCGACGTCGCATCGCAAAAAACAACATTGCTTTTCTATGGTTGTTTTTGCGATGCGCAGCCGCAACGCAGTGTTGAGTCCTGGCCCATAGTAATAAATTTTTATACGTCGTCTGAAAATTAACACAAAACAATTATGCATACTATTAAATAATATACGTTAAGCTGAAATTGAAATCAGAGAAAATCAAACTCTCGGCTAATGTAATATATTAAATTTTTAAGCGTTGAATTTGACGTCAATATGACCAGAGCGAGCTATTTATATGATCTATATAAAATGGATGAGTATCTAAGTGCCGAACTGCCCACTACACATGGTATTCCCCAAGGAAGCGCAGTCTCTCCAACCCTCTTCCTCATCTACATTAACGATCTGTGTACGCTCAATCTTCGAGATGGAAAAATATTTACATTTGCGGACGATACAACTCTCGTATTTCAGTCGGACTCATGGTCGAAGGTCTACAAATCTGCACAAAGTGGCCTTGACTTGGTTTCTGGATGGTTGCGCTCCAATATCCTGACCCTAACTGCTCAGAAAACGAAGTATATTGCTTTTACAATACGGAATTCCCCCCATACAATATCCACATACAACATCTACGCCCATACTTGTCCCAATCCCTACGCTGTCCCATGTACGTGTGAGTCACTGGAACGTATCACAAAAACTAAATACTTAGGCGTCATACTCCTCCCTCAGTTTCCGCCCACACGTTGAAACACTTACTGCACGAATAAGGAAGCTAATACCCATCTTCAAGAATCTAAGAAAAGTGGCCAGTGAAGCTTTAAGGAGAACTGTATACTTATCGTTGTGTCAATCTGTGCTCACCTACTGTATTACAACGTGGGGAGGCACTTACACAAACATTATGCTGCCACTAGAGCGTGCACAGAGAGCTATGTTAAAAGTATCTAATAACCTTCCATTTCGATTCCCAACCCAAGACCTCTTTAGGAAACATACATTCCTGACCGTACGTCAGTTATTTATATCACAAGCAATCCTAAAACACCATGCAATTCTGACTTACACTCCACAATCCATCCTGTGCAAAAGACGCATCAATCCCAACACATGTAGTCATATATTCCACACCTGTTTTGCTAATCGATTCTTTAGTTTTATTGGAGGCTACATCTATAAAAAGGTCAATGAAATTATAAATATTTATCCTGCAACAAAATCAGTATGTAAAATTAAACTAAATGAATGGCTGCAAACTTTAAATTATGAAGAGACAGAAAAACTTATAATGGTCCCTGACTCAATAATTATTAAAAACACACACACACACAAACTAACACCCTCACAAACACTCAAAATACTAACATGAAATCTGGACTTCACTATAAAATAATATAAATGTCGCAATAATTAGTGTTCTACTGTATTGCAAGATGGTCCGGAGTCTCTGGTGTCCTGAAATACAGGCAACGCCTAGTTTAGGCACCAGTCTCCCACAAAACCTGTGTTTTATGTAGAATCTTTAATAATGTGTAATTTTGTGGTGAGAAAAATAATAATAAAAATATTTATTATTATTACAATATACAACCAGTCAAATGTTATTATGTTACGTCACACGTCAAAAACACCATTCATGATAAGCGAAGACAATCCTAGTTTCGACACCTAGCGGGATAATTTAGCAATTACGAGGGCTGCTATTTATGTATCCGGAACTAGCCACTTACAAGAACAATATTTAAAATGTAATTACAACATTTGAAAATAGAACTCTTTGGTTGAAGAATACATTGTGGCGTCATTTTGAAAATTGCGTGTCTTCATTTGCCATGGATTTAACGCGTGAACATTTTCGTGCATTGATTTACTACGATTTTCGGCGTGGGCTAAATCAACAACAGTGCTTTATTCAACTCACCGCAACTTTTGGAGATGAAGCACCATCAAAAACCACTGTTTATCACTGGTACAGTGAGTTTAATCGTGGGCGGTCTATGCTCACGGATGAAAATAAAGAAGGTCGCCCAAAAACAGCTGTTGTCCCACAAAATATAGATGCTGTGCGGGAACTAATAATGCGTGATCGTCATGTTACATATCGCGAGATAGAGGCGTCCTTAGGCATAAGTATGACGAGCATACATAAGATATTACACGAACATTTGGCTGTAAAAAAATATGTTCGCGTTGGATTCCGCACAACTTGACAATCGATCAAAAACGGGCTCGTGTCGATTGGTGCAAAAAAATGATAAAAAAATACAACCGTGGTACGTCAAAAGCCGTTTATAATATCTACACAGGTGATGAATCTTGGATCAATGCATATGACCACGAAACTAAACAACAGTCAACGGTGTGAGTGTTCCAAGATGAGCCGAAACCAACAAAAGTTACTCGTGCAAAAAGTACTTTGAAGCAAATGGTCGCCTGTTTTTTTGGAATTAATGGACATGTGGCTACAGTGCCATTAGAGAATCGTAAAACGGTTAATTCTGAATGGTATACGACCATTTGTTTACCAGAAGTCTTTGAAGAAATAAGAAAGGACAACCGACAACGCAGAATCATATTACATCACGACAATGCTAGCTGTCACACCTCAGCTGAAACAACTCAGTTTTTGGAGGGTCAAAAGATCGAATTGACTGGTCATCCGCCGTACAGCCCTGATTTGGCACCTAACGATTTCTTTTTATTTCCATACGCGAAGAACAAACCACGCGGCTCGAAAAACGTTGACCACGTAGGTCAACGTTTTTCGAGCCGCGAAGAGGCTGTTGATGCGTTCAAAATGCACGTTTTGGAGATACCTCAATCAGAATGGAAAAAGTGTTATGAAAATTGGTTCCAGCGTATGCAAAAGTGTGTCGATCATCGCGGCGAATATTTTGAAAAGCAATAAAACTATATTAAATGATATATTATGTTTGTTTCTTTTTTTAATTCCGGATACATAAATAGCAGCCCTCGTATTATTATTTTTAACAAAAAATTAAAACCGACTTCCAAGGTAAAAACAATAATAACATTAATATGAACTAAAAAGTATTAAATAATTTTTACTATCTAATAGTTCCTTTTTCCGAATTCGGCTAAACCTCAACTATTTCTGTACTCAATCTTCATTATTTTGAAGTCGGTACCAGATAGCTGAATATTCAGTCCTCTGACAGAATATTTGAAACTTTTGCAACTGGCACCGACTTCAAAATTATGAAGATTGAGTACAGAAATAGTTGATGTTTAGCCGAATTCGGAAAAAGGAACTATTAGATAGCAAAAATTATTTAATACTTTTTAGTTCATATTAATGTTATTATTGTTTTTACCTTGGAAGTCGATTTTAATTTTTTGTTATAAATAATAATAATTTCACTCTTTTTAGTTACACTAGTAGGTAAACCTTCGCGTATATTTTACGTATCCTATTACAATTTGTTAAGAGTCACAATTCACACTCACAAAATAATATATTATCAGTGAAGTGAATTGTGCTAAGTAATTTAACAATTTTAATGCTTCAAGCCCCAAGCGGTCACCCGTGATTGCGATAACAATAGAAAGGCTATTGTGTCTCGTTTTTCTACGATCGAAGGATCTATCAGATAAAAAATTGTATAAACTTGCATAGGATGTAGCGTAACTCATAATATATAATATTATCATAATTATTGACAGCTGTTCTTGTAATCAAGAATTCAATTTCAAATCGATACTTAGTGCGCCATCTATCGATTAATAAGTGTAACTAATTAAAAATACACTTAATGACTTTGTTTTGTTTAAATGTTCTTTTTAAAATAACTTTATTTTAATTTTATTTGTCTATTAAAATTTTATAAAGTAGTTAGTAAAGTATTCGATCTGTACTTATATAAAGTAGTAAAGTATATTCGATCGCCGAGGCATCGGCGCGGCAATGCCGTCGCCTCCGCGGCGCTGACCGCCGTGTATTAGACAAACAGGTGTTGTTATAACAGTGCATAATTATTATTATTATTAGTATATACATATGCCTTGTACTATTATCTATTTTGTGCCATGAGACATTGGTGACCTTAACACGACGTGGTAATGATGATGAAGATGATGATGATGATGATGATGATGATGATTATGATGATGAATATGAATTGCATAGTAGCATATGCTTTCTGTTCTTAAAACAACGCCGAAACTCCCAAACGTGTATCTATAAGGAGTCAGGAGTTCTCTCAGCATCTTCGATACCATGGTATACCTTGACCCAATATTTGACTTTTTGGTAGCGTATTCTTAGTACACTTCACATAAACCAAAATCACCATATGTTTCCATATAAATTTCGAGGAGTTCCCTCGATTACTCCTGGATCCCATCATCAGGTCACCACTTTTGTGAACATGGTACCAAATTGGAGTGAAACCAAATACAACAAAACAAAAATTTCAAAAATCGGTTCACAAACGGCGGAGTAATCGTTGAACATACAAAAATAAACAAAAATAAAAAAATATATATCCACAGCCGAACATATAACCTCCTCGTTTTTTGGAAGTCGGTTAAAAATCTTCCCTATTACGACGAATCAATACGCGAGTTTTAGGCTCAGTCATATTCTTTTTGTACTCGCCTGGTCCGCGGGTCGCAGCACGGGTACAGGGGTCGCAGCACTGTCAGCAACACGGAGTCGTATTGGCTGTCGTTGAGTAGGGCTTCCGCCTCGCCCACACTGCTCACGCCCTCTAGCGAGCGGTTGTTGATCTGTTAACGTTAGGAAAGTTACTATGAATTGTAGAGATCAACTACGATAACATGGCGCGCCCCTCCAAATGACTGTTTCAATGTGTGTAGTCACATCCTTATGAAAGAGTTTGTATGTTGTAAGTATTCAACCAATCACAGTACACGTAACATTTCAGTTAGGGCCTTATCACACTGGCGATTAGCAAGCGATTTGAAAGCGACGCGATTGCGCTGCGCAATCGCGTCGCTTTCAAACCGCTCGCTAATCGCCAGTGTGATAAGGCACTTAATGTCACTTATTACTAAGATTTGTTGGTCAACTAATCATAACTAGCCGACCGCGCAAGACAACGCACTTGAAACGTTTTGACAACGCACTTCAAACGTTTTGACAACGCACTTCAAACGTTTTGAATTTTGGAGGGGCACGCCATGTTATCTTAGTTGATCTCTACAGTGGTTAAGGTGTCAAACCATAGCTCAGTGACACGAATAATGTGCAATGTGTATTGTGAAATAAGCAGAAATAGCGTAAGAATGAAGTTAAATTGCTCAGATACCTCGCAACGTCAGCATGAACGCTGCTTCTTTTGCACATAAATAATATTATAAAAGTCCTAGCGACCCGCCCCGGCGTCGCACGGGTATAAAATATAATATAGCCACTGAAAAAAAATTAAAATTGATAGCCTATGATCCTTCACGTGGTCTACTTCTTATCTGTGCCAAATAACATAAAAATTGCTCTAGTAGTTCGCGAGATAAGCCCTTTCACATAATTCCCCCGTTTTTTCCACATTCTCCTATCAGTATTAGCGTAATAAAATATAGCCTATACCCTTCCTCAATAAATGGGCTATCTGACACTGAAAGAATTTTTCAAATCCGACCAGTAGTTCCTGAGATTAGTCCGGTCCGTACCGACCGTAGTCAAGTTAGCCCTTTCAAATAATTTTCCCCGTTTTTTCCACATTTTCCTCTATTTCTTCGCTCCTATTAGTCTTAGCGTGATAATATATAGCCTATAACCTTCCTCGATAAATGGGCTATCTAGCACTCAAAGAATCATCAAAACCCGTTGCGTAGTTTTAAAGATTAAAGGGAACAAAGGGACATGAGGGAAAAAAGCGACTTTGTTTTATAATAAGTATAGATATAGATACTTACACTGACAACTCTATCGCCGACGTAAACATTGCCCTCTTTGGCGACGACGCTACCGCACGCAATTTTACTGATGAATATACCTACAAATATAAACATCAAAGTGGTAATTACATTTTTTTTTAATAAAATTAGGGGGCAACTGCCGCTTTCCATAGACACTATCAATATCAGAAGAGTTGCATGTGCGTTTCCTTGTGTAATAAATAGTAAAAAGTTAAGGTAGAGGAATAAGCGAGGCGCGTTGGTCTGCACAAAGCATGTTATTGGTAAACAAGTGTGATCACCAGAGCTCGGGGTTAGGTAGTGTGATTTCGGAATTTGAACGGGATTGAAACACGAAAAATTAATATGGACATTCCCTTCCGAGGGATTCACATAATTGTTTTTATCGACCTCAAATAAAATACTGGATGTTAAAATGTATTAAAAAAACATTAATATTGTCAGAAAAGAACACTACTACTACGATTAGGTCCTGCAAAATTAAACTTTGGTCATAGATTATATAATACAATACTCTAAAATCGACAAATCGATCTCTAAAACAAGGCTAACATAATGCCTAGTTTCACTTTATTTTCAAAGCCTCTATCAACGAATATAATGTAAACTATCTCAAAATTATCTAGTTTGAAAACAGTGCAGTTCTATCTTTAGCAAGAGGGCATATACGTACCCGAAATTATGTAAGTCAGTACTTACATAATTTCGGGTACGTATATGCCCTCTTGCTATCTTTGTGCACTGTTTTCAAACTAGATAATTTTGAGCTAGGACGTAGGAAAATTACCGATCGGAAACCGAATACTTGCATTATTAGATTAGATGATAAGAACCCAATTTAATACTGTATTTACTCCTAGAACGGTTAAAAAAAGCCATAAAAATAATAATAATTTTACAGTATGGGCAACTACAGGAATTAAAATAAGCAGACAAAGATTATATGAATTGTATGATGAAAAATGCATGAATACTAGTGATAAATTCAAAACATATGTAAAAAACTATTCAAAGATTTTTAAAAAAGTTTGTAAAGCCGCTAAGGCTATTCACATTAGGAATAAAATTAAAAATTCGAGAAATAAAATCAAAACTACTTGGAAAGTAATAGCTGGTGAGACTGGAAACGTCACCAGTCGTAGCTCTGATTTTGAAATTTATTTTGAAAATAAAATGATTACCAATGATCATGAGGTTGCGACTGTCTTCGAAAAATTTTTTGCTGACATTCCGGTCTCAACTACGAAAAATTTAAACTCCTCACCTGCAGCTGCTGAAAAACTACTCAGAGACAATGTAAAGGAATGTAATGTCAATTTTAGGTTTAGAGAGATTGTCCCCAAAGATATCATTGATACTTTTAAATTCTTAAATATTAAAGATACTACTGATCTCTGGGGCATGTCTACTAAAATTATCAAATCAATAATTGACATTATAGCTCCTCATCTATCAATGATTTTTAATGACTGCATAAAGAGTGGTGTTTTTCCTGACTTGATGAAGCACAGTAAGGTTGTACCTTTATTTAAAGCGGGACTTAAATCTGATCCTACAAATTATAGGCCTATATCGATTCTACCGACTCTAAGTAAAATATTTGAAAAAATAATTTTAAATCAGTTACTATTACATTTTAACTTAAATAATTTATTGCACAAAAATCAATATGGTTTTACTAAGGGTCGATCCACAACGGATGCTGGTATAGGTCTTCTTTATAGTATATTTGAAGCATGGGAGGACTCGCAGGATGCCCTAGGGGTTTTTTGCGACCTCTCCAAGGCTTTTGACTGTGTTGAGCATGCTACATTGATCAGGAAATTGCACCACTATGGCATTAGGGACTCAGCACTCAACCTTTTGACATCTTACCTCAAAAATAGAACTCAAAGGGTTGACATTAATAGTAAAAGGTCCAATGGGACCAAAATAGAATTAGGCGTCCCACAGGGATCCATTTTAGGTCCATTCCTTTTTCTCATCTACATAAACGACTTACCTTATCTTGTTAAGGATAATGATAATGAGATAGTACTTTTTGCTGATGACACTTCACTTATTTTTAAAGTGAAGCGACAACAGTCCAATTACGACGAGGTAAATAGTGCTCTCTCAAAAATAGTACATTGGTTTAACGTTAATAACTTACTTCTAAATTCTAAGAAAACTAAATGTTTAAAATTTACTTTGCCCAATGTTAGGCAAGTTAAAACCAATATACTATTAAATGATGAGAAGATGGATTTGGTGGACTCCACTGTATTCTTAGGCATTACACTAGATAGTAAACTACAGTGGGGTCCTCATATTGCTAATCTTGCAGATAGGCTCAGTTCTGCAGCATACGCAGTCAGAAAAATACGGGAAATTGCTGACGAAGACACAGCAAGACTAGTTTATTTCAGTTATTTTCATAGTAGAATGTCGTATGGCATCCTCTTATGGGGAAACGCTGCCGACATTAATACGATTTTTGTGCTGCAGAAGCGAGCTATACGTTCAATTTATAAAATGTCAGCTTTTGAATCTCTGAGAGAAAAGTTTAAAGAAATTGGTATTCTAACTGTTGCTTCTCAATACATTTTGGATAATGTTTTATATGTTAGAAAGAATCTTAGTAAATTTAGAACCAAAAGTGACATTCACGGAAGAAACACTAGAAATAAGTACAAACTAGAAATACCGGTGATCAGACTTAGTAAAGTTAGTAAATCTTTTAAAGGTCAATGTGTACGCCTTTACAATAAAATCCCAGAAAACGTTCAAAATCTTTCCATTAATAAATTTAAAAATGTAGTCAAAGAACGTTTGTGTGCCAAAGCCTATTATAAGGTCAATGATTTCATAAACGACGGCACATCTTGGGAGTAGGATGGCTGCTTGCAAGGCTACTTCTACATTATTTTATGACTTACAATTATGTATGTATGTTGACATTGTATAATTTTAAGTTACAGAATTGTAAACTTTATTTTAAAAGATTAATTTTTTTCTCACTTTTTTTGGTAAATAAAGTGGGCCCCCTGCGAGTTTCTTACGCCGGTTCTTCTCGCCGGGTTAGTTCCCGAACCGGTGGTAGGCATCATGTAGACTTTCAGAAAATATTTGCAAAAATTTATTCTGAATAAAAAAATTTGAGTTTGAGTTTGAATTAAAAGTTGATTAAATGAACTATTAACTCAAAAATAAGATATATAAAATATTGAGAAATGTTAATCAGTAGGTATACCTACTGATTAACAGTTACTCGCTATAGCGAGGAGAGACAGTAAGAACGAATACTTTGCGCAGATCGAAGAGCAAAAAAGAACGTGGCTTTTTTCCAAGATCGTAAAAACGACAGTCGGCGAGATGGTCGGCGCGGGGGGCGGGCACTTGATGGCTCGGATCGCTCCGGGCACACCCGAGTGAATACGATCGTGGTGATTTTGACTCGTGCATTGCGCCCGAGTAGATTGAAATTTCCAAAATATTATTATTATTTTGTTAAGCAATTCTTATTTAATTTAATTTTCTATACAAGATGTTTGTGTAAACACCGTTGTCCTTGAAACCATCAAATGAGCCCGTCAAAATGAACAACTTTTTCTATGAGAACAATGCTGGGAGTTAAAAAAATCTGTCTTCATACTCATACAAATTGCCGATCCGGGCATCTGTATGGGTATAAATACGGCATTTTTTTTTGAGTTCCCAGCATTGTTCTCATAGAAAAAGTTGTTCATTTTGATAACGGTGTTTACACAAACACACTGTATACATAGATAGGCCATGAATGATGGTTTGGTGGCGTTATACTCGTAAACTTGAGAAATCGCCACTGGCTACATCTCATAGTTGCCTTTACTTCGTCAGGTACAGATTAACAAAACAAAAATAATCGGCCAAGTGCGAGTTGGACTCGCGTACGAAGGGTTCCGTACCGTTAGAGAGCAAAAATAGGCCAAAATTGTGTTTTTTGTAAGGGAGCCCCCCCTTAAATTTTTATTTTATTTTAATATTATTATGAATTATTGACTTAGACATACAATAAGGTCCTTCGTGAAAATATCATGTGCCTACCTGTTGCCATTACTGATATAGAGCAAAAAAGGTAGAAAAAATCTTGTTTGTTGTATGGGAGCCACCCTTAAATATTAATTTAAGGGTGGCTCCCAGTTGTAATAGCGGCAACCGAAATACACAATCTGTGAAAATTTCAGAAGTCTAGCTATAGCGGTTCTTGAGTTACAGCCTGGAGACAGACAGACGGACGGACGGACGGACGGACAGACATCGAAGTCTTAGTAATAGGGTCCCGTTTTACCCTTTGGGTACGGAACCCTAAAAACCGTTGTTTTCAATTGTTAACAATTAATGAAATTTGTTCACAATAAATTGAATTATATACAATGTTGTTTTAGCCTAGTTCAATTGATTTTTTTTAAAAGAGGGCATCACTGTGCACCTTAAAAACAAGCCTAAATTGTGCAGAAGTAGTTCTAAGTAGGTAGCAAAATTAATAATCAACAAATCAGATCAACAATCATGATCCGGGATTTATCCCGGGGGTATGTCCATATTAATCTTTACATTTTGTCACAAGTACCAAAATCACACTACCTAACCCCGAGCCCTGGTGATCACTTACGTAACGCGTCGTTATTGTTTCTGCCCTACTAGGCAAGTGGCAAGCGATTATCGTAAACGCCAACAAAATATATGCGATTTGACATAAGTCATCGCTTCGCTAGCGAATACTTAATATGTCAAATCCCATACATTTTGTTTGCGTTTATGATAATCGCTTCCCACTTGTCTAAGCCCTCAGGTAAGTACACATGTGTGAAAATTTCTAAACGGCCTTCCTGTATAACGTCTACTTGGTATTCTAGCTGTAAGTTTTTGTTAAAATATACAAATAAAATAAAAAATTTAAAAATACCAATTGCCCCTTCTTATTTTATTGATCGATCGGGAGACAGACAAACATAACATACCATGCTGCAACTGTATAGCAGCAGGCGCAGCAGCCAACCGCAGCAGCGCTCGTGCGGCGCGCGCGCGCTGTATCCGTAGCGGGACGGGCCCGCGCGCCGCCGCCGCACGCAGCGCCGCCGCACACGCCGCGCCGCGAGCCCACGCGCCGCTGCCGCACGCCTCCGCTATGCGGTCTAGCACCCTATATAACAAAACAAAAATAAAAAAAACAAAAATAAATGAAACAAAAATAAATAAAATAATTTAAAGACTGTAATACTAAGTACTAACATACAGTTTTGCTCAATAGTTTTACTCCAAATCGAATAATAATTACTGTGTGGACCGCAAAACTCACAGCTCGAAGGCTCGCATCGAGCCAGCTTGATGGAATTAAATGTATCGATTTAGAGTAAAACCATCGAGCAAGGCTGAATATGTGGACGAAAACCGAGCCGCGGGTTTTGCTTTACGTTATTGCTCGATCGAGCAAAATCGTATGTGAGAACTTAGCATTACAAATGATATAACGATATGGTTTGTGACGTCTCAACGTGACTACTTATTTAATCCGCCCACCAGCTAGCACCAGCACCAGCCCCAGCCCTGTATATCACTATTCACTCACTTGAGCTTGCCGTCGGCGAGCGAGCCGCGCTGCACGGCGGCGACATACGCGCTGTAGTCGTCGGGGTAAGCGGGGTCGTCGCGCCCGCCCACCAGCACCAGCCCCGCCCACCAGCTAGCACCAGCACAAGCCCCAGCCCTGTATATCACTCACTTGAGCTTGCCGTCGGCGAGCGAGCCGCGCTGCACGGCGGCGACATACACGCTGTAGTCGTCGGGGTAAGCGGGGTCGTCGCGCCCGCCCACCAGCACTAGCCCCAGCGGGCCCGCGCCGCTCAGCTCCACCTCGATGCTCTCCCATTCGAAGTCCTACTCAGAAGTGGTAAAGAACATAATAAGTAAAAAAAAGACTTCAAACAGTATTTCCTTGTCATGGGAACATCTAAGAGTCTTAATTTAATTTTATATTAATATTTCACACGTGATATTTCAGACTAGTTAATATCAAGAATATTATATTCCCCATCGTCCTACGCGAAAAACATACCATTCTCATCACCTTGATGAGTGGCAGTCTTCCACAGTGCGTTTTTCGCGTAACTTTCTGCCGCGCACTGTAAAACTCTGGAACGAACTGTTACCAGCAGTATTTCCGGACCTATACAACCTGCAAACCTTCAAGATGTTGTGTTCAGGATGGGTGGGCTGGATTAGGTGTCTTCTTAATATTATAAATGAAAGGCAGGCCTTGACTCGACTCTTGTATTTCAGTAACTGACATTAGTAGCAAAGACAAAGAACACGTACAGATAACAGACTAAAGACTAAAAGAGCAGTGTTGCCATAAGTATTGGCATATCTATATGTAACACAAGAAAAGAGCGTATTCCCTCTTAAAAGGCCGGCAACGCACCTGTAGCTCTTCTGACGTTGCGAGTGTCCATGGGCGACGGTAGTTGCTTACCATCAGGTGACCCGTTTGCTCGTTTGCCCCCTTATTTAATAAAAAGTAAAAAATCTGTACGTATACGAACACGCACCTGTACGTGCGCGCTGGCGGGCGCGGGGGGCGGCGTGCGTGCGTCCCGCTTGCCGCCGTGGCGTCGCGCCTCCGCTAATTCACCGACTATCTGATCACGCTCCTGAAATATATAACGTAATTTTATCACACAGCCACTATATTTTTTAATCATAACAACAATTACATATTAAAAGTTTCTGAGACCCAAGAACAGTTAAGCACACAATTACAATAATTGACTATCGTAGTGAAGTAGCATAACGCTAGAAACAAATTATTATCGCACGCATCCATAAGTCGCGGCTGATGGATGCGACTTAGCAATGTGCACGGTTCATCCGCTGACGGTGACGTCAAAGACCTAGCCTATATTATGTCAATGGTAGACGTCCGCGGATGCAAAAACATCCGGCCAGCCAGATTCTGTTCGGACGTTCGGACGCTCAAGGTCGCGTCCGCGACATACCTATGTGAGACAATGTGCACAGTTTAGTGTATTTTGTATTGATAAGATAGAAACAAGCCGCATCCGATGAAAACGTCCGTGGACGTTCGTCCGATAATTTGTTCCCAGCTTAACGATTCGATTGTTTAAAAATACGAAATAATTGGCTGTTATTTATCTTTACTTTTAATAATATCTTTACTTTCTTAATAAAATCTGACTACTTATTTGAGCAAAAGCACCATCGGCCCATTAGCTCAGTTGGTTAGAGCGTCGTGCTAATAACGCGAAGGTCGCGGGTTCGATCCCCTCATGGGCCAAGCACTATTTTGATATATTTTTTACTTGAAAATATCCGTTAGTTTACATTACCTTACAATTGTATAGCCTGTGTAACATATAATTCATTTTATTTTTTTGTAATGGTCTTACAAATATTCATATTTGACATACCTTTCTAAGCCGATTGCAGAGTGCCTTGACGCTTTCTCTTTCTTGCAACAGTTTGTCTCGTTCTGAGAAAGCCCAGTCCCGTCTTCTCTTTGACACCTGTTGGTAAGAAATTGACAAAATTAGAAAGAATATGCAAATGCATTATTTTCTTGCTTAATTGCTTGCATAAAAGTCATCCCAAGACACCCATTATACTGTACTTGGCGAAACATGGCGGTAGCGGTCATTGCCTCCCTGTCAAAAAACTTGACATTTTCTATATAAACCGCGATTGACAACATCTGACACTTCACAGTCAGTCGCGGTTTATATAGAAAATGACAAGTTTTTGACAGGGAGTCAATGACCGCTACCGCCATGTTTCGCCGGGTACAGTATAGACACAGGTATTATTATTATTATTATTATGTTTGTGTAAGGTATTCCTTGCTCACGGGCAATTAAATCCCGGACCTTTGGAAGGCATGCGTGGAGCCGAGGCCAACACGTAGAGGCCAGTTACACAGTTTTAATCTAAATGTTGTGTGACACTGGCCGGCGACTCTCCCTGTCCGCACTATGAGAGTACGACCAAGGAGAGCCAGCGGCCAGTGTAGGACTATTACAGGGAATGGATATTAGAAATGATACTGGGCTATGGGGGTGAGGTGCTAGTGGACTGGGTAACCGGGACTATGGGAGGACTATGGCGTCTGCCGATACAATGTTGTAACATGTATAAAGTTGGCAGACGGTGACTCGCCAACTCTTTGAATGGGCCCCGGCCGGCCGGTGAAGGCAAGCCGGAGATGGAGAACAGGGGCTTCCCTGGGAGCACTCGGGTGCGTGGGGTCGCTACTCCCCAACAGCTCGCCACAAGCTGCCCTGCGGGCTTATTATTATTCTTTAGATTTTTCTATTCTCCTTTATGGGTGTACGAGCTAGCACGTACATTGCTGAATTGCTGATCCTACATAATCATTTTCCCGGAGTCCCGGCAAGTGCATACTCTCGGGCAGATCGCAACAAGCCGTCATCAATCGCGCACTCATTTTTAGCAGTAACATACAGTCAATATATTATTATCATTTTTATATCAAGGACTTTTAATTTAATAATCAATCTATCATATCACAAAAAGGGTGTAGTCGAGTAAGCAGCTCCTACAATGGGGTTACTTCTAAAGTTGCGGGCTTGTGGCCAAACAACTTCAGGTAAGCTATGATGTTAATTAATGGACAAAAACTTTCTAACAAGTCTGCATGTGTTTAGAATTACAGCCTTTTGTTTGGTGATGTAAGAAAGTGGGTGCATGTCAAGGACTTTCAGGCTATTGTGAAGTGTCTTCGGGATAACGCCAGTACTTGAGATGATGATAGGTACAGTTTTTACGGTATTCACTTTTTTAGTTTCAGAAGTTTTTTAGTATTTTTATGATTAATTCCTTGAACTTGATAATATCCTAAGTATTTATAGCCTTCTATTGGATCTATTGCATTTATGATTTCTTGATTCGGTAACTTATATGAAGTGTTTTCTAATTTTCCTTTATTTACAGCTTGTATTTTACATTTATCAATACCGGATTGCATACAAATATCACTCGAAAATAAATGTGTTATGTCAGCAAGTGTATTTATTTCAGCTAATGTACTGGCAAATAATTTGATGTCATCCATAAACATTAGGTGAGTAATGCGGGTTTGTTGTCTATTGTGATTTATTTTTAAACCTATGCTATTTGAGTTGAGTAGAGAAGAAAGTGGGTTAAGGGCCAGACAAAATCACAGAGGACTTAACGCGTCACCTTGGAATATTCCTCTTCGTATTGATATATACTCAGTTTCAATAGGATTACTAGTGCTGCCTAATTTTAATTTAGTGCTCCACTGAGGCATAATTTTTTCTAGAAAACTTATTATAACTGGATGTATTTTATAATGCTTAAGAATATATATAAGCCACGAATGGGGTACGGAGTCGAAAGCCTTCTGGTAATCTATGAACATAGTGTAGATATTTCGCTTTTGTTTAAGTGTTTGTTTTGTAGCTACGGCGTCGATGGTTAATTGCTCCTTACATCACTGACTTTTTGACGTGACAACGTCTTAAATTAGGTTGCGGCTGGGAGTCACTTATGAAAAAGTGTAACGCTCGGTAACGTTACGATGAGTCACCGAACGAGAGAGAGGCCCGCCGAATGCCTTGCGTCTCTCTCCCACACGTTGTCACGTAAAATCTTCGCCCGTAAAACCGACTTTACAGGCAACAGTTTTTTCGGCATCCTTTTTGTTCCTCGGATAGAATATTGTTTTGTTGTGTTTTGTTGTGTTGTGTAAATTGACTCGCTGAGGCACGCTGTAATTATTTTGTATATATTTTGGAGGCATGTAATAGGTCTATATTTAGCTGGGTTACCGGTGTCGTCTAAATCTTTTGGGAGCATGTAGGTAATGCCTTGTGTTATGTATAGTGGCATTGAGTCTGGTGAGCGGATGAATGTGTTTATGTGATTGTGTAAAATCTTATGAGTACAAGCTAACTTTTTATATCAGAAATTATGGATGTTATCAGATCCTGTAGCCTTCCAATTGTGTGTTTTATTTATAACAGCCCTTAAGAGGTCTAATTCTATCTGTTCGAACGCCATCTCAGACATATTATTTAATCGCTCCTTATCTTCTTGTATCCAGGTGTTTTGGTTATGTTCTTTCGGCTTTGACCATATATTTGACCAGAATTCCTGTAAAGATTGGGTGCTTGGTATAGAACTATTTTCTGTTGTGGCGCTATTTGTGTGTTTTAAAAGGTTTCTGTAAAATAACTTTTCGTTGTTAAAAAACTCTTTATTTTGCTTTTTTCTGTTAGTTGTTTCTTTATATCTCTTTAAACGGTTAGCTAGGGTGTTCAGTTTTTGTTTTAAGGTGTCAAGGAAATGTGCTATATCTGTGTTCTCTGTTTCATGTTTCGAATGTATTTTAAACTGTTCTTTACCAACTAATTGACAACTAATGGCGCATTTTGATTGGTCGTGGCATGCATTTTAGAAATCTCCCGCACCCCGCATGCGGGCCCTATCAACTAGTGAAAATGCACCATAAGCACTCTGACTCCTTAGGTCCCCCATCTGCCTAGGAATCAACTTCTTCGATAGTACGTAGCTACTTACCTCGGCCTCTCTCTGCGCATCAGATAGTTCGGCGCGCATGCGCTCGGCGCGCTGCCGCAGTCTCTCTATCTCCTGGTTCGCCTGCTCGAGATTGTCTACTCGCTCCTTGTCCACTGCATCTACAACTGTAACGGATATATTTTATTAGTATTACTAGCGACCCGCCCCGGCGTCGCACGGGTATAAAATATATAGCCACTGAAAAAATTATGCCTATAGCTCTTCCTCAATAAATGGGCTATCTAACACTGAAATAATTTTTCAACTCGGACCAGTAGTTCCTAAGATTAGCGCATTCAAGTTAGCCCTTTCAAATAATTTTCCCAGTTTTTTCCACATTTTCCTCTATTTCTTCGCTCCTATTATTCTTAGCGTGATAAAATATAGCTTATAACCTTCCTCGATAAATGGACTATCTAACACTGAAAGAATCATCCAAATCCGTTGCGTAGTGTTAAAGATTAAAGGGAACAAAGGGACATGAGGGAAAAAAGCGACTTTGTTTTATAATAAGTATAGATTACGATGTTTGGGCAAGCGTACACGTGGGACAAGACAGTCTTGAGACAGACTATTCTTAATATGTTAGGGTCTATACAGACGGACCGCATTTCAACTGAAATCCAACCGCAAATTGCAGTTCAAGTGCAGTTTGAATGCAGTTGACACGACTGCAATAGAACTGCAAACGAAACAGTTCACACGGCTGCACGCCAACTGCATGCAGTCGTATCAACTGCATTCAAACTGCAATTGAACTGCAATTTGCGGTTGGACTGCAGTTAAAATGCGGTCCGTCTGTATAGACCCTTATAATTTGGGAGGTAGTGCTATTTATTGCAAAGTCATTTCATACCGACCAAATTTTTGTCCAGTAGCACAGAATATATATTAGTTGTTTGTACCAACAGAATTCTCACTAACGAAACCCGTTTAAAGAATTAACGACTCATGCTACGATACTATAAAGTTCAAATTCCGACCGCGCAGTGCTAGGTGCCTACAATTATATTTGCCTACATCTCCGCTCTCTTTCTATCGCATAACTCGTACCTTTTCTGAAGAAATCAGGGTTGTCTCTTTTTAAAAATAATATTATAATCTTTATATTTAATTAAACTACATTTTATTTAACTCGAAATAAATCTAAGATATTATGTCTTAGTACTATGTAGATTTAATTATCATAAATTCGCGTGTAACTAGTTACGCGTACTTAGATTCGATAGGTACCGTATCTTAATTATTGAAACCGGTCTTATATTGCCTACTTAAAGTGATTGTATTACTTAGTCATTTTTGTAAAGTGTAAACACTTACTGATCCCTACTGATTTGCCACCCGCGGGTGGTACTTACAGTTCGATGCCTATTCGCGCGAGTGGGACAGGTCTGCCAGTAGTAGATTAATATTTATCAATCAACATAATGAGCGTCAGTCGCCGCACCCGTGGTGGGTTGTACATTGTGTGTCTCAAAGTTGTCGAAAAAGTTTTTGCCAAAAGTAATTTTATACCGTATGAAACTTTGATGGATTACTATTGAGGTCATTTTTAACCAAAAAATCACCGTCAGCCGTATTGCAGACGGGGGATTCAACGTCAGTCGCGTTACTGAATATGTAATTATTTTTTTTAAATGTAAAGTCATTTTATACCGTACAAAATTTATACAGGTGAATGTTTCTACTTTGTAAATAATAAAGAAAACCGTCAGTCGTTAATACGACGGTGGAAAACCAGCGATATAAGTTATAACCAATATAATAGCCCTACTTCGCGCTCAATGTATCCTAGGGCGTCGTGTAGACGACATTTCCACCTGCAAACGTTCAGCTAACGGCGATTTTCGTTTGAATTAATCACAAAATTGTCTCACATAGCAATTTTAAGTAATTAATTCGATAGCCAATATTTATGAAAAAAAAATTATATACATTTTACTTGTAAAGCGCCATCTGTTGTTATGTACTAAAACTAAAATGACACCTACCGAACCTAAATGTCTATAATCTAGATATGAACCTTTCAAAATGACTTTTCAAAATGAGCGCGACCTCCCCTACTATTAGTAAAATATTCATATTATGTTTTGTATGGAAATAGTCTGTCCTAAGATCGTTGTGCTAAGTGAAATCTAGCTCTTTCTTGGCAATGGCTTATGTCAAATATACGTTTTCGACTTAAAACTTTGTCGTCTACGTTCGTTATCAAATGCATTTTGACGCCATCTGCTGTGTAAAGACGGTTTTTAATATTTCTGTAGCCACTACAGGGCTGAATCGACTAACACAACGCGCCGTCGCATTACGCATATGCCACTGCCGGCCTGCTGCCTCCAGGCAGTGCTCTTTACCAACGGGGTCCTTGTATCAAACAGCTATCAGACATCTCTAGCTCAAAAACTCTAAGGGCCTGTTTCACCACTTTCTGATAAAGTGCCGAATAGGCTATTCACAACTTCGTTGACAGTCTATCCATACTTCATTATATGTCAAGTTAAATTGTGAATAGCCTATTCGGCACTTATCAGGAAGTGGTGAAGTGCTAAAAATTGTCATGGTTACCTTGCAGCTTATCCATGGAGGGGTCGGTAGAGTGTTGTCCGCTGAACTCCGCGACGCCGCTTGCCAAGTGGTGGTGGTACGACGAACTGTCTTGTCTGTCAGTTACAATGTGACATTAGTAAGGCGGCATACAACATAGGCAGAAGAAATTATAAATGTTTTAAAAGCCTTAAATACATTTTTTTATCGTTGAAAAATGTAAGTAAGTAATAACTAACCATCCACAATTATTTTATAGTCATATTGCTTATCTTAGGTTTTTTTAAGGTTGCCAATACAAAAAAAACCGTTGAAAGACATTGATAAATTAGAAAAAGTAAATCTGCTTTTGTAAAGAATGGAAATTTTTAGCTTTACATATTATCGTCGTAACGTAATTTGCGACCTTATCGCGCTATAACAACTGAAGAGATTAGGATGAAATCGTACAAAAATCGGTCCCGGCAAAAACATACGATAGTTTCTATTGCGTAAGGGCCAGGCTACATTAGTGCATTGCGGCGTCGCATCGTAAAATCTACGACGTCGCAGAACGCATCGTGGAAATTTGCGACGTCATTTTCCGATGACATTTTTGCGTTGTAACAACGCATCGCATTTCTGTGCGATGTTGTTTTTGCGACACGACGCCGCAACGCAGTGTTGTGGCCTGGCCCTTAGATAGGCAAATATTTCAGCTACAAACAGTATTGTCAAAATCGTACCGTTTGTTAGGTGCGGGCGCGTTATGTGGCGTCTTGAGGTCGGTACACTCCTTGATCGCGCGGTCGCGCTCCACCAGCGCCGACTCGATCTCGCGACGCAGGCTCTCCGCCTATAACACGACATAGTTTTACCCTAATACATGAGCTATATTATACACCATATAACAAAGTGAGTGTAAGTGATAATATTTAAGGGTTTGTACCACCCTTATAAACTTTAGGGTGTGTATAAGTTTAGTAATAAAAGTAAGAGATAATACTTTAAAGTATTATCTCTCACTTGCTTTTAAGTTAACTTGACTATGCTGACATGAAAATAGTTTATTCAGAATTGAGAGAAGAATGATAAAAAAACTTTACAGGTCAATTTTAAACGCATTTGCTATATGGAAGTAACGAACGCGTACGCTCCGTATGTAGCGAAGAAATCCACAAATATATAATTACTGAAAATTATGAATAACTCGCTACATAACGCAATAAAAATCAACTAGCACAGTTTTTTCGGTGGTTGGCCATCATGTGGACTTTCTGAAAAGATTTGATTCAAATTTACTCAGAAATAAAAAAAATTACCTGGAAAGAACTGTCACCAGCAGTATTTCCGGACCTATACGACCTGCAAACTTTCAAGAAAAGAGCGTAAACGGCCGGCAACGCATCTGCAGCTCTTCTCATGTTGCGGGTGTCCATGGGCGACGGTAGTTGCTTACCATCAGGTGACCCGATTGCTCGTTTGCCCCCTTATTTAATAAAAAAAAAATTGCCAAACATTATAAACGTACCTGTAACGCAGCAGCACGTTGCTCGTCTCTAGACGCCTGCAGCGCCGCCTCGAGCGCCGCAACGCGTTTGAGCGCCGCCTGCAGATCGTCAGATAGCTTCTCCATCTCTTTGTGTACGGTGTCCCTGGAAAATGTTACATTACATCATGCATCACTGAAAAATGCGGACCTAAAATTCGCTTAGTTATCATTAGCATCGTCAAAGTAATTATCACTAGTATGTGTAATGTGTGTGTGTGTGTGTGTTTGCGTGTGCGTGTGCGTGTATAATAATAGCTCCCACACCGGTTTCGGTGACGGTGGCCGGTTTCATTGAAACCAGGCCAGCTACGCAGGAGTAATTTTATAGTGCCTAAGTGTGTGCGCAGTACACAAGAGCACTGCCTATTCCTTTACTGTCATAACCCAGTGGGACGGCAGACCGACACGACTGGCGAGAGATCAGGCGCAGGACCGACTTTTTACATGCCCATCCGACGCATGGATCATCTTACTTATCAGACAATCAGGTGATCAGCCTGCATAGTCCTAACCAAACTTGGAAATATCATGTTTCCAACGCGGGAATCGAACCCACGACCTCCGAGTCAAGAGCCGCGCTCTATACCACTAGACCACGGAGGCGTTGGCGTGCGTGTATGTATGCGTATGCGTATACGTTTGCGTGTGTGTGTACGTATACATGTGCATGTGCGTGTATCAATTGTATAGGGTATGGATGTAGGTGTGTGTATGTATGTGTATAGCTCCGGCACACTCACCGCTCGCTCATGATGAGCGTGTACTCGGCCATGGCGGCGTTGCGCTCGTCGGTGAGCCGCTTGATGTCGCGCTCGCGCCCGCCGCCCTCCCACTGCCGCACCACGCACGCCACCTGCTGCTTGAGGGCGTTCCGCTCGCGGATCTGTGACAAACAGACAGACAAACACATTGAATAATAATAATAATCTTTATTGCTGATAACAATATATGCAAGGTACATTGTTTACATTACAGTAATTATTGTTACAATAACAATATCTTAACATTAAATTAAACAATTTTTATGGTACTAAGTACCTAAACTAGGTCACATGACCTGTTCTTATAGGTACTTAACTTTTGTCATGTTAACGCTCAGATATTGTGTTGTCTGTCTCTGTGTCGTGTAGGCATTCAGGCGAATTCGCGCGCATTACGTTACGAATTTGAAGCTTCGATGCGCTTCGACTCTGCGCTATTATAAATTGACCCTTAGATGGAGTAAGTGCTATAACTCACCGGGAAGCCATCGCGGCGTAGCCAGTGACGTTGCCATGGCAACGTCCAAGCAACGTCTGGCACCTCTACGTCACCGCAAAGAGGTGTTTTTCTTAAAGTTAAGAGCCCGTACTCTCTTTTCTACTGCTCTCTTCACACTCACGCCCTTCTTTCATATGCCAGGTGAAAAAGGACGATCGCCAAGTTAGCGGGCAGTATTCTGTTTTTAAAGGGTGTTTTATAATATGAAAGTGGTAAAAAGTAATTCCAACATTGTATAGACGACTTTCTCAACAATACATTGTATTTTTTTCATACCGTTAAGGCGTCAATACAATCCATAAACAGGTGATATTCTAAACCTTTTACAACAAAAATCACGAAACTGTCGCGGGTTTGAGTTGGATTATTTAAAGATACAGTGTTAACCCCATGTAACGTCACTCTATTTAACGACAAACTCTCTAAAGCGTCGAAATCATTGGACTTTGGGTGGTTTAGCTTGTCTACCATACAATGAAACACTCTACATAGCATCACACCCACTCCCAATAACGACAGCATCACAACGATTAAACAATAAAAAGTACCTTTTAAATTACTAGAATTAGTAAAAACTGCGCAGCTATGTACGTTTTTATGTCGCATTGTTATCCTAGCCCGCAATAAACTCGACTTTCGGCATCATGCATACAGAAATTTCTAAGAAATGCGTTCTTTTGTTTACAAATTGAGTATGATTGCACGTGTAGGCTGTTTTAGACCCTAACTAATAATAAGGAGTCATGGATTATTATCTATTCGTTGTTATATTCTCAGTTGAACATAAACTTTCAAACTGTGAATATGGTTAGTAAAAGAAAATCACTGTATATTGACGAAAAAGTATTGATTTTCCTTCTCTCCATATAACGGCCACTCTATATAACGTCATAAAATGCACGGTCCCTTCAGTGACGTTATATAGAGCAGCAGCATTAGATTATAATTGAAATGATCTTACATGTTGTGTATTAAAACTTATAGAAATACTGTATTTTAACTGTTAAATCACGTCTGTTAAATGAGCGAAATCGGCAAAATTTCGTATGCGGACGCTTAAGTTTATAAACACCGCTTTGCGGCGACATAGAGGTGACATGGTAACGTCACTAGCCACGTCGCGATGGCTTCCCGGTGAATTATAGCTCTTATGATCACTTCAGACATTTTTCTAACTTACAACGACATTCCTCTCCTGCGTGAGGTCGTGACACTGGGTCTTGAGCCTGTTGTTCTCCTCCTGAACCATCTGCAGCTTCTCCACTGTGCTGTTGTGGGTTTCTATGAGTTCGTCGTACCTGCGGACGAGAATATAAAGTGTTATACAATCCAAATGTCGTTCACAAATCACAATACATTAAAATAAGGATGGCGTTATCGTTCTACGATAAAGTCCTTTCTTTTCTAGAATAAAAAAAATACATTTAAATAGTAGAACCATCTCAATGAGAGTATTTTGTCGGTCCGGCCTTTTTCATATTAAGCATGTTTCATAAATCTTTCGAAAAAAGATGATTGCGATCCATTTAAATTGGGTACAAATTGCGATAGAATCATCTTAACATCAAATAAATCTACTTTTTTATTACTTTACTCCATCACTTATTCTAAATACTATTAATTTTGAAATCGTACCTCTTCTGGAAACACTGGTACTCCTCTTTGAGTGCCTCGTAGTTGCGCAGCGTGTGGACGAGGGCATCCGGTGTCTCCGAGGTGCTGTTCTGCTGCAGATGCTGCACTTCACGCTCGAGGCTGGAAACAATCATTAGCCGCATACTGACTAAGTGAGCAGACTCGCGAGGCAAATCCTCGGCTGTCAAGACGTGCCTCGCCCGAGGCAAACGCACGAGCTGCCTCGCCCGAGCGTGCCATGGCCCAAGCCGAGCGTTGTTGGTTTTTGTCAAAGGCGCCTCGGTACGTTTGCCGCGCTCACTCAAGCCGGTAGTGTTTTGCCTCGCTTATTCGTTGCGTGTTAGTTGTGCGTTTTAAGTTTAACTGAGCGTCGATGCTGGCTAAGCCTTACGGTGGCTCGGCTTTGCCGCACGAGGCAGCCTCGGATTAGAAAACATACAGACCGAGGCCGCCCTGCGGCAAATTTCCGAGGCTGCCTCGCGAGGCTGCTCGCTTTACACTTATCTAGTCTATGCCAAAAGATATGGTACTCAACAAAAACTTTCGTGTTTACTATAATTTAGAGAAGACTCGATGCAACCTTTTCTATTTCATACTAATGGTACTCCGCTCCTCGGGCTAGCGACCGCAACTGATAAAAATTCAAATAAAGTGCCACTTTATGACATAGACTATATTTATAGATCTCTAGCACAATTAAATTACTATAAATCATAGTTTATTTCGTCTTAACTCATCAAGCCCCATAAGCTCACTGGTGAGCGAGACACAATAGAATAACAATAATTTTCCAAGAATCCACGATCAAAGGATTAAAGTGGTACAAGTTACAACAAATGTTATTCAAACAATTTTCTTTCACTTTCAATTTTTTTGCATCAAAGGGCTATTTAAAACACTAGTAAATGTTTTGTTTTAACCTATCAAGCCCCATAAGAGTAAAAGTAAAGTAATAGTAAGTAAATTAAACGTTTATTTATTTATTTAAAAAGTTATTTATTTGCTCAAATTACATAATCTGTTTCTTTATTATGTAATTTGAAATAAGAGCACCGGTGATCGCGACAACAATAGAATAACAATAGATTTCCAAGAATCCGCGATCGAAGGATTAAATAGCCCTTACACATGTCAAAATAACTAGATATATTTGTTTAACTGATCAAATTAAAAAAAAACCTTTACTTAGTATTTTTGCTATGTCATAAAAACATGTTTAGTAGCTTTCAAGTTTTAATTCAAAAGTTAGGGGGATGATGCTGCTTGCGTCCGTAGGATTTACCATCTTTTCCTAAGACCCACCCTACACGTGTCCCCTGGGTGGTGCTAAACAAGCAGCAACGCCGAGTAACAGGCGGCGGTCAACTAACCTGTTCTACTTCCCAGCTAGATCCCAGCTGATGAGGCCAGCACAAGCCTAGAGGACTAAATACCCTCTAAAAGAGTGTCCGTGTCATGTGGGAAGTGGCATGTGTAAATACCAGTTAAATATGGAAGCGGGACTAAAAAATAATCTACCCCAGGAAGGTACCAACTCTACTAGAGTTGGAGAATCCTTCCCTGAACAATGTTCAGGCTGCCCCACGTATTCTGGGGGGGGCTACCTCTCGCCTACTTTAGTGACTCAAGAAAGAGACAAGGATGCAACCAGTTCAAAATCCGAAAGACCTAAAACCAAATTAGTACAGCAAGCCTTTCACAAAAGCATGTTTGTAAGCCGGCCTAGAAGCAACTCCATGTGTGAAAAGCCGTCAATTACACGATATCCGGATGTGACATTACCTGACGTTGACCTCACCGACCCTCCATTGCCAAATCCCAACTGGCAAAGGGTCCCCACTATAAGACACACTAAAAGGAGACGCACCTCTGATTCCCCTCCTCAAGACATACCAATCAGACTGCAAAATCGGTTTGAAGGTTTACCTACTGATACAGACCTCAACCCCAAAGAGACCACCAAAAAAGTTTACAAACCACCTCCATTCATCCTATATGGTGTTGAGGATGTCCAGAAACTTTCTCAAGCCTTAGAAGAAAAGCTAACTCCCTCAGATTATAGTTTTAAAATTATAACTAAGAACCAACTTCGTATCACCTGTAATACTACAGAGTCCTATAAGAAGCTTACTGAGATTGTTAGAGAAAAGGGTCTGATAGGGCATACCTTCACACATAAGGAAGAGAGATGCTGCAGAATTGTTATCAAAAATCTTCATCCCAGCACCCCTCACGATGAAATCATAAAAGAAATCGAAGCCACAGGAAACACCGTAGCTGGAGAAATAATCAATGCCAGAATGGGTCCAGAAAAGAAACCTTCATCTACTTTCTTTGTAAATTTGAAGCCTGGCCCCAATAATAGAAGAGCCAAAGAGATCAAATTTATTTATCACACTTCAGTTAAAATAGAAGACCCAATTAAACGAAAAACCATAGCTCAATGCACAAGATGTCAACAGTATGGCCACACTAAAAACAACTGCACTAGGCCCTATAGATGTGTAAAATGCGCCCAACAGCACAAAACTAGCGATTGTCCTAAAAAAGACCGCAACTCTCCGGCTAAATGTGCTCTCTGCTTTGGAAGCCATCCTGCGAACTACAAAGGTTGTGAAGTGTATAAAGAAATTCATCAGCGCAAATTCAATAAATCTCTGCCTACCCCAAAACCTATGACTGAACCCCCAAGTCGTACAGACAACATTAACAACCAAAAGGATGGTGTTTATAAAACTAAAACTTTTTATAATAAGACCAAACTTGACAAACCTCTAACATATGCAAATATTGTAAACAATGAACCGCAAGAAGCACCCTTCAATCAACCCAATCTAATTGAAAGCCTACTTATAAAACAGTCAGAAAAAATAGACTCCCTCCTTCAGCAGATAAGTTCCCTAATGGGCCTTATAGTTAACCTGGTCGAAAGACTGACTAAATGACATCCTTAAACATCGTAACTTGGAACATAAATGGACTTTCACCCAACGTCAATGAACTAACATTGCTGATAAAAAATTACAACCTGGATGTAATCCTTATATCCGAGACTCACCTGACAACAAAGTCAAATGTTAGAATCTATGGTTATTCGGGATATTTCACTCACCATCCAGATGGTACTGCACACGGAGGGACTGCAATATTTGTAAAAAACTCCATTCGTCACCATGAAGAAGTACCTTTCCAATCACCCCATATTCAGGCTAGTACAGTAACTGTCGAAGACAAAGCTGGTCAATTATCTATTTCATCTGTCTACTGCCCACCCCGACACAAAATAGACGAAGCAACATTCAACCATTATTTCTCAACGCTTAATAAGCGCTTTCTTGCCGGAGGTGACTGGAATGCAAAAAATACTCATTGGGGATCGAGATTAACCTCCACTCGGGGTCGTGAACTAATGAAAAGCCTTCAATCTAATAACCTCATTGCTCTATCTTCTGGAGAACCTACATATTGGCCTTCCGATCAATCTAGACTGCCTGATCTACTTGATTTCTTCATCACCAAAGGAATTTCAAGAAATTACTTTGAAATATCTTCGGGTTTAGATAGTTCCTCAGATCATACCCCAGTTCTTCTAAAAATGAGATCTTGTGTCTTTATGTTGTCCAAAGAAGACACTCTTGTAAACTTTAAAACGGACTGGGAAGGATTCCGGGATTACATTACAGATAATACAGAACTGAATGTCCCCTTAAAATCGACGAATGACATTGATTCAGCCACTCAGTACATAACTGGTCTGATACAGGAAGCCGCATGGAAGAATACTCCTGATATTGATTATACTAGGTCAGATAGTAAAAACTTAAGCCCTTTAGTCAAACATCTCGTCAAAGAGAAGCGAAGACTAAGAAGAGTCTGGCATACCAGTAGACACCCATCTGATAGGAGAGCCCTTAACAAAGCCTGCTCAGATCTAAAGAATTTAATTGCCAAAGAGCAAAACGCTGCATTTGAAAAATTCCTAGAATCTCTGAAACCCGACAAGCACTCTAACTACTCCCTCTGGAAAGCAGCAAAACACTACAATCAACCACTTCAGTTTAAACCCCCCTTGAAAAATGAAGACTCAGGTTGGGCTAGGTCCAATAAGGATAAAGCTGAATTGTTCGCTAGACATCTGTATGAAGTATTTCGACCCAACGATGCTTGTCCACAAATTGACGAATCATCAATCGATGCAGCATTCTCTCAACCTTTCCAAATGGAATTTCCAATCAAACCAACAACACCCAATGAAGTCAAAGGCATCATACTCAACTTGAAACAAAAATCAGCTCCGGGATTTGACTTAATCACCCCCAGGGTCCTCAAAGAACTCCCCAAGAAAGCAATAGTCTTTTTAACATCTCTAATGAATGGCATCCTTAGAACCTCTCACTATCCTAGTCTATGGAAAGTCTCACAAATTATAATGGTGCACAAATCAGGGAAACCAAAAAATGATGTTTCATCGTATAGACCTATCAGTCTCCTACCAATCCTGTCGAAGGTCTTCGAAAAAATTATTGCCAAAAGATTATCAGCCGTGCTATCTGATAGGAACGTCATCCCCGACCACCAATTCGGCTTCCGTCGAGACCATGGCACAATTGAACAAGTTCACAGGGTTTGCGATATAATATCTGCTGCGCTGCAAAATAAACAATACTGTTCAGCCGCATTCCTAGACGTTCAGCAGGCTTTTGATAGAGTGTGGCACAAGGGACTGCTCTACAAGATTAAAACGCTTCTCCCACATTCATATTACCTACTCCTTGCGTCCTACCTTAAAGACCGTATGTTCCAGGTGAAAGAACGTGACGCAAGGTCTGGGTTTTTTGATATTAGAGCAGGCGTACCACAGGGCTCAGTCCTTGGTCCGATTTTGTACTCCATCTTTACATCAGACATACCGGTTCCAAACTATATCACCGTAGGCACTTATGCCGATGACACTGCTGTTCTAGCATGCCACACAAATAAGGATTCTGCCTCATCTCAACTCCAAAGAGGACTTGATCAAATAAGTAACTGGATGAGCATGTGGCGCATCAGGGCGAGAGCAGCAAAGTCCACACAGATCACCTTCACCCTAAGAAAAGACAATTGTCCACCAGTTTCACTATCCGGCGTGCCACTTCCTCACGCTGACTCAGTGAAATACCTTGGTATTCACCTGGACCGTCGTTTAACCTGGAAACCTCACATCAAAGCAAAAAGAGACGAATTAAATATAAGATACAAAGACCTGACTTGGCTTCTTGGTAGAAATTCAAAACTAAGCTCAAAGAACAAATTGCTAGTCTACAAAACAGTTCTAAAACCCATCTGGACTTATGGTCTTCAGCTCTGGGGTAGTGCCGCCATATGCAACATAGAAATATTGCAAAGATATGAAAATATAATATTGAGAGGAATCTCCAATGCACACTGGTATATAAGAAACAGTGAACTCCATGAAATCTTATCGATACCCACCATCAAAGAGGAAATCTCTAAATCATGCACCAGATACAAGCTACGCTTAAATAACCACCCTAATGACCTTGCCCACGGTCTCCTCGAAAAGATCCGCAATAGTCGTCTCAAACGCCACAACATACTGGACCTGGATAACAGATTCTAGCCATTATTTCATATAGAGGCCTAGTTACTGAACTTAAGCCTCTGAGCCGCCAAATCCACTTCATCACATCTGCTTATAACCTTCGGGTTGATCGCAGATACAAAAAAAAAAAAAAAAAAAAAAAAATTCAAAAGTTCACTATCAATTAATCGGCTTTGCCTTTTTAGATATAGATAATTTCAAATTACCGTTGATTGTCGTTGAGCAGATCGCCATACTTCCCACGGAGACTGCTGGCCTCCTGCGCTGACACCTCCAACTGATTCATTACAGCCCGGTGCTGACCACGGACATACTCTAACTCCTGTCCCAATACAGAAAGATTGATTGATTAAATATTTAGATTATAGTAGAACATACGACACTTAGAAGGGTATAGTCCGCGCAGAACTAATTGGCCGCTCTGCCGAGTGTGAGTCTGCCGAGTGGGCAGAGCGGCCAACTAGTTGCGCGCGGACTATACCCAAATAACTTGACAAACTATTCAAAAATTTTAAGCTGGGTTCTAGGAAGCTTTATACAAAAGCAATACAAAATATAATATATCTCACTTAAATTACAAAGCCCAAACTATTATATTGTGCAAACAGATTTGCGATAGAGATATGTACCACACTGTCTGATATCTAATTTGTTTTAAAAATTGTCTCTTTAATATTTTTTGCAAAAAATCTTTAAAGAAACAATCTAAGTCAACTAAGCTTAAGAACTAACAGATAACTCTTTACTTATATTATTACATCATATTTTGTTCAGGAAGATATTATAAAGTGCATTACTGTTAAATGTGTTCATTAAATATGTAACAACTGCTAATCCTGTTTTCTACTAATTATTGTTTCCTGTGTTTAGCAGCCATTTTGCCACTAACAAAAAACAATACATTATCTCAATAATTATGACAGATTTAGAGCTGTTTTATAGTAATTATAAATATACAAGAACTGCTTTTGTATCATTAATATAATACTAGATAGTAAAATGATTGAGTACAAAAAGCCTATTGGTACCAACAATTTTTGTACTAAGTTTTATCCAATATACTCATTTTTTAAATATCTTTTACAAACACATAAACACAAACGACTATACGACCTGCAAACCTTCAAGAAAAGAGCGTATTCCCCTCTTAAAAGGCCGGCAACGCACCTGCAGCTCTTCTGATGTTGCGAGTGTCCATGGGCGAAGGTTGTTGCTTACCATCAGGTGACCCGTTTGCTCGTTTGCCCCCTTATTCAATAAAAAAAACAAACATCTACACTTTATATAAACAGTGCCATTCATATTAGATGTTACAAACCTTCATAACATGTTCATATCTCCTGGATTTTTCCGTATGCTGCTTCCGAAGTTGGCTCAAATCATGCAGCGCCTTCTCATACTGCTGTTTCAAGTTTTCGTTGGCTTTGTTGATAACGTCATATTGGCCCAGCTCGTACGGAGCACTCATGGTGTGAGTGTGGCTGGAGTATTTGGGCTTGTCGTAGCATTGTGCATTCGACAATACTTCATACTCAATCGGTAGCGGAATAGATGATATCTGACTGTTATTATGCCTCTCATTGCTGGCGTAACCATGGGATATTGACTCTGAAAGTTTATAAAAAGAATGTGTAAAAGTTTAAAAAAAAGGTTTAATGTTATGGATAATATTGTTATTCATTTTAAAAGTGAGAAATTAAGTTGTGAAATATAAAAAAATTAAAAATTTATAGAATGTACAAAGATACAAAATATTGCTTGCTATATTTTGTATCTTTGTACATTCTATTAGGAACTATGAATGTGTATAATTATATTTTTCTATTAAGAGGCCGGGTACCCTTGGAATTTCTCATACAAACGTAATACCAAAATCATTTTCACATACGAAAATATTTAACATGTTTGAGTTATTTTTCAGTTTAGAATAGTAATTACCTAGGTTCCTACACAAAAATTTACTTCAAAATATTTAAACACAAAAAAAATTTTTTTGTTTTAAATTTTTTTTTTAGTAAATTTACTACTAAATATTGAAACACTAAAAAATAGAGTAAAACACTAAAAAATATATAAATAAATACTAAATTTACTACTAAATATTTAAATACTAAAAAATATTTTTTAGAGTTTAAATATTTAGTAGTAAATTTACTAAAAAAAAATTTAAAACAAAAAAATATTTTTTTGTGTTTAAATATTTTGAAGTAAATTTTTGTGTAGGAACCTAGGTAATTACTATTCTAAACTGAAAAATAACTCAAACATGTTAAATATTTTCGTATGTGAAAATGATTTTGGTATTACGTTTGTATGAGAAATTCCAAGGGTACCCGGCCCCTTAACTATAATTTAAATGTCACACACCCTCCACTATTTACTTGATAAATATTCCTGATAAATGGAAATGTAATCTTAAATGGAAAATTTTCAACCCTATTAACTAGCGTATAGGTATTATGGGAAAATCAATAATTATCTGTAACTTCTCAAAATGACATGCTAAAATAGTTGTAGTGTATGTTTTTGTTTGGTTTTTGTTAAGACATAACTAGATCAAACCCCGAAAGCGCGTCTAGCTGCTTCTTGTGAAATAAATACTGTAAAACTAGGACCACCAAGATACAGGCTTTGCCTCGTTTGGTGTCCACAGTTAGATCACAATTGTACAACCTTATCTTATGTTTTACAAAGTATTATGCTAAGTCTTGTGTTATTATTAATTATTATGTATCAATCTTTGCTGTAATTCTGTTCTATGTATTGTTGTGGTGGGTAACAAATAAATAAAATAAATAAAATATTATGTAGGTTAGTCATATTGCATTCTTCAGTGTGTATGAAGAATGTACATTTTGTAGAATCATAGTCATTGATTAGCTTACCATTACTACCATTGCTTTCTAAGGATGATGTACCCGATGCCATATCTAAAACAAATTGACATATTAGTATACCATGGAATTTGCACTATACAATGTATAAGAATGTTATGAAAACAATGTACCTTTTTGTTGAAATTATTCACCCATTTTGTTTATAATACCACTTTGCAGCGACTGTGGTAGCTAATTATGTGTTTACTCTGAAGATACGAGCCTGACACGGTTTTCACGCTCTAGTGATGGTTGCAAAATTCGCTAAACCGCATATGTACACTCTTTTGTAACTTGTGTTTACATAGAACGAATTTTGAAACAATAGCCACTTTTTTCAGCAGGTCACTCTCCTGTACCAAATAATGATTGTTCCATTACCAATAACACTTTATCGAGACCTGGAGCCACAAAAAATACAAGTTCACAAAAACTCTCCTTTCTCTACGAGTAGGTTTTCATGACACCCGACGGCATCAGCAGTAATTCTGACTATGTAAACAGTTAAACACCTAATTCCACTCAATAATCTTACACCGTATGTGTTATCGGCCGCAATTTCAATAATTAATCAAACATTTTATGGCCAAAACCGTTACCTACACGTATTTTATCAGTTGTAATTTGCCAACATTTCCCGTTTATGTACTCTACCTTTTTTAGCAAATGAGTGAATGAGTGACGGCGACGGTCACAAAAGAGGACGGACATATTTGCAGTGTTGCCATATTAAATAATGGGCTGTTTGGATACTCGTTCCATACTCGTTCATTATGACCAATAAGACCATTGAAAACGAGGTCAACGTTCTATTGAAAAAAATTTGTAGGGGAGGTCGCGCTCAGTTTAAAAAGTAATTTCATACCGAGCGAAAATCGTTACAATAATAGTATTCCAATAATACATAACAGCTTTGATCATCAGCCACTTCATAATGGGAGGAATAAAAATTGAGAGCATCTCAAAGTTGTAGTTGGGAATCGTATTGAATTGACATTAAAAAGATCCCAATTCGCACCCAATAAAAGTTCATATCTAGATTATACACGTTTAGGTTGGGTAGGTGTTGTTTTAGTTTTAGTATTTAACAACAGATGGCGATTTTAAAGTAAAATGTATATAATTCTTCTTCACAAATATTGACTATCGAATTAATTACTTAAAATTGCTATGTGAGATAATTTTATGGTTAATTCAAACGAAAATCGTCGTCAGCTGAATGTTTACAGGTGGAAATGTCGTCTACGCGACGCCCTAGGATACATTGAGCGCAAAGTAGGGCTATATTGGTCATAACTTATTTTGCTGGCTGACGGTTTTTCCACCATCGTATTAGTGACTGACGGTTTTCTTTATTATTTACAAAGTAGAAACCTTCACTTGTATAAATTTTGTACGGTATAAAATGACTTTATATTCAAAAATTTTTACATGTTCAGTAACGCGACTGACGTTGAATCCCTCGTCTGCAATACGGCTGACGGTGATTTTTTGGTTAAGCATGACCTCAATAATCATCCATCAAAGTTTCATTCGGTATAAAATCACTTTTCGCAACTATTTTTTTTACAACTTTGAAATACTCTCAATTAACATTCTACCACGGGTGCGGCGACTGACGCTGATTATATTGATTGATAAATATTAAGCTACCGCTGGACAAAAATTTGGTCGGTATGAAATCACTTAGTAAACGATAGCACTACCTCCCCTACTAAAAGATTTATAATCATATTTATTTTATTTCTCACAGACAATGACTAATAAATAATAATAACGTTTAATATTGTTATTTTTCTGTTCTACACTACCCAACGTAATTTGCGACTAATAGCTTATTTATTAAAAATTCTAATTTTATAAAAGTTATACATAGCTTTCATGGTAATTTCTTTATATAATTTGATCAGCTTAATCAGAGTAATTGGAAATTGAAAAATTTACGAAAAACGAACTGTCATATCTGACAGTTCGTGACAGATGAGAGGATAATATCTTTAAAAAAAATTTTTTTATGAAATTCGGAGAAAACTTACCTTTTTTGTACCAAATACACTGTTATTTATTTGATAAGAAATATATTTTATTTATTCACCTTCTTTCGAAATGATATCGAAAAAATACCCTAATTTTCAATTGAAAATTCACCCGTCAAAATATCAGCTGTTTTAAAAAAATTGGTATTCTTTCTATTCGTTGAAATCTCTACTTTCTAATGGCGAAAAAATTATATATATTATACTGTAGTAAATTTTTTCAGAAAATGCAAAAAATCGAAAAAAACTCAAATTTGAAAATTCTTTACTAATTTAATTTAAAAATGTGATTGCTGCAATTTGTTGTGATTAAAAAGTTGATTAATTATTTAATAATTAATTCTTATTACATTTCTGTCATATAAAATCTCATTATACAGGATGCAATTAAACCTTCCTGCCAAATTTTTTCCAGGGCTTATGTATAATAAGAGAACCCATTTAACCAAAAAAGGGTGTTTTTTTGTGAATGACATATTTTATTCCATTTAAAATCGTTGCAGCTTGCTCACTCGCGGCGGTGGGTATGATCGGGGGTGACGCGAGGCGAGGCGCGCGTGCGGGGGCAGGTCACGCGCGGGCGACGCGTAGTGTCCATTTACAATTAATGGACACTACGCGTCGCCCGCGCGTATTTTTTAGGATAGCTTTCGGAGGCTATTTCTCAACATTTTAGTACTGAGCGATATAAAAAAAATATGTGTATTTTTATTTTTATCAAGGATCAATATATCAAAATTTTACAGGAAGGTTTAATTGCACCCTGTTTATAAATATAAATGAAAATCTATACTTTTAACTTATAAGTATAGATTTTCATAAACAAAATAATATGTCCTGACTGACTGACTGATTCATCATCGCTGAGCAAAAACTGTTAAAGTTACAGCACCCACTAAAGATGGAAATTTCGTAAATTTTACCCCGAAGGGGGTGAAATAGGGGTTGGAAGTTTGAATGAAAGCCAGTCATTTCTTAAGTTAGAAACATGAAAGTTTATTTTTGGGCTACTGATTTAAAATAAATGGATACGTATTTAAGTGCTTTTGGAAGTTCTACAACCAAGGGGCTGAAATTGGGGTTCAAACTTCAAAGTTTCAATTAAAGTCATATTTATAATGAGATTTTCTATGACAGAAATGTAATTATAATTAAATAAAGCAACTTTTTAATAACAACAAATTACAGCAATCACATTTTATAAAATTAACTAGCTGACCCGATAGACGTTGTCCTGTCTTAACGATGATTATTTAATTCGAATTGGTATGATTAAGAAAACAATAGATTAAAATCAGTATCGTCATGCCGAATTTCATCAAAATAGATTAAATAGCTTAAGCGAAAATCATAAAAGTTTATTGTGCAGGAACCGTACATTTTCCGGGACAAAAAGTATCCCTTGTCCTTTCCCGAGACTCAAAGTATCTCCATACCGAATTTCATAAAAATAGACTGAATAGTTTAGGCAAAAATCATAAAAGTTTATTGTGTGGGAACCGTACATTTTCCGGGACCAAAAGTATCCCTTGTCCTTTCCCGAGACTCAAAGTATCTCCATACCAAAATTCATCAAAATCGATTGAATAGCTTACGCGCAAATCATAAAAGTATATTGTGCAGTAACCATACATTTTCCGGGACAAAATATATCCTATGTCCTATTCCTGGTTCTAAGCTACCTCTCCACCAATTTTCACCCAAATCGGTACATCCGTTCTTGAGTTATAAGTGGCGTAACTAACACAACTTTCTTTTATATATATAGATAAAGAATTTTCAAATTTGAGTTTTTTTTTTCGATTTTTTGCATTTTCTGAAAAGATTTACTACAGTATTATATATATACTTTTTCACCATTGGAAAGTAGAGATTTCAACGAATAGAAAGCATACTTACCAATTTTTTTAAAAAAGCTGATAATTTGACGGGTGCATTTTCGATTAAAAATTAGGGTATTTTTGCAACATAAATTCGAAATAAGGTGAAAAAATTAATATTTCTTATCAAATAAATTACAGTGTAATGCGTATTTGGTACATAAAAAGGTAAGATTATACCGAATTTCGTGATTTTTTTTCGAAAGAATAAATAAAACACCAAAAACATGTTTATTTGAATTTTTCACATATATTTTGAGGTTATGTGAAAAAGGCGTGACTACAAAAGTTTTAGATTTTTTCTTATCTACAACTTTGCCATTTGACTTTATATTTTCATTGGAATAATTAATTTTGCCGGATATCAAGATAAACTATTTTTCCCCCTTAAGACCTTAGATCGCCCGTAAATTATTTTTCCCTTAATTTTTATAATATTCTCCTCCTTTTCTAATGGGTTTCATCCTACCATATTTTTTTTGTTTTAAAATTATCTGTCTTGGTCTAATGTAGTTTCATGTTAAAGGTTGTCAATATGTCGACCCTTTGCTTCTCTTAATTTCTTCATAGCACTTCGATCACTAATATACAAGATACACAATCCGCGGCAAAAAACGACCTCACCAAAAGAGCACCAAACTCAACATTCTGGTGCACTTTTGATTTAGTAGTGCTCGAACGCTCCGCCGGGAAACATGCCTCGGTGCGCGTTTAATAATTGTAGAAATCATACGTCTAAAACCAAAAAAAAGGATGGAATTTCATATTTCCGGTAAGTATTAATTTTATCCTAATATATTTCTTACAATTGTATTGTAAATATTGGTATTTCTTTAAGAAATCACAAAAAGACAGTTTTAAAATTAAGTTGTAAATAAATCAACACCAGGTATAAACCATCTCAATTGCGAATACTCATACTAAAGGTACTTATCGTAGTTTATCATGCCCACTTGAAATGTTCGGGTTATAAGCTATGTTTCTGTTCCATTTGATGGAGTCGCTATTACTATTATTTTTTTATTGAGGATTTTTTTCAGGTTTCCTCGAGAGCCAGTTAGATGTGGTAATAATATTATGTTCCCATCTTCGATCAAATATAGTTCCCATTAAGGATTTTTAAGTAGGTTAAAAAGTATGGGCGTTGGGTGATGTGAGTTGTCCTTTGTGGCCTATCGGAAAATGTATGTACACTTATGTATATTTTGGTTAATGATAAAATTAGACATAACATTAGAACAACATAATATTACAAGTAAAAAATAATTACTCCTCACTTTATACATTAAACTTCGGAAAAATAAAAAATTGGACTATTAAAATTATTACAAATTACAATCAACATTTGAACAGTTCGACTCCACTCATACTTCACTTCGCCCTGTTCCAGCGGCGAATTTCGGTCGTAAAATTGGATTTTTTTTGGCACTATACAAATTTGAACTTAAATCATATACGCGGATGGTTGAATTTAGTATGAAGCGTGCATCGGACGTAAAAATTTTATTGCTTTGTAAACACAAATGTTCATTGTTTTATAAAAAGATCTTTAATAATTACTATAATTAAGGTTGATTTTAGATAAATGTATACTTCATTAAACTCTATTACTCGGGGACAGATTTTCGAGAGGTTTTGTATGAGACTGTGTATCTTGTATATTAGTGATCGAAGTCATAGCACCAAAAACTTTGAAAAGTATCAATAATATGGTCAAAACGGGACGACACATAGTTCTTTAATGGTTTATAATAGTGATTGGTGATGATGATAATGAATGTAATTTGTGTAGTAACATATGCTTTCCGTTCTTAAAACAACGTCAAAACTCCCAAACTTGTATCTATAAAAGAGTCAGAAGTTCTCTCAGCAACTTCCAAACCATAGTATACCCGGTGCAAAATCTTACTTATAATTGGTAGCATATTCTTAGAATACTGCTCACGAAACCGAAGTCATCACATGTTTCCATGTAAATATTGAGGAGTTCCCTTGATTTCTTATGGATAACTTCATCAAGTCACCACTTTTATGAATACAGTATCAAATTGGGATGATAACCTTTACACCAAAAGAAAAATTTTGAAAATCGGTTTACAAACGGCGGAGTAATTGTTGAACGTAAAAAACAAACATAGCACCTCCTCCATTTTGAAAATCGTTTAAAATTGTAGCCTATGTGCTATTCTGATGTATAAGCTATATTAATGTAAAGTTTCATTAAAATCCGTTCAGTAGTTTTTGCGGGAAAGAGTAACAAACATCCATACATCCAAACTTTCGCCTTTATAATATTAGTAGGATAAGTAGGTATACAGCTACTTACCTATGACATTTTTTTATAACACGGAAACTGTAAAAATCGTCTACCTAAATACCAAAATTAGATAGTCTACTATCAAAATTAGGTATTCTATAGCTGAGGTACCAAATTTTTCGTTACTGAGTCCAAAAAATATTAAAAGAGAATTTTTCATTCAGTATATAATTTTATTTTCATTTTTACTGGTTATACTTAAAAAGAACATAGCTTATAATTAACTTATAATGCTTAAAATATAATACAAATAATAAATAAAGAAAAACCTTAAATAATTCAATTGTGGTTAGTAAATAATAAATACTCAGTCAAAAGTAAATACTGAGTGGCTAAATTAATTTTTACTGAGTATTTACTCTGGTCTGAGTAAATACTCAGTGGCTTACCCATCCCTGGGTGGAACGCGCGCTACGGTCTATATTTTAGAAGTTTTCTTTTTTAAATCTCCACCAGACGGCGCGACGGTAGACACTTCTAGATTTTCTATTGGTTCCGCACCCATCTAAAATAATCTGCAGGTTGGCATCACTGACAGTGTTTCAAAAAATATCAGTGTACTGTCAAGTGTGACGTTAATCAAAATATCTTAAATCTAAGCCATCATTGGCCTAAGCGATTAGGTCAGTATACTGGTAACAGTTTAGGAACACGCAAATTGTCAAACTGAAAACTGACAACTGACAGAGAGTTTTGGCGGGCATGTCACTTTCAAAACTTCTTCTACTTTTTATTGTTGGTGTGGTTTTTATTATTTTTTCCCAAATTGTGTTATTTGTGTTTTTGATGTTCATTATTGGTAAAATATTAGCCACTAAATATCCGTTATCTTGCACAAGTGCAGGTAAGATATTGTCAAAATCAAAATGTATATTTCCTGTAACATTTGGTGTGAATATCAGTAAACAGGGCTATTTCTTCCGTGAGTTTTAACTAAAACATCGTTTTAATAACTCTATTATCCTTTTCATTGAAATATTATTGCGTCGTTTTCAAATTGAAATGTATCGAGTTTTATATTCTTTTGCCCAGTTTTGTAGCAAGTATTGATGGTATTCCCTGGTATTACCGATAGTTGTCTACCCGTACGCCATCTAGTTACTAAAATGGAAGCTGTTTGACAATCAAATTAAAAAGCTAAGAAAATCCCTCATTATAGAAAATAAAAAAAAATCTATTTTTAGAAATTATACTTTAGAGGATATGCATTGTGCTGTAAAAACTTTCACAAAATTAATATTTTTAAATGGATTTTTGTATATAATTTGATTTGACATAAAATTTTCTTTTTTTATTATCAGTCAAAGTATCCGATCTATACGGTACTATTTTTCTCGTAATCGCCGTTCGAAATAAATGACACGCAATAGCGAGGAACCAATAAAAAACGACGCGCAAATACAGGAAATTTATAAATCAAGTGCAAAACATAGAAACGTGTCCGTGTGTTTTGTTTTTGATAATCATCTAATAGGATTTTTTAGTGACAGTGAAGAGTGTGGTGGCAAAGGGATTGTTTTGGTGATCGCGAAGGCATGAGCACGGCGTGACTTCCATGCCCTGCGTTCCTACGGAAGGGCGTGCAGATTACGTTTACTATGAATGATTTTATCTCTTTCTAAACTCGTGTATCTGTGAATGACCGAGTGTAACAGCGAGCGTACCGAATTATGGATTAAAAAACATTTGTTATTGTATTTGTGAATTCGTACTGCATAATTGCGAAGCGATCGTCTTTAGCTGGGACGAATTCTGTTATTTCGGCGGCGCGTATCGTATGGCGCCTGGTGAACTAGCCCTAATGCGGTGGTGTTACGTCGCCAGAACGGTCGACCGTTTTACTATTTACGCACAATTGAAAAGAGATAGTACGTATTTTTAGTCGCGTCGGCGGCGGGTCTAGCGACTTTAATCGTTCGTAAACAATTTCAAGGTTATCCGTCGCGCTCGCGCCAGATGCTGAACCGCTGATATGGCCGCGAACGCGGAGGGTGGCGCCGTGGTGCGCCAGGGCCACCTTCGGAAGTTGAAGACGATGAAGAAGAAGTACTTCGTGCTGCGAGCGGAGACCTCGGAGAGCTCCGCGAGGCTGGAGTACTATGAGTCGGAGAAGAAGTTCCGGTCGGGGGCGGCGCCGCGCCGCGTGCTGCCGCTCAAGAGCTGCTACAACATCACCAGACGGCTAGACCTGAAGCAGAAGCATGTGATAGCTCTGTTCACCAAGGAGGAGCAGCTGTGCATCGTGGCGGACAACGAGCAGGACCTGCACGCATGGCTCACCTCCATACTAAAGCTGTTCCGCTCCGACGATGCCAGTCAGGAGCTCCTGCATCCTATCCGTGAGTACTTCTTACTTTTAAAATTGTTTTTGTACTACTATTGTTTTGAACTGTAGACTTGGCACACAAAATTGTTGTTGTTGTTTCATATAATTTGATTGACATTATTGTAATACTGAATAACAACTAGACTACAGGATATAAAATGGGATATAAAAAAAACATTATTCCTAAAATCTCATTCAAAAAGTGTTATTTCTTAGAATGAGATTGAGATCACTTTGCAAATGTTACGAATTGTAAAAGATTATTGTTACAAGGTTAGAATTATTTCAAGTTTCAACCAATCGGCCAAGCAAACATAAGATTGGCAGTATCCTTTATTTGTTAATTTTTATGTCCACAAATAATTAAAGATTTAAATAATTCAAATTATGATTAATGTAAGAACAATTTAATAGCCCAATTCCTTACAGTTTACTTCTTTCAACTACATAATATAAATTATAAATAAAAAAGTTTGTTTCCCTGCTATGAATCGTCTTCCAAGAACTATAATTGACAATCAACTTAATCCTTCGATCGGGGATTATTGGAAATGCTATTGTATTCTATTGTTGTCACAATCACCGGTGCTCGTATGGGGCTTGATGGGTTAAAGTTTAAACTATGCTTTTCATAAAAGTTTTATATATAATTCTATCTTAAGTTACTTATTCCTAATCATACTTTAAAAATATTTTGCCTACATATAGTGCTAAATATCATCCCTCACTTTCACTATTAGGAAGACAAAGATAGCTATATTTATTTATCAACCCTAATATGTGTTGGTGGAATATGGATAAATCATATCATTGTATTTTGTTTGTGTGTAGTTATCTTATTTTTGGCTAGTCTTAGTCATAGGCAATTAATTACACATCATTTTTCAACATTTGGCACTACCAGATACATTATTTTATCATATTCATAAATTTTACTACACAATTATACAAATATGATGCAATTTTTAAACTCTAAATTGTAACATCTACACGACAATAGCAAAGTAGAGCTTGTCTCAATGGCATAGAGTATTTAATCACTTGTTTTCTTATAAGGAGGAGCTGTTATGGAAACCTACTATGAAGGAAGTCAGTGACCTGCATGGTGAATGATAATGTGTAAACATACCTTAGCAATCAATCATCCTATCATTTTTACGTAATGGTTAGCAAATATGTGGAACTTTTTACGAACATTTCATTCAATATGTTGAGTTTCACAATTAAGCAATTTAACCGACTTCTAAAGAAAGCTAAAGATTAGATATTTCTTTTTTTTTCTTTTTTTGTTTTTGGCTAATTCCTTAAAAATTTTTACTAAAGAAATAAGTTCATTCGGGTTTTTTGAGTCTCACATTTTGCTTAAGATACTTAATTACTTGTATTTACATTCATACATTATTAATTTGAGTCACACAATTCAACTCCTTTTTGCATATCGCTACTTTTACTCATATAAATCATTATTTATTTTGTAAATGGGGACATGAGTGTATGTACAAAAAGTTGTATAATTTTCACATTTCACTAATGGCTTTAGACATTTAAATCATTTTCATCAATCATGGTGAAGGCGTTGTACGCTTAATTGTTTTTTTTTTTCACAGATTATGTGGCATGGTTAAGGTTTTTTACTACTAGGATTCTCCAAATCTTATCATTATCTATTTCAGGTATAAAAGTTGAATAAGAGACATTTAAGTCACATGCTATCCTTGTCATTCTGCCATGCTGAGAAAGGGATAGACTGATATTTTGTTATTAGCTTCTATGTTTACTCGATGTTGTGAAAATTATCTATTAGGACATTTTGCTGCCAGAAATAAAGCTCTGTAGAGTCTGTAGTATTAATTTTAAACTGGTTTTGGAGCTTTCTTATACATAATATTATGTAAACAAACAAAATTATTAACTTTTTGCTCCTCTTGTTTTTAAATAGAGTGTACAAAATATGAGGTTTAAAGGAATCTTGTAACATCACTGAGTACTAGATGTGACCCGCTATTTCGATGGTATATTTTGCCGCGATATAAACTATCCACTGCCTATTGCCCGGAATTAGACGTGTCTATGGTTTTATCAAAATTGGTTTATCAATTTAAGCATTTTTTTTATTAAATAAGGGAGCAAACGAGCAAACGGGTCACCTGATGGTAAGCAACTACCGTCGCCCATGGACACTCGCAACATCAGAAGAGCTGCAGGTGCGTTGCCGGCCTTATTTATACATATACCTATACACTCTTTTCTTGAAGGTTTGCAGGTCGTATAGGTCCGGAAATACTGGTGGTGACAGTTAGTTCCAGAGTTGTACAGTGCGCGGCAGAAAGTCAGAAGAAAGCATGAATAGGATACAGACTTTCGTAATCATTTTAGCACTAGCAACTTCGTTGTGCCAAAATTTATTTATCGCACGGAAATCATACATGTACTTTTTCGGGACTCGAAAGTATTTTCATACCAAATTTCAAAGCCAAATCGGTTTAGCGGTTTGGGCGTGAAGAGGTAATAGACAGACAGACAGACACACTTTAGCATTAACAATGTTAGTATGGAGGAGTGAACAGGCGTAGCAGCTATTATTGCAATCAGGCAACCAGCCCGTTCGCGTTAGTATCGCCGCACACGGGCCACACGCGACAGCCACAAACGCCGTTTTAAGCTAGTCTATTGGTCGTAAATTGAATCGTTGTAGCGTGTGGCGGCCACGGGCGTCAATAATGTATAAAAACTACAGGAACTACCGGCGTTTTGTCCCTTAGAAGCACAGGGCTACTTCTTCAGGCGAACAGCCCGTTAGTGTCGCCGCACACGGGCCACACGCGACAGCCACAAACGCCATTTAAAGCTAGTCTATTGGTCGTAAAGTGAATCGTTGTAGCGTGTGGCGGCCACCGGCGTCAAAAATGTATGAAACTACAGGAAATATGCCGGTAGCGGCGTTTTGTCCCTTAGAAGCACAGGGCTACTTCTTCAGGCGACCAGACCGTTAGTGTCGCCGCACACGGGCCACACGCGACAGCCACAAACGTCGTAAAGTGAATCGTTGTAGCGTGTGGCGGCCACCGGCGTCAATAATGTATGAAAACTACAGGAAATACGCCGGTAGCGGCGTTTTGTCCCTTAGAAGCACAGGGCTACTTCTTCAGGCGAACAGCCTGTTAGTGTCGCCGCACACGGGCCACACGCGACAGTCACAAGCGCCGTTTAAAGCTAGTCTATTGGTCGTAAAGTGAATCGTTGTAGCGTGTGGCGGCCACGGGCGTCAAAAATGTATGAAAACTACAGGAAATATGCCGGTAGCGGAGTTTTGTCCCTTAGAAGCACAGGGCTACTTCTTCAGGCGACCAGACCGTTAGTGTCGCCGCACACGGGCCACACGCGACAGCCACAAACGTCGTAAAGTGAATCGTTGTAGCGTGTGACGGCCACCGGCGTCAAAAAATGTAGCGGCGTTTTGTCCCTTAAAAGCATAGGGCTACTTACCCTGACGCAGTGGCTGAATGGAGGAGCAAGGATATTATTATCCTGTCTGTTTGGCCGCAGTCCAACCGGCGCAGACTTCCTGCCCACACCAGACGCAACTAGTTTTTTCTGACTTTTAGTACACAAGTCTGTACCGAATTCGAAAATTTATTTTTAACGCGTGTTTTGTCTCGCCGACGCTGTGTTATGTAGACAGCTGTAGATGCCATCGGCACGAATTGACTCGATAAATAGCAAGGTGTTATGGAAAACCAATTTTAATTAAATGTAGGTTTCCGTAACAGTGCAGTGCTAATCTACTGCAGTAAAGTAGCAATTTACAATGAACTATAGGATATAATATAGCCTTCGTGGTAGGAGCACTTGGCTGCCCAGACTTCTGGTAGAGTTGCGGTCTGCGGTAGGTTCTATCGTACCCGCAACTCTGCCTTAATCGAGGAGTGGGGCACCATGGGGTTTTAGCGGGTAGACACCACTGGGGAGTCCCACATACCCCGGCCGATGGCCCCAATCCGTCGGGGATGCGTAAAGCATTTCCCCATGTAAAAAAAGGCTACCCAGCGTCGTAGACCTTCCCAGCAGTTGGAAAGTCATGTCGACCATTGATGCATATCGACGAAATTATTGTTTACGGTTAACGAATCATTTTAAAAACGTGATAAGATAAATGTAGCGAAACTTCCGTCATAGTTTGCTACGTACGATCTACGTTGAACTTACGTGGCTACGTATTCTCTACGTTCGTCATAGGTAGTTGTTGTTTACATCAATTCTCAATGACGCAGTGTTCTATAATGCGCGTGTATTTGCGTGGTAATGTAACTGGCTAAAAATGGGTATAATATTATCATACTAGACGACGCCTCTTGTCTTTTCCCGGGACTGAAATTATCTCCATAGTAAACAGCAAAATCGGTTAAGCGGTTTGGGAGTGACAAGGACACATACACAGACAGACAGTCAGATATAGTGCGAGTACAAGCACGAACGATTTGCGAATATGTATTCGTAACGTTGTCCAGACACTGCCTGTTTACCGGTTTTATTTGATAACGTTGCGAATATTATTCTTTCTCATTAAGGCCATCCCCCGAGCAAACGACCTTGACCATAAATTTGACGCGTTGCCGAGATCGCACAAAAATCAAAAAATTTAAAACGGTGAATATGTAGTTAGTGAAATTATCTATCCATTGTGTGTTTCAAATAAACGTAATTTGTAAATAAGTACTAGGGAGATGCTGAACGTATGCTTCAATCATTTAATAAATTGGTATTACTTTGGAAGCTAATATTATCATGAGTATGCTAAACGGGGAAAGGAAAATTGATATACTGAAGATTATTGCTGTATTTTTATTATAACTTTATAGCTCTCAAATTATGAGTTTATAAGGCTCTAAATACGATAAATTACGGAATCTCCGCAGGGGAAGGGCCCTTAACAAAATCGTACTTGAAACTACAAACGCACTCAATTATTTAGAGTTCATAAAATGAATTGAAAATCTTATACGGAACCGTGCATTTTTTGTCTCCAACTGTCATTTCCCTACATTGACCTACATAAACAAAATAATACCCTTCTCGCAGTTAGTAAAAAAGTTTCCATTTATCTTGCAGTTGTTATTGTTAATGTGCCATCAAATTAATGATACACAAATCTAGTATTCGGCAAGATGGATTTAAAGATAAATTAACTGTGATTAATTTTAATGAGTATTTAAATTTATTGATGAAAATTCTTTGAATTTGCTTGAATCATGATGGGAGTGGCATTTGGTTATGGATTGTATATCTTGTATGGTGCGTTGACTTTCAACATAGTAGTAAAGTTACTTTGAATGAGATATTTATCATGTTGTTTTCTATTTTAGTTACAATAGACATTATTTTATTGCAAGTTATGCGAAAATTAACTAAATTAAGAAAACTATGTCATTAAGTAATGAGTCATTACTTTCCATAAGTTTCCATACTAATATTAAAAATGCGGAAGTACGTCTGTCTGTCTGTCTGTCTGTTTGTTACCTATTCACGCCCAAACCGCTGAAACGATTTTGCTGAATTTTGGCATGGAGATACTTAGAGTTCCGGGAACGGACACAGGATACTTTTTGCCCCGGAAAAATGTACGGTCCCCTGCGCGATAAACGAGTTTTGGCGCTACGGAGTTGCGAGCGTCATCTAGTCTATTAAAAAAGAGTGCATTTCCTCTTAAAAGGCTGCCAACGCACTTGCAACAATTTTGATGTTCAGGTGACCGCTTGCTCCCTAATTTTATTAAAAAAATCCCTTAATAATGTGAGGTGTCAATGACTTTACCCAAATATCAGGAAGAAATGTGGCTGATTAGTCCGGCTATTAGATCTCGAAACCATTTATTTATTAGCTTGTCTAGGGTTGCCTGGTTGCATCAACAAGATAGCTAGTTGGTAATTATTTTGTGATTCTAATATCAAAATATATTATTTGGCTTCCCTATACATTTTGCCAGTAAACCAATGGTGATCTTAGAATTGATAAGAATATATGTTTACCTAGTGTCCTAGAACTTCTTGACTTAATAACTATTTGCATATTTAGTATTTACCTCACAAGTATTGATGCATTACTCTACCTGCACCTTGCCATGACTTGGCATATTGAATCTTACCACATGGACCCAAGTTATGTTTTCGTACAGTACTAGTTTATGTTATGCCTTGACTTACGTTAAGGCATATTGAACCTCACCACATTGACCTAAGTAACGTTTTTCTATAGCAAACGTTTACGTTATATTTACGAGCGATTACGTGCGCTTTCTACGAACACGGGGATTTCCCGAGCCAATGCTGACTCGAGTGTTTTGATTGGTTGACGGAATTAAGATTATGACTAGTGTAAAACAGAACTGAAAAATAATATGACTTATTTTTGTGTTTTTGCTGAATGTTCGAAGAAACATATTATTGCAGAAACACAATTAAAAAAAGTGTTTTGTGGTATAAACTAAGAGATATTGCACTACGCATTGGATTTAAATGTCATCGTAAGATTGTAAATATACCGTTAGATTATAATCTATCTCGCGAGATTGTAAAAAGTCTAAAGATTGTGAACCGCAACGTACTGCTTACAATTTAACGTATTATTATTCGCTAGATTGTAATCTATCAATTTTAGGAATGAAACACAGGTGTCAGTCAAATAAAATTAATGCACTTCAAGAATTGTGACATCAATATCTGACATTGTAAATGTTATCATTATGAGATCAGAATTCAGATAGGTTCGCGAGCACAATATATATTAAAACACGGAAAATGTATGTAATTTAGGCTATGTTCGGTGACTAACACTAATTTATATTTATCATTCAAACTACACTTCTTTGGTTAATAACAGATACTTCCGCAACAATTTTATATGACTTATTCTAGAGCTGTGAGTTATTTTCAACACGAAATCAATGAACAATAAGGAACAATCACCCAAAGCCCGTTTGTTTACATTCGACATCAATAATTTATAATCATGTTACACCGTCCTAACTATGATACACGTCAACGCAAGTGTATCCGCACCTTTATTTAAACCCAAGTGTGCACACAACTTTACCGCGCAATACCGCACACGGTGCACTATTTCAACATCAATTCAGGGGAATATCCAAGTAAGCAGAAGCGGCCACCACCATCGTGCGACCAGCGGAGGACATCATTCTTTCACTCAACTTCAGTAGAGAATCACTTGTTTTAAATTGTAATTCGTTCTTAATTTTAATTTGATTAATGTAAAAGTATTAATTAATAAAGTATAATTTAAAATTTGCTTTTTTTTGGCACCCACGGCTGCAACTATCGTTACTGGCGCAGTCGGTAGGATCTATTCGCGGGCCGGTTCGCGAAATTCGGGATAATCATCATCGCGACGCGTGCCACCCGTGTGGTAGAAGAACCTACGGTTGCAGCCTACGGGGAATCCAGACATTGATTCGGCTGAGAAAAATGCAAATGTAAGTACCTTGAATCTTTCAAGTTCCTTACCAAACCTATCCATAAGTTTCCTATTAAATTTAAGTATTCCTTAATACCATAAAATTATATTGCATAATTTTTGTGTGAATTTTAGAAATTAGGTAGATTTATTCTTTTTACAGAAATTAAATCGTTTAATTTTTGTGTTAATTATATAGGAGTAGGTAGAATAATTCGTTACATAAAAATTAAATCGCATAATTTTTGTGTGAATAATAGGATAAGACACATTTTCTTTTAAATTAAAGTGCTTGATTTAATATTTCAAAATTTTTCATCCGAGAGAAAATAGTAATAGTAGGTTAAGTGAACGTAGTTCTAGTAGGAATAGTGCTTTTGACGAGAACAGGAATTTTTCAGAAAATATGTCTCAATACGAATTAGATAACATTTATAAATCAATGAGGATGTTACCCGAATTTGACGGGAACCCTCACGTTTTAAATCGTTTTATAAATCTTTGCGATCAAATAGTTTTAACTCACTTAGGTACCGAGCCAGAACATAATTTAGGTAATTTAGCGCTACTTAATGGTATTTTAAATAAGATCACTGGTCCCGCAGCTAGATTAATAAATGCAAGTGGCATACCAGAAACTTGGCAGGGCATAAAAAATGCTCTCATAAATAATTTCGCTGACCACCGTGACGAGACAGCACTCTATAGTGACCTTTCGATGCAGACCCAGGGTTCCAGTACACCACAGGAATTTTATGAGCGTTGCCAAAATCTTTTTAGCACGATTATGACATATATTTCTTTACATGAAAATGTCAGTACTACTATTGAGGCTAAGCGCACATTATATAAAAAATTAACACTGCAAGCTTATTTGCGAGGCCTTAAAGACCCCTTAGGTTATAGAATTAGGTGTATGCGACCGGAATCTATGGAAAAAGCATTACAATATGTACAGGAGGAATTAAATGCATTATACATGCAACATAGAAATGATAGCAGTCATTCGAGCAAAAAGGAAATTAATAATTCAAACCAGCATAGCCATAATTTGCCTCTTAATAATTTTGTTCCCAAGCCATTTCATTTAAATACGTCTAATTTTCCGCGACAATTTATGAATAATTTTCAGGGTCCTTCAAAATTTAATTACCATCCCCAAATGCAGCAGCAGCGTGGTCCCACACGTACGCAGCAAATAATGCGTGCCGCACCCCCAAATTACAACCCCCAAAGTAATATGTTCAGAATAAATAGACCTTTCATGCATCAGAATTATAATAATAATTTTAATCATCATAATCAGCCCCGTCCCATGAGTGGCGTTAGTCATTTTGTTCCGAAAGTTTTGCCACCAACCCTTAGTGGACACGATTGGCGTAAATCCGGCAATCCCCCACCAACTAATTATTTAAAATCGCGCGAAATGAATTATAATGAATTTGACAATGAATATAATGACTTATACGAGTATTATGACCAAGAGTATCACTATTCTGACCATGACCAAAATTATTTGACATGTGAACAAACCGACTACTATGAAACCCAGGATCCCTACCCTGAAACAGTGCAAGTGACCGAAATTGAAAACCAAAATACTGCTGACGATGTAAATTTTCACCAGGCCCCGAAATTAGAAAAGCCAAAATAGAAGTTAATTTTCACATTCAGAGACAATTAGGTTACATTCAAATATCCGATCCACCCCTTAAGTTTTTAATAGACACAGGCGCTAATCAGTCTTTTATTAGCCCGGACGCTGTACAAAAATATTTTAGGCATATTCCATTAAATTATGATCCTTTCGAAGTTACAAATGTGCACGCTACCAGTAGAAATAATTATTCTATCACCTTACCTTGTTTTCCGGAATTTGGAGATAATAATAATATAACATTGTACGTATATAAATTTCACAACTACTTTGACGGTTTAATAGGCTTTGATTTATTGGATGTCTTTGGATCAAATATAGATCTTAAAAATAAAAAGTTAATTACCCGTAACGCTACAATTCCTATTCATATGTATGACTCACGTAACGCGAATTTATACGAGGAGGTTATTCCGGCCAACTCATCAAAATTAATAAGATTACCTATTAACTCTCTAAATGGCGATGTTTTAATTGAAAAGCAAGTAATTTGTAACTGTTACATTACCGAATGTTTAACTAAAGTGACTAATAATCGAGGATGGGTTGAAGTAACCAATCCTACGCATAATGACATTATATTTTCTATGAATAAACCGGTAGAAGCAGAATTATATAATTTTGAGAGCCAGACAGAAACCATATCTGAACGCGCAAAAGAAGTAATATCTCGCTTACGGACAGATCACTTAAATCCAGAGGAACGTGCAAATTTAATTAATTTATGTATTAGTTATTCGGACATATTTTATCTTGAAGGCGAGTCTCTAACATTTACAAATAAAATAAAACATAAAGTTCAGACTACCGATGAAATTCCAGTTCATACAAAAACTTATAGGTATCCTTATGTTCATAGGCAAGAAGTAAGAGACCAGATTAAAAAAATGTTAGAACAAAATATAATTAGGCCATCCAATTCTGCTTGGAGCTCTCCAATCTGGGTAGTACCCAAGAAGGCAGATGCTTCCGGCAAAGTTAAGTGGCGTCTTGTAATAGATTTCAGGAAGGTCAATGAAAAAACCATAAATGATAAATACCCCATTCCCAATATATCTGACATACTAGACAAACTAGGAAAATGCCAATACTTCACTACTTTAGATTTAGCTAGTGGGTTCTATCAGGTTGAAATGGACCCCCAGGATATTCACAAAACCGCGTTCAATGTTGAAAACGGCCATTATGAATTTTTGCGTATGCCCATGGGTTTGAAAAACTCACCTGCAACTTTCCAGCGTGTCATGGACAACGTTCTAGACGGGTTGCAAAATAAAATATGTGTAGTATATTTAGATGATATTGTAGTATTCAGTACCTCCCTTCAGGAGCACATTATAAATTTAAGAAAGGTTTTTGATAAATTACGTTCATCCAATTTCAAAATTCAGCTAGATAAGTCGGAATTTCTTAAACTTGAAACAGAATTTTTAGGCCATGTAATAAGTAACGAGGGTGTTAAGCCTAACCCTAATAAAATTCATGCTATTCAAAATTATCCAATACCAAAAAACACAACCGAAATTAAACGTTTTCTAGGATTAATAGGCTATTACAGAAAGTTCATTCCGGATTTTGCACGTATAACAAAACCACTAACTCAATGTCTTAAAAAAGGTTCTAAGATTACTTTTGATAAAACCTATACAGAATGCTTTGAATATTGCAAAACTCTCTTGACAAACGATCCCATTTTACAGTATCCAGATTTTTCAAAAGATTTTATTCTCACTACCGACGCATCTAATGTTGCTATCGGTGCAATTTTATCGCAAGGAACAGTTGGTTCAGACAAACCAATAGCTTATGCCTCCAGAACCCTTAACTCTAGTGAATGTAATTATAGCACAATAGAAAAGGAATTGCTTGCAATAGTTTGGGCTACTAAGTACTTCAGACCTTATTTATTCGGTCGTAAATTCAAAATCATCACTGATCACAAACCGTTACAATGGATTATGAACCTAAAGGAACCCAGCTCGCGTCTTACGAGATGGCGTCTTAAGCTTTCCGAATACGATTTTACTGTAGTATACAAGCAGGGTAAAATTAATACTAATGCCGATGCACTTTCCAGAATTGAATTGCATAATGATGAAACGAACTCTATAATAGTAAATGTGTCAGAAGGATCTCACGATCCAGAAGATGAATCTAGGACTATTACGAATAGTGCGTCCTCTTCAAGGACCGCCACTGCAAGTAAATCCTCTTCAAGGACAGCTACTGCTAGCGAATCCTCTTCAAGGACTGTACATACTAGCAACGAGGAACCCATATTAAATATCCCAATCTCCGATGACCCACTAAATAAATTTTCTAGACAAATAGTACTTACCGTTGTAGGCGACATTAAGGGCCGCACCCTTGTCACCAAACCATTCGAAAACCATACGCGAACATCTATTCAGCTATCAGAATCCAGTTTAGAGTTAGACGTTATCAACTCCATAAAAGAATATGTTAATCCCAAAATTAAAACTGGTTTATTAATAAATCCGTATGAAGCTATGTACAAAATAATTCCCATAATACAAAGAGCTTTTAAAAATTCATCTATGTTCCTGACCGTGACAAAACGCGAAGTAGAAAATGTACGTGAATATTTAAAACAGCAGGATATAATAAAAAGATACCACGAAGGTAAAACGAACCATCGAGGTATTACTGAAACCTATTTAGCACTATCCAATAGATATTATTGGCCAAAAATGAAGGAAACCATAACGAAATTCATTAACTCATGTACCATATGTGGACAAGCAAAATACGACCGTAATCCCATACGACAACAGTTTCAATTAGTTCCATCTGCCTCAAAACCATTAGAAATAGTGCACATAGATTTACTTACAATCCAAAACGAAAAATTTCTCACGATCGTAGATGCGTTTTCGAAGTACGCGCAAGCCTATCACTTGCGTGACTCTACTGCTGTCAGCGTTTTACAAGGTTTACTTAATTTTTGTACTCACCATGGCATACCGATGACAATAGTTAGCGATAATGGTACCGAATTCACGAATCAGCTGCTTGCTGAATTCATGAAATTACATAAAATACAACATCATAAAACAGCCCCTCACGCACCAAACGAAAACGGAATAGTTGAGCGTTTTCATTCCACTATTCTCGAACACCTTAGAATTCTAAAATTAAGCCACACTTCGGAATCAATAGTTAACTTAATGCTTTACGCACTCCTCGCATATAATAGTAGTATACATAGTTTAACTAAGAGTAGACCTATAGAAGTAATTACTGGACACTTTGACCCACGAGATGCTTTTGATATAGACATTTCCGCCCAGCTTCTACAACAGTACATGACTAATCATAAAGACAAAATGACTTTAGCATACAAGACAATACAAGACATATCTAATGACTCTCGAGAAAATATGATAGAAAACCGAAATAGAAATAGGGAACCTGAAATTAACTACTTACCTGAACAGACAGTTTTTATCCAGAATCCAACAGCTTCACGACAGAAACTAGCCCCACGTTATACCCATGATGTAGTTATGGCTGACTTACCTATTCATATATATACAAGGAAAAAACGAAACCCAATCGCCAAAAATAGACTCAAAAGAGTACCTAAATCGGCACAATTGTTACAGGAAACTGCTGATCCTCTTTCTTCTCCTGAGCATCGTCCGAGCACAAGAGATAAAACTTGAAAGCCTAAACGATGGACCTGGAATTTTACCTTTTAAATTGGGATCCACTAGGATCATTTCCCACTATCATACCTTTTTAAATAAAATTAACCTTAAAGAATTAGAGTCCCAAATTAAATCTATTGATATCCAATTAGATTCCTTTACTCAAGAATTTCAGAATAAAACTAAATTTTTCCTAGAACCCCATATAGCATACCTTAAAAATAAGCTTACTAGTGTTTTAAATCAGCTAGAGACGTTTGTGTCCAACCGTGCTAAAAGAGGCCTTATTGATGGCCTTGGCTCAGTTATCAAAAGTGTCACTGGCAACTTAGATTATACTGATGCTATTCATTACAATGAAGCTATTAAAAATTTGCAGGAAAACGAAAATAATTTGATTAATGAATTAAACAGTCATATTAGCTTATCTAAAAATTGGACAGTTCAGTATTCGAAAATTATAGAAATTATTAAAGATAATCAGAATAAGTTGATGAATATGGTGAATAAAATTAATGATAACAATGTAAAGCAGAATTTCAGTTTAGTGAAATATACTCGTCTCACTCAAATACTCTTAATACTGAGTGACAATGTAGATTCCATTTCACAGGAAATAATTAAGTTGCAGAACATTTTAGCATTTATTAAAACTTCCACTTTACACCATTCGGCTCTAGATCTAGCTAGCATACGCTCTATTTTAAGCAAACTGTCATCATTGTACGGCAGTGAGCGTATTCTTAACTTAGATGTAAGAGAATATTATGATATAATTAGAGTAGGCTCATTTTATGTGGGTAATGAAGTAGTTTTAGTTTTTAAATTTCCAATATTTCTAGCTAGGATATTTACTTTATATAAGTTATCTATAGTTCCTAATAGGCACCATGAGATCCTTAAACCCACCTTTCCATTCCTTGTTATCCATGAGAAAGAATTCAGGTACATAGAGGCAGAATGCCCGAAGGCCAACAAGTGGCATATATGTAAGGAACAGCCGAACCCACTCAACCAGCCAGAGGACTGTGTGCAGCGACTAATATCAACCCAGGAGCGAAGCCCTTCGTGCAAGCCCATCACTGTTACCCTGAGCCACGCAGCATTTGAAGAACTGGATGAGAAGCACTACACTGTCAGTTTTCCTGAGCCAACAAAAGTCCACATGTTCTGCGAACGTCACCAGTACGAGACTCTCCAAGGCAGCTATCTTGTCATCATCCCTAAGCAATGTTTTATGGAGGCACCAGAATTTACCATTTCGAACTCCAAGGATCGTCTAAAAGGCCAGGCGCTCAAGCTACTGAATATGCCCAACTACACGACTACTGAAGAAGACTCACAGGCTACTCTTACACTAAACTCAGTAAGCCTGAAAAATCTACAAGAAATCAATACAAGAATCTCCATGCAGCAACCTATAAAATTGAAAAATGAAGACAACTACGGTATCTATCACACTACAATACCTATGTATGCATTGATACTATTAAGTGCATGCGCCCTCACTAGCGTGTACTTATGGAAGAGATATACTAGATCCTTGGCTGAAACATCAAATCCGAATGACAATAGCAAGATAGAGATGCCAGCTGTCTACGCTCGACCTAGAAAAATAGATCCTGATCATCCTCCAGCGCAGTTTACGACAACAGTCTTCAACAGGCGCTGTTCTACGGGGGGAGGTGTTACACCGTCCTAACTATGATACACGTCAACGCAAGTGTATCCGCACCTTTATTTAAACCCAAGTGTGCACACAACTTTACCGCGCAATACCGCACACGGTGCACTATTTCAACATCAATTCAGGGGAATATCCAAGTAAGCAGAAGCGGCCACCACCATCGTGCGACCAGCGGAGGACATCATTCTTTCACTCAACTTCAGTAGAGAATCACTTGTTTTAAATTGTAATTCGTTCTTAATTTTAATTTGATTAATGTAAAAGTATTAATTAATAAAGTATAATTTAAAATTTGCTTTTTTTTGGCACCCACGGCTGCAACTGTCGTTACTATCATCAAAATACTGTTTGCTTACATTTATCAACAAACGAATAATGCTACACGGGGCATATTATACCCTTCAACCAATCAGCGCCCGAGGTGCGTTCCGTTTCACAATTTGACGGTTTCACTTCGATATATTACAATCTACCGAATAATAATACGTTAAATTGTAAGCAGTACGTTGCGGTTCACAATCTTTCGACCGTTTACAATCTCGCGAGATAGATTCTAATCTAACGGTATTTACAATCCTACGGTGACATATTAATTATATACAATACATACAACCAATACTGAAAACAAGCGCTTTCGAACAGGTGGAGTAGAATGTTCGTCATTGATTGGCTATGATCGACGTCGTTTACGCGTGCCATAGACGGAATAACAATCATGGTTATTCATCATGGGGCCATTCTATTTCAACCAAAACTATGGGGGCAATAATGAATAACATGTTTTTTTCCATCAAGTTCACCGATGTAAAAATAAACCAAACCGCACCCTATGTGTACAAAACAATCTACTTAGATAATTGTTTTCGATTTTAACGAAAACTGGGCAAGGTTTGTTTACTATTAATAGAGCATCCATACAAACAAATTTACCAAACGGTGTCACGCGTGTGAACTAAAAAAATAACACAGTAAACAAAACATACATTGTTCAGTGAAAAACATTACTTACTAACAATAGTGGAGAAAAATATGTTATTTAACTACGCACGTACGCATATTAATTCAGAAAAACAATAATAGTGGAAAATGCCTGCATGCGCCTCGTGGATGATCTAGAAATCTAGATCTTCCGGTCGCAAATAGATTTTCAATGATACCTTTACTTTAATTTAATAAAAAGTAATTTACTTCAAAGTTCAATATTATGTTTGACAATGAATAGAGTTTGTCTAAATATTTATTAATCCTTCTAGCCCCATACCAGCACCGGTGATCGAGACAACAATAGAATACAATAGCATTTCCAAGAATCCCCAATCGAAGGATTGAATTGAAGTTAACTCGCACTCAAAGTTATTTAATGATTACTTAAATAATTCTCGTCGAAACTATGGTGCCTACTACCGGATCGGTTCACCTGGCGAGAATAACCGGCGTAAGAAATTCACACGGGGCTATCTTTTACCAAAAAGATGGAAAATTACTCTTTTCAAAAAATATGCGGGCTGATTCACGATTTCCGTTCTCCGTTTCCGTACTCGGATTCGGAAACTTTCCGTGCGATCATTGGTCAATGCCTAGCACGGCGAGCGTTTATCGGATGTCACGCGGTGAAGTTTCCGAATCCGAATCGAATGAGGGTTTTTAATATTATTTCAAAAACCCTTATTCGACTAGCCGGTTTGCCACCAGGTGCCGCTATGTAGCCAGGGTCTATCGTATCAAACTGCTGTCATATTATGTCATGATAGCTGTGTGTGCGCGATAGTAATATACGTCTATTTGACACGATAGGGCAGGGGTCACCAAATGGCGGACCGCGGTCCGCACCCGGACCGGCGCGGGCAGACCCATTTTGTGTGGACCAAGCATTTTCGAAGATGAACTTCGTTAAAAATAAATTTCGATCTCGACTTACTGCAGATGAACATCTCCAGGATTTAATATCAATAGTTTGCACCAATTTCACTCCAAACATCAGAGAGATAATTAGCTAAAAACCTTTGTAGTTTCCGAAATTACCTATGTTTGATACATATGTTTTTATAAAATGTGTGGTCCGCGAAGGTCATTTTATTTCTTAAAACGGACCCCAAACGAAACTAATTGGTGACCCCTGCGATAGAGTATAGACCCTAAGGCAACAACCTGGTGGCAAATGGAATATCAAAAACCCTCATTGCGCTTCGTGAATCAGGGCCCTGCCCTTGGTACCACAAAACAGTAAATAACAGAAGACCAATCCCATTCCAGAGCACGTGTGGCAGGTGAATGTGCAGAAGAAGGGTCTGGGCGCGACCCGCAACATCCAGGGGCTTTACAACCTGTGCCTCACGGACAGCACCCTCACCCTGGTCAAGATCAAGAGCCACAACCACGTCATCAGCGACCTCGACATACCGGAGCGAGTGCAGTACTCGCTGAAGAATATACGCAGGTTGGTATATCCCGGTTAGGGTCAGAGAATCTACTGGTTAAGTGGGTTTGTCAGGATTCTGAAATTGGTCCATAGTCCAGTTTGCTCCAAAAATTTCATAGTTGTGTACATCCTGGTCATTGTATACATTATACAGGGAGTAACAAGACTTAAGGGGCCGGGTACCCTCTAAATTCTTATACATAAGTAATATCAAAATCATTTTCTCATACGAAAATATTTAACATGTTTGAGTTATTTTTCAGCTTAAAATAGTAATTATCTAGGTTCCTGCACAAAAATTTATTTCAAAATATTTAAACACTAAAAAATTTTTTTTTGTTTCAAATTTTTTTTAGTAATTTACTACTAAATATTTAAACACTAAAAAATAGAGTAAAACACTAAAAAATATATAAATAAATAGTAAATTTACTACAAAATATTTAAACTCTAAAAAATATTTCTTAGTATTTAAATATTTTGTAGTAAATTTAATATTTATTTATATATTTTTTAGTGTTTTACTCTATTTTTAAGTGTTTAAATATTTTGAAGTAAATTTTTGTGCAGGAACTTAGGTAATTACTATTTTAAACTGAAAAACAACTCAAACATGTTAAATATTTTCGTATGAGAAAATGATTTTGGTATTACGTATGTATGAGAAATTCCAAGGGTACCCGGCCTCTTAAGGTGCCGGTTAGCAGCGGGCGACATGAAGCAATCGCAAACGACGTGTTGCAGCGTTTCTATGTATTTATATGAAGTATGAAATACCCTCCGCAGCTAGCGACACGAAGCTAGCGACACTTATTCATAGAAATACATAGAAACCAGTAGTGTCGCGACGACACGTCTTCTGCTGCAACTGCATGTAGCCGGCTTCCAACTTGTACCTATATTGATAGAAATACATAGAAACCAGTAGTGTCGCGACGACACGTCTTCTGCTGCAACTGCATGTAGCCGGCTTCCGACTTGTGCCTTAAGTGCTTTAAGCGTACGAGGGCGCGTTTTTAAGTTCGCGGAATGAGAGGGTTGATAAGGCTCATAAGACCCGTAAGGGTTAAGGGACTCATTAATAGTATTAATACGAGGTTTCATTATCATTCGGCAATTGGTCGATGAGTTATAGTCAATCAAGCAACATAATCGGGAGATGAAAGTGAAATATGGAAAAAATCGAATTTCGTGCCGTTACAAAGTTCCTTTCCAAGCAAGGAAAATCAGTTGCGACCATAATTAATGAGATGTCATCGGTTTACGGCGACTATTGTCTAGGAAAAACCATGGTTTACAAGTGGCATAGTTTATTTAAACAAGGAAGGGAGTCCCTTGAAGACGCTGGGAAGCTGGGAAACTCATGGCAACGGTCTTTTGGGACTCAGAAGAAATATTATTATTAATTGATTACAAAGATAAAAGTGTTTCTAAAACCGGAGAATACTACGCATAAATATTAGCGCGACTAAAAGAAGCCGTTAAAGAGAAAAGATGGGGAAAATTGACAAAAGGTGTGCTACTTTGCACGACAACGCGCCCGTCCACAAGAGCCGCGTTGCGTTGGCTGCCCTGCATAATGTGGGCTTCAATATTTTAAATCACCCCCCCTACAGTCTAGACCTGGCCACCAGTGATTATTATGTGTTCCCAAAAATGAAGAAAGAGCTGCGGGGTTAAAAATTCCACCGATCATGAAGTTAAAGAGGCAGTTTCAGCGTATTTTCAGGATTTGGGCAAAACATTTTTTATGAAGATTTATATAATTTGATTGATACTCATTGAAAGATCTCAGTAATGTATCCGTCTTGCGGACAACTATATTGGAAAGGAAAAATAATTTGGGTTTTTTATTTTCACACCATATGCCACATTCCGCGAACTTAAAAACGCTCCCTCGTATCAAGATCCTAGGGTTCCTTAGCAACTATAGTCTCTAGCGCTAGCCTAATTATCGTCTTCATATTACTTGCCATTCAATTTAACACGATAAGGGCACTAATGCTAGGGTACAGAGCTTAACGAACGCTGCACTGGTAAAACAGTAGAGGGATCCAGTCACTGATCACTAATTATGCATTATGTGTCCCTTTACGTCCCTTCAATATGTCTTTCGTTGCTAAGGGAATATATTCCTTATGGGAATAAAATATACTTTGTTGTTTACTATTTTGGTTTAATCCTTCACTTTGTATTACTTGAATTTACGAGCTGAAACTAAGGCTCAACTCACACTGGGGCAGAGTTGAAGCGACGCGTCACGTTTTAGCCATAAAGTTAATATACCTAGCGGAATAGAGCAACAATCTCGAGCTGTCAAACGAAACCGAAACTGGTTTCATCTGTGTGTAAAAATATGTGTACGTATACACTTACACAAGCATGATTAAACATGATTTCTATGAGATTAAATTGGCAACGTGGGGCACGTACCGACTGGACGTCAAAAAAAGAGTTCTGCTGTCAAGTATCACACGTCTCTTTTTACCACGCAGTGTTACTGATAGTGACATCTCGCTTGCTCCGGCCTTTGTTGCTCTATTCCGCTAGGTATATTAACTTTATGGTTTTAGCCAAACCCTATTTTTGCCCAGTGACGTCTGAAATCGACATTGCCAGATATACGCCAGTGCGTTGACGTATATTATGCGACTTTGTTAGGATGTCGTCGTAACTCGTGATTGCCTGGTCACACCATAGCACACAGCAGCACAATATGGCGTCGTATCGAATACGTCATGAGCACTGGCCAAATACTGGATTAAACAGAACTCGCGCCTCACGCTTGGATCTATTCTCTCATTCAATGTCAAAACAACAGAAAGGGACAGAACAATAATCACGCACATTGTGTTCCAGATGCGGCGACTCTGAATGCTTCTTCTATATGGAGGTGGGTCGGCAGACGGTCACGGGAGCTGGTGAGCTGTGGATGCACTCCGACGATTCCAACATCGCCCAGAGCATGCACTCCACCATATACCAGTGAGTTGGCATCATCATTGTTAGCCATATGCCGCCTCCGTGGTCCAGTGGTCTAGAGTGTGGCTCTTAATTCTTGACTCTCGGAGGCCAAGGGTTCGATTCCCGTGTCGGAAACAAGTTATAAATTCCAAGTTTGGTAAGGATAATGCAGTTCCAGTTTCTCAGAAGTTAGAACCCACTGGGTTATGAGAGTAAATGAATAGTAAGTGCTCTTGTGTACTGCGCACACACTTGGGCACTATAAAATTACTCAGGCGTAACTGGCCTGGTTTTAATGAAACCGGCCACCGTCACCGAAACCGGCGTGGGAGGTATTTAAAGTATTAGGCCACATCCTGCAAACTTAGTATAACCACATTAGAAACAGGAAAGAATAGGAATACTGACAGATTTCAGTGACAAAATGGCGGATTTCCTTTGACAATCTGTCACTTTGTCTATGCTGCCGTAATAACGACATGGGTCGTACAGAAGCATTCTGTAGCTACGGACATTGGCCTAACCTTAATGTCCGTAGAAAAAGAAATAGGCTGGGTTATAACTTATAAGTCATAACTTATAAAGTGGCATTTTGTTTGAACTTATATCGGTAGCGGTCGATTACGATAAAGACCGGAAAGCCACCTTTAGAGAGTTTGACTTTTTACTTAGGCGCCGTCGCAGCCTAAAATTTTTGGGGTTACGACTAAAAGGACTTTTATTGTAGTTACTTGAGGGGCTTCCCAAAAAGGCGTTTCCAAGTTGGAAACACGTTGTTTGTTGGAAATTCGACGACGACTAGCACGTTGTTTGATGGAAATTTTAACAAATAACGTGACCTCAAAACGTGATGTATTTCATTATTGATTTGCAGTTCGAAAAAAAAATCGCCTAAGGGAAGGTCGTGGTACACGTGGGAAATTCGTACAGTGATGCCTTTCTGGTCTCACCAATATATTACATTAGCTAACGCCCGCAACTCTGTTGCGCCAAAATTCGTAAATCGCCCGGGAACCGTACATTTTTCCATGAAAAAGTCTTCCCGGGCCTCAAAGTATCTCCATACTAAATTTCAGATAAATCGGTTCAGCGGGTTCAACTGTACACTTGTCCGGGATTAAAAGTGTCCTATGTCCTTTCCCAGGACTCAAGGTACCTCCATACCAAATTTCAGCAAAATCGGTTCAGCGGTTTAGGCGTGAGGAGGTAACAGACAGATAGACACACTTTCGTATTTATAATATAAGTATGAATTAGGTGACGGTGTAATAGGGGGATAAATCCACTCAAAATATGTTTACATATTAGTCCAAATTACCATAATCATGAGGATAAACTGAGGTTAAGTTATAAATAACAATCGGTTAAAAATACCGTTGTTTGTGCAGTAAGCGAGTAGGTTTTGGTGGAGTCGGACCGGTGTTTTGTTAAGTGTTAAGTTATATTAAAGCTTTGTTAGGTTGGTTTAATCTTAACTATGTTACAATCACGTTTGGAGCGTTATTTGAGAAAGAAGTGGCGTGCGGGTAATAAGTTTGGGTAGGTATTTTTATTTTAACGACAAAACGCGAGGTGTAACATACATATTGCCACAAAAATATTTTACCAATGTATGAATATTGTGTTAAACGTCTACATTCAAAATAGAAACGGTCTATTTAATATTTTACATGGTTTTGATGATAGTGATAGTCAAAAAAATATAGAAACTCTTTTGTCTTTATTTTTACTGCTTTTATTTTAGTAGTTACATCAAGGTGACGAGAATAACAAAACATAGCCTTTGTATTCGTAATCATTTATTAAAGTTGAAGAAAAAGTAGTTCTCTTAAATCCTACAGACAGATTTTACAGACTGGTATGTCAATTTTATAGTTAGTACTATCCCATTTAGCTACATTTATAATATACATCTGTCGCTCTCCATCCAGCGCGATGCGTAACTGTGCGAAAGAGACGGAGAACGAGAAGGACCACATTGTGGTGCCCCGGACTTCGCTCCTGGAGGGCTCTAACCCTCTGCCGGCGCGTCGACAGACCTACTCCGACGGCCGCGGTCGCGCGGGCCTCTACAACGGTAAGTGAGGGGTTAAATATACGGGGTGTCGCTGAAAATGTCTCTGGATATCGTGAAACACGCTGTATAAGTTATACAGAATGATGTTAGTGGATTCTAAAAGAATTACGCTGTATATATTGTACAGCGTGATCTCAAAAATAATCACTCTGTATTATATATGTGGAGTGATGTTATTGGCCCAAAAATAACATGCAACACAGCTATTATACAGCGTGATGCTAAATATGTAACGCGCTGTATAGAGGACGTTGCACAGTTTGGACTATACAGCTGTTACTGTTACGGAGATTGCGTTATACAGAGTGCTGCTAAAAGTATCTTCAACATTTTAAAGTGTATTTAGGGACAGTATATCACTTTGCAAGTTTCAATTAGAATTTATGGCTGGTTTACACGTATTAAGTAGATAAGTAGTAACTAAATTTTAACTTAATTTGAAGTGCCTGCCGGAAATTTGTCAAGTGACAAGCCCCGCCTGCCAACTTAACAGAAAATAGTCAAAATTCTAATTTCCTCGTTTAGTACTTAACTAAATTTTAACTTACTACTTGCTACTAAATTTTGTGTTTACATGCAATAAGTGACTTAAAATTAAGTTAAAATTTAGTTAACTACTTATCTACTTAATACGTGTAAACCAGCCCTTAGGGCCAAGTTTATTTTTAAGTGTGTTTTTGGGGCAGCACAGTCTTATGATACCAATGCAAGTATTAAAGATATTATGTAGTTTTTGATGGAATATGTGCCTTTTAAAAGTAAGTGAAATTTTGAAGGTAATTATTTTATGTGGGGTTTTGGGTCAATTATATGTTGAAATTTACAGCTACAAGTAATTGAGGAAAGACATAAAAATTTGCTAGAGTATAAAATAAGTCACAAACAATAAAGTGAAGTTTAATTTTATTTTTCATACTACCCTCCATATCACAGTAGATTAGAACTCATATGCATTTGTATCCTGTTTGTTAGTCCCATTAGTAGTTAGAGCCACAGTTTTAGTAGTTTAGTTGCTTGCTAATATAGTGACACTTTTGGTTTAAATATACCCCCTTATTAATTAAAATATTGACACTAAACTAATCCCTATTGCTGTGTCTGTCTGACATGTTAGGAATGATACGTATATGAACATATTTGATAGACAGCGACAGCAGTTAGAGTAAGCGTGGTGTAGATGTTTTTGTTAATAAGAGGACGGAGTTTTTCTGTACGAATAACCCTAAAACTCGCGTCAATGTGAGTAAAAGTATCGCGAATAAATATATTGTTTTCTCTGAAGTCCTTCGCGTGTGAGAAAGAGAGGCACTATATTACTACACATGATTAACGCAAGTAGTCTTGAGTATACTAAAATCTATAGGAAAAGGGTTACTTGTATATGATACCGACTGTAAAACTCGATTATAATATCCTGAGACTCGACTGCTATTTAAACACGTCGATGATGACGTCATCAAGTCGTTTCTTAAGATATTTTGGCCTGCTTGATCTATCAGAGAAATTAATTCAAATGCAGACTGTTGACCTACTTTATTTGGTCGAGTTATGTCAATTCAATGTTTGCCCTGGTGAATTGGTTTGGTTTGACATAAACTGACCAAGTTATGTAGGTCCATCCTGTCTATGAAATCATTTCTCTGATGGTACATAAGTAAATCAAAAGTGTCAAACAGTAGTGATGTCACTAACAAGTTACTATCATATCGTTGCAATGAAATATCACTGTCATCAGCACAGGTAGTAACCCCATTTTGCACATAATATACTCTGTCGCAGTAAAGTGACAGACATGATTCTATGCCTCGTTCGAACGAAGCTAATTTTGGTATAGACCATCTAGTAGCAAGTAAATAAACTTCAAAAACAAAAAAAAGAGCAAGTCAGCAACAGCCGCTGTTGCTGACTTGCTTCTAGACTAGAATAACAGTGCGAACGAGGCATAACTAATAGAGAAAGAGATAGCGAATTTGTACAACTGTCATTCTACTGCGATTCCAAATCAGAGTATACCATCGGTCCTATGATATTTCACTGCAACACGAACGAGTCGGCCACAGGAAGTTGGACCCTAGCGGACGGTAACACGAGCTACAATCTATTGCAGACAAGGGCCTCTGTGTGGGGTCGTGTATAAGGCAGTGCGTGTGCGCATCCGCCACGTACTCCATAGACGACTCGGCCGCGGCCGTCGCGCCGCTCACGCCGGCTCACGGTAAATACCGCTATAGTGCGTCCGCGGAGCACGATGCATGGTTCCCGGAGTTCGATGACTGGAGTTTATCTATTCACTATGTTGATTGGTTGGTTAATTGACGTTAGCCAATCAAAAACATGAAGGTGAAACGCACTTAGCGACACTACGTGGCAGCGATGAGACGCAAAAATAGAACTATTCAATAGAATAGAACTGACGTTTTGTGTCGCATATTTGCGGCTTAGAGATAAACTCCGATAACATGGCGTGCCCCTCCAAAATTCAAAATGTTTGAAATCTTGGTAATAAGTAACATTAAGTGAAATATTACGAGTACTGGTTGATTGGTTGAATACTTACTACATACAAACTCTTTCATAGGGATGTGAGTACACATTGAAACAGTAATTTGGAGGGGCGCATCATGTTATCGTAGTTTATATCTACCTCATACGATTTCATACATACAAGGAATAATTAGCCGTGACGTGTCGCGTCGCAGCCACATAGTGTCGCTTTAGTGCGGTCTCGCCTATAGTGAATAAATAAACTTCAGTCGGAAATACTCACGGAACGGGCATAATTCGTACATTGACCTTTCACTGCCCGTCTCTTTCACTTTCACACGAATGTGTGATATCTTTTTTTAAGAGGTTATTCGTAGTTTATGTTCGTGCACGAGTGAAAGAGACAAGTAGCGATAGGTCAATGTACGAATTTCTACATGCTTCGCGACCAGACTTTAGCCGCTACCGCCCTCTGTGCTCTATCGATTGCGGTGTTGCTAATCTCTAAGGGATTAGAATGCATGTAATCTATACGCCCTTTCTCGATATGGAATGGCTTACAGGCTTCCTAAAGTGTACAATATATAATATCTATATTCTTTATAAATGCCGATATCTCGATGAAGAAAAATTCGGGTATTGACCTCTAGCTCCTATCTCTTTCACGCACGTATGAAATTAATGGTGTGCCAAGTAATACTAAGTGTAAAACGAGATGCCTGGATAAGTTGCTGACATAATAAATTATGAACTTTATTTAAAGGTAGAGGCTTTCGAACGATTCACAAGATCATGTTTTTACCCAAGTGCACCAGATGAAGGGTTATGTGTTTTGGAAGTATTTGTGTATGTGTAGACGGCTTGAACTGGTGGTAGGCCTCATGTAGACTCGACGTTCTAAAAGTGTTAACTTTGTTGACCTATTTGGAAATAAATATTTTGATTTTGATGGATTTTATCTTCAGAGGGTGTCGTAAGATTCGTGTTTGAAAGAGAGACACTGGGAATATTAAAATGCAGTCGGATTTTTTTTTACTTACCGTTTTAAATGTAAGTGTTGAAATATTATGTTCATGTGACTTTAAATATTACTTTTATTTGCCTCATTACAAAGTAATTTTATGAAACTTTTTCTTGTCTATATTAATAATTTCGTGCAGGGGTACGGTAGACTCGATCGAAACCTTATGTGAATAATAGAAAATAAAAAAATATTGATTTCGAGTCGACAACTTATATCCGCAAAATTCGGACTTTGGAGTATTTCGTTAAATTCTAATGGCACTGACAAGGCGCTGACAAACAAACTTCACGCGCCATCTTGCTGTAAACTGACACATGCCGCATCATGTGTCATTGATGTAAAGACAGAGTTGCCAGCATAAAAAAGCAGAGTCTGAGTTCTCATTTCCTACCTGCCAGCAGACCCTTTTTTTTGTAGTTCCCAGTACCACAGTGAGTGTTCTGACACTGTAGTTGAGGACGATTATAATGATGTTTTAAATTATCCTGTAGAGTTCGTAAATTCTATAATATAAAGGACTACAACCACACATTCTAAAATTAAAAGTTGGTTGTATAGTAATGTTTTTTAAGAAAGTCGGGTTGTGCATCGGGGTTCGAATTGACAAACCTCATTTTTTAAATTAAAATACAATGTGTTTGTTTTTAAAATAAGTAAGTACTTACCTACCTGCCAATGTAGAGAAATCAGAAAAAGACTGAATGCAAGAAAAATTAACCTGAGATAATGTTCAAGATTTAAAATAAAAATGTTTTAAAGGTCACCAAATGGCGGAAAGCGATCCGCATTCGGTACCAATGTTTCACTCCAAACTTCAGAAAGTCTATAATAATTAGAGCCTACAAAAATAAAAAAATGGGGAATAGGGGAGGGTGGGGAAGGGAATAGGGCAGGGAATTGGGCTTCCGGTAAACTACACTCACTCGGCGAAACACAGCGCAAGTGCTGTTACACGCCGGTTTTCTGTGAGAACGCGTGGTATTTCTCCGGTCGAGCCGGCCCATTCATGCCGAAGCATGGCTTTCCCACGTATAAATTTATTTATTCACCAAATAAAACAATATACATTATACAGTTACAAAAGCTTAACTTAAAACAGCATTTAAAACCAATGAGGTTTGTGCAATGCTGCGATAGTCTTATTCGTAGATGTGGTTATAAAATAACACAAATACAATGTATAAGTTGGTATTACATAGTTATTTCATCTCTTCTGTCTCTTCTGTCTTGCTTACCTTTAATATTTCTTGAGAAAAGATGACTACCCATATATTTACCTACATTTTGTACCTAGATGTGTATTGAGTAACAAGTTTACCCGAGCGAAGCCGGGTTTTCATCTAGTTAATAATAGTGATGTAATTTTAAAGTTAAATTTCCTGAATTTGCAAACAGGAATATGCAGAGGTTTTAATAATGTATGGGAGCGTATATTTTTCTCGGTTATACCTATCGTATCACCGAGAAAAATATACGCTTGTCGCTTATATTATAAAAAAGCTTAAAGTTTACAAAAAAGATGGCACTAACAAAAAATAATTGATTGCAATGTGTCAAACACAAAAACTGCAATACATGACTCTTAATTTTAAATTATAATCTATTGAATCGTTCAAAACCCGACCAACCAACGTTTTATGGTATAATGTATTATATACCATTATAATTATATAATGATATAATGCATTCGATACAGTATTCGGCGGTAGCGGCTACTTATGTACTGGCATTGGCGGTGTATCATGAAATGCAATATTATGTATCCTTGGAACTATATAGAACATTCAAAATTAACTTTTTACCAAAAAATATAAATGAGTTACGATACCAATATTTAATTTGTATATATTTTGCAAATTCCCAGTAATATAATAAGTTAAATATTAAAATTACCAAGTGTTTATATTGTTTCCTTATTATGTTTATGTGTGTGGTTTTCTGAAAACACCATTTAAGGAAAATTACTTAATGCAGACAATTAAGCTAATTATATTGGGTTATTTTCCTTAAAATTTGCTCCAAAATACGTACATAATGTTTAATATTTTGTTATGTTTGTTTTATCAATGAAAGGATACATAATATTTATCATTGGCTTGACTCTCTATCATTCATCATTGCATTGTAAATAATCTATTCATTATAATAAATACGTCGGTCACAGAACAGTGAGAAGGCTTGTGACCTATAACTACTTGTCTCTTTCACTCGCGTATCAAAACAGTGCTATTTGGTCGCGCGGAAAAGAGATAGCGTTAGGTTCGCGTGCGAATGAACGGGACAAATAGCGTTAGATCTTCAAAATTTCTTACTGTTCGGTGACTTATATCAACATAATGTTTCTGTATTATCATTTTAAGTTGGAATTCAAATGAAAAGGGTGGAATCTTGAGAATGTGTGAATTAGTCTTCTTTGCCTGTGATGACTGATGAAATATACTATGTGGGGTTGTTATGCTATGAAAAGCTGGTGATATAGTACTAACAACGCATGAGAAGTTATGCTAACATAATATGTGGTGATTAACATATTACATGAATACTAATGTTAATATTAAAAGCAGATGCGATTGTTATTTAAAAAAAAGAGTACATTTTCTGTGTACAAACGTTTCTCTGTCGTTTTCTCAGCCAGTTTACAAGGTGTAATAAGATATGATTTAGTTTAAAAGGTGTAATAAGATAAAATTATAAGGTTTAGAGTAAAATAATAGTATGATCATAAAACCAAATTGCGCTAGTCTGAACGAGAGAGATAGCACGATTTTCCACTATCGTCTATCAACTTTACCATAAGGCCTGTATTGACTTTGATTACTGATTAGTGCAGGTGATTAGTAAGTGTCTGAAAGTTGTGGACAGCGACTGATTAGTGCTTGTCCTTTACATTCTCCTAATCACTAATCACCTGCACTTATCACTAATCAAAGTGAATACAGTCCTTATTCTAAAGTTGATAGTGAAATTCGTGCTATCTCTCTCGTTTTCTGTTATATTAGAAAAAATATGCATCATGTTGTGAATAGCAACACCAGACTAGCACAAGTGGGCTTAATGCTGTGTTCTTATGGTAAAATTGGAAGTCAATTCTGCCATAAGAATGGATATAACAATAAGAAAAACTGACATAGACCTAAGAGTGTACAAAACCTTGTATGTGAGGCTTTTGATATCGTTTAAGAGTGACATGCATGATGGTGATGGTACTGGTTATGAGTGTGCATCATACATACACCATACATTGACAAAAAAGTGGCATACTTTACACAACTTACCTCACTACTACTGGCATAAGAAACAACGTCAAAACTACTGGCGTTATTCTATGTCTAGAGTTTAAGCTATTAAATTACGATTTGCCATATTTTTTGTCGATATCATCAATGAAAATATTCGGACAATGGTCCCTCAAAATATTAAAAGCTCGCGAAAAAGCGTCGCGTTGTCATGGTTCCAAAATACTCTATTATAACCGTGCGCTATCGTAACACTTTCTGCTAAAACCTCATCAAGGACATGTTGAACTTTCACATTTGAGGTGCTATCGTCACTGCACCGGGTGTCGCTTGGTGCCATATGTTTACGTGTCGCTTCTCATTGTTGTTCCGCAGCCGACATGTCATATAACACACTAACCGACAAGCCCGACCATCCGCCGAGGGCCATTAAACACCACCGCACCGTATCCCTGCCCACCGGATGTCCACTGTTTCAAGAGCCGCTGAAGATATCGCACGGGCGGACGTGGTCCGCGCCGCTCACTGGGGAGGAGCTAGATCGAGCGATACTGGAGAAAACGGCTATGCACTCGTCGTGCAAGACCGTCAATGGAACGGGCGTTGAGACGAAGAAGCCGTGGTGTCGCCGCGCGAGTACCGGTACCAGGTTTACCAAACTCTCGCCGGCGCATACAAAGAGTATGTATACGACGCTTCGACTAACCCGCATCGCTTACGTACTAATGTCAGTGTGCCAGTAACTCGCAAATTTGCGTCCAACTTGCGTGCAAGGTGCGTGCACTGTACGTGCAATGTGGCGTGCGTTCCACTGGTTATTGGAATAAACAATTAATTCTACAATCTTTATACGCAGGCGCAATTCTTGCAGTTACAGGCACATGTTTCATGAGCATTTGGAAAAGTTTGAATTGTGTTTCTTTTTATGTTTTTATGCGCATGTGTTTGATGGATCTGCTTTATATTTATGCTTTATTATGTTTGCAGTTTTATTTATTTACACCCCCACATAGTTTTAGAATGTTTTGCTTGTTTTTAGCCCCTCCCCCCTTTTTGTTTTTGTAGAACTCCCAACGCAGACTGTACAGAACGATATCATGGGTACATGAAAGACATAACCCCCCTTTCGTGCTATATGTGCTACAACTTTACAACGCTTTTAACGCGAACATTAATACAACTCCATAAAATAATTCAGAGATCACGAGGACAATCTATAATTAATATGTTATATGTTGGTTAGATGGCGTCCTGGCATATAAAGAGTAATATTTTGATTCCAGCGCCATTTTATAAATATAGAAAGAGTTACTGTTTTCGCTAGTAAAATTGACTACTAGTTAGAAAGAGACGTGTCGGCAGTTCCATTAAATAGAATAAAATATAAAAGACATACTTAGCTCTTACGATATCTTTCTAACGAGTAGTCATTATAAGATTCTTCAAGTTGTTTCAACTTTTTGAAATTATATGATTGTCTCTGGTCTCACCTCTATCATATACTAATAGCATCTTAAGGTCCATTCGCTCCAGTTAAATTTAAAGTTATCCTCCATTGAATATCATGTTATCTCTATCATTCTTCGTGTAAGTAAAAGAGAAGGCAGATGTTTTAATACGGGATTAAGATAAGCACCAGTGGCGTTTATCTCTATGTAGATAAAGGCCACTTGCGTCAACCTGATTGCGAATCCCGTGTTGAAACATCGTGCCTTCTCTTTCATATAATATATGAGGAACGAGTGAGATAACAATATGATATATCTCCTATACTATTATCGTCTTGTATACTATTCGGTTATCACACTACGCCCGTTGTCCGCAGACGCGCCGTCGAGGAACCGCTGCGACACGATGCCGTCGCGCGTCAGCTCGTACGAGCCGGAGCGGCCGCAGGCGACGAGGCTGAACGAGCGGGCTGATGGTAATTATAAACATTATGCTCTATTTGTCTACAGAGTATAACCCTATCGGGTTATACTGCATATAATGAATGGGTTAGAGAGAGTCTATTGTCCCAACCTTATTATTCGTAGGTCCCAACACAATAATATGTAAAAAACAACACCGACCACAGACTAGTTTTGGCTTACAAAAGCATTTTTTTTTATATTTTAGTGTCCAAACCCACCATGCCGAAGATACGCGGCCGAAGTTCGACAAGATTACGCCTGCAATGTATTTTAAATTACCGGTATGCGTAGCGCATTGCTGACGTAATTCGGCCTAGTGTGTGTAGATATAATCATATAAGTGTCTAAACTTTTCTTTTATTATAAAATCGTTCATTATTTATCCGACTTTATAAAGCAAGCTGTAAATACATATTTCCCTTTAACGTTTTGTGTCATTGCAGTGACGGAGTCTTCGTGCGAGGAGATCGATTTCGTGACGGACTGGTGTCGCACGCCGCGCATACCCGAGGAGCCCGACACCGATATTAGAGACTTCACCAGGTCAGTTCAATGAGGGATGTAATACCTTCGATGCACTGGCTCACTAATGCTCTGTCCACATTTGTATCAAGTAGTTGTATCCGTATCAGGCGTATCGTATAGAGTATGCGTATCCTAAGTGTGGACGCCTATTTTGACCATAGCGTATCTTTTATCGATTTTTATACGAAACGTATCAGATACGCGGTTTATAGCGATCGGGGTGTATCATGATACGAATTGTATCATGGTCGCGATCATTTTGCGTCTACACTATCGAACATGATACGCTTCGGTGCTACGCCACGGAGATCTGATACGCTAAAATGATACAAATGTGGACAAAGCCTTACCATCCAGTACTCCTGCAGAGCGGTCTACTCACGGTCACTGCTACAGCACAACTGTCAGATTGACAGCTTGACAGGTGACTTATACTTTAGACTACTGTCTCCGCTACTGGTGTGTATGAGACAATGTTATGTATCTATTTATGTAGATACAATATAAGGGACAAATGACGCTATTTAGCCGTAGGGTTGCAGCTGTCATACGTTAGAAAACAGCTTCCATATGTCACGATATAGCTATCATAATAATTGTCTGTCTGGCAAGACACTTGACACGAAAGACCCTCTGTCTGACCGTTCCCCTGGTGGCAAATGATTTATCGAAAACCCTCATTCGCTAAATGAGACTAGAGATGTGATGCAGTATATGTGTTAAGTGCACAGAGATATAAAGAGAGGCTGTGGGGGCGTGGCCGGTGTAAGTGAAACATGAGCAAAACAGGCGAAAGTTGTGAAAACACAATTAGTCGGGACGTGATCGTCTAAGCGCGCACTACGGGAGTGTTTTTTTAAAATGCCTACCTATTCAGATGTTGTATGCAAGAATCGAAGTGACCATAAACTTAACGGGGTCACTTTTCATAGGTAAGTACAAAAACAACTACCAACTATAGATATCAGAAACACTGTTGTGTTTCTGATATCTATGGTTAAGTGTGATAAGACTGGTTTGCATAAAAGTATCATGTTGATTTTCGTCCAAATCAGAACTACTGCTAGTGTTTTATGAGAAAACATCTACCACAGCTGTTTGGATTTTACTCTAATATTTTATATTTGTGTGGTTCCAGTATGCGGACACGCGGCGGTTCCGTGGCGTCGGTGGGCGCGGACTCGACGGACGGGTACGTGCCGATGGCGGCGGGCTCGTGCGGCTCCGTGTGCTCGGGCACGCCCTCCACCGACCCGCGCTTCGCCGAGTACACGCTCGAGCCCGCCACCGCGCACATCGCCGAACCGCGCGCCGCACGAGCGTACAGGTACTGTGAGGGAGCGGGGTCGCGTGCGTACTGCGTGCGTACCGCCCAGGACGTAGAGTTTTTAATGGATAAAGTTGTGCTCATTTATCGACTGTTGAGCGCAATAGAGACAACGACCGCTTGTCAATAGGATTCCTTTCCCAGCAAGATATTTAAACGCATTTATAGTCTGTCAAGAAAGTCATGACAGGCGGGAAAAATTTCAAATGAAATAAAAAATATGAGAACTTTATTAATTCGAGATAAAAATGTGCAAGGCGACAATATTTTAAATGTAATAAGCGTTCTCTGTGAAAATACAAAGAAAAAAATACACCTTATAAATGTGATTACGTTTAGAACATTTTCCCGCCTGTCATGTAGTGATCGGAATCTGGGTGTAATTTTCAATGTAAAGAATAATGTGGATAAGATTAATTAGTTTATAAAACGATTCACAATTAACAAACATATAAAATAGTTTGAATACAAATTTCCAAATATTAGGGCGGAATGAAATAGGAAACATAAAATGAAAAAAAAAATAATTCTGTTCTACATACTACATACATTACATAATATTATATTGTACATAATTTATGCTGGTAAATAAAATGAAGAATGTTCACTTATTATTTTTTTAGCTCTTCGTAAACTAAGTTGAAAATTAACATGCGTGTCGACGGCGAGTACCTCGAGCGCTCGAAGAGATTCGTGCGGCTCTAGTGGTTAGCTCCCTGGTTGATCAATTAACCAAGTAGCTATTATTTGCTTTTTTATTATGCTTGTCTCAAAGATTAAGCCTTGCATGTCTCAGTGCAAGCCGTATTGAGGCGATACCGCGAATGGCTCAATATATTAGTTTTGGTTCCATAGATCTTTCTGAAAATTTTTATTATGTTTCGAATGATTATTTTTCTGTTTATTAGTAATGATCAGTTTTGTTAAGAAATAGTGTAATATACTACAAAAAATCCTTGTTTTAATTTTGGTTACTCGTTTTAGTAATCGATTTTCGTTGCCCAGTTTAGAAACAAAATAATAGTTTTATACAGATTTTTTTTGTGAAATCACTGTAAAATCATGCGTGTTCCTAATCCTAGTAATGTTTTTAATTATTTTACTACCTTTCTGGATTCCGAAAAATCTGATTCCGGGAAATCCCGGATTTTGTGGTCATATCCATATTATTCATATCAATCACACCCATGATTCCGATCACTGCAGTCACTCATGAGTCATGAGTCATGACTATCTTGACGGACTATACTTAGCACAGAAAAGTGTAATTAGGAATAATTGATTTATAGGCAGACGGATGAATTTTTGTCGCTTTACGTCATTGATTCCCAAAGTGGTCCAGGTGGACCCCATGGGGTCCACGGGAGCCCGATAGGGGTCTACGCTTGCGTGGAAAAAAAATGGGGGGTCCACGAGTCGTTAAAGGGGGTCTATAAAAATTAGGTAACCCGATTTGACTTCTCCTATGAATATAGTCAGACAATATTATATTAATAGCAGATTAAATATTATTACAGAGCGAGGAGATTTAGAAATAAGTGTGGTAATTTTTGTGTTAAATAGCTACAAAACAAAAATATTTGCGTTTACTTTTTACCACTCCAAAGTGAAGGTTATTATTGGTTCCTTGTACTGTGACTTGTGAGTCAAACTTAGAATACAAAAAAGTAAAGGACCAACTGTTGGATGAATACGCTTTTTAGACCGGCCTTGAACTTGATTAGCTGGGGTCCACCGGATCCAGCAAAATGTTTAAAGTGGTCTATGAGAAAAAAAAGTTTGGGAACCTCTGCTTTACGTCAAGCTAGGCATCACTGATATCAATTTAACATATTTCGACAAATTACCTTAGAGTGGACCTACTCCTACTTATAAACTATCTATTCATCCGTTTACCACCATGTTATATAGCTACCGCAGACCCCATTAACTACAATAAACTTCATATTATCCACAGTGTGGGTTCCCGCCCCCCCGGTCGTCCCGAGCCGCGTCTGCGCGCGTACTCGGCGGGCGCGCGCGGTCGCCCCGCCCCCCGCCCCGCGCCGCACGCGCGCCCCTCTGCCGACGACCTCATGGAGCTAGACTTCTCGCCCAGCTCGCCCGCCACTAAGGTACACAACGTTAATCCACCTCACTAATAGGAAAATGCATACTGACGTCATAGTATTGTTATACAATGTTTTGCCCTACGCTCGCGCTGTTAAGCCACTTGACAGAGAAAGGGCAAACCCAATTGACAATGTCATTTAAAATATTTTTTGTACTTGTTTTATGACGAAATATAAAAGTAGTAGCCTATTAAACGAATGCCCAAAATGGGGGTCTGCTTGGAAAAGTCGAAAGCAGAAATTTTAACTTTGGTACTTTCTTTAGAGTAGTTAGGAGATAAACATACTAAAAGTAAAAGAAGGTTCCGTTTATATTACTCATCAGAAACGGTGCTTCGTACGACATTCTCTTCTACGACATAATAAAAGCTTAAAGCTAATTAAATTCTCTACAACTTCGTCCTTTACACTTTGTATCTATCTCCAATCATTGCCTCGCTATGAGCTTCTACGAGGGGGGTCCAAAAGTTTGCGGAATGAAAGGGTTGTTAATAAAATATAACAATAAATTTATTTTTAAAGCCCGACAAAAAAAGAGGGGTGTTATAAGTTTGACGTGTCTGTCTGTCTGTCTGTCTGTTTGTTTGTGTGTGTATCTGTCCGTGGCATCGTAGCATCCAAACGGGTGGATCGATTTTGATCTAGTTTTTTTTGTTTGAAAGCTGACATGATCGAGAGTGTTCTTAGCTATAGTTCATCATTATCAGCCTGCTCAGTGCTGGACAATCAGGGTTTATCTGGTTCATGTCCGTGGCATCGTAGCATCCAAACAGGTGGACCGATTTTGATCTAGTTTTTTTGTTTGAAAGCTGACATGTTCGGGAGTGTTCTTAGCTATAAATCATCATCATCAGCCTGCTCAGTGCTGGACAATCAGGGTTTATCTGGTTCATGAAAGGCCGTTAGCAACTTGTAGTCATTTGATGGGTTTTATATTTCATTCTTATAGTTCGTGACATTTGTGAATATACAATATAAGTATACACATAATAATGGAAAGTTGGCCTGGTGCTGCACCATCACCTGGTAATCAATAGGATATCCAACTCCTCGCCAACTTAGAGTAGGTAGAGGTTTCGTGTTTGGGCTCATTTTAATTGCGACAACCAGTAAGAAGTAGACAAACAGTAAATATTTACACGCTGCTGCTGCAGCATAACCTGGATTCTATAGAAACCGAGCTTCGTATGAACCCAAAGTGGAGGTTTCATATTTGGGCTCATATTAACAGCCTCATCGAAAAGGACATTGATAGATAGTAATCATGAGAATACTTATGATTCTGTTGATAGGAATTATTCTGCACTATAACCAACACAAGTTTAAAAAGTATGAAATAAAATTAAATTAAGAAATTTAAAAAAACCCCCGCCAAACAACTTTAAAAAGTAATGAAATAATATTTACTGCCTTTACCCTATTACTGAGACTTCAATGTCTGTCCGTCTGTCCGTCTGTCTGTCTGTCTGTCCGTCTGTCTCCAGGCTGTAACTCAAGAATGGTAATAGCTAGAGAGTTGAAATTTTCACAGATTATGTATTTCTGTTGCCGCTATAACAACAAATACTAAAAACACAATAAATAAAATATTTAAGGGGGGCTCTCATACAACAAACATGATTTTTCAAACATTTTTTGCTCGGTATCAATTATGACAATAGATAGGCACTTGAAATTTTCACATAAGTCTTAGTTATAGGTCTACTTTATTAATTAATAATAATATTTAAATAAAATAAAAATTTTCCCATCCAAAAAACACAATATTTGGTCTATTTTTGCTCTATAACGGTACGGAACCCTTCGTGCGCGAGTCCGACTCGCACTTGGCCGATTTTTGTATTACCCTTTGGGTACGAAACCCTAAAAAACACACTCAGCCAATTTCAGAAGCTCATAGTGAGGCAATGATTGGAGATAGATACAAAGTGTAAAGAACAAAGTTGTAGATAATTTAATTAGCTTTTATTATGTAGTACAAAAGAATTTCGTACGAAGCACCGTTTATGATGAGTAAGCAAAAAACCAAACAACGGGACCTTCTTTGCCCCCCCCCTCCCTCGGGCGCACCTCGGAGGGGTCAGGACTTTTAGTATGTTTATCTCCTAACTAGTCTAAACAAAGTACCAAAGTCAAAATTTCTGCTTTCGACTTTTCCAAGCAGAATCATTCGTTTACTAGTATGCTATAGGGGTTAAATTAGGGGACTCATATTTTTTTATTTTTGAATATATTGTGGTCATTTTCATTTATAAAACTTGGTTTTTAATTCTGATCATTCTAAAATGACTTAAGCGCCAAATGATTGAATTTGTTATTGTGTTTAGATCTGCATTATTTTCGTTCCTACAAGCAAAGGTGTGTATCGTATCGTATTCTGCCGTACCAATGACGTCACAAGTGGATTTTTCGTTTTAATTTTTTTCTCGGAAATTAATGATTAAAATAATCTGTAATTTTTTTAGGACTTCGGAAATAAAAACAAAGAAATGCTATTTTTTATTTTTGATGAAAATGAAATGTTGTCAATTGTTGAGTATTCAGGCCAAGAAGTTAAATACCGAATGTTTTTTCGACTGGATATTGGATGAATCAATTATTACTACATACATAAAATAGGCACTACGATGACACAGACATACAGATAACTTATAAAGCCCCTCTTTTTGTCCGAGTAAAAATAAAAAAGAACTTGCTTTAAAAAACTCTTTATGAACATCGAATTTTATACTATTATCATACACATTGTTAGGTGATAGTGGCGCGCACGCCGCCGACGGCCGGGTTCGCGGTGCCGAGGCGACCCAACGTGGACGAGTACGTCGACATGTCGCCGCGCAACGCCGGCTACGTGGAGATGATGCCCGGCGACCTGCCGCCCGCCGCGCTCGCACACACGCCCGTCGCGGCCCCCGCGCCCGCACACACGCCCGCATCCGTGCCCGCCGCATCCACGCCCATAGGTAGATAGAATAAATGTTGAAGCACAATAGACATATCTACCAGTAGTTCGACTGCAAAGAAACGGACAGGTTTCAATATCTGTCAAATTCGTCGGGTTTCACTAGGATTATGAACGGAATGTGCCTCGCGCTGGCTGATATAATTTATTTTTAAATATTTAAAATAAAGATTTCAAAATTGGATTCTGACAATTTTAATCGCATGTGCCAAAACACAAACAACAATACGACCAAAGAGGAACACGTCCAGCGAATATGTCAAAGTTTTAAATTCGTAGGTAACAAGTCAACAACCCTAGCGACGATTTTCGTCATAATACGTCAAATTTAAAAATTTCAACATCAGTTCTAAGTCGGCATACTCTATAATTCTGTCTAGTCTGGTTGAAGTTTGCCACAAACAATGCAAGTTGGCATTGAAATATAACTACAACATCACAAACACAAACGTCCTTACTAATTAAAGTTTTACACAGCAATTGAGCTACAAGGTCTGCTTGTCTTTATTTAGCAAAAAATACATTATTATTAGACATAGAATGATCTACGTAAATAACTTCATTATTAAGACAATTTTGCCGTAGTAATGCAGCCGTGGATCTTGAATGTAGTTAGAGTACTCTATGGTTTGAGGGTGTGTAATGTGTATATTTGTGTTGTTTTATATGAATTTAAAGCTACAAAATTAATTTCGCTTCCAGCGACGCCGGACGGCTACGTGGAGATGTCTTACGGGCGCGCGGCGACGCGGCCCATAGCCATCGGCGCGCCGCGGTCCGCGCCGCCCGCGCCGCAGTCGCCGCCGCAGCGCGCGCCGCTCGGCTCGCAGACCATCTTCCACATGTCGATAGAGTCGCCCGAGTCGCCGCCCGAGCGGTCGTCGCCCCTCCCCCCGTCGCCGCCCCTCACTACTGTGCGCGAGTTGCAGGTGTGTAATGTGTACAAGTAAATTGTAAAATATTATCTTGATTTTAGGCAAGAAAAATTACGTCTCAAACTTACTGGGTTTGGTGTGTGCTTTGAAGATCTTTTAATTTTTATATTTCGATTGCAAGCGCCGCTGTCGTAAAAAAAATGAAACTTGGAACAGTTTTTGATGCTTATTCTTTATACGAAGATTTAATTTACATTTTACAAACTGGGGCCGTACCATGAAACCGTTTTGAGACTCAAACAATCTATCGAGAATGCCTCGTCCTACTCTAATAAGCGTGAAATGACGTTGTTAGAGCAGGACGCGGCATTCTTGTTCGATTGTTTTGAGTCTTAAAACGGTTTATAGTTACATTAATAGGCCTACTGTATAGTTACGTTAATAGGGTTTTAAGGTGATTATCCTCTTGCCTCAACATGCCATGCGACCATACTATGTTTGATACCCCAGGAGCGGCGTAGCCCCGAGCCGATTGCGGGTTCGCCGCAATACGTGACGCTGGTGCGTCCGCCGCCGCCGCCCGCCGCGCCCGCCACGCCCGCCACGCCCACAACGCCCACAACGCCCACGCCCGCTTCACCTGAAGATGCCAAAGGTACGACGATTAACTTACCTACAAGAGAGCGTATTCCCTCTTAAAAGGACGTAAACGCAACTGCAGCTCTTCTGATGTTGCGAGTGTCCATGGGCGATGGTAGTTGCTTTCTACCTGACCCGTTAGCTCGTTTGCACCCAGTGAACTTTAAACTACAGGAAGAGTAACTCCGTCAAAAAATGTGCACCAAAATGCTACAAAATGTGACCCGAATACATGCACATTTATGCATGTGTTCGGTACACATTTTTCGTGTATATATACACGAGTGACATTCAACCAGGTTGACATGATAATTATTGTCAAACTCATTTTACAACTTGTTTACTTACTTTTTACGTAGCTTTTTACAAAATGTTCGTTGTTAAAATGCCTAAATGCCATGTGAAATGGTGTAGAAGTCATACAGAAACGACTTTTAATACAGGAATAACCTTAAAGTTTCATCAGTAAGTGAATTTTTATAAATTATGCTTATGTAAAGTTCTTGTATTTCTTCCGACCCAAAAACATGCCCAAAAAGATGGTTTATTTAAGTTGGATGCCAGGGTATTTGCGTAAAATTAAGCTGGTCTCTTTGTGTTTGTCTTATTAAGTTTACATGTTATTGTAAAAATGCAATAATCAAAAAAATATATAATTACAAAATTTTTACAAAGTCGCCATGGACAGTGTTATGCAAGATGTAACAATTTAATCATAATTCATAAACGAGGGTCTGACTGACATCAGTATGGAGTATCTTATTTTTATAATGCCGTTCGTACTTCGTTTAGTAAAAAACGAACCGAATTGGATGCCGAGCAGGATCCAATTCGGATGATTACTCGTTAATGTAGCATACGCTTTAATAGTCATGATATATTTTGTATGAGTAATGAGTAATCAGACCGAAAATTAAAGAGATTACGAAAATCTGCATTTGCAGCGTAAGTTTCCGTTCGTGGAATTGATAAAAATTATAAAACATGTTTATAAAGTCGAATAAACAATTTTTGTACAAATTTGGTTTTTTTTCTAAGGAAATCAAGTATTTCCGGCGGGTGAAAATGGTGAAGGGGGAATCTGACCCCTCAAAATCACTCGCAACCCCTTAAAATAGCGACGTATTTTAAAATTTTTACCGATTTTTGTAATCTGAAAACGTGTTGTATAGGTTCTCTGGATAGTTTTAAATTCGTCCGAGTCTTACAAGATTTGTTCAAAATTATTATATATTACTAGCTGTTGCCCGCGACTTCGTCCGCGTGGACTTCAGTTTACGTGCGATGTCAACAAAATTGGTGTCAAATTAAGCTTTTATAAAAAAAACCCTAGCACCCATTAAAAGTATATTTAGCCCCCCAATTACACAACTTTACCCATAAACTATTTATAATTGATAGATTTAAGGTTCACTGCATAGATAAAGCACTGAGTTATTTAATAACGTAATAAAGAAATAACAATCGAAAAAATCGAAAATCTGATGTAAAATGATACCACTTATAGAAAGACATTTGAGCAAGCGTCATCGCGATGTAGGAGACGCACGGCGCCATCTATTATGAATTTTTGGTTTGAACGAATTCACGCATTTTCGCCCCCTTACCACTATTTTTTCCAGTTAAAAAGTAGCCTATGTCCTTTCTCAGGCTTTAGACTATCTGTGTACAAAATTTCATTACAATCGGTTCGGTAGTTTTGGCGTGAAAGCGAGACAGACAGACAGACTGAGATATTTTTGCATTTATAATATTAGTATAGATTATTATCGATGATTTAAAGATCAGGGGAAAATGTTTGATTTTAAAATAATAATTATGTACTCCTTTCTTCGTGATAGTAGATATGTTTGGTGTATACTGCATAATTCCATCCGCTATTGTCCACAGCTTTGTTTCATAACTGTGACAGTGACAATAACCGCGCAGGCTGTCGTCCAGCGCGCAATATTATGATACGTTACCTGGGAAACGACCTTGGCGAGAATCTGAATAGGCTACTTGACCTATATTCAATTTCATTGAACAAATGCATATTTCTAGTAGAACTTGGCCTAGGAAACCGTATTTCACCCTTATTATCAAATAAAAGCTTATGATTAATAAATAAAATCGATTTGAAAATATGATTTTATGAAAATAGGAATTGTACTGACGAAAACGCTTTTGCGGTACTTCCGATTTGGATGTGACGTCATCCTCATACTAATTTAATATCTTTTATTTATCGCGCTCGCTATATGTAAGTTTATTTGTACATAAATAATGAGAATAAGCCTATTATATATTTTCTTGAATAATTCAAATAAAACATCAGTTTTATATATATTATCTCCATTTATTGTAGACGGGAAATGAAATGGCCAGAACTTTTCTCCAAAAGTTTTCAACATTACAAATGATTTCTAATTTCTTATATAATTATTTTATAATTTTTGGGCACTTTTAGACTCGTACATTTAGCACATTAAAAAAAATTTCAATAAAGAGTGTTTAAAATACAAAGCGTATGACGTCACACTATGGCGGCCAGTGTTTTCGGCGCCATTTAAGAGGCATATTTTTCAATAAACATTTTTATGGGTTTCTACTGTGTAAAATATTAAAATAATAGTTTTTTTTTGTAAAAATGAATGATTATGAATCGATTAGCATGAAGAAAAAAATTAGGTCAAGTAGCCTATTGTCATATTTTAGTGTTCGAAAAGGAGCCAAATTTAAAACGGTTGAAGTATGGGAGTTACGTTTCCTGTAGTTTTGTTATTCGTTGTTTGCACCATTATTTTATAAAAAAAAAGAAAAAAATATGTTAATAGTCATTGCGTACGCACTTCTCATTTTATTGAATTACTAGATGACGTCCGCAACTCTGTTTCGCCAAAAATCGTTTATCGCGCGGGTACCGTACATTTTCCGGGATAAAAAGTATCCTATAACCTTTCCACATACATACCATATTTCAGCAAAATCGCTTCAGCGTTTTGGGCGTGAAAAGGTAACAGACAGACAGACAGACAGATAGACATACACAATTTTGCATTTATAATATTAGTATGGATGTGGATTATCTTTGTATTTTAATAAACTGAGCTTGCTCTTAAATTGTATATAATAGGCTTAATGACGAATTTTTTTTCTTATTGGTAATTGAAAGACCCTTAAAGAATTAAAAAATTCAAACATATCATAAAATATACCTGCCCGAAACGCTCCATACAAAGTGCTACGAAAGACTGACGGTCACTCTTTCGTAGTTTGTACGGATCGGGAGAGAACTTTGTTCGATAGGTATATTAAATATTGCGTTTATGAAAGTGGTTTCATAACAAAAGTTGCTTTTAATTGCATAAGTTATCGAATGGTATACAAATATTAAGAAATGTAATTGAAAAATATAATCGACTTGATTATCCAACTTTGAAGGCGCATAGCTGCTGTGGGCTGAAATTTTGGGAATACTTATTTTTTACCGTGATTTCTTTATTGACGTGATAACGTCTTATAATTCGATATGGGGTACGCGCCCGAAAAACATGACAGTTCATGCGGCGTTACCTCGCTGACAGCTCTCAGTAAGTCTCACCTGGGCCGCGCTCTTTGTTTCGATTATATTACGTATTTCGATGACTTAGAGAATACTTTTGTATGAAGAAGTTTAGTTAGTATGACCTTTGATACATTGACCACACTCTGAATGAAAAATAAATAAACAATCTGTGAGCTATTAGTATTATTTCGGCTATTCAAAATTGTGCTCTATTTCCTACGTGTCAAGGTTTGACTTGTGCTTTGTTCGAAGATTTTACTGGATTTCACGAATTTATGTAGCGTTTTGTATTGCGAATAGTTTATTTTACTAATTATAAATATTTTAAAATTTTTCGGAACTGAGGGGCTAAGGCTATGACGTTGTCACGTTCAACTATCGTCAGTAAACCGACATTACAGACAACCGATTTTTTTATTAACAAAATTCGCTAATCTTTGACCTTGTCATCATCCCTATTACAGAGGGCGCGCTGCATTACGCGGCGCTGGACCTGCAGCCGCAGCGCGCGGCGGCGGCGCCGCAGCCGCACCTCTACACGCAGATAGACTTCGTGCGCAGCGTGTGCGCACGCACGGACGCAACTTAGGTGGGTGGTTACAGGTGTCTATAGAGTGACACATTTGCATTATTTTGAAAGTAAATGACCCCGTTGCGATGAAATTCGTTAATTGCGCGGAAACTGCATTTTTTCGTCTATCCTATTTTATAAATTAATCATATTTTTCGTGTCTTTAATTTCAGATTAGATATCGAGCCGACGCGACGGCGGCGCAGTGAACGCTATTTATTTAGCTCTATTTATTACAGATTGTCAAACAATCACCGTTTAGATTATAAAGCCAAAGCGAACGGTACTATTGTACGATAAAATTTTACAGTCTCCGGTATTTGCTAGGACGAAAATATCTTTCGATTATGATTTTAAATTTTCTTACTACCCGCGAAAGTGGGTTTCGGGAAAATGGGCTCTATCGTCAGACGATAGAGTTCAGAGTCCCGTCGATGCAGCTGAAATGATTTGTAAATATGTGTGAACGCGCGAAACGCTTTAACTTACTGCCATTGATGTAATTATACGTAGAGGATATGACGACGGTAGGAAATTATGAAAAACACGCTCGGCCAAATTTCATTTATTTACCAGCACTTTTATTAATGTAGCCTGTTTCATTTTTTGTAGTCAGACAGCTTATATACAAGTTTTAACTCTGTCTCGATATAAAAGTAGATAGTGACATATTAGAGTGATATTGGCAGAATAACATTAAATGGGACGCTACTTTATTTTGTTGAAATTATGGTTTAAAAGTACTAACTATATCCATGTTATGTAATAGATTTATATATTTTGGCCCCTCGGTATATAAAAGAAAATGTATTATATTGTACTTAATTTTATGTGACGAAATTTTCATAATTTCCAAGCGCCGTAAGTCTATGAAAAAAAGAGCATCCAAAGCTTTAATATTGCAAATTCTATATTCGGCTATAGTGACTGTCGGTCACTCACATTGAATGTCATATCTTGTAAGACATAAGATATATGCCATCTTAAAATATTAAATGCCTTTAAAGTTATTCTCACGTTAATAAAAGATATTGCAGATTAATTATATTACAAATTGATTGTTGTTTAATGTATGCCAATAAAATTAAAATTGTTTGTTATAAGCCAATAAAATATTTAAAAAATTGTGGCATATTATATCTTGTGCCTTACTGGATTTTGACGAAAACTTACTTACACCGTAAGACTTTGAGTCGCTTGCTTCTGATTATATCGTGAAGTGCATACCAAACGTTGAAATACGAAATTACTAAAATTAAAATGTCAGTTAAACATTTTCGAAATAATAAACTTATGCATATATGCAACTTTAGGCAAATCGTTTTTATGTTAAACAAAATAATTTTTGAATGTGCCGTTTTAAATAAGCAACAAATAGGTATTACAGTTATTACATTGAGCAAATAAAAACTAGAATTAGGATTACTATACTAAAGTTAACAATTCGAAACACAAGCAATACTTATCAGTTATCATACTGTTGTTCGGGATTTTTGCTAAAGAACACTAAAGTTTTGTTTTTATAAAAATGCATTTAAAAAGTAAAAAATATACAATAAGTACAAGCCAGTAGCAGTGGCGACATAGACATACATAGTAGATACATATATACTATATGGCGGGGGGTGGCTCAGATATACAAACAAAATCTGTAGGGGTTTTAAAATATATAAAAAAGTATATTGTTAAATCCGTGCGTAAAGTAGTAAAAAAAAGTAACAACAGCATCACTTGTTTAAAACGGATCTCCCAACGCGCTTATGAAAAGCAGTTTCCCATAACTACTAAAAATATTTACGTAATTTATACGCTATTTTATGTTTTGTCTGATATGTTAGAAAGACTTTTCATATCAATAGTCTGTCAAGTGACTACTTGACAGACTAGGACAGAATATTCAATTGCTTATTAGTAGTTTGTGTTTTAAGAGACATTTAAAGGGGAGAAAATTTAGGGCATTACCCATTAAGGGTGTAAAAAACTAAGTTATAATACTTTAGTTAGGGTGTGTAATGTATATGTACTGTCTCTTAAATAGAGTTCACTGTAAAAGTAGCAACGCTGAAAGTGCATTTTTTTGCGATTTATATGGACAAGCGCCCGCGCGTAAAGCTTTGTTTCCTTACAAATGAACTCCTTGCTCTTTCAGAGCTGCTATTTTCGCAGTGAACTCTGTAGAAGGGACTTTATCTCCTAAACTATTATCGCTTAGTTTTTACAGCCTTTATATGGTTATTCTATGGAGATGTTATTCTATGTAGATGGAGGAGAATTATCTTATATGGGGGACATTTGAAAAAGTGTCCAGCTGTACGCAGTAAATAACAGTTGAAAAATCCTCCATAGTGGCGCTAGCTGCAGCAAAGGGTATGGAATGAATGTACAAAATATAGATTTCTCTACTTTCTCCATAGTTTATTCGTCAATATAATCTTCGTTAACCGACTCCATAAATGAGGAAACATCTCTGCCACCCCCGAGCCCCTGTGGTGTAATACGGTTGTGAGAGAGGCCTAAAGTAGTTTCAGTTATACCTATTGTGTTCCAGTGGTGCCAGTGCGAACCGATTTTATGTTTATATACCTACTGACCATTCATAATATACCGGCCAAGTACGAGTCAGAGAAAAACTCTTGAAATTTGTCAAAACAGCTTGAAATTTAAATACTTGATTTCACTTTATCTTAGGATAATTATTATTTCAGATCCTAGGGATGAAGATACTCCTGTCGATCGGCTAAAATTGGGATATTTTATTCGACGGTGTTACTCATCATTCACAAAATCACAACAAGATCTTCAGTATTTTATGCTAAGATCAGATCTAACAAATTATTTTGAGTGTTAACGAAACATTCATGCAAGTATTATAAGCTGTTCTAATAACTCTTAAAAAGTAATAAAAATCTTATGTTCGCTTTGTTCTACAGAATATTATTAAATTATTATCATTAAAATATACTATGCTTGGCTACTAAAACAGCTTTTTTAATCAATTATAATAATTGTAACACATGAATGGTCAGAGGTGGCAATATTTTATTATCTGAGCTTGTGTTTGATTCTGAATTCACCACAATTAAAATATATTTGTGTCCAATAATTATTAATTAATGTAAAAGTTGAAAACCTTTTGTTTTTATTTAAAATGTGATGTGTTATCAGAAAATGTTATAACTATTGTATATATTACTTTAATTTTCTGTTTCTTTTAAATATGTTTTTTCTCTTATTTTCTAATTATTATTGTAAATATTATTTTATGTTGATTTATTATTATGATTAAGAGTACTTACTTACTTACACGAACGGCTCTTGTCAACGGCACGCGTCGAAGGCAGCCGTCGACTGCCTTCGACAAGTAGAGATAAACTACGATAAAATGGCGCGCCCCACCAAAATTCAAAACGTTTGAAGTGCGTTGTCAAAACGTTTGAAGTGTGTTGTCTTGCGCGGTCGGCTAGTTATGATTAGTTGACCAACAAATATTGGTAGTAAGTGACATTAAGTGAAATATTACGAGTACTGGTTGATTGGTTGAATACTTACTACATACAAACTCTTTCATAAGGATGTGACTACACACATTGAAACAGTAATTTGGAGGGGCGCGCCATGTTATCGTAGTTTATCTCTACCGTGGACTCTGACGCTGGCAACTCCCAAATGGGGAGGCTTACGCCAAATGAAGAAGGAGAAGAAGTGCCGTGAACAAGTGCCGTTCGGTTCGTCTGTAAGCGCTGTAATTCAAATTGTAGCTCGCAATGAAATACAAAAAAAATGGTAAATGGAATCAGTCCTTGTATCATGAAACTGTTTTGAGACTCAAATAATCGGACGAGAATGCCGCGTCCTACTCTAACAAACGTGAAATGACGTTGTTAGAGCAGGACGCGGCATTCTCATCCGATTGTTTGAGCCTCAAAACAGTTTCGTGGTACGACCCCTGGTTTGACTTTCTGTCAGTTTGTTATCAGATTAAAACACTAGCTCAGAAGGTACGCGTATTGTGTTCAAAACAGATGATGGTTTTATTTTATACAGAAACAATTTTTAATATTATATTGTTATTTTTTAAAACACAAAGGTGGGTATTATATTGTTGATAATATGTCGTACATCGTTAAAAGTTCATTTTCCAGTAGACGAAATGAAAATATCGTAAGAGGTTTATATAAACTATCGATATAGATTTTATATTAAAAAAATGGTGAAAAATTCCAAAAATATTGCCCGCACGTTGCTCCGTTATAACTGGTTAATTCTATACAGGTTACTCCATAATTAGTCCAAAAACTGTAAAGCTGGGTGCACACTGACGGATCGAAATTGCGATGGTGTGGCCCCCGTGTGAAGGATGCGAATCGTACCTTTGAAAGTCTAAAATCTAAGGCTTTTATTACATTTACTAAGTTGACGCTTAGTTTGCTCAGATTGTGTAGGTAACCAGACGTAGGTATAATGATAAAATCCATAAACTAATATTACGGAATAATATTGCAATAACATTCTTATTTTATCAAAACAAAGATTAATTGCTTGTATTGTTTTTCTTTTGTGATGAGAATATTATTTCCGATTCAAATTTTGCAGCAGTAAAGTATGATGAACTTTCGTTCTGTGATGAAAATGTAAAAAAAGTAAGTGGTGGAGAGACGAATTTTTCTTCTTTTCACCACAGAGTCTGTTAGCTAATCTGCCTGTCTTTTTGTATGTTAAATTAGGCAAAAGTTTTTTCTCGATTTGTGAGTTTTGCCGTTGCATAGCTGTACACCGATACCCATAGATTTTAGTTTACCCGCCGTCATATGAAGTGCAATTACATAATATAAGGTTATTACACACAGTAACATGGCAACATTCCGACAAGCGATTACACTAGTCTCGTGTGTTCACTTCCTAATAGCTTAGTTTCTCATAGGTTACGTGCTTGCCGCGCTCGAAACGAACGTAATGGGACCTGTATAATAATGCCTGACTGAGTTAACACCAAATTTTTATATAAACGTTATTTATTATGCCCGTCTCGGGGGCGTATCGTAATTTATTGTCATCGGATTGTAGATCATCCCTTGTATATATAGCTTTAAATTTAGGGGGTTCCCCGGCAAACGCTAGGGTTCCCACTGGCCGGTGCCGTCTGACGCTTCGGTAGCCAATCAAATCGCGTCGAATCGCACTGGCCGGTGTATCGTTAGTTCGGAACACACATGTATAGTACAATTCTGTGTCACGTGTCGACTGCAGCTGCGACTTATCGACCGCGAAACGTTTTGACTTGAGTTCGCTTGCTAACTCGCTAGATGGCGCTTTTTCAATATTTTGTCGGTAAAGCAATTGAGCGCTAGATGTAGACAACTACCCCCAAAATAATAAAGATATTTACGTAGAGTATAAATTTACTATAAAGTCTGCCTTCAAAATTCTGCCTAAAGTCATGTCGCACACTTTAAATGTTTGATGGACAAATGCGAGCAGTCCTCGTAAAGTTATACGCTATTTAAATGTTTTTGTTAGTAAGGGGTAAATTTATAGTTAACTTTGATAGTCTCAGCTGTAGACATAGCTTTGTGAGGGCATCGTTGGTTATTTGTAAGAAGAGTTGTGACTTGGTATGTGATATAGCTTGAGTTAGGTGTATACGGTCGCCAAATTGTAATAACTAATAACACTTGTTTGTAAATTAGGTATAAGGTGTTTTTAGAAAGTGAAGTGTTACCCAGTAAATTGGAAGGATTTTTTATGATTTTCTTTGTAAAAAAATCTTTTGATATACTTTGAGGGTAGATTGTAAAAAAAATTAGTTTGAATTGTCTAAAGACAGGTGTGATGCCTAGTAAACAAATTAGCATTATTGATTGTACTCAGACATAGCCTAAAATGTTACAAGAAAATATATCAGCATTTTTATACGGTCCTTATGGCGATAGTAATATTGTCGAACATAGTTTTATTTATATAATAAAAAATACTGTTAATGAATAATGTAATCGTGATCAACGAAATGTTTTTGCAATGATATAATTCTCTGTACCTCAATTATGTTATTTTAGTCCAAAATTTTTATATACTTGATCCAATGGAGATCCCATCAAAACATAAAAGTATCCTCTTCATTTAAATCGTATCAAAGATGTATTAATGTTGGATAAAACTAGCAAAATCAAGAGTAACGTTTCCATGTTATCATGTAAAATTCATGTGATAGGTATCTAGTTAATGTTTGCTTCAAGCAATTGTAACATCTCTCACCTAAAGATACAACGTACAGTTGAAAAATTAATATAGCGGCCATTTATTTACTTGTTTGCGTAACTAAAGATTGTGCTAATTTGTGCTGGTCTATATGAAATGCCAGGTCTATTCTGCAATTTTACTCCAATTTAAATATAGCTTTACTTTAGTCAGGATTACATCAAACATCAATAAAGCGTATAGCATACTACAACGTGTTTAACGTCGGTTTCACATTATATAAGAATACAATTTGCAGTTTTATTATATCGAGGCTGCATCGAAGCTGTATTGTTGGATTGAAATAGCAGAATTATGGTAGTGGTGTAGTAAAATTGTTATTAGATTGTGAGTCGCAGCTCTTCAGTAGATCAGTTATATTGTGCCACCTCGCGTTTTATTCCAATTAGTCGTAAGTAAGCGTTTGCACTATATTAGGACGACTCCGACTAGAAGGCAAGACTAGAGATCCATCTATCTCTCAGTCATGTATAGAAGAAAATATTTGTTGGAAATTCAAAGCACAAAGCCGGCGTGTGTCACAAAAGTGTAAATGTAGTCCGCTACAGTCGTGTGAACGCGGCCTTATAGCGCCAACTCCGACAGGGAAAACCCCCGACCATAGACAATCAGTGTTGCCTGTAACGAAAAAGCAATAAAATTAAACAATTAAAAATTATAATATTTTCTGCCAGTGACAAAATCAAAACGCATTGTCTATGGTCGCGGAGTTTTGGCGGGCATGTGAAAGAGTGCTGTTGTGTTTTGTATTATTTTCCTAAAATTGTGTTAGCTGGGTTTTTAATGTGTAATATTGGTAGAATATTAACCATTAGATATTCGTGTTCATGCACAAGTGTAGGAAAGTGATGTAATATCCAGAAACGTGCTATTTTGTGTTCCCTCCAAAACTCCATCGAAAGTTTCAGTAAAGCGTCTACCACTTTACTGAATCGACCGACTTGACTCCTTGACTGTATTGACTTTTACTTAGACTTTAGACCTGACGATACATGAAAACGATGATGAAAAACATAACAATAGTACTACAAAAGACATGGCTGTATGGGCTTTGTTCCCTTTGCCTGTCCTGAATGGGACGATACAAACCAAAAAAAAAATGTCTATGGTCGCGGACGGAGGAGTTTTTTTATTCTATACTAGTCCCATTGCAAGTTAAATAGATTTTGCATAAAAATGTTCCTGTAACGACGTAAATAGTGTTTTTTTTAAATGTTAAGTGTAAGGTTGTCGCTGAGTGCGGGCGGCAGTCACGGCAGCGGCCGCGCCGGTCGCAGGTTCGATGTTTTGGCGGACTGATCACGACTCGTGGGCGGAGTGATTACGACTCGTGGATGAGTGGTTGCGATTGATCACGACTCGTGAACCTGTAATTGCGATTGACCACGTCTCGTAAGGAAATTGATCACGACTCGCGAGCGCGATTGACCACGGTCCCTCGACGCAACGAATGGCGTACGAAACAGTATTTTTCCAACCCAGTAACGCAAAAAATAATGTTTTTACGTCCCCGATCGTGCGACGTCCGCCAAAACGAGTTCTGTTACGTTTGGTACGGAAAAGATTATATTTTTTTACAAATGGTGCTACTGTTTTGTGTTTTAGACAATGTTAGTACTGCCGGGGCGTGCCTGCCCATATCACACCTAGATATCACGTACATATAGTTAGGTGTAATTAGCTTTTGTATGAGGCGTCGACGGCCAGGCCCTAGGGGCGCCTGATTCGTTTGGACGTGGCCCCGATGTTATGTTTATAAAATATCTAAAACTAATTTTTGGTACGTTACAATTTTTGTTTACTTTCATATTATTATATTGTAAATATAATAAAAGCTTTGGATTTGAGATACTCTTTTATTTTGTTCATTACTCCTGACTCATGCACCTGTTTCTTGGGATAAATTCTATTTTTTTTAATATATCATGTAATGTTTACTTTTAATTTCTTTAAAAATCAAAAGGAATACTGGTTGGGTGAATATTTAAAATGAATTTAAATATTCACCCAACCACTATCCTAATCAAACTAATTTACGTGCAAACGGTGTGGGATGTTGGTTACATTCACTTGTAGTGTAAAATATGACACAAATATAATTTTACGAAATTTCTTTTATTTTCTAAAATATAAACACTCACTCAAGTCGTGCATAACGATATGCCACAATAACAATGGCAACAATTTAATATATAAGCGTTAAGGACCAATCACACAGAGAGCGGTCACGCGTTTAAGCCATAAAGTTAATATACCTAGCGGAATAGAGAAACAAAGGCCTGAGCAAGCGAGATGCCACTATCAGTAACACCGCGTGGTAAAAAGAGACGTGTGATACATGACAGCAGCACTCTTTTTTTGACGTCCAGTCGGCACGTGCCGCACGTTGTCAATATAATCTCATAGAATTCATGTTCAATCATGCTTGTGTAAGTGTATACGTACACATATTTTTCACACAGATGAAAACCAATTTTGGTTACGTTTGACAGCTCGAGATTGTTGCTCTATTCCGATAGGTATATTAACTTTATGGTTTAAGCGTTCTGCGTTCGCATTGTACGTTCGAGTGGTCAGTCACACAGGAGTAATTCTGACGCGGTCAGAACGCGTCCTGTGTGAGTATGTAACGTAATACAACACAAAGAACGTAAAGCTGACCGATTGAACGCTTGACTGCGTGACCGCTTTCTGTCTGATAGGTCCCTTATTCGTGTAACATATTTACTTAGATGATTTTAAATATTATCCCCTTCAGAACGAGGCCATGTTGCTCAGCTGCGTCGCATCTTGGCGTCGTCGCAACAAGATCCATTTAATATTCCACCATGATGTGCCATGGCATAAAATATTAACCGATTCGTTCCGGATGGCATGTTTCAGTGCCACCACTTAAAGGATGCTGCAATGCTTACCGCAACAAAGCAATGTGGTTTTGGCTTTTTTCATAAAAATATTTTCACTGCGAATATCTATCTATACGAGGCCTGCTGGCTTGGTAAGGGCCGCGCCACACCGGAATGGCAGCGGCGAGGCGAGCACTTTCATTGTCATATGATTTTCATTATTGTAATATTACATAGTATCGCTTGAGATGTCTACGGCCGACCGTGGCCGCTAATGACCGCTGGCGGCCGCGATTTCTCAAGCGATACTATTTATTACAATAATGAAGATAAAGTTTAAAATCATATGACACTGAAAGTGCTCGCCTCGCCGCTGCCATTCCGGTGTGGCGCGGCCCTAAGACAAAGACAGTATAACTTGTATTCGCTGTTAAAATAATATTTATCAACCAGGGGCATTGTATCCGAATACTAGCAGAATACCAAATAAAACTTAATATTAACAGTTAATAAGTCACGTAAGCCAACTTTGCTTCGTTGGGCCAACGCGACGAAGCATGTGGCTTCGTTCTACATTGATCAGAAAATTTTTAGACCCAAAATGAAACAAACCATCCAACAGACTAAATTTTAGAATATTAAAAGTCTACCATTCAGAAACAGGGGAAAATATAAAATGATACCCCGCATTCCCTCTGTACACATACAACATATTTTATTTCAAATCTTCAGAGCACGCGCTCGGGTTACAAACTTGGTATCTAATTTAGGGTAGTACAGTATATTCGCTAACAGTTAAACATTTAACCAGTCTTACATTTCATTCATTGACTATTTAAAATGTAGAAAACTTCAAAGGTACAAAAATTAATACTAACAAGTTAGGTTTTTGCAACTACCTACATAACTGATAACACCTAGCAATCTTATCTAAGCATATTATGTAGCAATATAATGCCACCAATTTAAATGACACTTCTTTGAATTAAATAAAACGCAACGACAAAATTACAATTCGTTTGAAACTGATTTTTGTTAACTTTTTAATTAAATGAGATTTAAACAAAGAAAGGAAATATGGAACAATATTATAAATTATACAATACCTTGCCCTTAGCATGCTCAGCATGATTAACATGTAAACATTTTTACACAATAAAATAGCAAGTTATCTGTGTCAGCTACAGATATTTAAAGCCGGGTTCAGACAAGTGTAACGTGTAATGTAATTCACCGTGTAATGTAACACGAATTCTACGTGTGGACGGCACTACAAGCATTACATGTCACGCTCGGGGTGTATCTGTCGCAGCCAACTAGTTAAAATAGCCGCTCAATCAAACAGCCCTTTGACTGAACAACGCCATTTAACCTCACGGCTAGCTGGCAGGCTATTTGAATATTTCAGTCGCTCAAAACGTTAAACACTACAGCTGATTCAAAAGCAGCCGTTTGATTGAATTAGTTCAGCGCTCACCACCGCGGCGCTAGGTGCGTTTTGTTTACAATATGGCGTCAACGAGCCGGTGTTTTGTGATTGTATTAAGTTTATTTTCGTAAATACACGTTTAACAAGTGTTATTAAAGTGACAGAAATTATGGAGGCACAATGCACATCGTATGTGAATGTGTGAATCAAAATTTAAAACAAATATTGGAGGAGAAGTTACGGGATTATGAAATGCATCACCAAGGTATTAATTGCAATTATTGTGTTCAAAATGAGTTAAAATGCAATTTATTCTGCTTATTATCATTGCGCTTGTGTAATAATAACACTAAACTTATGGCCAGCTTAGTTCATTTGCTAACCGGTTAGCTAAGCGTCGTTTAGCTGTAGTGTTGAACGTTGCAGTCAACAAGTCGGCTAAACGACGTATAGATGTGTGATTGAATGGCGTTGTTCAATCAAAGGGCATCAACGGCAATCGACATATCCATCGCGTCGGCTGTCGGTTTTCGCGCGAGCAAAGGCTCGTTTGGACAATTTGCTTTGAGTTCGTGTGCCGTCCACACTGTTGACGCTAAATTACACGTAATCTTACATTACACGTTACACTCGTCTGGACCCGGCTTTAAATGTATAATACTGAAAGTCCGTCTCACAATCCGTAACAATCCCACATAATATATAAAAAAAGTACAGGTGTGTCTTTAAAGACATACAATTCCGCTTGTGATGATCAAACCTGCCTAGAAATTATTTTTGCCTCATTGCTCTAACCAATTATTATTTAGGTGGCGACCGTCCATTCGCAATCGCGGGCGTGTCCTTCCATAATTTGCCTTTTTTGGCAGTTGTGAGTTTCTTCTTTGTAACCCTCTTTACTGTCACCTCCTGTTCAGACAGCAACTTTCTTCTTGGTTTAGTTTTCTTCTCCGGAGAAATGGAATCTTCAAAGATATCTTTGCTAGAGTTAATTGAGCCGTTACTTTTGTTTTTCTCTGCTTTTTTCTCTCCGATAACTTCACAGATAGGACTGTTAAAAGACACCTGCCTGGGACTTCTCTTTTTCTCCACTGAGGTCTGCGTAGCGATATTCGTATGATTCTTCTTAGCCGGCGGGGTCGCTTTGGGCGCCATTTTGGTTCTCTTAACTTTCACGACTACGGATGGTTCCAGTGATTTTCTCTTTTTGGTATTTTTCACTTCATTATCACTCGGCTCCTCGTTCTCACAGTTATCAGATACCGCAGCTTTACGAGTCCTCTTTGTTTTAACACCGTTAATTGCTCTCTTTCTTGGTGCCTTTTTCTCCGCTTCGTCAGTCTCGTCAGCAGAATCTTCAGTAGCCGTGTCTCCTTTGCTGAGTTGTTTCTTCTTTGGTGAGAAATCTAGCTTGTTATTTTTAGCGCCCTGGGATTTGAGGTAGCTTTCAAATAATTGTCGACATTTCTGATGGTCCACCGCGTCCTTTGGTTGCAGTGAGTTTATGTATTCAAAGAACTTTATCAAGGATTCTGAAAAGAGATAACATTGAGTTATTAATATCTAATAAGTTAGTTTAGTATTAAGGCAGCCTCATACTATGTGTGATCAACAGTAAACTTTGAATGAACTTTATTGTAATGTTTTCTTATTAGGATTTCTTACAATAAATTTTTGAAAAACCAGTTTATTTGGGATGCATCAAAACGATTCATTGCAAATGACCAGCCGCGTCTAGGCTGTGTTCAAACCAAACTGACTGTCAGCAGCCGAAAGTGAGCGAACGTAACGTATTTCCATACATATTCACTTTTTCGTTCACACTAGTGTCCGACCGAAGGTCTATTTTTGGCCGAAGCCGAAGCCGATTAATCGGCAATCGCCACAACCTTCGGCCGAAGCCGAAGGTTTATAATCTTTCGTATATGTTAGTGTATCAGCGTCAGAACAAATGTGCCAAATTGCAAGTGTATGTATGTATGTTTTTATTTTTTTTTTTTATTTTTTTTTTATTTAAAAAAATCAGAAATTTTATGTTTGTGTTCGCATATATCTGGAACTACCATTCCGATTTCAGTAATTATTTTTTTGTTGTACTAGGTGCTGTTCAACTTAGGGAATAGTGCAAGTTTCAAAGTAGTTTAGAAGTCGGTTTTATCTTTTTTAAATACAGGTATGTTCAATATTGTCCATAATCTACAATTTATTATTTCAAATAAAAATTAAGTATTATTTCAAATAAAATTAAATATAAAAATTAAGTATTTCAAAACTTAAATATCGAAGGTTTACCTCTATATTGACTGTCTCATAGAAGTTGATTTAGAGATGGTAATAAAAGTTTGTGATTTCGTGATTTATTAATATATACTTATTATAAAACAGTCGCTTTTTTCCCTCATGTCCCTTTGTTCCCTTTAATCTTTAACACTACGCAACGGATTTTGATGATTCTTTCAGTGTTAGATAGTCCATTTATCGAGGAAGGTTGTAGGCTATATTTTATAACGCTAAGACTAATAGGAGCGAAGAAATAGAGCAAGATGTGGAAAAAACGAGGGAAATTATTTGAAAGGACTAACTTGAATGCGCTAATCTCAGGAACTGCTGGTCCGATTTGAAAAATTATTTCAGTGTTAGATAGCCCATTTATTGAGGAAGGCTATAGGCATATTTTTTTTAGTGGCTATATATTTTATACCCGTGCGACGCCGGGGCGGGTCGCTAGTAACTTAATAATTTGTGGACTACAAATAATAAATTAAGTTTAAGGAATGACTCAAATGTGTAGTTCGAAAACGGATTCTCGGAAAAAGTGTATAGAATCAAAATTATAGAGAATTTAATAAGTTTTTTCATCGTAGAATGTTATTTGCTACAACACATCGTTTTTTAGTTATTAGCCAAAAACCAAAAATTGAAACTGACACTCTCCTCTCACTCTAGCTCACCTCCTAGACTTCAGGACTTTTAGTGTGTTTTATCCCTAAGGACCCTGAATAAGTTCCAGCAGAAATCTCTTAGGTTCCCGCTCACGCATTCTACAACTACTTTATTTCTTTATTATTTCACAAATAAAAATAATTAGACCAATCAATTAGTCTCGGTTTTACTCGACTAGACCGAAGCTAGATTTATAAATAAAATAAACAAACACTAACTTCTTAATAAATGATTTATTAAGAAGTTAGTGTTTGTTTATTGTATTTAACAGTGACCTCCAGCGGCCTCTGCATAGTGCATACACGACCGGTCCGTCGCTCTCTCACGACTCACTCAGTCTTTCGTAACAGTACAGTTCGTTCAATTTCGACGGTATCTCGGACCTTCGGCAAAGCTTCGGCTTCGGCCAGGTTCTAGGCCGAAGCCGAAGGTGGTTTTTTGGCCGAAGCCGAAGCTTCGGTCGGACACTAGTTCACACCTAACCGACAATACGTTATTACTTATTACGCTAGGCGTAGGCGCGGATATTCGGCAGCCGATTAATCAAATCAAATCATCTTTATTTCGGGCATCGGAGGCCCATATAACAAATACCTTAAATCTAACATACATATTAATAATATAATAAATACCTTATAAACTAACATACATATTTTATATTCACTTATAAACTAACACTGTCACTAATTTTTGCAGGCGACGTGACTCGACGCTTCGTTCCAGAGTCTCCCCCGGAACCTCCGGTAGACTACATCCATCGGCTAGAACTCCGGCGCCTCGAAAGTCGACAGAAAATTCGTCGGTACTCTCACCATAAAGGAGCTAAAGTTAACTTTGTGGCGAGACTGCAGACGCTCGACCCTCAGGCGCAGTGTCGTCTTCTTCTGGATGTAGTCCACGACGTCCTTGACCTCCATGGACCAGTGCAGGCGAGATATGTACAGGGGCGTCGCGGGGACCTCGCTCCGCAGACGCAGCTCAGGTACATAGGGCGCGGTGCCGCGATGGTTGCGGGCGGTGGGCTTCTTCTTCCTCCTCTCCACCAGGATGAAGCCCTCCTCATCGCACCCCCTGCTCCCGTCCTTGCCAGGTCGAGAAGACTTGGCCTTGCAGCTCTTCGCAGCCTGGCGGCTCTCCGTAGACTTGCGATTCTCCGAAGCCTTACGGCTCTCATTCACCCCATTTTTATTCGCCCGCGGGGGAGGCGCGGGGCGACCAGCAACAGTCGCGTAGTTTTGCTGAGTCGTCTGTGGACTCGGCGTCGGCGCAACCGGGAGGGGAGCGCGGGCGGGGGACGCAGCGGCGGTGTTCGTTGACCCATCCGATAATGCTGACGACGGGCTAAACGTGGCCGCCACCGCGCCTCTACGACAGTTGACGTATGCGGCGACCTACATAATGAATTATTACTTTTCAGGCGTCAGGTGACCTACATAATGAATTATTACTTTTCAATTGTGACAATTCACTACGTAGATCACTGATGATAGATTCTGACGCCTGCAATCTACCTCTAACTCCGGCCAGCTCTTCCTTCAGGAACCTGATGTCCTTCAGTAGGCTGACGACGTCGACGCGATCCAGCGTGACGGGCGGCAGCTTGTGCAGCTCTTTAGCCACAAAAGCCGGTACCTCATCCGGATCCGTCTGCTTCAGCAGGGAGATGATGTCCTGCACGCTCCTTTCGGTTCCGTCTCTTCGTCGCGACGGCATGTTCGCTCTCTGGCCGAGCGTCTCGTACAGCAACTGCTTCCCTTGACAAATCTCCTCACTGGTGAAGGAGGACTTGCAGATCTGCATTATGCTCACCTGGTGTCGATGGCGTGCTGGATAAACGCCAGCAACTCGTTGGCCACGAGCGCCATGGTCACGTGCAGCGGCAATGTGCCGCGCGATTCGCGAAAATATTAATTATTAATTAATATTTGCAGCGTGTGTAACGTGGAGCACGACCGTTCGCTAGCTCGACACATTACCACTAATATGGCTACGTAGCTACGTCAGCTATAGGCTATAGCGTATAATATATGTAGTATGAACGAAAAATACCATTTATTGTCACGTTTCCTTTGAGGCTCACATTTAGCGGCTTACAGTCAGTTTGGTTTGAACACGGCCCTAGGCACAATGAAACATTTCTCTTACCAGGTACACTAGAATATTTCTGTTTGATCTCAGTCCGCACATTCTTCATGAAAGCTTCCTTCATGCTTTGTACAGTTTTGGGTGTTTTGAGTGACTTCTCCCACGGTAACTCTCCTATTAACCACTGCAGCATATTGTAGCCCAAGATCTCTAGATCACCTCTCATTGTTGGCACTGAAATAAAAAAAAGTGTTTATGTTTTTTTTTTTACTAATTATAAAATATGACTAGCGCTCCAATCTCCTATGTCTTCTAACTACTGTATGTAAGACGATAAATGGAAATGTAAGTAACTTAAAAAATAATACTAAGATATTATAATTATTTTTATTTTTAATAAGCATTAACAATCACTCAATATTATTTTATAAGTTATCACTTCCATCTAATCTCGAATTAGTTATCACTGTTTCAATCTATCATGTTTCGTTAAACTTAGGTTAGTATCTATACAAGTAAGAATCATTATGCATCATTATCAATATATTATTATGGTTACTACCATTATCAGAAATGTTTACCAACTATAGGCTACTTGACCTAATATATTCAATCTCATTGAACAAATGCATATTTCTAGTAGAACTTGGCATAGGAAACCATTTTTCACCCTTATCATCAAATAAAAGCTTATGATTAATAAATAAAGTCGATTTGAATATATGATTTTATGAAAATAGGATTTGTACTGACAAAAACGCTTTTGCAGTACTTCCGATTTGGATGTGAGTGATGTGACGTCATCCTCATAGTAATTTAATATCTTTTATTTATAGCGCTCGTTATATGTTAGTTTATTTGTACTATCAGAGAAGTTGATTCCTATGCAGATCGGGGACCTACGTAGTTTGGTTGCGTTACGTCAAACCCAGCTGACAGATCACAATTAACATTGAATTGACATATTCGACCAAATAATGTTGGTCTATCAGTTGCATAGGAATCAACTTCCTCGATGGTACATAAATAATAAGAATAAGCCTAGAAAGATTTGTAAAATATATTTTCTTAAATAATTCACTTAAAACATCAGTTTTATATATTATATATATATATCTATGGACGCTTCACACCACGTCAGTCTGGCCCCGTGCTAAGTACCTAAAGGACTTGTGTTACAGGTACCAGACAACGGAAATATATTTAATACTTTGATACTAAGCATATATTTAAGATTTTTATTATATCATACACATATTTAATACACATCCAGACCCGGGAACATTGTAAAACTTTTTGTTCCGTCGGCGGGATTCGAACCCGCGACCCCCGGCTTGAGCTACCAACGTGCTCACCACTGAGCCACAGAGGTCGTCGTCGATTATCATCATTTATTGTAGACGGGAAATGCCAAAACTTTTCTCCAAAAGTTTTCAACATTACAAATGATTTCTAATTTCTTATTTAATTCTTTTATAACTTTTGAGCACTTTTAGACTCGTACATTTAGCACATAAAAAAATGTTCAATAAAAAGAGTTTAAAATACAAAGCGTATGACGTCACGCTATGGCGGACAGTGTTTTCGGCGCCATTTATGAGGCATATTTCTCAATAAACATTTTTATGGGTTTCTACTGAGTAAAATATTAAAATATTAGTTTTTTTTTTATGAAAATGAATGATTAAGAAGCGATTAGCATGAAGAAAAAAAATAGGTCAAGTAGCCTATTAGCTGATGTAATAATATAATCACCTCAGTAAACTGCAGCCTATAAGAAGCTAATACATCCTTAGAAATTGTGCTACTGCAAAAAGTTGTGCCATTGATCATACAGAAACCATACATTTTTTCACAACAAAAACTAAAAAAAAAATTGTATCTAAATTGTTTAAGCTAAAGGAGTAAACAGACAGACTGCAGACACAATTTCGTATTTATAATATTAGTAAGTATTCTTACCTCCATTATGTGCATCTCTGCTGGTATACTCAATGGTGCCGTTGTGAGCACATTTGGGGTCGGGCTTGAACTCTTTATCATTGACTCTGGTGGCTAAACCAAAGTCCACTAAGTAAGCTTGGTCCTTTGTCTCTTTTTTGAGGCCCAATAGGATATTTGCTCCTTTGAGATCAGCATGCACATAACCCTTACTGTGAATGTACTCCAACACATCTAGCTGAAAAGTTTATAAATAATAATTATGTGCAATCAATCAATAAATTAATCAAATCGTTTATTCACAGAATGCAGTACATATACAATGGTATTAGAAGTATACAAAAATAAAGTCATGTTTATTAACATAAAAACTACACACTACATAGATTCTAGATAATGATATTAGAAAAATATAAATTATACACACTAAAGCCATATTAATATTAAAATATAGATTTTATATGACTTTTTAGCGCAACCAGCCCTGAAGCATTTTCAAAGAACTAGAATGTCATGTATTACACACAACAAGAAAGGTTTAAAAAAAAAGCAATATTTTCATATATCAGTTATTTCAACTGCCTACTTGTCTAACTTAAATATATTAAAAAATCATTACCATCTGTACACCAATTTGGAAGACAGTTGTAGGAGGGAAGGAGCGTCCACTGTCTTTGAAAATAGTCCACAGATCTTTACCGTACCTCTCCAATACCAAGAATCTGTATTTCTCCCCTTTAAAGTCATGCGCTCCACTTCCATAGTAGAGGGGCATTCCAAATGTAGTCAGTTTTTTAGCTTTCATAAACTTGGCAACTGAAAATTCATACAAAAGTGTAAAAAAAATATTTGATTATGCTTGCATTGAGTAGCTTTTCAAACTACTGTTTCAATTCTGGTGAAATCTGGCAGATTTATAAGGCGCACCCCTTTTTCTAATATGGTTTAATTATCTTTGATAGGACATAAGCCAATTTTGATGTGACAATGTCTTATAATTCGATGGAGCCGGCTGCACGCATGAAAACATGACACAATATGCGGTGTTACCTCGCTCTGAGGTGTTCCATTTAAGGCTATGACGCTGTCACATTCAACTATCGTCAGTAAACTGACTTTACAGACAACCGAGTTCGAGTTGAGTTCCAATTGAGTTTGAGTCGAGTTCGAGTACGAATTCGAGTTTGACACAAAACACAATTTTTTTATTGAGTCAAATATGTACAATTGATATGGGATTATATTTCGTGTGCTCAAAGCCGCTGACAACTCCTAGAAAAAAAAGTCTATGGATTAAAAACTTACTTTCTTCTTTATTAGCATTTCTGATATAAAAATGTTTCTCAACAAACAGTGGACCATTCTCATGTGGCTCCTGAAAAGAAATAATACATCAGCTCTTCATATCATTAACTTGTCAAGCCCCATACAGCCCAAGTGGGCTGCGATAACAATACATTTACAATAGATTTCCAGGAATCTGCGATCGATGAAACATAGTAACCACCATGTTACATTCTAAAATACTAGGTGATTTCAAACAACTGAGGTTATATGCAAGTAACTCATAATATATTAAACTGCACAGGATAACCTTGATCGTAGTTATGCTAGAGGCAAATAGAAAAAAACACATTGAGATTTCTTTGACTTTGTGGCTATTTAATTAAACTTTGGATTTGAAATTTGTTGTATCAAGGACGTCATAGCATTAGGAATACTCATAGCAAGGCTACACTTAATATAAATTCCCGGATTCTACAGAAATATACTTACAATCTTAATGACAAACGGATAGTTAGACGTTTTTTTCGGTGAACTCTCGTGGTCACATGCCGAGTATATCTCGCCGAAACCACCGACACCTATTGATGGACCTATTCTCCACTTCCTCTTGCTTATTGTATCATTTATAATTTCTCCAGCAGGAATAGGAACTGGCATTTTATACCCTTTTGGTTTCTTCTTCGGCGCGGCTTTTTTCGCTTTAGCGCTCATCTTCGTAATGTTATTAATTATATTTCACTAAATTTGACTACCAGGTAATAAATAAGTTAACTATTTTAAACTGTGGTTATTAGAATAAAATTATGTTTTAAAGTAACAGCACTGTATTTTTAATTTTTTAATCTTATTTTAAAGTTGTTTAGCCGCCATTACTTCAACGCGAAAATCGCTGATTGTCAACTGTCAGTAATGTCAATGTCTTTATTTTTTTTACACAATAATTTGAGAGGCACTAGGCAACATGAAAATGATCTATAATTTTTTTTCCTGTAATAAAATTGTAATCAGAGGAAGAAATAGCTGTAAAGGCGAGACCGCACTAAAGCGACACTACGCTGCAGTGGAACGACGCGACAGGACACGGCCAAATATTGTAGCGTTACAGCGGCCGAGGCCCGGGCTGTCGACCCAACACTAAGTTCTATGGAACGTGAAGTGCCATGTCGCGCTGTGTCGCTAGTGCGGTCTCACCTGAAGGGCTATTCACTTTAATTAGTGATAAGTGCAGGTGATTAGTTATCAGGAGGAAGCAAGTGTGGACAGCGATAAGTGCGAGTCCTTTATTTTCTCCTAATCACTAATCACCAGCGCTAATTACCTGCACTCGAACTAATCAAAGAGAATATAAGCCCTAAGCCGATGTCTATTGTGCGGTGTGCCCAAAGATTGTGCCGTTATAAGTACCACAACTTTTTGTTATAATCATAAAGGTAATATACCTATATATTAACTTTATGGTTATAATACAGTAAGAACAGCAAAATCATTTTAAAGAAGTCACTAGACTTCTTCTCTTTCTTTACCAAACTCGAAAGGGGAAAACAAAGAAAGGTTTTTAACAAACAATTTTATTTTAATAACTATGATTAATAAATAAATAACATTATAATATTATTATACCTAATATAAAATAAATTAGAGATTACACTTCACTAGCCTTAAAATTAAGAAATAAGTAAATTATGCAATTTAAGTAATATAATTTACATAATAATATATTTTCTTTAGTACAAAAATATATATCATATAATATGAAGAGTTAAAGTTTATTATTTACAATAAATGCATTTTTATTGAAATGTGCTTATAATAATTTGCGTTTTTCGATGAATTTTTTATTTACCTACCTATTAACCTTTAAATGATAAAAAAACGCATCGCCTTGTCGCGTTCTGTTTCGTCGAGTCTCGAGATGTAAGTCTATGTAGTATTGTTCAATACATAAATATTATGTATATTATAGCAGAGATTTAAAGATTTTTAATGACCACCTTCAAAATGTAAGAGTGATTTCACGCCACTAAACTCTTTCGCACTAGCGACGTCTGCAGATCAAAAGATACACCCCATCAACATCATCAACTAAAACAAATACGTCCTTGTGCGTGATGTGCGTTGAGTCTTCTTAGACCAAAATTCGCGCACCACACTTTACTTTAGTATGTCGGCCATTCTCCGGTTTGGCCTCATTACCGTAACCATTTTTTTTCTTCGTCGATTTGACTTAGACATACTGAAATATTAAAGAAATGAAAGATACGAACACAATAATAAATGTGGCGTGAAACAGTTAAAGTTTTTTGGATAATGAGACTTAAAAATGTATGGTACGTAATTAGACAAATGTAGTGTTTTACGTAACGATACAACGACACAATTGACAAAAACTAGCTTAGGGCAACGTACGTAGGCCAAATTATGTAACATAAACATAATATACATAATAAAAATCTAATTTAAACATAATTGAAAAGTAACGATTACGGTAATTAGACAAGTTTGTAACCAAAACTACGGTAATTAGATACTAACGTGCTTTATCGGCGGCACACTAACATTAACGACGTGGGACCGCTGATGGGCCATGGCACACACTAAGGAGAAGCAACCCGTGCACTCGTAATGTGCCATATCCTGATATTTTTGGATGGGCATCCAAAAACAGCTGCAGGTGTTATGGTAATTAGGACTTTTGATCGGACAAGTGATTATTTCATGATAACTATTTATAGGCTGAGCCTATTGAGTTGATGTTTTGCAATGCGACAACCAATGTTTATAGGCGTTTAAAACCATGAATAGATTAAATTAAATAGGTACGTTATAAAAATTACAAGCAAGTTTCGAGATCAAGTTGGCGTGGAGACACGTTACGGTAGTTAGAAAAACATGGTTTTTGAACACGACTTCAAGTAATTTAGACTGAATTACTTAAATTAGAAGCCTGTGTTTAAGTTTGTAGCTAGATACTGATGCTATCTACCGTTTAAAAATATTACATACTTGAATAAGATAATATTACAGAGTATACAAGCCCGGGACACGTAAATTTTGCTCTCCTGAGAATGGCCGATGTACATGTAACACCATTCCTCACAATCCTCCTCATTTAGTACAAATCATCATCATCATCATCATCATACGACATAGAATACCAGTCCTTGGCGACGTCCTCGTATATCAGTCTTCTGACCTCTTCATCGTACTGCGGACGGAGTATGCGTGGGGATCGGGCGCGGAACTCGAGTGGCACGTCGTAACATTTGCAGACGCAGCACGCGGGGAACTTGAACCAGTCGGCGAAGATACCGCGGCACTCGTTGCGGGGGTCGTACGCGAGGAGGCGGTGCAGACGGTATTGTTGCTCGCATCTGGAATGTGAGGGAAAAGATGGCTGTTCATATTTTAGTCCAGACCGGACTAAAAAATAGGGGTGAGGTTACATTAATTCCGACAAGGCTGAATATTGGTAGGATTGTTCGATACACTATAATAAAGGAAATGTGAAAAGTCCTCATCGATTCGGCACGTGCAAAAAATTTACTCGGGGTCAAAGGTTACAAAAACGGGGTTTCTGCGATTTTCAGCAAAACGGTAAGTTTTATCATAAAATCAGTTTAGATAAAATTTGTAGATCAGATAATGATCTATAAAAATGTCTTTAAACTTTTTTTCTAAGAGCCACCATTTTTGAGATATAACGATTCAAAAAGTTGAATGAGTTTGAGGTATAAGTGACTTAGCGCGTTTTTTTTTTCAAGTTTTGCCTTTTAAGTGTACATCAACGACAAGGTGTACCTTTTAAGTGTACATCAACGACAAAATTGACTAGCGGTGTACCTATCTAGTCTAATGTATGCGATAGGTACATGGTCGTAGACAAAAGTACACTTATACCTCAAACTCTTTCAACTTTTTGATAGCTCAAAAATGGTGGCTCTTAGGAAAAAAAAGAATTAAGACATTTTTATAGATAATTATCTGATCTACAAATTTTGTCTGAACTGATTTTATGATAAAACTTACCGTTTTGCTGAAAATTACAAAAAAGATCTTTGACCCCGAGTAAATTTTTTTGCACGTGCCGGATCGATGAGGACTTTTCACATTTCCTTTATTATAGTGTATTGAACAATCCTACCAATATTCAGCCTTGTCGGAATTAATGTAACCTTGGATGTCTAAATTGATCGGAGTATTTTGGACTTGAGTAATGGAAAGCATGCTTCTTGAAAGAAAATAAGAATTTTGTGTTTTTCTGAAATACGTATACGGTACACTTACCTATACCTGAACACCAGAAAAAAGATACTAAGGGCCTGTTTCACCACTCCCTGATTAAGTGACGAATAGGCTATCTCCACCAATTAACTTGACAGATCAAGTATGGAGAATCTGTCAAAAAAGTTGTGAACAGCCTACTCGGTGCCTATCAGAAAGTGGTGAAACAGGCTCTAAGTATTTTAAAGTACTGCTACGAGTATTAAGCAGTACTTTAAAATGCTGATAACCAAATCCCTAATTCATTGGTCAGCTGTCTGGTTAACTAGTCTGGTTGGTCAAAAGTTATAGTGTTGCTGTAAAGCTAGCTTCAGCATTTAAACTTTAAAGTATCTTAGAAATTGGTCGAGGTTAGCATAAAAGATAGCTTAGATAAAGTAAAAAATAAAAAAAAAGTAAAAAATAAAAAAATCAATTTTTCCAACGGGGATCTCTTCTAAGCCCTTTTAAGATTAGCTCAAAAGAATAAAAAAATCTAAATTTCTTGTTTTGAAAAAAATCTGCGTTTTTATGTTAACATTAAAATGGTGACTATTAACAAATTAGGAAAAGCATAACAATTAAACAAATGGTGATCATTTATTTTTGTTGACGGATTCTTGTTTATTGATATGTCTACTTAGTACCATTTTTTTATTCTTTAATATTAATATTTAATCAGTTAAAATATGTTTTTAGTTCACGTGGCAGATTGCGGCAAATCACGCGAAATGCGAACTATGCGTTTTTACCGTTACTTTCGCCGCTCGATTAAAGTTATAAGGATTGTTGATAAAGTTCCAAAAGAATTTATTTAGAAAATTTCCTGCTCTTTAAGAGTCTATTTTCAAATTTTGACTATCTCAAGTAGTTTATGAAATATTAAAAAAAAACCAAACCCTTCTTTTTTTGTTTACTTTATTGTTTATAACTTTTGCATTTTTTTTTCAGCCCCTCTTGGAATTTTGATAGAATGTTCTAGATGCTATTCCGAATCGAATGAGACCAAAATCATAAATTTCGGTGCATGAGATCAGGTTTCGAGGAAAATGGCACTTGTTTACCAGAGTATTAGCCTTGAGCCAATATTTTAGTATCAAAGATGAAAGTACTAAAACATTGACGTAAGGCAAAGCTATCAGCTAGTGTGAGCTACCATAAAGTTACTTCGTAGTTCATTTAACTCGGTCAACTTCGTGAGTCTGCAGATAGCTTTACATAGAGCCTGGAGACACTCGTAATAATTATTTTCCTCAAAACCCACCTGCATCCCTCCCGGCAGTACATCTGCTTATGCTGGTGGACACAGGTCTCCAGGTGTATATACTGCTCGAACGGGTACATGTTGAGCAGCGCCAGGACTTCGCCCCGCGTGCTGTTCGCCCAGAACGGGGCCGCCATCTCCTCCTTCGACTCGCACGCGTTACTGAAATGAAAAGAGATAGCATGGATTTAAAGCAGTGCTTCCCAACCTGAGGTCCGCGGAACCCTGCAATATGTATGGGGATCCGTGGTGTCATCTCTGGACCATACATAAATGTTAATATCTCGTAATCGCTACGCTTACTTAGCACTTTTTAAAGTTTATTTTATTAAAGAGGTCCGTGAAAATTGCGCTTTCTAGAAGTCCGTGGCTGAAAAAGGTTTGGTTGATTTGAAACAAAAAGTCAGTAGAACCAGGCAGGACTTTCAGACACTTTGAAATAAAAAGTTTCTTAAGCCAGGTTTACGTTAACACCCAAAGAGTACCTATGAATAGTCTGTTCGTCCATGTAAAGCAAACGAGTCACATATTATGACTATGTAATATTATATATATAATATGTTATGCCTGGTACAAGGCTGAATGAGGCTGAATGCCTGAATACGATTATACGATCCATATTAATAATTTACGTTTTACTAAGAATATAAGGTTATCCAAAGTATTTAATATTTTACCTAGAGTATGAACGATTGTATGAATATAAAATTAAGAATACTATCTCTTGGTATATGTGATTCGAAAGATTAGGTGAAAGCTGCAAACAAACATGGCAACGTGATTCACGATTACTTATCGCCTTTTAAATGCAACGAACTAACGGTTTTCTGATGAACTGATGCACACACAAAATTACAAGTCTACTTTTTGTTGTGTTGCTTAATAGATCACAAAAATATCTGATATATTTCTTGTGACCTTGCTTAAGTTAAATAGAAAACAATAAGATTAAATTATAGCCCTAACTTTAATCTTTAGCGAAAGTTGCGAGTAACTAGGTATGCAACTTTAATATTTAAATTTTTTAGAAAGTCTAAAGCCTGTAGGTACACGTTGTAAAAAGAGAGAACTTACGCTCCTCGTAATTTTATAACGGCCGGTCGCATTGTATCCTGCTGGACCGGCTTTGAATGGCTTTCTTCTTTCTTCTCAGTCTCTTTAGTATCAATCCTGTCTACTTTGACCTTATCCTTCTCGTGTTCAGTAAAGAGTAACGTCGGTGGGAGAGTAGATACATCACTACTCTTCAACTCTTCCTTGTCCAACTCTGTAGTAATATCCTCATATTCGTCAACAGTATCTGTGCTGTTGGCGACAGTTGGTGGTGTTGTGGAATTTCTATCGTTTTTATTTTCATCTTCAACATCACTTTTCAAATTGCCAGAGTATTTTGGAAACAAGCTATTCGTTTCAATACTCTGCTTGATAACCGCTTCTAGAGTTATAACATCAGGCTCTAGGTTGTTTATTTCTATATTAGCTATGCTTTCTAGTTTACTCTTGTAAGTAATCTCATTTTCTGTATTGTTAGCATCTGTAGTGCTCGTCTTGTTCTTTGTGTCAAATTTATTGTTAGAATTTTCTAGTGGTTTAACCGAGAGTGTTTCATTGTCTATTTTCTTCTGCTTGTCACTCTGTATCGGTCTGAAATGTGGTTTATCCTTTATGGCACGTCCGTGGCTTTTTTTTGTGTACATGATTTTAGTTTGGATGATGTCTTCATCGAAGTCTTTTACTTTCTCCTCATCATCATCTATGAAGTTCTCGAGCTCCGCTTTCAAGACGGCGATGTGTCGCTCTTCACCGTACATCCTCCTCATTAGTCCCTGAAATTGAAAACGTTTTTGTTATAACTCTGTTTCGAAGAAAAACAAGAGAACGTCTTTTGCTTATTTTTTGAGTATTACATAATATAACAAGTCCTTATTAAAGAATTCATTTTCAAAGTTTCCTACCTAGGTATGATCACTACCATCTACAAGCTGACAAGACAAATGGCTGTCTAACACACCCTTAAAATACTCTAATATGACGCGCTATTTACAATATGTTGTCCTTGTCATCCTGCTACATACGAGAGAGACAGCCAGCTCACCTGGTTTAATCAAGACAAATGGCTGTCTAACACCCCCTTAAAATACTCTATGACGCTATTTACATGTTGTCCTTGTCATCCTACCACATACGAGAGAGACAGCCAGCTCACCTGGTTCTCCCTGACGAAGCGGCGTATCGCGTGCCAGGGGTAGCTGGTGCCGGGGGTCGTGCAGTAGCTCTGCTTGGTAAGGTCGCAGGGGGCGTCGGCCCTCGCTCGACGGCTGCGGTGCGGGCGCGCGCACGCAGACGCGTAGTCGTACGCCGCGCTTGCTGACCATGTTGCCTACTTACAAACAAACTTATGTTAGTGGCAAGCATTTTTAGAGCACTTACAGACGAATGGCACTTGTAGACGGCACCGTCAACATAATAAATAAATTGTGTCAAAAACAATCAATGAAAAAAAATCCAGCGACTGCCGTCGACGCGTGCCGTTCGTCTGTAAGAAGCCTTGTTCTAAATAAGTATTTCCAATTATACAGGGTATAACAAAACAAAGTGGTAATATTGTAGGGTGTGTATTGTGTATATTGTGTCCTTGAAATAAAATATTACTCTCATACAAAAGTTACTTTTTCAGTTTTAAAGTTTCTCATCACTTTGTTTTGTTATACCCCGTAGACAGTTAAGCGCCAGGTGTATTGGGCGTTTATATAATTTACTAGCTGACCCGACAGACGTTGTTCTGTCATAAATGTATGTTGTGCAGTAACCGTATATTTTCCGGGATAAATGTATCCTATGTCCTATTCCTGGTTCTAAGCTACCTCTCCACCAATTTTCAGCCAAATCGGTTCATCCGTTCTTGAGTTATAAGTAGTGTAACTAACACAACTTTCTTTTATATATATAGATTATATTATATAATGCACAAGTGTCTCTATCTGTTCGTTTGTCTGTTGCTTCTTTAAGTTTTAACAGCTGAACTGATTTTGTTGTGTTATTAAGATATTTTTGGAGACGGTAAAGGATATAGGATAACTATTTTTGTGAAAAATGGACGGTTTGAACACGCTAAACAATTTCTTTTTTTAAGTTACAACATCCTTCTTCAATTTGCTGTAGTATGTTAACACATAGCTAAATATTAACAAAAGTTACACTATCTTAAAAGCTGCAAGCATGGTCGGAATTTATATTTTTTATGAGTACAGGCCACTTCAATTTTGCCGCCCCTATGTACGAGCTGTGCCGCCATCCGCAGGACGCAGCCGCCCATAGGCCATGGCCTATACTGCCTATACATAAATCCAGAGCTATCTGCATGATGCATCAACTGTAAATGAAACTGTTTCAGGAATCGAGGCCAGTATCGACCACGATGAAAGTAAGCGCCCACGTCGCGCCCACGATGGGCGACTGCAATTACGATCACAAGTTTCACTTTTTGTCTGCATTTGCGGATAGCGGGACGCGTAAGTGTTATGACCATTTAGGGGATTGGCTTTTTAGTGCTGGCAATAACGTTTTACCGTGCTGCTTAAATACTACCGCAAGCAAATGTTGACTTAGCATCATAGAACATTATTGAATGGTTCTTACTAACAAAATTAGATAGTTAATTGCCTATTTTATGTTGTATTTTATGAGGTCTATATGCAGACAAATTAATTACAAACGGGGGATGCCCTGCAACCTTTTGCCATCGTTCTACGCGAAAAATATAGGTACCATCCTCATCACCTTGATGAATAGCAGTCTTCCACAGTGCGTTTTTCGCATAACTTTCAATTGTAAGTTTTGAATCTAAACTATTAACTTTCATAATTTTATTTGATTGATTTTGACGATCAGAAAATAGAATCGGATAGTACAATCAGAGAATTAATGAATTGATCTTTATGCAAATGGTAGACCTACGTTATTTGATCGAGTCATGTCAAGTCAATGTCAATCGTTATCTGTTGTCTGAGCTCGATATAACCTGACCAAATAACGTAGCTCCGATATAAATCAATTCCTCTGACAGTACATTCGCAGCATATCATTCAACACCTACAGAGGTGTTTCTCTAATAGTACTATCAGGGAAGTTGATTCCTATGCAAATGGGGGACCTACGTAGTTTGGTCGCATTACGTCAAACCCAGCCGACAGATCACAATTAACATTGAATTGACATGATTGACCAAATGACATTGATCTCTGAAATGCATAGCAATCAATTTCCTCGATGGTACTTAGATTTTAAGTATAATATCATTCACCACCTCAAGTGTCAATCAATCAGAAAGCCTTATATAATTAGTATAAGGTGCGCACGCGCCGATCGGCATGGCACTTGGCAGTGAAAGTGACGGCGGTATTTGGGAGCAGGTGTGACGTCACCACGAAATTTCTCGACCGCGACGTCTTACGGTAGCTTAACTGTAAAGTACTTTACTGTAATAAAGTGTTGTTAATAGACAGACGGTGTATCTATGTTGTTTGGTCGGATTATGTTGACATAATATATAGCTATATGTCAACATAACCCGTCCGATATAGCTTATGTCAAGTCTAGCTATTAGCTATGTCCACATTATGCAATTTCATCTTCAATTTTCGTCATCTTCTTTTTATTCAACTTTCGTTTGGCATATTCAATAATTGAATGCGACAAAATCCACCCGCGTTGAAAGAAAAGTGTCATAGCGAACGCTACGATTTCAACGCGCGTCACGGGCATGCCTCACGTTCGCTGTTGACTGCGCTATAACGCATGCCCTTGATGAACAAAAAAAGGCCCAGTGTGGACAAAGCTAATGATAGACTTGAGTCTATCGTTAGTTAGACTTGACATAAGCTAGAGATTATGAAGTAGCGTTAACTTGATAAAATCCGACCAAATAACGTAGATTGCATCTGCATAATATGAATTAATCTATGTGATGGTACCATCAGAGAAATTAATAATTCATTGGCCGTTGGCTTAATAAATCTATTTGGTTAGGTTATGTAAAGTCAATGATTTGGGGATTGACATAACTCGAATACAATACTTAGGTTTGCCCACTGACTTTAATTAGTGCTGGGGGCTTGTTCTTCAGAAGGAAGCCCTAGCCTGTAGAATAGGTAGAGATTTGCAAATTGTTCAACGTGTAAGAGGCAGGAAAACCCGTCGTAATTTGTTTATACAAAATGGTAGAGTGTAGAGTTAAGAAATAATTTTGAGCTTTACAGACCTTTGACGCGTTGATGTCTTTTTTATAGAAATATGAGAAAACAATAATTCGCGTATTTTATTTGAGTAGTATTTTATCCGAAAAGTGTTATTGTAACACGCAACAGCCTGGCAATTGTTAAAGCCAGGTAAACCACATATTAAATGTTTTGGGTTAACTGTAAAATAACACAATTTTAATTATTTTGTTAGTAATTATTATAATCGCCAAAAAAATAACCTCCTCGTTTTTTGGAAGTCGGTTAAAAATCAGACAGCTACTGCACCTGAGTATTGGGTGAAATTGGAAATTATAAGACCTTCTCAATGCAAAGTAAATAAGGATAATAAATACATGTAAAAGTCAGCCAACTTTCTGTCGGTACACCGCCGGCCGGAGAAACCGCCACTTTCTCCAACCACTTATGTCACATGTCACATCGACTCGCTAATAACTAAACTAGAGCACTGTTATCAAATTGTGATGATATTATGAAAAAATTACGTAAAAGTATACATTTGTGTTTATCTGGAGCGAGAGGGAAAGAAAAACACTGTTTTGTTAACGTTTAACGTAGAAGATATTATGCTGTGGCAAAATAAGTTAGCTTGATAAAGGAATGTGCAATGCGCATAAGATGAGCTCTTGATGCTGGGCGTTTAAGCTGTCATTGTCAAGAGATCTTTGCCTTGTTTCCCCGGCGAGTTTAATAAAAAATAGCTTAAGTGCGCGATACAAATATAGTTCCATCTCATCTACTCTATCCCAACCCCCAAACCCCCAGCAAACAACTTCTAGCAAAGTTACCTTTGTCTGGTATATTGAAAAAGTCACATAACAGACAAAAATATAGCTGACCAAGACGCTGCTTTGGCCACTGTTACACCTCAAAAGAAAGTTAGCTACCTGTCAGGAAGCCCAATTAGTATTCGCGTAGTGTTTTCCGAGCTGCGTCGTAAAAAATAGGTGTGGGAGCCTGCCCCGCTTCCCACGAGCGATGTGGGATGCTGGCGAGCGACCTACTAAATGTCACTTGACGTGGGCGCGTTGTTTTTGTGCCGGCTAGTGTATATGATGACCGCTAATTTATATCTATCAACGCTTTTACGTTTGGCTATTTTTAACATCGGCGTTTATATCTTAATTGTTTTTATTTTTAGCAATAGGTTGGTAGGTTATAGTATGCATAGTGGCTTACACTAACATAAATCTTGTGTATGAGCTTTTGACCGCGGCTTCGCTCGCGTTAAGAAGTATTGTTATATACAAACTTTCATCCCCTATTTGAACCCCTTTGGTTGGAATTTTTCAAAATCCTTTCTTAGCGCATCCCTACGTCATAACATCTACCTCCATGTCAAATGTCAGCCCGATCTGTCCAGTGGTTTGGGCTGTGCGTTGATAGATCACTCATCACCATGTCAGTCAGTCACCTCTGAGTTTTATAATTTATATATTATGTATATAGATGTAGATAGATATGTATTCTTTAAGGATTTGGTGTAGATGTCTCAGAGGAGAATCAATGTGATTGAGTAAATCAGTGGCGTGGGATCCTATCGGCTTCTATAAATTGATCTCTACAAAAATATTTGCTCTACAGTAGTTTGAGAGAAAAACCTAGTCCAGAAATCTTTTGATAAATAAAAAACTTGTCCATAACTGGCCTAATTGTCCTCTATGTCCTCTAACATTGTCCAGAAGTCCCCTAAAACGAATAGGACCTTCTAAAAATTAAGCAATCATATTTAATACTTTCTCGAACAATTATAGAGAGATATATAGCGCCTTGATATAATAAACAAATCTTTGCTTAACAACTTTTTTGGGGGTTTTTTTAAAACCGAGATTTTAACCATGTCGAAACTTTTATTGCGTAATTATTTAGCGGAATAGTCCTCTAACATCCAGCTCTATTGTAAATATCTAAATACTAATCCATTAATAAAATCGTAAACTCTGGTCGCTACAAAATTACAACTTTTAAAATTATTTATTCATGCTCCATCATTACTTATTACAATTTATGTTGCAGCAAAAACTCATAATTTGAGGATGATGTGCAAAACTTTACCGCATTTAAGCGAATCATGTGTAAACTGTATACTGTAAATACATAATATAATATACTAGCTGTTCCGCGCGGCTTCGCCCGCGTAATTTAGGAATTTCATGCAACCGTACATTTTTCCACAAAAATAGCCTATGTCCCTTCACGTGGTCTATTCTTCAAGTTTGCCAAATAACATAAAAATAGCTCCAGTAGGTAAGATAATAAGCAATTTCATATAATTTTCCCCGTTTTCCTCTATTGCTTCGCTTCTCTTATCCTTAGCGTAATAAAATATAGCCTGTAGCCTTCCTTGATAAATGGGCTATCTAAGACTGAAATAATTTTTCAAATCGGACCAGTAGTTCCTGAGATCAGCGCGTTCAAATAAGCCCTTTCATATAATTTCCCCCGTTTTTTTTTACATTTTCCTCTATTTCTTCGCTCCTATTATTTGTAGCGTAATAAAATATAGCCTTTCTCGATAAATGTACTATCTAAAACTGAAAGAATTTTTCAAATCGGGCTAGTAGTTTCTGAGATTAGCTCGTTCAAATAAGCCCTTTCATATAATTTCCTCCGTTTTTTCCACATTTTCCTCAATTTCTTCGCTCCTATTATTTGGGGCGTGATAAAATATAACCTATAGCCTTTCTCGATAAATGGGCTGTCTATCGCTGAAAGAATTTTTCAAATCGGACTAGTAGTTCCTGAGATTAGCGCGTTCAAATAAGCCCTTTCAAATAATTTTCCTCCGTTTTTTCCACATTTTCCTCAATTTCTTCGCTCCTATTATTTGGGGCGTGATAAAATATAGCCTATAGCCTTCCCCGATAAATGGGCTATCTAACACTGAAATAATTTTTCAAATCGGACCAGTAGTTCCTGAGATTAGCGCGTTCAAACAAACAAACAAACTAACAAACTCTTCCGCTTTATAATATTAGTATAGATTAGTATAGATTATAAACATAGCGGTACAAATGTTTGTTGTTTATTGCTTAACTTCATATTATCTTTATTCTCTAACTTATACAAGTTTAAGTTTGTAAGTTAAAAACACAGTAATAGTATAGTAGTAGTACTGAGTTGTAAGCCATAAAATATTCACCAAAATACATACCTACATGTTCAATTGTACAACCTTGATTTTTTAAGAAAGTTTTCACTTGTGAAAAAAAAAGTGTTTCGGAAATTTTGATGTTCATTGTAGGAAAATACTTGATTTTACTTTTAAATGTGGTATAGTAAGCGATAGCACTATGCACAGAATAATTATAAACCAAAACAATAAGTTTGCTAACCTCAATTTGAAGTTAAAATGTCTGCTTTCTTGTTTCCTTTTCTACTCATTATGAGAGTACGTTTCTCTCGGTTAATGTTTGTTAGTTATCAAACTTTTTTTCACAACGAGAAGTCTCTTGATTTTTATTTCTTTTGTAATTACGAATTAGCTTACCCAATTTCCTTTAATATTTACTTATTAAGTTATCTGTTTCTGTGATTTTGTCTATTAATCCTTCTGATCTCCATTTCTTTACGTTTATCTTCTGAAATCTTACCCTGATTTTCTATGTTTATTTACCATTAACTCCAGAGGCACACCTACTCTTAAACTTTAGTTACCTTTGTCTCCGCATATACAATATGCCCGTACGTTTGTATATCACGTCACTAATGATCACTCACCACAAACAGTAGGCAGAGCGCCGGCCGCATTTCTCTATGTGACTTTCACTAAGCGCATATACATGGCGACCGCTCGCCGGCGCGGCTCGTGTGCTACTGATGTTCCATCAAGTGGGGAGTCCTGGAGAAGGTGAACCCTGAAGCTAGGGATGAATTGGTGATGGATTCACAAAAATCTGCAGCTATTCTATGACTGAGAAGGTGTCGGATCTCGTACATAGGGATGAAATTAAGATTCATGGATACTCATAAGAAGCTGTTCTTTGCTTTGATTTCTAAGTGGGAAGATAAGATAAGATAAGATAAATATTCTTTATTGTGCACACATATTTACAATTAAAAAAACAAGAAAAATATAAAACACAAGTATAACACAATGGCGGCCTTATTACTAATTATTAATTTCTTCCAGGCAACCACAGGTGGAGGAAACATATTTATAAGAAATTAGGTGAATGTGCCATAAACAAATAAATAATTATATAATGCATAAGACCTTATAAAAAGGTGTTGTAACCCTTAGGGTTAATTCAGACCGCAACGCGACGCGTAGATGGTTTTGTGTACTGAATTTACAGATTTCGTGAGCGTGAGACGTCTTGAAAATCTGTCAAATCCAGACAAACTAAGAAATAAATGCATCTACGCCTAATGTTCCGACCTGAATTGACCCTTACTTCAAATTCAAGCGCTAAATACTTACAAATGACAAGGCTGTAGCCGTTCTAATTGATTATTATTTACCAAGCGGAAAGATCTAACCAGTAACCAATTGTACAAGATCGCTGTTAAAGTTAGAGTTTCCTATAATTTCATTGCACTCGGTTTTAACTTTTACTACTACTAACATTCAATACAGTTATCTATTCTGTATCTGTTATAAAGGCAAGGCCCAAGAGCGACTGAAGAAAAACTAGACTTTGAAAAAAACATCGAACATCTAAAATAGCCTTTATTGGTTTATCTGATCCAGCTGATGATGTGCCATAGATAAAATATGGGCTTAAAATTATATGATTAACAGGAAAAGCATAAGATTTCTGACTTCAATTTCTGAATTTCAGGGACTTTATTTTGACTATTGACTTATATTTTATAATTTTTTGTTAGTTTTCCCTGATCAATAATTAAAAAGTAAGTACCCGTAATTCAGCACTCCTATTATGAGGTATTGTATATTAATTGTCTTACATTCTGAATTATGAAAAATAATTATGCTATTGTACCTCAAACATAATGTTAGTAACATTAAGTAGTAATTGATATCAGACATATCTCACATCTGACATATAATTGTGTATCTAAAGCCTTATTATATGCAAACTTTCGAGTGAAAGTGGAAAAACTAGGTGATAAAATTGTATTTATTATAATCACACGATAACACGGGGACAAGTTATATAATATGGAAATAATATTTATTAATATTAGCAAAATTATCGTAGTATTGACATTACATTTTTAACTAATAATAAAGTATGTAGTTGTAAAGTTAATTTGTCTGTTTATGTGTTATGTTTCTAACATGGCAGATGCGTAAGAAAATTAGGTTCAGTTTGCAAGAAAGAGTGTAGAATTCAGTAGGTCAGTCGAGTAATGATTTGCCGGTCTGTCTGTGCTCCGTCTCGCTCTAGCGCGTGCGTCAGCGGCGTGTGCGAGAGGGACAGCACGGTGCGCGTGCGCACTACCGTTATCCGCCGACGATATCTTGAATGAAAATGGTGTTTTCTCCCGCGTCAAAACAATAGACCTGTTGCCGGCACACGGGAGGTTGATTATACTCATTACAGTTGTTGATGTTGATTAATTAGACTAAAATGTAACCAAACGACATTTATGTTCCGTTGCGCCAAAATTTGTTTATTGCGCAGGAATTGTACATTTTTTTCGTGATAAAAGTATCCTTATTCCTTATCCAGTCCCGTCCCGGGACACAAAGTATCTCCATACCAAATTTTTCGGTTTTAGTTCAGTAGATAGTTCAGAAGTGAAGAGGTAACAGATAGACAGAAGGATAGGATATAAATTTTTCGCATTTATAATATTAGAAGTATGGAGGCATCAGGCGAGTGTTTAAAGTATCCGCAATATCTCAAAAATTACAAGGTTAAGCAATTCGTTTCTGATTCTTATCAAACTACAAAATCTCGATGGTTTGACATTTAGAGAAAACCATTTTTAGAGCACGCCATAAAACATAGACCACCCATATTTTTATTAGAAAAAAGTTTATGGTTTAAGGTCCCTTGACGTGTTGATGTCTTTTCTATAGAAATCCGACAAAATTGCTTTATTAATTAATTTATTTAAAATGTTTATTTGGTAGCCTCTTTATTTAGACATATACAAGTTTAGTTACATTACATGTTACAAAATATAAATTGTTAAAAAAATTAGTCTAAATGCCTTGTGGCAAAGGCCTCCTCCACTCTTTTCCATTTGTTCACGTCTAATGCTGCTCTATGCCAGGTCCTTCCAGCTGCTTGCCGAAAAACATCTGGCCAACGTTTTAGTTTTCTGCCTCTTTTCCTTTTATTGCCTCTTGGGTACCAGGGAGTTACTGTTTTGCTCCACTTGTCTTTACCTCGTATAAGTTGTCCGGCCCATCTCCATTTTAGCTTGCTAGTCTGCGCTGTGATATTTTTTATCTCTGTTTTGTCTCTTATCGTAGAGCATCTTATTTTATCTAATAGTTTAATGTTTAGCATACTCCTTTCCATGGATCTTTGGCAAGGTTGTAGCTTTTCTGATAGTTTTTTTGTAAGGCTCCAGGTTTGGCAGCCGTATGATAAGACTGGCAGGACACATGCATTTAGAGTTTAGATTTAAGTGAGAGTTCGTAATCTTTACATTTCATTACCTCTCGAGTGACCAGTATCTTTTCCATGCTTTAGCCGTTCTCTGTTCTTTCTCCTTTTCCATAGATTTTTCTTGTCAGCTTAATTGTCTGAATTTCATTTCCTTGATAGTCGAAAATAGGGTTGGCGATAATGGATCTCCTTGCCGGACGCCTCTTTCAATTATCATCAGACTTATAGGTCGGTAGTTGTTTATATTGTGTTTGTCGTCTTACCCTTCTTTTCTAATTGTATTGTTGCTGTGCTATTGTTGTAGACATTCTTTATGATTCTTATGACTTATATACTTATGGTCTATCCCCTGGTTTTTAAGAGCTTCCCAAATGCTGTGGTTTTCTATAGAGTCAAAGGCTTTGCTGAAGTCCATAAAATCACAGTATAGTTCTATTTAATACTCGTTGAGCTTTGCAATAACTTGATTTATTGTGTGTATGTGATCTAGGACTGAAAACTCCTTTTTAAAGCCCGCTGTTCTATTGGTTGATTTTCTTCTAGAGTTGTGGTCATACGGTTCAGCAGAACCTTAGAGAAGATTTTATAGATGTTTGACATCAGACTTATAGGTCGGTAGTTGTTTATATTGTGTTTGTCGCCTTTTTTATGGATCAAGATTATAGTGGAAGTTGTCCATTGTTCTGGTACTCTTTCCGACAGTAGAATGTCATTAAATAGGTATGTGAGTATTCGTACTACCTGTGTTTTGTGGCTTTTCAGCATTTAATTTGTGATGCCTTCTGGCCCGGGAGATTTTCTGGGTTTTTGTGTTTTTAACGCACATACTACTTAAGATTCGCCATTTATTAATTTATTACTTTATTTTATTATTATCATTAATGTGTAGGTAATTAGTAGTTTCTTTTAACGAGTCATAAACGTGAGTAAATGAAAGTTGTGGAGTAAAATAATTGGCCTTAAAACAACCAATTTACATAAAATTAATATCAATTACGATCAGAAATTAATATTATAATTGAAACTGTTTATGTTTACTTTCTAAGACTGATTAACAATTGGTATTATATATATATATATATATATATATATATATATATATATATATATATATATATATATATATATATATATAGACGCTGTGAGCACGCATTTTACATAGCCATTGGCTATGAAAGTAGTGATATAACTTGTGATGTGTAAGCTTCTACATAACGTCTTTATGGCCGAATTGGCCACACTTTATATAGATAAATTGCTAACATGTTATCTTAAAACATCATGGTTTATTTTGTACAATTTTATAATCTTTCATGTTTTAGAATTCTACTCACAAACTAGCCACATATCTTTCGCAACAGGCCTACTTATGATTCTCCCGAGACAAAACTAATCTTGTTAGGAACCCGCAGGAATATTAAAAAGGTAGAGATGGATCACATGGAGTAAGTTGTGTTTTCCGAAGTTGCATTTTCTTAACCTTATGTAAGCCACAAAATATGTCATATATATAACGCCCAGAACTCCGTTGCGTGAGAATCTTAATTTTTTTTTGGGATAAAAACTCTCCTATGTCCTTTTCCGAGACTCAAAGCTAAATTTCAGCTAAGTCGGTCCAGTGGTTTGGGCGTAGAGGTAGAAGACAGATTGACAGACAGACCCATTTTCGGATTATTAGTATGACTGTTGACTGTCAATTTGTGATTAAACAATCAAAAATCTTCTCAGTAATAAAAATTAAGTTATAGTGGAAAGTTAAATTATATCGTGGAATCGTAGGACACGAAAGTGAGAGCGGTGGCCCTCCGCGATGCGTCGCGTGACTTATCCGCTTACGGCTTCCTAAAATAATTTCATCTTCGACCATAAAGTTAATATACCTATCGGAATAGAGCAACAATCTCGAGCTGTCAAACGTAACCAAAATTGGTTTTCATCTGTGTGAAAAATATGTGTACGTATACACTTACACAAGCATGATTGAACATGAATTCTATGAGATTATATTGACAACGTGCGGCACGTGCCGACTGGACGTCAAAAAAAGAGTGCTGCTGTCATGTATCACACGTCTCTTTTTACCACGCGGTGTTACTGATAGTGGCATCTCGCTTGCTCAGGCCTTTGTTTCTCTATTCCGCTAGGTACCTATATTAACTTTATGTCTTCGACAGGACTTCTTTAACGGTAGGACCGTTACTTTAATATTGAAATATTAATTAGCTCTGAGTATATTATAAGAGTATATTACTGGAAGCCAGATCATAAAAAATCTGGACGTTTCCAGATACTTCAGTATTCATACAGTAATAAAAATATTTACTCAGCAAATAACTAACAAGGTTTGCTTATCACTTGGCACATTGGAAAAGTCATACGATTAACATAAATACAGTGGACATTGAATAGCTGTTATCTAATATATATAAATCTCCTGTCACGATGTTTGTCCGCGATGGATTCCTAAACTACTTAACCGATTTTAATGTTTTTATTTTTTAAATGTGTGCTTTTTTCCAACTTGAGAGATAGGATCGCATAGATTTTTAATGGGGAAGATTTTTGCCATTTTTCCCCGCTAGGTGTCGCGATTCCTATGATCCGCTATGCCTATCTGTGCATCGTTACATTCATAGAGGAAAAGTTACATTTTAGATCTTTTTGACGATTTTAAATATTAAATCTAATAAAAATGACAAAGTGTGCATGTCGGGATGCAAGGAAAATGGTAATCATTTGTTCCCAAAAGATAAAATAGGAAAAGGTTGTGGGCTAAAGCAATAAAACGGCCAGAATTGGCGAATTCGCAATCTTCATATTAACGATTATGTGGACATCATTTTACAGAAAATGATTATAAAACTATGAAATCGTCTACTGTACTAAACAACACAGTAGCAACATGCTTGCACTGTGAATTAACTCCAGATCCGGCTGTAAATTCACAATAATTAGTCTCTTCTAATATAAGTACCATTTTTGTATAATTTAATATTAACTTCATACTGAGTTTTTTTCATTGCTGCTTTACAAAAACCTTTTATATATTATTATGTTAAATCATTTATCGAGACAGCTCTTAATATAAGAAGGTATCTATTCTCGTATGAACTTTTTCCCTTTATTAATGATTGACTGCATCTGAAAGAATTAAAATTAAGTAAGTAGAGTAACACAGCATACTTTTTTCCTGATTATGAAAAATGATCTTTTATAGGTACAAAAAGTTTATTAAATGAATTAATATACTCACTCCCTAAAATACTAGATTGTATTTGATGTTTATTTAATGGTGGCAATGAGGTATTGCTGTTTATATCTTTAATCTTTATAATAATCGTCTTTTGGTATGATCATAACTTCGGTTTGTACTGGTTCTGAGGGACATGATTTATCAGTGAAGTTAAATTTTCTATCAATACGCTTCTAACCTACAAAAGCAGAAGATAGCTTAGAACTTGTTTTTCACAAACAAAAAATAATAAACGAAGTGAACAAAGGTTCATAGAATTATGGTCAAGATTTAATGTTAATCAGTAAAAACATTCACCAAGAAAATATAAAGTACCTACTTTAGTAATTTATTTACTTTTATTTATTAACCTCTCTACAAGGTCTGCCTTTCTTCCACTACAGGAAGCACCCCTCTTCTTTAATTCTTCTTTGAGCTGATTTAATTTCCAGGTACAATACATTGCACAGGTAAACGTCGCGCGTCGCACAGGTAAACGTTAATACAAAAATTTAATATTTCGTATGAACCGCTCCGAACCATAGAATGTAAATAGATCATACGCGTGGCGCCCTCTGACTATAAAATCTTCCCCATTATAGTCACAATTTTATTTTATTGCAAATTATTTGTCTATAAAGAGCGACCATCGGGTCACGGGATAGCGATGGACGTTGCCATGGTGACATACTTATTTAGTCACTAATTCAATAAAATAATACGGGCGATATACTTTATATAATATGGCAAAGAAACGTTTGCCGGGACAGCTAGTAAGCTTATAAGTTATAACTTATAACTTAAAATATAACATTAGTAAGGGGGCGGGTTTTAATCATCCTTTTTAAAGTTTTAATTTTAAGATATCTCAAAACTACCTTTAGACTTTAACTGTTACTTTTAATATCAAAATATTTAATATACCTTATTTGGGCTCCATCAAAGTGCCAAAGAAACTTTTTGGCATACCGCCATGTTGCGTACGTGCGTCGTACTGTGCGCTTACGCACGACGCTTAAATAATACAAAATTATGTGGGAGAAAGGCCTATCTTATCTGTGATCTACGTTGACTAACATCATTATCACTACTTTTATGTAGTTTCCTTACATTTTTTTATTCCTTTTATTCGGAATAAGTCTTAAGAATATACTTATAATTAAATTGTTATCAACTCGTAATGATCTCCTAGAATCTAGAATCTAGATTGTGCCCGTTCATTCTTTCTCCCAAGCATTTTTTTTTTTATCTATGGACGCTTCACACACGTCAGTCTGGCCCCGTGCTAAGTACCTGAAGGACTTGTGTTACAGGTACCAGACAACGGAAATATATTTAATACTTTTATACTATACATATATTTAAGATTTTTATTATATCATACATATATTTAATACACATCCATGACCCAGGAACTTTATAAACTTTTTTGTTCCGTCGGCGGGACTCGAACCCGCGACCTCCGGCTTGAGCTACCAACGCGCTCACCACTGTGCCAAGGAGGTCGTCTCATGACTAAAAGAGTGCCTGTACGCCAAATTTCATAAAAATTGGTTAAGCAGCCTGAGCGTAATGGGGTAACAGCCAGACACACTTTCACACTAAGGAGCTCCCTCACCGGGAGCATTCGCTTGTAATGTAACGTTACAGAGTCGAGCATTACATCTGAAGCAGGAGAACAGAGCATTACTATGCGCACCTTGTAATAATACAATGTGCAATACCTTGACACAAATTGTAACATCAATGCTACGTGACAACTTGCTATGGAATGCTCTAAGTCGCATCTGTAATGTTGCATTACACGCGAATGCTCGTCAGTCAGGGAGGTGGTATTTTGATGTAATGCTCAAAGTCGAATCCAAAATGTTACGTTACACGTGAATGCTCACGCCTTTATATTAAACAAAAGCTTACGTGTAGCTCATAATTTCAATTTGTTTTAATGTTGTGTATGAATTGGTAAAAGCATAACTAAGAAATGTACGGATATTTAATAATAATAATTAGTGAATTTAACAGGTAAGGTTTGAAAGTGGCGATATTCGAGAAAGTTCAGTACCGAGCTAACGACACCTTATACGCTTACTTTCTACAATCTACTCGATAAGTGACTGGAGGATATTTTTCAATTAATTATCATCATTATTATCTCATTTCGTTAGGCACCTATACTCTACAGAGGGCCTAGACAAGTGGGAAGTAATTTGACATTAGTATATTTTGCTATAGTCCGCGCGGAACTAGTTGGTCGCTCTGCCGGTATATGAGTATACGGGCAGAGCGGCCAACTAGTTCCGGGCGGACTATAGCGAAGCGATGACTTATGTCAAATCGCATACATTTTGTTGGTGTTTACGATAATCGCTTGCCACTTGTCTAGGCCCTCAAGCTATGCTGTTATAATTTTTAGAACACATAAAACTATGATAATTGATAACACTATGGATTTATGTCTTTTAATTGGTCAAGACTTGTTTTGAGTTCCTGATTAGTAGATGGGACAAAGGGTTGAAAATAATACCATTTTAATATCAAACAAATTTATTCATCTATTTTTCATCAGCAAATTCCGTAATTTCTTCCAAAACTCATCCGCCTCCTGTTCGTTCCATGACAGATATATTTTGGTCTTCAACAGGAACTTCAGAGTCGTATTCAACTGTTTGGCATCGACGTCATCCAGCCTGATTAAAAGCAGAGGATCATAGGCCGTACCGTCCTCCATAAACAAACGATGGTACTCAGCTAACTGGGTCTCCCATCTGCACCATTGGGACTTAGCGAAGTTTCTACTTACAATGAGTATAATATACTTACTAGAATTGATACTGGCTAATATAGACTCCGATATGAAGGAGCCTATCTCGAAATCTCTCTCGTAAACACACAATTTGAAGTATGGTGGTTTGTGTTCAAGCTGCAACACCATTTCCGACACAAAATCTCTATCCTCATTGCAATATGATACGAACGCGTCGTACTTATAACTGATACCTTGAAGCGCCTCTTGCTTAACTCCAGAGAGGCCTTGAAAGAATTTCCTGCCTATCGCTATTCGGGCAAGAAATAACCAGTACCTCAAGTAAATTCTGTATTTGTATGCTGCGATGATCAGTAGTGCGAATAGCATCACAGAGATGATCGTCGGCGCAGTCCACATCAGCACCATTATGCTGGTTATCTTCTCATACATCAAGCACCGAAGCCTCTTGATCGACGAGAGAAAGTCAGCGACTCTTTTGTCCTCCCAAACGTCGGGGCTGCTGCACAGAAATTCCGAGTGAGAGAAGAATTTTCGCAGCCGCTCCGAACCATTCGTCTGGAGCCATAAGAACGATTTGTACATTGAGATGCAGTCGCAGACGAAAACATTGTCCAGCAATTGTATCTCCACAGTAAAATTTCCCCTGTTGTTCAATAAATAATCTATATCCTGAACCATACTCAACGTGAACTGTGAAATTTTGTTATTAGCTAAATACAATCTTACCGGTCTAATCCCTGAAGCTAAAAATAGAGGTTCCCACCAGGATACCAGAAGGTTCTCGCTCAGATCCAACACTTTTAGAGACCTTAGGGGCTCCAATGTTTTGGGAGTTATAAAGTACAGTTGGTTATTGCTTAGAACCAAGCGAGTTAAATTCGGCATCATTCTAAAAATGTTGTCGTCGTCATGAAAATGTTTGATGCCACAATTTTTTAGTATTAGCACCTTTAATTCATTTAGACCTACAAACATTGAGCTTGTTAAGTTAGCCGTCGCTGTTAATGGATTATTAGCTAAGTTGAGTATTTCTAGGTGCATGAGATACTTAAAAGTACCGGGACCAATAAAATATACGGTCCCATTTTCTAAATTAAGAATTCTCAAATTATTCAACCCCCTAAATGTGTATTCAAATATGGACTTAATTCTATTGTACGATAGATTCAGAACTCTAAGCTCTCTACTCTGAGTAAATGCTTCTTTGTCTATATCGTAGTACATCGGTGAAATAGCAGTACCTTTATTATAAGATAGGTCTAAAATGACAATTTGATCATCGGATACATTTTTAATGTGTATCCCTGGTAAGTTGTTTCCACCTAGCATTAGAATACGAAGATTGGGAAATATGGTTGATGAAAATGCCTGTGATCCTAAGCACAGCGCACTAACCCTCCGTAGATCGACCATTTGAATACTATCCATCTTTGGAAAAGCGTCGTTTGATATTATTTCAAATTGATTGTCTGCTAATATAAGTTTCCTAATTGTCGTATTCGCTATGACTTCCATTAGATGTCTCGGGGGAACTCTGCGAAACCCCATGCCCGAGAGATCAATATAATCTAAGTTTATGCCCGTGTTATTTAATCTAACTATAAACTCACTGATCAATGATGCATTCAAATCATTTTGACCAATGCTAAGCTGCGTGAGCCTCTTGAAAGGCAGGAAAGAGTTTGGATGTATATAATCGATTCTACATAACTTGAGATCAAGTTTTTCTACAACTGTTCCAGTCATATACGTGAACGCGTCCTCTGTAATATAATCGAAACCATTTTCTGAGAGATCTAAGCGCTCTAGAGCCGGTAGTATACTAGGCTTAAGAGCTACAGTAATCATCTTGATATCACTGAATCCATTGTTGACGAATATCAGTTCCTGAAGATTTTTCAGTCCGACAAATACATGCGGTTGTATCGATTCCAGATTTGAGTTATATGATATTGATAACACCCGCAAGTGAGTCAAATTCCTAAAGATTCCTTCCTGTATATTGTATAACTTGTGATTTGCTTCTATTTTCAAAGTCTTCAAGTAATAAAGTGAGTCCAGTTGACCCACTCTTATTTCTTCAATCACTGACGTTCGCACCACAAGCATTTCGCTTCTCACCCTTAGCTGAAACAGATTTCCCTAGAAATTATAATTTGGTCTGCCGTTAGACAAGTGGTTTTAAATGTTGGTCCTGGTTTAGTGACTCATTACTCAGGTAACTAGCAAAGATATTAAGATTTCAATGTTGTCTGTTCAGCGTTTGGATACAAGATGCTACGACGTATAGAAAATTATTTTGCACTTTTTTAAGTCTCGTTTTATAGAGTTTAAATTTTGAGTCCATAATTAACAGCTACTTTGTTATTTAGAAGGTTTGTTAAAGAAAATAAAAAAACTGCTTTATAGTTAAACTGTTTATTAAACTTATTTTCACATAATAGAGAGGTAGGTAGTTATTTTTGAGGCAGATTGGTAAAATAAATTTAACAACATTCTAGTTGGTTTTTCTTATTTTTACAGACGTTATATTTTTGTTAATGTTTATAACTTATAAGCTACGGTAACTTATCTTATACTTGAATACGTATTATCTCACGTATTTTGAAATGTATAATATTCTTAGCAAATATAGCATAAATATATAGCATCGCAATCGTTAAAAATTATTGCTGGTTTATATAGCAGCTATTTTGTCACAATTTTTATAATATGTGATAGCTAGTAATAGATACATTAAAAATCAACTCAGGTTTTATTTGTTTTTCGTTAACGTATTTCTTAGTTTCTCCCAAAACTCATTGGACTTATTTTCATTCCAAGTTAAATAAATTTTTGTCTTCAAAAGAAACTTCAGCGTGGTCGTCATATACTTGTTACCTATATCTGATATTCTAATCAGCACCAATGGATCATAAACTGTCCCATCTTCTAGAAATAGCCTGTGATACTCTGCGAGTTGCGTCTCCCAGCGACACCATTGAGATTTAGCAAAGTTTTCACTTATGACTAACAGCACATACCTACTTTCGTTTATACTTGATAATATCGACTCTGATATAAAGGAGCCTATTTCAAAATCTCTTTCATAGACACATAGTTTGAGGTACGGTGGGGTCATCTCTAAATTTGACACCATTTCTGATACGAAATCTCTGTCTTCATTGGAGTACGATATGAATGCATCGTACTTGTACACCACTTCCTTCATTATTTCATTATTCACTGGCGTTTTAATAAATCTTCTTCCTAAAGCCAATTTGGCCAAAAATAGCCAATATTTGATGTAAAACCTGTGTTTGAAAATAACAACTACAATAGAAGATATAAAAATTAAAGTGAATAGCGACGGCGCAGTCCAAACTAGGAGCATGATTTTGGAAATCTTTTTGTACACTATGCAACGTAAATTTTTAATTGTCGAAATGTATTCTGATACTTTACGATTTTCCCAAACGTCGGGAGTGCTGCATAGCATATTTGAATTGTCGATATAATTTTTGAGTACACCTCCATATATACCTTGCAAGGCGATGTAGGCTTTGTACATGGCGCTGCAATCACACACAAAAACGTTGTCCGAAAAATCTATCTCCACAGTGAAATTGCTGCGAAGTAAATAAATTAAATCGTCTATCATGAATTTCGTGAGCTCGGATATTTTGTTATTCGTTAACAAGAGACTCTGGAGACGTACACCAGACGTGGTGAACACAGGTCTCCACCATGACACCATTAAGTTCTCACTCAAATCCAAATATTGTAACAACTTTAATGGGTCCAGCAATTTATCGGTGATGTAAGAAATTTGATTATTGTTCAGTATCAAATGTGTTAAGTTCGGCATCATTTTGAATATGTTATCCTCATCGTAAAGACGTTTTAGTCCACAGTTCCTCATATTCAAAACCTTTAGCTCATTCAGACCTTCGAACATTGCACTGGTCAAGTTATCGTGGTCAGTGAGATAATTGTTGGCTAAATTGAGATTTTCTAAGCGCTTCAAAGGCGAAAAAGTTCCGGGACCCATGGAATAAATCGTTCCGTTCTGTAGGTTTAGTATTTTCAAATTTTTAAGACCAATAAATGTGTAGTCGTAAATAGATTTGATTCTATTGAAAGACAAATTAAGAATCTCCAACGACACACATTTGATAAATACGTCTCTGTCTATTTCATAGTACATAGGATTGGACGTAGGTCCCTTGTTGCCAGATAAGTCTAAGAATCTCACCTGTTGATTGGAGACATGTTTAATGTGTATCCCTGGCAAGTTGTTCTCTCCCAGTAACAGGATTCGCAAATTGGGAAACTTTTCTGGTGAAAAAGTCTCTGCTCCTATGCTTATCGCCGACACTTTTCTCAAGTCGATCGTTTGAATATTTTTCATTACAGGAAAAGTGTCATCTGTTAAAATCTCGAATTGATTGTAAGCTAACATCAGCGTATTTATAGTGGTGTTAGCGATTAAATTGAGAAGTTTGATTGGTATTCTTTTCCTGAATCCCATGTCTGACAAATCTAGGTAGGTTAAATTGATATCATGAGTGTGCATTTCCCTAAGAAATCCTTTTATGACGCTGCAATTTAACTCGTTGCTACCAATATCTAAATGTGTGAGTTGTTTTAACGGCAAAAAAGTTTTGGGATGAATACAATCGATCCTACATAAGTTCAGATGTATTCTTTCGAGCTGTGTCCCTTCCATTGGGATGAAAGTGTTCTCTGGTATTTCTTCAAAAGGGTTCTTTGACAAATCCAGGATTCTGAGAGCCGGAAGATTATAAGGTGAAAATGCTGGCACTATTTCAACGATATTCGAAAATCCATTGTTAATGAGAGTCAGTTCCTCTAAATTCACTAAGCCCCTAAACAAATCTTTATGAAGTGTTACCAAATATGTGTGGTAGGAGATGGTGAGATTTTGCAGCTCTGTGAGATTCTGGAAGGCGCCTGGTTGGATGTATCTGAGCTGATGATTGGCTTCCAATTTTAGATCTTTTAGAAAATACAGAGAATCTAGCTCACCGACATGAATTTCTTGGATAACGGTGGTGCGTAGCAATAAATTGTCGCATCTCCAAGTAAGCTGAAAGAAAGAAAGAGATGTCACTTGGACATAAATATAAATAACGTAATTGAAAAAAAATCAGAGGACTTGTGATATTTGGTTAGTCAAATTTCAAGAGTCACTAGAGTAGTATAACTATTAGCACAATTTTGAAATTTCATTTTAATAGAAATTTAATAAAATATCATCTAAATACAACACAGCTAAAACACAATTACGTATGACCGATTTTATTCGATATTTTGGTTCTAAGAACATTGAAGATATTTTTGAACATTGCAGTGCCTTTGAAAAGGTATTAAGCAAAAGTGCTTCCACGTTGTTTTTTGTCCCGCTTAAACATTTTAGCTTATATATCATAAAAAACATCACCCAATTTACGAGTAAATTAGCACCTAGCGTATAGCTATAGTTTTTTCTATCTGAGTCGTAGCATCTTATATCTAACGTTTAGCAAATCAAACTAATACACCTACATCATGCTAGTTAAAAAAAATCTTTGACTTTTACTAAATACTGGTGATAAATAAATGAATTGAATATTAAAGAACTCAGAAATTACCTTTGGAAACTTCTTGCACTCGTAATTCCCGAAGCACACAATCGTCTTTCTACCTTTGGTCGCTCTGCACAGGCACCCCGACTCCTTGTCCTTGCCTATCGCCACTGGCAGAGCCTTGGAGTACTTGTCCTCTGGCGGCGACAGCATGTTTCTGGTGATTTCTTCGTAGTCCTCTAATAGGGTTCCTCTCCCGTGCTGCGAGTAACACAACAGCAGCCACAGGAAGCCCGCAAACCACATTGCTCGATGGTTGTTACCTGGAAGTGTGTGGTGGTTAATTATTGTCTAGTTTTAGTTTAGTACTTATAAACTCCCCCATAGGACAGGCGTCGCCTATTTTATGGACCGTTGTTTGTAAAAATGTTTATACATTTTATTATGCTCAATAAACTACTTGTATTTGGTTTTCATTGCTTCAATTATTTTTTACTTTAGAGTTTGGAAACTTTTGAAAAATAAATGTCTTACAAACTATTATACAAGGTTTTGTCTTTCATTTTCAAGTTACTTTTCTGATGCATTAGACGAGGATGAAACATATTTTGATAGAGTATCTATTGCGTAAATATTTTAGGGGGATTGAATATTTATCATGAATATATATATATATATATATATATATATATATATATATATATATATATATATATATATATATATATAAAAATAAAATCCCAAAAAAATAAAATGCGTAATTAAGGGCAAAGTGACATATTACGTTTGATAAACGTAATATGTCACTTTGCCCTTAATTACGCATTTTATTTTTTTGGGAGAAGTTTGTCTCTTTTCTTTTATTTAATTTTAGCTTCATTAAATACTTAACGGCAAAATTGAAATATTTTCCATAAATTGACTAAAATCAAACCTTTTAAAACAATAACTCAAGCTGTAGGTATCAATTATCAGCTTAACCTATAGGTAATATTATCGCAAAGAAAATCTTCTTGGCTGTGCAAACATTTCCAACGTAAAATAACTGTTTGTTAATGAGATAACAAACAAAAGCCGTATATACACACACTGTCGTAACATATACTTATTAGTTATTACCTACAAGTGATTTTCTCTGACGAGTTATAAGTTGTGACCAAGCTTGTGGTCATTATCTTTTCAACAACAGCTAGTAATGAAGAATCCGTGAAAGAGGGCTGGTTTGCCGATACTGTTGCGGCAGTTTCAACTTTCAGCAGAAGCGTGATTAATTATTGGATTTATCGGTGGTAAATCACCGATGTAATTTGGAGGTATGTATTTTATACAGTAGATCCTTGTGTTGTATGTATGTAACGGAATCTTTGAGAGCGATTTTTACCTAGTCTAATTAATTCGAAACTTTGCATACGTATTAAGAACCAATGATAATACAATAAATTGTAAAAAAAAATTAACTATATTTTTTTTTAATAAAAAGTATTATTATTGTTAAATTTATGTTGAGACTCGCAAGATATTATAAGGCTAGCTGAAAACGTAGAAGTTAGAAGATAACGTTAAGCCTATAATATAGTGATCACGAGAGGTAGACATTACAAAAGTTACACAACAAATTTCGGCTCTTATCTGCTCATTCAGGTGATCATAAAATATTTATTTTAGGAATCTAAAGACGCCATTTCATGAAGGTGATAAAATAAAAATTACATTGAAGACACTTTCTTGTATATCTCTGCTAATATTTATATATTTCTCACTGACATATAAGTACTGCTTCATAATAATAATTTCTTATATCTTTTCTTCAATCGATCGTCGTCTACTCCCGCTGTCTGTTCTTATGTACTATCAGGAAGTTGATTCCTAGGCAGATGGGGGACCTACGTAGTTTGGTCGAGTTACGTCAAACCCAGCCGACAGATCACAATTAACAATGAATTGGGAGTTTTGCCGGGAATGTTAAAGTGTGCTGTTGTGTTTTTATATTATTTTCCTAAAATTGTGTTGGCTGGGTTTTTAATGAGTAATATTGGTAGAATATTGACCATTAGATATTCGTGTTCATGCACAAGTGTAGGAAAGTGATGTAATATCCAGAAACATGCTATTTTGTGTTCCCTCCAAAACTCCATCGAAAGTTTCAGTAAAGCGTCTACCACTTTACTGAATCGACCGACTTGACTCCTTGACTGTATTGACTTTTACTTAGACTTTGACTAGACTTTAGACCTGACGATACATGAAAACGATGATGAAAAATATAATAGGAGGAATATGGTTTTCCCGCCATATTCCTTACCTTTTTACCTTGTCTGTGGCACAACATACACATCCTTTGTGTCAAGTTGCCAAAAAAGAAGAAAAAGTAGAACAATGAATTGACATGATCCGACCAAATGACGTTGGTCTGTCATCTGCCTAGGAATCAATTTCCTCGATGGTTGCTAAGATCTTTAAAACAACGCAGCCGTCTTGGCTTAGGAGGTGGACAGGTCCGCATGACCACGTTGGGACAATAGGTAGAATTTTACAAAGCACGGCGACGTGCAACGTTGCGTCACCGTGACGTGCAATTTCACGTTACGTTGACATAAAGCACGTCGCGAGTCGCGACAACGTAACGTGCCTAGTTTACCGCACTGTTCCAACTTGACGTGTCGTGGAGATGTGGACAGGCCGTTACATTTGGATAAAATTTTTGAAAATAGATATAGGGAAATGATTATATTATATACTTAGGTTACTTTTTATTATCTGTCTTTTGTTCTGAGAGATTTTAGTTTGCGCATGTGAAGTAGCGATAAAAAGCTAGTTAATATATTGTGGTATGAGGTGGCATTATATTATCTGATTTGATTTTCAAACAAAAGGAAAAAAAAAATGTTTGGATACTACTTTAGATAACAAAATACTTAATATAATACTACTTTAGATAATAAAATTTACCTATGTTTGCTACTTTACACTTTCAATTAAACAATTTAAATAACAGCGGTATCAAGATTAACCCTTGGGGTACACGCAGCGTCACACTGCGAATACAATTGAAAGATACGTAAATACAATTACGATAATTAACCACTGGGTTGCAATTTATTATGTTTATATATTTTGTGCAACTATTTTGTTAATTGTTATATTTTGATGGATTAACAAACACTCAAACGTAAGACCTTATGCTGTACCAGATTAGTAATAGTTGATTTACTATTGTAAACGAGCTCATTTGGCTTAAAAAGATTAAAATTTTCACAATAAAAAGATTAAAATTGAGAAACTGATTTAAGTAATAATCATCAGGTTCACATAATATTATTGGCAGTTAGCTGCTAGTATCATTCGTACAATAACAAGAGTGAAACAATCATCAATACTATCATCTTACGCTTAAAGCCTGATTGATTGTTAATTGAATATACAAATTCAATGGATTACAAACATATTTAACTATTTATAAAAAAAATCTTATCAGGAACTAATATCCTAACGAGCAATGAAGTAACAGATTTCCTTTTCCAATAAACACTTAACAATTACGAAAACAGAAACCACTGAAAATAAATAACTCAAGTTAACGTCAAAGAAAAAAAACAACAAACCTTGCGCAATAACAATCGCGATCAATCGTTACAATCCTTGATTCTCAGCAAATACAGCAACTGGATCATCACACACCATGCCATTTATGATTTAGCCAACCATCGGTGCACACACAACAATCATACTGTAGAGCTGCGCAATTTTTCACGTCTTCTGTCGGATATCGCACGCCAAACTGAGTGAATGCCGTCATCGCAGAGACAATATTTACATGTGATAATTACATTAGGTCTCCGTTGTAGAGATTTCGCACCAATTCTATCCGCATCCTGGGGAACCTTCGAAGGGCTTTTGAGATGGCTGATGAGCTGGTAATTTTAATCTTGGATCAATAAATCTATATATATATATATATATATATATATATATATATATATATATATATATATATATATATATATATATATATATATATATATATATATATATATTTTAGTCTTTCGGCTGATTTTAGTCTTAAAATATTCGTAGAAGTCCAGGGAAGGTTTTAAAGTGACCTGTGACACGAAGTTCACCGGGACAGCTAGTATATATATAAAAATGGATTTTCAAAGGTGTTACTCGCGCTAAAACTCGAAAACGGCTGAACGAATTGGGCTGATTTTAGTCTTAAAATATTCGTAGAAGTCCAGGGAAGGTTTTAAAGTGACACGAAGTTCACCGGGACAGCTAGTATTATAATATTATATATATAGTTATAGAAATCATACTCAAAAGACGCGCTCTTTAAGTATTAACAAAGCATTGACGAGTCTAGAAAACATTCGTGGGTTTTTCTAATATAATATTTAAAAATAAGTGCTAAACAGTAGAGCCAAAACAGGCTATCCAGCAGAATCATGGCGCTATCACCAAAATAGGTAAATTTTGTTATACTGCAATTTGCAAAAGCAGAAATTTTAATTCAATTGAAATATAACATTTAGGTAAGTGCAGACTATAGGATCTCGTCTGAACAATTAATCGATAAAACAGAAAGTAAGTAAGATCGATACTTTTGTCTCGGAAGGATTAGGATTAACAACGTATCGTAATGTATCTATACTTATAAAATTACATGTCCTGACTGACTGACTGACTGACTGATTCATCATCGCTGAGCAAAAACTGTTAAAATTACAGCCATGAAATTTGGTGAGTAGGGTTGTTTTTATTAAGTAGACACCCACTAAGGAAGGAATTTTGTACATTTTACCCCGAAGGGGGTGAAATAGGGGTTGAAAGTTTGAATGAAAGTCCGTCATTTCTATTTTCTTGAGTTAGAAACATGAAACTTTATTTTTGGGTTACTGATTAAAAATGATTGGATACGTGTTTAAGCGTTTTTGAAAATTCTACCACCAAGTTTGTGAAATTGGGGTTGAAAGTTTGAATGAAAGTCCGTCATTTCTTGAGTTAGAAACATGAAAGTTGTTCATTGACGTTTGCTTAAATAGGTTCCCGTTTTTACCCTTTGTATAAGGAACCACAAAAGGTAAAACTATCCATCTTTGTTATCATACTATGTTAACGCGGACGAAGTCGCGGGCAACAGATAGTATTATATCAAATTTTATAACATTTTATTCAGCACGAGCAACTGCAAACCGCGGTTTCGCTCGCGTTAAGAAGTATTATTATATACAAACTTTCATCCCCTATTTTAACCCCTTGTGGTTGGATTTAATCAAAGATTAATTTCTTAGCATCCGCTAGGCATCCGCCTACGTCATAACATCTACCTGCATGCCAAATTTCAGCCCGATCCGTCCAGTGGTTTGGGCTGTGCGTTGATAGATCACCATGTCAGTCAGTCACCTTTGAGTTTTATACATATAGATTTATTTATTTTATTTTTGGTCAAGTCAAAGACATAGACATAAAAGTTTCAAAATATTTTGCGAAAAACCACATCTTTCACATCCGCACAGTATTGCGAGTAACGTCTATACTCACGAGTCACGGAGTAAGTAAATACTTTTAAACGCTAGCTATAACTCACGTTAAGTTTCCATCAAAAGTGGATCATTAATCAGCAATGGCGCCCTTCCGATGGCCCAATAAGTTCCAGTTCTCGATATGGTCGCGGTGCGGAATCAGGCCGACTTCTCCGAACCTGTCCCGACTCCGACAGTTATCTCGCCAGAACTGATGCTGATAATTCGTGTGGGAATTAGTGCACCTTTCATTTTACACTTAGGTTCTATGGTGTTAAAGTTATATTGAGGCAAAAGTGCTCCACTTTTGGGCTTGATTGGGGCAGTTTTGATAGCATTGTTGTGGTGAGGGATTCGAATCAAAGTCATATTTTAGCGTATTATTTAGCGTTTACTTGTCCTAAAACTATCTAACAATTGTATATATACTATTGTATATAAAAGGAGATATACAACAAAAAAAATTGTTATTATTTTCGATTATGTCTTTTTCGGTTACTTTTATAATACTGACGACATTTTTATCTAATGTATTCAAGTACAGTTTACATTTTCATTTAATATAAAGATATTAAATACTAATTAAAACAGTTACATAAGTTCAACATTTAAAACAACTATGACTACTCCTTTACTTAATAATTATTGTAATTTGTAAACCATACTTACTATTATACCTACCGTCTATAATTTTTATAACTATGCAAGTGTGTCCTGTCTTTCTGTCTTTTACCTCTTCGCGCCTCAACCGTTAAAGCGATTTTCATGAAAAATGTTATGGTCATTCCTTGAGTCCTGGATGGGACGTAAGAACTACCAAGCGGGATTTTACAGCAACTTTGTTGCGAACATCTAGTCTATCCATAAATCACAAGGGGGAAGGTAGGGAAGCAGACAGGGTCTTGATGAGTTCATCCATCTGGACGAGGTTGACCTTGGCTTGGTGAGCCAGGCGACCTTCCGGCAGCTCGGGAGGCTCGTTGGCTAGCAGACGAGCTGACTCCAGCAGGATCTTGCGAGCCTCCTGTAATAGAACAAGCTGGTGAAGCAATAAACAAATGGTCACTGTTAAGCACCCTTAATTTTCTGTTGAGTTACTAATGCAGTCTTGTCTTATATGATCTAAAGAACATTCATTTGTGTATCATCCCACAAATATGTGCGTATTGAGTTATCTCAATACGCCCTTATTTGTGGGATGATACACTAAGGCCCCCTTACGCACTGCGACCTTTATATTCAGCGATACAGTCGCGATGCTGTCACGATGCAGCATCGATGCAGTCGCAAATGGTCCACCATTACACACTTGCGCTACTTTAAGCATCGATACAGTCGCGATACAGTAGCGATGCTGTCGCGATGCAGAAGCAAAACCAATGCAAAAATCTGTTCATTGCTGGTGTCGCGATTGTGCCGCGCGTGTGTATCGATGCTAACGCGCAATATCAATACTTACGCGCGACAGCATCGATGCAAAAATTGTTGGCGTCGCGATGCTGTTAAAAGTCGCAGTGTGTAAGGCCCCTAATTCTTAACAGCGCGCTGCAGCGTCTAAAGATAACATGATAAATATACCGCAAGTATATATAATTAGTTATTACAAGTGATTGAGGATTCTAATCTGGTTCCAAAAGTTATAACTTAATATATCAAAGGCTGGATTAACTCGTTGACAAACATTTTTGCTTAAACAAAATACTTAATGTATGTTTTTGAGCTACATACAAAAACAATAACAAGTAAGTATGAAAAGATGTCAACCTACTTATTAGATACGTTTAAGGGCGTTCCGTCCGGAGATTCCGTAATTGACCGTATTTAAAACCTTATAAACTCATAATCTGAAAGCTACAAAGTTATAATAAAATACAAAGTTATATATAATCTTCAGTATATCAACATTCCTTTTGTCGTTTTAAATTTTCTATATTTGTTTCTTATACTCATGATATCAGCTTCCAAAGTAATACCAATTTGTTAAAATTCAAGCATACATTCAGCATCTCCTTAGGATTTACAAATTACTTTTATTTGAAACTCACGCCAATAGATCGACAATATCATAAACTACATATTCGCCGTTTGATTTTTTTTTAGGACAATTTCGAACTAAGATAAGTAAAAATAATAGGGTTTTGGCGCGATCTCGGCAACGCGGCAAATGTATGACCAAGGTCGTTTGCTCGGGGGACGGCCTTAACAAGTATGATTTTAAAAGTCTACCTACGCTTTCTCGCAATATCTTCTGTATGATGATTTTCTGCTAGATGATTTTAAATCAGATTAAACATGATAGTTAATGCTCATTGCTCTCAAAGTCAATTAACACCTAAACAGGGCAACTTTTTACAAGAAGCGTCTGCGTTTCAAGAATTTGAGGCGACAATTTTTTGCCGCGTACGTGTGACACACAAAGTAATTCAGTTTACTTTTTTACATAAATTACGTCCATGAGATAGGCAAACAGATGAAGATGGAGGTAGCTACGTATGTTTGGCAATTAGCGCCTCACCAGGCGATAATAATTCATATTGTGTGTATTAGTAGTTTTATATCGGTTGGGTGTAGGAAGATTTTCCGACAACTAGTGATGAGCAAAACCAAGACTCGACCAGTCTTGGTCTTTGTCTTGTTCTTGCTTGTGTGTCTGGTCTTGGTCTTGTTGTTGCACGCCTAGTCTTGGTCTTGATCTTGCAAAAAGCAAGACTCTTGCAAAAATTTTTCAAAACTTTCTGTAAACGTTTTAATTTTCTCGAAAAACATTTTCAATATAAATTGATGCGAACCAAGATAGATGCGGTGTCTATCTTGATCTATGTCTGTGCTTTTTGCTATAGTTGTAAGCTGTGCGGCGTGCGTTTCTCTGTCGGTCTCTCTCTCTCATAGAAAGAAAGCCGGTTATGGTTTTTTTTCTTTTTTTTTGAGTGTATACAGGTTTTTTGTACATAAGAAATAACTTCGTTCCATCCGGGTGTCCCTTGACACCTCTCAAGTTTTTTTTCATCAAACCTCATCATACCTTTATAATTTAATAAAACCTTAATACTCGTAATTTAACTTTCATCAAATCAACTGAAATATAAAAATTAATCAAAAACCTTTTTATTTCATTAAAAAGCGGTTGTCTGTAAAGTCGGTTTAGTGACGATAGCTGAACGAGACAACGTGCCTCTTTGTCGCTCGTTCCGCGCTCTCTCTTGCACTTCAAGCCCTAAATGGAACGCCTCAGAGCGAGGTAACGCCGCATGAGTCATGTTTTTTCGTGCGTGCAGCCGACCCCATCGAATTATAAGACGTTGTCACGTCAATAAACCTTTTTGTAGCTGCGGAGTCGGAACCCTTCATGGGCGAGTCCAACTCGCACTTGGCCGGTTTTTCTCTCTCTAGCTATTATCGTTCTTGAGTTACAGCCTGGAGACAGACAGACGGACAGACAGAAGGACAGACAGACGGACAGACAGACGGACAAACAGATGAACAGACAGATGGACAGACAGACGGTCAGGAACACGGACTGACATCAAAGTCTCAGTAACAGGGTCCCGTTTTTACCCTTTGGGTACGAAAGCCAAAAAAACACACTTTTGAAAATCGGCCAATTTTAGAAGCTCATAGCGAGGCAATGATTGGATATAGATACAAAGTATTAAGGCCGAAGTTGTAGAGATTTTAATTAGCTTTTATTATGTAGTACAAGAGAATTTCGTTCGAAGCACCGTTTCCCCCCCTAGGCTATATGTAGGACTTGCTGCGGCCGTAAAGATGTTGAATTGAGCGCAGCCCTACCCACTAAAACCCGTCTATACTCTTCAACTCTTCGCACGCAGGATTGCGAGAACGCGTGACCTTTCAAAATTAGGCCCTAGTATTGTTGCATACAATATAAAACAATGCGCGACCTAAGATAGTACCTTGTGGTACTCCTAATAATATGTTTTCAAAGTTTTCCTATCGCTATTCCAATACGACAAGACGTAAACATGTTGTGAAGTTAGTACATACGGTCATAAATTACAACATATAATATGATAGATAAGTGAAATTGCTGAGCTCGTTGCATTTGTCATTTGTGATTTTCATTTTATGATTCATAAATTTTATGGAGTTTATGAATCGTAAAATTAAATTGAACTCACGATGACTACTAATTTACATTTAACATGATTTTAAATAGCGATTGCTCGTAGCATCGTCTTTGCAGAATTAGGTTAAAATAGACACCCGGAAAATCTGTTTGTACTCGTACTTGATTTTTCCAAGTAGGTACTTTGCAATTTAAATCGCGTTCTAATCGATAATTTCGAAACTAATTCTTACATTTTAGCCTCGAACCAACTAGATAGCATCCGGTCTAAAGATTTTGAGTATAGAAAAATTTCCTTCCGCGGTGTTAATTCCTGTGTACAGAAGTTATAGTTAGACAATGTATATATCAGATAAGGACTAGAACTTTTATAAATAAAACACACACATGTACCTACCATCGAAGAAATTGATTCATAGGCTGTTGACGGACCTACGCCATTTGGTCGGCTTATGTCAATTCAATATTAGTCGTGATCTGTCGACTGGGTTTGACATAACGCGACCAAATTACGCAGGTCCGCAATCTGTATATGAATCAACTTCTCTGATAGTACACACATTTCTTATTAGTAAGTACTCACAGTAACATATCCCAGCATTACGTACGGTCCCTCTGTCAGTGACTTCCTCCGTCCAGTTTCAGCCACTGCAGCATGCAGCTCAAATAGTAGAGAGCCTCGAAGACGAGTCTCCGCTGTGGAAGATAGTATGCTTAAACAGTTGGACACATTAAAACCTGACTGAAATTATCTCATAATAAAGATACGTTGGAAAACCTTAACCCTATTGGGGCAGTCGTATAAATTCCAAAAGAAGTTACATTTAAGGTAGATACATATTACCAAATCCTTTCCTTTCGTTTTCGCTTTGGTCTCTGGTGGCAAGTCAAGATCTTCCGACCTAACAATCTGTTATACATCGTCAGACGTAGAGACGTAGTAAATTTGAGACGTTGTATTCGCACAGTCTCGAGTCTAGACCAGGGATTCCCAATCTTTTTCAGCCTGCGGCGCAGTTACACCTATCATATTTTGTCACGGCGCCCTACTCTACCTAAATATTAGAAAAATATACATAAATAAAATACCTTTAATAATTATAGTTAGGTTAAGCAGGTAAATATTTATTTGCGGACGGAAGCCACGGAAGACATGTAATAGACCCTCGTAATAGATCCTGCGCGGTAGTAGGAACACGGTCGGGTTTTAGTGGGTACAGCTGCGGCCACTTACCATCTCTTCGGCCGTAGCAAGTCCCACATACCCCGGTGGTCCTTCCCCAATGCTGCCGGGGATGCGTAATTGCATTTCCCGACCAAAAACAAAAAAAAGGTAAATATATATTTACAAATATTTCATCATATCTACCAGCTTTACATAATCTAATATAATATATAAATCTCCTGTCACGATGTTTGTCCGCGATGGATTCCTAAACTACTAAACCGATTTTGATGGTTTTTTTTAAATGTGTGCTTTTTTCCAACTTGAGAGATAGGATAGGTTAGATCTTTAATTATTTATTGCAAATTTTATTTTATTGCAAATTATTTGTCTATAAAGAGCGACCATTGTTTATGCGACGCAGTCACGGGATAGCGATGGAAGTTGCCATGGTGACATACTTATTTAGTCACTAATTCAATAAAATAATACGGGCGATATATGTATATTATATACAATATGGCAAAGAAACGTTTGCCGGGACAGCTAGTGTATTATAGAATTAAATTAATTTTATAAGTTAATTCTATCATTTTTGTGGCTTGGAATAATGACGAAGGATCGACTCACGGCGCGGCGGCGCCCCTCTTGCCTTTCCATGGCGCACCAGGGCGCCGCGGCGCACAGTTTGGGAACCCCTGGTCTAGACACTTCGATACAGGATTGTGCGCTGTTTGGTCCGCTACAGTGATCACTCCCTTATATAATTACCTGGTGCGAGTGTATCCAGCAGGTCAGCGATGTGCTTGCAGAGCTGGGCCTTCACCAGCAGCCTGTCCTCCGTGACGCCGGCCAGCCCCCGCGCGTCCTGCTGCCCCACCATCTGCGCCAGTGCCACGCTTACGTCGGTCATGTAGTAGTGGTGGGGGTGGAGGTAGGAGCTGCAGTGGCTTATGAACCTGACAGCAAAAGTACAGGTTAATTTTTGCATTTGATAGAGAGCAGTAACATTAGGTATTTGCTGCTAAAATGTGTTTCACACACAAACATTATAGTAGTAAGCAATTTACAGCAACTCTAATAACAGATTTCCTTTGCTATTCTTTTACTTTGTCTATTGTGGCTATGCTAAAAGAAGAGGGAACACATAGGATTATTTATTTTAAAAGTATACCGCTGTTGCCAGATTCTTAGCGCCTACGAATAGGTACCATCGAGTAAATTGATTCCTAAGCAGTTGACAGACTAACGTCACTTGGTCGGATCATGTCAATTCAATGTTAATTGCGATCTGTCGGTTGAGTTTGACGTAACGCGACAAAACTTCGTAGGAATCAAATTCCTCGATGGTACTTACTTCTATTTTACAAGTTTAATAAAATTATTATAATATTATTTAAAACCTAATTCAACTCATAAAGTTAATATACCTAGCGGAATAGAGAAACAAAGGCCTGAGCAAGCGAGATACCACTATCAGTAACACCGCGTGGTAAAAAGAGACGTGTGATACATGACAGCAGCACTCTTTTTTTGACTTCCAGTCGGCACGTGCCGCACGTTGTCAATATAATCTCATAGAATTCATGTTCAATCATGCTTGTGTAAGTGTATACGTACACATATTTTTCACACAGATGAAAACCAATTTTGGTTACGTTTGACAGCTCGAGATTGTTGCTCTATTCCGATAGGTATATTAACTTTATGATTCAACTCAAATTAGGATCAATGTACTAGAACTACTCCAAATGAGTAAATAGTATAAAACATTTTAGCCTAATTAGGAAAAAATATGGTATAATTTATATTGTTATGCCATATTTTATATGGTATAACAATATCATTATGCTATGTATATTGTATAGTTGGGATTAAATTCGGCAAGTCCCGAGCACGAGAGTGTTTGTTGGTGTGATAGACGCTATCTTATCTCGGGCTTACATTAAGTCAATTATTGTCCTACGACTACGCCATGATTGCTATGGTATTTCTAGAATACAAAAGATTTGGCCTTTGGGGACAGGAAATTTTGCAGGGTTTTTTTGCAGATATCACGCATGAGGCATGAGTACTGTGAGATACCTCTAAGATGACTTGTATTGGATAGTTTTGAGGGCTGAATTAGATAACGCATCCACACCAGTTTTTCATGACAAAATGTCTTTCTCCAACCCGTATGTGCTAAACCATCTCTGTATCTTTTACCATGGTAAACCATAATTTTATTGCCTGGAGCTGAACTTGCTTTAATTTCAACCATACCAGTTACGAAAGCTGGTTCTTTTAAGAAGCCCTAACCTTAATCGGTTGGAAATTGAATGACGGTCTTCAAAAGGTAAGTCAAAATCCAATAGCATTAGGCAGCAATGATATACACAACTTACCTCTCGCAAGCATCAGGATCGTTCTTCGGCATAACGCTGATCTCCTTCCCGATATCCTGGAGCAGCTGCTGTATGATGCCGTCGGAGACCTCGTCCTTACACTCGCTGCACTTCCACGTCTTGTTGTCCAATCCTCGAGTCTTGGGGTCAGGGGATCTGATCTTGTGGAGTATCGGGATGATGAAGGTGTCCGGTAGAAGGTAGCCTTTGCATTCCCTGGAAAAAGTAATGTCTTTACTGTCCTATTTATATTTTGTGGCATCCTTACTCCTAATTTTTTATGTTATAAATAGCACCGATATTATATTATTATGATATATTATTATGATAGGTATTATGTTTCAAAATGTATCAAAAACTTACTCATAATATTCAACTGTGGCCTGTGTTAAATGTAATAATCACTTGCACACTTGAGTTATTGCTCATACTCTGTTAGAATATTAATTTGCCATCCTTCCCAAACTAAATACGAAGGTCGATAGAGACAACATGAAAGTAAAAGTTAAGTTCTAAAAAAAAATAACATCTAATCACCTCCTTCTCATTATAGATTTCAACCCTCAAACTTACTTTTTCTTACACTTGATGCCGCTAAACATGGTGCCAAGCTCGGTGACGTCAGAGCACCTCTGGCAGGCGCACTCGAAGAACCAGTCGCAAAGGTGGTGTCTGCGGGCTTCGGTGCCCCACAGCGGGTCCGTGTAGCACACCGATATGTGGGAACCGGTGGGGATGTTCACACCAGCGTATAGTATCTGGGGAAAAAATTGATCGAACATGACCTCTCGTCTGTAATCTGATTGCTGGAGGATGCTAATGGGGAATTAAGGATGTTAGTGTGGCCAAAAAATATTGTAAATACGAAAGTATGTTTATTTTTTTATTCTTAAATGGCTGAACGGTAGATGAAATTAAGTAATACTAGATACCTACTTTGAGAAACGGATAAGGATAACTTTGCTGCCTCAAAATTTCGCCACAGTAAAGTTGCTGGTTTCATCTGTCTGTCTGTCAATAGGCGGCCTGATTGCTACACTAAGGGCCTGTTCTACCACTTCCTGATAAAGTGCCGAATAGGCTATTCATAACTTATTTGACAGATTCCCCATTCTCTATCTGTCAAGTTAAGTGGTGGATAGTTTATCAGGACGTGGTGGAACAGGCCCTTAAGTTAAAGACTTACAATTTTCCCATCCGAGGTAAAACTCTTGTTACAGTTGGCTCTGCAGCAGTGCTCGACCATGGAGACTCTGTCGAACACCGCGATGTACTCCGGCTCCAATAGCGGTACCTCGTGACCGTTTATCTTGAATTACAGAGAATTTTCAGCCTTAGATGTACGCTCTTTAAAAAATTGTTGTCTGGCAGATCGATACTTTAGAAGCCCTTATTGTCGTAATAGGGCGTCGTAAGTTAGGTAATATCCAACTGAAGACCGAAAAGTTACTCTTTAAAATTAGACTAGGTGGTTGGACTGAACCTTGTAGCATTAACGTCTTTAAAATTCCATAGTATTCTCTTAGCAGAAAACCAATAACCATATCACTTTATTAACCGACTTCAAAAAGGGAAGAGGTTCTTAACCTAATCGATTTAAAATAAAACAAGACGTACATATATTACATTTTTATGATCAGATTGTTTCCTGAGGAGTCGTGAGAAAGAACAACTAAGGTCACAATCACAATCAATTACATTATGATTAAGAATTTGCATACATGCCAAACTTCGAACAAATCTATTTTCAGAATCTAAGTATAATAAGCAGAAATAACATCGGCAGCCTTGCACCTTAGTTTCAGTATGTATGTGTTACACAAAATATATATAAGTAAGAAAAGCAATCTTTCTTGTTACCTGTACAATACCACAGCACCTCATGATCTCTTCTTCGCTAAACGTGTCTTTCAGTTTGAAGAACTCCCATATCAACTGGCAAATCATCTTCTTATCGTTGTTCCACTTCTCAGTATTTTTTCTTTCTTCATCGTGTGATTCTAAAACTTGGAGTTTCTTCCAGAGCTTCTGATTGTGATCCCGTTGGTACAGGCAACGCAGCACTGTGATGCATTGGTAGTTTGGGTGTGGCATTCCATAAGAAGTAATTGATACCTGAAATTCAGCATTAGGGCGAATTTCTCAACCGCTTTTTTTTCGCGGCTACTGTGAAATTGGGGATGTGAAATGGCTTTTTAGGATTAAATAAAATTTCAACGTATAGTTTATGTGATTATCCATATGAGGCAATAGACACGTTTTTAATTCGATAACTAGAACATAAGAATAAAAAATTCTAAAGGTGGAAATTAGGCCCCTCGGTGACTGTCCCAACGACCTTCTTAGTGCTAATTTCGTCAACCGAGGAAAAAATATTAGTGGTACAAACAAACGGATTCTTTTATTGGATTCTTAAAGAATGGAGGTATAATCAATACAAATTTCATAATCTCAATCGTTATACTTTCAAAATAGCGGGAGAAATAAAACTGTCCCAACATTTTGTCTTGATTCGGTGAATAAAAAACAAACATGAATTGTCGAAACCAGAAGTACTTTTGAACGTAATGCCGCTTCTCGAACTCAAGCGCCAGTCATGCTTGTGCCTTCGAAACTAGAGGTGGTTTGCTGCGTCGCTGCGTGTTCCCGCTAAAAACGTAAGTATATCGTCTCGGTGACACCCGACACTTTTCTCTACATTTCCGTGATTCAATTTATCATGTTAATTGAACCAGCTAGAAGTATTAATTTATTTTCTTACAAAAACTTTTAATATGTATCAGTATGTAGTATAGATATCGGTATATTTATTATAGGTGACAAAATATTCAACGATTTGTCGCAAATTTTCATATCGGTGATTCCGTTTCGGTGAATTCGGTGACCTATTTGGTCACCAATATGAAAAAAATCACGGAAATGGTGACTCGGTGACTTTCGGTGACCTTCGGTGACAATAGTTTTCATATCAGTGAATGTATTTTTTTCTCGGTGATTTTTAAAGTTGTTTTATACAGGATGAATAATAATCTGCGAAATCGTAAAAAAATGTTTATAAATAAAAAAGAAATATGGTGCTTCTTAATGTTTCATTTTTTTGAGCTATTGTATAACTTTGATCGAGTTTATCAAGATATTCCGTAACGAAAAACACCTAACATTCGTCTAACGTCGTTTCAGTCAATATTTGTATTTTTTTTTACTTTAAATATTTATAAGGAAACAATATCTTTTAACTTCCATTTTATGAATAAGAAACTTAGAGACTGATATTTTGACCTCATGTAGTTTATTAGGATTAACTAAAATATTGACTTTTGTTGATTAGTGAATTAGCAAAAACAGTACGAGATAATATAATATGATTATTTAATATTAGAATTTAGAATTTAGTGAATCCTATCAAAAAATAGTTTTGGTTATAATAATGTTAGAATAATAGTTACTTAATTTTTACTTTAACTGTTTAACTTAAGTACATTTTTATAACGAAAAATTTTAACTAAGCACTAGAAGATACCTTTTCGTGAAGTTGGCGCGTGGTAATTTTTATTCAAAGCAAATGTTTCAATTATTTCGCAGTATTAATATATTTTCTTATTTGTAATTAAAATCGTTTGTGACATGAAATTTTTAAATAAAAATACTTAATAATTTTAAATAATGGACACGTTTCTTATCATCGGTACGTCACGGAGGCAAAAGAGTTGTGCAATTACAGCTGATTTCGTGACGGATTTTTTGTGATGGATATAGGCTGTTTTATTCAGAAAAATATTAGAGATAATTTCGAAAATTGCAAAAGTGTAACCCAAAGTGTAAAAATTTTTCCATAAAAATACATTATTTCGCTTGTTATACAATCACGCTGTATACTATTATACTATTTCAGTGAATTTACATTTCGGTGGATTTTGTTTTCATCTCGTTGACTGACTTTTTCATCTCGGTGACAGCTAAAATATAAACGTGTGTGCTACGTTTGTTTATTATTTAATTTTTATGCCATTAGTTTCGTAGTCATAAAACATTAAAATTAAGAGGAAACTTCTGTAAAAACTCAAAAAACATAGAAACAAAAAAGTTCACCGAAATGAAAAAAAATATGGACATGTTGAAATTCACCCATTAGCTTATAAAGTACTTAACTAGATGACGTCCGCAACTCCGTTCTACCCATAACAAATTTGAGTAAAATCGATTCCATATCCATATTTCACACGGTAATATTAATAGTAGGTAGGTATGGATATGGAAGTATAGATCTAAGTATATATTCAATCTCTATGTATTTATCTCTCACTATAAAGAATAATCTGTGATGATGGGAATGCTTTATAGAATCATCCCCACGTTGGGCCACGGCGGATATCCATGATTTCCACCAAGATTTATGGGCAGATGTAGAATTAGGATCATGTTTATCTTTGACAATCGATATACGAATATGCTTCTCCATAAGTTCATGTATCATTTTGTACCAATACTACATTCGTAATTCTGTTTTCCTTATTGTTTCATCAATGACTTGTTTAAAAATGTTTACCTTTAATCCTTCAAGCCCCATACGAGCATCGGTGATTGCGACAACAATAGATACAATAGCATTTCCAAGAATCCGCGATCGAAGGATTAATATGCTATCTTATCTTAAAAGAGACATGTCATGTTATCTTTTACCTTTTCACCTCTGGATTGAGTATAGAAACACTCTGGTTGGTGCACCGCATTCTGAGTGCAGGCTTCTGAGCAGAACGGCCAGCCACATTTCTCGCAGCTGACAATGTTATCCTCTTCCAAGAGTCTATAGCAACCGAGACATACTGGTGGGGTGATCTGAAAAGCACGTCTTTACATTAGTGAAATAAATAAAAAACTAGCTATATGACCGAGCTTCGCTCGGTATTCAAAAAATTCAAAAACCACCCATAAAATGACATTTTATGAAAATGATTCCTAGCTAGATCGATTTATCGCCCCCGAAACCCCCTATATACTAAATTTCATGAAAATCGTTGGAGCCGATTCCGAGATTCCAGTTATATATATACAAGAATTGCTCGTTTAAAGACATAAGATAAGATATAAGATAATGGTCAAACTTATCATTTTGTTCACCTTAACTCTTGTCATGGGCGCCGGCAGGGGGGTGCCGAGTGCACCCCTTGGGAATCCCGGGATCAACAGCTTGAAATGATTGAAATAAAAAGCATTTTGTAACCCAAAATACCATGCCGTACAAAGATAGTTCGTACTTCGTAATGTTTCGGCACTAAATATATTCTGTTGACGTCACTGTTGTTCATAAAAAGTAAAAAGAAAAGAAAAGAAAGAAAACTAAAATCTGCACCCCTTGGGAATTATTTCTGCCGGCGCCCGTGACTCTTGTATCATTTGGATATATTCATTTTTATTTCATTCGATTGTAAACCAAAATGCGTGAACGTGAGGAAAATCGCAGAAAAAGAAATATGGAGGCAAAAAACGTAGCCAAAAAATGGGACCATTTCGTTACAGTTTGGACGAAATAGCATAAGTTGATACAGCAGAAACGAACTTAAAATCTTGAATGGAGATTACCATAAATTAAAAGTTTTCGAATATTTGAATACAATATCAAACTTACTTGTGACGGTCCAGTGATCAGTGGTTCTTCCTTCATAACAATATCTCCACGTTTGATATTCCTCGTCGCCTCTAGGTATCTCCCCAGTTTAGGGTCCTCCTTGACCCTGGCGGGGCTGCAGCTGGCCTTGTGCTGCTTCCAGTCTTGCTTCTGGTGTTCCCTCGAGCAGTAGTACACACCCTGGCAGCCGGAGCACTTGTGCTCCGTCAGGGTGGAGCATACCACGCACGCGCCCGCTTCTGGCATGGCTGGTGAAAGACATTTTAGGTTTACGAATCGTCATTATCAAATGATGGTGACGTTGATGTTGATGATGATGATGATAATGATGTTGATATTGACGATAACGATGATGATTATGATGTTGATATTGATGATAACGATGATGATGATGATGTCGATATTGATGATAACGATGATGATGATGATGTTGATATTGATGATAACGATGATGATGATGTTGATGATAACGATGATGATATTGACAGATAACGATGATAATGATAATCAAGGGTTTCTACCTTTTTGATTATCGCTGTTTAACGAAGAAGAGTGATATGGAAAAATAATGTCTAATTTCAATGTAGGTACAGATATTTTCGTAATTGCTGCACAAAATATCGCTACATACTAATAAAATTCAACATTTTCCATATCAATTCAAAAATAAATCTAAATAATTAATTCAATATCATTTCAAAAGCTATAAAAATCTATACACCTACCTTCCGATCTTCTTCTACACGAGTTATAACAATATTATTTCTATCACCAAAATCAATTCGCCGGTAGAAACACCACCACACGTGTCTTGTTGCACAGTGACGGAAATAGCTTCTGCCGGCTTTTCCGCTCGAAATAGATCTATAGATCGTAGGTATCCAGGCCAATACACTGAGACAATACTCTTGTTGGAACTCGAAAGTTCTACATTTGTATATAGAAATGTATAACTATAGGTTCTAAAACATACATTTTTAATTTTTACCCGACTGCCAGGAGGGTTATGTTTTTATATAAACATACATTTTTAATTTTTATATACATGGGCGATAACGACGGAAAGATTTCTGTCGACCGTAGTAAAGATCGAAGTATTTTACTATCTCCAAGACTTGGATGACCATCAACCCGTGGGTGACCCTCTTTAAATTAATTCCATTTGATATCGAAGTTGACTAGGGATATAGGGCTAAAGAAGAAAATATATGTCTTTAATCCTTTATTAGTATTTACAATACGATGTTATTTTTTACAAAAATGTTTAAAAATGTATAATAATAAATATATAAAGAATAAAAACTATCTTATTAAAAATTAAATAAAGTTAAGTTGCATATTTTTAAAAGTTGTGACTAGATACAATAGGAAAGAAATTAAATACGAAGAAGACAATCTAATACTTTCTTTTTTCACGTTTACAATATTAGATATTGACAAAAATTAACCATTAACAAATAAAGTGGAACTAGAAATTCATTGGCAACGGATACAAAAGTAATAATAATAAATAATAGTAAATAAATTAATTTCAACAAAAAATTGCACATTTGTATAACGAATAACAAAGAAATGCATACCTTCATTACTAGGTACAGCTAGGTACTCTAAAAGTTCTCTTAACCTAAGAATTATACAATGTTTGAAAATTAACAATCTGTTGACTATATTAAAACAATTTTTGCTCGCTCCGCTCGCCAGTTTTTATACGAAACTGAGTACAATGTCAGTAAAAACTTTTCCAGATATTCCAGCACTACTGACAAAGTACCTGATTGGGTATAAAAACTGAAAAATGATGAGTGTTACAAAACAGCCATCTTTTTGTATTAATAAGTAAATAATATTAACATAACAACACGTTAACATAATAAAAATAAATACATACTTAATATTAATTTATACACACAAATTAATGTCTTTTAAAGATTCTATAATATTCTACTACCAAGAATTAGTAATATTAATGAAACATACAAAATATACGCTTTATTGCCTCCCACCGATCACAGTCAGCCTTTCGACACCATTAACCATACTCTTAGATCATATTCTACATTCATGATATCTTTCCGATGATCTGCTCCCAGGTCTTGATCTTCTTCAGAGCCTCTCTCGCTGCACCAGCCATCAGACCCTCGGGGGAGTGTGGTGATTCGAAACCCAGGATCAGAGCTGACTCGGATAGGTAGTCCACGATCTGCATTTTTTTAAATTATTACTATATATAATAAATAATACTCAATTAATTTTATTTAACCTTTTTCCTTATGTATAGTCTGTTATTGATTAAATATTAAATTGCATTTAAAAGGAAAACCAGTTAAAAGCTCACACTGAATGGGACTTCCACAGGGTCATATTTTAGGTCCAACATTTGATAATTTATGCAGCATAGACTTCGGTTCGCAGAACATGATTCAAACCTTAAAACTAAGCAGATACTTTATTATTATTATTATTTATTTAAGATATTATGTACCTCCTTCAAGCGGTTTCTCAAGCAGTCTTTGGTGATGGACTTCCTTTCAAAATCCCTCGTGGTCAGCACCATTAGGGGAGCATGGAGCTCGTACAACGTGATTCCTGTAAATGGGAATAAGTTTGTTGCTAAGTGTATACCTTTTCAACACAAAAAGTGTGTGAAAATAAGAACCTGAACGACTATCATATTCAAAATCAATCACAATCAATTGCTTTTACTTATTTTAGTATTAACGAATAACATCATCAGCACAAGTTTTAACATTTATAACAGTAAGTAGTACAATACACATGCGTAAAATATGTCTTTTCAGTGACCTAGACTGTAGACTACTAGTATTCTTTACCTCTTAGCCTCGAGTAGCCCGGCTCAATGACATCAAACACCTTCATGAGGTCTCGGCAGATATCCAGCTTGCGGTTCAGCAGAGACTCCGGCATCTCGTGGATCATGTACTCTGATACCTGCGATAGATGTTATATTATTTGAATGATTTCTTTGCTTAGGTCAGAAATTGATAGGAGGAATAAATTGTTTCTTCGTTTGCATTCTTTGATTTTATCTCTATCTTCGCTATATTGAAAATCAAAATAGCTTCTTTCAAGACTTTGGAAATTAAAATTTATAATATATTTTTTGTTATTTACACTTATTTATATCCGGACCCTGTACTTACTACTAATTTTATGTTATAATTTTATGTTAGATAATACTATTTATTTCTGGATCTATTATCCTTTTTACCGGGATTTATGAAATTCATTCCTCTAGGTTTGAGTATCACTCATAATTATTCTTCTTTTGTTTTATCTTTATTTTACTCTACTGCGCCAGTTCTGATTGCGACACCGTGTACATCAAAACCGGAGCAATGTGCATTGTGCAGTCGAGTTATTCTCTACAGAAGCAAAACTAGATACCTTTCCATACAGCTGGCTGAGTGAGTGCAGCGCGGACAGACACAGGTAGTGATTGGGGTGCAGCACGTTGCGGTACTTCACCAGGAAGTTTTCGAACCCGGACACGTCGTTCGCGTCTATACCCTCTAGCTCTTCTGTCAGTCTGAAAAGGACAAAGAGTATGTTTAGTAGTGTAGAATATTCGCTGGATTCATGGTCGAGTGACAAGGATATACCTTCTTACTTACTTATGGATAGGTAAGATAGGTTTCTAGAGTTCCATATTCGGCTGGCGGAAATAGTAAAAGAAGAGTCAGAGAATGAAGTTTTATGAAAAGATAAGGCAAGAGTGGGTTTGTTAGATGAACGTAGAGTAGGATTGAAAAGAATATTGTAGAGTAGGCGAAGAATATGATCGGAAGCCACTTAAGCTTATATCGATGTTCTGAGACATGATCAAATTTACGGAGGCCAAATACGAACCGGGTGCATAAATTTTGAAGACGTTGGAGGGAAGAGAGAAGGAAGAGTCAGTATAACAATTTGCAAAGCTAGGTCGATTAATCTTGCGGGATATGGTCTCGTCAAAATAGTGGTTTACCTCTGCAGCAGCAACTGTATAGCAGTGACAGGCATCTCGTACGCACAATGCGTCGCGACGCACCGCCACGGCGCGTCTCTCCGCAGCGGCGCGGCGGACAGCACGCGCGCGCCACACCGAGGGCAGACCAGCGCGCTTGCCTGCGTGCCCAACTCGGTGGCGTCCGCGCACCGTGCGCACGCGCACTCGAAGAACTTGCTCAGGCGGAGATGCTCGCGACGTTTTAGGGTGCCCTGGAGTAAGTTGTTTGTTGGAGTTAAAATACAGGTATATGAGTGGGAAGTTAAATATTATAGTAGTATTGCTGCTAGATTATTCCTTGTGAAGCGTTTTAGGTGTGGATATATCTCGCGAAATCCTGAAACCTTAAGGTAGCACGGTGAAATTAGGAATTTGCAGTAATTTGAGCAGGTTGCTTGGAAGAAATTCTTTGATTTGTTAATAGAATAGCCGATACCGAGTTAGTGTCTAAACACACTAGGCTGAATTACGCCGGCGTAATTTCCGCCGCAAATGTCAAACGCATACAAAACGCTACGTAATAGTGTGTCACCCCTCGTATTCGGCCCGTATTTTGTATGCAATTTAAACGCGGCGTAAACGCGGCGGAATTTACGCCAGCGTAATTCAGCCTAGTGTGTTTAGACTGTGGCGGTACCCACAATTCGCCTAACATTCCTGCATCGCGCTATCGAAGTTTTCTGAGCGCGTCGGTATATATACGACAGCTGAAATGTATCACGTGGGCTTCGGCCTGACCGGGCATACCACCTCGCTCGGTCGGAAGATCTTCCTTTGTGGCGGCCAAGCATATGAATCCCACAAGACCCTTAGTGTAGAAGTTGAATATCCCCATAAAAATACCAAAGTAAATATGATATTATTATACCTGCAGTGTATACGCATAGCACAGCGTGATCAGATCCCCGGGTTTGTGCGCAACAGCGGCGCGCACGGTGAGCGGCCGACCACGCGCACGCTCGGCGTCCGTGTGCGTCGTGGTCGGCGCGCACGCGTGCGCCAATAGGAAAGCCGTGCCGTACAGCGCACGCGCGTTCGCGCCCGTGCCACCCACTTCGAATGCGTTTACCTGGAAAAGGAACATAATATGTTTTAAATTTGATGATCGTGAGCATTACTTTCCAATTTTACTCGCCCTGGATGTGTTAAATGTTAATATAGCGTAGCCAAGGTTAGTATAGGAGCGTGGTAATAATAACTTTGGTGTGGGAATAAAAAACAAACACAGCAGTTGATTAGCGTCAGTTCAATGTACGAATTTCGTACGTATTTATATTGCCACTCCCTTCTTGTGTTTTTGTTATGTCCTGATATCCGACTATAACATCAGCCGCACTATGCGGTTATCAAATTCAGATCTACTTTGGGATTCTTTACACAACTCCTGAAGTTGCTAGACTCATGTACCAGCAAAAGTTAAGTTCTTACTATCCTCACTTCAAAACTTTTTAACAGCATAATACATATTCTAGCATTTACCTCCAATATCCCGCACACGGTGTGTATCTCCTCCTCATCGAAGTCCATCTTCCACTTCTTCAGCCGGTCTACCACCAGCCTCTGGTTCATGGGCCATATGTCACCTCTGGCGCGGCGGAGCTCGTTGTGCGACTCCATGGTGGATATCACTGTCCACTTCGCACCATCTGCTGTTTTGAGGAGGAGACATCTGAGGATTGGTAGTGGTCTTACAGATCTTTTCTTAAGGAGTTATTTTTAGAAGTTAGTGGTAATGTGGAAAAAATTACGAAGGAAGGTCTAAAGTTGATGGACATGTTCTTTGAGGTGGATGTTGAGGATGCAAAGCGATGTTCAGAAGATGAAAGGAGGTATAAATTAGATGAGAAGTATATGTACTTATGTAGGTACAGAGCTATCAATTATTTTGAAAATGTGTTTAATTCAAATGTTGACATAAAGCGATTCAAATTGTTGTGATGATGGACAAGAACATCTTGAATGAAATCACAAGTTGGTGATTGCATATGATCGTCATTTGTAACAGTATTTTGACTGAACATAGTAGCTCACTGCTCAACGTATAGAAGCAATTTATTGAGCCTTCAAAAGTTAATGTTCGTGAAAAATTAAAAGATTTACAGAGGAAGCTATTAAGTGATTTTAGAGCATTTACCTCAATGGCATAAGAGCGTGATAGGAGTCTTTAAGGTCTTCCAAGTTGGAGTAGTCCGGTGGTACAGCCTTCAGGGCTTGGCACTCGTAGGTGGAGTGGCCTGTGTATTTGCCCAAGCCGTGGCAGGTGCTGCTGCAGAGAGGCCACTTACAACCAGCACACCTGGAAAAGGCAGAAGAAACTACGTATAAAATGCACTTTTTGTTACAAATTGCTCGATGGATATAAGAAATGGCTACCAGAAGACTTATAATATTGTTCTTAAGTATAAATGAAACTTGCACCAATTTCTCCGATGCTTGAAAGCGATTGATGAAGTATTGTTCTGATGCTGTCCAGATTTATAAAACTTGAGAGGTGTCAAGGGATACCCGGATGGAACGAAGTTACAAAAAAACGCCATCTATTGACGCCCAGGGATACTAACAACGAGACTTTTGTGGAATTGTAATAAAATTTATTTAAACGTCCGGTAGATGTCGCTGTTTATTCTTAAAAACGCCATCTACAGCACAGGAACTAATAAAAATGTGTCGTTAAAACTTTTTCCGTCTAGCCTCCTTTCGCAACGCGCGATAAGGAACTTCGTTCCAACTAGTTTAATGGACCTTCAAGAAGGTACCTACTTGTAGCCACTTCCCTGACCTAAAAATTAGATAAAAAAAGACAATACCGTGTCCATATTTATAAAATCTATGTAAGATCACGGGCTGTAGCCTACAGCCTATAGCTAATGGCTTCAGGAATCTTCTACTCACTTGACCAAGCTGCTGTCGTCCAGCTCGCGGTAGCAGCCTAGGCAGATCAGCCCGCAGCCGGCGCATGGACCTACCGCGAGCGCCGGCTCCGACATGATCACCTCACCAGGCTTGATCTCACGAGTCGCCACCACGTATCTGTAACCATGAATATATCGTTTATTACTGAGCGATAAGTTACCTGGTACCTACTACAGTGCTAGATTTTTTGTACCGTCGAAGAAATTTATTTATAGCCAGTTGACAGGCTTACGTAATGTGGTCAGATAATGTAAAATCAACGTAAGTTATAATCTGTCGGCTGGGTTTGAGTGATTTGACATTACGCGACCAAATTAAGTGAGTCTGCCATATGCACATGAATCAACTTCTCTGATATGCTACGACATTTATTTTGCAAACTAAATGACGGCCACAACTCCGTTATGCCCACGTTGTGTCAAACTTCGTTTATCGCGCGGCACTGTACATTGAAGGATCCTTAGATGGCCCCGCGGGGACTCAAAGTATCTTCATGCCAAATTTCAGCAAAATCAGTTAAGCGGTTTGGACGTGAAAAGGTAACAGAGAGACAAACAGACGGACGCACTTCCGCATTTAGGGTGTAGCCAAACGAGAGTAATTTGTGAGTTGTGAATCGCAGAATTTCGGTTGGCAGAAATTCTGCTGCATTCAGTCTCATATAAAAGTCCTGTTTGATTCACACGAGGACTAGCGTAATTTTGTGAGTCATGATTTGTATGAATACCTAAATATTTACGCGACCGAAATTCAGCGACTCACGACTCAAAAAATTACGCTCGTCTGGCTTCACCCTTATAATCTATACTTATAAAATTACATGTCCTGACTGACTGACTGACTGACTGATTCATCATCGCTGAGCAAAAACTGTAAAAGTTACAGCCACGAAATTTGGTGAGTAGGGTTGTTTTATTGAGACACCCACTAAGGAAGGAATTTTGAAAATTCTACCCCCAAGGGGGTGAAATTGGGGTTGAAAGTTTGAATGAAAGTCCGTTATTTCTTGAGTTAGAAACATGAAAGTTTATTGACGTTTGCGTTTGACGTTTGCTTAAATAGGGTCCCGTTTTTACCCTTTGTATAAGGAACCACAAAAAGGGGAAAACTATCCGTCGTTGTTAATATACTACCTATGTTAACGCGGACGAAGTCGCGGGCAACAGCTAGTATTAGTATAGATTTAGCTGTTTCTTTTTTAGTATTCAAGATTATTACTCCTTCGATCGGAGATTCTCGGAAATGCCATTGTATAGAATACAATGGCATTTCCGAGAATCTCCGATGTGCCGCGATCACCGGTGCTCGTACGTGGCTTGATGAGTTAAGTAAGAGTTTCGATTATTAAACTAAGGCTTACTGACCTTCCCATAACATCAGAGTGTTTGATCTCATAGCACAGTTCCTTCTTCGGTGTGTCTTCCGGAACTGCATCTTCTACCTCCTTCTCTGCTACTATAATATTCTCTTTGTTTCTTCCGTCATTCTTTCCCTTCTTCTTATTCTGTAATAGAAAACGATGAAAACTTAAATAATTCTTTCGGTATAAATTTACTACTATGTAGTATACATATAAAATTTTCGTGTCGTGAAGAGTGTTGCAGAATAAAAGCTGGAACAAATCTAATCGAGAATCTAAAAACGTCTACTACGTCTACTTTAAACTCGGAAAACTTATAATTATGGCAAAACAATGTTTCCCGGATCAGATAGTAATAAATAAAGCTACGGTATGCTGATAAGCATAAAATAATAGAAATACAAAAGTGATCAAATAATTTAATCATGTAATGTGACAACCCTTTTAACAATAATATCTTTAAGATGATCTTTGAGATGTTAGGCTGACTTCACAGTTATCCGGGACACCCGTACGGGCTTGAATGCTGTGTAGACTGTAGCTGTGAAGCCAGTCTTAGCTTCATCAACGAAAGAAAGTTATTTACAAAGAAACGGCTACAAGATGATAGCCACATTTCGTATTAAAATACCACAAATATCACTTTACAAATGGAATATAAGTATTGTTATTTTTGTATGGCAGACGGCCAGAGTTTTGGCATTGAACGCATAAGGCAGACTGACGGTGGGATAGAGACTAAAGTGAAGATTATTATCAAGGTATTTGTCTCTAGTCCAAACTGAACTAAATAAATTTTATAAAGTTATTAAATTTTATAAATAAAAATAATAATTAACTTTATGTACTATCGGAGTCAATAATTCATAGGCAGAATTCGGGCCTACAAAATTCGGTTGGGCTATGTAATATTATGCAGATCTGAGATCACAACCAAATTATCATTACCCGACTAAATAACGTAGCCTGTCCGCTGCGCCGCGCATCTGCTAATAAATCAATTTATCCGGTGGTGCATAAAAAGAAAAAGAAAGTTATTCGACTTTCAGAGATGTTTATGAAAGTAGAAGTCGTACAAGATGCATTTATGAATTAGTGCTTTACTTAACGTTGTTTAGTCGTTGTCTGTCAAATGTATTTTCCAACATGCCAGAGAAGGACAAAACATTGTACCTACAGCGTAGATATCTAATAATTATACCTATAGTACGGGGATAATGTTATATTAGTTACAAGTTTACAGATAGGTACAATATTCGAGCAAAATAAATCAAAATTGCAATAATTTCGTAAAAGTTAAAATAATTGTCAACAACATATTTTTGATCAAATATTTATAATTTGGCAAAATTGCATGTCGGCAAAATAAAGCTGTTAATAATTAAAAAAAACTCACATAGAATATTCTGCGGAACATAACAGAAGACGTTTTCATAGAAACTTGGTATTGAAATGATGTTACGCTATGTATTTGCGTACCACTCGACTCGGCCAATAAAAACTATATTACACATGCAATCTTTCGTTTTGTGTAAGGACTGTTGCAGAAGGCGATTAAATATTGAAATCTATACTAATAGAGTTAGGAGATAGAGTTTGTTTGTTTGAATGCGCTAATTTTAAGAACTACAGATAAAAATGATTTATTGTGTTGATAAGTATATTTATTACGTTGCGACCTAAGCAAACTGTGAAAAATGGGTGGAAAATCTGGAAAATAGGACAAATTATTCCATCTTTTATTATGTGTTTACGCGGTTGAAGAGCGGGCAACTGCTAGTTGTTATTTATTTCGTTGGATTAACAAAAAAATAAAACCGACTTCCAAGGTAAAAACAATAATAGCATCCTTATAATATGAACTAAAAGTATTAAATAATAATTATTCCTATCTAATAGTGCCTTTTTCCGAATTCGGCTAAAACTCAACTATTTCTGTACTCAATCTTCATAATTTTGATGATGTCGGTGATGAATCTTCAGTTCTCTGACAGAATATTTGAAACTTTTGGAACTGGCACCGACTTCAAAAATAAGAAGATTGAGTACAGAAATAGTTGAGTTTTAGCCGAATTCGGAAAAAGGCACTATTAGATAGGAATAATTATTATTTAATACTTTTAGTTCATATATAAGGATGCTATTATTGTTTTTACCTTGGAAGTCGGTTTTAATTTTTTGTTAAAAATAATAATTTCACTCTTTTTAGTTACCTAGTAAGCCATCGCATACTATACGTAGAATAATAGACCTGTATATTATTCTACGTAGGTATCTTATTACAGTCACACTTATAAAATATAATATCAGCTGCAGCCTGCAGATAATTTTAAACAATATACTTATTAAAAAAAATCGAAGTGAGTAGCCGGTCACCGGACTAGTAGTAGTAGTTCAATAGGCTGGCACTCGCTCGACTTGTCGCACACGCGGACGCCTCGCACTGTATAGTGTTATACCGCATTTATACATTCGCACGAATAGCGAGGCGAATCACGAGGCGAATAACGAACACGAATGTGTAAACAGGCGCTCGCTATTCGCCTCGCACTTCGCCTCGCGATTCGTGGCATTCGCGTTGGGAGCGGTTTTTCGGACGCGAATCAAAGGGCACGAATAGCGAATACGAACTTACTGTTTACACATTCGCCTGCATTCAGTTGACAGCTAGCGTCCGACCCTACAGGACGTGTACAAAGCTGAACATACATAATATTTGGCTTAAGTACAGTACTGAAAATTAGCCTATTTAGTACAGTGTATAACTGTATATTATAATGATAGATCATGTTATTAATATAATAATGTTATTAGTTATTACAGTCGTTTCTTTTTTTCTCACTCATGCCACATACGTGTATCATTGTGTAAACTTAAGCCATAATTTAAGATATATAACATATAGTTACATACTTAAACAAAAATATTATATCACCGCCGACAAACTACTATGCAGTTTGGCGGGCTAATATTGTAATAAGGAAATATATTTTGGTTTTCAAAACAGATTAATTATTAGTATTTAGTATTATTATTATTATTATGTAATAAAAATGGAGTGGAGTGAAGGGCGAATTTTAGAATTCCTAGAATTTCACAAAAAGAAAGAGCTCATTTGGAACCCAAAATATCGCTATCATAAATTTCATAATATTTTTCATTCAACGTCGCTATCATATTAACACGTCCTCCATGTTCGTGTGCGAATGTCAAAATTAATCACCCCACGAATGTGTGAACGGTAGTTCGCGACAGCATTCGTGTACGAATGCTTCGTCGAATGCTTCGTCGATGACGAGGCGAATGGCGAACGCGAATGTGTAAATGCAGTATGCCGCCGCGCCGCCGAGCCGCGGCTCTCGCGACTAAACGCGATGCAAAATGTTGAAATTAGGTTGTTTCCCAGAATATCTCGGCGAAGTGAGACAGAATGTTACATGGTCGAAGCAACTTTAACTTCTCAGAAGTAATGTCAGTTAATGTGTGCCTTATGCTCTGGAGATAAGGTTGAATTTGGTGACATTGGTGACCCTGACTTGGTAATGATGATTATAATGATGATGATGATGATGAATGTAATTTGCATAGTAGCATATGCTTTCAGTTCTTAAAACAGCGCCTAAACTCCCAAACTTGTATCTATAAGGAATCCGGAGTTCTCTTAGTATCTTCGGAACCATAGTATACCTTGGTGCAAAATCTTGCGTTTTGGTAGCATATGCTTAGGATGCTTCTCATGAAACCAAAATCACCATATGTTTCCATATAAATTTCGAGGAGTTCCCTCGATTACTCATGGATCCCATAATCTGGTCACCACTTTTGTGAACATGGTACCAAATTGGAGTGAAACCTAATACAACAAAACAAAAATTTCGAAAATCGGTTCACAAACGGCGGAATAATCGTTGAACATACAAAAAAAAATACCCACAGCCGAACATATAACCTCCTCGTTTTTTGGAAGTCGGTTAACAAAGAGCTTTTCTGTCCCACTCTCTCTAGGACTCTACATCGCGCAAAGGATAGATGGATGTTTGTTAAGTTTTTTTATTCAGTTTGGTCCACAATCCACATACATACAATATTTTGGGTAAAATGAGATCTTTTAAATACGGACTATTACGATACCAACATCAGTAGGTACGGTATTTAGTTTTTGAGTGAAAATATAACATTTACGTCCGTCCTTCCATGACGAAAAAATATAAGGAAAACCTTCACAAAACCATGTGTACGTGGTCTTACGATAAAAATAAATATTCACGGTGTACGTTTAATAGGTAAGTGCCACTGTAAAGCTGTCTGACTGTTTGTTATTGTAATAATGTTGTATTAATGTATTCGAATAACCCTCTTAGCCTTAAGTAGGTAATTGGTACGTTATAATGCATTGGCATTTATTTTAAATGTTTAAATGCAGAAGCTATGGTTTTAAGATTTGAAATATACATCCTACATGATGCCTAGTTATTAATGCCTTTTCTGGAACTAAAATTTATAATAATAGGAAATTGGTAACAACGCGGCCTAAGAAACTCGCAAACGTTATGAAAAATATAGGAAAATTGTTTAACTGTTCAAAATGTTGTAATATGTATATTTTTTTTAATTTTCTAAAACACTGCGTTTTGATTTACTTACAGCAGTTCAATATTTTTGGGCACCCTATAGTATGTATGATAGTATGTACAAAATGTTACATTACCTACAAAAACGAGGCGTTAGAGGTTGTTACTCTACCTTTATTCAGACACAACAGTAAAAAAAAACATTCAGATTTCAGCTCTAGTTTCGTTCAGATTTCAGCTCTATAAAACTACGAAATGGTATTCTCTACTTTCTCTTGATGATTGTATAGTTTTATAGAAATTGGGCTTGGTGGAACTGTCAGGCTCAGTGGCTGAGCACATTGGTAGTTCAAGCCGGTGGTCGCGGGTTCGAATCCCGCCGACGGAACAAAAAGTTTTCAAAGTTCCTGGGTCATGGTCCATGGATGTGTATTAAATGTGTGTATCATATAATATTTAATATCTTAAATATGTATATTGTATAGTATAAAAGTCACACACACAAGTCCTTCAGGTACAATATTACCACGGGGCCAGACTGACGTTGTGTGAAGCGTCCACAGATATTATTATTGTCTAACAACTAAAACCAGTGATTTGACCAACATTGGCCTGACAGCACAAGCTGATGCTGATGTATCACGTTACTGTCAAGGCGCACGCGCTGACACATCACTGCGGACAGCCGTCATTACCACGTTATTATTAGCACGTCAATTCCCACCGGGAAATGTGGGCGAAAGTTCCGATATTCTTTGTACCAACTTTTACAGGGTGCAACCGAACAAAGTGGTCGTACTTAGAGTGTGCATGTGTCCCTACTCCTTTATAATATAGAGTTCACTGTGAAGGTAGCAGCGCTTAAAGAATAGCTTGTCCTCAGTGCCGTAAATAGGGCAGTGCCACCGGTGCCCAGGCACAGGGCGTAGACTCTGGGGGGTGTAAGAATGACCAGACCAGGCAAGACATATTATTTTTTCTGTTTTCTCCCGATAAGTTCTCGCTGCGCTCCTAGTGCCCCAATTGTAATTGGTGCACCAAGTTTTGTTTTATCACTCAGAATGGAAGAAAATAGCCAAGACCGAAGGTAGCGTTGCTCTCGGTACCTATAATATCTAAAAAAACCAGGGGCGTTGTTATAGAAGCTCGCACAGAGCGCAAAAAAGGCTTTTTACGGCACTGCTTGTCCTAACTAATGTGTGTAAATCCATGACATTGGATTAAAATATTTTTATTTCACAATCAGTCTGATACATTTTAAAAATTAAATGAATTGTTTCTGCAATTACTTGCTTGCAAGGAAAACAAAACAAAACTAAGTACTTCAGGGTGTATACAGTATAACGTGTTCCTTGTATAAAGTTCACTGTGAAAGTAGCAGCGCTGTAAGAGAAACTTTTTTTAAACTTTTGTATGGGAAAATTTATCACGCTCAGGGCGCTTGCACATACAAATTATAACATTTTTTTTAGTCTTTCAGCGCTGCTACTTTTACCGTGAACTCTATATAAGGGATAAATTCACACCCCAAAGTATACCTATACCTGTATTCGTACAAGAATTGGCAACAATTTCCACAACAATGTTCAAAACACTTTGAACTGGTATGCGAAGAATTTGATGTGCGAGCTTGATATTTAGGAGTAATAAGATTATCTACTCTATTTGGCACTGGTATTTGGCAAACTCTACAGTTATTTTAGATTTTCATGGATTTTATCGTGGAAACGTTTTCAATTTTAGTTTTAAGCTGTAAGACGCAGAAGCTTCTTTGTTCTTAATCCATATTAATAATAGTATAAATGCGAAAGTGTGTCTGTCTGTCTGTCTGTGACCTCTTCACGCGCAACCAGATGAACCAATTTAAAACATTATTATTATTATTAATTTTGCTGAGCATGGAGATACTTTGAGTCCCAGGAAAGGATATAGGATAATTTTTATCCCGGAAAAATGTACGGTTCTCATGCGATAAACCAATTTGGTTTAATATTTCAAGAGCTTACTGAAAATCAGCGTTGCGACTATACGCTCGCAATACATGCTGAGTAAGCACCTATTTGGTAATTTATACAGTTTTGATGTTTTTATTTCTTTATAATAGTTGTTGTGTTTTTTTTTACCAAAATAAAGTTTCTTTCTTTCTTTCAACAGAGTTGCGAGCGTCTTAGTAATTTAACTAGATACTCATTTAGTATCTAGTTAAATAACTAAGTTTCAGGTAATTGTGAATCAATTTCTCCTATCCTCTTGTCCATTATCCTCCCAAGTCCCAACAATAACAATAACAACAACAAACAAGACTTAATTAGAATCAACCAATCTACGTCTTGTTTGCATCATTATAGCTTTGTTTAGCTTAAGATTTACAAAATAGTTAATTGAGTCATTAGCTAGATGATCAATAGATCTTTGTAGCGATATATCATATTTGTCATAATATACGAGTATACGCGCTTGCCAATTCCCTCGCCACTGAAATAGATGAACTTGTTAATGCTCAAGGGCTCAGATATTCGTAATTGTCGCGGATTTGTGTCGATAGGGGATTAGTGGGCTCGAACTTCTCTGGCCCTTAACATACTCTCTGGTCTATGTTAAGGGAGGTAAGCTTTGAAGCACAGAACAATAAAAACAGCTTTGAAGCAACTGATTCAACCAATAACTGCATCGATTGTTATTCATGAATCATGATGTTCTATCAGATATTCTTAGGCAGATCTAGGACCAAAGTCAATTGGTCGCGTTAATTAAAAACCTCCGACCGATCAAATTGAATTGACATAAGCCGACCAAATGACGTAGGTCCGTCAATTGCCTAAAGGTAGCATTCGGATCAAGACGACCGTGACGCGAGACCGAGACCGGCAGCTGGTCGCACGTCGCGGGGCGACAGCCACTTACGAATCTACGCGACCGGGTCACGCGACCGGGTCTCGCGACCCAAACTGGGTCGCGCGACCCTGTCGAAACTCAGTATTCACAGATCTATACATATACTAGCTGTCCCGGCATACGTTGTTTTGGCATACAAAGTACTAGCTGTTGCCCGCGACTTTGTCCGCATTTGCATAGTGTAATAACGGAAATGGATAATTTTCTCATTTTTATGGTCCCTTACTCAAAACGGGACCCAATTACAAAGACCGTGGCGCAGATCCCAAGTTTGTTGTATGGCAGCCCCCCTAAAATATTAATATTATTTTGTTTTTATTACTTATTTATAGCGGCAACAGATATATTATACAATCTGTGGAAATTTCAGAAATCTAGCTATAGCGGTTCTTGAGTTATAGCCTGGTGACAGACAGACGGACAGACAACGAAGTCTTAGTAATAGGGTCCCGTTTTTACCCTTTGGGTACGGAAAACTAAAAACTGTGATTTGGAGGAGGAGTTTGATGTATGATATTTGGATTTTATATATGTATTTATTATTAAATAAACTAGAGATCGTCTAATGGTCGAAATTCGACCTTAGTTTCAAAGACATTAGGATTTAGGACTACTACGTATAATTTGTAAAAAAAATATTGACTTTATCATATATTTTTTTCAAATCTCGTCTGTGGGACTCAGCTGATCTCAGACTAGCCGTGTAAGCATTAATTGTCTAATAGTATCGGGTGCTTTCTCACTGCTCGTATTATCGCAAGCCGCGCCACGCCCGCTCAAGCCACGCGCCGTGTGAAGGGGTGGCTCGGGCTGACTCGAGCAGGCGCGTTTAATATTACGCGCCAGCTCGAGCCACGCGCCCGAAGAAAGTGGTGGCGTGGTTGCGTTCTCATGGCGCGGCTCGTGGTAGCCCGCGCCGTGAGAACGCAACCACGCCACCGCGTGCTACCACGAGCCGCGCCGCGCCCGCTCGAGCCACGCGCCGTGTGAAGGGGTGGCGCGGCGCGGCTCGTGCAGGCGCGTCCCGATCCGATTAAAGTCGGTAACTTCAAAGGCGCGGCTTGAGCAAACAGGCGAGCACGAGCCACCCCTTCTCACGCGCGGCGTGGCGCGTTGTATCTAGGGATTGCAATCCCGCAAAGCGGGATCCAGCGCCAATTTTTAATCTGCTGGATCCCGCACCTACAAAACGCGGATCCGCGGATCCCGCATGACCCATTTGCATAATTTCTCGGGGAGCCCATATGATGGAATGGAAGTTTTTATAGCAGCGCTTTGTGCCAAACCCGATCAAAGGCCTTCCCAATGTCCAAACTAACAGCAAATGCCTCCCTTCGACACAATCCCGAAGACATTTTTTTTTTCAATTTTGTATGGGCAAGCGTCACAACTTTCCCCATACAAAAGTGAAAAAAAAATGTTTTTCAGCGCTGCCACTTTCACAGTGAACTCTCTACAAGGAACACGTACACAGTACACACCCTAAAGTATTATCACTTATTTTGTTACACCCAGTATACTTCTCGGTGTATGTATATTCTCTATTGCGTTCGCGCCACGGCACTGCCTCGTGAGCGACAGGGTCGCGCGACGCACTCCGGCGGCAGGCCACGCCCACACGTCGCGCGACTCGGTCGCTTGCACTTCCTATTAATTCATATAAAGCAGTGGGTCACGGTCTCGCGTCGCGCTCTCGCGTCTCGGTCTCGCGTTGCGGTCGTCTTGATCCGAATGCTACCTTGAGCGACCGGGTCGCGCGACGCAGGTCGGCGGCAGGCCACACGTCGCGCGACCCGGTCGCTTGCATCCGTAAGCACTTCTTATTAATCCATATAAAGCAGTGGGTCGCGGTCTCGCGTCTCGGTCTCGCGTCGCGGTCTCGCGTCGCGGTCGCCTTGGTCCGAATGCCACCTTTATGAATCAATTTTTTCGATGGTTAATAATATTCTGTGCTTACAAGCTTAAATCTTAATATTGAAACGTCAACGTTAAATTCTTGTTGATTAATAAACATGTTGTCTTGTTTCTAAGTAAATTTGAAATAAATATTTCCAGAATGTCATAGATGTGTTGACCTACCACCGTTTGGCAATACATTATACTTATAATCTAATGTAGGAATTTAAAGTTTACTTACCTTTTTCTTGTGTGATTTTTTATTCATCTTGTGATCTGAAACAATAAATATATTATTGTTATTATTATTTAGTAGCTAGGTTCTTATCTAACATAATATAAGTGAAAATAGTTACAACTTAAAACTGAAAAGGGACGCTTTTAAGCCGAGCGATGCACGCAAATCAAATTGCAGACAATGTAGAGTAGGTACTGAGTAGCGTATGATGCGACCACATTTTAGATAAACTCATTGTAGTTTTTGCGGCAAGATTTCTTGTAATTTTTGTAATATTATTGTATACATTATTGAACAAATAAATAAATAAATAATAATAAAGTTATTTATACTATGAAAAGCACTCTTGTTTCAATTCATTTACTTATCGCTGTATTTAACAATTTAAACGCATCCAAAATGTTTCATCCTCCTTACGCCTTACCACGAGAATTCCACTAAACCCCGGTCACATTTTAATTTTAAACTGGGCCGTTTTTGTTGGTGATTCGTTGGCATTATGAGGTCAGATTCTTACGTAGGATTTAATAATACATGACGCCATTTTGGAATTTCAAAAGGCGGGAAAAATGACGCGTCGCTTTGGAAAAATTATGTCTGCCAATATCTCATGTCAAAATATTTTAAATCTAGAATGTGGTTTTTTGAATAATATTTATAATTGACACTGAATTAATTAAATGTGGCGTCTAAAAATATTTTGCACGAAAAACAGTTGGAAATTTGGAATCTTCCTTGGAAAACATATTTCTGTTTCCCAATTTAAGAGAAACCCATTAGGGGTAGGGGTATGGGTAAGGGTTTATCGTAAATTGAATATTAAAACTAGGTTCCAAAAGGAGCCATTCTCAGAACTAATTTAGAGCTTCTTCGTTAAATCTCTAATGATTCAGGCTAGCATGATATATGACCGGGCTACGAACAGAGAAATATCTACTATAATATGTATACAGTTTTATACACACATTGGCACATTTTCAAAGAAAACGAGTCATTTTATAGTTTATAGCGGATATAACAAATTCATTTTATTACAATAAGCTAAATAGAAATAGATGAAAGCGGTGTAGCTTTAGAAATGACTTGTTGATAATTTAACCGCTTACGAGCATATAAAAAAGCTATTTGTTAATCTGTGACAAAAGCTTTATGTAGAACGCATTTTTTTTTATTAACTTAGTTGTCACGTGTTTACAAAAGTGTTAAAAGGAATCCTCAATATTACTCTCTAGACTATTTAAAAAATGAAACGGAAACTTGTAGAGTTGGAGATATTATTATATTCATCTCCTTGAAACTTCGTTAAAACTTTGATTTTAATTACGGTCTGTTTAAAGAGTAGTTGAGTCTTTCATCCCATAAGTTTTCGTCCCAGTAGGACAAAAGGCCAGAAGTGATTTTCTTTTCATCCAGCGTTTCGTCCCATGTAATTCATTTTTATGACTTCCCTAATCCATTTACTTTTGTTCACGATCGTTATCGTATTTAAAGAATGGCAGCTTGGCAGATGCTGATGATGAGCTGCATGCCAGTTTGATGTAGTCGTACAAACGTCGTTTAAGCTTTAATTAACAGACCAAATAGCGCGGCAAGTGAGCGGCCTGAGCATTGAACCAGACGGACGATCTGTCACACAAATAGCGGGAAGGCGGCGTGCACACGCGGAAAGGTCGCGAAAGAAAATCGAAATTTAAAAATTCGAAAGTCATTTTTTTTTATATTAGATACCTGTAGGCGTCGTAGACACCATCACCGAGACCCCGAGGGCTAAGTGTTCCGCGCATCGCGTCGTAGTGACAGTGTGGGCCTAACAGCCATGCACTGAAGCCTTTAGGGGCATCTGCTGGCAGAGTCGCGGTTGTGTATTTCGCGTATCCCGCCGTTGGGGTTTTAGTGGGTTTGCCCGGGCGCGGCCTTCCGCCCTCAGGGAGTCCCACATACCCCGGTAGCCCTCCCCAGACTGCCGGCCGAAAAAAAAGGCACGGCGATAGACCCGCGTGGTGCCTACGACGCTCGCGAGGACTTCTCTTCAAAATTTTTAGATCAGTGGTAGTCCCATCGCGTTTTGCCTACCACGCTCGCGCTATTATAGTCTCCTAACTCTGTTGGAAAACTATGACAATATTATAATCTTCAAAGTTCTTATTGGATCAAATCCCAAACGAGTCCAATAATTTTGAACGGTGACTAGACGTTCTGTAGGCCTATGCAGAAAATTATTTTTCTCACCTCCGGGCGGAAAACGTCAACTTTCTTCCCGCAGCGCTTACCGATGTTGACGTTTTCCGCCTCCTTCGATGAGAAAAATAATATACGCACCATGGGCAGTTATGCCCTAGGTATGTACTATTTTTTTAACCCTCATAGAACGATTACTAGTCTTTGTTCTCCTATGTATGATATTGAATATTTTTCATTTGTTTTTTTATGAATTTAGTTGGGCAGTCGTGTACTATTCTTCTGATAATATTTCTACTAAAATATCTCGTCTATTAATTTATCAGAGCATCCTAGATATTAAATGAAGCATCGAATTTAATTTTAGCACGTTACTTTGTTCTTTGATAAGGACAGGACGGGATGGGATGTTGCGTTTAGTTATAGACAAAGACAGACGGCTTTTAATCCATACTAATATTATAAATGCACAGTGTGTCTGTCTGTATTTTTACGCTAAAACCGTTCAATCGATTTTGCTGAAATTTGGTATTGAGATAGTTACTTTGAGTCAAAGAGAGAAATGGGATACTTTTTATCAAAGGAAAATGTGGAAAAACTCGAGTTTTGGCTTCATTTATTTACTTCTAGTATCTATATCTATAAAATATTAGGTACCAAAAAGCAGAAAGGTTTTTTGTGTTGCTTCTATTGCTCCAAAATCACAAGACCGATTAAAATAAAATAATGCGTAGAGTATCTACCTACACCATGGGTTTTCATGGCTTTATATCATGTTCCTACTGGCCGCAATTCTAGTGTGGCAGATTTTCCTAGCAATGGATACGTTTTCACAACCAATCAAAATATAGCTACGAATTTTCACTCATCTTTGGAGTGTCCGTATATAATGTAGTATATTAAGTACATTGTACGTGCTTCAAAATCTTCATCCAACCTACTTCACTTTAACCACTTCACTTTAAAATAGATTGTAGAAGCTTTGTTATCTTTATTTATCATTCATTCAGATTTATTTTGTCTCGAAAATACGAGTACCATACCATGAAAATACATCAAGACAAAAGTCAGTAAAATCTAGACGCATCACTTCTAGACGCTCTATCTGTTCACAATTTGCGTTACATACGTATCGCATTTTTTATTCACTATCATGACCTTCAAATGCCAACAACAAAAGGATCACAAAAAAAGGAACTCCTTGATAAAATTGTTCCAGGACCATTTTCATAACTCAAGTGACAAGTCGCTTCGATTGCAGGCTGTTTTAATACTTCGATCGGAGGTTCTAGGAATTCCCATTGTATTCTTTTGTTCTCGCGATCACTGGTGCTCGCGCGGAGCCTGAAGGATTCATCTCACAATGAAACATAATATAGGTATTTACGAGTTATTAGAATCGGGCTCCTGATAAGTGCACAATGCACATAAATTGTGCACCACGCTTAACATGTAATCGCAGCGAATAGGGAAATAAATCAGCCGCTGCGGCTCGCGAGTTGGCAACGAGATGAGGTTAGGTCGGGGGTACACGAACGACAGACGAGGAGGGTGAGCCAAGATCTTTTCTTTATCGCTTCTTTATAGAATCGCCGATCAAAATGTATGGAGTTGACATTACGAGTCGAACGTCAACGTCATATTAACGAACGCTTATGTCCATTCCTTACTTTTTGATCGGCGATTCTATAACGAAGCGGTAACGAAAAAGTCTTGGCTAAATGGCGAGGGCTACTTGAAGATTGGCTATGGATATGGATTTCATGGACAGACTTTTAGGAGGTTTTCTTGTATGTAAAAACTCAGGGACATATTAAGCCACCGAGTATTTAGTGGGTAGGGGCTACGACCTACGTTAACTACAGTCTTTAGGGTCTTTAGCAGCAGAAAACCACATACTTGCAAGAGGGACCCCCCATCCCCCGCAAGATGCGTAAAGGCATTTATGGCTGCCATACACGCTACGGACTACCGGAGAAGTCACCTGCGCCTGCGCAAGTGTCAGTCGAAAGAATTGATTTACGATTTTGCACCGGTCCGGTCGCCTGCGCAGGTCCAAAAACATGTCTATTCCCACACACATTTCGGTCTACCTGCACAGGCATACCTGCTGCACAGGTGGACCTCTCCGGTAGACCGTTGCGTGTGTGGCTTACATTATTCGGCGAAGAAAAAGGGAGCCAATTGAACTTACATAGTTATTCGAAGCATGAGTGTGGAGTGTGGACCCTATCTAGGGTCGATTCCTTCACAAGTTACAGTAGCTTTTACAGCAGTAAATCAATTCATAATAATATGCTCATTCTAATAATTTCAAATAACATTAACTAAGTACTAAATCACTGATTCGAAAAAAATTTGAAAGTAGAGCCGTGGTAGAGCTACAGTGACGCATTTTAAGATTTTAATATCAACATTAAATAAAATATCTCAATCAAAAGTTTACAGCCGCCAAATGTGGCGAGTGGCGACATAAATACACATATACACACATACATAACAGTAGGAGATATGAGATAAATATTTATAAATACCCCAAATGTTTTCCGTTTCTTCGCAGCGACGTTGTTTTATGTTTTAACGAGCATTAACGATTATTTGGATGTTTCTTTTATGTTAACGTGTTTCACAGATTTCCTAACAACATGCAATTTTGGGTTTGTCGTCGAAAAATATTAAATACTTAGATCGAAAAATTGTGTTTTTTTTTGTTTCCGTAATTTATTAAGAAGTTGTTTCTTGTTTCTTAACAACAATTACTCAACTAAAAGTTTTTGTTGCTAAATGAATTAGTTTCCTAAATTTTATTAGCAATAGTTAGCCTTAATATACCTAGTGTGTGCACTCGTCCTTACGATGTTATATTCAGCATTAACTGCTTCAATAGCGTTTTGTAAATCTTACAAGTCAATACAAACTGTAGATATACTATATTAGGTAAGGTATAGAATATTGTGTTATAACTAGCTTATCTTGAGCTATAAAGGTAAAAGTACAAATCTTCGATATAATATTTTGTAAGCCTTAACATAGCTTTAACATCCAATAAATATTATGATGAAGTTATAAAGTCCTTCGCTAAAAAACCGTCTTGCAATAATTTTAATTAAAAAAACTTCCTAGATAGAATAAAAAATATATATCACTCACCTTTGAAATAACACTGGTCAATTAAAAAAAACAAAACGTCACTCAAAAACAATAATGGCGGCAAAACGCGCGCCAAAACCGCGCACTCCGGGTACCCGCACAGAACTGGGACTTGACACAATAAAAGCGTTCAAAGGCTGGTCGCCACCACGCTACGTAAATTTCGTAATATCCATAGAAGATTACAGGGACATTTCTTGGACTCAATTTGGCAAGAGATTCGAAATCTTGACCGTTCGCTCTTTTGGCGCCAACAATGATTCTAAACGTTGGTTCTGCTTACTGACATTCAAAATTCGAATCGATGAAACTGTCTACGAATTGGGGCTTATAGTCTACAGATTAATTGCAGAGGTTTAAATCAATCTTTTGTCACAATGACAATACATGCAAAAAATTATAATTATGACATTATTAATAATTTAATTTAATTGTGAGTAGTGTGTTTTCGCGGGTTCTGGATCACGATTCTGGGTCCACCCCTCCCCCCGCTCGTGGCTCGCAAACTTTCTCGATCACTTTTGATCGGTTCGAGCGGCGACGTCACCTAAAAAAAAAAGAGTTTGGTGTCAAAATAGGGGTTTTCAACTATGCCCTTTCGATATATGCGATCCGTTTCGCACTAGTTTCAAAGTTAGCTTTTGTGTTTAACCCTCATTATCTACTATCTCCACGCTCCATTGTTCCTTAATTACGGTCGCTGATTATTACAATGTAAAGCTCACCTCGGTGTCCTATTGTTCGTAATGAGTACCTGGCTAATCGCTTACGTCACCTCAATTTCTTACAAGATTTTAAATAAGTAAATAAAACTTGATCAATTTTTTATTACATTTCTTTTATTTAATTAAAACATGTAATAATAATAACTCCCATAGTAGTATGATTTCGTGCATTGTGAATCACTATTCATAATATGTAGTTCCCCTCGATATCTAACGAATATTGACAATGCTTTCCTGCTAATAACATTTTGCTGTGTCGCAATCCTCGTAAACAACATTCCAAAGTTTTTTTTAACAATATAATTAAAGCTAAGGTTAAAATAAAATTTTGGTTTACTTTCAAACAAATTATTTATTTCGTATTACATACCACAGGTCATAAAACAAGATTCAAACATTTTATTCAAAAACATATCATTTTTAAGTGTGTCACTACCAAATTCAGTCTGAAACTCTGACAATGACTTGTTATGAAACTTGTATAACAAGTACATTAAACAGTACTCTCCACACACAGAAGTCCAATCATTTTGTAGCCTGATAGTATTATTGACAAATGTCATTTTCATTGATGTGCATGGCTATCCAGTGGGGTCCATGTGTAACATATTATCTGCAGGATCCAAGTTGCTAATAAATGTATGTAGGGGTTTGAACATATTATTATATTATATAGGCAGACGATTCGCAGCGTATACAACAATATTATCTTCTAAAGTCTAAACCTTCACAAATTCTTCTCAAATAATTACGGATCTCTATTGTGTTCATACTGTATTATCACAGAACCAAACTGGTATATGAATCTTGTATAATAATAATATGTCACATATCCGTATAATGTATGCTTTATGTATTTACTAAGAGGGGTATTACATATGAAATAATGAATGAATAAACAAAAGAAACATAACTTTGGTACAATATTTTATTTCATAATATCTACACACTATTAGGTAAACACTCACACATACACACGTTACACATTATAACTCAAATATATCATACATGTGACTTTTCTTAGCTTCTATAGTCTACAGTTACATTACGGTTTTTATCTAGTTTTCTATAACATTATCAAACTCTGCAAATACAATACAGTTAATCGTTTAAGAGAGACTAGAATCAATTGATATACCAGTGCCGGAAAATAATGTATGAGAGACTAAAGTGAACATAATATTAGATACCATTGAAGGATGGTTGTAGAGTTTCTGAAGGCACGTGTTGTCCATCTATGTATATATGATATGAATTCATACCATAATTTTCAATATTGAAAGGATTCTTACTAATGATTAAATGCTGGGTTATTTACAAATCCTATGATAAATCTTTTGAGTACTTGCCCCAAGAATATTATCAAGCGTTTTCTTTTTCTCATCAGGGGAAAGTCGTACCTAAATAAATATCATATACGTTATTCACAATTATTGAGTCATCCTAAACATCAATTTAATGGTAAAGCATACAATAGGTACACTTTCACATTCTTTACTGATTGTTCCTGTGAGTCGTTAAAAGAATAGGATAACATTAGATAAGATTGTAAAATCTCATATTATCATTTTTAAATAAAAAAAGTATACTCAATAATATTTGTTAAGTTTTCTATAACACAAAAAACAGAATAATTCTATAACTTATTATATTCTTAATCGTATAGCATATATTATGTTCCTTTATTATAGAGTACAATAATATATTTTCTTAATCCTTAACCTATATATTTTTACATTTATCATCTTTGAATTCTATCAACGTTGGCCTTCAACTCCTCAACCCCGCTGCAATGACAACTTCTCTTAGATGTTTTGGAGAAGTTGGTATGACGATGGCAGTTTGACAGTTTTGAATTATTCCAGTCCAACTCTGCCATCACCTTTTCCACTTTGGGGCACCCAAACATTTCAATGTTTACATGTCTGAAGCCCAACGTTGATAGCAATTTTTTTCAACTGTGCCCCTTTTATACGGCCATAAGTATTGTTTATTTGGATCGAGGGAGTATAAATGCTCCACTAAAATTTCTTGGGTTATGTCTCCATCGGAATTTCTGAACGCCATTCCAGGAACATGGCGTTCACAGAATGCAATTTCCTTACTTTTTCCCAGATGGAGAAACCATAACGGTAATTTAATATAGTGCAGGTACATCACCTCTTTCCAAATATCATAAATACCAACCTCTTTGAAGTATATGCCTCTCTTAAGGGGGAAGCCATCGATGTCTATTACATACCTAATGTCAATATCCATGTTATCATTATTATTATTTCTCGACATTATGGCGCACACACACACTATTACTACTTAAACAGACTGATTATCCTTCTGATAATTTAGGTATGGCTAAAAATCTTGTGATCATATGTGATTTGTCATTGTAATGTGAAACTGTATTTTTAAGCTTAATCAATATGATTGATTTGTTTTTAACCGACTTCCAAAAAACGAGGAGGTTATATGTTCGGCTGTGGATATTTTTTTATTTTATTTTTTATTTTTGTATGTTCAACGATTACTCCGCCGTTTGTGAACCGATTTTCGAAATTTTTGTTTTGTTGTATTAGGTTTCACTCCAATTTGGTCCCATTTTCACAAAAGTGGTGACCTGATGATGGGATCCATGAGTAATCGAGGGAACTCCTCGAAATTTATATGGAAACATATGGTGATTTTGGTTTTATGTGAAGTGTACTAAGAATACGCTACCAAAAAGTCAAATATTGGGTCAAGGTATACCATAGTTTCGATGATGCTGAGAGAACTCCTGATTCCTTATAGATACACGTTTGGGAGTTTCGGCGTTGTTTTAAGAACAGAAAGCATAAACTACTTTGCAATTCATATTCATCATCATAATCATCATCATCATCATCGTCATCATCATAATTACCACGTCGTGTTAAGGCCACCAATGTCTCATGGCACAGAATAGATAATAGTACAAGGCATAAGTATGGATATACTAATAATAATTATTATGTACTGTATAACAACACCTGCTTGTTTTTAATACACGGCGGTCGGCGTCGCCGCCCCGCGCCGCCGCGCAGAAGACAGAATGTCGAATACTTTACTAACTACTTTATATACAGATCGAATACTTTACTACTTTATAAAATTTTAATAGACAAATAGAATTAAAATAAAGTTATTTTAAAAAGAGCATTTAAACAAAACAAAGTCATTAAGTGTCTTTTTAATTAGTTATACTTATTAATCGATAGATGGTGCACTAAGTACCTATCGATTTGAATTCTTGATTACAAGAACAGCTGTCAATAATTATGATAATATTAAATACTCGTATTATGCTACGCTACATCCTATGCAAGTTTGTACAATTTTTTATCTGATAGATCCTTCGATCGTAGAAAAACGAGACACAATAGCCATTCTATTGTTATCGCAATCGCCGGTGACCGCTTCGGGCTTGAAGTATTAAAATTGTTAAATTACTTAGCACAATATGTTCACTTCACTGATAATATTATATTATTTTGTGAGTGTGAGTTGTGACTCTTAACAAATTGTAATAAGATACGTAAAATATACGCGAAGATTTACCTACTAGTGTAACTAAAAAGAGTGAAATTATTATTATTTTTAACAAAAAATTAAAACCGACTTCCAAGGTAAAAACAATAATAACATTAATATGAACTAAAAAGTATTAAATAATTTTTACTATCTAATAGTGCCTTTTTCCGAATTCGGCTAAACCTCAACTATTTCTGTACTCAATCTTAATAATTTTGAAGTCGGTGCCAGTTCCAAAAATTTTAAATATTCTGTCAGAGAACTGAAGATTCAGCTATCTGGTACCGACTTCAAAATAATGAAGATTGAGTACAGAAATAGTTGAGGTTTAGCCGAATTCGGAAAAAGGCACTATTAGATAGTAAAAATTATTTAATACTTTTTAGTTCATATTAATGTTATTATTGTTTTTACCTTGGAAGTCGGTTTTAATCTTGTTATTAAATGTAAAACGTAGTTTGTTGTGAGATAATTTTATAGTAATGATTTTTTTTCTTTTGTAAACTAGATTGTAAGACTATGTTTCGAGTAGCCATACTTTTATATTATACTTTTATATGTATAATATTGTACTGAATGTTTATTTTTTAAGTTTCATTGTATTACAACATTGTAAAATATAATATTTAATCAAGATTTTCTTAAAAACATAAAATTTTAAATTATGTTACTCATATGAGTTTCAATCAAAATTTGAATATAATATATTTCAAGTTTATTAAAGCTTTTTTCATTATGTTCAAAAACTTTTTAGAAAATTATAAAACGTGTTTTTTAAATTTAATGCAATATTTTAAATTTATTAAAGCTTGTTTCATTATTTTCAAAAGCCTTTTAGAAAATTACAAAACGTGTTTTTTTATAAATAAAAAATTCAAATTTATTACAGCCTGTTTCGTTATTTTTAGGGTTCCGTACCTCAAATGGAAAAAACGGAACCCTTATAGGATCACTTTGTTGTCCGTCTGTCCGTCCGTCCGTCTGTCAAGACCCTTTTTCTCAGGAACGCGTGGAGGTATGAAGCTGAAATTTATATCAATTACTCAGGTCTACTGTCCCTTGAAGCTGTGAAAAAATCAAATTTCTAAGCCAACGCAATCAAAAGATACAGCCGTTTATGCCGCAAATTTTCGACACTTGCAAGGGAATCAAAACCTACAGGGTGCTTCCCGTGAACTCAGAATCTTGAAATTTGGTACGAAGCAACGTCTTATAGCATAGATAAAGAAAAATTACGAAAACCATAAATTTTTAGTTACATCACATAATATATTTTTTTTTTATAATTTTAAACTTACTACCCATTTCCTCATAAACGCGTAGAGGTATTAAATTGAAATTCATACCAAATACTCAGGTCTATAATACCTTTAAGCTGTAACAAAATCAAACTTCTATGTCAACGCAATCAAAAGAAACAGCAATTTAAGCTGCATATTTTGAAACTCGCAAGTACTCGCAAGGGAATCAAAACCTAAAGGGTACTTCCAGTCGACCTAGAATCTTGAAATTTGGCATGAAGCAACGTTTTATAGCACACATAAAGGAAAAATTCCGAAAACCTTAAATTTTTAGTTACATTACAAAATATATATTTTTTAATAAATATAAACTTATTACTTTTTTCCTCATGAACGCGTAGAGCTATCAAGTTGAAATTCATATCAAACGAACTTTGTAAACCTTGCAGGTTTGTACGGAACCCTCGGTGCGCGAGTCCGACTCGCACTTGGCCGGTTTTTGAAAAAAAAAACACGTTTTGTAATTTTCTTAAAGGTTTTTGAAATAATGAAATAAGCTTTAATAGATTTGAAATATTTTATTAAATTAAAAAAAAAAAAGTTTTATAATTTATATAATTTTCTAAAAAGTTTTTGTAAATAATGAAAAAATCTTTAATAAATTTGAAATATTTTTTTTTATAAAAAAACACGTTTTGTAATTTTCTAAAAGGCTTTTGAAAATAATGAAACAAGCTTTAATAAATTTGAAATATTACATTAAATTTAAAAAACACGTTTTATTATTTTCTAAAAAGTTTTTGAACATAATGAAAAAAGCTTTAATAAACTTGAAATATATTATATTCAAATTTTGATTGAAACTCATATGAGTAACATAATTTAAAATTTTTAAGAAAATCTTGATTAAATATTATATTTTACAATGTTGTAATACAATGAAACTTAAAAAATAAACATTCAGTACAATATTATACATATAAAAGTATAATATAAAAGTATGGCTACTCGAAACATAGTCTTACAATCTAGTTTACAAAAGAAAAAAAATCATTACTATAAAATTATCTCACAACAAAGTACGTTTTACAGTTAATAACAAGAAAACAAATTAATCATATTGATTAAGCTTAAAAATACAGTTTCACGTTACAATGACAAATCACATATTATGAACACAAGATTTTTAGCCATACCTAAATTATCAGAAGGATAATCAGTCTGTTTAAGTAGTAATAGTGTGTGTGCGCGCCATAATGTCGAGAAATAATAATAATGATAACATGGATATTGACATTAGGTATGTAATAGACATCGATGGCTTCCCCCTTAAGAGTGGCATATACTTCAAAGAGGTTGATATTTATGATATTTGGAAAGAGGTGATGTACCTGCACTATATTAAATTACCGTTATGGTTTCTCCATCTGGGGAAAAGTAAGGAAATGACATGACATGGACACCGATGGAGACATAACCCAAGAAATTTTAGTGGAGCATTTACACTCCCTCGATCCAAATAAACAATACTTATGGCCGTATAAAAGGGGCACAGTTGAAAAAAATTGCTATCAACGTTGGGCTTCAGACATGTAAACATTGAAATGTTTGGGTGCCCCAAAGTGGAAAAGGTGATGGCAGAGTTGGACTGGAATAATTCAAAACTGTTAAACTGCCATTGTCATACCAACTTCTCCAAAACATCTAAGAGAAGTTGTCATTGCAGCGGGGTTGAGGTGGTAGCTTTCGGTATGTGGTTGAAGGCCAACGTTGATAGAATTCAAAGATGATAAATGTAAAATATGTATCTAGGTAAGTATAAGGATTAAGAAAATATATTATTGTATTCTATAATAAAGGAACATAATATATGCTATACGATTAAGAACATAATTAGTTATAGAATTATTGTGTTTTTTTGTGTTATAGAAAACTTAAAAAATATTATTGAGTATACTTTTTTTAATTTAAAAATGATAATATGAGATTTTACAATCTTATCTAATGTTATCCTATTCTTTTAACGACTCACAGGAATAATCAGTAAAGAATGTGAAAGTGTATCTATTGTATGCTTTACCATTAAATTGATGTTTAGGATGACTCAATAATTGTGAATAACGTGTATGATATTTATTTAGGTACGACTTTCCCCTGATGAGAAAAAGAAAACGCTTGATAATATTCTTGGGGCAAGTACTCAAAAGATTTATCATAGGATTTGTAAATAACCCAGCATTTAATCATTACTAAGAATCCTTTCAATATTGAAAATTATGGTATGAATTCATATCATATATACATAGATGGACAACACGTGCCTTCAGAAACTCTACAACCATCCTTCAATGGTATCTAATATTATGTTCACTTTAGTCTCTCATACATTATTTTCCGGCACTGGTATATCAATTGATTCTAGTCTCTCTTAAACGATTAACTGTATTGTATTTGCAGAGTTTGATAATGTTATAGAAAACTAGATAAAAACCGTAATGTAACTGTAGACTATAGAAGCTAAGAAAAGTCACATGTATGATATATTTGAGTTATAATGTGTAACGTGTGTATGTGTGAGTGTTTACCTAATAGTGTGTAGATATTATGAAATAAAATATTGTACCAAAGTTATGTTTCTTTTGTTTATTCATTCATTATTTCATATGTAATACCCCTCTTAGTAAATACATAAAGCATACATTATACGGATATGTGACATATTATTATTATACAAGATTCATATACCAGTTTGGTTCTGTGATAATACAGTATGAACACAATAGAGATCCGTAATTATTTGAGAAGAATTTGTGAAGGTTTAGACTTTAGAAGATAATATTGTTGTATACGCTGCGAATCGTCTGCCTATATAATATAATAATATGTTCAAACCCCTACATACATTTATTAGCAACTTGGATCCTGCAGATAATATGTTACACATGGACCCCACTGGATAGCCATGCACATCAATGAAAATGACATTTGTCAATAATACTATCAGGCTACAAAATGATTGGACTTCTGTGTGTGGGGAGTACTGTTTAATTTACTTGATATACAAGTTTCATAACAAGTCATTGTCAGAGTTTCAGACTGAATTTGGTAGTGACACACTTAAAAATGATATGTTTTTGAATAAAATGTTTGAATCTTGTTTTATGACCTGTGGTATGTAATACGAAATAAATAATTTGTTTGAAAGTAAACCAAAATTTTATTTTAACCTTAGCTTTAATTATATTGTTAAAAAAAACTTTGGAATGTTGTTTACGAGGATTGCGACACAGCAAAATGTTATTATAATGTTATGAGGGTTAAACACAAAAGCTAACTTTGAAACTAGTGCAAATGCGTAGAAACGGATCGCATATATCGAACGGGTATAGTTGAAAACCCCTATTTTGACACCAAACTCTTTTTTTTTTAGGTGACGTCGCCGCTCGAGCCGATAAAAAGTGATCGAGAAAGTTTGCGAGCCACGAGCGGGGGGAGGGGTGGACCCAGAATCGTGATCCTGAACCCGCGAAAACACACTACTATTGTGCTTAATAGATTTTGTTAATTAATCCTTCAAGCCCCATAAGAGCACCGGTGATCGCGACAACAATAGAATACAATGGCATTTCCGAGAATCTCCGATTGAAGGATTAAGTTTTTTACGTACAATTTACATTTGAACATCACCCAAAACTCTACCTAGTCTGCACTCTGCAGACAGGGCTTTGCGCTGAAATCCTTTTTTTAATACAATTTTTGAAGTGAGAACTTCTTTAGCGGCGCGGCGTTGAGCACTTTTGTGGGATGGGTAAAAACTGTGAAACTCGCGTCAGATTTTCGTGTTGATCGAAAAACCATAGAAAAAGCGTAAGACGGTTGGAGAGTAGTATTTTGTGTCGAACTCGAACTGGAAAACTCGAAAACTCGAACTCAAACTCGAATTGTAAGGGTTTCGATTAATTAAAAATAATCGATTTTTAATAATCGATTTTCATTAAAAATTGGTTCAAAAAATGCACAACGTCAATAATCAAGTATTCACTTCTGCCGGCACTCCCGGAGTGCAACCCGTCTTTTTTTTTATTTATTAGCCAACATGCAGCTATTTTACTTCTTTTAACTTCTCTAGCCAACTACTTTTTAAGCCTGTGGGCTATGGCAGGCATTCTACCTATGAGTAGATACTAGCCGAAGCAACATAGGTATTACATAGTTTTTTAATTTTCAATACTTACTTAAGAAACAGACATGTATTTTTTTAAGAAGGCAGGTCGCTGTAGCCCTGACGTCACTGCGACCCATGAGGCTCTATTGTGACTCCTTCGCACTAAAGTATCGTCCCCAACCCAATACTGCTCATAAATTGAACGATATGGTTGGGGTTGGTGCCACGAATTTCCTCTGTGGATGTATGTAGCGACCAAGGTGCCTGTTCCTGCTCTGTAGTAGAGCAGGACAGTCGAGGAGAAGGTGAATAGGTGTTTCATCCTCCTCCTAACAGTATCTGCAAGTCGTTATGCTACAAATACCCATTCTGTTTAGGTGTTTGTTGAGCTTGCAATGCTCAGTTAGGCTTCTGGTATGGATTCTTAAGAAGCCTAACTGGGCAGAAACATGTATAGATAATAATAAACCAATTAATGTTATGAATATAGTTATGATAAATACCTAGGTCCTATACTTTCATTTCGTCTTTGGTATTTCTATCGAATACAAGAAGAAAATGAGTCTTCAGGTTTATGCAAACACTATTAAAACGTCTGTCACTATGCGAAGATAGCGTCCAGTTGCTTTAAAATGAGCTAAAAACAATAAACAAAGGAGGGCCGTTAAAATGGCTATTTCGGAGCGTCTATACTGTTCGCCATCTAGACGCGCCGAGTGTGGTCCAAGTTTATCACGATATACCTACAGACGAATTAAACATGATGAGAGTTGAGACCACGGAGCTAAGTTGAGGGTTGAGAAAGCTGGGAGAAGCCACACGTGCGTGCGGTGCGGCGGCGGCGATTTTATATGCAGGACGCCGCAGCGGCACCGCTCCGGCGCCGCGCCAGCGCCGCACCGCACCCATGTGGCTTCTCCCTCACTTTAGCATGTTCCTCGGCAGCCCTGGATTTATAAATAGGCTATAGGCCATGACCTAGGGGCGGCAGCGTCCTAGGGGGGCGGCATATTTTGTATATCGCGCGGCGGAAATAAAATGGCCTAGGTATCTTCCTTTTTTGGTCGGGAAATGCTATTATGCATCCCCGGAAGTACTAGGGAGGACAACCGGGGTATGTGGGCCTCGCTGCGACCGATGAGATGGTAAGTGGCCGCAGCTCTACCCACTAAAACCCGACCGTGTTCCTTTGAGTGAGGGTGCTCGGACACCCCCCAGGCCGATGCCCCGAGCTCCCAGGATGGCCTAGGTACCTACACAGTCATAAAAAATATAAATCCGGCACTAATAATTCCTCGAGCTCCCTAAGAGATATCAAAGGGTTTGTGGTTGGTTACCGCTGCCGATCCTAGTGACACAGGAGTTACAGTGGTAGAAATATGTGGTCGGCCTTGAAACCTAATAAATAATCTAAGGGACTTAAAGGGACCCTCCGGAAAAGTGACATAGCGATAACTTCCCGCGGTCTCTCAAGAATTGTGGCAGCGGTGAATCTGGCACAACAATGAGATCGATGCATGCCACAGCTCTGATATTACGAAACCCGCCTTAATTGATTAAACTAAATATTTTGTTTAACATTTTTATTGCTGCCGCAGTGCTCAATTTGTTTTATGCCGCAAACGAGTAGCCATTAATTAATTATATTGTAGTTACTCTCAATGTCTCAATAAAAAAATGAAATATATATATATATATATATATATATATATATATATATATATATATATATATATATATATATTATTTTAAAATAAATAAAAAAATAATAGAAATAAAAAAATTATATATATATATATATATATATATATATATATATATATATTATTTTTTTATTTCAACAATTGAGTGCTAAGTATATTTTATTAATAAACGAAAGACCAAGCCACACGTAAGGTTCCTAAACACGATCTTTCGATTCAAATAGCATATATCAATAATGATCTTGAGAGTTGAGCATGATCTTAGCCATGAAAATGGTTTATCAACAACTACTTCGTCTCTGTCGCACTCAGAGACGAATTTTATTAGGGCTTCCCTCGTATTCACAGAACAAATTTTTTGTTTTAAATATCAACAGCTAGTGAAGTGGTGGGGGGCGTCATTTCAAATTACACAAGGGCTACTTAACTATAATGATTAAACGAATATTAGAACATAAGCCTCATACATTATCTGTAACTCTTTTACTATTCTCTCTGAGTACAGTCGTTAAAACCCTTTTGCGTCAGTTTAGTTCACGGACCGTGAACTAAACTGGCGAATGCACCCTCTAGCTACGGCCGTAGCTAGAGGGGGGCATTGGGGGGCAATGCCCTACCTTAAAAATATCGAAACCCTATAGATTCTAGAAAATCAATCAATTTTGATATTTTTTTACTTCGACGGTCGACCCTACCTGTAACCAATGCTACCCTACCTCAAATCTGACTCTACCTACCTACAGCCCTGTAGGTACACGGTTAGACCATACAAATGGTTTTAACTTTTACTGTACCTAAGTAGAAATACGTATCTATAATAAGTTGTAAAGACTACGAGAGAAGCCTTACTCTAAAGAATATTAACTTTCACACATTATTCTTAGCTGACCTGACACAGATTTTCCTGTTTTTCCTTGTTTAAGTGTCTGGTAACTGCTAAGTAACTATTATAGTTACTGCTTAACTTCATAACAAAATATTTTTTATTTAGTTCAATAGTAAATAGTGCATACTGCTAGTAGAAGTGAACTAGTGTGTCTTACAGCTGTCTATCTTTTTAACCGCTAAGCCGAAATTGATAAAATTTGGTGCTTCTATACATATTATAAAATAAAGTCGCTTTTTTCCCTCATGTCCCTTTGTTCCCTTTAATCTTTAAAACTACGCAACGGATTTTGATTATTCTTTCAGTGTTAGATAGCCCATTTATCGAGGAAGGCTATAGCCTATAGGCTATATTTGATCACGCTGAGACTAAAAGAAGCGAAGAAATAGAGAAAAATGTGGAAAAAACGGGGAAAATTATTTGAAAGGGCTAACTTGAACGCGCTAATCTCAGGAACTACTGGTTCGATTTCAAAAATTCTTTCAGTGTTAGATAGCCCACTTATTGAGGAAGGCTATAGGCTATATTTTATCACGCTAAGACTAATATGATAATGTGGAAAAAACGGGGGAAATTATTTGAAAGGGCATAACTCGCGAACTATATATACTGGAGCAATTTTCATGTTATTTGGCACAGATAAGAAGTAGACCACGTGAAGGATCATAGGCTATCGATTTTAATCATTTTTCATCAGTGGCTATATTATATTTAATACCCGTGCGACGCCGGGGCGGGTCGCTACTCACTAGTAAAGCAATATAATATTAGGTATGTCGTTGGAAAGGACTTGGGAGTTGGGACTGTTCTTATTCCGAAAAGCTTACGGTTTCCACGTGATAAATGAATTTCAAAAGCAAGCAAATAGAGCTACTGTAAAACATTTTACTTCGCTAAATTAACTTGGCATTTTCGTCAATAGTTTTCAAAACAAGGGGCCTATAGTTAATATCTGCAGTTAACCAACAATAAGTAAGTAAAAAATCTTAAAAATCCTCGACCGATAGGTACTGGTCTGTTACATGTCGACGCCTCCGTGGTCCAGTGGTCTAGTCTAGAGTCTAGACTCTAGGTCTAGAGCGTCGCTCTTGACTCGGAGGTCGTGGGTTCGATTCCCGCGTTGGAAACACGTTATTTCCAAGTTTAGTTAGGACAATGCAGGCTGATCACCTGATTGTCTGACAAGTAAGATGATCCGCGTCGAATGGGCATGTAAAGTCGGTCCTGCGCCTGGTCTCTCGCCATTCGTGTCGGTCGTCCATCCCACTGGGTCATGAGAGTAAAGGAATAGAGAGTGCTCTTGTGTACTGCGCACATACCTGGGCACTATAAAATTACTCCTGCGTACCTGGCCTGGCTTCAGTGAAACCGGCCACCGTCACCGAAACCGGTGTGGGGAGAATTATTATATTATTATTAATGGTCTAGGACCAATATTATGTAACAGTCCAGAATTTGGAATTTGATTTAAAACAAGTACAAAACAATGCACTTTGCAAATAATCTTACTTATTAAAATTAAAGTTTAAACGTGCTGACCTGCTTACAAATTGAATTTTAATGTTGATGAGATGTGTACTGTAGCGCCATCTCTTGGTAGTGTTCAAATTTTCTTCTTTGTTTAAAGTTTAAAAATAATATTTTCGTATTTACTTATACATTATAAATACTCTCATCACAGCACATTCGTCTGAAACAAATAATAAGTTATTTTTACAAGTTTGTATTCATTCACCTTATGAACATAATATTTAATAAGAATGTTTGGCGGTTTTTAGATTAAGGAAACAATTTTGTAAAATACTTGAATAAAATAAAATACTTTGGCAATATGTATTACTCTGGTATTACTAAATAAATTTATAAGATCAATTAATAATTAATTGCTCGTATTTCTAATATATGTAGCGCCATCTACTAGAAATATCATAAGTTTAATTATTATATTATTGTTGAATTTTATCAGAATTCAGTCGGAATATGCGGTAATTTCCTTTTTTTTACTGATTATGGTAAGTAATTGGTATTTTACAACCAAAATACTAGGTGTATGTTATGAATGCTAACGAAAAAAACCTGTATTGCCAATAAGAGAGTAGATTAAAGGAAACAAAATCATATCTGGATACAAATTAATAAACCAACATTTAAAAAATACACTTTATTTTATACAAATACATAAAAATACTATTTCATGGGCATATTAACATAGTTTTGCTCATAAACCTTTACAATAGGATGAACTATGCTCTGGATTTGCTACGCAATTATTATTACCGTGTGTGAACGAAATAACAATAATATACAAAAACAGTAAGAAATGAAAAAGACGGAAACAACAGTCTTTGTCAGAATTTCTGTTGGTCACAACTGTCACAAGGAAAACCTGTGACCAACAATTAACAAATTAGTTGCAACCGATATTTACTTCGTTTATTTATGTGATTTACATTAATTTATGTGGTGAAACAAAGACGTAGTTGAGTGCTGCATAAACTTAACGTGGTTATTTGTGGTATAACCGGCTGTAAAATCCGTACTGAGCCCCATCCTTCTGTCCCTTTCGGGTGTATGCGCTTGGCAAATCCAGAGCATACTTGAACCTAGCCTTTACATTACCATCACATTTCATCACAAGTCATAGTTAAAGTAGTAGTGCCGTCTCTCCAGATCTCTAATCTCTACGATGTCAGTCTTGAGTCTCAGTTTTAGGATTTCCCTCCATATTGCTTCCCTGTGGTCTTTGTTGTTGATACCCATCCGGAGCAGCGTGTTGTCGTTGATACGAACCAGCGCTCTGCCAGTGATATCATGCTGAAAATAGTTTATTAACCCATCAAGCCCCATACGAGCACCGGTGATCGCGACAACAAATACAATGGCATTTCCAAGAGTCTCCGATCGAAGGATTAAGTATATAAGTACTACCAGAGAAGTTGATTCCTAGGCAGATTGAGACCTACGTAGTTTGGTCGAGTTATGTGAAATCCAGCCAATTACAGTTCATAACTTAAATTGAACTAGCTGTCCTGGCAAACGTTTCTTTGCCATAGTCGCAAAAACAATGGTCGCTCTTTATAGACAAATAACTTGCAATAAAATAAAATTGCGACTATAATAATTAAATATCTAAGCTACGAGTATCCTATCTCTCAAGTTGGAAAAAAGCACACATTAAAAATTAAAAAACATTAAAATCGGTTAAGTAGTTTAGGAATCCATCGCGGACAAACATCGTTACAGGTTTATATATTATATATTGAATTGACATAATCCGACCAGATGGCATAGGTCTGTCATCTGTCTATTAATCAACTTCTCTGAGGGTACATAAAGGCATAACTGATTTTCCTCCTGGAACAGTTTGGTCAAAATTAAATTGAAGGGCAATAAATAACACAATATTTATAATTACAGTTATAAGCTATAGTTTTTGCAATCTACAAGTGCGCGTAGCCTTTATTTGTAGTTGGAAATGCGAATAGACATTTTCGTTAGTGTGCGTACCTGACGGAGCAGTCAGTAGCGAGCGAGCCATGTACGCGTGCATAGATATGGTCACTCACACAACTAAGGTCGCCGCACACTCGTGGATTGCAAGTACTATACAGCTAGTAAATTCTTAGGAAAAATGTAAGATGCAATGACCGAGTTATACATGTAGAAAATAACTAGCCACTAGTCTCTAGATTTTTTTAAAAAGTCTACAGAAGCAGACTTAATTTATAATATTATGTATAGTGTCTACAGTTGTACATGTCAATTTGTGTTTGAGTACTTGAAAATTGTTTAGTTGATTGAGAAAGCAGGTTTTATTTGCAAAATACCTCATGAAATCTCTCCCAGTACAAACTGTAGTAATCACTACAGTGGCGCCGTAACCACTTTTGGACATCAGCTTCTGTCCATAGATACACTGCCTTAGGTCGGGTGGTCTTCACCTGAAAATTACATGCAACAGTGTTACACAACAACACTAACAAATATATGGGTACCACAACCCACAAAAACAACAAACATTTTCATCAATAAACATGCAAGAAAGCTTGAGTCCTAATAAATTGAAGATTTTTATGTTATCTATAAAATGATTGGCCACCGCGCGGAGAACAATCATTATTCTAATTCTGAGGCTTACCGTATAAGATTTTAAGCAATAACAAGGGAGCATGGAATTAATATATACTATGTATATATATATATATTAGTTATACGTAGTATATTATATTAATTCCATGCAAGGGAGTTAACCAAAGTTGCAAATGAGCTCTCTTGTTGCTATCTGAATATGATAATATTTACCTTCGTTTTGTTTGAATTCAAATTTGTATCCTCCACCATTTTAAATTACGTTCATTTACTTCATGTTATAATAAAATGCAATAAAAGTGCATAATTTCGCTATTTTTATAAAAAATATTGTTTACTGTTCAATGTAATTCTTCTTCTTATTAGTAAACAAATTACAAACTGTCTATGTCGATTGTCGATGTCAATGTCAATTTTTTTTACCCGACTACGGCGAAGCAAAAAGGAGGGTTATGATTTATATTAAATTTTACGGGCCTGGATTCTAGTCTTTTAGCCCAGTCCTTATAAAATACATCTCAGGGATGAGGGAACCAGTGTGAAGTGTGAACTGTACAGTGGAGAGTCTCCAAAAAAAGTGTCTCTCCAGTTTTCACTGGAGAAGTGGAGAGTGGAGACTGGAGACTAAAGTGTGGACAGATCACAAACGTCGGTAGTTGGTACGATTTTATCTGGCTAGAGCAGCCCGAGAGCAGCTAGCCTATCCCCAAGACCCAAGTTTCCCAACCCACCGGCGCGGCACCGGGACGATGCACATTTTATGCCCGCTGTACACTCTCGCCGAGAGCTCTCGGGCGAGAGTCTCGTGCGAGAGCCCCTTGCCCGAGTGGGATCATGTACATTCTCGCTTAGTTCAATCGCAGTTAAGAACTCAGACAAGATGGACGAAAACGACCATTCACCATTCACCATGCATCGAAAGATATCATTGTAATCCAAAGATTTATATTCATATTTAATTTTATTTCTCACAGATAATGACTAATAATGTCGTATAATATTGTTATTTTTCTGTTCTACACTGTCCAACGGCGGGACTAGTACTGAAAGACGTGAGAGTGTAATCCAAAGATTTATAATCATATTTAATGTTATTTCTCACAGATAAGTAATGACTCATAATGTCGTTTAATATTGTTATTTTTCTGTTCTACACTGTTCAACGGCGGGACTAGTACTGAAAGATGCGAGAGTGTACAGTAGTGCGCTCGTTTTCCTTGCGAGACCCTTTGTCTCGGGCGCAAAATACCGACAACGGACCGAGAGGGTCCGAGACAGGCGAGACGAGGCGAGCGCACCCATATACACTCTCGCACTCGGGCCGCCTCGCTGTGTCTCGGCGAGAGTGTACAGCCGGCTTTATGCCCGCTGTACACTCTCGCCGAGAGCTCTCGGGCGAGAGTCTCGTGCGAGAGCCCCTTGCCCGAGTGGGATCATGTACATTCTCGCTTAGTTCAATCGCAGTAAAGAACTCAGACAAGATGGAGGAAAACGACCATTCACCATTCACCATGCATCGAAAGATATCATTGTAATCCAAAGATTAATCATATTTAATTTTATTTCTCACAGATAATTACTCATAATGTCGTTTAATGTTGTTATTTTTCTGTTCTACACTGTCCAACGGCGGGACTAGTACTGAAAGACGCGAGAGTGTACAGCTGTAGTTCGCTCGTTTTCCTCGCGAGACCCTTTGTCTCGGGCGCAAAATACCGACAACGGACCGAGAGGGTCCGAGACAGGCGAGACGAGGCGAGTGCACCCATTTATGCCCGCTGTACACTCTCGCCGAGAGCTCTCGGGCGAGAGTCTCGTTCGAGAGCCCCTTGCCCGAGTGGGATCATGTACATTCTCGCTTAGTTCAATCGCAGTTCTGAACTCAGACAAGATGGACGAAAACGACCATTCACCATTCACCATGCATCGAAAGATATCATTGTAATCCAAAGATTTATATTCATATTTAATTTTATTTCTCACAGATAATGACTAATAATGTCGTATAATATTGTTATTTTTCTGTTCTACACTGTCCAACGGCGGGACTAGTACTGAAAGACGTGAGAGTGTACAGTAGTGCGCTCGTTTTCCTCGCGAGACCCTTTGTCTCGGGCGCAAAATACCGACAACGGACCGAGAGGGTCCGAGACAGGCGAGACGAGGCGAGCGCACCCATTAAAGCCGGCTGTACACTCTCGCCGAGACACAGCGAGGCAGCCCGAGTGCGAGAGTGTAAATGGGTGCGCTCGCCTCGTCTCGCCTGTCTCGGACCCTCTCGGTCCGTTGTCGGTCTTTTGCGCCCGAGACAAAGGGTCTCGCGAGGAAAACGAGCGCACTACTGTACACTCTAGCGTCTTTCAGTACTAGTCCCGCCGTTGGACAGTGTAGAACAGAAAAATAACAATAATAAACGTCATTATCAGTCATCATCTATGAGAAATAAAATTAAATATGATTATAAATCTTCGGATTACAATGATATCTTTCGATGCATGGTGAATGGTGAATGGTCGTTTTCGTCCATCTTCTCTGAGTTCTTATCTGCGATCACAGACTACTTAGGGATACTACGTATCTGCGATTGAACTAAGCGAGAATGTACATGATCGCACTCGGGCAAGGGGCTCTCGCACGAGACTCTCGCCCGAGACCTCTCGGCGAGAGTGTACAGCGGGCATTACACTCTCGCACTCGGGCCGCCTCGCTGTGTCTCGGCGCACATTGCACGGGGCTAGAGTAAAAAAAAAATGTTTATAATCTGTACCACTACCTCATTGTTCCCTTTGCCTGTCCTGAATGGGACGAATCAAACCAAAAAAAAAGTCAATGTCAATTTCTAATCTGTGGTCAATTTCAAAGTGTCAAAAAATTATGTCGGCTTTCGTCGGAGCAATAAAAATATAAAATATTTTTCACCAAAATCAATTCGGACCTTGGTTGTAAGTTCAAAAACACCAATTATATTGCTCGTATTAAAATGGTTCATTGAGTGCTTGAAATGGCCCAGAATTTGCAGAAAAAACCCGCGAAGGGTATCCTAAAAACTTCACGTAGTGTCGACAGTCAAGATAATGCTATGCCCTCGTCGAGTAAGAGGGCGAAGGAGCAGAGGTTCGACGAGATAAACATCATGGAGACGTTCCATCCGCCGGACAAGGATTACGGGCACATGAAGGTGGACGAACCGAAGACTCCGTACTCGGAGGCTGTGGACGGAGACTTGGAGCCGACTGACGAGCTGGACGCCAACATCCTGGCTGCGAAGCTGGCGGCCAGCATGAACAAGCCGCCCAAGTGTCTGGAATCTTCCTCTGATGATGACGAGGATGAGACAGAAGAGGAGCGCCAGCGGAGATTGGAGTTTAAAAAGAAGAGAAAAATTCACTATAATGAATTCCAGGTACACTTGTAGAATTATATGTGCATTCCAATATTTAATTTCTTATGCCGGTTCTTCCTGGTGGGGCTAGTTTACAGTGGTGGGTCTGGTTAGTGGTAGGTCATCACATAGACTTTTTGTAAATATTTGATTCAAATTTACTCAAGTATATAAAACTCTTTTTATTTTTAATAATAAGTACAAATTCATTGTCTTGAGACTCGCAGAATGCAGTTAAAATGGGATCAACACATTGCCAACATTGTCAAGAAAGCCAACTCGTTTGTTTACTTAGTGAAGAGGACCTTTCAAGTTGTAACAATTGACCTATTCTTGAAAATATACAAAACATATATAAGACCTCTACTGAATATGGATTCCAGATTTGGAGTCCATATTTTCATAAGGATATTGATCTTTTAGAAAGTGTACAAAGAAAGGCAACAAAAATATCGAAAGCGCTTCGACATATGAGCTATGAAGATATATTAAAGGCATTGCGCCACATGACGCTAGAAGATAGGCGCCTTCGTGGAGACCTCATAGAGACATACAAAATATTAACACATTGTTACAACGTGCCAGAGCTTGAAGATATTTACATTAGGAAAGATGTAAAATCCAGGTCAACTCGAGGTCATCATCTCAGACTAGAACGTACACGTGTAAACTCGCTTGTTGCTCACATTTTCCTAAGTAATAGAGTTGTGCAGACTTTGAATATGTTGTCCGAAGATATTGTATCTGCACCAACTGTTAACAGCTTTAAAAATAGACTTGACAAATGGTTGATGACAAAAAAGTCCTACAAAAGAAATTAATAACGAGTGTAAGAACTGCAACACTGTATGATATGGTCACATCAGCTAAATGCTGCTAGATCATTAACAATAAATTTTTTTTTTTTTTTTTTGTTAATTGCTTGATCTTGCAATCAGTCCTCGAACTATGAGCAGATGTGTTGTGTGGCTTATGGCATGGAGAGTTAGTTTCCCAGCGGAGACTACTCTTTAGGAATCTGGTCGCCTATGGCAGCTCCAGTTCTAAGATTTGACGTCGTTTCAGGCGTCTAAATGACTCTGGGACAGTTAACTGAACAGTTAGTTGGTTTGGATGTTTTAGGAGTCGGTTTTTGTAGTTATTGACAGTAGATTCGATTTCCTCCTTTACTGTTTTAAGGTTTAGGTAGTTATGGACCTCTTCATTTTTAGTGAACCAGGGTGCATTTGTTATTTGTTTAAGTATTGAGTCTTCAGCTCTTTGTATGATTTTTATATTTGAGTCACAGGCTGATCCCCACAGTTGGACCCCATACATCCATACTGGTTTTAAGATGGCTTTGTAGACAATAACTTTGTTCTCAAGTGATAACTTGCTATTCCTCCCAAGCATCCAATGTAGATCTCGGAACCTTGTATTTAGTTCGTTTCTTTTGGCTTGTATGTGGTTTTTCCAGGTCAATCGACGGTCAATGTGCATACCGAGATATTTGACGGTGTCGCTATGTGGTAGTTGTTGGTCACACAACGTTACTGGTGGACAATTTTCTCTTCTAAGTGTAAATGTGATGTGCACTGATTTTTGAGCGCTTGCTTTAATTCTCCATTTTTTTAACCAATTTTCTACCTTGTTGAGACTTTTTTGTAATGTATTAGATGCTTTGTTTTTGTCTTTGTTTGTAGCTAATATGGCTGTATCATCGGCAAACGTTGCCACGATGACATCAGGAATCTGAGGTAAGTCATAAGTGTTTATCAAGTACAGGTATGGCCCGAGGACTGATCCTTGAGGGACACCTGCATTAATCTCATGGATAGATGACGTGCAGTCTCCATCCCTAACTTGGAAGAGCCGTGCGGTCAGGTAAGACTTAAGTAACAGGTAGTATCTATGTGGTAGTTTGGTCTTTATTTTGTACAGTAGCCCCTCATGCCACACTTTATCAAAGGCCTGCTGTATGTCTAGGAAGGCTGCTGAGCAATATTCCTTTCTCTCTAAGGATGTTCTGATGACCTTGCATACTCTATGTATTTGCTCTATTGTAGCATGTTCCCGTCTGAATCCAAATTGGTGGTCGGGTATGACAGATGTCTCGTTCATAAGTCTTGCAAGTAGGATCTTTTCAAATATTTTTGACATAGTAGGCAAAAGACTTATTGGTCTGTAAGAGGTCCGTTCGTTCGGTGGTTTGCCAGGTTTTGGTATCATTAGGATTTGTGATACTTTCCATATGCTAGGGAAGTAATTAGTTCTCAGGATACCGTTAAAGAGCATAGTTATGTACACTATGGCTTTCCGTGGAAGCTCACTAAGCACTTTTTTGTCGATTAGGTCGAAACCCGGAGCCTTATTGTTTTCGACATTTTTTATGTATTTAAGTACTTCTTTAGGAGATGTAGGCTTGATTGGGAGATCCATTTGGAGGTCTTGTTGGAGAACATCTCTTATTTCACTGTCATCCGTTTCTTGTTCGGGGTTATTGGGGGTGAATATTGTCGAGAGGTGGTTGGCGAATAATTCTACTTTTTCCTCAGTTGTTCTTGCCCACTGATTGTTGTCAGTCCTGATTGGGGGTTTGGGTAGTGTTGGTCCTTTCAGAGATTTGCACGCCTTCCAGAGGGAATAGTTGGTCGATATGGTTGGTGTTAAGGATTCTAAGTAGGATTCTGTGGAGTCACTAATATATTTGTCTATTTCACCTTTTAGTTCTTTGGTGGCTTTGTTATAGGCTTTTTTGTCTGCTGGATGGCCACTGATATGCCAAACTCGCCGCAACCGTCTCTTTTCCAGTATTTTAATTTTCAGGTGGTCCGGTGTGGTTTTCATCATTTCTCTTGGTTTAGTGTTTTCTGGCGTGCACATCCAACAACACCTTTGTATCAATGTGGTAATTTCTTTAGCAGCATTTTCAATGTCCACATTAGTTTTTAATGCTGTTTTCAGATTGATGTTTTCCGTCACTAACTCTCTAAACTCGTCCCAGTCCGTTTTCTTACTATAGAGTTTTAGTTGTTTTTCTGGCTGTTGGAGGTTCGTACCGATGGAGAGCATAACAGGGGTATGATCCGATGATCCATCAAAGCATGGTTTAAGGTTGTAGACTTGGTCTTTAAGCCCCTTAGTGATAAAGAAGTCTAGTACGTCGGGTAGTCTGTTGACATCTGTAGGCCAGTATGTTGGCTCGGCACTAGCAATAGGTATAAGATGTAATTTGTCAACGGTCTTTTTGAGTTCCCTTCCGCGTGTAGTAATGAGCCGGGACCCCCAATAGGTATGCTTGGCATTCCAGTCGCCTCCTGATACAAACCGGTCACCAAGACTACTCAGATACTGATGAAAGTGGGCCTCAGTTATTATGTGCCTAGGGGGACAGTATACGGATGAGATGTTAAATGTGTTGTATTTGTCTTCAATCAGGATATTTGTTGCCTGTATGTGTGCCGAACAAAAGCTTGGTAGTTCATGATGTTTTATAGACTTCTTAATGATTATAGCTGTACCACCATGTGCTTTGCCATCCGGGTGATCTGTTCTATATGTATAGTAATCCTTAATGTTAATTTGATTTTTCTTAGTACAATGTGTCTCTGATACTAATAGGACATCAATGTTATGGAGGTCAATAAATGTTTCTACTTCGTTCTTGTTAGGGGCTAGTCCGTTTATATTCCAGGTGGCTATGTTTATGTTGGTTATTATACCCATTTATGGCAGTTTGCTAAGCATTGTTGTAATGAGACCCATGAGAGTGCTCATTTGTTGTAGGAGTATGTCGAATTTTTCTGATTGCTTAATGATTAGTTTTTCTAGTTGTGTGTATTGGTTGGGAGATTCTGGTGTTATTTTATTATTTGCTTGGTTTGTTAGTTCTCTGACTACCGTTGCATACGTGGTTTCTTTGTTAGCTTGTGTATAGCCACTTTGTTTCATTGTTTTTTTGTCGGAGTCTTGTTCAGATTTTTGGTCTTTATTACTTTCTGTTCGGCGGTAAGTATATCGTGTTGTCTTTCTTGCCTTAATCTCTTTATATATTTCGCATCCCTTATAATTAGCCGGATGAGGGCCTAGGCAAAGTGCGCAAAGTGCTGGTGTGTTGCGGTCTGTTTTTGGGCATTCGGATGTCTTATGCGGCTGTGCGCATTTGACGCAGCGAAATGGTCGCATACAGTAGTTCTTAGTGTGTCCGTATTGCTGGCATCTTTGACATTGTACAATAGTCGATTTTTTCTTAGGATCTTCTATGGCTACTTTTTGGTGGTAGATAAATTGTATATCTTTAACTGCTTTATTGTTTGGACCTTGCAGCATATTAATGAAGAAGGTAGACGTTGGCTTCTTTTCAGGTCCATAGCGGGCATTGATAATTTCTCCTACAATGGTATTTCCAGTCTTTTCTATGGTTTTTTTAATTTCTTCATGAGGTGTTGTGTGATGTAGTTTCTTTATAACAACTCTGTGGAACCTTTCGTCTTTTCTTTTGAATGTATGTCCAATTAGTCCATTTTCTCTGACTAGCGCGATGAGATTTTTGTATACATCAACATTGGTGGTGATAATTCTAAGTTGGTTTTTATTCACCATTTTGTATGTAAACTCAGATTTTTCAGCAGCTGTTTCCAGGAGTTCGGTAAGTTTATGTACATTTTCAATGCCATATAGTACTATTGGTGGTGGTCGACTAACTCTTTTTTCTATTATTTCGGCATCAGTGTTTTCTGTCAGATCTATAGGTAATTGGCTAAAGCTGTTTGAAATATTTATTCCATCGGATGGTGGTGGAGTTGATAGTTTCCTTTTTTTTGATTTTCTGGCTACTGGTACTTTCTGCCAGGTAGGAGGATTGACCTCAGAGCTGACTTGTGTCCTATCAGAATTTTCTTCAGCATTTTCTTCTGGTTCTCCTGCACTATTTTGTATATCTTTTGGTTTAGTGTTAAAGAAGCTAGGATGGAATGCTTGCTGTACATATTTTTTGGTGTTTATTTATTTATTTATTTATTAACAATAAATAAATAAATAAATATTTTGAAGTAAATTTTTGTGCAGGAACCTAGGTAATTACTATTTGAAACTAAAAAATAACTCAAACATGTAAAATATTTTCGTATGAGAAATTCCAAGGGTACCCGGCCTCTTAATAAAAAAATAAAAATTTTTAACTTTAAAAAATATGACTAGCTGGCTAACGGCCCCGTGGGGAAGTGCGGAGTGTGGGCGGGCCACATCTAGCAACATTTGCAGCAAGTGCGTAAACAAGTCACAATTCGAAAAAGTGCGGCGAAATTGAACCGAAGTTCGGCCGAACTTCGGCCGAATTTTTCATTTTTACCGAATGTTCGGCCGAAGTTCGTATTCGGTTCAAACCACATTCGGCCCATCACTACCAATTATTTTTTGTATTTTCTATGATATTACTAAATTAATAATATAATACTTGTTACACTTCTTACCGGACAGGTAGTGTATTTAGTGTGTTAAAAGTATATTATTTCTTATCAATAAATAACAGATAAATATCTATTTATGACACTATAAATCTACAAATTTATTAGAAATTGATAAAGTACAATGAATTTGTATTATTTCAGCTTATCATTAACTTAAATAAAGCCGATATACAAATAGATAAAGTATGTGCTTATAATTTGTCGTGTTGCAACTACGAATAATAAAAAACTAAGGAAGAGTAACTCCGTCAAAAAACATGCTCCAAAATACTTGTCAAAAAAGTGTACCTTAGGTTCACTTTTCATACATTTGCAATATTTAGGTGACCTTGAGCGGTATAAAGGCTGACGTTATATGACAGTTCGAATGGAACCAAATTTAAAACTGTGTTAGTATGGGAGTTACGTTTCCTGGTTTTATTATTCGTAGTGTAGCAATATGTTTTTAACATAATAGGTTTACAGTAGGTGTTACCGATGTGATTAAAATACATAAATTCAGGAATTATGTTTACTATATTATACTGTGTGTACAAAACAACTTTAGTTAAAATTAGTCATAGTCGTCTGTTCCTAAGTCATTTAGTAATGATTAAGTACACAGAAACACATTTTGTTTTCTAAAATCTGAAAAACAAAACAATTAGGTGCCACAAAACACCCTGTTAACATTATGTTCCAGCCTTGGGGAAGACACTATTGTTATATCTAATAGGCACTTGACTTAAGAATGACCTTCTTAATTATCACCAAGCTGACATATTTTAAAAATATTCTCCAGCTGACCTAGTTTTTCTGTTAAGGCTATGTCACATGCATTGTTCTGTTGCGTTGTACCGCCGCAGCTTTCGCGGGTCTGCTTCAAGGTTTAACATTAGGGTCGATTCAGACTGCAATGCAATGCGTAGATGCACTTCTAAATTTGTATGTATTTGACAGGACTTAAATTGCTTGAGACTTCATGTAAGTCTGTCTATTCAATATATATTTATAAATGCACCAGCTGTCCCGGCAAACGTTTCTTTGCCATATTATATAAAGTATATCGCCCGTATATGTCACCGTTATATGGCAACGTCCATCGCTATTCCGTGACCCGCGTCCTACCCGCGTCGCATAAACAATGTTCGCTCTTTATAGACAAATAATTTGCAATAAAATAAAATTGCGACTATAATTAAAGATCTTAGCTATCTTATCTCTCAAGTTGGAAAAAAGCACACATTAAAAAAAAACAAACATTAAAATCGGTTAAGTAGTTTAGGAATCCTTCGCGGACAAACATCGTGACAGGAGATTTATATATATATATATAGATTTACGCGTCGCATAGCGGTCTGAATTAACCCTAATGTGGTCATTTATAGCCACAATGCAACAAATAAAAATATCATAAATAAATTAATTCTCCAAAATCCATTTTTTATTATATAAGTATAACTTAAGTATATAATATTGTTTATGCTAAACAAAATTAGCATTTTATAAAACTTAATTTCTTATTGGAATTTCATACATATTTCCAGGCACTACAACTGGCGAGACAATTGATGGCACAAGAAGAAGAAGAAGATGAAGAGGAGGAGAAAGGGGGCACTTCGGCCACCTGACTGCCCTCTGCGGTACACAACATTACGCTTAGTTGATATTGTAGGTGAGAATAATAAACATAATATTAAGACAGTACCCCTCAATGTTACATAAACACACATTTATTAATGTGAATTTCATGCACAAAATAAGGCTGTGTGTGTATGAATATGTTGTTTATGTCTTCCATACACAAAAATTTTGGAACAAAGATTGTGAACTACTATACAATATGCTAGGCTAAAGTAAATGCAGTTGACAGCTGCACGTTGTTACCTTTTGACGTGGCATTTAAAGGCGACTTATGTGTATTTGAGTATCATAATATTATTATATTAAGGGCCTGTTTCACCACTTACTGATAAGTGCCGAATAGGCTATCCACCACTTAACTTGACAGATGAAGTATGGAGAATCTGTCAAAAATGTTGTGAATAGCCTATTCGGCACTTTATCAGAAAGTGGGCCCTTAATGTATTAAATAAAAACATTTCTCTTTTTTTTCAGGGCATGGGTTGTGCTCCAACGGACAATATGTTAGAACGAGTTGTTCATTGTAATTGTAGTATGCTGTTCCCGGAATTGCCTGTTAGGGTAATTGCTTATACGTTCAAAAATAGAAATATTGCGCTTGGAGACTGTGATGCATATAAAATAATAATATGTCTAGTAGTTTCGTTCTAAAATCTAAATCATGGTTCTAACTGTACCTTATCCGCGTTAGGGTAAACTCACACAGAATTATGCCGCAGCGTTTTTAAGATAGCGATTGAACTTAATAAAGTTTTTTTTTTTAATTCTATCTTCAAATTGTAAAAAAGTTTATTTGACAGTTTTTGAAGTGTAATATTACTAATGAATAGTTATATAAATTGTACAGAAATAATGATTATTCTCATTCAATATTATTTACACAAATTTTATAACTAGATATTTTATCACAAATGTTTTTACTCGTTAACAATCCTAATAGTTCCTTTTAATTGCCATATCAAATTCCTTGGCCATAATTACAGGAAAAATTTCACAAATATATTATGTTAAAGAGAAATACTGTGGTTTTTAAGTCAAGAAATCAATTTTGTCAGCTATTTATGTTGACTTTTAATGCTAACAGCTGTGTATGTATGCAAATTATGCTGGTAAATTTTGTTTAACTTTGATCGTTTGCAGGAGTATATACCAATAAAGCTTTACAAAATAATTTATAGACTTTGGCGTCAAACCACACCGAGATAACACGCGATGTGGCGCTGCACTATAAATAGCTCTTCAAAATTATCTTATGGGGCTTGATAGGTTAAAATGATACACTGTCGAATTTCAAGCTGCACAGAACTCCGTAGCGCAGTGCCGGTCTTGCCAAGAAATGTAATATCCTAACGTGAATTTTAATACGCCATTTAAAGTGGCAGCGCTGCGACGCGTTTTGGTGTGTGCTGACCCTTATAATAGATGTTACTATAATCGTAAAAGCTTTTTACTGAAACTAGCATAAAATCCATGGTGCTCAAACCATGAATAACCGAGCTTTACAACTGAGAGCGTACATTTGTTGTACATCTAAATTTAAACTAATAATAAGATTCATTTTGAGCATGATCAAAAATTATTAAATGTGGATATACTCTGTAACTGTCGCACTCAAGATAAACATAAAGAAGGATGTCCATATCTGACCTGTCAAAAGTTTGACAGTTAGTAAAATGTATAACGAAGTAATATAGTGCCACAAAAAGCATATTTTTATCTGATTCAAAGAATAAAAGTACTCAAAAATCTGCAGTAAGGAAAAAAAGTTACATTTTTTTTTTGTTTATTTTATATTCTATTAAAACTTGTAATGTTAGCAACACCCAGCGCTTTTAAGTTGGATTTTCTTATTTCTACTTATATATAGTACCACCTAAAAAGTTACAGATTGCATAAGTTGTGTGAAAAAGGGGTCCTTAATAATTATATAAAATGTATATCGAAAAACATTTTAAAAGTGGCTGTATGGGCATTGGGCTTTGCCCGTACATTAAAAAAACCGAAGTGTCAAAACTGCAACGTTCGCTTTGATAAATCATTTTTGATCTGATCTTTTGTAGTCCTTCGTTTGCTTTTGTGTCGATGTAGACGCCTAGCGTACGTGTAAATTGTAATTTGTCAGTTTTATTATTATCTAGTCTGTATTTATCAGTTTTATTATTATACACAATAAAATAAAAAAAAAAGTTTGACAGGTCAGCCTATGTATGGGCAGTGGTCGTCCTTCTTTTAATACCTCATTAGTGGGAATCGCAGTCACAATATATTTTCAATTGTCGCGACAGCCGGGTGCCGCTTGGGGATTGATGGGTTAATGAAGAGTTTAACACATACTGTATGGGACTTATGTCAAAATCTTCATTTAATTAGAGTAATGTTATATGTATTAATGTTCGTATCTTAGTGCGGCAATAAGTATTAAGATAGTGCTGCTTAAGTATGTCAATAGTGTATTTAATACCGTGGGAGTATTTGACTTGCATTAGTCAGAGCTGATAGCTGTTATATACGACCTTGTTTACAAGTTAAAATAATGGGCATTGTCCAAAAAAAATCACATGTACTTTTTATATTTTTTTTTCGTTAAAATAGGGTATTTTAAGAATATAAATTAAGTAATTTTGAAATTCATTGCCTAGTTTTTTCTCAATAAATTTTTAAAGTTTCGCTCTGACGTCATCATCGGCGGCCAATTGACCTCTGCAGTATGTTTTAATTTCTTTAATCTTATTTATAATGGCTGGTTCGTCAAATGCAAGTTTTCATTAAGTGAAAACTGATACGAGAAGCTTACCAAAAGTTCGAAACGTAATGTTGGTCGAATTTATTGCTAATTTAACGCCATTGAAGGTCAAACTAAGGTTAAACATATTTGTTCAGAAATTGTAACTAATGGGTATTTTTTTCGTTTATATACAGAAAAATGATCACTGACCTTATTCCTCAAAATGTTTTTGTAATGAGCAAAATAAAAAAAAAATGGACAATCCCCATTGCTACAGATTATTGATTTGATTTATAACTACATATTTTATTAATATTTATGTACCTATGCAGATACCAATATAACATTTCGTTTTTGTATTTACTTGTAGGGGGTAGAAGCAAGATTAAATTGAAAAATATTGTGCTAATAAAAATAGAAAGGGTTATAGTTAATCCTTTAGAAAATCTTTGTAAGGGTTCGTTTCCACTGAAGCGGAGCTTAGCGGTGCCTGAATTGACCAATCGTGCTATTCCAGCGGAATGACAGCGAAGATTTCGAGCATGGTGATTGGTCATTTCGGCACCGCTAAGCTCCGCTCCGCGTCAGTGGAAACGCGGCCTTAAGCTTGTCAACTCGAGTGCCAAATTTTTTTTAGTAGCTAGGTACATAGTTTTTGACATTTACTTTTACCCAAGCTTTTGCAGTAAAATAAAATGTGCATAAGTAATGTGATTAGAACGTTACGTTTAGAAAGTAGGGTCGCACCGATAAGGCGACGCAATGCAATGGAGCAATGTGGCTTCACCCTTATTTAATATTTTTTTTATTAAAAACAACTATCAGCTCTTTTATAAAGCAACTTGTTTTAACATATTGATATTGCTGAATGTTGACGAATTTAATGTACCTACCTACACCTATGTATATGGAACAAAAATATATTTTCATAATTTATCTTAAATTATACATTGACAAGTAAATTATTCTAAACGCAATGAGGTTATATTATTTAAAGTTAAATTTAAACGTACCCGATCGAATTTCTGTAGACACAACCGCGTCATTATGACGTCATTGGTCTACAGAAATTTTTAACGAGTTGTATCATTAAAAAATTATGTGAATAACTAAGAAAAAAATAAAATAAAGTACTTATAGGTAAGGAATTACCAACTATTCTTACCTCAAAATATATGACCTCATTGTAAAACTATTTAGTCATTGAATTAAATTCGGCTGGACTTGTGATAGAGCTAGGTTAGCAGCGAGCATAACAATCAGTGCATCGGCACGATTTTGTTCTAAATATAGCAGAAAACGATTTGCGATGGGAGACTGCCACAGTGCGACTAGTCAAACGTAGGTTGAGGCCTGTAGCTCTACCATGAGTTTAAACTTTAGAGCTATAGTTTTTATCGTTACTCGATAGTCGATACCGACTACGTAAATTTTTAACCCCAATTACACCAACGTCTGTTGGTGTTAACAGCTTGTTAAAATGTCATGTTTTCTCTTTCATTCATAAAAAAAAAACGAAAGAGGTAACATGTTACTAATTCGAGCGTTAAGTTTAACAGTCTTTGGTGAAATTGGGGCTTAGTATGGCAAATTTCACAGCGGTCACTTGCGGAACTAAAATCGCCATACTAAAAATTTACGTAGTCGGTATCGAGTTTCGACAAAAACTATAGCTTTAAACTCATGGTAGAGCTAGTAGTATTCTCTTTGATTAGTGATTAGTGCAAGTGATTAGTGCAGGTGATTAGTAATCAGGAAAAGAGCGACTGATTAGTGCAAGTCCTTTAATTTCTCCTAATCGCTAATCACTTGCACTAATCACCTGCACTCGCACTAATCAAAACGAATACAGGCCTTAAATCAGCATAGGCTTGAGTCTTGACATAGCTATATTCAGTACATAGCAAAGCTTGTATGACGGTAGCTAAGTAGTATGTATGTGCCCTGTCTACTGTTTGTTCTGTCCGTTGGTTAATATTATAACAAGAGTATTTATGTATACCTTTGCAATGATTATATTATTATTATCGGTCAATAATTTTCGATTATAGCATGCGAAGAAATTAGCAATAAAAAGATGTATTTTATAGTAGAATATCTATATTTAGTGTTCGAAAGGCATGTTAGACCACTTTGGTCTGTTTAAGTAAATAAAAATTTTCAGTCAATTTGAAATTATTAAATTAATAGGTTGTTCGACGCTATGTACCTTATATTATGTCAAGTATTAGTGTTGAATCAGGCAAGAAATATTGAAAATCAGTAGTCAAATTAATTAATCACGAGAATTTTCAGAGAATGAGTTTTGACCGAATGTAAATTAAGATCTTTAGGGTGAAGCCAAACGAGCTTAATTTGTGAGTTGTGAGTCGCAGAATTTATGCCGCGTACCTAAATATCTTTTCAGTTTTCATACAAATCATGACTCACAAAATAATTACGCTCGTGTGAATCAAACAGGACTTTTGTATGAAACTGAATGCAGCAGAATTCTGCCGAACCGAAATTCTGCGACTCACAACTCACAAATTACGCTCGTTTGGCTTCGCCCTTATTGTAAAGATGCGTCCAGATTATGTCGTGAGTATTGACATAATATTAAAGTCGTGACTCGTGAGTCGTGACATAATATTATGTTATCTATGTACAAGTTGGTGTAAGTACTGTAGACGACACACAAACTTGGAAAATGTTGTGGTCACATTTACGTTTAGGTATCAATCTGAACGCACCTGGGTTCGAACAATTTACATCTCTCAATGTCTATTTTTGTTACAGAAATGATGTAATCGTTTTATTTGTGAATGTGGTTAATTACAATGAGTATTGAATACCGAGGGACATTATGGAAGAAAAAACTCTCATTGAGTTAAGTTTTGTAAACGTTTTTAGGGTTCCGTACCCAAAGGGTAAAAACGGGACCCTATTACTGAGACTTCGATGTCTGTCCGTCTGTCCGTCTGTCTCCAGGCTGTAACTCAAGAACGGTAATAGCTAGAGAGTTGAAATTAAGATTGAAATTGTATTTGAAATAAAGTTGAAATACAGATTATGTATTTCTGTTGCCGCTATAATAACAAATACTAAAAACAAAATAAATTAAATATTTAAGGGGGGGCTCCCATACAACAAACGTTATTTTTCAAACATTTTTTGCTTGACACTTGAAATTTTCACAAAAGCCTTAATTATATGTGTACTTTAATAATTAAAAATAATATTTAAATAAAATAATAATTTAAGGGGGGCTCCCATACAAAAAACGCAACAACGCCTATTTTTGCTCTATAACGGTACGGAACCCTTCGTGCGCGAGTCCGACTCGCACTTGGCCGATTATTTTTTCTAAATAAAACATTAAGTTATCTGTAGGTATCTATTTAGAACTGCCTGTGCGGCTTTCGCCAAAATCATAATTTAGTCTCTTTGAACTGACTTGAGGATTATAAGGGCTAATTTGCATCACCACAGGACTTACAATAACTGTAGGTAACTGCTGTTGTGTTGTGACTTGTGAATGTACGGTGGCTATCGCTTATCATCAGGCGACATGTCTGTTCGTTTCTAAATTCATTTAAAAAATTAGCTTTTATTATGATTTAAAGGGTCCATTCACGGCAGTCCGGCGTGCAGGACCGCAAATTGACATAGTTCACTCATTGGTTCACACGACCGGAAACACCGAGTGTGAACCAATCAGTGAGCTATGTCCATTTGCAGTCCTGCACGGCGAACTGCCGCGAATGGGCCCTTTTATGACACAAACGCCATTTTTTTCTATATTTATGTGTGGCATTTTATAGGTCCTCGATTTACTTTTTGCTATAACTTGAAAATAACCTATTTTTAAATCTAGTGCATTGTTAGCTATTTAAAAAATAGATTCTTATATTTTGTTTTTTCGCAGAAACTTAATTTACAAGAGTACTTTTGTATTATTTGTGTAAATAAAAATGACTACCTATGACATTCTCTTGTTTTATTTTATAGTGCATAGGCAGGTAATAAGTGCTTACTTAGTATAAAAAATAATTGAGTAAGTATAATGGGTTGTTTTCTTTTTATCATCTCCACCAGACGGCGCGACGGTAGACACTTCTACTAGATTTTCTATTGGTTCCCCACCGATCTGAAATTATCTGCAGGTTGGCATCCTGACTACATATTGGTTGTGTTTCTAAAAAATATCAGTGTACTGTCAAGTATGACATAAATCAAAATATCTTAAACCTAAGCGATCATTGGCCTAAGCGATTAGGCCACTATACTGGTAATAGTTTAGGAAAACACTGTTAAAATAAAAACTTGTCAAAGTGACAATTGACAACTGAACGGCCTTGTGGCGGCCATGTTACTTTGGAACTTCTTCTACTTTTTATTGTTGGTGTGGTTTTTATTATGTTTATTAATGGTAAAATAATTGCCATTATATATCCGTTATCGTGCACAAGTGCAGGTAAGATGTTGTCAGAACCAAAATTTATAATTCCTGTGACATTTGGTGTGAATAACGATAAATACGGCTATTTCTTCCGTGAGTTTTAACTAAAACATCGTTATAATAACTTTATTATCCTATTCATTGGAATATCATTGTGTCTTTTTCAAATTGAAATGTATCAAGTTTTACATTCTTTTGCCCAGTTTTGTAGTAATTGTTGATGGCATTCCCTGGTATTACCGATATTTGTCTACCCATACGCCATCTAGTTACTAAAATGGAAGCTGTTTGACAATCAAATTAAAAAAATAAGAGAATGCCCCATTATTAGTTTCAACTTTATTGTTTTACATAATTATTACGAAAATTTCCTCGAAGGATACAAAGGAAATACTGTCTGTCTGTCTGTTACCTCTTCACGTCCAAACCACCAAACCGATTATATTGAAATTGGTATGGAGATACTTTTAGTCCCGGGAAAGGACATTTTTATATAAAATAAGTAATAACTTATAAGAAGAGGACAAACGAGCAAACGGGTCACCTGATGGACAGCATACGACTGTCGCCCATCAGAAAACTCGCAACATCAGAAGAGCTGTAGATGCGTAATGCGTTGCCGGCCTTTTATAAGGAAATACGCTCTTTTCTTGAAGGTTTGCAGGTCGTATTGGTCCGGATATGATATGATACAGGTAACAGGATACTTTTATCCCGGAAAAATGTATGGTTCTCGCGTGATACATAAATTTTGGCGCACCCAGCATAATAAATGTTGGACCATCTCCATAATTTTGGATTTAATTGAAACCAAAGACAAGAGACAAAAGTATAAACCAAATTTTTAATCTGTAAGCGTCAGCTCTCGTCTTGACAGCTGTCACATTCTGTTGTCTATTGTCTTTGTGTATGTTTGAAAAAAAAAACGTCGTCTTGGAGACAGATTTGGTGATTGTGTGTGAATAATAAAGTTTGAAAATAATAATATGAATTTGCCGTATTATGGATGAAGGTTATAAAAATGTACAACAAACATCAGAAACCACGGTAAATATCTAGTCAATAGAAGTAGATTAAGTTACACTGAAGTACTGCGAAGTTTCCAAACTAGCTGGCTTCGGTGCGTTTATGTCGTTGCTTACTGAATAAACTTCGCTATTTAGCTAGCTTTTCTTTAATTTACGGAGGCTGAACAAATCGTCTACAAATTTATTTGCCTAAGAACTCTGAGCGTTTTTCGCCGATAACAATCAAACGATCTGCCCCAATTTATTTTTACCTTCTTGATATTTTTAGAATGTCCTTCCGGATATTGTGCACGCAGAGCAGGCTACCGTCGCTAAGGTTGCCTCAGACGGCAATCGATCAAATATAACTAAAGATCAAAGTGAAGATGAAAACACAGGAAGGGAAGCTGACACAGTTGAAAGCAAATCTGAGTCGGAATCTATATCTGAACATATTGCGAAAGGAGACTCCTCTATCAGCGAGTCTGAGGCTCACCAGTCCCAACAGAAATCCCACACGAGTTACGTTAGCAGCCAAAATGTGACAAACACAGAAGAACCCGAATCGAAAAATATTGAACAATCACATGTAACCGAACATTCAGAGGTGGAGAGCCAAAATGTGAGCGACTTACAGAGTGGACAGCCCATACATAGTATAGCCAGCCCGAGTTTATTAGATACAAACCAGGAGTCCTGGAATGCCTCCGATGTACACATCAGCGAGGAGAGTCCTATTGTGTTGGCTTCCTCTGATCTCTCCTCTAGAGATGTCACCAAACCTAAATCCCCGTCACCCAAACCCGATGATACCCCCATACAATCTCCTCAGAGTGTCTACCTCGATTCCCTCAATGAGGAAGATTCCCAAGAGAGTCCCAAAAATGAGGAGGAATCATTGGGAAAATGTAGCTCAGGTGCAGAAGAAATAATAAAACTAGACATTCGGGGCCAGGCAGCACCCAAGTTTCAGTATGAAGCTGCTAAAATCATATTTGGTCCTCCACCTGAAAATTCCACTATAATAGGACCAGGTATAGAAACTATACCGATAATTGCAAATTTGCTCTCCCCGTGTTTGGTTACCAATAAAAGTATACAAATACAGGAAGTTTACGACCCACCGACTAAAGATGTACCTGATAAATCAATAACTCCGCCTAGCGAAGCAAGTTCAAAGATTGAGCAAGACGTTTTGGTTGAAGAGATTATTGTGCAAGATATCACAAGGGAGGATACAGAAAGGCATGAGGAAACACCAAAGTCTTTCATTCCGGAAGAAAATATATCTTATTCTACTTTAAGTACTGACTATAAAACAATTTGCGAAGAGTATCATGGGAAGGTAGTGTTGCCTATATATTTGCACCTGTCTGCTGCATGATATCAATACACTTTTTGCATGGTATGTTATGTTGCGACAAAATGCCTGTAAAAGATTAAGACACTGCATGTATATTGTGTATTTATAAACTTAAGACCAGTATATTATAAGTCTATGCTTAAGACAATGTTTTCTTTTTTGTTTTATTTTGTAGTCAATTTTTTTTAATTAAAAAAAAAAAAACATCACTGACGCTATTTATGGTTTGTCACAGTTATTGACATTATTTTGTTGTTTGGTGGCTGGTATTTACAAATATTTTGTACAGTTTTATAGCAATTTACACAAGACACCAATGAACCCTATCCATAAGGCATGTTCTGAATCTTATTTCATGCTTTTTCCTGTCATATGTTTATAGGCTTACTATCTGTCTTTCAGCTTATGCACTTGGAAGAAGCTATTATAGAGCGCAATAGACATATCGAGGATCTAAAGGTCTCGTTACAGAAAACACTTCATGAGAGGGACAGTCTCAGAGAAGAGAATGATCATCTCACAACTGAACTCCAAAACCTCCAACACATTGTCAGAGAGAGGCCGAGTTCTGACCATGATACAGTTAAGGGACAGTTGTCAGATTTCATTAAATACCAAAGCATGATAAAAGACGATAGTACAAAGTTTTACTCCGCTTTGCTCAGCGGAAGCACCTCTCTACAAAGTTCTAACGGTGAGAAGGATATGGACCGAGAGGAAATAACTATTGACCACTCCAAGTCAGACATTCGGACGTCCACCCCCGAGGAACTCGAAAGTGAATTAGAAAAAAAACTAATCTCCCTACTGAACACATTTGATGAAAGCATAGAGGACAACATAAGAAATAAACTAAAAGAGAGCTTAATGCAGTTTATGATAAACGAAAATATACATGCAAATACCGAATCTGATACAGTAAAAAAACTAGAGATGCAAATGAAGCATGAAGTACATGAGAACATGCTTAAAGTGAGTCAATTGAGGGAGCTGCTGACAACCGTGAAGGCCGGCTCCGCAGACATTGACAAGCTAAGACAAGAACTGAACATCAAACACGAGGAAGACATGAACAATCTGAGGAAATACTACGAACAGAAATGTGCTGATGTTGCCAAAAAGTATGAGTCCATTTTCAACTTTATTAATTTTATGTTATATTGGTGTAATGTTTTAATGTTTTTATTTTTTATGCGGCTGAAGGGAGGAAGGGTAAGTAGGAACTTTATGTTTGTGTGCTTATCAAAACATGCAATTTTCTTGCATTTCATTCTTTCCCAAATATTTCTTGTGTCAAAATAGTAGTATTTTAAAACTAATAATGACTATTCACCAGTCATCTATTTGTATCTTACAAATCATCATGCTGCTTATGATAGTATAGTAATTTAACATACAACAATGCTTTTACTGTCTTTGAAATAAGTATGCTAACATATTCTCTAGCTTACTGCCACTCCCAACAGCATTGTCACACACAACACATTACAATATTGTCTAAAAATACAGTATTATAGACTATTTACGTTTAATTAAACAAACTTAATCCTTCGATCGCGGATCGCGGCCGCGGTCGCTGGTGTCCTTATGGGGGTTAATAGGTTAATAAAAGCTGCTGAATGGGTGCAATTTGGTATGGTGGATAGATGAGAATCTGGGTCCACATTCCACACATTTTACATTGCAGCAAAGTGGTCCATTTGCTATGGACTCACAATGGACACAGCCTGTGAGCAAAAGTTATTCTCGATAATGATAATGATGATGATGATGTGTGTGTGTATGTCCGCAGTTTCTCCGAGGACGTGGACCGCAGTCGGTCGTGCGCGTCGCCAGAAGCGGGCGCCGGCGACGCCAAGCCCTTCCGCTCGCTCACCATTGAGGTAAGTTTGTTCCTACCTTATTAGGCTGCGTTCCACTGAAGCGGATCGGAGCTTAGCGGTGCCCGAATTGACCAATCGTGCTATTCCAGCGGAATGACAGCGAAGATTTCGAGCATGGTGATTGGTCAATTCGGCACCGCTAAGCTCCGCTCCGCTTCAGTGGAAACGCAGCCTTAGGCCGTGTTCACACCAAACTGAACGCCGCTGAATGTGAGCGAGCTGTTATATACTAGGTTAGTATATAATAGTGCCTAGCACTACTCTTTCCATTTGATATATAATCCCTGCATTCGGTCTGAGTTCCTCAGTTCCTGTCCATCTTTCTACATCCGCGCGCGGCATTTGCCTGGCTATATTTCAAAATCTATTTCTAATTCTTATTGTGAATTAAACTAAGTGTGTTTAAATAAAATCCTTTTTTTAAAAAGAGGTTTATAATTGACCGTCTAACAGAGCGTTACGCAGTTTATTGTATTTCCATACATATTCACTTTTTCGTTCACACCTTACGGACAATACTACATTATGCTAGACGTAGGCGCGGACATTCAATACCGTATATTTAGTATGATTTTCACGTTCACACTGGGGCTCACAGTGAGCCTGCTCACATTCAGCGGCGTATAGTCAGTTTGGTCTGAACACGGCCTTAATGTAAGTCTGCTGGCAGAGATCTCTTCTAGAGATAAGCACACCTATGTACTTTAATAAATTATGGTCTATCTTCAGCTTGATACTTGAAAAACCAGCTAGCTTCAAGTAACAATGCTTAAAGCTGTTTCCTAAGCTTAACTAGCTTGTAGTTCAAGGAAAAAAGGCGTAAATGGCTCAGTAATCCAAATTTTCCCCGGTATAGGAACTAGCTATATCATTTTTTCTGTCCCAGAGACCTATGTAGGGATTCTCGGTTTCTTACTTATTAGTTATTACTTTTATTTATTAACTACATTAACAACATACCATTGGAATGGGTCGTAATTTAATGCAGCGCTCTTTTAACGAAACTTATTGTGTAATAAATTAAGTTGAATTATATTTAAAAGCATTGCGTCGCGCCCTTGCCTTTTGTTTAATGGGCTTACGTCTATCTTATCTCCATTTTTGACGCGACAACGTCTTATAATTCGATATGGGCCTCGCGCACGAAAAAACATGACGCAATATGCGGCGTTACCTCGCTCTGAGGCGTTTCATTTAAGGCACGTTGTCACGTTCTTCAACTATCGTCAGTAAACCGACTTTACAGACAACCGAGTTCGAGTCAAGTCGAGTTCGAGTCGAGTTCGAGTTCGAGTCGAGTTCGAGTTCGACACAAAACACTACTCTCCAACCGTCTTTTTTTTGATGCGCAGAGGAAACCCATCATGGATGCCCCGGGTTGGGATGTGCCTCAGTTAAAGCTGAAGCACCCCGGGGGTATGTGGGACTCTGACCCACTGAAACCAATCTTATCTCCATCTAACCAAACCTCCATCAACTTCCAGCTGTCCAACATCGTGTCTCCCGAGCTGGAGGCGGCGGCGCGGCGCTACGAGCACCAGCTGGAGGAACTGAGGCTGGAGCACGTGGCCTACGTCAGCGATCTGCAGGCGCGACAGCGGGAGACGGTGCGCCAGCTGGAGGACCAGGTCAGTCCAGGTCTCATGTGGCTCCAGGCCCAGCTGTCCAACATCGTGTCTCCCGAGCTGGAGGCGGCGGCGCGGCGCTACGAGCACCAGCTGAAGGAACTGAGGCTGGAGCACGTGGCCTACGTCAGCGATCTGCAGGCGCGACAGCGGGAGACGGTGCGCCAGCTGGAGGACAAGGTAAAGGATATTCCCCTAATCTTGGTGCCGTTGAATGGTTGTCTTGGTAGTTAGCACAGTTGTAGGAGGGATTATTAAATCATTAATCTCTCCTATAACCATTTTGGAAAAAGATCCAAACTTCAAAGCCAATTGCGCAGGAGTATTTTTATTGTCTTTCCTCATTTAGGCTGGCTTCACAGCATGAGCACATAATATAAGATTCTAGAACAGTATTTCCCAAAGTGGGCGATAACGCCCCCTTATGGGCGCCAAAGATCTAATGGGGGGCGGTGTGGGACCCAAAAAAAAAATTGGAGCGTTGTGTAGGCTTGGGGGTGATTTATTTCATCTGGATGCATTTTAAATTGAAACAATGGCGCTGACATAATTTGTTCTCAAAGTGGGCAGTTGACAAAATAAGTTTGGGAACCCCTGCTCTAGGACATCGTTTCACAGCGACGCGGGGCTGGTCGCGTGCGGACCAATGCCGCTCCGGGCGCCCGTATTGCCAGCCCGTACGCGTGTCCCGGATAGCTCTGAAACCAGCCTTAGTATTGACTAAGGCTGGTTTCAGAGCTCGACATCTGACTACGAAACGAGAGGATAGATCGAGATTGCTCTATCCATCCTCTCGTTTCGTAGTCAGATGTCGGCAGATCTGGCTTGTCACACATTCAGGTGTCACTCAGGCTTGCATTGGTATCTAGTTGAATTTGGAAACAAATTGCGTTGGAAATCGAACCAACGAATTCCGAGTCGAGACCTTCAACCTATGTAAATGAGACTGATGGCAATCCCAAAGTAGCCATAGTGCATTTGAAAGCTATTTAAGTATCTAAACACACTATATGCCGAAGTTCCGCGTCGGAATTTCCGCATGTTTCCGCCTGCAATGTATTTTAAATTACTGATGATATACTATGCCGAAATTCCGTTGCGTTATATTGTATGCGTTTGACATTGCTGACGTAATCATGTGGAATTTCCGCCGCGGAACTTCGGCATAGTGTGTTTAGACACTAAAGGTGGGTTTACACCAAAAGAACATAGAGCAAGAACAGCACAAGAACATTCTTTCGTATTCGTTTAGTGTAAACTATAATTCGTTACAACATACTTTAGATCGTTTACACCAATTGAATCAACAAGATCATCAAGAATAAGAATTATTGCTCTATAGATGAGAATCATATAGCTCCGTTTAGACCAAACGAGCGAATGCTCATTACTCATTCGTCAACGATAAGTAGTAGGGTTCACACTACACTCAAAGAGTATATAAACTACGTAACAACTACACTATGTCTGACTGTAATAGCGATATTGTGATTTCAAGTGCTGTATTTATTGTTATAACGCAATTAATGAAAAAGAAAAGAAGGAAAAGACGTTGGTGGGTGACGAATTTAATAAAAGAAGAATACTCGATACTTTAAAAAACCCGCCAAAAAGTAAAATATTTCAAGAACACTAGAATCCCTTTGAAGAGACCGCCTCGAAGAGCGAGCACGTCCGAACACGAAAGAACGCTCTAGGCAATTGCTCGAGCGCTCTTGCGTCGTTTACACCAAACGAGCGAGATTCTTAGAGCATTCTACCTATTTACCGCCGAACACGTGGCGAACACACTAGAACAACGAAAGAATGCTCGTTGTTAGTTTACATCAAAAGAGCTTTACTAGAATGAGCATTCGCTCGTTTGGTCTAAACGGAGTTTAAGACGAAAATAATATAATGCCTTCTCTTTGATATATGTATCCGATCAGTGAAAGAGTGAGTGAGATAGGGACCTAAGAGTAATACAACAACGTTATGTTCCAGATAACACAACTGAAGGCGCACATACAGACGTCAGAGAATACTGAGCCGAACGAATACCCCCAGGACATTGATTTGGAGTTGGAAAAGGTCAGTATTTCAATTGTTAATCATACATACAGCCATTTTATCATCACATGGTCAAAGCCATTATCACACTGGCGTCGTGAATCGCGAAGACAGCTTACAGGTGTACTCACCAAACGACAAAACAAACAAAAGTTATGTTGCATCACAGACATAGATCAAGATAGATACCGCATGTCGCTACATTTGTATGAAAACGAGCGTGCCACATTTTTCTTACCTACTGTGACGTACCGATGATAAGAAACGTGTCTATTATCTTGGTCAACGTTTCTATTTGAATTTCTACAGCTCAACACGGCAGTTTTAGACATTTAGGCATTTTTAAAATTTCGATTGACGTCCGATTCTGATAGCAGACTAAGGAACAGACTTTCAAAAGACGAGCATTGCTCGTTGTTTGGGAACGCAATATGGCACGCGAAGTACATACACATGCTATATCTTGATCTATGTCGGTGTGTTGCATCTATTTTTGTTGCTGTTTTGGGTTTTGCGGCGACAGTGTACTAAAGAATTTAATATTTGTTGTTACTGCTACGAGACAAACACAAATATCCTGTTAATAACAAAGGGAAAGCCTTTAAATGTCCCTGATGGGCCCTTACATCACTCATTAATTAGAAACGCTGTTATTGCGATATGAGACGTAAACGCTACATAAACGTAAAACGGTAGCTGCGTTTTTACGTATTAACAAAATTGTACCTATACCAAAATAATGGCGTTTTTCTTTAGTGAGTACGCAAAAATAACAAAAAGGGCTTTTTAACGAATGATCAATTTGGCGTGTACAACCCTATATTTTCACAAAGGGATGCTCATATTGTGTTGGTGTCATAATAATATGTATTGGAATGGGTTTGGAATTCCTCTCCGTCTCTGCTTACCCTATATACTCGGTGACATACGGACTTGTAACATAATAATATGTACATTGTAAATAATAATACCTCCTATGTAATCATATATCATTATTAATCATACTTGATGAACACGTAAAATCTTAATAAAGACCTTGACGTAGCTTGCGCATACTCTTTCTACGAAACATCTTGCGTCCCTTTCATAAATACGAAAAGCAAAAGGGACGACATGATATCAATCAAACAAATAACTTTTACCCAGACTGACCCAAGTGTAATCATAATAATATCATCTCAGATATTGGGTATACAAAGGCTGGTGATCAGTCTGTTCTCTTCCTTTCAATAAGCCAAAGAATGGAGGCTAACGTTCATCTGTGTTGTGTTTGGCAACATGATTAATGCAAATAAAGATATTGGTATTGAATAGTTTTGGTGATAAAGCATTACATAGGAGGTATATATTCCCCACCATTGTATATATAGCACTAATGTGTCTCTCCGCATGCGACTAACCGCTCGCGTGTGATAACGGACGCAGGACGCACGGCTGCGGGATCGCGACGACCGCGTACGCAAGCAGACCCTACACGAGGTGGCACGAGAGCTGCAGGTATGTACTATCAAAGTTGATTCCTAGGTAGATGACGGACCTAAATCATTTGATCGCGTAAGGGCCAACCCACTCAACCACACGACATCGCAACGACAAAATGTCGTCGAGCAGTGGTTACGTGTGAATGGTGTCGCTGCAGCTTTTTGCAGTTGCGTTGTGGTACCGACAAAATACCGACGTGGTTGCGTTGTCGCCACTGGTTGCGATGTGGTTACGTACGAAAGTCAATGAAACGGAGGGGGGTTAAGAGCGCGGGCGGTATGCGCGCACTGTCGTTGCATCGACGCAACGTTGTGGTTGCGATGTGGTCGGCCGTGGTTGCGTCTGACAAGTTATCTGACAAGTGGTCGACAACGACTGCAAAATATGGTCCAGTTAATTTACAATACGAAATATACGCCCGACCACGTGGTGTGGTTGTGGTTGTCGTGTGGTGGTGGTACGTGTGGGTTGGCCCTTAGTCAAACCCATCTGACCAATCACAGCTTACATTGAATTGACATAAGCCGACCAAACGACGTAGGTCTGCCAACTGCCTTGGAATAAAGTTCCTCGGGTATACACGTTGCGATTCATTTTCATCCTTGCGTAAACTCGCCTAAAAGTTTAAATTGATATTTACTAGTCTTAACATAAAGTCCTTACATACATATTTTAATTTGGTCGTGTTAACATTGAGATAAAAATGGATAGAAACCGAGCTTATATGCATTAAGATTACTAACATGCGTATACGCATACGCAGGTACGCAATGGCGTACGCAAAAACAAAAACGTATATGTGCGTAATTTTGCAACACCACATGCGTACGCACACTTACGTGCATACAAATTTACGGCAATATTGTATCATACACTTAACTTACACTTAAGTAAAATATTTTCACTAGCATCCGATGAAATTGTAAAAGTTGCCACAGTAACTCCATAAAATAAGATTTACTTATTTATCAATGTTCAGAATAATTAGCAACACTAAAAAATGATATTTTTGAAAATTTTATTGGTTTGTAACTAATTTTGTAACGGTTTGCAATTTTCTGGCATGTATTACCTAAAAAAATATTTTTGTGTTGCATTTGACTTTTGTATTTTTGAATAACGTTAAATATTTTTTATACTTTGTTAACAAACAGTTAACAATTTGACAGTGTAAAACAAATGTGTGAGCGAGAGAGCCAATAAGGTTGACAGAGATAGACGATATAGTCTAATTTCGTGACCTACTGTAAGTGTCGTACAATAACCCGGAACGCAAACACTTGCCAAAATGTTATTCGCGACGCTGGCTCATTCATTAAATATTTTAAGAACTGAGTAAAGGAGGAAATATTAATATAAATTTTTGATGATCATTATTTTTATAAAGTCAGTTGAAAAAACCACTTTATAGAAAGGGGGTATAATATGTTGCTAGTTGAATAATAAATTATTATTATTATTATGATGCAGCTCCGATTTACAAGTTTTGTTTTAAGTTTTCTAAACTTTTAGATGATCTTAGATATATTCATACCTCTCTCAATTCTCAGCACTATTAAAGTTCAATACCTAATAAAAAAATTAATTGGCGCCCACTGAGTAATAAGGCGACTAATAAAAGTGAGTGTTTTTAAATCGTAGTGTCCTACAATAGTTGGATATCGTCCAACGGGTTCTGAAACGTCACAAATAGACCAAGGCCTGTCAATAGACACCCAGACACCGAGTCTTTTTGTCATTTCATTGTAGTAAAAAAGTTTCATTTTTTTAAAAAATAAAAATGCGCGCGATAACGCAAACTTTTTTTTTAATTTTGTTTCAGACCAAAGTGTAAATTGTGATCTGTGATTAATATTTGACAGTTATTTTTTTTAACTTAGTGGCAAAGCCTTGAACTTAAAAAGTTGTGGGTTTGGTGATAAAAAGTTTTTTAATCTTCTAAAAGATTAAAAATCTTTTTATTTGTAGTATTTTAAAGTGTAAAAAATAAACTAAAGTGTATAAAGTAATGCTAGATTATCTACAAGTTCTTGTTCACGTGAGTATGTTTATGTTTTGCTAAATGCTTGTGGATGGTCTGATTGAAGTTAAAAAAAATATAACGTTTTCCCTTCCCTTTAAATTATGCGCTAAGGTTTCCTGCCAAAAATCTAGGTTTTTAGGTTTACTAACCGCCTTCTAGGTACATACATATAATATATTGTATCTTGAAATATCTGTGTAAATAATATATGTTAAAAACACTACAATCACACTAATATTGCAAAGGCGAAAGTTTGCTAGTTAGCCATAAAGTACTAAACGGATTTTGTTGCTATTCTTTCTTAAATAATTTAGATCTCTTAAAGTGCTAGACAGCGTGGTCAAAAACCGGGGCAGTTACGAGAAAAATGTGATTTTGTTTTGGCATATAGCCAACTTGTAGTAGCGACATAAGATTGTAATTAATTATAGCTTGGACTATGTTGATGTAACTTTAATTTATTGTATTAAGAGAGAAAGATAAGTTTAGGTTAGGAAACTAAAAACATTTTTTAAATTAGGAACAATAGATAACACAAACTTTTTTTCATCTGTACATAATTTGTAAATAATATACACCCTTTATTACTTATTGTTCGAAATAACAAACAAACATATTAACTAACAGGGCAATATCATAATAACTGTCTTATGACTCACACAACTATCTATCATATACACACGTGATAGAGCACATAATGGCTTGCGATATATTTATTTATGTTATGTGAAAAACCGATAAGGGGTCCAAGGGGTCATCAGATTTGCTCAGTCGTGTGGACCTCAGTGCAACATGACGAACGATTTTGATGTTATTGTGAGTATTTTGTGTGAAAAGTGGTGAAAATTTCAGTGTAAATGTAAAATAGGACTTTCTACCTAGTACATAGTCTACTGTATCAATATTTCAATGGGGCTAATCTACAAGGTGTTACAAAACTAAGTGATACGGATAATACTTTAGTTTGTGTATGGGTGTTCGCTGTGAAAGTAGCAACGCTAAAAGAGCAATGTTTTTTGTGATTTGTATGGGCTAACGCCGAGGAGTCATGAATTTTTCCATTCAATAGTGAAAAAAAAAGTTACTAAGTGATACGCTTACTTTGGTATAGGATAGGGGTTGTCAGTACTCAGTGCCCAATAAGAATAACAGTATATTAGTAGCCTTAACTCAGCTTCTGGGTATATCCATTAAAATGTCACACCTAAGGGGGGTCGTAGGTGGTCGGCGAAGTGTGACTCGGTGTGACAAGGATCTAAAATTATGAAAATCGTGTGACGTACTTTATATATGCCACAATATTATTATGGTCTATACCCGCTGTCCCCACCCCGCGGCCCGCCGGGACTTTATATTTTGTGGCCCGCGTGATGTTAAACCATTTCGAAATTCACGCCCACCGAAAAAATAATGTAAAGTCGTCGTGATAGTCGTGAAATTATTTCCACTTTTAAATCGTTAATTTTGAAGAATGTTATTTTTTAACCTTAAAAAAAATTGTTGCGGCCCGCGATACGTCAAGACCAAAACATGTTTGTGGCCCGCATGAAAAAAAGGTTGGGGACCACTGCTCTATGTCTTTTCACCTATACTTTTCTACATCCATCTGACTTGCCAGGTGCTGCTGTCGGACCCTGACGCGGAGCTGTCCAGCTGGCCGCTGGAGCTGGTCGCCCTGCGAGACAAGATACACCCACCACCGGCACCGGATACCAGGCCGGCAGACGAGAAGGAGGTTAGTGATTATTACTCTAATGCAGCGGTTCTCAAACTTTTTTGGATAAGGAAAAAAGTTTTGAGAAGTGTTTGTTTTAAAAAGTGTAATTGGTTTGTATGCGAATTTTAAATGGACTGTATCTAAGTTTAAATCTACAACTATGAATTGTTACCGCACCACAAGTTAACATCTGCTGTTGTAAAAATACACATAACTAATTAGAGATTTTGACTGAACAGAAATTTTGAGTGAATTGTCTCCATGCTGGTATCTGCGGGGCTAAAATGGTCGCTTTGTTGAATCATGATATGAATCATAATATGATTCAATTCTTTAAAATCGCAAAATGCAACTCTGCTTGCAATTCATTTCTGTATTTTTGTACTGATTTGACATTTGTCAGTTTGACAGTTTTGACAATTCATTTGCTGAATTGATTGAGAGGAATTGCTAAATGTGACCATTTTAGCCCCGCTGATAACATTTTCAAAAATTATGTATCGCTCGCGGAGCCATTAGGAGGGAGGCCTTTGCGGGGGAATGAAAGGGGTTCTGCAAAGAAACTTTGAGAATCGCTGCTCTTATGTTGTAAAGATGAAATCTTGTGAGTTGTGAGTGTGTTATCAGTGGTAGGCAATGGGCATCATTCTATGGAAAAATTGTGTATTGTATAATCAGAGAAATCGATTTATAAAAATCGGCCAAGTGCGAGTCGGACTCGCGCACGAAGGGTTCCGTACCGTTATTGAACGAAAGTTGGCAAAAAATGAGTTTTTTTTTTTGTATGTGAGCCACCCTTAAATATTTATTTTATTTTTATTTTATTATACATTATTTAAGTACAAATATAATAAAGAATACTGTGAATATTTCAAGTTCCTGGCTGCTACCATTATTGATCACGAGCAAAAAAGGCCAAAAAAAACAAGTATGGGAGCCCCCCTTAAATATTAACTTTATTTTGTTTTTTTGTATTTGTTGTTATAGCGGCAACAGACATACATAATCTGTGAAAGTTTCAACTCTCTAGCTATAACCGTTCTTGAGTTATAGCCTGGAGACGGACAGACAGACGGACGGACAGACGGACAGACAGACGGACAGACAGACGGACAGACATCGAAGTCTCAGTAATAGGGTCCCGTTTTTACCCTTTGGGTACGGAACCCTAAAAAGGAGGACCTTCGTCATTTGGTCGCATTGTGTTAAATCAATGTTAGAAGTTATATGTTTGGGCTTGACATAAACCCACCAAAATGCGTTGATTCGCTATCTACCTAGGAATCAATTTCTCTGATGGTACAAACTACAAAGTACAAACGTTGAAAAAAAAAAGAAATACTTCACGCAGAGACGTTTAGTAGTTTTTGAAAGCGTTCTTCCGCTTATAAAGTTCATTAAGTATCTTCTGAATAATTATTATGCTCGTATTTAGGCCACTGGCCAGTATTTTAAACGTGCAATCGCAAAGGAGTACTTGAAACTTTTTAAATTCGTTACCATAATATAGCCCGAAAAAAATATACGGCGACCTTACCTATAAAATACGACAACAATAAAACCTACTTAGCTCTATAATTTTCTTTAAATGTTGTAAACGTTTTAAATCGAAAGCCGAATTGATACTTGGCGAATATGTGGAATAGCGCGCCCATGACGGTTTAATACTCGACAGTAATCTATGGAGATGGATCGCGTTAAAAATACACCCTCGCATTGTTCTGTGGTGACTCGAGAGATTGGCAGTTTAAGCACATTTGTATAAATCCGAGTTAAAGTCGCCATGTGATTTTTTTTTTGTAAATATTAGTAACGAGAAGATAACAATATTTTACACTGGTTAAATTGAAACCAGACAAGCTCAAGGGGGCTTAAGGCCTCAGTACATTTTAGTAACATGGTTAAAGAATGGTTCAAATCACAGATTAGTTAAAAAGTTTTAAAGTGTTTATGACAATCCAGTATGTTACGATTCGCTGGTTTGGAATAACTGTAGGAACATAAAGTAACAATTTGTTTGGTACGAACCTTTATTTCAGCATTAGATACAATATCATACATAATATGGGCCATTCCGCTACAGAGAGAATTAACGAGATTTTTTAAAATGTGTTATTAGTTACATTTTTTAATTGAAATATACATAAGAAAATTTGTATTAGGATTTCCTCCTCAAAGTTTTTACTGTTTATTATGGATCAAACTGTACTGACACCAATGCGAAATAATTCATCTCAAGTAGATCACGTTGCAAAATACATTAGAGGAGTGCATCTCAAGTGCATTTGCTAACCGCGCTAACCACGCTAACTATAAACACATCGTAATTCGTAACTGACCTTATTATGGCCCACACACCTGTTATACTGATTTAGGTACGTAAATGTTCTCGTTTTTGTGTAATACACCGGAAAAGTCGTTTCCTATAAAGGGAACAGAAGGAAATATTGGTCGTTGGAAAGAGAAAAATTTGGTGGTTCTCCTATAAATGCAGCTAGCTGTGATAGAGATTAGAGACTACCATAACTATACGTCAAATTGACATGACCATTATTTAATGTAAATTATTTCAGGTAGCATAAGTATTCGCAAAGGTATCGATTAAGTTTTACGTTAAAAAAATATTTTAAATGTCCCTTCCTTCCTTTCTCGTGGGCGATTTTTGACTAGACGACGCCCGTGACGATGCGCCAAAATTCGTTTATCGCAGCGTACATTTTTCGGGGATAAAAAGTATTCTATGTTCTTCCCCATTACTCAAAGTATCTCTGTACCTACTAGATAAATCGGTTCAACGGTTGGGCTTGAAGAGGTAACAGACAGACAGACACACTTTTCTATTGATAATATTAGTACGGATTCTGTTTGTTTGTTGTTTGTCTGTTTGTGTGTAAAAATGTCGGTGCGCGCAGGTTAGTGAACTTCTAATAATACGGCGCTTGTTAGCGGTAATGTCGCGATGGGGTGACCCGGCTAGTGTGGCGGAGCATAATCCTGCTGACTGTGAATTGTGATGTAGCAAACATCTACATCTATCCTTACTAATAATTATAACCGCGAAAGAGTGTTTGACTGTTATAGCTCTACCCATGTTAAAGTTAATTCTCGAATTAGCATCACGTTACCTCTTTCGTTTTTCTTATGAATGAAAGAGAAGAGATGACATTTTAACAAGCTGTTAACACTAACAGACGTTGGTGAAATTGGGTTTAACCTCTTAATCTTAGTTATAATACTTCCCAAAGGAAGCATAGGACGGTTTCCGCACCTTAATTCAAGCAATTTACTTAGTAAGCGTTTAGGAACTAAGAAATCAAACGTTTTGGAAAATTATTGTCAATTGCCTTTCTGTCCAAAATGCTTGGGTGTTCCCAACTCTATTTACGAACAAAACTCGTGCACTGCTTTTAAAGCGCATATCGTATTTCATTGTGATTTTGGGTGGCCGCTATATACGGTCCAGTCAGCTGTCTTATCATAATAGCTTACACACATAAAATAGTAGGCGACGCCAGCCAGTTAGGTCATAATATTATGATAGAGGAGCAGGAAGTTTGCATATTATTCTAGACAACATTATAATATTATTATGTTTTACTCTGTGAGTTTTAAAAAGTCAAAAGAAACTTCGATATTCGTGGAACAGTACATTTTTCAGGGATAAAACTATCTTAATATGTTATCTTGTTTCAAACTCCTGCATAGTCTATAATCTATATGCTATATGTAACATAACTAAGCTCGAGCCTTGAATTTATAAATAGGCCGTTATAGGCCATGGGGCCTAGGCGGCATGGCAGCGTCCTAGGGGGTGTCAGCGCCCATAGAGGCTTTACAGATTACGTACATGGGGCGGCGGAAGTAAGTGACCTACTCTCATAAAAAATATAAATTCGGTACTTACTGCTAATTTCATCAAAATCGGTCCAGCGGGAAAATGTAATAGATAGACGCTTTCGCATTAATAAAATTAATACGGATTCATTTTGTAAGAGATCAGTGATAAAATAATCGTTCCTTATACCCAGTGCAGTGCTGCCAGAATGACCTAAATATTAAATTGAATATTGACCAACGCCTAAAGTGTTCCTTGAGAGTAAAAACTGCAGATCATCTTCAATCATTTTAAATTCACCTTCAGCTTCGGTATAATCGCGCACAAATGTCTTTACAGTATTATTCTAAAATACAATATGTATAAATAAACCTTTGAACGAACCCAAACGAACAAGAGTTTATAAGTTCACTAGATGACACCCGCAATTCCGTTTTCTTTTTCTTCTTTTTTGGCAACTTGACACAAAGGATGTGTATGTTGTGCCACAGACAAGGTAAAAAGGTAAGGAATATGGCGGGAAAACCATATTCCTCCTATTATAATTTTCATCATCGTTTTCATGTATCGTCAGGTCTAAAGTCTAGTCAAAGTCTAAGTAAAAGTCAATACAGTCAAGGAGTCAAGTCGGTCGATTCAGTAAAGTGGTAGACGCTTTACTGAAACTTTCGATGGAGTTTTGGAGGGAACACAAAATAGCACGTTTCTGGATATTACATCACTTTCCTACACTTGTGCATGAACCCGAATATCTAATGGTTAATATTCTACCAATATTACACATAAAAAACCCAGCTAACACAATTTTAGGAAAATAATACAAAAACACAACAGCACTCTTTCACATGCCCGCCAAAACTCCCGCAATTCCGTTGCGCCAAATTTTTTTGTCATTTTTTCGGAGTAAAAAGTAGCCTATGTCTTTTCTCGGGACTCATTGTATCTCCATACCCAGTAAAATTGGTACTACAATTTCAGCGTGAAGATGTAACAGACACATTCGCTTTTATAATATGAATTTGTAAAAATTATGATCATATTTTCTTTTTTATAAATAAATGAAGATTTAAAAAATATTTTTGTCTGTAAAAATGACCCCTATCCAAGTCGCTATAAGGTCTTTGAATGCCTTGAGGGTATGCGAGGAGACATTATATAATTTATAACCCTTTTAACTAGTCCACCTTTTCTTTGTCACCGACAAAGAATTTTTATTTGTCTCGACATCAACATACAGTAGTTGTAAAAATACTACTGTTTTAATACTAATTGACAGAACCAATTACGATTTGGCTGTGGTTTGAGACAGCACCTGGCGATAACACAATAAAAATAACTTAGACCACATTTCGATCTTATATTATGTATACCATAGGGTTTAAATTACGTTAGATGTGTCAGCTGTACCACTTTGATCGGAAGATCGTACTTTAAGCATTCAACAATTAAAATGTTTTCCTAACGCTTTATGTGCGCGCCTGTACACTTCCATATATTACGTGAGCATGGCCTACTAATTGATATTTATGCACGAGTGTACAGTGATGGGTAGGATAGATATTTGTGTAACTTTGATCCAGTGAGTCACAGGCTAGGTTGGCCCATTATGGCTAGCTTCGTCTTGAGTGCGTTTATGGACTGGATAGAGGCATATCTATTACCTGAAGGCCTTTATTAAATAATTCATGCTTATATCTTTGTCTTAAGGCCCTTTTCTATGGTAAGCCATCATGTTTAACTGTGGTTGTGAAGCTGTCTATTGACAACCGCTATAACCGATATATGAGTAATATCACGGGCAATCACAGACAAATAAGCCTATCGACAAGTTCGTATATTGGTACTATCATGGGCTACTTGGATTGGAGAGGTCATATCAAACATTGGAGAAGCCATATTTTGACAGACAATGACAGCAACAAGCAAGTCCTGTCTTCATCATAGTTTATTAAAGCTGGGAACAAATTATCGGACGAACGTCCGCGGACGTTTTCATCGGATGCGGCTTGTTTCTATCTGATCAATACAAAATACACTAAACTGTGCACATTGTCTGACATAAGTCGCGGACGCGACCTCGAGCGTTCGAAGGTCCGAACAGAATCTGGCTAGCCGGATGTTTTTGTATTCGCGGATGTCTGCCATTGACATATAGTTAGGTCTTTGACGACCGCGGATGAACCGTGCACATTGTTAATAGCCGCATAAGCCGCATCCATCAGCCGCGACTTATGGATGCGTCCGATAATTTGTTTCTAGCTTAATATGGCTGTATCTAGTAGATTTAACAGTATCCGGCAAAATGCAGCTTTATTTTTGTTGCGTTTTATTGGAACTATAAGTTGCATTTGAAAATGCATCACTAACGTGACCATTTATTTTTTTCGTCAGAGCGGGACAAATACAGAATCTCTCCCCCCCCTAAATATTTATGAATAATTATGTATTACAAAGTGCTTATCTTACATTATTATTACTAACTTCACTATAATATTATAAAGCGGAAGAATTTTTTGGTTTGTATGAACGCGTTAAACTCAGGAAACTACTGGTCTGATTTTAACAATTCTGTCAGTTCTAGATAGCTAATTCATCGAGGAAGGCTTTAGAGTTTAAACTTTAGGCTATATTTTATCAAGCCAAGACTAACAGGAGCAAAGAAACAGAGGAAAATGTGGAAAAAACGGGGAAAATAATTTGAAAGGGCTTGTCTCACGAGTCACGAGTCACGACTAACGAACTACTGGAGCAATTTCTATGTTATTTGGCACAGTATGGCAGAATAATCACGTTTGTTGTATGTATGCGTTACTTCCAGGCATTATACAAGCATTTCAAAAATAAAAATACTTTTAAATGATTGTCGTTTGGTCTGTTTGCAAAAGCGGGACAATTTCGGCCTCGCGCGGGACAGCGGGACAGACTGCCTGAAAGCGGGACTGTCCCGCCCAAAGCGGGACGTATGGTCACATTATGCATCACCCAAAATCTTAACTCAGTTAGAAATAAGTTTGCCTTTTGGCTACTCCTTTATGAATTTAGGTCGTCCGTTGCAAAGTGCATCTAGATCTGAATGCCTGGATCTAGAATAGAGATCTAGATTTAGTTAAGTAGCGGAAGCGGCCGCTAGACACATAAATTGAACAATGAAACGACGGCGAGAGATGAAATGTGCTACGTTGGCTAGAGTTCAGTTACTCTGGGGCTAGTAAAAAGGAAAAACCTAACTAGGGGACGGCATTGCGGTAGGTTATATCGTAGCTGCTACTTACCTTAAACGGAGAGTGGAGCACCATGTGGTTTTTGTGGGTAGACCCCACAATGAAGTCTCACATACCCCGGCCGATGGCCCCAATCCGCCAACCATGCATAAAACATTTTCCCATGAAAATTACTGACTTAAGACCGACTAATTTTACGATGTAAGGCCTTTAAATAAAGAAAAAAAAACGGGGACGCGTTTGTTGTCCAGCGGGGCTAAAATGGTCACATTTAGCAATTCCTCTTGATCAATTCAGCAAATGAATTGTCAAAACTGTCAAACTGACAAATATCAAATCAGTACAAAAATACAAAAATGAATTGCAAGCAGAGTTGCATTTGGCGATTTTGGAAAAATGAATCATATTATGATTCATATCATGATTCTTCAAAGCGACCATTTTAGCCCCGCAGTGCTTTAGCGCGACTCTTGACTTGGGCTTCGTGAGCTTCGTACTGGAATAACATAAAAATATGTTGTATCCGGGTTTTCTTAATCCTGCGTTGGGCTAGTTTTTATCAAACTGGCAACTATCACTAAAACCAGTGTGGGATAAATAAAAAAAAAAATCACAAGTAGTGTTATAGACCAAATTTCTAATTTTCGCATTTTCTTTTGATAGAAAAGTCAATAAAGTAGATATTGTTTGTATATGAAACGTTGCCAGCTCCTTACATCATTTTCGGTTCTTGTCCTTGATTCTTGACCCTCAGTAAAGAATATAGTCTTCCCTACATAACTCTATAATCTCGGATAATTAAAGTACAAGCTACTTACATCACTTAAATGATCACCAGTGACGTATCCTGTCACCGGCACACTTAACACACGGAAACGCTCACTCAAGTTGGGCTTCCGATGTGTGGAGTGTAGACTAACATGTGGGCAGGACAATAGAGTGCACCACGTCACATGTGGGGACTATTGAAATGACGTACACATAATGTTTGGATAGAGTTTTGGCTGGAGATACCAAATCTCATGGCAGTGTATTGACAGAAATCTTAACGCAAGGAAAAGTTTCGTCACACTTTAAGGCTGTGTTTTTACTGACATGGAGCGGAGCTTAGCGGTGCCGAATTGACCAATCACCATGCTTGAAATATTCGCTGTCATTCCGCTGGAATAGCACGATTGGTCAATTCGGGAACCGCTAAGCTCTGCCCCGCTTCGGTGGAAACACACCCTAAAAACCGGCCAAGTGCGTGTCGGGCCACGCGCAATATAGGGTTCCGTAGTACCGCTAGTTTTTGACAATTTTTTTATGGTCACTGAACGTACATTTATAGCGTATTTTACACTACTAACAACATCATCTCAGTTACTTTCAAAGGAATTTGAACGAAAAGTTCCTTTATACTTCGCCGAATACATTTTTTTAGTTGATCGACTATTACTCAATAACTTATGAAGTCTTCTTAGCTGTGATAGTTTTCCTTTTAAATTCAGCATATTTCCTACTCCCGTGAATTTTTTCACATTTCCAGAACCAACCGTTTAGCTGGTAGAAGGGGGGGACACTGGACTCTAACGATTTTTTCCACTTTAAAACTTAATATTTCACAAACGGATCCCTAAATCGGAAAATGATCTATGAATACTCGCAATATTTTTAAAAAACCTATTCAACGACACCCCACACGATGGGGTGGGCGCGAAAAAAATATTCATCCCCGCTTGATGTGTAGAGGCGAGGTGGTACCACAAAAAAAATATTTTTTTACGATTTCTCATACCATTTTGTTGCCATCATTAATATGTGTATTCATGCCAAATTACAGCTTTGTAGGTCCTATAGTCTCTGAGTAAAACCGCGGACAGACAGACAGACAGACAGACAGACAGACAGACAGACAGACAGACAGACAGACAGACAGACAGACAGACAGACAGACAGACAGACAGACAGACAGACAGACGGACAAACGGACAGACGGACGTACAGACCGAAACTATAAGGGTTCCTTGTTGACTACGGAACCCTAGAAACGGGCACAAAGAGTTTGGTGAATGGTGAAATGCCGTTTTCTTGACATGTCTATTGTATATTATGTATATGTTTTGTCTGAAATATCTGCCCTTATGAAACGATTATTGTTTTGGCCTGAATTCTGTTGGGATAATAAATTATTCTGCCGGGTGCAACACATATTTACTCCTAGATACGCAAACGATTTCGTCATATTTTCATGTTCTGCATTAAAAAAGTAACGACCAAGTTACGACGCCATAATATCCCGTAATCTTAAACATGGACTTTATTGGGGTGCCATTTTACTTCCTTATTATGTTTTATTAGGAAAATAATGGCAGAGGAAATAGTTTTCGATGGTATAAAAGACAATGAGCATCAAATTCATCACAACTTTCAATTAACCTCTGATATAATATAAAATAAAAAAGAGTCCATCTTATAGTACTATAAAATATGTTTGTGAAAGCGTATCTGACTGTTTGTCTTCTTCACGCTTAAACCACACATCTGAATAGGTATATTAAGTAAGTACTTTAAATCTTAATAATGGACATTTATTTTTAGGACATTTATCATCCCAGAAAAATTTACAGCATCCACTCGATCAACAAATTTCAGTGAAACGAAGTTGCATGTTTGAATAATTAGATGATACCCGCAACCCCAAAATTCGTTTATCGCGCGGGAACCGTACATTTTTCGGGAACAAAAAGTATCCTATGCCCTTTCCCGGGATTCAAAGTACCTATTTCCATATCAAATTTTAGCAAAATCGGTTCGGCGATTTCGGCGTGAAGATGTAACAGACAGACATATACACTTTCGAATTTATAATATTAGTATGGAAGTATGGATAACATCTAGCAAATGTAAGTGTATGCTTACCTCGAAAGTCAAAACCCCTATTCATGTAAAGTTGTTCCTGACTCATGTCTGTCTTCACGTTTTAATTTGCGACTCAGACGTTTCAGGAACTCGCAGGATGTCTGCTCTATATATAGACAAGTCCGGATTATGTCGGAAATACAAAAAAAGAAACAAAAAAAAAACAGCGAACCGTATGTTCGTTATAATTGGGTGAATGGGATTAATGAACCGTATTAATCTAAGTTTGTGTTTTGTTAATCGTGGTATAGTTAATCAGGGTATAGTAATCAGGATTTACTAGGTTATTTGTCGAGCTTAATGTTTTTTTTTTTTTTTAAGATTTTATTATAATATGGGCTTTTCTAGGAGTCCTAGGAAGAAAGGACGCCAGTTTCGCCCAAGCTAGTCTAAGTTGGCACCGTTAAGATGTTTCTATCGACAAACAGATATTATAGCAAGCATCTTAGTAGAAATAAGTAAATTATAAAATGTATAGGTCTACGCACCCTAGTAAGTACATAATACCTCTTTGAGGTCTACCAGAATATGATGGCAAAAAGTGAGAAACTAAATTGACTCTAGCAATACCGGGGTAATTGGAATAAAACATTTTGATCCTTTTTTTCCTTATACCGGCTGATTCTGTGTGTGAAACGTGCAAATATATGAATTTATCCAATGATTAAGGATATTTTTTGAAAATCTGCTGTCAAAATTTGCTATCAGATTCTGGTAGACCTGTAGTTATGCAGTAAAGTGTATATGAAACATTTGAATAGATTAATAAAAGATTAAATTGTAAATTTGGTTATATCTTTCGAAAAGTTTAGATCTTTCCTTATTTTTGTATTTTGCATAGAAAGGACGAAGCGTTATATTATCTTGTATCTTGTCTCCTTTCAAGATCTTTCGCTCGTGACTATACATAATTAAAAATTCCTGACTACCGAAGTTCGTCCCTTGGGTGGAATGAGTGAAGTTGTTTATGAATGCGAAATGCGCGAACTTGTACATTGCCCTGGGATACGCTGTGTCATGTTTAAATTGTTTGTGCTTGTCCTAATTTAGATGCTTGTAAGGGCCAGGTCACAATGTCCGTGCAAAATCTACGACGTCGCAGAACGCATCGTGGAAATTTGCAACGCGACAACGAGATTTCCGATGACATTTTTGCGTTGTAACAACGCATCGCATTTCTGCTCGATGTTGTATTTGCGATACGACGCCGCAACGCAGTCTTATGGCCTGGCCCTTAAGCGTTGTTAACTTTTGTTTTACAAAAGTAATTTTTTGACCCCCATATACTCGTACAAGAAGGCCGATCGGGGCTCGGGCCCATAGAACTGATTGCAGTCCTATCAGACGGAGTCTTCCAGTTCGGCCTGCTCGGCCTCATTGTATAACATGGAGATTGGAGAACTTTAAAAATTCAAACTAGTGTATTAAAAATAAGAATAAGAATGGATTTATTTTTAGCATACACTAAAAATACAGTAACGTTCAGAAATATTTGATCGAAGGTAACGTTACTTAAATCGCCAGAAAGTGTTAGCAATTTCCTTTTAGTCCGTAATATAAAAGAGATTCAAGTACGTTATTTGAATGTTCTATAAAAATCCACTATAAAAAGTTGGCAAATGAACTGGAATTATAAAAATCGGTCAAGGGAATCATTCTAGTATTATATTATTAGTACCCTCTAAATATCTTTGTTTCGGATGTATTTTGGGAACACGTGGTTCCACTTAGAACAGATGTGACAGACACAATGTTTCGGAGTAGGGAGCAGTAAACTTATTAAAATAATATTTTATGGAATAACCGAGTAGACTGTTTGATCTAAGTTTGATGACAACTGTGTGATAATAATAATTGGATTATTGGTATAGGTATCATTGATTGGTTTTTCCTTGAAGAATTATATGAAAATCGGCAATTTTGGAAAAAATAAATGTTTGGCAGAATTCTTTGTCGCGTTGGTATTCGTTGATCGCACGGTAACCCTACATTTTACCGGGATCAAACTTTTCTTATGTCCTTTTCCCGGGCTCAAAGTATCTCCATACAAAATTCCATCATTATAAATTGTCTGTTGGTTTAGAGTGACAGATATACTTTCGTATTTTTATATCAGCATCTTCCGCTTTCTTTTCATAACGTGCAAATGTCTTTTGTTATGATTCATTGAAGGTCAGAGAACGATCATAAGCGCAGTCATGTGGACCCTATTCCCATTGTAATACGGTTCAAAATTGCCACCCCATGAATGACCTCGATATGCATCCATGGGGTGAATTTAGCGCCTGCGTCATAGTGATGACGTAGCTGTGAGTCACAGCTTCAGAGCTTTTAAGATGAGTGAGCTCATAAGAATTGTAGGCAGATTGTATAGTGTCTAAATGCTCATTGTGTTGACTAATGTAGTCATATTATAGACTGGATTGACCATAAGTACGTCGTTTTATTTGGCTTGTTAGATTGAAATCCCTTGTATTTTTTTGGGCCAGGCAGAAGGACTTCGGAAACGGATGTGTGTGTTCTTCCAGACTTTTGCCCGCAACGTTGCGCCCGGTTATCACACAGAATTAAAAATTAATCTTTACTTAAAGGAGCTAAATCCAAGCTTAAGGCTTAAAAGGACAGACACATAGCTAGGGAAACAGCAGACAATAGACACAATTTTAAATATGGATTATACCATGAGTCACTCAGCAGTCAGCACACAGGATTCTAGGAGTGTCTAGTATACTAATGTACACAAATGTACACAATATCATAACAGTATCAGTTATCACAGTGATAATAGTGATGATGATGAACGGTAATCGAGAATCGAGATGAGCATACTAAACAAATATAACCGCACAAAAACAAAAACAGCGCTACCGAAGGATGGCACTCATGGCAGTCACGCGGATGGCCCCGCCGCGAGCGTACGTGTACGCTGTGACGTCACAGTGCGGGCGAGTGTGCGTATACACACCTTCGATCACTAATATACAAGATACACAGTCTCATACAAAACCTCTCGAAAATCTGTCCCCGAGTAATAGAGTTTAATGAAGTATACATTTATCTAAAATCAACCTTAATTATAGTAATTATTAAAGATCTTTTTATAAAACAATGAACATTTGTGTTTACAAAGCAATAAAATTTTTACGTCCGATGCACGCTTCATACTAAATTCAACCATCCGCGTATATGATTTAAGTTCAAATTTGTATAGTGCCAAAAAAAAAATTCAATTTTACGACCGAAATTCGCCGCTGGAACAGGGCGAAGTGAAGTATGAGTAGAGTCGAACTGTTCAAATTTTTTTTGTTGATTGTAATTTGTAATAATTTTAATAGTCCATATTTTTTTTCCGAAGTTTAATGTATAAAGTGAGGAGTAATTATTTTTTACTTGTAATATTATGTTGTTCTAATGTTATGTCTAATTTTATCATTAACCAAAATATACATAAGTGTACATACATTTTCCGATAGGCCACAAAGGACAACTCACATCACCCAACGCCCATACTTTTTAACCTACTTAAAAAATCCTTAATGGGAACTATATTTGATCGAAGATGGGAACATAATATTATTACCACATCTAACTGGATCTCGAGGAAACCTGAAAAAAATCCTCAATAAAAAAATAATAGTAATAGCGACTCCATCAAATGGAACAGAAACATAGCTTATAACCCGAACATTTCAAGTGGGCATGATAAACTACGATAAGTACCTTTAGTATGAGTATTCGCAATTGAGATGGTTTATACCTGGTGTTGATTTATTTACAACTTAATTTCAAAACTGTCTTTTGGTGATTTCTTAAAGAAATACCAATATTTACAATACAATTGTAAGAAATATATTAGGATAAAATTAATACTTACCGGAAATATGAAATTCCATCCTTTTTTTTGGTTTTAGACGTATGATTTCTACAATTATTAAACGCGCACCGAGGCATGTTTCCCGGCGGAGCGTTCGAGCACTACTAAATCAAAAGTGCACCAGAATGTTGAGTTTGGTGCTCTTTTGGTGAGGTCGTTTTTTGCCGCGGATTGTGTATCTTGTATATTAGTGATCGAAGATACACACGCATGAATTAGCGTACACGAGTGAACTTGTTAAATGAAATAGTGACCGTTGCAAATTGTGATGATATAAGCGTATGTGATGTGAATGTGTGCATGATTACGTACGATTATCGTACGCTACGATGCAAATTATCCTATTTCGCCGGCACTCTTATCTGCTAAATTTGATCTAAATCGGTTCAGTAGTTTTAGCGTAAAGACGTACATTTTTTTCCTGGATTAAAACTAGCCTATGTCCTTTCATAGGACTCAAAGAACTTTAATATAAAATTTTATCTGAAACGCTTCGCATTCATAATGTTTAAATGCGTTTATGTTTGAGCAATTTTATAGGTAATATTGGATATTTTGAAAAAGTAGTGGATTACTTGGAAAAGTACAATTCCTGTCATATCATCCCGCTTTCTTCTTCTTTGATCAAAAGTTTTTCATTGTTCTTTAAGATATAGACTTGAAAGTTATCAACTAGGCAGACCCCATATTACAGAGTTGCCTCTGCAGCTGCTGTAGGTCAATTTCTTACAAGTTCCGTTAATAAATTACTTCCAGTGTTTTAAATTAACGAAATGCCTACCAACCGATCTGAATACAGTCTATTAATATTCGTATGACGTTATTCTTAACACGTATGAACACTAAATCACGTACCTCCTTTTCCTTGAAATCACCATGATTTTGCGGTTTTAGGAATGGGATTTCTGTGTGAGCGAAGTATTATAATACTAGAAGTTTTCCGCAAATTTAACTACCGGCTACTTTATTATTACTGTTTATTAGTACCGGCTACTTTATTATTCGTCGGGTACCGGTATCCTCTAACAGGACATATACATACGAAACATCAAATTTGATTTAGCGGTTTAAACAAAATACCGACAGACAGACATAATTTTGTCAACCAACAACTTTAGCCTGACGAATTCATGCCTAGAATTGAGATAAATAACATTACTAATCAAGGATTAATACAATGATCCAGCCTTGATATATCATGTCATTATGAACATGTCAGGTAAAAATAAGTAGTCAGGAGTCAGGACTCAAGAGAAGGAAGATGAAGCTACGAGTTTCTCATTTTAAATTCAGGCTTTGCAATATTTACTATTTAGGGCCTGTTTTACCACTTCCTGATAACTGATAAGTGACGAATAGGTTATCCACCAAGTAACTTGACAGATGTAGCTTCACTCTGCATCCTCTATCGGTTGTATCACGGGGAGTGTTCTGAAGAATTGTTCGGAATCATACCACCTGCAACTTTTCGCCATCGACCCACGCGAAAAACATACCATCCTCATCACCTTGATGAGTGGCAGTCTTCCACAGTGCGTTTTTCGCGTAACTTTGTGCCGCGCACTGTAAAACCCTGGAACGAACTGTCACCAGCAGTTTTTCCGGACCTATACGACCTGCAAACCTTCAAGAAAAGAGCGTATTCCCTCTTAAAAGGCCGGCAACGCACGTGCAGCTCTTCTGATGTTGCGAGTGTCCATGGGCGACGGTAGTTGCTTACCATCAGGTGACCCGTTTGCTCGTTTGCCCCCTTATTCAATAATAAAAAAAAAGAAGTATGAAAAATCTGTCAAAAAAATTGTGAATAGCCTATTCGGCACTTTATCAGAGAGTGGTAAAACAGGCCCTTATTAATATTTTAATTGGCCGAAATTTAAAGTCATGGATAGTGTCAATAATATAATACCTACTTACTTAATCGATTCAAAGTTTACATCGAATAGTGTGGAAATATCGCAAACGATTATCCATGCGGAACCCTAAAAGATTATGCTGAGCTCTCATCTGCAGTGTCCCATAAATTTTGGGAGCGTTTATTGATTAAATAGGGAGAGGGGCCCGTTTAACGACGTACCCATTTGGAACCATCACTTGGAACTGGATTGTTTGGCAATACGTTGTTATTATTGTCGCTTTTTTGGGTCAGGGAACTGTGTAAAGGGTTTGGACGCAATACGAATGTGCGACGAACCGATTTCCTACAACTGTGCTGTCTGTACTCTGTAACACTAAAATGTTTTATGTATTTACAAAGAAACTTAAAAAGTAGTAAGGAAGCTTCAAGCTGATGTTAGGAAATATCTTGATCGTGACTCCTTTCCAACATAGATGAGATCAAAATGGATTCATCACCTTAAAAACTTGAACTCGAAGATTTTAATCCTTCAAGCCCCATAAGAGCACCGGTGATCGCGACAACAATAGAATACAATAGCATTTCCAAGAATCCGCGATCGAAGAATTAAACCCCCTTTCCTAACGCAAACTGTTTGCTTCAGCGAGCTTAAAGGAGATTTCAGAAAGTTTAAAATGTTAAGGCCTCCATATCCGCCAACGACCTTGATCATTGTCTGTCAGTGCGAATATCGACGTAAATGACATTAAAATAACATTCATAACAACGCGCCTTGTACTGTGGCGGTTACGACGCTCGCCGCGTCCATGATAGGGCGAAATAGGAGAAAAAACCTTTTTAAGGCTTAATATAATACATATTTCAAAAAAGTAATAAAACCAAATTATCAACTTATGTATTGCAAAGCAGTAGATATTTTTTATATATTCTTTTGATAAATAATGAAGGAGTAAAGTGGTTTCATGCAACGATTTGGAGGTGATTTGGTTTTTTATTTCTTTATTATGTGATACCGATAGAAAAAATATGGCAAAACTACGTTACGTATCATATCATGTAGATTACTAATTATTTTTTCGGATATAATTTCTCTGTTAATGCCGATGAAAAGTGGTTTCATCTGCACGCTTTTTTCGCAAGAGGAGCCTTAATGTTCAGTCCGAAAGTCAAATTTTAATGCATCTTTTTACGGTATTCTGAATGTGTACTTTTCGGACCAGTTTGCTATTTGTTCGCTTGGGCTATAAAAGAAGTAATAAAATACTCTGAAATAGAAAACAAATCCTGTTTTCACAATTCACGTAAACGTTAGCTGAAACGTGCTTATTGTATTCAAACAAGTTCGCAACCGATAGAAAAACGTGACAAACTGGAACTGCAGACAGCTTTCTACTCCAGACTCCAGTTACAGTTATGCCGTATTAGTGCCACTCGTGTGCGATCAATTGTTTCGATCTTAATGACTAACATGAATTACCGCCGCACTCAGAGACGCCAATTAAGACTTAATGCTCATTTAAAATGAAATGTGCCTCTCAGAGATGACAATTAAAAATTGCTAATGGGGATTGTCCATTTTTTTTTAATTTTGCTCATTACAAAAACATTTCGAGGAATAAGGTCAGTGATCGTTTTTCTGTATATAAACGAAAAAAATACCCATTAGTTACTTATATTTTAGAACAAATATGTTTAACCTTAGTTTGACCTTCAATTGCGTTAAATTAGCAATAAATTCGACCAACATTACGTTTCGAACTTTTGGTAAGCTTCTCGTATCAGCTTTCATATAATGAGAACTTATATTTGACGAACCAGCCATTATAAATAAGATTGAAAGGAAAAAAAACATACTGCAGAGGTCAATTGGCCGCCGATGATGACGTCACAGCGAAACTTTAAAAATTTATTGAGAAAAAACTAGCCAATGAATTTCAAAATTATTTAATTTATATTCTTAAAATACCCTATTTTAACGAAAAAAAATATAAAAAGTACATGTGATTTTTTTTGGACAATGCCCATTGCAAGTTTAATGTTCAAGTTTGAGGTTATTCTTGAATTTTTTTGCAAGGGTTCTTTTCAGATTTTTATTTGAAGTGTAAATAATAACAATATTAGATAGCACCATAATAAATATATAACTTCATCAATTTATTGTGATAGTACTTACTAGTAAGCAACTTACTTTTTGTGCAATATGTGCCTACCTACTTAGTACAGCTGTTTTTACCATTTCTTGCAAATAAATAGAAGTATTGCACGTGAAAAGTATAGTCACTTCCATACAAACTACAAAGAAGTAAGAAGATTGTCACCAAGTTGTGTAATTATTGAAATTAAAGTATGTTTACTAGTTACAAAAATTATGAAAAAATCCTAATAGCTATATATAAATATAGGTTTTCTTTTATTAAAATGGTAAATTTAGTAGACAAGTTATTCACATACTTAATTCAAATTGTAAAACTAAGAAACTTCAAATGTTGTATTTATCATATTAATTATTATTATAAAAAACAATATAAAACCACTTTTATGATGTTTTTTTCTAACACCATTCATGTTTGTTAAATATCTGTAGTAGAGTGCAGTAGGTACGGTGAAAAATAGGAAAGAACGAAATTATACGAACAACCTAGTACATACCTACTTAGTACGAATGATTTATATGGGACAGAAATTAATCAGTCAATTAATTTTGTCTCTGAGAGGTATCTGTAATGAAAGCATTAAATTTCAATTTGTTAAATGACGCTTAGCGCTATTTTTTTAATGACCGACTGTGACGGCCGCAGTCACGACTCACTGTTTTCTTTTTCAGTGCTCACGGCCAATAAAAAAAAGTTTTGGAAAGTCAACCGGGTTCGTTTCATTTTTCAACTACGCGTGCGTGGCTTTTATCGCAGTTTGGCAGCTGACTGTCAACTTCATAATTGAGTGTCATGTTTTAAAATATTAACAATTTCTGTCAGATTTTAGAACGTGACACTCACACTGACACTAATTTGTAACTTTGCGCATGCGTATTGTGCATTGAAAAACAAAGCAAACACGGCTATAATACTATGTAACAGTACAAAATTTTCTGAGCGTAATCACGCTCAAAAAGTGGTTTTTTCTCTTTGTATTTCCACAGAGAACGCTAATACACTTTAAATATTATTTGAGTTGCACATTTTTATCTCGATTAGATAAGGTTTTTGTATTTTTTAGATGATTTAAAAATTGCGTAGCGTCTACTCTTTTTTGACAAGTTATAAATTTTTACGTAGTTACATTCTCTTTGCTATAAATCAAATCTTTAAAAAAAATCATACGTCATACCCCCTATATTATTATATTTCTCTATGTCATACTTCTTTGACAGCAAAATCCACGATTAGCGACTCAATCGAATTAAATGGTGCTTCTTCTGTATTTAAATTTAATCGCCATTTTGAGGTGTTAATTTATCATTAACTGACTCTGAGAGGGAATTTCATGTTTAATGAGCATTTAGTGTTGCGGTTTGTATGGGCAGCGGATAATTTTAATTTTTTAAATGATGATTTAATGAACGACTCTGAGTGCGGCTGTTAGTTTGTAAATTGTACTTAACTTTGCTGAAAAACTACTTCATTTTGGATAGATCGAAACGAGTTTACCAAGCAGATTATATTTCTGGTACATACTGAAAGGTGTTTACCAGCAACTTTTTTTGCGCAGATTTGCTTTGGTTTTGCATTTAACCCATCAACCGCGCGAGCACCGGTGATCGCGACAACAATAGAATACAATGGCAATTCCGAGAAATTCCGATCGACGGATTAAAACTATCGTATGTCCTTTTCTGGGACTCTAGCTTTGTCCAAATCGGTTCATTTAACCCACCAATCCCCAAGAGGCCAGCCAGCTGCCGTATTACGCTGAAGTTACGCATAATAATAACTGAAAATCTATTGTGTCTGCCATACCTACAATGGGACGTCAAAAGTGTGAAGAAGTAAAGACTGAAAGACAGACCGATCCCAAAGCCATAAATGACTACTGACAAGTTCTGTCTCCATCACATCGATCTCTTAAGTCCACGGGGTTCCAATCACAATAATTGATGGTGATTGGAGCAGATTCCTGGACACCTTCACAAGATTTGTGCCGTTTTCAATTAATTTTTACCGCTGTCTATCTCTGTATCGCCCCAGCATCATTCCCCCCCCCCCCCCCCCCCCCCCCACGAGGTTAGGAGTTCAAAAGGCACGCTCGATTAGGGATAATGTAGCTTATGTGCTTAACATTAAAGTCGCAATTAGGGTGATGCAATCTAAAAGGGTCGTGCTTTTTAAAATGTGCCACATGTTGGGTGTTTTACGGGACTTATTTCTGTTTGGGTTTATTTTGTTAGTGAGGTATCCTGTGTGGTTGTGGGAATCGTTGCTCTGGTTTCTGGGAATGTACTGCACTGCGATGACTGCAATAGATTTGCTATTAAAATTTCTTATAGGAGTCTCAGAATACAGAACAAACAGCAGTTGAGTTTTATTAGTATGGGTAGGTGATAGGGTAATTGCTTGTATGATTTTTAGGAGTTATCAAGACTATAAAATATATAATATCACGAAGTTAGCGTTTGTCTTTCTTTGTGCTGAAATTCATTTATCGCTATAGATAGGCTTATTACTTATATCCTCCTAGATGATGCCCGCAACTTCGTTGCGCCAAAATTCGTTTATCGCGCGGGAACCGTATATTTTTCCGGGATAAAAACTATCCTATGTCCTTTCTCGGGATTCAAAGAATCTCCATGCCAAATTTCAGCCAAATCGGTTCAGCGGTTCGAGCGTGAAGAGTTAACAGACAGACAGACAGACAGACAGACAGACAGATAGACAGACAGACAGGCAGACACACTTTCGCATTTATAATATTTATATCCTACTATAATATATCCTATGTCCTTTCGCAGGACTGAAAGTATCTCCGTTCTGCACACTATATTTCATAAAAATCTGTTTAGTGCTTTAGGCGTGAAGAGGATACTGACAGACTGACAAATAGCGACACCGGCAGACCGACTCACTATTGCACATTTCATAATACATAATATTGGTTAACTTACTTAAGATCCGATTTTGATTCTGCTACTCCTGAGTGACATATTTATTTACCACACACACAGTAATCATTGTTCTGACGTCAAACTGCATCACATTTAAAATTCAACGCCCAGAATTTATTCTGAAAAGCAGCCTCGTTTCATAAATTCCTTTTCACGTATAGTGTGTATCGGCTCAAGCGTTCCGTTGTACGTCGATTCTAGTAACAGAAACAAAGAAACATACATAATATTGTTTATTGGATGTGCGTGGGCTGGGATATCTATGACCTATTTACTCAATACTGTTATCTAGGAAACTGAGCACTCATATTTTGCTACTATACGCATAAACATAATATGGGAGTGAAGTTCGGTATTAGACCTTATGTTCTTCTTCTTTAAAAAATAGCGTCTCTTGAGAAATTGCCAGTGTCAACGTCATTCTGTGAATGCAGAAATATTTTATAACTACCCCCCAATCACTACAAATAATTGTCAAACGTCATGATAAAACGATAAGTAGTTTTGTTGGTCAACGTGATAATTAGTAATTTGTTAAGAAAATAATAATAAATTAAGGATTAATTGAAATTTCTGAACTGGATTTGACTATACAGGTATGATGATAAGTTAAAAGTTTTAAATTAAGTACGTCTGTAATATTCGTCTAGATGTCTTTAAATAATGTAGAAAATCTGAACCTTAACATAACCAATCACAAGATCATAAAGACTACTGTAATATTTATTTGGTTAGAAAACAATGTTTTCCCAAAGTGTAATTAAGAGTAAGGTTAGAGTTAGGCAAGATAAATTTTGTGCCTCGATTTGATTTCTTTACCACTTCTTATCTAATATATTAACACACCTTCCATCTTTATTACTTTCACAAATAACAAAAATTCATGTCTTCTAAATAGTTAACAATGTAAACAGACATCATAACAAAACCGTTGAAAATGTACTTGACACTTCAATTGTCTTAACAGACTGATAAAGTGATATTTATTTCAATTGAATATGCGTAAGGATGCAGTGACAGTGAGAACATAAGTGGTTAGTGCAGCTGTGTGGAATGTGGAGTGCATGCAACATGTAGCAATATGGTTGTGCTGAGAAGGTTCTTGGTATGTTGGTAATTATTAGCTAGAATTAGACAAACAAATAGTTTTAAGACACATGCTCCTTTCAGAACTAAATTGGTTTTTAAATAGTGCCTAGATTATCCGGGATTTTGTCTGAAATTTTGAAAATGTACTATCAGAGAAGTTGATTCCTAGGCAGATGGCGGACCAACGTAAATAGGTCGCGTTACGTCAAACCCAGGCGGCACATCACGATTATTATAGTTTATGCGTTATAAGATGATATGGGTGACAGTACTCATATTCCTTGCTACGGATTTTTTTACAGGAAAACAAAAAAAAAACAAAATGTAATAGATTATATTCCATCTACAAAAACAAATGTTTCCTATAACTGTAAATGAATAAAAATGAAAAGTTGCTAAATGCTAACTTATTAATATAAAATTATAAATATTAACTGTGAAATAGGAGCATGAAATGATTGTTAAGAAAATATTTGAAAAATGTCAGATGCATGAAACGGAACTCATGCCGATAGAGATTGACACTGTTGAATCGAAATCAAATCGATAATTAAAAAGGGCGGCCATCTTAATCGCTGGCGCCACTCTGAAACGTCAGTATGAAATCGATAATTTCAATTGCAATTCCTTTACGAAGTGATTCGATATTTTTAAATTATCGATTAAAATTTTTACGTAACTTCCCTACTATTGTCAATTATAATGTGGCACCCATATCATCTAAAAACGCATTTATCTATCTATCTATACTTATTATAAAATGAAGTCACTTTTTTCCCTCATGTCCCTTTGTTCCCTTTAATCTTTAAAACTACACAACGGATTTTGATGATTCTTTCAGTGTTAGATAGCCCATTTATCGAGGAAGGTTATAGGCTATATTTTATCACGCTAAGATTAATAGGAGAATTTGGAAAATAATTTGAAAGGGTTTAATCTCGCGAAAAAATATTTGGCAGTTGGCACAGATAAGAAGTAGACCACATGAAGGATTATGATAGGCTATCAATTTTAATTATTTTTTCAGTGGCTATATATTTTATTCCCGTGCAACGCCGGGGCGGGTCGCTAGTAAACTATAATATTGAATTGACATAACTCGACCAAATGACGCAGGTCCGTCTACTGCCTATGAATCAATTTCTTCGATGGTACAATACAAGTACTTCAGCAGTACTGCTGGTGTCCACATGACTCTGTATACGCTTCTATTTACTACGCTGTATACCTTTATGTTCACCCCTTAATTTTGACAAGGCGTTACGATTCATCCATGTGATCCTCTTAATTTTTATCCCATAAAACTCACCACCTAACCTCAAAACTTTTCCAGTGCTCCGCGGTCCGCGAGGAGTCGCCGGCGGACGGGGACAGATGGCGGCAGCGGCGCAACAACAGCTTCGATCAGAACCGACAGCTGGAGGAGCTCACCAAGGAGAGGTAGGTCCATGACGTCACGCCGCGAGCGAGACAGCTGTAGCGCTGTGCGAGTCAGACAGCAGCAATGTGCGAGAAAGACACCGGCATAATTTGTCCAGGATTCAAGTGCAAAAACACTTCATCACACACAGTTAAATCTACGTACTGTCTACGAAAGCTATCTGTAGTTTACCTTGGTCATCGTTACGAATTTATAGAAAACTCAGTCATTAAAATGAGACAAGTAGTTGTTTTTCAAAGTGGACCAAACAAACTAATCATTGTCCATCCTTTTGGCTTTGCCTTGTCGAGAAAAAGGAGCTCTCCTTCTTTTCAATCGCTACAGAGTGTTTCTGTCGCAGGGATGAGCTGCGGGCCACGGCGTTGATGCTGCAGCGTGCGGTCTCGCAGTTCGCGGCGTACTGCGCCAGCGCGGAGGACGAGCTCAACCAAACCGTGCTGCACAACCTGCTGCGTCACTTCGCGCCCGACGAGTACGTACACACACGCATCATGTATACGCACGCACGCAAGTGTCATACTCACGCAAGTGGCATACGCACGCAACACAAGTGTCAGATATATAGGCGAGCATTGATGTACGCCAATATTACACGCACGCAAGTGTTAGGAGCATTACAAATGTCATTTATATAGGCGGGCACTGACACTGCATTTTTGCTGCTATACCGATCGACGACACGCGCTGTACGTACAGCGCGTTCACGATTAAAATATGTCATAATATGCTCACACAGTTGTAATAAGTGTCGATGATAAGAATCAAACGAACGACGGGTAGCATGAGCTCCAGCATAATGGCTGGGCTACAGCCAATATGCAGGCGGCCAGTATGTCATGCCTGCTTACAAAAATGTTGAAGTATCTTTGAACACATTATGTAAAATATTATATCCTCAAGCAAAATCCGTTGTCACTCGTTAGATTTATTCGACTCATTCAAGTGATTGTCATCAAAATATTTTAACTTTATTTCGTGGAAAATCATATTCCAGACCTGTGGTCCTCAACCTTATTTTACACGGACCACAAACACGTTTTAGTCTTGGTGTCGCGGGCCGCAACCAAATGTAAAAAAATAAACCCAGTCTAAGGGTGAAAATATGCACGTTATTTAAATTTAGCAATTCAACATTGGCAAAATTTTCACAACTTTCACGATCACTTTGCACTATTTTGCCGGTGGGAGGTTTCAAAAATATGGTTTAACTGCACGTGGGCCACTGAGAAAGTCCCGGCGAGCCGCAGGTTGGGGATATCTGCTCCAGACGATTGTGCTAAACCATCAAACAGGTGTAAATCACGTGCGACGTTTCCATGAAAGTTCTATATCCTCCGCGGTAAATCTGTATTAATTATGCGTGCGTATCCACAGGTTCTAAGAAATTATTGCATAGTGCAAGTGCACTGGCATGCTGCCAAGTCAAGTCGACAGTCAAGTAGTTTTGTTGTCTGACATACGCGCCTCGTTTGATGTTTATAAACGGATTAGCGAGCGTCGATTTTAATGAATTGTTGTATCGATTGTTATATGGTAACAATTTGTAGTTGTACTATAAGACAACTAACATCGTTAGCTTCTTTGGTGGCATCAAAAATTAGATACTATGACATTTACAGTGTAATAAAATGAAGCGTTTTATACTTTTAAGGTGTAGGCAATGTTGTAAGCCAACTAATTGAAGTGCCTATGTTTTGTGGGATAAACACATCTACTTCATTTACTAAATATCATATATGTAATTTGGAATAAAAATAATCCACACTAGCATAATATATAACTATGAACTTTGAAACTTTCGCGTTGCATTATATTTGATACTTATTATTCGGGACTTAACGCGACTTATATTCTAGTAGTGACCACAGCCGTTGCAACACAGCTGAAACGTCGAAAAAAGTATGTAGTAGCATTACTACTAGAATATAAGTCCCGTTAAGTCCCGAATAATAAGTATCTACTGTTATAAGATTGTGTGTTCCCTTTTTTTCTCATAAAATGCCTTTGTTATTTGACAGAAAAAGGCAAAAATATCAATTATACACGTCTTGTAAATACAGTCTAATTATTTATTTAGGAAAGGGTTTCATGTTACTTAAATAGCTAACATAATATATAAATGAATAATATTGTATTTACAGCAGCACGTTCGACGACTCGCGGCCGTCCAGTCCGGGGCTCGACGTGTCTCGTCGCGTCCACTTCGCGCCTCGTCTAGACGACATACTCGCGACGTTAGACGAGAGCGCCGTGGCCGGTTACCTGCGTCACCAGCGAGACCTGGGCGCGAGTATCAAGGCGGAGTTGGAGTTGTCGCTGCGACGGTTGAGGGCCGAAGCGCATGAGCTGTTGCAGCTCAGCGATAGATTGACTACCAGTGAGTGCATCATCGACTCTACCAATCACGCGTGTGTGAATTAACCATAAGGAACCATCAACCAACCAACCAAACCCCCGAAACTACTTCTAATACAAACCCTTTTGACTATAATATGTTACGCTGTGATTCGAAGTGGTAAATTGACTCAAGACGGCGTACCTGCGTGATTTCGTCTCGTTATGTTACGCTAATTAGAAATGCGTGTACCATCGAGGAAATTGATTACTAGACAGTTGACAGACCAACGTCATTTGGTCGGATCATCTCAATTCAAAGTTAATTGTGATAGGTTTGACGTAACGCGACTAAACTACGTAGGTCCTCAATCTGCCTAGGTAATCTAGGGATCAACTTTTTTATTTATTTATTTATTACGGTACAGTTACAGACCACAGAATAACAACATACAGCAAAATAACATTAACAACACACAGCATTTAGACTGAGGTCCAATTACAACTACACCAGCATTGAAAGTAACAATATTAACATAAGGTTTACATAGTGAAAGACAGGGAAAAACGCAAAAAAAAAGAACTAAGAACTATAACTAGATATAAACTTGCCACAATAATTATATCAAAGTATTAAAATTTATATCCAAAAGTAGGTAATACTATTCTAATTTAGATTAAATTAAACTAGACATAATAAAAAAAAAATAAAAAAAAAATTAACTATAAGCATAACAAAAAAAAAAGACTGTTAAAAGCTATCAACACATATTGAGCATTTAGATCTTAAAGTCCTTGGCTAGATCTCGTTTAAATGCAATCAGACTACAGTTGAAAATATCTTTGTCCTGGCATATTTTATTATACGTATTACAAATTCTATGCAAAGGATTATTTTTGGACACATTATTATATGTTAGTGGTACACTAAATAGCTGTTGAATACGTACGGGTCGAGTAGGGACCTTAAATGACAACTGCTCCAAAATACCAGTGTCCATAAGACCATTAACAATTTTAAACAGAACTTCTCTGATAGTACGTTTACGGAATTTTTGTAAGCTTCGTCTGTATGTATAGAAACTAAATTTGTTTTTTTTATTTTGTTATTCTAGGACCTGCAAACGATTCCAAAATGATTGAATGCAGTCCGGTCAAGATTACAGAGATGGTCGAAGAATATGAAATGCAGAAAGACTGTGAAAACTGCCAGTACCAGAAAAAGGTAATAGTTAATAATATAATTATTGCATTGCTCATTTTTTCATTCAGCTTTTATTGATGTAAATCAAATAATAATTTACAATTTTCTTTACCTTTTGTTACATTGTATCCTTTTGAATGTGCGTGCATGTTTTTCGAGCATTACGTATGTGTATTTCTTTGTTACGCCATAGTGTTCAAACGCCTTAACTGCATTTGAGCTTCAATAGAGTAATAGTGTTATTTTTTCAATTGAATCGGTAATTTCCAAAACCTCATCAGACACATTTTTTCCAACAAGCTTTTTTGATTTACCCCCGACAAAAAAGTTGCGTGGTTTTTACAGAGAATCATATTTCAGAGAATCAATCCTTCCTATTCAAAGATATTCACAATGTCAGATATAAAATAGAAAGTACAAGGGCAATGACAAATGACAATGTCATTGACACATCAAATATGACAAATTGAGGCATTTATCTATGGCACCATGTTGCAATTAATAAATAGTAATTAGAGAAGTTTATTTAAAAAATCAACTGTTTTCGTCATCAGTGTATGGAGGAAGCGATCGCGGAGTATATCCAACGCGAGGCGGCGCTGCGGGAGGAGCGCGACGCCGCCATGCTGCGGCTCGCGACGCTCGGCGACGCCCCGCCCCCCGCCTCGCCGCCCACCTCGCGCGGTGACGTCATAGAGGGGTAATTACGGCTAACTAGATACTAGTTTATGCCTAGCTACTCCGTTGGGCGAAGCGTGACGCCGCCATGCTGCGGTTCGCGACGCTCGGCGACGCCTTTTCTTCATATTTTAGATTTTAATAAATTCTAAGATAATTTTTGACCTGAGCTAACAGTAAGATGTACGCTACTAGTCCTTAGTGCAACGTTTTACTTTTCTGAATAATGCAACATTTCAATTTGTTTTATACAGGTATGGAGTAGGCGCAGGCGAGGTGGGCAGTGCGGGGGGCAGTCGCTCGTTAGAGAGCGCGCGCTCCCCTCGCGAGCAGCTCGCGATAGCTGCACGAGACATCGACGTGTTGGCAGCCGAGCGAGACGACCTGCGACAACAGGTGGGTTGTGACAAGGACGGGGAATGTATTATCAGAGAAGTTGATTCCTAATTCCTATGAATCTGCATAGGAATTACGTCAAACCCAGCCGACAAATCTCAATTAACATTGAAATGACACGAGCCGACCAAATGGTCCGTTGGTCTGTCAAATGCCTAGAAATCAATTTACAGAAAGGGTGTGCGTTTGTATTCACAAATGTGCGTGACAGTCATAAATGGGTTTGACTTAAATCGTGTATATGACTATAACACAAGACTTTTTAATAAATGTTACATTTGTTACCTTGTTTGTCAAGCTACTTTCTTAGATTATCAAACGTCGAAACGATTAAACATCGTGTAAATATTTTATTAGGAGGCTACTATTCTAAAAGTAACCGAATAACAACGTTAAAGTCAAGATATCCTACGCACTACGTTATTCAGTCAATTTTTTTTAAATCAAAGTAAGGTATAAAGATTCACTTTTGAACATTAACATTAAAAATGTCCACCAGAGGCCGCTGCACGGTGCGTGCTGTACGCAGGTAACCCCCACATCCAATACACCCATAGCGCGCATGCGTACTTGTGCTTGCTTTACCTGTCGACAATATTTCAATTTTTATCTCTTTTTGTCTTTATTAAGGTTATTCTCCATATATTCAAATTTTATCCCCTGCACCAAATTTTGATTATAATTATTTTTTCATCAATAAATAAGTTATTGGTTTCATTTTTAATCGACATTTTTGTTATATTTCTAGACAAAAACATTCACACCAAACTTCGGCTACACAATATTTTAAAGCCTAAAAACAAAATTATAAGAATCTACATATTATATTTCTCTGCTCACAGTAGGTTTTTAATGGAATAAAGCATGTTTTACTGATTAGATACGTTTCTAGACATATTATTGGGCTAGAAACTTAGTTCCCTTCTTAGCAGATTAAAATTTTTAATGAAAGCATGACTTTATCTGACGAATTTAGCACTGAATGAATAGCATTATTCAATAATAATTCGTTTAAAAGGTTCTTTGTAAGGTTCCACATATTTCAGTTACTAGAAATTAAGATAGCTTTTACTATATTATTCCTAATTAAGCGAAATAAGAGTCGCTTGTGTCCACATGTGTTGATAAGTCTGGTATGAAGATACTAGACTATTGTGACCCATCGGCCATCACCCAAGTGCATTAAATCATTGTCGTCTGTAGTGGGCTTTTTTCTAATATATCAAATTCTCGTGTCACAGTGTTTGTGCGCGAACTCCTTCAAAACGGTTCAACCGATTTTATGAAATTTTGTACCTATGTACTATCAGAGAAGTTGATGATTCCTATGCAGATGGTGGACCTAAGTTATTTGGTCGCGTTACGTCAAACGCGTCCGACCGATCACAGCTTACATTGAATTGACATAAAGCTGACCACATGACGTAGGTCCGTTATCCGCCTAAGAATCAATTTCCTCGGTGGAATTCGTTAGGCCTGAGAATAGGTTTCTATCTACTTTTTATATTAATACTAGAAAATATAATTTATATGGCAAAATAACGTTTGCCGGGTCAGCTAGTCAATTTCTATTTTTCTATAGCTGGAAACAGCAAGCGCACAGCTGCGGTCTACTCGTCAATTCGTCGAGGAGCAGATGGCTGAAAGGGAACAGGAGCATCAGGAATGGGAGAAGAGTCTTAAACAGTTGCAAGAGGAAAACACCCGCCTCGCTACCAGACTGAATACCAACGCGAGGATAGTGGCTGAGGTAAATCTAGCGTGCGTACACGCAACTCGTGCGTACAACATGGCGTATACGTACACGCAGTATACGCAATGTGTGACAACGAGTAACGCAACGCGAGCGTACAAAAGTGACATTGTATACGCGTATAAATGCGTATACGTGCAAGCAACAATATATTTGTACCTTGCTTTTTTGGGTGTCATCTACGCACTTATTTACACGCAACAGATTATATTATGCGTGCAACTGATATAGAGATACACTGATAAAAGTATGCTGTCAAATAGCTGTTGAACAATACTGTATGATCATGTATGCACGTAAATTGTAGCAAAAGTGGGAGCACTATGCAAACACACGAGCTAAATTGCGTGCACATCCGTATTTCTTACAAATCATTTATTTTCTTAACGATTTAGGGCCAGTTTCACCACTTCGTGATAAGTGACGAACAGGCTATCCACCAATTAACTTGACAGATCAAGTATGGAGAATCTGTCAAAAAAGTTGTGAATAGCCTATTCGGAACTTTATCAGAAAGTGGTGAAACATGCCCTTACCTTTCAAATTGTTCTTCGCGAAATGAAAAAGGAAATATTTGAAAATACACAACTACATAAATACTGTTTTGCCTGTTTTTAAAATTATATAATTACTAACCTTCTATGGTTTGTTTGGTGTTGTATCTTTCTAACTTAAGCACCATTTCCACTAATTCTTCTTAAATATACATATGTGTTTGTTTCTAACCTGTGCACATTTCTCTGTGATGGAGCTGATGTTTTAAAACTAACTTTGCTTGTTCCTTTTTATTATAATATAAAGTGTATGTGACGTTTTAAAATAAGCAGTGAAGACGAGAGGATGAAATTAATTTTTTAAACATGTCCAAAAATGTGTACGTACTGTGTAAGCAAGACCCTGTTTTTGTTACTTAAAAAGTTACAGTACGACATAAATTTCAATGGTTTTCGAGTATCCTCGTTTTTCATTTGTCTGTCATTTGACCAGATATTAAAATGATTTAACTGTAATTTTGAATCTTCTTAAAGTAGTGGTAAATTGTTTGCACTCACTATAGCTTCGGCGTGTACAGATGTCGAGATTGTGCGGCACGCAGTGTGAATTGCGGACGCAAAGTGAACGTGTAAGTTGCCTCTATGTTGTGATCATTGCATATCCATCCTTGTCTAAATTCAAGTACTAGAGCGAGATAGAATATTCACCACTCATCTAAATCAACTTCAGGATAGTTCTCAGTCTTCTTATTTGAGTAGTTTTACAATGTGATTTCCTTCTAATGTCAATAATTATTACTTTTTACCCTTATTTTCTTCAAAATCTAGTAATTTTATAATGTTATAGCTACAAATACTTAATAGTGTGACAAGGGTTTTGTCTGAGGGTTAAAACAGACGTTTTACCATCTTCATTTTTAGTTTTATTATGTAGTTTATTAAGCTTGATAAAGTAGTGCTATATGTTTGATAAGCGCTATTCTGCTTGTTGCTTTATTTACTTATGAAAACTTTACTTCTGCATCTACATTGCATGTTTTGTTATGTGTTTTGTAATAATAACCTTATTATATTTATTCGCTACTAATTTTTATTCTTACGACAAAACGTAGATCAGCATGGGCGTAGCCAGTCTTGCGCTCAGGGTGGGGCAGTCAAACCCCCCCCCCCCCCCAGTTCTATTTATGAATTCTAAAATGTAACGGATATTATGATTGTTGATGTTGTTAGTACTAGAAAAAAAAATTGGAAACACCCTGGCTCTGACCTAATAGGTAAGGTGCCCAACTAAACAACAGTTTTTGTTTGGTTTGGCACCTTATAGGTCAGAGCCAGGGTGGGGCAAGCGTAGATGCGTTTATTAAAAAAACATTGTCTATAGGTCGAGCAGTTGGAATATGATATGCGCAAAATGAACCAAACCATCGCAGACTTAGAAGCAAGAAAATCTAAATCTGACGAAGAGGCGAAAGCTTCGGAAGAACAAATCGCGTACCTTCGTGAAACAATAGACAACTTAGAGAACAAACTAGAACAGAAGACGAGTAGGGAGGCAGAGGTACTAAAACAGCTTGAGGAAATGAAACGGACGATAGATGAAAGAGATAGCAAGATAAGGGTGCAGCTCGGCGAGCTGGACTCGTTGAGGAGCGAGAGAGCGGAACAGACTGACTATATCTGTCCCAGGTGCACGCAAGACGAGGACAAATATAATGAGCTGCTTAATCAAGTCAAGGAAGAGGTATGTAGTGATATTTTATATTGACAGAAAAGTTACCCCCTTAATGTTGGAGATGGAATGAATTGAGAGGCAAAGTTAATGTAATTTCCTTGAAAGTTCAGTTATATACTCACATCTTAGATTTTAAATATTATCCTATTTTGTCATTCATCAAGAAGTCAATATATATTATGTAATATAAATTATAATGTACTACTGTTTTATATTCAAGACTGATTTTCTTAGCGTGTATCAATATACAACTGTCTATTGATACAACACATTGTCTGTGTTCTCAGAGTGGATCAACTGACTGACGCTAGATGGCACTGTGTGTCCGTATCCGTAACAATATTTTGTGTCCCGTGACCCGTCTCACGGCTGTGACTACAGAAAGTCGTATTTTCACTAGGGGACATTTGTGTCGCGACCTAGTCGCGTGACACGAAATGTACTTGTACGTGTCAAGCGACATGTCGCCCGACGTCACAGCGAAATTTACGGTTCACCACTGACTAGTGTGAACAAGTCATATGTCGAGGGACAAAGTTGCATAACAAATTAGATAAATATCGGACGACTTGTCTCCGAGACATGTCCCCTAGTAAAAACACGGCTTAATTTGACATGGTAATCATCTGTTCTGTTCGGCAGGCGGAGCGCGTGGCGCGGTGGGTGTGCGCGCGGAGGCGGCGGCTTGAGCGTGCGCACGAGCGTGTGTCCCCGCCCACCAGCGACCACACCGAGGACGTGTCGCTGCGGGACCGCCAGGATGTGGCGCAGGTAGAATACCAGTCACATATTGCCGTTAAATGCCAATACTGGCGCAAGGTTATTACTGATTATTATTAACGGCTCCGTGGTCCAGGTGGTGTTGGTGTTATTTCCAAGTTCGGTTAGGAAAATGCAGGCTGATCACTTGTTTGTCAAACAAGTAAGATGATCCAGTCATCGGAGGGGTATGTAAAAAGTCGATACTGCGCCTGATCTCTCACCAGTCATGTTGGTCTTCCGTCCCACTGCACTGGGCTATGAGAGTATAGGAAAAGTGTGCTTTTGGGTACTGCGCACACACTTGGGCACTACAAAATTACTACTGCTTAACTGGCATGGTTTCAACGAAACCGGCCACCGTCCCCGAAACCGTTGTGGGAGTTATTATTATTATTGCAACTTGTTAGTCAAAATGTTATACTTTCTTTTACGTTAATGTGTAAACCGGTAATCATAAAATAATTTCTCTATAACTTAATTTCTTATTTTACGCCTGTTATGTCTGAATTAAAAACAGGGACGTTTTCAATTTGAAACGTTTGTGTAGCTACAGTTTGCTACTGCGTCAGTAAAAAAAGGTTTCCGCTTCTGTTGGACTGACGAATTCCTTTTCTTTGTTTTTATAATGCAAGTAATTGAGACAAGTTGGTCCTTTATTGACATAACAATTTGTGTACAGAGTCCCGAAGTGGGATCCGCCGGGTCATCGGACGAGGAGGCGGAGGGCGCGGGAGGCGTGTTGTCGGTGGTGTGGGCGGCGCTCAGCGGACAGGCGCGCGCCGCAGACGCCGCGCTCAAGCGTATAGCTGATCTTGAGATGCAGCGGACGGCGTTGAAGGATATGGCACAGGTAGGTCTAAATTGGGTATACAGGGTGTAAAAAGAACTAAGCGATAATTCTTTAGGGTGCTTATGAGGCCTGAAAGAACAATTTTTTCACTTTTGTATGTGGAAACTCGTGACGCTGGGGCGCTTGTCCATACAAATCACAAAAATTGGTCTCTCAGCACTGCTACTTTCACAGTGGACTCTCTACAAGGAACAAATACACACCTTAAAGTATTATCACTTAGTTTTGTTACACCCTGTATATTATTTTACGCCCTGTATTGGAAAGCTTGGTAGCCATTAAATTGTACTTCCGTGCAATTAAGTATAACTATGTAGTATTTATACAATATTTTAATAAAAGCGTTCTTCTAGGGCAAAGACAAAATAATAACGTTTAGTACAGTGCCATGCGAGTGACGTAAAAAGATGTGGTGCTCTGTGCAGGATGTGCACGCACGGTGCGTGCAAGTGTACGCAGCAGTGTACGCAATACTGCTGCGTACACTTGCATGCACGTCGTAATATCAATTCAATAATCATGTGGATTGGCTCGTATCAAAATACGACGAAAGAAAGATTAAGTTGACAGCTTTTGCTTATTGTTCATACAAATTATGTATTGGTAGTTTTACGTTTAACTGATTGTTTTTAGTTTCGCAAGCTAAATTAATGTAACCACATCAAGATGAAAGTATCATCATATTGTATCTAACAAATTCGACTTTACAATTTGTTTTACCGAAATAGTTTTCAGTGGTAATATTTTACTTTGCTAATCATAGAAATTTGACAAAACCAACTTTGTTTTTACACATTCCCAACTTTTCCCATTTCTTATACGTTGGGAATGTGTTTTACAAATTATTCCAATCGCTGGTATTTTCTGGACTGGAGATTTATTTTCGTCGTTTACACCCGTAATCCGATACTATTGGCGTCAGTCTTTCCTTTACACATATTCAATTCGTTTCTTCACGAAATATTAATTTGTAACATCGAAGAAATTGATTCATTGGCAAATGATGGACCTGCGTCATTTAATCGGGTTATGTCAATTTAATATTAGCAGAGATCTGTTGGCTGGGTTTGACATAACGCGACCAAATTACGTAGGTCCACCATTTGCCCATGAATCAACTTGTCTTATGATAGTACCTTAAAATTACTGAAATGAAATTATTTTTATTGTTACTTAAATTGTTTCGTTGTTTTGAAATCACTCTAATGATTCGCATACTTATTTACAATCTGGTAATATGACAAACGAAAGATTTTCTTTAGGCTCCGTTTTTTTTGTAATTTATTTATGGTTTAATTCATTTAATCCGACTGCAACATACCTAAAATAATGAAATTATTTTAGCACTGTGCGTTGTACGAGTAGGTACGTGTATTCGAACTTGATTGAACGCCTCCGTGGTCCAGTGGTTCAGAGCTCGGCTCTTGACTCGGAGGTCGTGGGTTCGATTCCCGCGTTGGAAACATGTTATTTCCAAGTTTGGTTAGGATAATGCAGGCTGATCACCTGATTGTCTGACAAGTAAGATGATCCATGCGTCGGATGGGCATGTAAAAAGTCGGTCCTGCGCCTGACCTCTAGCCAGTCGTGTCGGTCTGCCGTCCCACTGGGTTATGAGAGTAAAGGAACAGAGAGTGCTCTTGTGTACTGCGCACACACTTGGGCACTATAAAATTACTCCTGCGTAGCTGAGCCGTAGGCCTGGTTTCAATGAAACCGGCCACCGTCACCGAAACCGGTGTGGGAGCTATTATTATTATTATTTACGTGTATTCGTATATTCAGAGCAGTTGGTTTCTCGGCAAATGGCGGACCTCACTGACCTCCATTATACAAGTACGCTAGACATGAGATACCCAGCTGTTTTTTGTGCCTATTTGAAGCGGAATCAGCGCCCCCAATGCGGGGAAAGAGAACTAAATCTGACGTAACTTGCAAATGGCCGCTTAATCGCTATCGGTTGTAGAAACTAGTATTAGTTCCAAGTTCTCCCACTACTGCTATCAGCGCCAATGTGGCGACTTTCAAAAGTCATTTTAACGTCAGATTTAGTTCTCTTCCCCCGCATTGGAGGCGCTGATTCCGCTTCAAATAGACACAAAAAATAGCTGACGTAACTTGACCAAATGACATAGGTCCGTCAACTGCCTAGGAATCAATTTCTTCGATAGCACTTTTGTAGCTCCCAAACTACTGATTTCATTTTGATCTCGATACATTTTAGGAACATTAGTAGAGTTATATAGTAATTTTTGAATATATTTAAAAAATATAATTAATCGTAGCATCGTGTGATGTCCAGTATACGGTGACCTTGTGTTGTTGGCCGTAGTCCAGCGTGACACCACGTTGTCACAAATACATTGGCATCGGTGCCCATGCTGGCTGACATGTGCGATATCAGATGTTTTGTGTGCGTTTTTATCTTCGAATAATAAAAACTAAGGAAACATAACTCCCATACTATTACCGTTTTAAATTTGGTTCCTTTCGAACTGTCATTTAACGTCAGCATTAATGCTTAGCACAAACCTACGCGACCGCGCGACTGCAAAGCGGCAGCGTCAATACAAAACACACATATGTGATATGACAACTTGTCAAATGTGTGTTTTGCATCGACGTCCGTGTCGTCCGACTGTATTGAAAAATCGTCTGCTACCCTACAATGAGGAGAACTGTCGTTATACTATTTCATCTCAAATTGCTAAAGATGGATTTGTAATAATGGATTAGAACTTACAAGATAATTTTCCATTTTACTTTCAGAGCTTGACTCAAATACTTTTGCTATAAAATAGAGTTTTGAAAAGCAATGTATAAGAGCCTATGCATAAGACAGCATAGGCTCTCCCGAAGTCGTCCAAACTAAAACTAATAATCATCATCATCATTTAAGGAGAAATTTCTACCATTACAGCAAAGAACTAGTATGAAACGCATAAATCCTCCCATCCTACATAATAACAACGCTGTATTGTGTTATGTAATTATCCAATCTCGAACAAATCTTAATTCGCTCTCCGGGACTCAACTTCCGTTCCATATACTGCTCTTTGTGCTCTCTAATAACGTTAGTTATGTCCCTATTATTCTATTCCGTAGTACAATATATAATATATATAATAGAAATGCCATTAGCATTTCTAGCGGGAACCGTACATTTTATTACGAGGAAAGTTAGCTTTCTCCTTCGTGGAGAGTCTTTTTAGGATAGTTTTATTAGTAAAGAGATTTTGCGAATATAAACCGATCTTTCCTAAATAAATACAAGCAATGTTGTTGAAAGAACTTTCCTACTTGAAATAAAAACAGTTGAACAGAAAAATGTATACCTACCTTGGGCAGTAAATAAAAAAGCCTCAGATCACAATATGTTTGTCAATATGTTAAATGTAATCTGAGACATTTTTTTACTTTCCTGCACTAGGTGTGTATACTATTTATACAAAAGTGCTCAGGCGAAAAGAAAATGACTTCAAATAGGATAATTGCTGTTAAAGAAAAAATTTAAATCGGAATTTGGAGAAATCTTGAAAACTAATGAATATTCACCCTATTATTTTTTAATGCCAAATTTCCTTCAGTAGTTTTGAAACAAACATGCTAACAATATTTTCTCTCTACAATCATGTGGCAGAATAATTTTTAAATAGTTATAACGTCAATGAAGGATGATGCGAGGTCGGAGCACTGACAATGGGCGCTGAATCACGTATGATGTTCAATCGACCCTAATGTCGCGGTTTTTATTGCACGCTCAACTGCTCTAGGGCTATAACAAGGTACAGAAAAGTTTTTTTTGTCTATAAACCATAGTACTGTTACGAGTCCAATGTTTTTATTATATTTTTCTTACTAATAAATATTGGTAATGGTATTAGTAAAATAGTATAACATTTTCGCAGCGTATGTCGCCATGTTTGTATGCCATTTGTGACTTGCACAATGTGTAGGAAAAAGCATAGTGATTTTGGTTTCTTTATCAGAAAAGACTCCAACGCGTCTAAGACGATAATCCAAAAAAGGAGGTTTTGTCCTACATATTGTTGTGCTAAAAATACTAAAAGCTCAACTATTATATCTAATAAAAGCTTTATAATCTTAATCACATTTCCTAAATGACGAAATTACCGTAAACATTATGTTAACGGCAGATTTACACGCATCTCATAAAACGCCATATGGGCAAATTTCCCAAGTTTATTACTTCACACCATACGCGGTTTATTAGGCCGTTAACGAGTTTAGTTAAAAGTGAAAATATGCGCAGGCGCCACAGTATACGCAGCCCTGCGTACGCACACTGCGACGCGAACGCACACGCGCACGCTAAATATATCCCCCGCGTGGTTTTGTGTGGATACGGCGGATTTATTAGTTTATAATGTCTATAGTGTCAGGAAATTCCAATCTGTAGGTAATGTTATATTTGTGATTACGGTCTATTTAAAAATGTAGATTTTGAGAAATGTATGTCATTGATGTTACATACTTGTAGAATATTTAGGATACCAAGACATAGATTTACGTCCGCATTCAAAGACTAGGTACTTCACTTTAATTTAATGAAGAGTTTGACATATTTATGTAGTTTATGTTTACATTAAATTAAAGTTAAGTTACCATTAATATAAGTGCGGCCGTTAGTAATCTATAACACCAAAGTAGATACGACATATCTCATTAGTCATTTCCCTTGCGTTGCCGCGTCCAATTTTCTCGTTTTCCCGCGTCGTTTCAGCTCCCGCTCTGTGTTTCAGTGTCCGCCGATGTTCCGTAGCGTGTTTTGCTGCAAGCAGGTCTCGTTCTCCAAATTATGTGTGTCCTGTGAATAATAATCATGTAACCACTTCTCGCGTGTGTGTGTGTCATGTCTGTGTGGAGTCATTTCAAACATTTCTTTTCAATGGGCCTGCCGGATTTGACGGTGAGTTTCGCGATATTTTCGTTGATGATATCTTTTTCGTTCGTGACAGTGAAAACGGGTATTTTTAACCGACTATAAAGAAGGTTTTTAGTTTAACCCATATCGTTTGTTGGAGATTTTTTTTTATATTTCCGTGCTTTGGAAAAATAATTTCATTTTTTTTGCAATCATTATAACCTGTCACTAATAATGGTCATAGCCTATAGGGTTTTATAATTTTCTCTAATAATAATAAGGACACTAATCGACTTAATAATTAGGGAACATTGCTTTGATTACTTACCTCCAAATCGTTCAGAACGAGACGGTTCCATTTTCTTAACTGTAATAATTAAACAAAGATGTTGACATAAGGTTTATACATTATTATCTGTAAACTTTTCATTAAATTAAATTTTAATTATCATTGAATGTATCTGATTGCGGCAGTTAATTATCTAAAAATGTTTAATAATTTAAGGAAGTCAACAAATACATACAACAATAAGGCCAAATGCAAACTTAAAAACTTCAGTATTTTATTTGGTGTAAAGCCAAAAGCTAAAACTGAGTAATTACTGGTTCTTCCGTGCATGTGTCAGTCAAACCTCGACTCGGCTATTTATAGTTTGTTTGTTTTGAAACAGAATCAAATGTATTTTATGTAACGCCTCGTCTTAAATTTCGTTGTAAATATCTATCCTCTTGTCGGAAATCTTGGAAATCGTTTCACGGTTGCGGTTGGCGCCGCTGAATTCCTTAATCTTTTTTTCTTATTCGCATTCCATAACATGTATCTTTGCTTTGTGATAATTGATAAAGTTGACTTGAGGAGAATATTTTTTAGGAGAACAGTAATTGTATGGTTTGAAACCAAAAGTTTCTTCGTGTGATAGTTTAAAATTAAATATATTATGTAGAGATCTTTTACTTACTTACAAAAATATACTATGTAGTGTGTATGTTGTTGTTAATCAATAACATACTGGGTATGTTTAAGAACATTCTCTGACAATCAACAATATATGTATGTTCTTGTTAAAGAATGTTCTCACTTTGTCTGTGGAGTAGCTGTTAAAACGTATTGTGGTTGCTTCTCTCTGAAAATGTTGTATAAATCATCCACAATGGATGCAAAGGCCTAGGTAACAGACAGACAGGCAGACAATTTTGTTATGCTCTCTCCCTTTACAAGCGTTTCCCGTCTGTGTACAATAAGTTGATCAGTTGATGCGCACGCGCTGGCAATTGGCAATGGTTCGTGTTGACAAATGAACTGTGGCTTTGTAGTATATTAGTTCGCTTAATTAAATGACTATTTATAGATACAAAGGGACATACTACTACAAATAAGATGTTTAATCTATATATATAAAAGAAAGTTGTGTTAGTTACGCCACTTATAACTCAGGAACGGATGAACCGATTTGGCTGAAAATTGGTGGAGAGGTAGCTTAGAATCAGGAATAGGACATAGGATACATTTTGTCCCGGAAAAATGTATGGTTACTGCACAATATACTTTTATGATTTGCGTGTAAACTATTCAATCTATTTTGATGAATTTTGGTATGGAGATACTTTGAGTCTCGGGAAAGGACAAGGGATACTTTTGGTCTCGGAAAATGTACGGTTCCCGCACAATAAACTTTTATGATTTTTGCCTTGACTATTCAGTCTATTTTTATGAAATTCGGTATGGAGATACTTTGAGTCTCGGGAAAGGACAAGGGATACTTTTTGTCCCGAAAAGTGTACAGTTGCTGTACAATAAACTTTTATGATTTTTGCTTAAACTATTTAATCTATTTTGATGAAATTTGGTATGAATATACTAATTTTAATCTATTGTTTTCTTAATTATACCAATTAGATTAAATAATCATAATTAAGACAGGACAACGTCTGTCGGGTCAGCTAGTTTCTACTAAAGTGTCTTCGTTACTAAACTTCTGTTCATTAAAACTTTTATTACAGTAGATTCGTTAACGACTGACCTTTATTAAAATGAACCTCATTTATATGGCTTATACTTTCTACTTTACATCCATACTTCCATACTAATATTATAAATGCGAAAGTGTGTCTGTTACCACTTAACGCCCAAAGCTGAACCTATTGTGTTGAACTTCTCCTAAATATTTTTGGAAATTTATAAAATCAAAATTTTCACATAACAACATACCTACCCACATGACATATGGTGACAGATCTTCTGCGGACACTCATGAAATTTGTGAAATGTGTAACACTTACTTTAATTCTGTTTTTGTTTCTAATAATCAAATACATCATAATTTGGATTCGAATGAATCTAACATATTGTGTCCGGTTAATATAAATTCAATTAATATTTCACAAACCATAGTTAGTAAGCTCTTAAAACAATTAGATGTACATAAAGGTGCAGGCTGTGATAATATTCATCCCATGTTAATAACAAAGCTGTACAAAGAACTGTCTCTGCCACTTACAATCATATTTAAGAAATCAGTTAGAGAGGGTCACTTCCCAAATATTCGGAAAAAAGCCCTAATTACACCAATACCTAAAGGAAGTAGTAACAAAAATAACATTGTCAATTATATACCCATCTCTAAAATAAATATATTTGGTAAAATTTTTGAAAAAATAATTACTGATGAACTTACAAGCCAAATACATCACCATATAGGGATCGAACAGCATGGTTTCCTCCGCGGCCGAAGTGTAAATACCAACCTTGTTTCTTACACAAATTTTATTTCTAATTCTCTTGATGTTAGGTGCCAGGTAGATGCCGTGTATACCTACCGATTTTTCAAAAGCTTTTGATAAAATTAATCATAATTTATTAATTAACAAATTATCAAGGATCGGTGTACACGGTGATCTACTTAGGTGGATTGAATCCTATTTGAGAAATCGGAGCCAGGCTGTTGCCATTAAAGGTTTTCAATCAAGTTTCCTTGTAATTCCATCAGGAATTTGGGCCATTTCTTTTCACGCTGTACAATGTACATAAACGATATAGGGTGCTCACTAAACGATTCCTGTCACCTTTTATTTGCTGACGACACAAAAATTTACAGAATTGTACAATCTCTTTCTGACTGCGCGAAGCTTCAGTCTGATATTGATAACTTTGGATATTACTGTAAGACTAATCAACTCTATCTTTATGTCGAAAAATGTTACACTATCTCGTTTACGCGCAGACATAACCCTATCTGTTTTGACTATGCGATTGACAACATTAAAAACAAACGCGTTGATAAAACACGCGATTTAGGTGTGATCGTTGACTACATCTAATCCCAACTACACTTCAATCACCACATAGACACTATTGTGTCGAAAGCATATAAACAACTAGGCTTAATACTACGTCTAGGTAAACTCTTCAAAAAGCCTGAAACTTTAAAAGTTTTATATTATGCATATGTACGTAGTATTTTAGAATTTGGAAGCATGGTTTGGAGCCTTCAATACGAAATACACATTGCAAGAATTGAAAAAATCCAAAATAAATTTCTGAAATCATTAGATTATTTAACTAATACTAAAGTCTGTGATTACAAGTCATCCCAAATGAGACATAATATGCAACCATTAAAAATAAGGCGCCAATATTTAGATGCTATATTTTTATTTAAAATAATACACAATTATATTGATTCATCTTCATTATTAGAACATATTTCTTTTAAAATCCCAAACTTCTTATCAAGATCAAAGAATACATTTCATATCCCTCTCTCACGAACTAACTACTCAAAAATCTCTTTTCTTCGTCGTGCTTGTGACCACTATAACAAAAATTTAAACACTGTTGACATATTTTGTAATAACTTATTATCATATAAATCAAAAGTGCGTGATTTGATTCTACAATAATATTAAATACAATATGTTAGCTTAGATACAACTGTGAACATTATAAATGTATAATTATATTATAAGGTGTTATTATAATATCATTTTGTATGTATTATTATCAATTGTGTTCTAACGACTCAACGCTACGAATTCACCATAATATGTGTTTAGTTTTTAACCGACTTCCAAAAAACGAGGAGGTTATATGTTCGGCTGTGGATATTTTTTTTTTTGTATGTTCAACGATTACTCCGCCTATTGTGAACCGATTTTCGAAATTTTTGTTTTGTTGTATTAGGTTTCACTCCAATTTGGTCCCATTTTCACAAAGGTGGTGACCTGATGATGGGATCCATGAGTAATCGAGGGAACTCCTCGAAATTTATATGGAAACATATGGTGATTTTGGTTTTATGTGACGTGTAAAAGTATTAAATAATTTTTACTATCTAATAGTGCCTTTTTCCGAATTCGGCTAAACCTCAACTATTTCTGTACTCAATCTTCATAATTTTGAAGTCGGTGCCAGTTCCAAAAATTTTAAATATTCTGTCAGAGGACTGAAGATTCAGCTATCTGGTACCGACTTCAAAATAATGAAGATTGAGTACAGAAATAGTTGAGGTTTAGCCGAATTCGGAAAAAGGCACTATTAGATAGTAAAAATTATTTAATACTTTTTAGTTCATATTAATGTTATTATTGTTTTTACCTTGGAAGTCGGTTTTAATTTTTTGTTAAAAATAATAATATATTGAGTAATGGTACTTTAAGCTTGTTTGTTACCTAAATAAAAAAAAATAAAAAAAAATGTTTGGTATGGAGATAATTTGAGTCTTAGGAAATGACATAGGATCCCGCGCGACAAGCAAATTTTAACGGAGTTGTGGGCGGGCGCGTTCACATACAGAAATGCGTTATAGCCACGTCTGCAGTCGTTCCTGTCATTCTCTGAATATTACATTGCGGGTCTATTTCACCACTTTCTGATAAAGTGCCGGATAGGCTATCCACAACTTTTTTGACAGATTCTCCATACTCTGGGCCTGTTTCACCGCTTTCTGATAAGATGCCAGATATGCTTATTTGACAGATTCTCCATACTCTATCTTCAAGTATAGTGGTGGATAGCCTATCCGGCACTTATCAGGAAGTGGTGAAACAGGCCCTCTTTGCCAACCATAATATTATAATATTACTGCCAGTGCAAAGGCAAAGTTTTGACACAAATCGAGCAAAAACTTTGTAACGACTTTCGGCGTTATTTAGATTTTGAAATGAAAATCTTAAACCCATTATACCAAAGTAAGTGTATATTTACACAATAAATAAGGTTTATAAGTATGGAAGAGATTTACGTTAGCGAGTAAAACAACGACCATAATTCAAGATGATTGCTCTACAAACTGGCTACTTCACAATATCGTATCTGCTTCTAAGAAATACACGATCCCACTTTATTATTACTAATATTTACTACTAATATTTACTCCACGCTTACGATTATTATCCATGTTGCTGTCTTTATCTGATACGTTGAAAAAAATGAAGCCCGCAGTTGCGCCAATATGAGATTATCGCGCGGGGACCGTACATTTTTCCAGAATAAAAAATGTCCTCTGTCCTTTCCTGGGACGCAAAGTATGTCCTTACCAAATTGCAGCAAAATCGGTTCAGCGGTTTGGACTTGAAGAGGCAACAGACAGACAGACACAATTTAGCATTTTTCATATTAGTAGGGAAGTATGGATGATTATTCATTTTGACTCGTTTTATGATAATTAAAAAGTTCATGATGTAAAACCTTCACACAGAATTTTGCTATTTTCCGTAGACATAAAAACTTATCCTGTCTCGAGCAGTCAATTATTAGTCGGAGCCTAGGCGTAGAGAGGTTACAGGCCCTGAAAGACACATTTTTGCGTGTATAATATTAGCATTGATTATATTATTATCTTTAGCAAATATCCACCAGTGGATAATGTTGAAGAAAAAATTGTAAACAATATAGTTACTGAATTTTGAGTTTTTACTCGAACCATGTCCTGCTATGACCAACAATATGGTCCTAAGTTAGACTCTCATAATATTATGACGTCTTACATCTCAGCTATATACAGGGTGCAATTAAACCTTCCTGCCAAATTTTGACATATTTATCCTTGTTTAAAATAAAAATACGAGTACGCGTATTTTTTCTTTTGTAGTCACTCAGTACTAAAATGTTGAGAAATGGCTTCCGAAAGTTATCCCAAAAACACTACAAATAACGGACACAATGCGTCGACCGCGCGTGACCGTTCTGCAACGATTTTTAATAATGGGATAACATAATATTATGTCATTGAAAAAAAATAACACCCAAATTTTTTTGGTTAAATAGACTCTCCTAATGATACCTAAGCCCTCGCAAAAATTTGGCAGGAAGGTTTAATTGCACCCTATATAGTACTGTAAGATATATATTTCACGCGAACAATAAGTGGCACAGCGGTAAATATAGCTCGCGATCCCGGTTAGTTCGATCCGCGCTACTTAACTGACCAGTTACTAGACACGGTTGAAACTAGATCATTGTAAATAGATTATGTGAAGTTTGGTGTAAAATAAGGTAAATATAGTGAAATACTCTTGTTCCTTGTGAGTGTCTTAGATGTACCGATGCAGTGATTTCTTACAACGAAAGAATAAAAATGTAAGACATTATTTTATTTATTAGTGCTCTTACTTTTCATTCTGCTCAGAATATACAGTTGGAGGTCCAAACCAAAGAGAATATAATCACTATGGTCCAAACATCTAGCAGTCTACATTCTCATCCAGCTCCTACTTAGGTAACCTAGATTAAAACATGCTGTCAGTGGGGCTTCAGCCTGACCGAGCATGATTTCTCGCTTGGACGGAAGATCTTCCTTTGGGGCTCATAAACATATCCCACAGAAGTTATGTCTGTGTTGTATCTATGTATAAGATTATCAGTGCCGTATATAGCCTTTTTTGCGCCCTGTGCGAGCTTCTATAACTGCGCCCTTGTTTTTTAGGGTTCCGTAGTCAACAATAAATCCTTATAGTTTCGGTCTGTCCGTCTGTGTGTCTGTCTGTCTGTCTGTCTGTTTGCACTGTCCACGGTTTTGCTCAGAGACTATAGGACCTGCAAAGCTATAATTCGGCATGGATGCTTATATCAGTGATGCCGACAAAATGGTACATGAAATCTTAAAAAAATATTTTTTATGATAACTTCCCTACACATCAAGCGGGGATGAATTTTTTTTTTTGCGTCTACCCAATCGTGTGGGGTATCGTTGGATAGGTTTTTTAAAAATATTATGAGTATTTATAGATCATTTTCCGATTTAATATTTCACAAACGGGTCCCGTTTGTGAAATATTAAGTTTTAAAGTAGAAATAATCGTTAGAGTCCAGTGTCTCCCCCTTCTACCGGCTAAAGGGTTGCTTCTGGTCTCTGGAAATGTGAAAAAATTCACGGGACCTACTTCCGTCTAATCTACTGAATTTAAAAGGAAAACTATCACGGCTAAGAAGACTTCATAAGTTATTATCTATCTATACTTATCTATACTAATATTATTAGGTAATAATTGGGAAGAGTTTGTTTGTTTGAACGCGCTAATCTCAGGAACTACTACTAGGTCCGATTTGAAAAATTCTTTCAGCGTTAGATAGCCTATTTATCGAAAAAGGCTATAGGGTACATTTTATCACGCTAAGAATAATAAAAACGAAGAAATAGACGAAAGTGTGAAAAAAACGGGAGAAATTGTTTGAAATGGCTTATTTGAACGCTCTAGTCTCAGGAACTACTGGTCTGATTTGAAAAATTATTTCAGTGTTAGATAGCCAATTTATTGAGAAAGGCTATAGGCTATATTTTATCGCGCTAAAACTAATAGAAGCGAAGAAATAGAGGAATGTGTGGAAAAACGGGAGAAATTATTTGAAATGTCTTATTTGAACGCCCTAATCTCAGAAACTACTGGTCCGATTTGAAAAAATATTTTAGTGTTACATAGCCTATTTGTCGAGAAAGGCGAATATAGGAGCGAAGAAATAGAGGAAAGTGTGGAAAAAACGGGGGAAATTATTTGAAAGGGCTTATTTGAACCTACTGCAGCAATTTTTGTTATTTGGCGCACATGAATAATAGACCACGTGAAAGGACATGGTTTTCTTTTTTTTTTCGGAAAAATGTACGGTTTCCGTGACATACTTACCTAAATTACGTGGGCGAAGCCCCGCGGAAAATCTAGTTATCCATACTAATATTATAAATGCGAAAGTGTGTCTGTCTGTCTGTCTGTCACCTCTTCACGCCCAAACTCCTGAACCGATTTTGCTGAAATTTGGTATGGAGATACTTTGAGTCCCGAGAAAGGACGTAGGATACTTTTTATCCCGGAAAAATGTACGGTTCTCGCGCGATAAACGAATTTTGGCGCAACGGCGTTGCGGGCGTCATCTAGTAATCTTATATCTTTAAATGAGCAATTCTTTTGTTTGGAATTTGGAAACGATTGGAATCTGGAAATGGGCTCCAATGATTTTCGGGGATATAGGGGGTTTCGGGGGCGATAAATCGATCTAGCTAGGAATCACTTTCATAAAATGTCATTTTATGTGTGTTTATTTAATTTTTTGAATACTGAGCGAAGCTCGGTCATATAGCTAGTTTATTAAAATTGGGAATAGTTTGTTTGTTTGTTTGTTAGAACGCGGTTTGTTTGTTGAAAATAATTCGGCGAAGTATAAAGGAACTTTTATTTAATTGGACATTGACCATACAAAAATTAAAAAAAAAGTGGTACTACGGAACCCTATATTGCGCGTGGTCCGACACGCACTTGGCCGGTTTTTTTAGATATTATAGGTACCCAGAGCAATGCATCCAGGGCCACAGGCCTCCCTGGTCTGGCCATTCTTGTGCCCCCCCCAGAGTCTGCGCCAGGTGCCTGGGCACCGGTGGCACCGCCCTATTTACGGCACTGAAGATTATAGTGTTCTGACACTTATAAAGGCAGCACACAAGCTTCATATTCACTGTGAATGTATGCGCCAACTTCTTGTATTTTTACCCATGATCTAGGCCTCATATTTTGAGCGTTTTACTTACAGCAAATATTAATTGATGGTTTGTTTGTCATCAGGAGGTGCGCGCGGAGCGTGACGTGCTGCAGGCGCGCATGTCGGAGCAGGCGCTGCGGCTGTCGTCGCTGTCCGCGCGCCTGCAGAGGCAGCGCGCCGACGCGGACGCGCTCGCGCACGCCGCCAGCAGCGCGCTCAGCGTGCAGCTCAGCGACGCGCACGCAGAGGTACGTGCACACTTGTATTGGTGGAGCGTGACGTGCTGCAGGCGCGCATGTCGGAGCAGGCGCTGCGGCTGTCGTCGCTGTCCGCGCGCCTGCAGCGGCAGCGCGCCGACGAGGACGCGCTCGCGCACGCCGCCAGCAGCGTGCTCAGCGTGCAGCTCAGCGACGCGCACGCAGAGGTACGTGCACACTTGTATTGGTGGAGCGTGACATGCTGCAGGCGCGCATGTCGGAGCAGGCGCTGCGGCTGTCGTCGCCAGCAGCGCGCTAAGTGTGCAGCTCAGCGACGCGCACGCAAAGGTACGTGCACGTCCGCATTCATACAACTACGGCAAAATCAAAAGGAATTATTATTTATGGCTGTCAATTATAATTATATATACTTTGTGCGTGAACTAGGGCTAGGAAGCAGATGGGTGTGGGCTGAACTCGACAATGTCTTTAAAAATTTACCGCTCTAGCCTGTAATGTTTTTTTTTTCTTTACTTCTCAGAGCTCGTTCGTTCAGTGTAACTTGTTCCACCGTATTGTGTCATGAGACTATTTAAACAGTACGTTTGTACGTACAATTTTTAACTCCAATAATGTAAGTTTACATAAGCTTAAATGCAAACGAATTCCACCGTTTTGTTGTGTATTTCTAAACGGAGTTCACAATCTTCATTGGCAAACATTTGTGTCGAAACATATTATTATCAACACTGCATTTCACTTCAGGTGCAAAGATTGAAAGATGAGCTAGAGTCTAAAGACAAGCAGCTGGTGCGGCTCAAACAGACCGCGGAGGAGAGGGACAGGTGTCATGACAAACATCAGCCGCTCTACGGGAATTTGTGTAAGTGCTTTTGTACTTTTCATTACGTTCTTAACTAGTCTTTTGCCGGTTCTTCTCAGCGGCTTTATTCATGTGCATGATAGGTATTGTAATTCTGAAAAAAAAAAGAGGAATAAAACAATTTTTATTGCCGGATAATGGAAACCCGTATAAATTTTGCGTTTTACATAAAAACAATTTTGGCTTAAAAGAATTGGCTCTCTCGTTTTGATCCCTAAAACCAAATGGGCTTACAGGTAATCCCAAGGACAAGGTGGTGATACTAGAGAAGGCTTTATCCGAGGCTCAGACCAAGATCGCTGAGTTGGAGGAGATGGCCCAAGCCCTGGAGTCGGAGAAGGAGGCCCTCGAGGCCACGGTGAGAGACCAGCAGCGCGCTATCGCTGATAAGGAGGAGCAGCTCAATGAGATCATGGGTGGGTAGACATCATGATTACGGGTTAGTAGACTTCATGAGACGAGGACAGATGTAGCTATCTTTTTTATAAAATAGGGGTTGGGTCACCTGATAAGCAAGCAACTACCGTCGCGTATGTACACTCGCAACATTAGAAAGCTGCAGGTGCGTTGCCGACCTTTTAAGAGGGAATACGCTATCTTTTTGAAGATTTGCAGGTCATATTGGTCCGGAAATACTGCTGGTGACAGTTCGTTCCAGAGTTTTATTGTGCAGAAAGTTACGCGAAAAACGCACTGTAGAAGACTGCTACTGTAAATTTTATTGCACTGCTACAAGCATACGTGCGTTATTTTATGTAGCGTATGCAGCTTAGCGTTAGCTTTTAGTAGTTAATTAATTTAAAAGCGTGCTTGTAGTAGCGCATTAATTTTATCCTTTTCACAAATCTGTCGTGTAGGGCAGTGATATTTCTTAGTGATTAGAGATAGATAGTGAAGTTCAATATTTAAACTTGAAATAAATAGTTATAATTTAGTTAAGTAACAAATACTAAATCTGTCATAGTTAGCCAAACTCGCACTCGCAATCGGCGCATAAATTTTAAGCGCAGTTGCAAATTAATGTCGACTTGGAATGCCTCCAAATCTCAGGGTAAATAGGTTAGTTACCCGAGTCTAGACCAACTAATATAACATGTGACTCATTGCAGCTCTCAAATTGGAAGAGGAAGAAAAGGAAAGCGAAGTTATAGAGGCGAAAGCTTCCGCCAGGACTCTCAGCGATATCGTCTCCATATCTGAGTACGATGAAGATTTGCAGATGAGACGGGCTGAGGTCAAAAATCATAGTACCAGCTTCACCCACCCGGACAAAGTCGCGTTAAACAAAACCCTTCCTCCCGACGCTCAGCCCAACATGAGCTCACTCCACGCTGATTTCGTCGATCATTTTGACTTCAAGGACGTTACCCCGCACGCCGACTCACTCCCGGTCTACCTCACGTCCACACAAAACAGGGAGGTCTACAAGAGAAGCGTCAATGAGATGACGGCCATCGGCAGCGCGGAAAAGGACATCCTCAAGATACCAGACAACTGCTCCATTTACCCCAACAGAGATATCAGTGACAGTAAGAACATCAGTGTTGAGCCGAAGAAGATCAACTTCAGTCTCGAACCGTCGGACAATAAAACCCACGACGAGGAGTTTCCGTCGTTGCAGGAGCTGGGGATAACCCTGGACATGAAACGAGAGAACTTCCCCAACATTCTGACGCAGCTGAAGCAGGAGATAAACAAAGCGAAGTCAGAGTTGCAAATGTATAAATCGCAGTTGAAAAACGCAGAAGAACAGCTCTGCGAGTTCCCAGCTCTGAAAAAGGAGGTTGAGGAACTCAAGACGCTACTGGACAATACGGTAGCGACGATGGAAAATGATAAGAAGTTCTATGAAAACCAGTTGGAGAGTTTCTCTGTAAATAAGAAGCTTCTGGAGCAGAGGTTGACCGAACTGACGCGAGAGGCAGGAGAGAAGTCGAAAGACTTGCATCTGTTAAAAGAGGACATCCTCCGCCGCGAAAATATGATACTGGAACTCGCTAAAGAGAAACGCAACCTGAACAGCAAAATAGCAGCTCTAGAATCTAGAATAGAAGAGCTTCAAAGTAAGAATGTAGTTTATGAAAAATATGAAATAGAAAATAAACAAATGAAAGAAAAAATAAATGACCTAAACAAACTGGAACAATTAGTTTCGGAGAAGAATCAACAGATTGACAGCCTCAACCAGCATTTGGATAGACTGGACGACTTGCAGAGGCGACTAAATGACAAGAATGATGAATTAGAACAAGTCAAAGAAGCGCTAGAGGAGAAAACAAATGAATTACAACAACTACAAGACTCCATTAGTGAGTTAAACAGAGATATAGCTAAAGTGATTGAAGAGAACGACCAACTCAGCTATCAGAACAACGATTTGAAACAAAAACTAAGCAAGATAGAAAAGGAGCAGGAGAACGCTTCTTTGAAATTACAAAAGAGTGACAGTGAAGTTGAGAGATTGAATTCGCTGAACAATGAATTGACGTCAAGAATAGACGAGATGAAACAGCTGAATCAGTGTCTTAAAGACAAGGAGACAGAGATAGAAATACTACACGAAGATATGGATGTATACCACAATGAAATAGCGTTACTGAAGGAGCAACTCAAAATGATATCTAGAAGCCCTTCGCCAAGGACTAAGGTGGAGGACAAAATGGCGTCCGACCGTCAAGCGGCTAGTGATAAGAAACAGCTAGTGAAGATCAAGAAGCAGATATCACATCTGCAACACGAATTGGATTTTAACAAGAAAGACTTAAATGATAAGGTATGTAAGAATATTTTAGTCATTGATACATGCAATGATAAAGAGTGTCTATTTCTTTTGTCACCTTGTGACTCCTAAACTGTCGAACTAATTTTGATGAAATGTGATATGGAGAGCGTTTTCCTGGAAAAACAGTTACGCTTTTTCACACAAAAATGTACGGTTACCGTGCGTTTAAAACGTTTTCGCGCAACGAGGTGCAGGCAAAATGTTGTTGTATAAATCTTAATGTAACTTGCATCTTCTTATTAATATTTTGTAATGTTGTGTTTCAGGCCTTCGAGTTGGCAAAGGCAAAGTTGGATTTGACAGAGATGAAAGCTAATTTGAGTCAAGCTACCAAAGCTATATCCGAGAAGGATGCTAGCAACATTGAGCTACTGCAGCAGGCTGACAGCTTACAAGTGGAGATAAACAAGCTCAAAGCTGAGAAGCAACAGCTTAGCGAGCAGTTGGCGGTTGTTGCAGCTAGGTATGTATTTGTTAAGTTTGGCTATAAAACACATTATATTCAGGGATCTTGTCTTTACATATTTGAACCGAGAATACTTACAAGTTGTAAAATGTTGTAATTTGTAACAAAGATTATCAAAACAGTTCCAGTCCTTGCCTTTCATAGTGCTTGTCCAGTCAATCGTAGTTATTTATACGTCATTTCGTTAGAAAGACTAAAATTAGGTAATGTCGTGGTGTAGGCATACTCTTATTATCAAGCAACGCCATAATAATATTTTTTTTAGGTTAAGAGAAGAATCAAACGTCACAGAATTAAAAGAGAAGCTTCGAGCAAAAACCGAGAGGTGTCAGGAATTAGAGGTTCAATTGATGAACGCGCGAGAACTGGTTGACAGTCACCGACAGTTAGACAGACAGACAGAGCTACATAGTCATAGAGAGTTGACAGACAGACAGATGGAGCTAAGGTCGCGGTCACCTACAGCGGAGTTGGAGCAAGCGGTGCGAGCGCAGCTGGACTACTCGCACGCGTTGGACCATCAGATTGTGGAGCATGTAAGTTTAATAATAATATCTATCTATGGACGCTTTACACCACGTCGGTCTGGCCCCGTGCTAAGTACCTGAAGGACTTGTGTTACAGGTACCAGACAACGGAAATATATTTCATAGTTTTATACAATACATATAATATAATATAATAATAATATATCTAATATATAATATAATAATAATAATAATAATCATATCTATGGACGATTCACACCACGTCAGTCTGGCCCCGTGCTAAGTACCTGAAGGACTTGTGTTACAGGTACCAGACAACGGTAATATATTTAATACTTTTATACTATACATCTATTCAAGATTTTTATTTTATCATAATATACACATATTTAATACACATCCAGACTCGGGAACATTGAAAACTTTTTGTTCCGTCGACGGGATTCGAACCCGTGAGCTGCCACACACTCAACCAAATGAGCCACAGAGGTCGTCATTTATTCATATACAAAACTTAAAGAGACCGCTCGCACAACGACCTATATGTCCATTTTAAATTTAGGTCTAGGTTCGATAGTTTATGGATTTGTCTCACTTTCTTAAACATCTTGGCGTCAAAAACATGTTATTTGAAAATTTGGTAATTTTTTTTTTTATTGATTCACTAAACTAGATAATACACATTTACAACTTATTTCTAAATACAAGGTAAGTATCATAACGTAGTGTACATCCTTCTTGAAGTGAATACTACATGCAAAATAAATCTAAGTTACAAAAATGGTGCTAAATTCTTGTTACCTAATCTTTGCTTACAATTTTATATAACTTATCTTTGAATAATGAGACAGAAGTACCAAAAATATCGATTTCACCGCAGGTCTTATTGTATAAGGCACACATTCGGTATAATGGGGAGTTTTGTCCATAATTTGTGTGGTGTACAGGTATGTCAAAAGTTTTTCTATTTAGAGTACGGCTGCCCGGTCGAGGAACTGATAAATTGATCTTATTTAGAAGTGGGGTGCTGTCTTAATTCCCGTTAATTAATTTATGTGAATTAAAAAAAATGTAATTTAATGCTTTATTAATGTTTAACATTTCAGATTTTATCGGCAAACAGCGATGACCGAGATGACATTCCACGCCTTGCGCTGAATTCGTCCAGGTAATTAACTAATGCACTTAAATAAATAATAATATTAGATTTTTTTGTTCCTTTGCGATATTGTTGTGTTGTTAAAGGTGCTTTAAACGGTGTTAGTCGCCGCCGACATTCTGAAAACATCTATTTCTTTATTAAGAATCTGGATGTCGCACAGCACCGATTCACATCTTCTCGCGATAAAAAGTAACATAATATTATGATTTATGTCATTCCCCGTGGTTCACTCTATGTCTATACCAAAAATAAAACCTATAGTTTTGAAAAACCTCAAACAACTAAACAGACGAACTTTTACAATTATATTTTGTGTGATCAGGTCGAGTTCAGTGCAGTCGACGTCGTCAGAGCGGTACGCGCGGCTGCGCGCTGACAGCGACAAGCTGCAGCTGCAGGTCAACAATCTCGAGTGCCGCCTGCAAGACAAGGACGCGCTCATCGCCGAGCTCAACAGGTTAGTAACCACGTGACTATCCTTTAGTTTTGACTACAGGAAGCTTTGCTGTCGAAATTAACTGCAACTTCCAGTAGATAATAGCAAAGCTAGATCTCAAAGATATAATATGATGGATTTATACAACCCATCGTTACGGCACAAAGCGCTTGTGATGTCTGAAAACACAAAATCGAAAAAAGGCTACAAAGAGATATATTGTGTTAACGTTATAACAAAAATATCTACATCTGTATCTCCTTGCCCATCTATAGAGTTTTCTAAAATATCAGACATGGTCCAAGGGCAAAACATTGTATTATGCATATTTGCATATTAGCAAATCTTATAATCAGTAAAGGGTTTTAAAAATTACCTTATATTGCTGCAGGGTACGTGATCAACTGTCGTCGGATCTACAGTGTGCGGCGCTACGCTATGAGGCGGAGCGAGACAACTCTGCACGCCTTGCGCTATTGCTGGATTCGCAAAAGGTACTAAATTCTAAAACTTGTATTTATTATAATCCAAAATTTTGGACAATTCAGGAGTTTTTGCAAGTTCGCTCAATTTACTTATGGCCAATTAATACTACAATCTCATTTCCAGGAGTCATCTGCGGCGCAACACCAGCAGGACTCGAACGTGATATCCCTGCTGGAGCAGCGGCTCGAGAGCGCCATGCGGTCCAACGAGCGCGCGCCGCCGCTCAGCCCGCCGCGCCGCGCCGCCGACGACCCGCGCGCTGAGGTGCGTGCACACACTACACATACAACAGTCTCACAGGAGTCATCTGCGGCGCTACACCAGCAGGACCCGAACGTGATATCCCTGCTGCAGCGGCGGCTCGAGAGCGCCATGCGGTCCGACGAGCGCGCGCCGCCGCTCAGCCCGCCGCGCCGCGCCGCCGACGACCCGCGCGCTGAGGTGCGTGCAACTATATTCTAACCGTTATTATAAAAATTGTGACTTGTCTTTCAAGTGTTTTCTCCGATGGAACACAAAAGAAGGTGGGAGAAACCTTTACTTTTAAAAATAAAACTATTTTTATTTTTATTCAGGCGGAGTGGAGTCTACTCCGCAGCTCGATATCCGTGCTGCGTGCGCAGTTGGAAGCGGAGCGGCGGCGCTGCGGCGATCTGCGGGCACATTTGGACACGGTGCGTGCGCACGCTGAGCGAGACGGCAGAACGCGCGACGCCGCGCTCGCTGCGTTAAGAGCGGAGCTGGCTGAGCTAAGGAGGTTAGTTTATTTTGTGCACAGGCTTTACAAAAGGCTGAGTTAAATATATTGTTACAATCATGAACGTAGAAAAAAAGCGGATGTTACAATCATGAACGTAGAAAAAAGGCGGATGGAGTCTTGTTATATACAAAACTGTGTCTTCACTTTTCTTCAGTGTCGGCCATGCACACATTCTGACGCCTGTCAAATAGTATGGACTAGCGCAAGAATGTGTGCGTGCGGACCTTGTACATACAGCCAGCTGGCCGACTCTGAACGACACAGTTTTGTGTATGGTGGGATACCGTAGGCCTTTTTTATACGTCCATGGTTACAATTATTGAAGTATTATGATAATATAGTACACGAGGAATTACAAAAGTTTCGCAGAACTGTAGGGTTCCAATATTGACAGAAACATTGTCAAACGTTGAAAAAACCTATGCTGGTTGCTGCCTCTAGCGTAAAAACGCTGCAGTAATATATCCTATTTAGCCTGGACTAGGGCACATTCCACACTAGCGATCATGATACACTTCGATGCTACGCGACGGAGATCTGATGGCGAAAATGATACAGATGTGGACAAAGCCTTATGTAATCTAGTTGGTGTTTTCAGTGAGATTTTATGAGTTTTAAATTATAATTTCAGGTTAAAACGCGAGTCGTGTGTGGAGCTGGCGCGATGTCGCGAGATGCTGCGAGCGCGCACACTCAACGACCGGGTCAGTCATGTCATTCTTTTATCAGAAATATCAAAAGTGTCAAAGAGTTTAATTGTTAGAAATTTATTTTATTTTGATAATTTTTTCATCAAAATTTTACTAGTCGTTTATATTTTCTTAATACTGTTATCCGGTAGCAAAGGTGGAAAATTCATTGGAGAAGGTTTCTGAATGGGGTAGACGTAACTTAGTCCAATTCAACCCCGCCAAGACACAAGTCTGCGCGTTCACCACTAAAAAGTCACCAATGGTCGTATATCCTCGTTTCGAGGGCACATCTTTAACCATCTCCTCTAGCATTGAGATACTTGGCGTCAACATATCGAGCGAAGTCCAGTTCCGATATCATCTAGAGCCGATATCCCTAACCCGCGGCCCGCGGGCCGCATGCGGCCCGTCGGGACTTTATTTGTGGCCCGCTGGGCCCGCGTGGTGTTAAACAATTTTGAAATTCACGCCCACCGGCAAAATAACGTAGTCTACGTGATAGTCGTTAAATTTTTTCCACTTTTAAATCATTAATTTTGAAGAATGTTATTTTTTAACCCTAAAATTTTTTTGTTGCGGCCCGCGACACCAAGACCAAAACATGTTTGTGGCCCGCATGAAAAAAAGGTCCACAGATCTAGAGGGTAAGGCCAAATTAGCCTCGAAGAAACTTGGGGTTCTTAACACAGCGAGACAGTACTTCAGTCCGGACCATAAAGGTAATATACCTATCGGAATAGAGAAACAATCCCGAGCTGTCAAGCTTAACCAAAATTTGATTTACATCTGTGTATACAATTATGTTTACGTGTGCGTGTCAGTGATGTACAAACATCTTGTAATTCGACAAAATATCGATCATGGAATAATAATTGTAAGATTGTAAACATAATAAAATGGGATAAAATAAAACTGCATAGATTTATAATAAAATTGTAATTTTGAAGTAAAATGTGACTTTTCTTCAAAATGCTTGCTGCATAATTAAGTATGCATGAATTTTTCTTCGGAGTCCAGTTTGGATGGTTAATTATTTTAAGCCATGAATTTCTGGTATCCAGGTCAGCAGGAAATCTGAAGAATTGGCCAAGTGTGAGTCGGACTCGCGCATGAAGGGTGACCGGTTTCACCCTGGCATTTTCTAAAACCCGGCACGATACGACACGACATGTCATGACACGATTCGACACGACAGGTTACGTCACGTCACATCAGTACACGACACGACACGATTTCACTAGACGCTATTAATTTTGAATTCACTCTCAATGAGCCCTTTTATTTGATGCCCATCTCGCAGAAGTGCTTTCAACTATTCCCCTATCTTGGATGAGCAGCCATATTAGATGTAGAATGACATTACATCTGTGGAAATTTCAGAAGTATATTACTAATAATATAATAATATCCATGGACGCTTCACACCACGTTAGTCTCGCCCCGTGCTAAGTACCTAAAGGACTTGTGTTACAGGTACCAGACAACGGAAATAATATATTTAATACTATACATATAATTATTTAAGATTTTTATTATATCATACACATATTTAATACACATCCAGACCCGGAAACATTGAAAGTTTTTGTTCCGTCGGCGGGGATCGAACCCGCGATCCCCGGCTCGAGCGTCCAACGCGCTTACCACTGAACCACAGAGGTCATCAAGGGATTACTATATCGGTTCTTGTTATACAGCCTGGAGACTGACAGACGAACGGACGGATGGACAGACGGACAGGCAACGAAGTCTTAGTAGTAGAGCGGGACCCCACTACTAGGACATTTTACCCTTTGGGTGCGGACTGTGGAACCTTAAAAACGATAAATTATGTATGATAGTATATTAATATACTTAAACTAATTATAAACTAAGGATGAGTATGTTATCATTTCAACATTCCTAAATAATTAGTATATTAGTATACTTAACTAAAAAATATTTTCATATCGATAGACAAAGAACTTATCGATAACTTGATGCAGCCCTAGTGTAAAATAGATGAAAATTGTTTACACAAAATATCCTTAAATTGTGCACCATGGCTAGTCAAGTTATGTTTTCCATATAAATAAACTTAAATAGAACTGAATTTGATAAATCAATACCAATAACTCGTAGGGAATTGGCAAAAATAAACTTAAAACTAGGTCCTGTCGATGTAGAATAATTCACCTGTGAAATGAATATTTGTCCGGGTTTTTTCGATGTGTGGATCCAGAATCATTCCACAAACATTTAACCATGTTTCTAGAGCAGTATTTCTAAAAATTATTCATTATTTAACTTAAAATCACAATTTTTCTGAGAGCCCAAATTGACAACGATCGGCCCAGGGGCAGACAGACTGTCAAACAGATGAAAAAAGAGCTATGCAACCTCAAATCACGCTTCTCTTTCTACCACGCAGTGTTACTGATAGTGACATCTCGCTTGCTCAGGCCTTTGTTTCTCTATTCCGATAGGTATATTAACTTTATGGTCCGGACCAACGCCTACAACTCTACAAGGCGCAGGTTCGGCCTCATATGGAATATTGTTCTCATCTCTGGGCAGGGGCGCCAAAATACCAATCGCTCCCTCTGGATCGTATCCAACGAAGGGCCGCTCGAATTGTTGACTGCCATAGTGTTTCAAACAGCTTGGACCCCTTGGAATTACGCCGAGATGTAGCCTCACTCTGCATCCTCGATCGGTTATATCACGGAGAGTGCTCTGAGGAATTGTTCGGAATCATACCACCTGCAACTTTTCGCCATCGTCCCACGCGAAAAACATACCATCCTCATCACCTTGATGAGTGGCAGTCTTCCACAGTGCGTTTTTCGCGTAACTTTCTGCCGCGCACTGTAAAACTCTGGAACGAACTGTCACCAGCAGTTTTTCCGGACCTATACGACCTGCAAACCTTCAAGAAAAGAGCGTATTCCCTCTTAAAAGGCCGGCAACGCACCTGCAGCTATTCTGATATTGCGAGTGTCCATGGGCGGTGGTAGTTGCTTACCATCAGGTGACCCGTTTGCTCGTTTGCCCTCTTATTTAATAAAAAAAAAGCACGTAGGTCGTAACCTTCCTAGCGCGCTCTTTTTTCGTGTGAAAACGATATAGGTTTCCTTCATGTGCGAAACAGATAGCGATGGTCCTATTAAGAATTCTGCGTGTTTCAATGTCGGAATAACATAACTTATTTTTCGAACTAAAATATACGATTATTATATTTTACAAAGCAGGTGGACGGGTCTAAGACGCCGAGGTTAGAGGTGGAGAGTCCTGAGCTGACGCGGCTCAAGGGCCGACCCACTGCTGAGGACAAGGACCAAGCCGTAAGTACACATTATTCATTATAAGTACTAAAATAATTGAAGACATGAGTGGAAGAACCAGATTACTAACATTTTATAAGTAAATAACATATGGAAAATTTCTCATTTTTCCCTTATTTATTTATTTATTTATTTATTTATTTATTACGGTACAGTTACAGACCACAGAATAACAACATACAGCAAAATAACATTAACAACACATAGCATTTAGACTGAGGTCCAATTACAACTACACCAGCTGTCTGCATTGAAAGTAGCAATATTAACATAAGGTTTACATAGTGAAAGACAGGGAAAAACACAACAAAATAGAACTAAGAACTATAACTGTATATAAACTTGCCACAATAATTATTATAAAAAAGTATTAACAATTATATCCAAAAGTACTTACTTACTACGATGGCTCAACGACCCAAAGTGTATCTTGGCCTCCGACACGAGTTTGCGCCACTTGTCGCGGTCTTGCGCAGTTTCTTGCCACTCTGTGACCTCAAGATCGCGCAGGTCCGACTCCACGATATCTAGCCACCGGTACCGTGGACGGCCGACAGGTCGTCGCCCGATCGGACGCCCAAGGAACGCCTTTTTAGTGGCACGATCCTCTCCCATTCTTGCAACATGGCCGAGCCATCGGAGTCGCTGGGCTTTTGTTACGCCAATAATATTGGGCTCAGCTCTGAGGTCTTCAACTTCGGCGTTGGTTCGGATTCTAGTTCCTCCGTCTTCTGTCTTCACCGGGCCCAAGATCTTGCGGAGGATTTTTCTTTCGGCTACCAGTAGTTTATTCTCTTCGTCGAGTGTGAGCGTCCAGGTCTCGCATCCGTACATTAGTATTGGCCTTATTACAGACTTGTAAATGGCGATCTTACTTTTTCTACTTAGGAGATTGGACGCTAACACTCCATGAAGTGCCGCGCTGCATCGTAAGGTGTTTTGGATGCGGATGTTTATTTCCTCCTGTCTCGTGTTGGTGTCGGTAATGGTGCAGCCTAAGTATTTAAATTTGTGCGTCCCTTTATAAGAAGTCCCTCTCACATTCAGGTTTTCTCGTTTTGTGCGCGTGTTTTTATAACGCTATAAAAACACGCGCACAAAACGAGAAAACCTGAATGTGAGAGGGACATTAAACGCAATGTGGGGGTATTCTGTTTTCTCGCGGTTTATACTTAGGCCTACCTTAAGGGCTTCGTTTTCTAAGACTTCGGCCGCGCTGGCCACTTCCTCTGGAGTTTCACCCAGTAATGCCAGGTCGTCGGCATATCCTATCCACCTATGCTTCCCATTCAGTTGTAGCCCTACGTCTAGTGCAATCACTTCTTTGAGGACATATTCCAGAACTAAATTGAAAAGCACAGGTGACAGTGCATCTCCTTGCTTAAGTCCTGTGACCACCGCGAACTCGTCCGTAAGCTCTTTAGCAACCCTCACTCTCATTTTGCTTTCCTTAGTGGCGACCATTATCATGTCAACTAGTTTTTAGGGATGTTGAAGTTCCTTAAGATCGTGTATAACGAATTACGGTCAATGCTGTCATAGGCTTTTTTAAAATCGACAAATAACGCGTGTATGCTTTGGGCGTATTCCTATCGTTTTTCCATAAGTTGTTTTAGAAGGAAGATCTGATCGATTGTGCTGCGGTTTTGCCGAAATCCACACTGATAATCGCTGATAATTCGTTCCGCGTGAGGTTCTAGCCTTTTAAGCAACACATATGATAAGACCTTGTACGCCGTTGGCAAAAGAGCTATTCCGCGATAATTTGTGCACCTCTTCTTACATCCCTTTTTATGGATCGGACATATAACGCCTGTGTTCCACTCTTCTGGTTGTTTTCCATCTTGCCAGATCTTACTTATAATGTGAAATAATCTTAGTTGTATGGTCTCTCCCCCATACTTCCATATTTCAGATGGTATGCCGTCTATCCCGGGAGCCTTGTTATTTTTGAGCTTCATAATTGCTTGTCGGACTTCCCTAAAAGATAGAGGTTCCAATTCGGCGTGATTGTCACTGGTTGTGCGTGGTAATGTATTACCACGCACAACCAGTGACAATCACACAATTTCTTCCACCTCACATTACAATGTGACAATTTTTAATCACATTGTAATGTGAGGTGGAAGACAATTCAGCAGATGTTTAAAGTAATTGCTCCAAGCATTTTTGATGTCCGTGTTATCTGTTATAAGATTGCCACTATCATCTAAGAGCATTTGAGAGCTAGGTTGGTAGCCCCTCTTAAAAGATCTCAGCTCCTGGTAAAATTTCCGTGATTCATTTGCTCGCCAAAGGGTTTATATTTCTAACTTTACTATCTAGGTGATTTCTTTTTGCTCTTCTTATTATTCTTCTTGCTTCTGATTTTAATTCTTTAAAGTTTTCTAAAAAATTACTATTCTGTTCTGCCAAAATTTTATATTTCCTTTTTTCTTCAATAATTCTTTCGCAGTCTTCGTTCCACCAAGCTTTCCTTTTTTTCCTGGTCTTGCGTCCGAGCGTTTTTAGTGCAACTTCTTTGATGGTATCTCTTGTTGTTGTCCAAATATTATCTATATTTGTGTCCTCATCAATATCCTCTACAGCTAAATCGTTAAATGTGCTTTTTAATTCAATTTGAAATGTTTTTCTTGTGGCATCATTCTTGAGACTTTCTGTATTTATTCCTAAGTTGTGGTGCGAGTTTTTATTTTTATATGTCGTAATTTTAGCTTTTAGTTTAATACCCAACATGTAGTGGTCGCTATCACAGTCGGCACCACGGTAGGATCTTACATCTTGGATCGTATTTTTTCGTCTTCCTTCTATAAGAACGTGATCGATTTGGTTGACAGTTTTTCCATCTCGTGATTTCCAAGTTCCCTTATATATGTCTTTATGTGGAAACATAGTGCTCTTTATAACAATATTTTTGGATATTGCAAAACTTATTAGTCGTAGGCCATTGTCGTTAGATTGTTCGTGTTTGCTATGCATCCCAATGGTTGGTGCAAAAATAGCCTCCCGTCCAATCTTAGCGTTAAAATCGCCCAACATAATTTTTGTATCATACCTTGATCGTAAACTAAGTCGAGGAGTTCATAAAATTCATCCTTTTCGTTCTCGTCAGCTACTTCGGTAGGGGCATACACGTTAATTAAAGAGATGTTAAAGAATTTACTTCTAATACGAAGAGTTGAGATTCTGTCACATATTACTTCAAAACGAATCACGTTCCCTAATAGCCTATTTGCAACTATAAAGCCCGTGCCGCGTGTATGACATCCAGATTCACCGCCGCCGTAAAACAAAGTTGAGGAATCTATGTTACATTCACCTTTACCAGGCCATCTTACTTCTTGGAGGGCTGCTATACCTACGCCATATCTATTTATCTCTTTATTTACTTGGTAGATAGCACCGGGTCTAAACAGAACGTACATTCCATGAGGCCAATCGAAAGTCCGTATATCTTCGCAAAGGGTCATCGGTATTTGGATCAGATCGTTTATTTCTCTTAGTCGGTTTCTGAACTTGTGATTTTTCCGTGGGCGGGGTGTTAACCCGCCGCACAACCCCCAAAATGCTGGAGGGCCGCATCCTACGTTGGTCGGCGAGCCAATATGACTTAGCCGGGTAGCTAGCTAGGCTGTGCTACCGACCTCCCCCCATCCGCCACCCGGGGGACGCTCCCCTACGCTGTGTAGGCTCAGCGCGGGGTATATCCAAAAGTAGGTAATACTATTCTAATTTAGATTAAATTAAACTATATAAAATAAAAATAACAAATTTAACTTATAACTTATAATTTAAACAAACCTTGTAACTGCGAAATCACAGTGATCACGAGTAGCTTACGTGCAATTTATAACGGCGACTTTGAGACATCTCTAATCATGTAGCGCTCCACAAACAGTTGTGATTTGCAAAGGAAAAAACACTAGTAAAATTTATACCAAAAATTTATTTACTGTACAATTTATCTAAAACACCAACTTTTTTTCACGGTTGCCACTACCTCAACTGTAATCGGTTCTTGCTCAATCATCTTTACTATCGGTTATGGGCGTGGCCATCGGTTGCACCGCCCACAAGGCTGCGGCGCGCGCTGCGTTCAATACACCGTACGTCAGCCATAGCGCGCCGCCCGCCACGCCTGCACTCGCGCCGCACCAGCGTGCACGTCCGCACTGCGTCCAACGCCGCGCCGCGAAACCGCAGCAGTAATCGCACAAGCGTCTAAAATTTCAATAAATAAAACTTGAGAGGTGTCAAGGACACCCGGATCGAACGAAGTTGCTTTCTATGAGAGTGAAAGGGAGCAGATAGAGAAACACGCGCACGCCGCACGGCTCACTTTTTTCTCTTAATTTGGTCTTAATTTTTTCCGTCTAGCCCCCTTTCGCAACGCGCGATAAGGAACTTTGTTCCAATAATGTATCACACAGTTACGTGTTGAGTGTTCAATAAATAAAGTTGTTGAAACTCTAATAGCTTAAAATATTAACTTTAATTTGTTCGAGTTATGAAAATAGTAAGTATAAAAAATTCAATACACGTATAGTTCTTGCAATCTACGAGTGCGCGTCGCCCTTAGTTGTGTGAGTGACCATATCTATACACGCGTACATGGCTCGCTCGCTACTGACTGCTCCGTCGGGTACGCACACTAACGAAAATGTCTATTCACATTTCCAACTACGAATAAAGGCGACGCGCACTCGTAGATTGCAAGAACTATACGTGGTATTATTTCAAAATACCTAAACAGCTTAAAGTCAATGGCTTATGCGTCAAAGGCGTTTCTTTAACATGTTTTAACTATAAGCTAGTTCACCTGAGCGGCGGTATCGCGGCGTCGAGTAGATCTATAAACACAGTGAGCGCGTGCGCAGTCAACACGAGCAACGCCCAGCCCGCCAGCTGGTACGGCGCCCAACGCGACCCCACCGCCGCCGCTGATAGACAGAAAATAAAACAATAATGTAAAGAATTAATAAGAATTGCTAATAAACTTTCATAAAGTAGATAAACACATATTTTCCAGCATTGAGCGGGCTGAAGATAATGAACTATAGCTAAAATCATTGTCGATCATTTCAAATTCCAAACAAAAAAACTGGATCAAAACGTCCGCCCGTTTGGAAGTTACGATGACACGGACGCGCGGATAGACACGTCAAACTTACCTTGTAAAATCTGCGCGTTGTGTATCGAGGCGTGAATCGAACGAGCCGATTTCAACTCCTGTTCGGAGCCGCTAGTAGTAGTGACTTCGGGAGTAACCTGCAAATAAAGTGCTTTATATTTTCTGGTTTAATGTCTACAATAGTTCCTATTTTTATATTAATATTTACCTAATACGATACACAAATTAAATCAAATCATTACAAAGATGTCCTGGTACTTATCTACAATTAGCCATTAATGCGTGCAATAATAATAAGTCATATATACTTAATATTTTATCAGAATTAGTCATAACTTTTTTTTTGTAAATATGTTATTACCTATGCACTGGTGTTAGTAACAATAATAATAATCAATACATTAATGGCCCATTTCACTAATATCAGCTGACCCGATGAACTTGCGCACATTTACACACTTCATCGACAGTTCAAAACAGAAATTCGTGAAATATTTCAGTAAAAATTAAAGATATCAATCGGCCTTATTTTTTACTAGCGTGGGACACATACCAGCCTTAGTTTTTAATAACTGGTACACAATGAAAATCTTTGTATTTTATAATAGAAAGCTAAAACTTAAAATCTTCCCTTCGACTTACAATGGGAGGATGTTTCCTATCCCTCTCCCTCTTGTCTCTCGTCTCGCTCGTCTTGGTGTTGAGGTCGGCTTTGCACGCGAGTGGACTGTCGCCGCACATTCTAAACATTATGTCCCTATTAAAAAAATATACGCTGATTGTTTAATGCATCCCGACCGCTGGGCAAGGGTCTCAACACCCGAAGTTGGACCATACCAGCCAGGCTGACATCGGCGGCGCAGGAGTGAGAACAGTGGAAGATCCTGGGGGAGGCCTTAGCCCAGCAGTGGGACACTATAGGCTAATAAAATAAATAAAAAAGATTATTTCATGAAATGAAATGAAACGCCAATGAAAGCAAAAACTGAAACCTTTTGGTATTGAATCTGCCAAGCCAGCTAAGCAGTAGAGGCTTACATATGCAATATATTCAATAATATAATAATTACATGATAATTACCAATATTTTACCAATACATGAAAGAGCTTTGAACAAAGAAAAAAATCTGCTATAAATCGGTTTTATGTATTTTTACTTACATCATCTCTGCTAATTTCGTGGTTTCTGATCTAATTGGATCCATGGTTTAATATTTTGTCTGTAATTTATAAATTAAATCATAATAAATAACGCGACAAACGCGCCTCAAAATAATATTAAATCTGTCAGTTGATGACTTCTGCTTAAGATGTCATGTCAAGTTCGATTTTTTTTATTGTTTTTAGGGTAACTTACGAGTCATTAGAATTTTTCATGGACACTTTAAACACTGATCGTAAAAATAAAAGTTTGTGGTTTATATATGACGTAAATAATAATGCAATTAATATTGAGGGACATTCACGCTACAATAAAAATAGAGTATTTTTTATCAGTTTGCGGTGTAACCAAAATAAAACATATTTTTATCGCCATGGTCATCACGTGCGCCTTGGTTTTGCAAATGAAAAGAGAAAATTAAGAAACATGCCAAAGTTTTTAACAATATTTTTTATGATACACACTGTGTAAGTTATATATAACTAGCTGTCCCGGCAAACGTTTCTTTGCTATATTATATAAAGTATATCGCCCGTATTATTTTATTGAATTAGTGACTAAATAAGTATGACACCATGGCAACGTCCATCGCTATCCCGTGAGGTCGTGACCCGCGTCGCATAAACAATGGTCGCTCTTTATAGACAAATAATTTGCAATAAAATAAAATAGCGACTGTAATTAAAGATCTAAGTTATCCTATCTCTCAAGTTGGAAAGAAACACACATTTAAAAAAAAGAAACATTAAAATCGGCTAAGTAGTTTAGGAATCCATCGCGGACAAACATCGTGACAGGAGAGTTATATATATTAGATAAGCCATGGACGTATAAAAAAAGGCGGACGGAGTCCCACCATACACAAAACTGTGTCGTTCAGAGTCGGCCAGCTGGCTGTATGTACACGGTCCGCACGCACACATTCTTGCGCTAGTCCATACTATTTGACAGGCGTCAGAATGTGTGCATGGCCGACACTGAAGAAAAGTGAAGACACAGTTTTGTATATGACAAGACACCGTCCGCCTTTTTTTTCTACGTTCATGAGATAAGCGTGTTATTGTATAAATAACAATCTATTAAGTATTTTTTGTACATTCTTAATAACCTTTTATCTCATTAAAGGGTTTTTTTGGCCTGTCCTACTACTGGTATTGTAAAAGTGCTGAAATACAGTTATTGGACGTTATTAGATGAAATAATACCATGATCAACCTGACATAATATATTCGAAAGAAAGTTAATTTGCAGCTGATGTAGTGTGTCATCTGAATACTTCAATGAAGTGTGACTTCTGAATACTTCAAGAACCTACTTGTTGCCGTGTTGTATGGAATGAATAAGGGAACGTAACGCAATTTGGGGGCCTTGTAAAATGCTACAGTGCGTAATTGCACAAGGGCTGATATTTCAACAACGCGTTATTAAACGCGTTTTTATAGAGGAATTAGAATTTTCAAAATCAGCTATCCTTTTTGTTTATGTTTTATTAGGAAATCCCTGGATTGTGAATTGTACGTTCCAATTATTTGGCAGCAGGCAAATGAGCTGCTTTGCATTGTGCTCCATATTTAAATATTTTCTGAGTATGCCGATTGGCTCGATGAGGACAGTCTGAAATCTCTAAATATTTGAGTTTCGTTTTACCTGAATAATGTAATATAAGTATACAGATAAAGAAACAGACGGACATTATTTTACATCTATAATAACTAGCTGTCCCGGCAAACGTTTCTTTGCCATATTATATAAAGTATATCGCCCGTATTATTTTATTGAATTAGTGACTAAATAAGTATGTCATCATGTCAACGTCCATCGCTATCCCGTGACCCGCGTCGCATAAACAATGGTCGCTCTTTATAGACAAATAATTTGCAATAAAATAAAATTGCGACTATAATTTAAGATCTAAGCTATCCTGTCTCTCAAGTTGGAAAAAAGCACACATTTAAAAAAAGAAACTTTAAAATCGGTTAAGTAGTTTAGGAATTCATCGCGGACAAACATCGTGACAGGAGATTTATATATATTAGATAAAAGATGACGGCCGTAACTCCATTGCGTCAAAGTCCGTTTATGGAGTGGATAACGTACATTTTCCCGGGACAAAAAGTACTATTTTTCCTTTCCCGGGACTCAAAGTGTCTCCATACCAAATTTATGCAAAATCCGTTCAGTGGTTTGAGCGCGAAGAAGTAATTGACAGACAGACGAACAGACTTTCATACTTATAAAGTTATAATATTAGCATGGATATGTATATTACAATTATAGTACTATATTACATATATTGGTAAGATTTTATTTTTTTTGAAGTCAGTTTTTGTTAAATATTTAATTAAAATATCTTATTTTGCAATAAATAATAAAAATATATGTGAAAACAACAATTATTTATAATGTTTCCTACTTACAATACCAATTTTAATCAAATTTCAATCAAACTTTGCTTGTTCAACTACTGGTTTTGGGTGTCCCAACTATTGTAATTCCGTCCCATGACTGTGATTTACCTACCATTCAGTTGTTACCAAAAAATCAATATAAACTGAAAAACCATCGCATTTTTATGTTTGCATATCCTAAGCTAGATAATTTATGAACACAAAAATAATTTCTATTTCTATTTCATGCGAAGTATTTAATGTTTTAGAGCTTTTTCTGTAAAAAAAATTCTTAGCTGTCCAATGACTGGTAGTTTACGGTAGTTTATAATAACAGCAATAAGGTTAATAAAAAATAGTCAACCAAAAAACTAAAAAAAAGCCATCAAGTATTAATTTATCTAAATACTAGCTGTCCCGGCAAACGTTGTTTTGCCATATAAATAATTTTTGGGTTTTTTTAGTATGAAAAATAGATGTTGGCCGATTCTCAGACCTACTGAATATGCATATAAAATTTCATAAAGATCGGTCAAGCCGTTTCGGAGGAGTATGGTAACTAACATTGTGACAGGGAAATTTTATATATAAGATTATTTATCTCGTGAATCAAAATTGCGTTTTAGGAAAGTCCAAACTGAGCTAAATAGTTTATTCAGCATTACTGACTAATGGGTTCCAATCATATCTAAGAACGGAAAAAAAAACTTATTCATAGATTTTATCGTCTAACTTCTTTCATCATCTTTTACAACCTGGTGGGCTATTATGACCTCTTATTTCCAGCCAGTTTACGCCCAAAATGTACCGTTTTCGGGCGTAAACTGTGGAAATAAGAGGTCATAATAACCCACCTGCTAAGACCTATGTACCTATGTGGCCTTTTTTTGCTCTAACACATGACGTCACTTTCGCAGATTCGCTTCCTGCAAGCCCGCTGCCTGCTGCTGGAGAGCTGGCGCAAGGCGCTGGTGTGGCAGAAGCGCTTCTTGCAGCGCTCGCTCGCGCCCTACCACGAGCTGGAGGAGCGCGAGCTGCCCCCCGCCGCAGCCGCGCGCTCGCCCATAGCCCGCTTCCGGTGCGTACACACACACACACACACACATACATACACACACACACACACACACACACACACACACACACACACACACACAAACACACACACACATACACACAACACACACAAACAGCATACACAAACATACATACTGAGATATAGCTGCTGGAGATATCTGGATCTACTCGCTCAAGATGCTGTTTGACTGAAAACTGAAAGTACTATTTTTACACCAATATTAAAACGTAGCAAGTTTTTAATCAAAGAGCAAGAGGGGAAAAATGTATAAAAATATGTGTTCATGATCGTGTGTTATTTCAGGACGGCAGCGTGGTGTGTGGTTGCGGCGTTACGGCTGCGGTTCGTGGTGACGCGGCGCATGCGCACGCGGGCTCACTCGACGGACGCAATACTGCGTGTACAGCAGTGGTAACGTACCTATTTATTTATGTAGCTCTAGACTAGTTTATTTCGCAAAACGAACACCTAAGCACTAGTTTTTTTAATTGTTTTATTATTTTATAAGCTTTAAGCTGCGAGTCCGCCGGGTCGGAATCGGAGCGTACGGTGCGGACGGAGCGTCGTCATTTATAATTTGTCACGCGCAGAAATGACGTCAGAAATTAATACAAAGCAACAAATTCGTCCGCTGCGTACGCTCCGACTCCGACCTGGTGGACCATTACAAGCTCATGCAAGAGACAGTCAATTCCGTCAGTCATGAATTATGTTTGACTGATGGTGATTGGTGACTGATGGACTGACGAATGGTATTGGACGGTCACTCAATTCTCTTTAGTTTTATGTCAGTCAAAGCCAAAATTTTCAAACGTATACGTTTCTAATTTTTTTCCAATTTTGTCAGATGTGACAACACTCACTCAAAATGATATGATATGATGAGATAATGATAAAATTTCTGTGCTCCTAAATATCCCTATCCTCAAATGTTTTTTCTTTTAGATATCCCTAGGTTTAAAATATCTATTCCTAAATAGACTTAATTTCAAATACATCTACTCCTTGATATTTATTGTTATCAAACAATTCCACTCTGAATATTACTATTTTCAAAAGTATTTACTTTGATATGTATACACTCCAAAACATTTCTACTCCTAAATACTACAACTCCTAAAAAATTGTATTGTAATTATTTGTACTGCGATTAAATCTACTCCGAAATAGATTTATTCTAGAAAAAAACTTTCTTCTAAGAAATTTCTACTCTTGTGTTTGGTGGGTAACATTCTGTAATTGGTAAGATAGGTTTTGGAATCGGAGGCTACAGGTGGTAAAGGAGAATAGATGATTTTTAACCACCTCCTTCCTTTACCACCTGTAGCCTCCGATTCCAAAACCTATCTTACCAATTAAAGAATGTTACCCACCAAACACAAGAGTAGAAATTTCTTAGAAGAAAGTTTTTTTCTAGAATAAATCTATTTCGGAGTAGATTTAATCGCAGTACAAATAATTACAATACAATTTTTTATGAGTTGTAGTATTTAGGAGTAGAAATGTTTTGGAGTGTATATGTCGCAGCCAACTGGTATTTTTAAATAGCCGATCAATCAAACAGCTAGTCCTTTGAATGAACAGCGCCATTCAATCACACGGCTATACGTCGTTTAGACGACTTGTTGACTGCAACGTTCAACACTACAGCTAGACGACGCTTAGCTTACTGGTTAAATGGCAAATTAACTATGCTGACCATTAGTTTAGTTTTATTATTACACAAGCGCAATGATAATAAGCAGAATAAATTGTATTCTAACTTATTTTGAACACAATTGCAATTAATACCTTCGTGATGCATTTCATAATCCCATAATTTCTCCTCGAAATTCGAATATGTATTTGTTTAAATTTTGATTCACTCGTATATGCCCCCATAATTTTTTGTCACTTTAATAACACTTGTAACGTATATTTACGAAAAATATCTTAATACAATCACAAAACACCGGCTACTTGACGCCATATTGTAAACAAAACGCAACTAGCGCCGCGGTGGTCAGCGCTGAACTAATTCAATCAAACGGCGGCGGCTTGAATCAGATGTAGTGTTGAACGTTTCGAGCGACTGAAATATTCAATGAAAAAGCTAGCCGTGAGATTGAATGGCGTTGTTTAGTCAAAGGGCTAGCTGTTTGATTGATCGGCTATTTTAACCAGTCGGCTGCAACATATACATATCAAAGTAAATACTTTTGAAAATAGTAATATCCAGAGTGGAATTGTTTGATAACAATAAATATCAAGGAGTAGATGTATTTGAAATTAAGTCTATTTAGGAATAGATATTTTAAACATAGGGATATCTAAAAGAAAAAACATTTGAGGATAGGGATATTTAGGAGCATGGAAATTTTATCATTGGGCTGTTCCTATGCCCTCAAAATTCGTGACTGATACAAGCAAAAATCAAAATATCCAGATTTTCGTCAATCAGCTTCATGCAACCGTCTGTCACGCTCTTACACGGTAGGTTATCCATCAGTCATAGCCATGACTGTGGTAAAACTGACAGCAAAACCTACCGTGTAATGGATGCCTTAAATCTGCCATCAATTATAGTAGATTATAGTTCTTTACAACACGGTAATTTTGTTCGTAGCTCGTCGCCGCTGACGCCGCTGTCGCGCGATGTGACGTCACTGCGCGACGTGACGTCATCGCGGCTGCGGCGCGACACGCTTGCCTTCTCACCCGCAGTAGGCTATGGCACGTCAGGTATACGCACGCACTTACACACATATTTAATAAACAAGTAAGCTCTGAGTACTTTGTAACAAAAATATTTAGTTGTTGACTTTGCTGTTGCAGGTGACATGCCACGCTCACCCTTAGCCGTAGACTCGCCGCACAGAGAACCATTCCTACTGAAGTGAGTATAAGATAGACATACAGACAGACAGAGTGACTTCTTATTTTCTTTCGAAAACGCCCATTGTAATAAAATATTATGATAATTTCAGCCCCGTCCGCGGCGAGAGCACGCGCAAGCTGTGCGTAAGTCGCTGCCTCACGCGCGCCATGGAATCCGCACGAGACGTGCCCTGACCGCACGCCGACGTCACGTGACCGCACACCTAGACACGTGGATGTCACGTGGACACATCACGTGAATACCACGTGATTATCGCGTGGTTCGGCCGCAGTTCCGTACACGCGTGCGTATGACGTCACAACACGTGATGCGCGCCACACGATAAGACTGTGAACAAGTACACAATAACGTTTTCTGTTGTAAATTACCAAGTAGGCCGCGGCCGAGCATTTCCCCCGACGCATTTCCCTAGATAAGTATTAGATTAGTGCCAAATGTTTTTTGTTACTTAATTTATTTTCGCCGGTCGTGCCGGGTCACTTCTCCCGCCTTATCTCGATATTTTTATACTGTACATAACGTCTTGCCATAAGTTACACGAGAGTACAAGTTAGAATAAGATTCGCCATCGACAAATAGATATTTATTTAGCATAATAGATCTGAAATAGATAATGTTAGTTTAAGTTGCGGTCACAAGTTTAATTTAGTGTTTGAGTGCGAGGATGACAATGTGTGGTTCGGTTAGCTACGGGATATGAAAGCCTAGAATTCTTTGAGTATTATAAATTATAATAAAGTGTACTTATTCAGAATGTATGTTATGTGGTCACAGTGTGCGCTGTTAATTTGTATCTATGTTTCGATTTAAGTTAGTTATAAATATCGGACCAAAAGTATTTAAGATTCATCACAATATCATTTTCACCGTTGTCATCCCAATCTCGAATTTTCCGTAAATAAAATTAGCCAGTAGGGACGTAACTTTATTTGTTATACTACATGACATTACAATTTGTTAACAACGTAAAATTTATTTTAAAAGCTATTTATAATCGTTTGACTCCGAATTTAATGATAGCGTAAGTATTACTAGATTAATTTAGAATAGCGGGCAGCGGGAGCCCCAGTGGGGCACGCTAGAAGCCTCAGGGGCACTTTGGGGCCCCTGAGGCTCCGCTCGCCCCGGCCGCAGTATTAGTGACGACATCCGCCGACCACCCCTACCATCTACACTCATCTCACCAAAGACTTAGCTGTAACTACTATAAGTTCTCGATCCCAACGACACGAACGAACAAAACACTTCGGCTACACTCGGCCGGCTTCGGAAATGTTCGTTTTATTTTATTTTTAATCAACTACATAGGCAAAGTATTGTAATGAAATTCTAGCTATTTTATATTGTTTTTTTTTTTTTAGTTTTAGCTATTTTATAATGTTGTCTCCCTCTAATTTCCGACGCGAGCCGAGTGTAGGCGGGGCGGTCCGCACAGAACGGTAGGAGGCGCGATCTTCTAGTCAAGTCGCCGGTGCCATATCGCTCTCTCACGGTGAACGCTGATGGAATTCCGAAATAAATGATCTTTTTGTATTACTGCGTTTTATTTGTTAAAATATCTGTAATATAAGATTTAATAAGATTAATACAATAACTAAAATAAATAAAAGTCAATGTATAAAAGAAATTAATAAGTTGGTTATTAGTTGCTATCTGAAAAATTTTGTTAAATTATTTAGCACGAAAAAACAGAAGATCCTGTTCAATCCAGAAATTTAAAGAGATTAATAAAAGAAAGTCACATCATGCTAACGTAATGCAATTGTTTACTTTTTGGACTATATTTCCTCCTGCAGGCCGTTCGCGGGTCCAGCTAGGACGAGCTCACGACTTTCCTCTTTTACAATCTTCGGAGTTATCTGCATTTAAAAAAATTACAATAGTATATTAATACGTATTTTGCGATAACTTATGAGTGAATAGTAGACGAGACTGGATAAGAGTGCCAACGTCTCAGAAATATAATAATGTAATTGAGAAGAATAATATGTATTTATTTATATATTTGCTCGTGCAAATTCCTCTGGGGCTCTTCAAAGATCAATATCACATAACATTGATATTGTTGTGTCTTTGTGTAGTCGTCTTGCTAACATACAAGTGACACAGACAGTGAGTCTTACTTGAGGCAGGGTCACGCCGTCTCTTTTCTCGACCTGCTGCGCGGGCGCCGCCTCTGGTAACTCCGGTAGAGGAATCCGCTGTAGCTTGCAGTAGCGCTGAAACATACAAGTTACAACCACATCTAAAACACATAGCGTAACATGGTGGCAAAAATGACATGGTGTTTTCCCTAACGTCGCAAACCGCGAAAATACGGCTGAACAAATCTTTTGCTTGTCACATCAAAGAAACAATAATGCGTTATTACGCATTTGCATCTCGCTTTTCTCAACCGCGAAAAGCGATGAAAGATGCTTGGACGTGTGCTTACGGCGTGTGTATGCATAATTTATGTGTAGGTAGATAATTAACTGCTAAAATAGTGAATAGTGCATTTGATTTTTAGAATCCCGAGTTTGAATCTATAAACCGCGTTACGTTACACATCGGTAGTCAATAGCCACGTACTGACCAAGCGAGCCGCCTCGCCGCGGCAGCCTCGCGCGCAGTTGCTCGGTCGGTCAGTACGTGTTAGTGCGCGGCAAACGTCCGTGGCGCCTTTGAGCATCGACCAAAAACCGACAACTTTTGGCTCGGCCGCGGCACACTCGGGCGAGGCAGCGAGGCGGCTTGCTTGGTCAGTACGCGGCTATTCGCTTCACGCCTAATACCAACTGAAGCCTTATTAGAGCCCCGTATTTTTGGCCAGATTTTTTTGCCAAGCACTCGCTGATCGCTACAGTAACACACCCGTATAGTCACAGACCCGTATCGCAGCGGTGATCGGTCGCACGGGTCGGGCGTGCGTGCTGACTGCTGGCCTCTGCCCGCGCGCACGCCCGACCCGACGCGTGCGCGCGCCCGCTGCATCACGCGCCCGCTGTGCCCGCGCGCCGAATTAGCTCCGCCCCCTCAGTGACTGATACCTCCTTATTTATTATACTGATGATATATTACACTGATGTAGTGGTGGCTACTTTATCGTCACAGACCCGTATCGCAGCGGTGATAGGGCGCACGGGTCGGGCGTGCGTGCTGGCCTCGGCGTGCAGCGCGCGCGCCAGCTGCATCACGCGGCGATCGTCCGCGCGCCGCGCCCGCTCCGCCCGCACGCCGTACCACGCGCGACGTGCCGCTAGCTCCGCCTCCTGAGCGTCCGATACCTCCTTCTGTGGAATAAATAGGTCCTGCAGGTCACTACAATTTTTACATAAAGTGATATTTAAACAAGGTTAAACGAATCAAAAGACCATTGTAAAGAACAATGCTATCACATAATAATATCTATGGACGCTTCACACCACGTCAGTCTGACCCCGTGCTAAGTACCTGAAGGACTTGTGTTACAGCCTACAGGTACCAGACAACGGAAATATATTTAATACTTTTATACTATACATATATTTAAGATTTTTATTATATCATACACATATTTAATACACATCCAGACCCGGGAACATTTGAAAAACTTTTTGTTCCGTCGGCGGGATTCGAACCCGCGACCCCCTGGCTTGAGCTACCTACGCACTCGTCCACTGAGCCACAGAGGTCGTCATACAGAATGCAGTGCATCTATTATCGTTTTATAATATGTAATTACAAATCTCCGATATAAAAACGATCTATTAATGGGCAACTAGGTATTTAGGATTGCGTGATAAAATCACCGTTTAAATTAACACAAAATATATTTCAAACAGTTTAATTACGTAGTACCTACCAGCTACCTTCTATATCTAATGTGAAATTGTCTATACTCAATTTTTTTTTTAATTTTATTCCCTAGGCTAACTCATGCGGATATTTTGATTTTGTTTGCATTGGGAACGTACCATGTCAAAATCGCCCGTTCCTATTGCAGCGGGTGCGGGTGTATATAAAATGGGAGTTTTTAGACATTCGGAGCACGTTCAACTACAAGAGCCTCAAGAAAATAATACATTGATTAGGTAGATGTAGAATACAATCAGGTATGCCAGGAGCAAGACGATACATACATTTTATGGCTGACGAGCCATACGGTACTTGAGCATTACTGCTCCTGCATACATGGAAGAAGAACTTTGGGTAGTTGTGTCCATATAATAAGTATAATATTTTTTTTTCATCATTCTTCATCTTTTTGGGGTGGGCCAGACATCAGTCCGATTTTTACACCCCGATCTTATGTTAGAAAAAATCACATCAGTTGTAGATAATATGTAAACTGTTTAATAATATAAAAATATATATAACGTCGTTCATAGTAACACAAAAGTGTTACTATGAACGACGATTATCACACAACTTAAAATAGGTAGTTACCTATTTTTATGGACCGCTTTAATTACGAAGATTTATAATTATTGTTATAAAACAATAAAAGATGAACTGCATTCTAACAATTAATCAACTGCTAAGTACTGCAAAGAAACATAAAAAAAAACATACTTAATATTAAAGAAAGTAAAAAACTACCCCTGACGAAATTTTAATAGCAATGTCTCCCATTTAGCCATCAAATCTTAAGTTGAAATATAATATACAGAATAATTTCATTTAATATCACTGAAATTCTGATTTCCGAGCTACAGCCTGTATCTGTTCGCTCTGGGTTTTTTTTTAGCTTTGTCCTTTTATGGGGCATGGAAGCAATTAACTACTAAAGGTGTAGTATGGCGGGCAGCCAACGTGTTATACTATAGGGCGTTTGCACACTGCACGATAACGACACAACACGATACCACAGAATAGAGGGCCACCGCACATATTATACAATTTCAAGTTGGCCGACTATCGTAAAAACTTCATCGTGACGGCCCCGAATCACATAATACCTAATAAAAAAAATATTAGAATGGAAATATGGATTATTATCCTTTTTATCTGAATTTTTTCATTAAAATTCATCTGGATAATATCGAAGTTTAAAATGCAAGGATGCATCAATGATTTTGTTTAATTAAATTGTGACATTACGCAATTTAGTTTATAACTTTATACGATAGTCGGCCAACTTGAAATTGTATAATATGTGCGGTGGCCCTTATCTATTCTGTGGTACCTATCGTGTCGTGTCGTTATCGTCGCAGTGTGAAAACGCCCATTGTAAACAATGTGTATTGAGTGTTGTGAAGGCAGGGGAAAAGAATGATTATTGGGTTTTACATTTACAGAGGCCATGCACCTCATACTCAGCTGATTTCAAAACTTTTTTCGTCGGAATATAACAGACATTATTAAATGTTAATAGAGTGAAAAGACTGACTAGAGCACAATGTTATTACGACAGAATCCTCACTTAGCGAATACTAAATTATAAAGATGCAAACGTACCCATTGCTTCAGTAGAAACTCCTTATACTCCATCTTCGTCTCTGTTTTCTGCTGCAGCTGCTGGTGTTTGTACTGCTCGTACAGTTCGGCGTTTTTGAATCTAAATCAAAACAAAACGTCACCAGCTAAAAGCACTTATTATAATTATTATATATTTATTATATTTAGTTTTAATTAAGTTATATACCTACTTAATATTCTTTTATTTTATTTATCCAGTTGTCCCGACAAATTGTAGCCAAATTAGGGCTTTTGGTGTAAAGACGTTCTAAAAAAGAAATGATTCAAGTATGGTTTTATAAAACCACGATAAAGTTCAATACATCCGCGGTCCGCGGCCGGCCGTTTCGCGACTGCATTTAGCCAGCCGAAAAACTTTGAGGATATGTAATAAAATATTCATTTTTAGGGTTCCGTACCTCAAATGGAAAAAACGGAACCCTTATAGGATCACTTTGTTGTCCGTCTGTCCGTCCGTCTGTCAAGACCCTTTTTCTCAGGAACGCGTAGAGGTATGAAGCTGAAATTTATATCAATTACTCAGGTCTACTGTCCCTTGAAGCTGTGAAAAAATCAAACTTCTAAGCCAACGCAATCAAAAGATACAGCCGTTTATGCCGCAAATTTTCGACACTTGCAAGGGAATCAAAACCTACAGGGTGCTTCCCGTGAACTCAGAATCTTGAAATTTGGTACGAAGCAACGTCTTATAGCATAGATAAAGGAAAAATTACGAAAACCATAAATTTTTAGTTACATCACATAATATTTTTTTTTTTATAATTTTAAACTTACTACCCATTTCCTCATAAACGCGTAGAGGTATTAAATTGAAATTCATACCAAATACTCAGGTCTATAATACCTTTAAGCTGTAAGAAAATCAAACTTCTATGTCAACGCAATCAAAAGAAACAGCAATTTAAGCTGCATATTTTGAAACTCGCAAGTACTCGCAAGGGAATCAAAACCTAAAGGGTACTTCCAGTCGACCTAGAATCTTGAAATTTGGCATGAAGCAACGTTTTATAGCACACATAAAGGAAAAATTCCGAAAACCTTAAATTTTTAGTTACATTACAAAATATATATTTTTTAATAAATATAAACTTATTACTTTTTTCCTCATGAACGCGTAGAGCTATCAAGTTGAAATTCATATCAAACGAACTTTGTAAACCTTGCAGGTTTGTACGGAACCCTCGGTGCGCGAGTCCGACTCGCACTTGGCCGGTTTTTATTAAAAAGAAAATTCATTGACCTGTTCATTATCTCCCATTGCTTCATGGTGTTGAAGTCATGAAGTCTCCTCTCCTCGTCCTCCAGATGTTGTCTTCTATCTTCTATACGCTCCTGTTTCAGTCGCTGCTCCTTCTCCAGTTCAGCATGGCGACGCGCTTCGTCGCTAAAAGTAAACATTCAAGATAGTTTTACCTCTGATAGCAGCTGACGATATGAGGGTTACATTCATCCCTGAATTCCGAGGCCAGGTTATAACCTACCTCACTAAAAAAATATGAAAATAATATCTTTGGTCTGTCTGTTACCTCTTCACGCTTAAACCACTGAACCGATTTTGATGAAATTCGACATGCAGATACTTTAAGAGCCCTGGGAAAGGACATTGGATAGTTTTTATTTCGGAAAAATTTACAGTTTTCACGCGATTAATAATTTTGGCGCAACAGAGGTTGAGGGTGTCTCTAACTCATCTACAAAGTTAAATAAAATGTAACTCAGCAGGGCCACCGTAAAGGCGCCTGTGTGCAAAAAAAGGATTTTGGCGCCCTTTTAGGCAAATTTTTTGGGTCCTTTGTTTAGGCTGCGTTGCACCAGAGGCGTGGTTAAAGTTAAAGTTAAGGTTAAAGTTAATTATGGCGTCCTTTTAGCTTTAACTTTAACCTTAACTTTAACCGGGAAATTTGACAGAATATGTCGTATGAGCAGGGGTGTTTGGACGCCATATTTAACTTTTAGGCTGCGTTGCACCAGAGGCGTGGTTAAAGTTAAAGTTAAGGTTAAAGTTAAATATGGCGTCCTTTTAGCTTTAACTTTAACCGGAAAATTTGACAGATGTCGTATGAGCTTAAGGGGTGTTTGGACGCCATATTTAACTTTAACCAGAGATTTGACATTTTGCACTGTTGTCAAAGTTAAGGTTAAAGTTAAAGTTAGTTCGTGCAATCCACTCTAACCAGAGATTTGACATTTTGCACTGTTGTCAAAGTTAAGGTTAAAGTTACAGTTAAAGTTAAAGTTGGTTCGTGCAATCCACTGTAACCAGAGATTTGACATTTTGCACTTTTGTCAAAGTTAAGGTTAAAGTTACAGTTAAAGTTAGTTCGTGCAATCCACTCTTAGGCGCCCCCAAAGATGGCGATTTGGCGCCCCTAGAGGATGCCGCCCGTGTGCATTGCACACATTGCACATATGGTAGCGGGGGCCCTAAATATAAGTAAGATACACTAAAGTTACCTGTAACTAGACCGTTCGCGCGGAATCTTAAGGCTCTACGAAAATATAGAGTCGCGATACTCACCTTGCCTGCTTCTCTCTGTTAACTTTCTCACAAATGGCGTTTTCTTTAGCTTCCCTTTCCACATCTCCCGTCTGCAGTTTCTCGCTTATACGCTCCAGAACTTGAAGCTTCTCCTTTCTTATCTATAAATTGAAAACAACATAATATTGGCCGCTGGCCGTGCCGTTATAGGCCACGTCCTAGCGGCGCCGAAGTCAAACAAAAAGTGGCGCTTTTGTAGCACTACCAGCACCCTGGGCGCCGAAGAACTCTCACCAGGGCGCTGGTAGTGCTAAACCGGCACTAGGCTCACCCAGGGCTGGATTTAGGTATATTTTTTATGAGTTTATGCCACTTTAATTTTGTCGCCCCTATGTACGAACTGCCGCCATCCTAGGACGCTGCCGCCCATGGTGTATTATGTATACTGCCTATACATAAAATATCCATACCTGCGCTCACCTTTTCCCCCGTAGCGCGAGTCCGGCACACGACGCGGTCTCTCGCTCGTGTCAGCGCGGCAGTCAACTTATCGTCCAGCTTATCCCGCGTCGCCTGCTCGAGTTTCCGCATCACCATCACCTCGCGCCGCAGTTGAAACTTAAAGAGAATAGGGTCGTCAAGAGACACAACAGCCTCATCCATCTACCTTTTCCTCCGTAGCGCGAATCCGGCACACGACGCGGTCCCTCGCTCGTGTCAGCGCGGCAGTCAACTTGTCGTCCAGCTTATCCCGCGTCGCCTGCTCGAGTTTCCGCGCCCTCACCTCGCGACGACAGCTCTCCATGGCCGACCATCTACGAGCTTTCTCTGCCTCTTTCTTGAAGATAAAATATAAAGGTTTTTACGTCTTTTTTTCTATAGTTAGTATGTCTGCCTCGAGATGTGTGTGAATAGGCATTCATCGCTATGTCCACTCGCTTAAGGGCGTTCCTTACGGAGATACCATAATTTTCCGTATTTCAAACCCTATAAACTCATAATTTGAAGTTATAATAAAAATACAGCAATAATCTTCAGTATATCAACATTCCTTTCTCCGTTTTAAATTTTCTATTTTTGTTTATTATACTCGTGATATCAGCTTCCAAAGTAAAACCAATTTATTAAAATTCAAGCATACATTCAGCATCTCCTTAGGATTTACAAATTACTTTTATTTGAAACACATGCCAATAGATCGACAATATCATAAACTACATATTCCCCGTTTTAAATTTTTTAGGACAATTTTGAACTAAGGTGAGTAAAAAAAAACAGGGTTTTGGCGCGATCTCGGCAATGCGGCAAATGTATGGCCAAGGTCGTTTGCTCGGGGGACGGCCTTAACTTAGGTTATAGTTCTTACAATCTACGAGTGCGCGTCGCCCTTAGTTGTGTGAGTGACCATATCTATACACGCGTACATGGCTCGCTCGCTACTGACTGCTCCGTCGGGTACGGACACTAACGAAAATGTCTATTCACATTTCCAACTACAAATAAAGGTGACGCGCGCTCGTAGATTGCAAGAACTATAACTGTATTTAAAGCAGCCTAAACCTACGCGATAGAAATGCGACAGTAGATACTATGTCAAATTTTGCTCTGTTTTCTAATAAGTATTACGATCCCGGAAGACGATCGACTTAAATGAAATTGAGATTTATTTAATCATTGTATATTTATCTGATACTAGCCTAACGGAAAACACGATTCACTTATTTTGACTCGATAGTTTTATTTTTCGAAATTATGAATATTTCTGGGCTTTTCAACAAATATCTGTTACACTTATTCAGTTATAACTTGCACTAAGTACTACAATCATACACTTTGCAAAATCATAGCTAAAGGAAATATTAGTATTGTATTCAGTGACGGATTAAGAATACTTGATGCCCTAAGCCACCGACCACATAACCCAATAGACGCCTAATGTTTTGATTTCTCTCAAATAATTGTGTCAATGCGCTGAGGTAAGCGACGCGGGGGGTGAGGGAAGAAATGCATTACGATTGGCCAATTCAAATTCACGGCATGTCATAAATCATAACTAGTGATGGGAAGTACGAGAAGCGCTGGCCAAAAGAAAAAAAAACAGTACATAATATTTATTTTATTTTTAAGTGTAGAATGAAGAAAAGACTTTTATAAATTAATATTTAATCATTTTTAAAATGAATTTACTTCGTATAAATCCTCTGAACTACAGGTTTCTGAACCGAAGATTTTGTAAGAAATACCAATCTTGTAGTTATGTATTTATACATCACACTATTTGCTAAATCCACAACATGATTGGTTTCTTCACAATGAAATTGATGGAAACTTATTTCTGAAAAAAGTTTTTCACCAAGCTGCTTGAAGTTTTATTGACTAAAAACTCTGCTTTACGTGGTTCACTTTTCTTTACGCCTCCAAGATACAATTTCATGATAACTTCACAGCGACGGCAAATTTTAACAACACTTTGTGACGGGTAGATTAAGCCACCCATGTCTCTGTAAGCTATAAAACTGTTAGCATTTTCGTTTAAAGAAATCAATGCCCCTATGCATGTTTTACATCTCAAATGCTTTATTAAAGAGCTAGCAACAAAACCTGCTATGTACTCAATAGTATTTTCAGCAAACTGAGATAAGCAAATTGATTCTATGGCACTGTCTAAATCTTTATGACTTTCGGTGCCGAACTGAATTTCGCTCTTATCTTCTGCCGTTGTAGTCAAATTTATTCTTTGCAGTGCAGATGAGCAGTTCAGAATTGATATATTCTCTAAAGGTATGCAGTTACCCCAAAACTGCAAAGCTGTAGCTACGCTGCGGCTAAAAAGTTGGGTGGCTAGTTTGACTTTCATGATGTTTTGCTTAAATTGAATGTGTGTAATACGTAATTTGTTCGCCAAATGGAATTGTTCCCTGTTAGTGATGAGCAAAATGAGTCTTGGTCTTGCAGTCTTGGTCTTGGTCTTGCAAAAATTGCAAGACCAAGACCAAGACCAAGACTAACCTAAGCCTAGCAAGAACAAGACCAAGACTAGGTGTGCAAGAACAAGACCAAGACCAAGACCGACTATGCAAGAGTCTTGCTCCATGCAAGACTCTTGCAAAAAAATTTTACTTAGTCGCAGCGACTATAATATTCATGAAATAAAATATTTATAACAATATAATATCTACTTAACATTAATTTTAAGTTCTTGTGATACAGCCTGGAAACAGGCAGACGAACAGGCAGTGATGTGTAAGTAATTGGGTCCCATTTTTACCCTTTTGATTATGTAACCATGCATTTAAAGTTCTAACTAAAAATTTGGGAATATACGTAATACGTGGCGGCCGAAAAGGAAGATCTTTCAACCAAGATAGAGAGGATCCGAAAATCCGGCCAAGTGGGAGTTGGACTCGCCCATGAAGGATTCCGACTCCGCAGCAGCAAAAAGGTTTATTATGAAATTATATTATGAAATTAAAGGGTTTTTGATTTATTTTTATATTTCAGTTGATTTAATGAAAGTTAAATTATTAAGGTTTTATTAAATTATTAAGGTATTTACCATTTATGACGTATAAAAAAACTACTTCCTAGTTCTCGTTCAAACCAATTTTCCTTTGTAGTTTTTATAGTAATGTAGTTTTAATAGTAAATACGTAACGTCACTCGTCATACCACTTTGGAAGAGTCTCTCTCGCAAACTATTCAGGTTAGAAGAAAATGATATTAGAAATCTCAATTAGATTTTAAAAGACCTATTCATAGATACCCCACACGCATAGGCTTGATGAGAAAAAACTTGAGAGGTGTCAAGTGACACCCGGATGGAACGAAGTTATTTCTCCCGCAACTCTGTTGCGCCAATATTCGTTTATCGCGCAAAAACCGTACATTTTTTCCGGGATAAAAAGTATTCTATGTCCTTTCCTGGGCCTCAAAGTATCTCCATGCCAAATTTCAGCAAAATCGGTTCAGCGGTTTGAGCGTGAAGAGGTAACAGACAGACAAACAGACAGACACACTTTCGAATTTATATTATTAGTATGGATGTACAAAAAACCCGTATACATTACAAAAAAAGAAAAAATCATAACTGGCTTTCTTTCGATGAGAGAGAGAGAGACCGACAGAGAAAGACGCGCACGACGCACGGCTTATAACTATAGCAAAAAGCACAGACATAGATCAAGATAGTTACAAACAGTGGCAAAAAGTGTCGTTCTTCCGTCTAGCCCCATTTCGCAATGCGCGATAACTTCGTTCCTAAAAATTTTTTTTTTCAGTTGTACTTATGGGGACCCCTACAATTTTTAATATTTTTTCTATTTTTGTATCAAAATCTTAATGCGGTTCACATAATTACTACACCTACATACCAAGTTTCAATTGTATAGCTCTTATAGTTTCGGAGAAAAGTGACTGTGACATATGGACGGACAGACAGACAGACAGACATGACGAATCTATAAGGGTTCTATTTTTTGCCATTTGGCTACGGAAACCTAAAAATAAAAAAAATATTATTTTTCAAAATTTTCATTTTTCTTAAGGACATTATTGCCGCTAGAAGATCAGCCTATGCTGAGTTGGCTCTCGACTTTTCATTAGTATTTTCAATTCAAGAACCATTCTCATATCAAGTTAAGATAATATTATGATCATCATCAGCTAACTTCTAATAACTTAGGTTTGAAAATGTTTTTTCGAGAAAATGAAAACGTTTACAAAAAGTTTAGAAAAATGTTTGCAAGAGTCTTGCTTTTTGCAAGACCAAGACCAAGACTAGGCGTGCAAGACCAAGACCAAGACCAAGACCAGACAGATTTAAGCAAGACCAAGACCAAGACTGCACAAGCAAGAACAAGACCAAGACCAAGACTGGTCGAGTCTTGGTCTTGGTCTTGCTTTGCTCATCACTATTCCCTGTCCTGCAGCTCTTGTAAATATTTAATATAGTTCCATTTAATTTGCCGTCCTTGGCTATCGTTAAAGATTTTGTAATGTTCAAATGCATTTCTAACAAGTTTTAGCATCAGGTTATAATTATAATTTATCAGGTGATGATTGACAACCTGATGATGATTTATTTCGAAACCGGTCGTGTTTAAATTGTAATTAATGAATATAGTGGAAAAAGTGCAAGTAATATTGTGTTTTATTTCTGTATTGTTTATTTCTGTTGCCGTTAACTTTTCACGCCCAAAAAGCTGAACCGATTTTGCTGAAATTTGGTGTATGGTGTACCTACCGGAAAACTATACCTATAGGATAATTTTTATCCTGAAAAAATATACGGTTCCCGCGCCATATTTTGGCGCAATGAAGTTGCGAAATAATAAACTACCCTAGTCCCTAATGTTTGATTGTGATGATATTAATAAGTTCGTAATATAAAATGTTTCTTGAAACTTACTAAAATTGGCAAAAACAGTGTTGGCACTGCAGAGCTTAGTAATCGTCGACTATTTTTCATGCTAATTCTAAAACAGTCCTCCTCAAAATGGCGTGAGCATAGTATCACGCTGTATTTTGACGGAAACCAATTATCGCGTCTTGTAGCAATTATCCACTTTTCTTTCATATTTGGATCTTTTGGGTATCTAAAATTTAAAATAATAATATAGGTAATTTGTTAATAAAGTTGTTATCTGAGAAAAGTAAGAAAATGAGAAGTAAATATATTTTTTTCGGAGAGCATGCTATGAATATGAATCTAGAATTATTATTTTTAACAAAAAATTAAAACCGACTTCCAAGGTAAAAACTAAAATAACATTAATATGAACTAAAAAGTATTAAATAATTTTTCCTCTCTAAATGTGCCTTTTTCCGAATTCGGTTAAACCTCAACTATTTCTGTACTCAATCTTCATCATTTTGAAGTCGGTACCAGATATAGCTGAATCTTTATATTTTCTTTGACAGAAAATTTTAAACTTTTGGAACTGGCACCGACTTCAAAATTATAAAGATTGAGTACAGAAATACACACACCGGCAAAATTAGCGGAACATAAGTAAAAAGGGCCACAACTTGAATTCAAGGGGGTCGGGCTGTGTGAAATCCTTTTTTATAGTTTCTAAGCTCATTTAAGAAATAAAATATTGAACAAAACTGGCAAGTTGACAGATTTTTATTGCAATTATGCCCTACTAAGTGTTTTTCGATGATTGACGTTGTAAGTGTTTCTGATAAGAATGGCGTTTTTAGCGGGGTGCAAGGTATGCCAGCGTATTTGATTGTTTGGTTTTTGGAAGAACACATTGCTTAGATACAAAATTAGTGGATTTTCGAGCATCTACGACAGCTAGAGCTGTAACCACGATAGAGAAAGGACACACTTACCGTTCGGTCAGTCAGGCCTTAGGTGTGTCGGCTTTCGTGGTCCATCGTAAATTTCAACGCTACAGAGAGACTGGATCTTACGTTCGGAGACGAGAACAAGGCAGATATCGGGTGGCAAAGGTTCAGGATAACCGTTTTGTAAGGGTACAAGCCTTAAGAAATCGACCTTAAACTGCTTTGCAGAGATGAAACCTATAGGAACAGGTCCGAGATGTACCTGTAAGTGATTTTACAGTAAGAAGAAGACTCAAAGAAGTTAAACTAAACTCAAAGGTGCCAGCAAGGGCACCAAAACTTGAGACAGGGCACCAAAGAGCCAGGCTAAGATTTGCGCGTGAACATCAAAATTTGACAAGTGAGTGAAATCGTGTGCTGTATACAGTGATGGGAGCAAATTCTGTGTAAATTTTATTGACAGGCGATAAAGAATGTGGATAAATCGTAAGGAACGCTATAGACCATCAAACTTAACGGAAACAGTGGTATATCATGCAGGCTTCGTAATGGTTTGGGGTTGCATATGATTTGGAGCCCGCACAGAGCTGATGATTGTTAATGATGGTACTTTGACAGTACAGGACAACAGCACAGACATCCTAGAACTGCATGTTGTGCCTTTTACACAGTTTTAGGTAGTAACTTCAATTTTTTGCGCGTCCATAGAGTAAAAAAATCGGGCATTATGACCTAAATGATGCTAGCGTAGCCCAGGTGGAGAGGTCAGCACGGTCAACGGATGTGGATCCGATTGAGAACGTGTGGCACATCAATAGGTGAACGATACGAATTAAAACTCCAGCTCCAATATGTGTTCAGGAGCTCGAGTTGGCGCTACTGGAGGAGTAGAAGAATACCCCACAGGAAATGATTGACAATCAAAATGCAAGCATGTAATGGCGTATCCAGACTCTCTTCAGATCCATAGAAGGCATTACACGCTGTTAACATGGCATATCTTAAGTAAAAATGAAGAATTTAACTTAAAAACTTACTACTGAAATTTCAAAGATTTTTCTTAATTTTAGATTTTTGCAGTTTTTTTTAATTTTACACGTTTTTATGCCCTAAATTTATATAAGTTTTATTTTTTAATCATCAATTATTAAATTAAAAAATAAATATATAAAAAACAGCGATTAATTTTCAAAAAAAAATAAATTTTATTATGTTCCGCTAATTTTGCCGGTGTGTATAGTTGAGGTTTAGCCGAATTCGGAAAAAGGCAGATTTAGAGAGGAAAAATTATTTAATACTTTTTAGTTCATATTAATGTTATTTTAGTTTTTACCTTAGAAGTCGGTTTTAATTTTTTGTTAAAAATAATAATTTCACTCTTTTTAGTTACCTAGTAGATAAACTATAATTATTGCCAATTTAAATTGTATAAAAAATAGTTTCATATTGTCTTCACTAGATGTCACTGAGGCGCTCCTGTGTCGGCGCTATCGCTTGTCCGAACTCCGAAGTTGTTCATATAGTTTTAGTTACACGATGTATTCAATAGATGGAGCTGAGGTGCTCCTGAATCGCAGTATCGCTTGTACGTAGGAGTTTTATATAGTTGTAACAGATTTTGGTTGTGTGAATTGTGTGACCTTGGTGTGAGCAGTGAGCATTGAAATTTGAATTGTCAACATTTTGAGTGGTAATTATTGATCTCGTATTGTTATTAAAAATATTAATTAACCCTCCAAGATGACATTCATCATAGTCCGCGAGTGCCGAGTTTATAAGTGGTCGTCGGTGACCATACCACCCTACGCGTCGAATTACTGCGTTTATTCTTCGTATCTTATTACAATTTGTAATAAGATACGTAGTACTGTTAAGCCGTTAAGCCCATACATACCGCAAGGCCCAAATATCAGGTAGATAAATTTAAACAATACATTAAAAAAAAATCTAAGTGAACACAACCCTATGCGTGCTATGTAATTTAACAATTTAACGCTTCAACTCCCAAGCGGCCGCCAGAACAATGGATTTCCAAGAATCCGCGATCGAAGGATGAGCCGAATCACACCCAGCGGCGCGGCGAGCATATTTTCAGTGTCATAATAATATTATGATATTAATCTTTATCTTCATTATTGTAATACATAGTAGGTACTATCGCTTGAGAAACTTGGAAAGACTCGCGGCCGCCTGCGCCTTTCTCAAGCGATACTATATTGTATTACATTAATGAAGATAAAGTTTAAAATCATATGGCATGCCCTGACATTCCGGTTAGAACTTAGAACTTGAATAAGTACGATGTATAAACAGCCTATATTAATAATTGGTGTTGTTATGTACATAATTATTATTATTGTATCCATATTCCATACCTATGCCTTGTAAGTTGTACTATTATCTATTTTGTGCCATGAGACATTGGTGACCTTAACACGACGTGGTAATGATGATGATGACGATGATGATGATGATGAATTTGAATTGCGTGGTAGCATATGCTTTCTGTACTTAAAACAACGCCGAAACTCCCAAACGTGTATCTATAAGGAGTCAGGAGTTCTCTCAGCATCTTCGAAACCATGTATACCTTGACCCAATATTTGACTTTTTGGTAGCATATTCTTAGTACACTCACATAAAACCAAAATCACCATATGTTTCCATATAAATTTCGAGGAGTTCCCTCGATTACTCCTGGATCCCATCAGGTCACCACTTTTGTGAACATGGTACCAAATTGGAGTGAAACCTAATACAACAAAACAATAAGGAAGGATTTAAAAAGGCAGCTGTCGCCTGTCTATTTTCATTTCGGTACTATCCGAGATTACTAGGTCTGAGATTTTGTGAATGAGGGATAAAGTTATAAAGATATGCTCTTACCATTTCCAATTCAAACTTCTTGATAGCTTCCATCTGCTGGTCGGCTTTTATGTTGTCTATCTTCTGGAAGTGAAGTTCCTCCTCATACTCCTTGCGGCTTCGCTCCGCTGCCTCGCGCGCTCTGACAACATCAATCCCTAACTAATAAGTCTAGAGTTTTTTTGATCAATAATATTAAAATCGAACAAGGAATTTGATAGGTATCCAAGTCCTTTGTCCAACGCTAATAATATAATACTTACCTATCTACTTTTCGCGCACAAATTTTATTTTAGCGTTAACTTTTTTCCACAACTTCGCGTTACTGTCCGAGATAGCTACTGTAGCCTGCAGGCTGCAATGCTTTCGTGCACGAGTGAAAGAGACGTGTGAATTATTGATGGCATTAGGTATTTATCAAAATTTATGGACCTTATTCGATGAACGGACTTCAAAACATACTGTTGCAAGATTTCCTGTTGATGTTGCTTGTTGACCGCAACTCGTCTCTTGTCCATTTCTATCCGCTGCTGGTGCCACTGCTCTGCCGCTCTGATGATGTCCAGGTCATCCCTCGTCTTCATGTCCTCTGCCAGCTCTCGGAGATGTTTGTTGAACTTGATCTGCTCTTCCCGCTCCTTCAGCACTACCGTTTCAATCACGGCGCTGCAATATTTATGTTACTTAGCAGTTAGGGCCTTATCACACTGCAACTGGCGATTAGCGAGCGATTTCAAAGCGACGCGACTGCGCAGCGCAAATTTATATAATATGTCGTAGGATTTATTTTGACAAATCGAATATTTGCGAAAATCCTAGGGACATCGCGAAAACACGGATAATTATTAGACAATGGTGATTACATTTTTCAAACTTACTGACAAAAGGTAGTGTTTTCGCGAAAACACGAGTCGCCTTAGTAAGATTGCAAAATGAATCGTTAGTTATTATCGCAAAAAATCACTGATTGGTCGGTTTAAGCGCCCCACAATAACATCTTCTCTGATTGGTTGAAAAGTTTTGACATTTTAAATGTCAATTGATTGTCACGCGTTGTTTTGTTTGTGGTTGTTTTTGTAAGCGAACTAGCAGTTTTTAATATTTAATGTGTTTAAAATTGCAATTGGATTTGAAAAATAGTGCAAAAAGTTATCTAAAAGTATCTAGTGTCGTATCGTATCTAGTAGTATCTGTGTCTGTAAATACAAAATGACTGATACAAGTGAAATAAGTGCTGAAAGTTCAACAGAACCAGAAACTAATTCTGAGGTTATGTCCGATAAAGAAAGATTCGACATAGAGCTAACGTAATTAATCGTAGTTGCATTTTATAATTATGACTAGTAACTTTTCTGTGATAGATATTTACCCAAGAAAAGGGTTAAATAAAAAGTAAAGTTATTATGAACAGGCATTGTCATTTCTTAACCTTTATAAGTCTATAGTGTAATACCTCAAAGATAGATAGGGAAAGATAGTAACCAATCAGAATAAGAGTTGGCCAGTAAGTAAAAATCAAGCCAATCGTCGTTAAGAATGTGCAATGTTACTAAGGCAACTCGTGTTTTCGCGAAAATACTACCTTTTGTCAGTAAGTTTGAAAAATGTAATCACCATCGTCTAATTATCCGTGTTTTCGCAAAGTCCCTAGAATTTTCGCGATAATTCGATTTATCAAACCATCCTACGACATATATAAAACTCAAAGGTGACTGACTGACATGTTGATCTATCAACGCACAGCCCAAACCACTGGACGGATCGAGCTGAAATTTGGCATGCAGGTAGATGTTATGACGTAGGCATCCGCTAAGAAAGGGTTTTGATAAATTCCAACCCCAAGGGGTTGAAATAGGGGATGAAAGTTTGTATATAAAAATACTTCTTAACGCGGGCGAAGCCGCGGGCAAAAGCTCGTATAATATAAATCCAGCTAGAGCTGTCTAGATACCAACAGCTGTTGGTACCTATACTCCTCTCAACAAACCTGAGCAGCATCTTCGGCGCGTCCTGGTCTTTGAATACCACGTCCCTGGCGCTGCTCATCATTCGCTGATGTTCCTCCTGCTTCTGCTTCAGGTACTTCTTGTAGAACTTGGCGTTTGCCTCCTCGGCGGCCTGCGCGCGCGCACGACGGGTCTCCTCGTTGCGTTTGTTTACGTTCTGAAAAATAAAAAATATATTTATAGCCTCCGCCTTTTTTCTGGGTCGTTTAAAGAAGGTACGAAAAAAATATATAGCACAACCATCTTGCTAATAGCTCGGCTAATAGTGTTAGATAATCTTCGTTTTTTTGGCCAGATGATGTGTGAGAACTGCGCGAAACAATATGTATTAAATTATCAGCGGATGATTGCACTATGTTGGTAATGTAGGTAAATGTACGTGAAAAAGCGCTCGGTATATATTCCACACAAGTTTTTAAATAAATAAAAAAATCTAAGTTATTTCGAAGCAAGAAAATTACCTCTAACGAGTTAGGCCAGTGCTTAGTCATTTCCCTGCTGGCTTCTTTGAGTTGTTGCAAGTACTCCTGCCGTTGTACAACGCCGGTTTTGTCTCTGTCCGTGCCCGTCCATCCTACGATACGATTCCATTCCCGTGATGGGAGTGCTATTGCCATTTACTCAAACAAAAGCGACTTCTTCGCTGTAGACAAAATACTAAAAAATGAAAAAGATATGCTCCAAAACAACTTGGAGTCTTCAAAATATCATGCCAGCAATAATATTCAACTAAATTTGAGTTTTTTTATATAATATCATTGCATGCCAGAAATCAGAAATAATTGATAATTGACATAAAGTGTAATATAGAGGTCAGTGGATAGATCTCTAGGCGGCAAACTTGTTGGTATCTAGGAGACGAAATACGAAAATGAAGTTTCTGAACGTTGTAATGTCACTGTCGATGTCACCCAAAGAATAATGTCACCTGACCGCAACAGCTGTCAAACATGTCATTAGTGTTGCCAACGATGGGGATTTTCCACTAAATTTAGCGGGAAAAAATAAATTTAGTAGGTTTTTAGGGGGTAAAATATTTTGGGGATATTTTTGGGGATATAATTTTTGAAGAATGGATTTTTTTTAATAACAACCTTAGAGTATGGTACTGATTTAAATAAATTGTATAAAGAAAATTACTGCAACAGCTACTAGATGGAACTGCCGCACAAAGGACCTCTAGGACCATAATATTATACTCTTTATCTACACTCTAGATAATATAGAGTATATTATGGTCACCTATAGCTGTTAATAGTCTGTAAGAGTCGTTTTTATTGATGTTGAGGTTCAGTTTGCACCAAAAATATTATGGTTCATGCGTAAACTTTACTCCATCTCCTGAGATGATAAAATTATTTAATACTAGATGATGCCCGCAACTTCGTTGCGCCAAAATTCTATTATCGCGCGGGAACCGTACATTTTTCCGGGATAAAAACTATCCTATGTCCTTTCTCGTGACTCAAAGAATCTCTATGCCAAACAGCAAAATCGGTTCGGCGGTTCGAGCGTGAAGAGGTAACTGACAGACAGACAGACAGACACACTTTCGCATTTATAATATTAGTAAGTAAAGTAATAGTATGGAAGTATGGATAAAATTAACATTTTAATAATCAATGCCTACTGATTATTGATTTTCTGGAATGTTAAATTGTTTTTTTATACCTACAATATTAAAATTATATTATAATTTGTAATTTTTGTTAATTAAATTTTAAATAAATAATTGACTGTCTTTTTTTTCGTTTTTACCGTGATCGAAACGATTGCGATCGCTATTTAAACTGGTTGAAGGAGTATTTCAGTTTTTTGAGCGCTTAGTAGAACACACACCAAGTAATTTTAAATATTTTGAATTTTTGGGGAGTTTTGGTTGAAATTTAGTGGGTTTTGAAGTTGGTTTAAGGGGAAAATGTCTTGAAGAGTTGGCAACACTTTATTGTCAATGTCAAATAGATATATTTACGTCAGCCACGTTGGAAGTGCCAGCTCGGTGTTTTTATGGGTAAATATTGCAGATGCAGCCAAAATTACGTGGTTTTTCTCTTGAGAATACAAGAAAACTTACAACTACACTTTTGACTTTACTGCAAAACTCCCTTTCGTAACATAATCGTGTGTTACGTAGCAAATAAATAGTGACATAATTGTGTCTTCTGTAACCCGGTGTTGTCGGTGTTTTAGTGAACATTGGTTGACAAAATGAAGCTGAAAGAGTTGAAGAAGACAGTGAACGTGAGCTGGTCTCCGGCGGACCAGTATCCGTTGATGCTGGCGGCTGGGTCGGCGGCACAGCAGGTCGATGCCAGCTTTAGCTCCAGTTCGTTTCTCGAGCTCTACTCACTGAACTTAGAAGACCCTAGCTTGGACCTAACGCTAAAAGGCGGCATTCCAACGCAGAACAAGTGAGTGGTTCTAAATTCATTTTTTCTAAATTCAAAATTGATATTGTACAATATATTTTATTCTTTTTTTGAATTTAGAGTCTACAGTGATGCCTTGATGATGCCTATCACTGGTTCAGGAACTAGCCCGACGAGAAGAACCGGCGTAACAAACTAGCTCAGGGGTTCTTAATTATTTTGTATTTGGTGCAAGCAATTGGCATTAATTGAAAGCAATTGCTTGCAAGCTGCAACACATACTGTGTGGTTGAACTATATTCTGTTGAAGATATAAAGATCTGGTTTCAAGACGTTATATCACATTACATCAAGAATGTGTTATAGTATTATATTTAGTAGTTATCTATGAGTTTTAATATGTTTGCAAAATTAAGTATTTTATGTCTAAAAAATTATAACTTACGGAATGCAGAGTTTCTGAATGAAAGGAATATAATTTCATTCCAACTTTGATGTTAAAACAATATTATGTTGCCTGATAATAGTGTTGCATTAGTTTCATTTAAATTTGTATCATGAGCTACTAATTATTTATTTTTTAATATTTTGCTTAGATTTCAGAAGCTAGTATGGTCTGGTGCGGGGGTGGTTGTAGGAGGGTGCGATGGTGGATTACTTCAGTTCTACAAAGCGGACAAACTACTGAACAGTGCCAGCGATTCACTTATTGGTAGCTGCTCAAAACACACAGGTAAAAATTATTAAAACATATTTGGTTTTGTTCTTATTACTTTATTAAAGCCATATCATAATTTTCTTAGTATTTGGTGATTTTAGAATTATTTTATTTGATTGACTCAAGTAAACATTTAATAAAAAAGTTTAGCTATTCATGTTTAACCCATCAAGCCCCGCACAAGCACCGGTGATCGCGACAACAATAGAATACAATGGCAATTCCGAGAATCTCCAATCGAAGTATAAAGCTTAGAACAAACCTACGCGTCAGTACCTAGCGCGACAGGGGATGCAGTACGCGATACGGGAGTGTCTGCAATGCGAAACTTGGCGTGCACACCTGCGCGATTACCAATATCATGATCATAGAGAAAAATAATACACCTAGTCTGAGTAACAAGTGCCATTTTCCTCGAAACCTGATCTCATTTGACATTTTGACCATCTCAAATAGTTTGTGAAATATTAAAAAAAACCAAACCCTTCTTTTTTTGTTCACTTTATTGTTAATAACTTTGGCAATTTTTTTCAGCCCCTCCCATTCCGAATTGAATGAGACCAAAATCATAATTTTGGGTGCATGAAATCAGGTTTCGAGGAAAATGGCACTTGTTACTCAGACTAACCGGGCAATCATGATTCATGACACAATCTATCGAAACGTAAACAAATCAAAAAATAATTAAGGAACCCTAATGAATCAAACCAGCTGACTTCGCGCTCCTGCAACTTTCCCATCGACGGTGGCCAGCAACTTCTGCGAATCCCTTACAATAGTCCATTCTTTTAGGTCCCCATTGTTTTAATCCCAGAAGCATACTTTTCATTTAATAAATTGTCACTTCATAATCCCACTTCGATTAGGATAGTCGCTTTTAGAATAATTAACTTTAAAATTGTAATTTTAATTTCGTTTGCGACAGTCTGAGGACTTAAAAAAAACCAAAAAATGTTTTATTATTTATTTAAAATTAAAATTACAATTTTAAAGTTAATTATTCTAAAAGCGACTATCCTAATCGAAGTGGGATTATGAAGTGACAATTTATTAAATGAAAAGTATGCTTCTGGGATTAAAACAATGGGGACCTAAAAGAATAGACTATTGTAAGGGATTCGCAGAAGTTGCTGGCCACCGTCGATGGGAAAGTTGCAGGAGCGCGAAGTCAGCTGGTTTGATTCATTAGGGTTCCTTAATTCCTCCACCCCTAGAGAGGCAACTATTTGAGAATTTTGAGCGAAAATGTTGCCGGGATGCTTGTGCCTTCAGGGCTTTCCTTATTCTTGTCTTCTATTTCATCTTCTTTATGCGGCTTCTCTGCTTTTCTAGTAGTCTTCATCTTGTACAGGTATAAAATGATGATAAGTACACCTGTACTTAATAACAGCGTGTATAATGGTATTGTGGTATGGTATATAGCTGTATTATGTCCATGATCTATTTGTAGTGGCTGCTGCATTATGATCTTTTCTTGAATACTATGAAGTCCTTGTAGATTGATTGAGGTGATGTTCAAAGTGGTGTCGGGCTGGTGAGCGATGTTGTCTGCAATCTTCATCAATTTCAGGGGGTGACCTTTGAGTTCGTTGTTCTCGTTGACTATTGTGAAATCTTCAGTTATAATTTTGCATTTGACTGGAATAGTTAATAGGTAACTTCCTTTCAGCTTGGTGAACTCCTGGGTGCTGCATGAAATCTGTACCTTTTCTTCGTGTGGGAAAGATACAACATAGTGTACGTCGTCCAATTTCTCCATTGAGTCTCGTAGAAGGTTGATTGAAGTTAAGTGGCATGTTTCTTTCAGAACTTGGCTGGTTATGAGGTCGTGGATACAGTCAGGTTTCGTGCGAAGACGGTGATTGAAGTCCTTCTCACAGAGATACCAGTTATTATACTTCGGGCATTCAGCCTCTATGTACACGAATGACATCTCGTTAGTTGCAATGAAAGGAGAGGGCGGAATGAGAGCCTGAGCCTTCCTATTTGGTATCACTGCTAATCTATATAAAGTAAAACTATCCTTAGAAATAATAGGGAATCTAAATATAAAAACTACCTGTCTATTACTATAATAGGAACCAGGTATTATAACATCGTAATAATTTCTTAATTCTAAATCTAAAATTTTATCTTCACCATAAATTGATTTCATTTTATTAACCATTAAACCTAATACATCTATACTAATCATCGAATGATGCATGCTCGATGCATGAACAAACGCTAAACTATTTTCTATTCTTAATAACTCATTTAATAAATCATCTATATTTTCTGTTAAAATAACTAAGAGCTGAGCAAACTTGGCATATTTAATTAAAGTGAAATCTTTATTCTTATTACTAGCTAAAATTAACGATAAAGTACTATTTATTTTACTCTGATTATCTACTAATTCGGATAATACACTGCTATATTTCGTTATAAATTCCTTACTAATACTTAATTGATTGTTAATTTCATTACTTAATTTATCTTGATTTTCTTCCAAAAGTTTAATTGCTTGATTATATTTTAAAGCATCTGTATAGTCTAAATTTCCTGTAATACTTTTAATAACTGATCCGAGACCATCTATGATTCCTCTTTTAGATCTTGAAGGTTCTAATGATTTTACTTGATCAAATATGTCATCTAATTTATTTAGCAAATATTTTATCTGAATTTCATAGACTGCATATGTATCATTAGTCAACTGGTTTTCAAAGTCTTTCAATTGGTCCTGTAAAGTCGTCATTTTGTCCTCTATATCGTCAAGTCTTATATATTGGATAAATGTATGGTAATGTGTAGTAATTTTCATGTGTCCAAGTCTGTACGGTAGTAATCCAGGTCCGTCGTCAAGGCTTTCTATTTTTATTTCCTTAGGATGTGCCAGGGGCATTATCATTATTATCAGCATGGGTATCCTGTAACAAATTCGCTGCTTTAGGAATCCGTTTTAAACGAGATTTTGCAACGGGACCTCGTTTCTTTCTAGTGTATATGTGTATGGGTAAGTCTGCAATAACTGAGTCATGTGTATAACGTGGTGCTGTCTTTTGTCTAGCTGCTGATGGGTTCCTAATAAAAATCTGCTGACCGGGTGCATATTCTGTTTCAGGTTCACGCGTTCTATTTCTATTTTCTATTAAAGCTTGCCTATCACTAAGGGATGAACTATTAACTATATCATATACTTTCTGCATTTGTTCTTTATGAGTCTGTAGGTACTGTTGTAGCATTTGTTGAGTTATGTCAATGTCTAAGCATTCCCTTGGGTCGAAATGTCCGTTTAGCAAGTCAAATGGTCTACATCTAGTGAAACTGTGAATAGAACTATTGTAAGCTATTAGTGCATAAGGCATGAGGTTAACTACTGGACTATCTTTATGCTGTAATTTTAAAAGTCTAATATGTTCTAAAATAGTAGAGTGAAATCTTTCTATATTTCCATTATCATTAGGTGAATGTGCTAAAATTTTATGGTGTTTAATTTTGTGAAGCCGGGTAAATTCATTAAATAGCTGATTTGTAAATTCTGTTCCATTGTCTGTAACTATAGTCAGAGGTACACCATGGTGGGTACAATATTGTAAAAGGGCCTGTAAAATACTAATTGCTGTTCCGTCACGTAGGTAATATGCCTGTCCGTACTTAGTAAAAACGTCAATGAATGTCACATATTTTACATTGTCTATAGTCAGTAAGTCCATATGAATAATTTCAAAGGGTTTCGTAGCTGGAGGGACAACATTAAATTGTGGTCTAACGGGGTTTCGATCATATTTCGCCTGTCCACATATTACACATTCTGAAATAAATTTAGTAATTTCATTTTTCATTTTTGGCCAATAATAATTCCTAGATAAAGCTAAATAAGTTTCATTAATTCCGCGGTGATTGGTTTTTCCGTCATGATAGTGCTTAATTATTTCCTGCTGTCTAAGGTATTCTTTAACATTTTCTATTTCCTTCTTTACTAAAACTAGATTCATAGATGAACTTTTAAATTTATCCTGTAAAATTGGTATAATGGTATACATGTCTGAAAGAGGGTTAACTAATATAGCTGTTTTAATTTTGGGACTAATATATTCCTTAACGGCATTAATTAAATCTATTTCTAAATTTGTTTTATCTAACTGAATACTAACTCTTGTGTGATTTTCAAATGGCTTTGTTACTACGGGTTTTCTTTTTACTCCATCTACTAATGTAAAAATTATTTGTCTGTGGAATTTATTAAGGGGATCGTCAACTGTGGGTATACTAAGGATAGGGTTTTCATTACTGCTATGTGCCGTCATAGTAGAAGAGTTAGATTTTTGGCTAGCTGTAATTGTTGAGGAATTTGATCTTTCAGGTGCAGTTATAGTTGAAGAATTTGAAGGTCTGCGTATAGTATTAGATGGATTTCCTAATAATGAATTTAATTCGTCTATTTCTTGCATAAGGGAATTGGTTTCTTCTGCATGTATTTCTATTCTAGAGAGGGCATCTGCATTTGTATTATTTTTACCTTTTTTATAAATAACTGTATAATCATATTCGCTTAAACGTAACCTCCATCGTGTGAGACGTGAATTTGGTTCTTTTAAATTCATCATCCATTGCAAGGGCTTATGGTCTGTAATAATTTTAAATTTCCTGCCGAATAAATATGGCCTAAAATATTTCGTAGCCCAGACAATTGCTAAAAGCTCTTTTTCTATGGTGCTATAATTTTGTTCACTATCGTTAAGAGTCCTAGATGCATAGCAAATTGGTCTATCTGATCCTATTGGTCCTTGAGATAAAATAGCTCCTATGGCAACATTAGATGCATCTGTAGTTAAATTAAATTCTTTATTAAAATCTGGGTATTGCAAAACTGGATCATTTGTTAAAATTACTTTACATTTTTCGAAACAACTTACATATTCATCATTTAAAATAATTTTCCTACCTTTCTTTAGACACTGTGTTAAGGGTTTAGTTAATTTTGCGAAATCTGGAATAAATTTACGGTAATAACCAATTAAACCAAGAAATTGTTTTATTTCTTTGGGAGTTTTAGGTATGGGATATTTTTTAATTGCCTTTATTTTATCTGGATTGGGTTTAACGCCGTCTGCTGTAATAATATGACCTAAGAAAGCTGTTTCTCTTTTGAAAAATTCTGACTTATCCATTTGGATTTTAAAATTGGATTCACGGAGTCTCTGAAATACTTTTTGCAAATTAATTATGTGTTCTTGTAGTGAAGTGCTAAAAACGATAATATCGTCTATGTATACTAAGCAAATTTTGTTCTGAAGTCCTTTCAGTACATCGTCCATTACACGCTGAAAAGTGGCTGGAGAATTTTTTAATCCCATGGGCATTCGAAGAAATTCGTAATGTCCATGTTCAACATTGAAAGCTGTCTTGTGTATGTCTTTAGGGTTCATTTCTACTTGGTAAAATCCACTAGCTAAGTCCAAGGTCGTAAAATACTGACATTTGCCTAATTTGTCTAATACGTCATTTATGTTAGGGATCGGATATTTGTCATCTATTGTTTTTTCATTAAGCTTACGGAAATCTACTACTATTCTCCATTTTTTCTTTCCTGAAGCATCTACCTTTTTTGGTACAACCCAAATAGGCGAGCTCCATGCCGAATTAGAAGGTCTAATTATTCCCTGCTCTAACATTTTATTTATCTGTCCTTGTACTTCTTCTCTATGTATATATGGGTATCTATAAGTTTTACTGTATATGGGCATTTCATCTGTAGTATTAATTGAATGTTTTAATCTATTTGTAAAAGTAAGTGGTTCTCCCTCTAAGTAAAATACATCGGCATACTGAGAACAAAGCATTTCTAAATTTTTGATTTCTTCCTGATTAAGATGTTCTGTACGTAGACGCTCTAAAACTTCTTTAACTCTTTTTGGCTGATCAGATAAATTAGTTTCAAAATTATTTAATTCTGCTGAGGCTGCTCTATCCATTGAGAAAATAACATCACTTTTACTAGGGTTAATAATTTCTACTATTCCTCTACCATTTTTTACAATTGTTAGACATTCTCCTATTATACAACTAGAAATTTGCTGTTCCGGAATATATACTTCACCGTCATGAAAATTAATAGGGATTTTTAATAATTTTGAGGTGCCTGCGGGAATTATGTTTTCATATAGATTTACATTACGAGAATCATAGACGTGGATAGGATTTGAAGCTGTTTTAGTTATAAGGGTTTTATTTTTATAGTCTATTATAGCATCGAATTTATCTAGAAAATCTGTACCTATTAAACCGTCGAAAAAATCGTGAAACTTATAGACGTAGAAAGTTAAAGGATTAGGACTATTGAATTCTGTAAAACTCGGTATTGTTATAGAATAATTGCATCTAGATTTGGCATGTACATTAACGACTTCAAAAGGATCATAATTTAGAGGATAATTTTTAAAATAATGTTCAACTACTGTAGGGGATAAAAACGATTGGTTAGCTCCGGTATCAATTAATAATTTTAACGGCGGTGATGAAATTTGAATATAAGGAAGCTGACGTTGTGTGTGCAAATTAATTTCTATTTTACACTGTCGGATTTTGAAATTTTCTGAAAATCCTGATCACATGATGTATTCTCAACATTATTTTGTAAGGGTGACGTAGTGGAAGGTTGGCCTTGATTTTCGTATTCAGGGTCACACGGATATTCTACAATATACTCATTATTATAATAACTAGGATCATAGTCATAATAGTCTTCATTCGGGTCAGTCATACAGTCATTAAAATTCATTTCCCTGCTTTTAAAATAGTTTGTCGGGGGAGGGTTTCCCTGCCTATACCAATTATGTCCTGTCAATGTGTGCTGTGTCGGTGGTAATTGTCGTGTAACATAATGGCTAACACCACTCATAGGCTGAGGTTGCGAGTTAGAATTTTGGATAGGCCTATGTGGAAAATTATTTTTGGGTTGTATCCTAAACAAATTACTACGCGGATTATAATTTGGTGGTGGTGCACTGAACATCCTCTGTGTATGTGTGGGTTGCCTGTGCTGATTATTAAATTTAAAAGGCTGTGGATTCTGCGTAAAAGGTCTCTGTCCTAGCGGCACTGGGAAATTACTGTTATTACTGGGCATAGAAAAATTCTGATGAGCAAAGTTGGGGCGTTGAGTAGATGTGTGCGGCGTAGAAGAAATTTTAAATGATTTCGGGTCAAACCTATTATGCATGTACATAGTGTTAAGCTCTTCCTGCACATATTCCAGGGCTTTTTCAATTGTAGGCGGTCGCATGCAACGTATGCGGGACCCTAGTGGTTCCTTAAGACCACGTACATATGCCTGCATAGTAACCTTTTTGTATAAGTCACGCTTAGCTTCTATAGTAGTCGCAAGTCCTTCGTGTAATGAAACATATGTCATTAAAGTGCTGAATAAATTTTGACAATGGTCATAAAATTCTTGGGGTGACCTATTCCCCTGAGTAGCTAAAGAGAGATCACTATAAAGAGCAGTTTCATCTCTTTGGTCGGAAAAGTTATTAATGAGTAAATTTTTAATTCCTAACCAACTATCTGGGATTCCGTTCGAATTTATTGTATTTGCTGCGGAACCAGTTATTTTATTTAAAATTCCATTTAATAGGCAAAGGTTAGAAAATTCATTTCCAGGCTCTTGACTAGCATACTTAACTACTAATTGATCACATATTTGAATAAATCGCGTAAGAATATTTGGATTGCCATTAAATTCCGGCACCAGGCGGAGGGCCTTAAATATTGTATCTGGATCGTGCGCCATTTTATTATTAAAATTAAATAAATCAGAAATATCTAAATCTAAATTTGAAATATCTATATTCCTAAAACTATCTGCTAATCTCGTCCGACGCGCCTGCCAAGATTCAGGCTCTCGGGATTTAGAGGCTCTGGGATGATAAATTTTGGAAAATTAAAAATAGGCTTAGGGCTAGAGAGGAGCAACACGAGAATTATTCTAGTGTACTCACATATACATTTTCTGGTCTCTGGCTCGAATCGATGGCTGGATTCTGGTCCTCTGGACTGCCACACGTAGGTTCTGGGTAGAACTCGAAGCTGGATGGCCACTCGGGCGGCACGCAAACACGGCGCGAAAAGCTACTGTACTCAAGCGAACCGGCCCGCGAGTATCCTACCCCCCAAGACTGCGCCAATTACGTTTGCGACAGTCTGAGGACTTAAAAAAAACCAAAAAATGTTTTATTATTTATTTAAAATTAAAATTACAATTTTAAAGTTAATTATTCTAAAAGCGACTATCCTAATCGAAGTGGGATTATGAAGTGACAATTTATTAAATGAAAAGTATGCTTCTGGGATTAAAACAATGGGGACCTAAAAGAATGGACTATTGTAAGGGATTCGCAGAAGTTGCTGGCCACCGTCGATGGGAAAGTTGCAGGAGCGCGAAGTCAGCTGGTTTGATTCATTAGGGTTCCTTAATTCCTCCACCCCTAGAGAGGCAACTATTTGAGAATTTTGAGCGAAAATGTTGCCGGGATGCTTGTGCCTTCAGGGCTTTCCTTATTCTTGTCTTCTATTTCATCTTCTTTATGCGGCTTCTCTGCTTTTCTAGTAGTCTTCATCTTGTACAGGTATAAAATGATGATAAGTACACCTGTACTTAATAACAGCGTATATAATGGTATTGTGGTATGGTATATAGCTGTATTATGTCCATGATCTATTTGTAGCGGCTGCTGCATTATGATCTTTTCTTGAATACTATGAAGTCCTTGTAGATTGATTGAGGTGATGTTCAAAGTGGTGTCGGGCTGGTGAGCGATGTTGTCTGCAATCTTCATCAATTTCAGGGGGTGACCTTTGAGTTCGTTGTTCTCGTTGACTATTGTGAAATCTTCAGTTATAATTTTGCATTTGACTGGAATAGTTAATAGGTAACTTCCTTTCAGCTTGGTGAACTCCTGGGTGCTGCATGAAATCTGTACCTTTTCTTCGTGTGGGAAAGATACAACATAGTGTACGTCGTCCAATTTCTCCATTGAGTCTCGTAGAAGGTTGATTGAAGTTAAGTGGCATGTTTCTTTCAGAACTTGGCTGGTTATGAGGTCGTGGATACAGTCAGGTTTCGTGCGAAGACGGTGATTGAAGTCCTTCTCACAGAGATACCAGTTATTATACTTCGGGCATTCAGCCTCTATGTACACGAATGACATCTCGTTAGTTGCAATGAAAGGAGAGGGCGGAATGAGAGCCTGAGCCTTCCTATTTGGTATCACTGCTAATCTATATAAAGTAAAACTATCCTTAGAAATAATAGGGAATCTAAATATAAAAACTACCTGTCTATTACTATAATAGGAACCAGGTATTATAACATCGTAATAATTTCCTAATTCTAAATCTAAAATTTTATCTTCACCATAAATTGATTTCATTTTATTAACCATTAAACCTAATACATCTATACTAATCATCGAATGATGCATGCTCGATGCATGAACAAACGCTAAACTATTTTCTATTCTTAATAACTCATTTAATAAATCATCTATATTTTCTGTTAAAATAACTAAGAGCTGAGCAAACTTGGCATATTTAATTAAAGTGAAATCTTTATTCTTATTACTAGCTAAAATTAACGATAAAGTACTATTTATTTTATTCTGATTATCTACTAATTCGGATAATACACTGCTATATTTCGTTATAAATTCCTTACTAATACTTAATTGATTGTTAATTTCATTACTTAATTTATCTTGATTTTCTTCCAAAAGTTTAATTGCTTGATTATATTTTAAAGCATCTGTATAGTCTAAATTTCCTGTAATACTTTTAATAACTGATCCGAGACCATCTATGATTCCTCTTTTAGCTCTTGAAGGTTCTAATGATTTTACTTGATCAAATATGTCATCTAATTTATTTAGCAAATATTTTATTTGAATTTCATAGACTGCATATGTATCATTAGTCAACTGGTTTTCAAAGTCTTTCAATTGGTCCTGTAAAGTCGTCATTTTGTCCTCTATATCGTCAAGTCTTATATATTGGATAAATGTATGGTAATGTGTAGTAATTTTCATGTGTCCAAGTCTGTACGGTAGTAATCCAGGTCCGTCGTCAAGGCTTTCTATTTTTATTTCCTTAGGATGTGCCAGGGGCATTATCATTATTATCAGCATGGGTATCCTGTAACAAATTCGCTGCTTTAGGAATCCGTTTTAAACGAGATTTTGCAACGGGACCTCGTTTCTTTCTAGTGTATATGTGTATGGGTAAGTCTGCAATAACTGAGTCATGTGTGTAACGTGGTGCTGTCTTTTGTCTAGCTGCTGATGGGTTCCTAATAAAAATTTGCTGACCGGGTGCATATTCTGTTTCAGGTTCACGCGTTCTATTTCTATTTTCTATTAAAGCTTGCCTATCGCTAAGGGATGAACTATTAACTATATCATAGACTTTCTGCATTTGTTCTTTATGAATCTGTAGGTACTGTTGTAGCATTTGTTGAGTTATGTCAATGTCTAAGCATTCCCTTGGATCGAAGTGTCCATTTAATAAGTCAAAAGGTCTACATCTGGTAAAACTATGAATAGAACTATTGTAAGCTATTAATGCATAAGGCATGAGGTTAACTACCGGACTATCTTTATGCTGTAATTTTAAAAGTCTAATATGTTCTAAAATAGTAGAGTGGAATCTTTCTATATTTCCATTATCATTAGGTGAATGTGCTAAAATTTTATGATGTTTAATTTTGTGAAGCCGGGTAAATTCATTAAATAATTGATTTGTAAATTCTGTTCCATTGTCTGTGACTATAGTCAGAGGTACACCATGGTGGGTACAATATTGTAAAAGGGCCTGTAAAATACTAATTGCTGTTCCGTCACGTAGGTAATATGCTTGTCCATACTTAGTAAAAACGTCAATGAATGTCACATATTTTACATTGTCTATAGTCAGTAAGTCCATATGAATAATTTCAAAGGGTTTTGTAGCTGGAGGGACAACATTAAATTGAGGTCTAACGGGATTTCGATCATATTTCGCCTGTCCACATATAACATATTACACATTCTGAAATAAATTTAGTAATTTCATTTTTCATTTTTGGCCAATAATAATTCCTAGATAAAGCTAAATAAGTTTCATTAATTCCGCGGTGATTCGTTTTTCCGTCATGGTAGTGCTTAATTATTTCCTGCTGTCTAAGGTATTCTTTAACATTTTCTATTTCCTTCTTTACTAAAACTAGATTCATAGATGAACTTTTAAATTTATCCTGTAAAATTGGTATAATGGTATACATATCTGAAAGAGGGTTAACTAATATAGCTGTTTTAATTTTTGGACTAATATATTCCTTAACGGCATTAATTAAATCTATTTCTAAATTTGTTTTATCTAACTGAATACTAACTCTTGTATGATTTTCAAATGGCTTTGTTACTACGGGTTTTCTTTTTACTCCATCTACTAATGTAAAAATTATTTGTCTGTGAAATTTATTAAGGGGATCGTCAACTGTGGGTATGCTAAGGATAGGGTTTTCATTACTGCTATGTGCTGTCATAGTTGAAGAATTAGATTTTTGGCTAGCTGTTATTGTTGAGGAATTTGATCTTTCAGGTGCAGTAATAGTTGATGAATTTGAAGGTCTGCGTATAGTATTAGATGGATTTCCTAATAATGAATTTAACTCGTCTATTTCTTGCATAAGGGAATTGGTTTCTTCCGCATGTATTTCTATTCTAGAGAGCGCATCTGCATTCGTATTATTTTTACCTTTTTTATAAATAACTGTATAATCATATTCACTTAAACGTAACCTCCATCGTGTGAGACGTGAATTTGGTTCTTTTAAGTTCATCATCCATTGCAAGGGCTTATGGTCTGTAATAATTTTAAATTTCCTGCCGCTGTTCTGAAGTTTCCGTTGGTCTTTTGTTACCGAATCAGAACCAATCAAACTTAACCCAAACAATTGAATTCGAGCAGATACAAATTCCACACCGAATAAACAGTCCCTGTACAAGGATCTGATCTTCACGGTTTACGGATAGCCGGTTTCTCCGATCTCCGGTAAATTGATTTCGTAATATTCAGATATACCAAAATTATTTTATAATTTGTAGTATCAGAGAAATTGATTTATAGACAGATGGGGAATCTACGTTACCAATTTAGTCAGGTTATGACTCTAGTCAATATTATTCATAATATTTTAGCTGGGATTGGTATAACGTTACTATGTTTTGTAGGTCGCCATTTGCATATGAATTAAATTCCCTAAATATAGTACATTTCATAATGGGATTTTTCCTTTTGTATGATAACTATAATAATATTCTATAGCTAGGCAAAAGTATTATTTTGAATCATATATGAAAAAAAAAAAATAAACTTCTGCTCTACGTTGGGCGCCACAATCTTCGTTGGCGCCCAATGTGGGGCCGCAAACGTTCTCTAAATCTGTACAATGGTATCGCTGAGCTCACGGTGACTATTTAAGCTCGGATACCGCGTCATGCAGCTCGGTTTCGCGCATCCTCGTCCTCAATCCTCTCTTCGGCTTGCGGTTTTACCAAATTGGAATTCAGTGTCTGACGCTGCGATGCGGGTTTGCTCTCAATTACACAACTCAATTAATGGATTTTTAATTATGTATGAATGCCAGGAGCTTAGGTGATTGTAGTGTAGATAACAATTTGATTACGTTGGCACTTACTGCAGAATACATATCACAGCGTAGTCTGAGAGAGTGACACAGAATAAAAATGAAATGAATAATATTTCAAATTGTTAATGTCTTTTCTTCTGACCTTTAGCGGCTTTATAATAAATTACGAGTAAATTCCGTACTCAACAAGCTAATGAAAGGTGATCTGTGAACAAAGTTGCTTTGTAAACGCACAAAAGACTCGAAGGCGTAAATGAAAGATGTTTTCAATATTGAAAAATGTCAACAAAATATCGTTTTAATCTCGGCGGCCGTGGAATTAATTTCGGGGTCGGACCAGCTCGGCGGGACAAAAACTTCATTAGGCCGTGAAGACAAAGCGGTCACATTATGTTTCGGACTTTGCGGCCGGCCTTTGTGCCTTAATATGCGATATAAAGCCTTTTTTGCAGGTCGTGTATTTTGGTTTTCATAAAATATGATATCGTAATATTTTTATATTCTTATTTATATGTAAATTAAGGAACCCTAATGAATCAAACCAGCTGACTTCGCGCTCCTGCAACTTTCCCATCGACGGTGGCCAGCAACTTCTACGAATCCCTTACAATAGTCCATTCTTTTAGGTCCCCATTGTTTTAATCCCAGAAGCATACTTTTCATTCAATAAATTGTCACTTCATAATCCCACTTCGATTAGGATAGTCGCTTTTAGAATAATTAACTTTAAAATTGTAATTTTAATTTTAAATAAATAATAAAACATTTTTTGGTTTTTTTTAAGTCCTCAGACTGTCGCAAACGTAATTGGCGCAGTCTTGGGGGGTAGGATACTCGCGGGCCGGTTCGCTTGAGTACAGTAGCTTTTCGCGCCGTGTTTGCGTGCCGCCCGAGTGGCCATCCAGCTTCGAGTTCTACCCAGAACCTACGTGTGGCAGTCCAGAGGACCAGAATCCAGCCATCGATTCGAGCCAGAGACCAGAAAATGCATATGTGAGTACACTAGAATAATTCTCGTGTTGCTCCTCTCTAGCCCTAAGCCTATTTTTAATTTTCCAAAATTTATCATCCCAGAGCCTCTAAATCCCGAGAGCCTGAATCTTGGCAGGCGCGTCGGACGAGATTAGCAGATAGTTTTAGGAATATAGATATTTCAAATTTAGATTTAGATATTTCTGATTTATTTAATTTTAATAATAAAATGGCACACGATCCAGATACAATATTTAAGGCCCTCCGCCTGGTGCCGGAATTTAATGGCAATCCGAATATTCTTACGCGATTTATTCAAATATGTGATCAATTAGTAGTTAAGTATGCTAGTCAAGAGCCTGGAAACGAATTTTCTAATCTTTGCTTATTAAATGGAATTTTAAATAAAATTACTGGTTCCGCAGCAAATACCATAAATTCGAACGGAATTCCAGATAGTTGGTTAGGAATTAAAAATTTACTCATTAATAACTTTTCCGACCAAAGAGATGAAACTGCTCTTTATAGTGATCTCTCTTTAGCTACTCAGGGGAATAGGTCACCCCAAGAATTTTATGACCATTGTCAAAATTTATTCAGCACTTTAATGACATATGTTTCATTACACGAAGGACTTGCGACTACTATAGAAGCTAAGCGTGACTTATACAAAAAGGTTACTATGCAGGCATATGTACGTGGTCTTAAGGAACCACTAGGGTCCCGCATACGTTGCATGCGACCGCCTACAATTGAAAAAGCCCTTGAATATGTGCAGGAAGAGCTTAACACTATGTACATGCATAATAGGTTTGACCCGAAATCATTTAAAATTTCTTCTACACCGCACACATCTACTCAACGCCCCAACTTTGCTCATCAGAATTTTTCTATGCCCAGTAATAATAGTAATTTCCCAGTGCCGCTAGGACAGAGACCTTTTACGCAGAATCCACAGCCTTTTAAATTTAATAATCAGCACAGGCAACCCACACATACACAGAGGATGTTCAGTGCACCACCACCAAATTATAATCCGCGAAGTAATATGTTTAGGATGCAACCTAAAAATAATTTTTCACAATATAGGCCTATCCAAAATTCTAACTCGCAACCTCAGCCTATGAGTGGTGTTAGCCACTATGTTACACGACAATTACCACCTACACAGCACACATTGACAGGACATAATTGGTATAGGCAGGGAAACCCTCCCCCGACAAACTATTTTAAAAGCAGGGAAATGAATTTTAATGACTGTATGACTGACCCGACTGAAGACTATTATGACTATGATCCTAGTTATTATAATAATGAGTATATTGTAGAATATCCGTGTGACCCTGAATACGAAAATCAAGGCCAACCTTCCACTACGTCACCCTTACAAAATAATGTTGAAAATGTATCATGTGATCAGGATTTTCAGAAAATTTCAAAATCCGACAGTGTAAAATAGAAATTAATTTGCACACACAACGTCAGCTTCCTTATATTCAAATTTCATCACCGCCGTTAAAATTATTAATTGATACCGGAGCTAACCAATCGTTTTTATCCCCAACAGTAGTTGAACATTATTTTAAAAGTTATCCTCTAAATTATGATCCTTTTGAAGTCGTTAATGTACATGCCAAATCTAGATGTAATTATTCTATAACAATACCGTGTTTTACAGAATTCAATAGTCCCAATCCTTTAACTTTCTACGTCTATAAGTTTCACGATTTTTTCGACGGTTTAATAGGTACAGATTTTCTAGATAAATTCGATGCTATAATAGACTATAAAGATAAAACCCTTATAACTAAAACAGCTTCAAATCCTATCCACGTCTATGATTCTCGTAATGTAAATCTATATGAAAACATAATTCCCGCAGGCACCTCAAAATTATTAAAAATCCCTATTAATTTTCATGACGGTGAAGTATATATTCCGGAACAGCAAATTTCTAGTTGTATAATAGGAGAATGTCTAACAATTGTAAAAAATGGTAGAGGAATAGTAGAAATTATTAACCCTGGTAAAAGTGATGTTATTTTCTCAATGGATAGAGCAGCCTCAGCAGAATTAAATAATTTTGAAACTAATTTATCTGATCAGCCAAAAAGAGTTAAAGAAGTTTTAGAGCGTCTACGTACAGAACATCTTAATCAGGAAGAAATCAAAAATTTAGAAATGCTTTGTTCTCAGTATGCCGATGTATTTTACTTAGAGGGAGAACCACTTACTTTTACAAATAGATTAAAACATTCAATTAATACTACAGATGAAATGCCCATATACAGTAAAACTTATAGATACCCATATATACATAGAGAAGAAGTACAAGGACAGATAAATAAAATGTTAGAGCAGGGAATAATTAGACCTTCTAATTCGGCATGGAGCTCGCCTATTTGGGTTGTTCCAAAAAAGGTAGATGCTTCAGGAAAGAAAAAATGGAGAATAGTAGTAGATTTCCGTAAGCTTAATGAAAAAACAATAGATGACAAATATCCAATCCCTAATATAAATGACGTATTAGACAAATTAGGCAAATGTCAGTATTTTACGACCTTGGACTTAGCTAGTGGATTTTACCAAGTAGAAATGAACCCTAAAGACATACACAAGACAGCTTTCAATGTTGAACATGGACATTACGAATTTCTTCGAATGCCCATGGGATTAAAAAATTCTCCAGCCACTTTTCAGCGTGTAATGGACGATGTACTGAAAGGACTTCAGAACAAAATTTGCTTAGTATACATAGACGATATTATCGTTTTTAGCACTTCACTACAAGAACACATAATTAATTTGCAAAAAGTATTTCAGAGACTCCGTGAATCCAATTTTAAAATCCAAATGGATAAGTCTGAATTTTTCAAAAGAGAAACAGCTTTCTTAGGTCATATTATTACAGCAGACGGCGTTAAACCCAATCCAGATAAAATAAAAGCAATTAAAAAATATCCCATACCTAAAACTCCCAAAGAAATAAAACAATTTCTTGGTTTAATTGGTTATTACCGTAAATTTATTCCAGATTTCGCAAAATTAACTAAACCCTTAACACAGTGTCTAAAGAAAGGTAGGAAAATTATTTTAAATGATGAATATGTAAGTTGTTTCGAAAAATGTAAAGTAATTTTAACAAATGATCCAGTTTTGCAATACCCAGATTTTAATAAAGAATTTAATTTAACTACAGATGCATCTAATGTTGCCATAGGAGCTATTTTATCTCAAGGACCAATAGGATCAGATAGACCAATTTGCTATGCATCTAGGACTCTTAACGATAGTGAACAAAATTATAGCACCATAGAAAAAGAGCTTTTAGCAATTGTCTGGGCTACGAAATATTTTAGGCCATATTTATTCGGCAGGAAATTTAAAATTATTACAGACCATAAGCCCTTGCAATGGATGATGAACTTAAAAGAACCAAATTCACGTCTCACACGATGGAGGTTACGTTTAAGTGAATATGATTATACAGTTATTTATAAAAAAGGTAAAAATAATACGAATGCAGATGCGCTCTCTAGAATAGAAATACATGCGGAAGAAACCAATTCCCTTATGCAAGAAATAGACGAGTTAAATTCATTATTAGGAAATCCATCTAATACTATACGCAGACCTTCAAATTCATCAACTATTACTGCACCTGAAAGATCAAATTCCTCAACAATAACAGCTAGCCAAAAATCTAATTCTTCAACTATGACAGCACATAGCAGTAATGAAAACCCTATCCTTAGCATACCCACAGTTGACGATCCCCTTAATAAATTTCACAGACAAATAATTTTTACATTAGTAGATGGAGTAAAAAGAAAACCCGTAGTAACAAAGCCATTTGAAAATCATACAAGAGTTAGTATTCAGTTAGATAAAACAAATTTAGAAATAGATTTAATTAATGCCGTTAAGGAATATATTAGTCCAAAAATTAAAACAGCTATATTAGTTAACCCTCTTTCAGATATGTATACCATTATACCAATTTTACAGGATAAATTTAAAAGTTCATCTATGAATCTAGTTTTAGTAAAGAAGGAAATAGAAAATGTTAAAGAATACCTTAGACAGCAGGAAATAATTAAGCACTACCATGACGGAAAAACGAATCACCGCGGAATTAATGAAACTTATTTAGCTTTATCTAGGAATTATTATTGGCCAAAAATGAAAAATGAAATTACTAAATTTATTTCAGAATGTGTAATATGTGGACAGGCGAAATATGATCGAAATCCCGTTAGACCTCAATTTAATGTTGTCCCTCCAGCTACAAAACCCTTTGAAATTATTCATATGGACTTACTGACTATAGACAATGTAAAATATGTGACATTCATTGACGTTTTTACTAAGTATGGACAAGCATATTACCTACGTGACGGAACAGCAATTAGTATTTTACAGGCCCTTTTACAATATTGTACCCACCATGGTGTACCTCTGACTATAGTCACAGACAATGGAACAGAATTTACAAATCAATTATTTAATGAATTTACCCGGCTTCACAAAATTAAACATCATAAAATTTTAGCACATTCACCTAATGATAATGGAAATATAGAAAGATTCCACTCTACTATTTTAGAACATATTAGACTTTTAAAATTACAGCATAAAGATAGTCCGGTAGTTAACCTCATGCCTTATGCATTAATAGCTTACAATAGTTCTATTCATAGTTTTACCAGATGTAGACCTTTTGACTTATTAAATGGACACTTCGATCCAAGGGAATGCTTAGACATTGACATAACTCAACAAATGCTACAACAGTACCTACAGATTCATAAAGAACAAATGCAGAAAGTCTATGATATAGTTAATAGTTCATCCCTTAGCGATAGGCAAGCTTTAATAGAAAATAGAAATAGAACGCGTGAACCTGAAACAGAATATGCACCCGGTCAGCAAATTTTTATTAGGAACCCATCAGCAGCTAGACAAAAGACAGCACCACGTTACACACATGACTCAGTTATTGCAGACTTACCCATACACATATACACTAGAAAGAAACGAGGTCCCGTTGCAAAATCTCGTTTAAAACGGATTCCTAAAGCAGCGAATTTGTTACAGGATACCCATGCTGATAATAATGATAATGCCCCTGGCACATCCTAAGGAAATAAAAATAGAAAGCCTTGACGACGGACCTGGATTACTACCGTACCATAAAGTTAATATACCTATCGGAATAGAGAAACAAAGGCCTGAGCAAGCGAGATGTCACTATCAGTAACACTGCGTGGTAGAAAGAGAAGCGTGATTTGAGGTTGCATAGCTTTTTTTTCATCTGTTTGACAGTCTGTCTGCCCCTGGGCCGATAGTTGTCAATTTGGGCTCTCAGAAAAATTGTGATTTTAAGTTAAATAATGAATAATTTTAAGAAATACTGCTCTAGAAACATGGTTAAGTGTTTGTGGAATGATTCTGGATCCACACATCGAAAAAACCCGGACAAATATTCATTTCACAGGTGAATTATTCTACATCGACAGGACCTAGTTTTAAGTTTATTTTTGCCAATTCCCTACGAGTTATTGGTATTTTTACGTCCGTGTTCACTTCTGTATATGTTTAATTATATGGAAAACATAACTTGACTAGCCATGGTGCACAATTTAAAGATATTTTGTGTAAACAATTTTCATCTATTTTACACTAGGGCTGCATCAAGTTATCGATAAGTTGTGTCGATATGAAAATATTTTTAGTTAAGTATACTAATTATCTAGGAATGTTGAAATGATAACATACTCATCCGTAGTTTATAATTAGTTTATATACTATCATGCATAATTTATCATTTTTAAGGTTCCGCACCCAAAAGGTAAAAATTAAGTCCTAGTAGTGGGGTCCCGCAGCCCGCTTTACTACTAAGACTTCGTTGCCTGTCCGTCTGTCCATCCGTCCGTCCGTCTGTCTGTCTTCAGGCTGTATAACAAGAACCACTATAGTAATAGACTTCTGAAATTTCCACAGATGTAATGTCATTCTACATCCAATACGGCTGCTCATCCAAGATAGGGAAATAGTTGAAAGCACTTCTGCAAGATGGGCATCAAATAAAAGGGCTCAGTAGGCTCATTGAGAGTGAATTGAAAATTAATAGGGTCTAGTGAAGTCGTGTCGTGTCGTGTAGGTACTGATGTCCACGTGACATCAGTACCTACACGACACGACACGACCACGACACGTTACGTCACGACGTAACCTGTCGTGTCGAATCGTGTCATGACATGTCGTGTCGTATCGTACCGGATTTTAGAAAATGCCCGGTTGAAACCGGTCACCCTTCATGCGCGAGTCCGACTTACACTTGGCCAATTTTTCAGATTTCCTGCTGACCTGGATACCAGAAATTCATGACTTAAAATAATTAACCATCCAAACTGGACTCCGAAGAAAAAATCATGCATACGAGTACTTAATTATGCAGCAAGCATTTTGAAGAAAAGTCACATTTTACTTCAAAATTACAATTTTATTATATTATATATATGCAGTTTTATTTTATCCCATTTTATAATGCCCGCTGTACACTCTCGCCGAGAGCTCTCGGGCGAGTCTCGTGCGAGAGCCCCTTGCCCGAGTGCGATCATGTTCATTATTGCTTAGTTCAATCGCAGATAAGAACTCAGAGAAGATGGTGGAAAACGACCATTCACCATTCACCATGCATCGAAAGATATCATTGTAATCCAAAGATTTATAATCATATATTTTAATTTTATTTCTCATATATGATGACTGATAATGACGTTTATTATTGTTATTTTTCTGTTCTACACTGTCCAACAACGGCGGGACTAGTAGTGAAAGACGCGAGAGTTAGTGCGCTCGTTTTCCTCGCGAGACCCTTTGTCTCGGGCGCAAAATACCGACAACGGACCGAGAGGGTCCGAGACAGGCGAGACGAGGCGAGCGCACCCATTTACACTCTCGCACCCGGGCCGCCTCGCTGTGTCTCGGCGAGAATGTACAGCCGGCATTATGTTTACAATCTTACAATTATTATTCCATGATCGATATTTTGTCGAATTACAAGATGTTTGTACATCACTGACACGCACACGTAAACATAATTGTATACACAGATGTAAATCAAATTTTGGTTAAGCTTGACAGCTCGGGATTGTTTCTCTATTCCGATAGGTATATTACCTTTATGTACCGTACAGACTTGGACACATGAAAATTACTACACATTACCATACATTTATCCAATATATAAGACTTGACGATATAGAGGACAAAATGACGACTTTACAGGACCAATTGAAAGACTTTGAAAACCAGTTGACTAATGATACATATGCAGTCTATGAAATTCAAATAAAATATTTGCTAAATAAATTAGATGACATATTTGATCAAGTAAAATCATTAGAACCTTCAAGAGCTAAAAGAGGAATCATAGATGGTCTCGGATCAGTTATTAAAAGTATTACAGGAAATTTAGACTATACAGATGCTTTAAAATATAATCAAGCAATTAAACTTTTGGAAGAAAATCAAGATAAATTAAGTAATGAAATTAACAATCAATTAAGTATTAGTAAGGAATTTATAACGAAATATAGCAGTGTATTATCCGAATTAGTAGATAATCAGAATAAAATAAATAGTACTTTATCGTTAATTTTAGCTAGTAATAAGAATAAAGATTTCACTTTAATTAAATATGCCAAGTTTGCTCAGCTCTTAGTTATTTTAACAGAAAATATAGATGATTTATTAAATGAGTTATTAAGAATAGAAAATAGTTTAGCGTTTGTTCATGCATCGAGCATGCATCATTCGATGATTAGTATAGATGTATTAGGTTTAATGGTTAATAAAATGAAATCAATTTATGGTGAAGATAAAATTTTAGATTTAGAATTAGGAAATTATTACGATGTTATAATACCTGGTTCCTATTATAGTAATAGACAGGTAGTTTTTATATTTAGATTCCCTATTATTTCTAAGGATAGTTTTACTTTATATAGATTAGCAGTGATACCAAATAGGAAGGCTCAGGCTCTCATTCCGCCCTCTCCTTTCATTGCAACTAACGAGATGTCATTCGTGTACATAGAGGCTGAATGCCCGAAGTATAATAACTGGTATCTCTGTGAGAAGGACTTCAATCACCGTCTTCGCACGAAACCTGACTGTATCCACGACCTCATAACCAGCCAAGTTCTGAAAGAAACATGCCACTTAACTTCAATCAACCTTCTACGAGACTCAATGGAGAAATTGGACGACGTACACTATGTTGTATCTTTCCCACACGAAGAAAAGGTACAGATTTCATGCAGCACCCAGGAGTTCACCAAGCTGAAAGGAAGTTACCTATTAACTATTCCAGTCAAATGCAAAATTATAACTGAAGATTTCACAATAGTCAACGAGAACAACGAACTCAAAGGTCACCCCCTGAAATTGATGAAGATTGCAGACAACATCGCTCACCAGCCCGACACCACTTTGAACATCACCTCAATCAATCTACAAGGACTTCATAGTATTCAAGAAAAGATCATAATGCAGCAGCCGCTACAAATAGATCATGGACATAATACAGCTATATACCATACCACAATACCATTATATACGCTGTTATTAAGTACAGGTGTACTTATCATCATTTTATACCTGTACAAGATGAAGACTACTAGAAAAGCAGAGAAGCCGCATAAAGAAGATGAAATAGAAGACAAGAATAAGGAAAGCCCTGAAGGCACAAGCATCCCGGCAACATTTTCGCTCAAAATTCTCAAATAGTTGCCTCTCTAGGGGTGGAGGAATTAAGGAACCCTAATGAATCAAACCAGCTGACTTCGCGCTCCTGCAACTTTCCCATCGACGGTGGCCAGCAACTTCTGCGAATCCCTTACAATAGTCCATTCTTTTAGGTCCCCATTGTTTTAATCCCAGAAGCATACTTTTCATTTAATAAATTGTCACTTCATAATCCCACTTCGATTAGGATAGTCGCTTTTAGAATAATTAACTTTAAAATTGTAATTTTAATTTTAAATAAATAATAAAACATTTTTTGGTTTTTTTTAAGTCCTCAGACTGTCGCAAACGTAATTAAATCATAAACTAAAGAGTAGTACAAAATAATATAAACAAGGTTTTAAAGAAGAAGTCTAGTTATGTACACTTCAAAACACACGTCTGACAACTTGACGCGCACGTTCCGCTTGCCGACGCGAACATCCCGCGTCGCGGTCGTGCAGGTGTGCACAGTGCCATAAGATTACATGGGCAGCGTCCGCCGCGCGGTAGACGCTACCGCTTCGCAGTCGCTTTGGTCGCGTAGGTTAAGCCTCAGCTTTAATAATAATAAAAAATAGCAAATCTTGTTCAAAAATTATATAAAAAACAGTTAATATCTAATAATGAAACTTTAGTAACCTACAGTAACAAAATAGGTGATATGAATTAGGCCACTGTAAGATAACCATTGCCCTTATCAGTAAACTACTGTCATAAAACACAATGCAGATCAAAATTTTTGTTTATTTATTTGGTGGCAATAAAATATTATGATTAATTATTGGTGCGGGTGAGATATAAAAAATGGCTGACGATCGCGGATAGCTTTACCTTTATAAGTAAATATTCAATTTTTAATTAGTGGACTGTATCTTGAAGGGAACTGGTGATCGCCAGTAGTTAATATGAAGCGATATTTTTGGGGATATACAGGAAAAAGGAGAAAGCACGCTACCTGGACCAGAGCTGGACTCCACGCGGCGCCAACCTCCTGCCCTTCTTCTGTTGTCTTCTGTTGTGGTCTTTGGTGCACTCCACAATCACTGTCACTTAGATAGTTTAATAGTTTAGCGAGCGCTCGCATACGGCGGATAAAAATGTACACAGGGTTCAGCGGATTTTTTAACGGGAACGCCAGATATGACCAGGCGTCACGGGGCGCGGATTTGCAATGTCGAAAGCTGCCCTCTTGCCGGGGGCACGATTGGTTGCGCTGGAGTCGCGCGATATCAGGCCATCCCGTCTGACCAATCCATAGCGTGCATACGGCGTCAGTTGGACAAGGACAGAAATATCGCTCCATTTGAATACAATATGCTGCACTAGCGCTAAGGCGGACTGCCTTAATTGGAAAGATTTATAAGATACATTATGAAAAATGTAGATGGCGCTAACATTCCCCCGGCCTTAAAGGGTTACCTTTAAAAGAGAATGAAAAAATAGTAATATATCTCTTAAGTAAGTAAACCATCGCATTACCGTCAATTTACTGAATAATAATTACAGCTAACTTAAAAACTAAATGAAAGAGATCTAGATTACAACTAGATCTCACTGAGTAGGTAATGGACAGAGACGTACAACAGGGCGCACGTAGCTACCCTTCGCGGTTTTAACAGTCACAACGCGAGTTGTACCATCTTTAGCGGTATGTAACTTTTCGATGACTCCTAGTGGCCATGAAAGCGGCGGTGAATTGTCATTAATGATAATAACTAACGTTCCCTCCCGTATAGGCGAAGCGGGACTAGTCCACTTACATCTAGTCTGCAGCTTATGCAAGTACTCTAAACGCCAGCGCCGCCAAAATGACTGTACTAGTTTGTCAAGCAATGTATGTCTTTGAAGCATGTTAGATGAGCTTGCTTCAGCAGCGGGTAGTGACGACAATGGCACCGTGTTTAGGAAATGCGCGGGAGTTAAAGCGGAAGGCTCAGCGGGATCGCTGCTCAACGCAGTAAGCGGACGCGAATTTATTAATGCCTCGACTTGAGCAAGGACAGTTAAAAGTTCCTCGTAAGAAAGAATTTGTTGGCCTATAACCTTGAAGAGGTGCGTTTTCACTACTTTAACCATGCTCTCCCAGCATCCACCGAAATGTGGAGAGGCAGGCGGAATAAATTTCCAATCAATGTGATTGATTAAAAGTTCGTCTTGGAGACGTGTGCGGTATTCTTCATTTAGAAATTTATATAAATCGCGTAAGTACGAATTAGCGCCCACGAAACAAGTGCCGTTATCCGAGTACAAGCACTGTATAGGGCCGCGGCGCGAAAGAAAACGTTTTAGTGCGGCTAGGAAAGACACCGTGCTTAAATCCGTCGCAACCTCAATATGCGTAGCGCGCGTTGTTAAGCATGTGAATATGCATAACCAAGCCTTACGACCTTTAACACCTCGACCTCGTACTGGAGTGTACTGTAGAGGTCCAGCGTAATCGCAGCCGGTATGTGTAAACGCTTTATCTACCTGATTGACGCGTTGGCTAGGAAGGTCGGCCATAGGAGGATAAGTTGGACGCGGACGAAATCTAAAACACGTGTTACATTTATGTATTCTCTGGCGAATGGTTCGCCGTGCAGCTAAAATCCAGTACCTTTGCCTGAGTAAGGACATAAGTAGCTCTGGACCGGCATGGAGATGCGTTTTGTGATAAAATTCAACAATAAGATCGACTACATGATCATGACGCGGGAGAATGCACGGATGTTTGTAGTTATAAGGCTCGTCTGAATTCGACAAACGGCCACCGACGCGGATTATACCGTTCTCATCGAGAAACGGTTTAAGTTTAAGAAGAGCGGGGGAAACAGGTAAGTTATTTTTTAAACTCTGAATATCATTATCGAAATGAACAGCCTGTACGGCTAATAATAATTTGCGTTCTGCGTATTCCAGATCGGATATTGAAACAAAAGTTCCTTTAGGTAATTTCCTGAGAAACCTGCAAACATAAACAATGACGCGTAACAACTTAGACCAAGATGATATGCGCCGTGCGAGTGCATAAAACGGGGAATGCGTAACATCAACGACCACGGGATGAGAGACCAATTTTTGCTCGGGTACGTCCTCAACCTCCGTATCTTCCCTATATGGCTCAATGGGCCACTCTGATGGATCATGGCTAATCCAGGGTGGACCACAAATCCATAAGGGGTGATCCAGAAGGGCTATTGGAGGGACTCCACGAGACAGGCAGTCAGCGGGTTTTTCAATACCCGGGACGTGATTAAAACAAGTGGGGGGAACCAATTCTATTAGTTTGGTAATGCGATTGGCGACAAAAGTCTGCCAGCGATGCGGAGAAGAATAAATCCAAGCAAGTACTATCTTGGAATCAGTGAAAGCGAAAATATTATTTATAGGGTAGTGGGACGAAACTGTGTCCTTGACCTTGCGAAGCAATTGTGACAGCAGAAGGGCCGCACACAATTCAAGTCTTGCAATCGAAATGGTTTTGACTGGCGAGACTTTAGACTTGGCACAAACTAATTGCACAGAATAGTTACAGCCATTGCGGACTTGCATATATACTACTCCGCCGTAAGCGCTTTCGCTAGCGTCAGCGAAACCTATTAAATTAATACTGCATCCGTCGACTAGTCCTAAATGACGCGGTATCATAACTTGATTGAGCTTAGGAAGCTCGCGGCAAAACTGCTTCCAGGCTGCGACTATGTGTTTAGGAGGTGCGTCATCCCACTCACACTTTGCCAACCAAAGCTCTTTTATTAAGAGCTTGGCGTACAAAATGGTGGGAGCCACAAAACCCATTATGTCCCAAAGTCGAGCTATCGTGGACAGCATTATGCGTTTGGTACAATTACCATTAGGCAGTGCGACGTCAAATCGAAAACAATCTTGCGATCTGTCCCAGCGCAAGCCAAGGACTTTATGCGGAATGGACTTATCGAACTCAATGTCCGGTGAAGCCTTATGAGAGTCAGATAAGTGCGCGAGAACCTCCTTTGAATTACTCGTCCATTTGACAAGATCAAATTGGCCTCGCTTAAAAAGCTGAATAAGCTCTTCACAAAGCGAAATTGCGCGCGGTGTGTCTATAACACTACACACGATATCGTCCATAAATAAAGAATTAGAAGCTGCCGACGCAGCAGCGGGAAAATTATCGCCTTCATCGGCGATCAGCTGACGCACAACACGTAAGGCGTGATATGGACTAGACCTAAGTCCGAAACAAACGCGGTTAAATTGGTAAACCGTTAATGGTTCTTCATTACTAAAGCGGTAAAATATACGCTGGAATCTACGATCCGATTCGCGAACGCCTATATTAAGAAACATTTGTCGACAATCAGCTGACAAAGCAATTTTGAAAAGACGAAAATTTATTATTATGTTAAATAAATCACCCTGTAGATTCGGTCCAGTATGCAAAATATCATTGATAGACTGGCCCGATGTAGTTCGACAGCTAGCGTCTAAAACTACGCGGAGTTTAGTGGAGATTTTATCCTCGCGAACTACGCCATGATGCGGTATATAATAGGCGGGAACACAGCTAGCGTTATCGATAGCAACTGGACTCAAGAAATCCTTATCGATGTAGTCACGAATGACGTCATTATAAGCGCGGCGTAAGTTCGGAGACGAATTCAATTTTCGTTCTAAACAATGAAAACGTCTGAGAGCGACGGCGTATGAATCGCCTAGCGAATAAGGGTCACCACAAAATGGTAACGCTACTATATACCTACCACTGTTATCGCGAACAGTAGTAGCGCGGAAATGTTCTTCACACTCGAGGTCCTTGTGACTCATCGAGGGCGGCGCGGAAATCTCTTCAAGCTCCCAAAATCGCTTTACGAGAGAATTAATATTATTATCTTGAAGAACTGAACAGCAAGACGCGGTATAACGAGAACTATGTAACATAGGCGCGACGCCCATTATTACGTAGCCTAAAATCGTATTTATTGCGAGCGGAATATTATTTTTCTCACTGCAAACTGTGTTAGGTAGCAGCAAGTGCGGAAATACTTCGGCTCCGATCAAAATATCTATATTGCCCGGAAGCGCGAAATCTTTATCTGCGAGAGGCAATCTCTCGAGATGATTAAGTGCGAATACATCCACACGTGTGCATGGCATCATGCTCGTAATGCAATCCACTACAAGCGAAGAAACATTAAAATGAATATTATTATTAAAACGCGAATGAATTTTAATGTCTACGGAACCCATACACGATTTTTCCGAACCACCGATTCCTGTGATTATTGAATTACAATCTTTCATTTTATTCCATAGTCCGAGACGTCGGAGACAATGGGAAGTAATAAAACTACTTTGAGACGCGCTGTCTAGTAAGCAACGCACAATTATCGGTGTTCCATTTGAGTCGTACACGACAACTTGAGCAGTTGGTAACAGAATTATGGTATTGGTAGTCTGCGACCGGGCCGGCCATGCGCCGAGTGTATTACACAATGAAGCCTCCGTAGGACTGTTATCAGCTGGCGCGAGCGCAGAGTATTCGTTATCGCTATGAGCTTGACCGCTAGAAACTGGATTGTTGTTTATTATGTTGCGCGGCGAGGTTTTATTAAAATGCAATAATGTATGATGACGTTGATTACACGCGCGACACCGGGAATTACTTGAACAATTACTTATCTTATGTTTTAAACTCAAACAATTAACACAAGCTTCATTTTCCTTTACACATTTAAATCGCGCGGTCGGAGTTAAGTTATTAAAAGCGGGACATTTAAAAAGGTGATCGTGTATGATGCCTTTGCATATGCACTTGTGCAAGCTATTATTATTTGATTTTGAACATGATACATACGATTGCGGATTTGGCGCGGGATTGCTACGTAATTTAGCCGAACTTTGTTTAGCGATATTATGAGATGCGCTACTATATGAAATATTATTTTGTGTATTAAGAAATATTCGAGACTGGTCTCTTATAAAAGAAATAAAACTATCGAACGTAGGTATTTTATTATTACGCTCCGTCATTTCAAACGCGCGTATGGTGTCTCGGTCGAACTTTTTTAGAGCGAGTTGTAACAATATAAAATCTGACAGGTCGTCCAATCTTAAGTTTTTTAAAGAGTTTGCGGCCGTGACAAAGTTATTCATAAATAATTGGAAATTAGAAACTGAAGCGGGTCCAGACAATTTAAGATTTAAAATTTGATCTAAATACGTAGACGCGAGAACGCGAGTATCTTGATACCTATCAAGAAGCGATTGGAATAATATTTGATAATTCTCCGCGTTTGGTGTAACTCCTGCGAACACGGACCGCGCCTTCGTCGATAGTTTACCTAGAAGATAGTACAATCTGTCGGCGTCGGTCAGAGAGCCATTATCGTGCACAGTAGATTTAAAACTTGCGTAAAAAAGCGGCCAATTCCGTATGTCACCATCGAATGACACGAGTTCGATTGCAGGCAATTTCGGCTGCACACGTACCATATCGGTACGTACCGCGTTGCTGGGCTCAGCGAAGTTACGCTCCAAACGAGACTGTACGCGTTAAATAACGCAATACAATTCCTCAAATGACATGTATGCTTGATAGTCTAGTTGGGAATCAGGATTTAAAGAAAGTAACTCGGCGTTATAATCGTCCAATAATTTATGAAATTTAGTTCGGATTTCCTCTATTGTCATGCAGGAACTTAGAAATAATTCCTTATCAGATTCGCATGACTCAGCGGTCTTCGAACGATCGTAAATGTTTTGAACACGTTCAAATAAAACATTACGTTTTGCTAATAGTATCGCTAACCTTTTGTCGCTCAAAAGAGACTGCTTGTCTTCTTTCGACATTTTATATTAATAAAAACGACCGTATAAAACTGAAATCCAAGTATTTAAATTCTTGGGTATTTATTAAAAACGTGCGAACAAATATAATACTTGAGATTGCGGAAGTATAAACAAATATTATGCGGTTGTAAATACGTACAAATTACAGCAAGCAATTTGGCGGTAAATATTAAGTACCTACTTGTAAATAACGAAGTAAGGCACGCGGTGCGGGGTATATAAATTAATCCTGTGACCTTTTATGCGGGAAAAGAATAGATGCGGGGAAATATTTAAAGTAAATTGCGGAACGCGTAATACGATAGTTATGCGGTAAAATATTTAAAGTAAATTGCGGAACGCGTAATGCGATAGTTATGCGGTAAAATATTTAAAGTAAATTGCGGAACGCGTAATGCGATAGTTATGCGGTATGCGATATGCTGTATGCGATAATTAAATTATAAAGGCAACACTTTAGGCGGTTTAAATGAAGCGCTTGAAATATGGAATTTGCAAGCGATTTACCTACTGCGGAGCGGGAAAGGAAAACCACGTAATGGGTTATAAGTATAAGTGAATTAATTATGAATGAATGCAGCTTGAACCACAACTAAATAAGTAGATATTCTAGGAGAAAATTATGCGGTAATATGAGAATACGGAATATGATTCCGTGTCGAATAGATTAAAATGATAAGGAATGAATTTAGCCGAAATATCCGGCTCGAAGTGACCAAAGAATGTGGTGCGGGTGAGATATAAAAAATGGCTGACGATCGCGGATAGCTTTACCTTTATAAGTAAATATTCAATTTTTAATTAGTGGACTGTATCTTGAAGGGAACTGGTGATCGCCAGTAGTTAATATGAAGCGATATTTTTGGGGATATACAGGAAAAAGGAGAAAGCACGCTACCTGGACCAGAGCTGGACTCCACGCGGCGCCAACCTCCTGCCCTTCTTCTGTTGTCTTCTGTTGTGGTCTTTGGTGCACTCCACAATCACTGTCACTTAGATAGTTTAATAGTTTAGCGAGCGCTCGCATACGGCGGATAAAAATGTACACAGGGTTCAGCGGATTTTTTAACGGGAACGCCAGATATGACCAGGCGTCACGGGGCGCGGATTTGCAATGTCGAAAGCTGCCCTCTTGCCGGGGGCACGATTGGTTGCGCTGGAGTCGCGCGATATCAGGCCATCCCGTCTGACCAATCCATAGCGTGCATACGGCGTCAGTTGGACAAGGACAGAAATATCGCTCCATTTGAATACAATATGCTGCACTAGCGCTAAGGCGGACTGCCTTAATTGGAAAGATTTATAAGATACATTATGAAAAATGTAGATGGCGCTAACAATTATTATTGATACTTATTATCTTTTGAAAGTTTTAACTTGCTGCAAAGTTCACTACAAACAAATTATACTAATATTAATAATTCTATCTAGCTTAGAACTTCAGGCTACTTATAGGTTCTTAACCCATCAAGCTTCATAAGGACACCGGTGACCGCAACAACAATAGAATGACAATAGATTTCCAAGAATCTGCAATAAACTTACTGAACTACTTTGCTTTTCCACATCAAATAAACACTTCAACCATCATAATTTCAGGCGCAGTATCAGCTTTAGACATAAATCCATACCAGAAGAACTTACTAGCGTCCGGGGCTTCAGACAGCGAGATCTTCATCTGGGATCTCAACAACACCAGCCAGCCCATGGCTCCAGGGAACAGGCACCAGCCATACGAACATGTGCAGGGGGTTGCGTGGAATCAGCAGGTAAGAATCTTTTTTTTAAATATAATGCCGTGTTTCCACCTGCAAGACAACTGTCGCGAGAAGTGTCTGACACTCTGTCTGACAGCAGCTCGCAAGTGTAAACCCCGTAGCAAGTTCTGTCGCGACAATTTGTCAAGCGCTTCCTGCGAGTAGTTGCGACAGCATGTCTAAACACGTCTGCATGGACTCGCGACAGATCTAGCTGCTCGCTCGCTCGCAGATATACGGTCTAATTTCGTAGAGTATTGTCCGCGCGCTTCTCGCACGACATTTATTGCAGCAATAAATTGCAGGAATTAGTATGAAATGTAAACAATATTGCAAGAAACTCACGTAAGACTTCCGCTAGTTTGCTTGCAGGTGGAAACACGGCCTAGTTATTAAGATTTGCAAAAATTTCAGAGTGACATACAACATAATGAATTACCATTGGATATTTGAGACAGGTGTACAAAAACACTAAAAAACAGTTTTCGGATTAAAAATTCAGTGACTATTGTGATTTTGTTTTTTAATAAAAACTTTGTTACACTTTCCAATTATTATATGTATGTTATTACTGCTAATAAAAAGTAATAAAAATTTTCTTTCAGGTCCAACACATTCTTGGTTCCACATTTGCAACAAGCTGCCTAGTTTGGGACCTAAGAAAGAATGAACCAATTATGAAATTAAGGTAACTATTATATTTTATAGTCATACTTTAAACTGCAAAAAAAGTTATAGCCTTTGCTTTATCTGCATCATCAATATTCTTTTAACATAATTAAAAACAATACATGCAAAGTCTGCTAAAGACATAACAACATTTCCTTTTTATATAACTGTATAAATATAGTATAATCATGAATCATGATGAACTTGTTTCCAGTGACTCACAATCGCGAACAAAATGGCGCGCGCTGGCGTGGCACCCGTCCGTGGCGACGCAGCTGTGCATCGCGTCCGAGGACGACCAGTTACCTGTCGTGCAGCTGTGGGACCTCAGGTAATGCGGATGGATACACTAAGGGCTATAACTCACTGGGACGCAATCGCGACGTAGCCAGTGACGTTACCATGGCAACGTTCTTAAAGTAACGTCTGGCGTCTCTACGTCGCCGCAAAGCACTGGCGTCTCTACGTCGCCGCAAAGCACTGTTTTTCTTAAAGTTAAGTTTAAAAAAAAAAAGATACATACAGCCGAACGTAGTACCTCCTCCTTTTTGAAAGTCGGTCAAGAACACCGCTTCGCGGTGACCCAGAGGTAACATGGTGTGGCGGTACCCACAATTTGCCTAACAATCTTACATCGCGTCTGAAATGACGTCAGTGGGCTTCGGCCTGACCGAGCATGCTATCTCGCTCGGTCGGAAGATCTTCCTTTTCGGCCGCCACTTACAATGGTAACGTCACTGGTCACGACTAGGGTTGCAAAATTACGTAATTTTACCGAAAACGCTGGTAAAATACGCGTATTTTACGGTAATTTATATAAATTACGGTAAAATTACCGGCTACGTATGTATGGTGAATGATAGTATGACGGCGGGCGAGGCTAGCGTGTTGCAAGTTGCAAGTTGCATCTTGCGTACTGCGTTCACGTCGCACGATGCGACGTTGCCGATAAGTGCTGTTTGCCATAATATTTTGCGCTGTTGCGACTTGTTGACAGCTGTTGTTGACGTCACTCGACAGAGCATACTAGCCCAGTAGGGTTAGTTCAGCCTTATATCATGTATGGGAAGCTGTAATTAATTATAGTCAGAATTTTTTTGCACAAATAGCTTAAATTCAAAAACTCGACCAAATCCGACGAGTGCGTTAGCCGCCATATTGGTTTGAAGGTCCAATCTTTTTTAGCTATAACTCCTTTATTTTTTTTTACGAAAATGATAAGGACTATTTGTTGTACATTTAATTTTCTACATTTTGAATTATTATAATTTTCATCGTAAAATCAATATTTACGAAGATAAATGCAAAAAACAAGTCAAAGTATAATTGCGCTTGTATGTCAAATATTATCGAATTTAGCGAAAGTAATTGTAGAATAGAAACAAAGTTTTAGGTGATTTCCTACAAATAAGGCAAATATTGAAAAAAATTTGTGCTTTTTGTATGGGAGCCCCCTAAATATTTATTTTATTTTAATTTTTAAAGTACAAATACAATTAAATATTTTATGCTTATTTTAATTGTCTTAGTGCTTCTATGTTTTTGGTATTTGTTGTTATAGAGGGAAACAAAATACATAATATCTAAAAATTTCAAGTCTCTACTATCACCGTTCTTGAAGTCTGGAGACAGACAGACGGACAGGTAGCGAAGTCTTCATTTTAATTGTGGTTAATTTAATGAGCTACAAGTTTATTTCCGTATTTTTTCTGTATTTGACAATAATCGCGATACAGGTCGAACAGGTCGAAATTATACTTGGACTTGTTTTTTGCAGTTATTTCCGTAAATATTGATTTTACAATAAAAATTATAAGGACTAAAATTGTAAAGAATCAAATTTGCGACAAATTTGATATTTATCATTTTCTTTAAAAAATATAAATTAGATATAATTAGCTAAAAAAAGATTGGAACTTCAAACCAATATGGGGGCTAACGCACTCGTCGGATTTGGTCGAGTTTTTGAATTTAAGCTATTTATGACCTCCTCTAAACATTGGTGCAAAAGTCAAAAATTCTGACTATAATTAATAAAAAAAATCTAACTCTACTGGGGTATACAGCAAGACGGTGGCCTGGAAGTTATTTTGTTTTGACTGACTGCACTAGACGTGCATTAAGTAACCTGCTTATATCCCCATTATTAATGAAAATTATGCCACGAACTCACAAATCGTTTTTTACCAAATTTTACCGTAATTTACCGTAAAATATAATATTTTACGTAAAATATCGTATATTACCGAATTTTACGAAAGTAATTTTACCGCTTTTCATCCCTGGTCACGACGCGATTGCGTTCCGGTGAGTTATGACTTATGAGTTATGACACTAAAAATATGTAACGGGGAGTGCTCTGAGGAATTGTTCGGATTCCTCCTGCAACTTTTCACTATCGTTCCATGCGAAAAATATACCATCCTCGTCACCTTGATGAGTGGCAGTCTTACATAACTTTCTGCCGCGCACTGTAAAACTCTGAAACGAACTGTCACCAGCAGTATTTCCGGACCTATACGACCTGTAAACCTTCAAGAAGAGTGTGTATTCCCTTCCTGAAACTTACCTTTTAACTTTTACTTAACCCTTTTACTGTCACTGTCATTGGAAAAAATAAATCTAACTTTACTTTGAGCGAACTGGTCAACTGATGGAAAGAAACTACCGTCGCCCATGGAAGCCTACAACATTAGAAGAGCTGAAGGTGCGTTGCCGGCTTTACACCGCTTTATGATTTCCTGTCTTAATATAATGTTATCACTAGGCTAGCGGCTTCCCCCGTGGTGACGATGGAGGGCCACCGCGCCGGCTGCCTGTCGCTGTCGTGGTGCTCGCAGGACCCCGACTTGCTGCTGTCCACCGGCAAGGACGGCCGCCTGCTCGTGTGGAACCCCAACGACACGCGCCCGGTGAGTACCGGAGACACAATGTACCCCACATTGTCACCCCCCAACTGTGTTATAAACATGAGAGATCCTTACTCTAAGATTCCCAAATTATTGTAAGTAACTCGCGCCTACGCGGACTCGACATACTTGCTAAGCTAAGTCTGCATACCATCGCTCTGTCGAAGGTGTTTCTTGGTAGCTAATTTGGCTGCATTTTTCTTCACAAGAGATTCATTTAAATTAAAAAAAAAAAACTTGAGAGGTGTCAAGGGACACCCGGGTGGAATGAAGTTATAAAAACGCCATCTATTGACGCCTAGGAATACTAACAACGACATTTTTGTGGAATTGTAATAAAATTTATTTAAACATCCGATAGATGTCGCTGTTTATTCTCAAAAACGCCATCTAGTTAACGCACAGGAATACTATCAACGCCCTCTGCCCCTACTAGGCAGGTACTAATAAAAAACTGTCGAGGTCAAGTGTACTTCCGTCTAGCCTCTTTTCGCAACGCCAAACGCGCCATAAGGAACTTCGTTCCAATAATAAAACTTCCATTTTCTCCATTCCCAGGGCGGTGAGCTGGTGATGGAACTGGAGTCTGAGGCGCGGTTCTGCGTGGCGGCGGAGTGGGCGCCTCGCGGCGGGCTCATCGCCGCGGCCGCTGGTAGTGTCACCGTACACAGCCTGCTTAGCTCCGGACCGCCTAGAGTGAGTAATATAGTTTTAAGAGGTGTGATTATTACACGAGATACGCGAAAGAAAACAACATTATGAGTGCTAAAACAAAAATCCGTAATTGGTGGTCAACACTCTACAAACTATTACATTATGGAGAAGTCAGTTAAGACATAATAATCGTTCTTACAAATAATATTACTCAGCGGGATTGAAATTGAAATACCGCAATTATTAAACATTTTTCATACTGGAACGCATTGCGCATCTCAGTCCTATGTAGCCTAGAACAGTGTAAAAGTTTTCTGAGAATGTTTTGTTTTGTTGTAAAGTCAGCTATAGTTTGTCAAGAAAGTGAAGATATTAAAAAGTGGCTACATCATAGTGTCATCCCATTCAAATCAATCTAAGAAAACGATGTTGCCACTTTTTAATTTCTTCACTTTCTTGACGGACTATATATTTGTTGCGTGGCGATATAACTCCTGCGAGAGTCAGTCGTCTGCCCATCGCCAACTTACTGGTCCTACAAAAAGTGATTCAGCGCACCAAGTATTTCATTTTTAGCCATTGTTTACTAAAACATTTCTTAATCCTTCATGCCCCGCGCGAGCACCGGTGATCGCGAGAACAAAAGAATACAATGGGAATTCCTAGAATCTCCGATCGAAGGATGCAAGAATTAGCTGTTCATAATGAACTGCTGTTTTTTTTCCAGGAGAGTGCTACTGCGGCCAGTAACTTCCTCGACTCGTTTGGCGGCGCGGCGGAGTTACAGGCCTTGCCGGCGGTGGCCACGCCCGCGCCCGCACCCGTGCGTCCCATGCCCGCGCGAGCGCCGCGCTGGTTACGACGCCCTGTTGCTGCGAGATTCGCGGTACGTATACGTAGGTTTGCGTGCACGTACGTATCTTACGAGCGCGTACGCTCGAAATGCACCCATGCGTCCCATGTCATCCCACGAGCGCTGCGCTGGCTACGCCTACCCGTTGCTGCGAGATTCGTGGTACGTATGTACACATAGTACGGAAGTTTGCGTGCGCATACGCAATTTACGTGCACGTACACTCGCGATTACGTAGAGAATTGTTATTCTGCTTAGAATAACAGTATATCAGTTTTTGTTTAGGGACTTATACTTGTCATACTTAGTTGTATGCGCACACTTATGTATCGCATTATGAAACAAAACAATAAAGTTGCTTATATTCTCATGAAATATTTTGTTTTAGTTCGGTGGTAAGCTAGTCACATTCGAGAAATGTCCGCAAGAATCACAGAAGTTAGTCTACATAAGCCAGGTAAATAAATTAAATGTTTTAACCTTTTGTCCATTACTATAACGAGGAGGTTCTGCTGTGTTTTTACAACGTTTGGCAACGTCTTAAGTTTCGTTGCGTTTCTAACTTAGAGTTAGAAACTACTGCCGCAATAAAGCCGCTAATTGATGCATTTCTATTATCTTCATAGATTTTAGTTTTAAATTAGTTTTTTCTATTATAGGTAGTAACGGACCCAGACGTAGTTGAGCGCGCGAACGAGCTAGATAATGTCCTGCGACTGACCTCCTCCCGCGAGCCTCATGCCGCAGAGACCTTAGCTGAGTATGTGTTAAGCTGATCGCACATAATATTTTGTGTGCACCGTACGCGCCGCACTTCGTGACGTCATTTCATACAAGGAATCCTGGGATGCGGCGAGTACGGTGCGGATAAATGAGCGATCACCTTTAGTTATCAGTACACAACATTCTCGCAGATGAGTACGTCTTACACACACAAGTATTTAAGCATGATAGTATATGGTGTGTACTATCATACTCCTTTATTGGCCCCTATGTAGCTTTCAGTTATTCCGAACACGAAATGTCATTACAATTTTAACGCAGTCTGGTATTTTTTCAAATTGTTTCTAAAATAATTATAATATCCTCTTGGTTTCGCATGTATTTCTTTAACTCTATTTATTTTTCTCCCGTAGATATTGTCGCCAGAAGGGCGACGAGTCAGAGGACCAAAATGAGCGGTATCTGTGGTTTATCCTGCGCGCCAGCTTCCTGCCCACCTGTCGCACTGAGATACTCAAACTGCTAGGTACGGTCTCTGGGATAACCGGTGTAAAATTACGTTTCTTATATTACGGATTATTTATCTCATTATTTTCTCAATTCTAATACTTTAATACAACATTAGTGCAGTTTTGTTCCTTGCTCCACTCAGTCGATTTCCCATCAAACTACAAAACGGTATTGAGAAACGAATGAGATCCAACAAGAATATAAGCTGGAATGATACTGAAGAAAAGTAGTAGAATTTGGTTAAATATGTTTATTGCAGCTTACCTACTTATATAAAGTGACATAGACGAGTAAGATAATCTAAGATTTTTTATTATTTTGTTGCAGGTTTCAAACAAGACGAGATACCACAGAAATTTAAGGGGCCGTCCGATGCGCCCGCGCAGACCGGTCTTAGTCGTGTATGTATGCTATGCTATTCATACCCGGTTTCGTAGCTTTTTTAAAGTAGATTATCAATCCACTAGAGCTGATTGGCTAGCGTCAAAACCCAATCAAAAACGCTGGTGATAAGATAAACTCCTCTCAGAAAAAACTCAAAAACTGGCTTTTAGTTTTTGTTACGCTCTATTTTGTGTTTGCATACGTTTATATTTTAACTTGCAATACTTTGATTTTACACAACTTTAAATATTTACTCTCTGATTAATCAAAACATGCATACATGTGTGATGTCCTTGTCTGTCAAGCGACTTTGCTTACCTGTTAGATAACATCGTAGAGATAAACTACGATAACATGGCGCGCCCCTCCAAATTACTGTTTCAATGTGTGTAGTCACATCCTTATGAAAGAGTTTGTATGTAGTACGAGGGCTGCTATTTATGTATCCGGAACTGGCCACTTACAAGAACAATATTTAAAAAGTAATTACAACATTTGAAAATAGAACTCTTTGGTTGAAGAATACATTTTGTTTCATGTGACTGTCAATTATTTTTCCATTGTCGGGTCATTTTGAAAATTGCGTGTCTTCATTTGCCATGGATTTAACGCGTGAACATTTTCGTGCAATGATTTACTATATTCGGCGTGGGCTAAATCAACAACAGTGCTTTATTCAACTCACCGCAACTTTTGGAGATGAAGCACCATCAAAAACCACTGTTTATCACTGGTACAGTGAGTTTAATCGTGGGCGGTCTATGCTCACGGATGAAAATAAAGAAGGTCGCCCAAAAACAGCTGTTGTCCCACAAAATAGAGATGCTGTGCGGGAACTAATAATGCGTGATCGTCATGTTACATATGTGGTACCGTGGTACGTCAAAAGCCGTTTATAATATCTACACAGGTGATGAATCTTGGATCTTTGCATATGACCCCGAAACTAAACAACAGTCAACGGTGTGGGTGTTCCAAGATGAGCCGAAACCAACAAAAGTTACTCGTGCAAAAAGTACTTTGAAGCAAATGGTCGCCTGTTTTTTTGGAATTAATGGACATGTGGCTACAGTGCCATTAGAGAATCGTAAAACGGTTAATTCTAAATGGTATACGACCATTTGTTTACCAGAAGTCTTTGAAGAAATAAGAAAGGACAACCGACAACGCAGAATCATATTACATCACGACAATGCTAGCTGTCACACCTCAGCTGAAACAACTCAGAGGGAGGATTTTGGAGGGTCAAAAGATCGAATTGACTGGTCATCCGCCTTACAGGCCTGATTTGGCACCTAACGATTTCTTTTTATTTCCATACGCGAAGAACAAATTACGTGGTCAACGTTTTTCGAGCCGCGAAGAGGCTGTTGATGCGTTCAAAATGCACGTTTTGGAGATACCTCAATCAGAATGGAAAAAGTGCTATGAAAATTGGTTCCAGCGTATGCAAAAGTGTGTCGATCATCGCGGCGAATATTTTGAAAAGCAATAAAACCATATTAAATGATATATGTTTGTTTCTTTTTTTAATTCCGGATACATAAATAGCAGCCCTCGTAAGTATTCAACCAATTAACCAGTACTCGTAATATTTCACTTAATGTCACTTATTACCAAGATTTGTTGGTCAACTAATCATAACTAGGCCTAGGCGACCGCGCAAGACAACGCACTTCAAACGTTTTGAATCTTGGAGAGGCGCGCCATGTTATCTTAGTTTATCTTTATAAATATAATTGTAGTCACAGTGTGAATTTCTTCATTAGTAATAAGTAATAACTGATACTTATTAACTGCTAACTTCATACTTAGTATTATCGGATAGAAACCTGTACTATATCACTGTAACCACTATAACCACTATAACCTCAACCACTAACCACTAAACAGGGAGAGTCTACGGAGACGGAGGCAGAGCTATCAACTGACACAAGCACTGATCTATCTGTAAGTCTATCTCTTTCTTCTGGGTTTGTTCTTTATCTGATATGTCATTTTCAACTTTTGATGAAGGCCTAATAGCTATGTCCACATTATGCAATTTCATCTTCAATTTTCGTCATCTTTTTATTCAACTTTCGTTTGGTATATTCAATAATTAAATGCGTTGAAAGAAAAGTGTCATAGCGAGCGCTATGATTTCAACGCGCGTCACGGGCATGCCTCACGTTCGCTGTTGACTGCGCTATAACGCATGCCCTTGATGAACAAATAAGGCCCAGTGTGGACAAAGCTAATACTTCTCTCTTCCACTTGTGCACGAATTTAACGTAGAAGAGATAACTTTTTCACTGGTCGGCATAATATAAACTATATGTAATGTTACAGTTAACTTTGAATTTCAGTTTGGCCTAGTGTCCAAATTTCTCCTAGCTCGATGATCACTTTAGCGTTATAGTCGCATGTGCTGACTTTGTCTACACTATTATTAAATATTATAATCCAAAGGTTTTTTTGCTATTAACCATCAGTATTCAATTATAGTCCGTCAAGAAAGTTAAGAAATTAAAAAGTGGCAACATCGTAGTGTCATCCCCTTTTTTCTTAGATTGATTTGAAAGGGATGACACTACGATGTTGCAACTTTTTAATTTCTTAACTTTCTTGACAGACATTTTAATTCTATTTTCTATTTTCTTCCAGGAGACTCAGACGCAGATAGAGAGGAAGCTGTCAAACCTGGACTTAGAACCCACCGTCAAAAATGTGCTCATACCTAATGGGGATGGTGAGTCTATTTCTAGTGATCAAACAATCTGAATGTATCAAGATATCAAAGATTGTCTTGACGAATTAATGATATTGGTTTTCAAAACTCAAATCTCTCACAACTAATAAATCAGATAGATTGCCTTTTTGAATGGAAGTTTATCTTTTCAATATCATTGTTTATTTAGACAAAAAGCGTTAATTATGTTGTCTATTACTACAAAGACTTTGACCCTCTTTCAAATCTCTCTATCTTTGTCCCACAGACTCAACTAGCTTGATCTGTCGAGCATTGGTTTGCGGTAACATAGAAGAGGCTGTGGAGTTGTGTTTGGAGGCTAAACGCATCGCCGACGCGCTGCTAATTGCTTCCCTGGGTACGTATCTGTCTTTACAATTAAATATTAAGCATTGGAACAAATAGGCTGGCTGGATGTGAAATTATTTTTGTGCAATACATCTAAGGGATGTAGTTGTGATTTATCCTTAAATAAATAATGTTATATATATGTAAGTATATTATTATACATAAGTACATAAATATCAAATCATCACTACACTGACACACACATACATACAAACAGACATGACACTGTCTTGAGCGCACCGCGTCAGAACACGATAGTCAATAGACGAGAGTAGACGTGTAATTAGTAATAGTAATTTGCTAAGTGCGTGATCAAGCCTGTGATACACACAGACAGGGGGTCCTACTGATGTAATTATTCGTACTTAGCGTAATTAACGTACTATCAGAAAAATTGATTCAAAGGCAGCTAACTGACCTTCGTAACCTTCTCGCGTTACGCTAAACCCAACCGACAGATCATAACTAAAATTCGGGAATCGTATCGAGGATAAAATTTACGTTTAATACAACTCAGTTATCACTTTCCAATTTCTAATTCTTTATTAACCATACAATACTATCTTTAGCGTATCGAATCGTTACTATTACCAGAGACCAGACATACTTCCATGCTATTATTATTTATTACACCGAATCGTACAATACAACTCTATATCCAGGTAGCCCCGAGCTGCTGTCGCGGGTGCAGCGCTACCACGTGCGCGCGGGCAGCGACGCTGTCACGTTGCTGGCGGGCGGGCTGCTCGCCGGGTGGGAGGGGCCCGTAGCCGCCGCTGACGTCACCAGCTGGCGCAGCACGCTTGCGGCGCTCGTCACGCACGCGGATAACGCTGACCTGGGACGGTATTGCGGTACGTATCCCATTTAACAGTATAGGAGCGAAGAGCGGAAAAATTCGTACTTTGCCATGTATATGTAGTTGATTGTACTGTCGGTTCTTGGTGGAAATTAGTGATGAGCAAAATTGGTCTTGGTCTTGCAAAAAATGCAAGACCAAGACCAAGACTAGGTGTGCAAGAACAAGACCAAGACCAAGACCGACTATGCAAGAGTCTTGCTTCATGCAAGACTCTTGCTAAAAAATTTCACTTAATCCACTTCGTCGTCACTCAAAATAATGCTATACTGTTAAATATGGGTATTAATGGGCACTGAACCTCCATTATACAAGTACGTTGGACCTATGATACCCTTTGAAATGACAGCTGTTTTTTGTGCCTATTTGAAGCGGAATCTGACGTAAACATGACGTATAATAGTAGCCATATTGGCGCTGATAGCAGTAGTGAGAGTACTTGGAACTAATACTACTTTCTACCACCGTAGTGATTATATTCTCTTTGGTTTCTACAACCAATAGCGATTGAGCGGCCATTTGCAAGTTACGGCAGATTTAGTTCTCTTCCCCCGCATTGGGGGCGCCGATTCCGCTTCAAATAGGCACAAAAAACAGCTGGGTATCTTATGTCTGGCGTACTTGTATAATGGAGGTCAGTGGTATTGGGTAAACATAATCCTAAATGATTTTAAATAAGTATTGATGTGTTACAGAGATGCTAGGCGCTCGTCTACGCGAGGCGGGTGAGCCGGCGGCAGCGGCGCTGTGCTGCGCGGTCGGCGCGAGCGGCGGCGCGGCGGCCAGCGCTCGCAGTGAGGTGCGCGCGCCGCTAGCGCTGCTGCTGCGTGCGGCGGCGCAGGTGCGGGGGCTGAACCATGTGGTATGTATATTTATACAATACTAGATGACCAGAGAACCTAGACAAGCGGCAAGCGATTATCTTAAACGCTAACCCCAACGCCACAAAATATATGGGATTTGACATTAGTATTCGCTAGCGATGCGATGACTTATGTCATATAGCATACATTTTGTTAGCGTTTACGATAATCGCTTGCCACTTGTCTACTAGGGCAGAGTGCTTAGTCAAATTGAATTCGCTTGTTTCGATAACGAAGTTCGATGTCAAGAATGTATGGGATTTGACATAACACATCGCAAGCGCCGTGACACTTAGCGATGCGTTACATCAAATCCAATACATTTTTGACATCTAACTTCGTTATCGAAACTAGACAATTCAACTTGATTAAGCACTCTGGTCGTCTTCGTATCACTTCCCTCCTTATTAAGAAGTTGGTTTCTATTAGGACGGAAGTGAATCTCTGGACTTCCACGAATATTTCAAGATTCAAATTATTAGATAAATTGGTTCAGCCGTTCTCTAGTTTAAGAAAGACTGAACATTGTTTTTTGTACGGTAGACGTTGTAAATCCACAATAAAATTGTTATCGTCAACAGCTAAACGCAATGCAAAGTCCATTCGAGTCAAAGTTAAAATCGAAATGAAAACTCATTCTGCATTTTTTTATTTTTTATTTTATCGTGTTTCCAGTCCGACAACGGCGTGGAGGCGGTGCTGACGTCGTGCGCGGCGGAGCTGGCGGCGCAGGGCTGCCTGCACAGCGCGCTGGCGGCGCTCGCGGACGTGCACACGCCGCTGCGGGACCGCCTGCAGGGCGCGCTGCAGCAGCAGCAAACGCAGGTCAGACACGCCCCTATTTTCGCACCTGTACACGCAGGTACACAAGTCACGCCCCTGTTTACGCACTTGTACACGCAGGTACACAAGTCACGCCCCTGTTTACGTACTTGTATACGCAGGTACACAAGTCACGCCCCTGTTTACGCACTTGTACACGCAGGTACACAAGTCACGCCCCTGTTTACGCACCTGTACACGCAGGTATACAAGTCACGCCCCTATATTCGCACATGTACACGCAGGTACACAAATCACGCGCCTATTTTCTCACTTGTTGTACATGCAGTTACACAAGTCACGCCCCTATTTTCGGACACGCAGGTACACAAGTCACGCCCCTATACTCGCACCTGTACACGCAGGTACACAAGTCACGCTCCTATTTTCGCACTTGGCATATACGCAGGTACACAAGTCACGTATAAACTCTGTTCTGTGGCAATACAGCGATTTTAAATAATACAATACGGTTACAGACGCAGCGTCCGAACTTCGTGGGTGCGCGTTCCCGCACCGTGAGCACGCAGTCGCAGCGTTCGCAGTACGGATATAACGACGCACCCTACAACAACGGTCAGTTCCACAGTTATTATGCACAGTATCTCGTACACTTTTACACTTTATTATCGTATATTTTTTACAATTTTAATGTTTTACACGACTGGCAGGCCGATTACGTATCTTACGATAGGCAAAAGATGTTTGACGGCAGATTTACATAATATTATATATACAGATTGTAAAAAAATCGTATACAAAATTTCTCGTGTAAAGTTATTTTACACGAGAAATTTTGTTAAATTAAAAAAATATATATAATAAAGTGGCGAAAGTGTATGAGATACTTGTATAATTGCTATGCAACTTGAATTTCCGGCGAGATACTTAACAAGTTAGTATCGTGCGATCTTTCAAACGATTTTGACACAACTACAATTAGTGATTTGGTATTAAAATGTTTGATACAGGTCCAGTTGACCGAGCGAGAGGAGGTTCGATATCTCAGCCGCCGAGACCGCCGAGTGTCAACAGTGCCACTGGTAAGAAGTACTATTATTTTGCAAATCCATAATATTATAAATGCGAAACTGTTTTGTTTTCAAAAGTCTTTAACATAAAAATTATAAAATTACATTTAGTGTACAACATTTAAATTCCTAAAAGTAATGTGAAACTGTGGCAGACGGTCTGTCTGTAACCTCTTTACGCCCAAACCGCTGAACCGATTTTGCTGAAATTTGGTATGGAGATACTTTGAAACATGCACGGTTCCCGCGTGATAAACGAATTTTGGCGCAAGGGAATTGCGGGCGTCATTTATTAATGATATATTGTATTATTATTAATTATTAATGTGAAAAATTAAAATATGTCAGACGGTCTATCAGTTAAAAATGTACAGTAATTAAATAGTCATTATGTTGATCGAGGCCGTAGAAAAAATCCTTCAAACATCTACATTGACCTATTCCACGTTTCAGGTGGCATAACATCCCGGTCGAAATACAAGGTTGATCCGTCAGTGCAATCTGCCCCATACAATCAGTACGGGTACAACAACCCCATACAGTCGCAACCCGGCTACGGTTACAATAGCCCCATACCCGAGCAGTACAACAGCGGTGTAACCGCGCATAACTTCGCCCCGATCAATTCGAATCCCATGAATCCAATGAATCCGACGCCTTTGAATCCCATGAATTCAGCTCCGATGAATCCAACCCCACTTAATCCAATGGCAGCGCCGCTTAATCCGATGTCAGCGCCGCTTAATCCGATGGCAGCGTCGCTTAATCCGATGGCAGCGTCGCTTAATCCGATGGCAGCGCCGCTTAATCCAAGTCAGTCGGTGAACGGTGGCTACTATAACCCCCCACCCGCTCAGCCGGTCAAAGCTGCCCCCCCACCTAAACCCGCCGCGCCGGGATGGAACGACCCACCAATGATGACGCCTAAAGCCAAGGTAATTACATACTATTTCATATAGATACAATATATTATGTTTAATTAATTAAATGTTTATATTAAGCTTTTTATATATTTTTGAGTACTGTCTTCCAATATTTATGTTGTGCGATATATTTATTTATACAAACGTTTTGCACACTGGATAGCTTGTATTTGATACGTTGGAAAAGTCACTTGATTGACAAGGACACAATATGTAACCCTTACTTAGGTACAAGTTGGCAGCCGGATACATGAAGTTGCAGAAGACGACGTGTCGTCGCAACACTACTGGGTTCTATTTATTTCTATGAATAGTGTCACTAGCTCCGTGTCGCTAGCTGCGGAGGGTATATCATAGAAATACATAGAAACCAGTAGTGTCGCGACAACACATCGTCTGCGGTTGCTTTATGTCGTCCGCTGCCAACCGGCACCTTTATAAAAACATCGAAACAGCGAATAACTATTTATGGTTTGCTTGTCTTTGTCTTCAGTCTTGTCTTTGTCAAAGACAGTGCACATTGCATAGTTATTCTCTGTTTAAACATCTTTAATAATAAGGGGGTGCATAAGCTATCTCGTGTGGTAATATTTTTATTAGTAGTATGGTATAATCTTGATAGTCAGTCAGTCAACCAGTCTACAAATTATTACAAGATAGCGAAGTCTTCCAAATTGTAGTTTTTATGACTACTTACTAGTCTACTACTACTTGTGTACTAAAGCTAGTTGTTGTAGGAGGTAGGGTACGAAATGTCGGCGCGCCACGCCGGCAGTCGAGAGTGGGGGCGCGTCATACACCGCCGCCGCGCGGACGAGGTTAGCTGTAGCGACACGACTGTTATACGACCTTTATATGACTCTTATAATAATATACTGACTATATATGAGAGTTATACGACCTCTATACTACTGTTATAAGTCTCTGTTACTACGACTTTTATTTGACTGAGAAACTACTTATATGACTATTATTTGACCGCTTTATGATTTTGTTTTCAATCGTGCTAGCAGTTTTCACCCCCGTGTTTTCTCACTGCGACAGTTGTGACAAAATATTCAAGTTTTACAAAATATAGATGTCCCACTAGCATAAGAAATGTTTTAAAATGAAACTTTATGTTTGTCAAAAACCAATATGTTAAGTAAAGCGAGAAAAGTACTTAAAATCTTTACCTTTTAAAAATAAAATGTAATGAATAATGATACATTTTTTCCATACTTTCCTATTAGTTTTCAATTTAGCATTTATACTCCAGTTGTCTGCATGTTTTCCAATGATTTATTTATTTTTCGTTTTTTGTTGCTCATTAGCATGGTTTTGGCTAGTTGATTTCAATAGTACAGCATTTTGTTTTTTATGTTTTCCGTTTGCTAAGTATTTATACATTTTTGTTTTAACAATAATACACGCTTGTCTTAGGCTTCGTCCACATTTGTATCATTTGCGCGATCAGATCTCCGTCGCGTATCATCGAAGCGTATCAAAATTGTACGCGTATCATGATACGCCCCGATCGCTATTAACTGCGTATCTGATACGTGTCGTATCAAATACGTGCATGATCGGCAGAATGATCTAATAGGCGTCCACACTATGACACGCATACTTGATACGGCGCGATGATCGCGACGGAGATCTGATCGCGCAAATGATACAAATGTAGACGAGCTTAGTTTAGGTAACTGTTTTTTTTTTGCAATTCGTCTTCCTATAAGTCACGTGTTCAATGTCGGGCCGCATTCTACGTATATGACTTAGCATGCGATAAATCATACAAAAAAATATGGAAAGTGTAGCCCGCCTTGCTATATCTTGAAGTACGAATATCCTACAAACAATACTAAAAAATAACTATCTTTTTTCAGCCAAAACAAGAAGTCCAACAGCAGGCGCCAATTACGCATCCTCTATTCGGAGTAGAACCCCCACAGCATGTACCTTTAGTACCCAACCAGTACCCTGGCCAGGATTATAACCAGCAGTACCCTGGGCAAGCGCCCAGTCAACAGTTCCCTGGCCAACAACAGTTCCCTGGCCAACAACAGTTCCCTGGCCAGCAACAGTACCCTGGTCAACAACAGTACCCTGGCCAACAACAGTACCCTGCTCAGTTACCTGGTCAACAACAGTACCCTGGGCAGTTGCCAGGTCAACAGTACCCTGGACAAGGTCAGATGCCTGGCCAATACCAGGACCAATACCAACCGCCGGCGCAAGGATACCAACCAGTATGTTTTGATGTTACTAATCAATAGTTTTTGCTTTTTAACATTTTGGTTATTTGTATGTCTATTGACATTCTCTAAAGACAGACTATCGTGTTATTAAGATATTTTCGTTAGTTTGAATCGTAGCGCAAGTGGTAAGAGTGACAGTTCATATTTTCTTTTTAAACCAATTATTTTAATACAAAATAATAGGCTTGATGACTAATTTTTTTTCTTATTGGTAATTGAAAGACCCTTAAAAAATAGAAACATTGCTGAAAGAATGACTCTCATAGCTTAAAAATTCACCAAGATATGAACAATTCAAATATCTCATAAAATAGACCTGCCCGAAACGCCCCATACAAAGTGCTACGAAAGACTGACGTCAGTCTTTCTTAGTTTGTACGGATCGGGAGAGAACTTTGTTCGATAGGTATATTAAATATTGCGTTTATGAAAGTGGTTTCATACCAAAAGTTGCTTTTAATTGCATAAGTTATCGAATGGTATACAAATATTAAGAAATTTAATTGAAAAAAAAATCGACTTGATTATCCAACTTTGAAGGCGCCTAACAAAAAAAATACAAATGCTATCGAGCTGAAATTTTGGTAACGCTTATTTTTTGCCGTGCTTTCTTTATTTTATTAACAAAAGTCGGTAATCTTTGACCTTGTCATCATCCCTATTATAGGAGAATGTGGTAATGTGGCCCCCCACTTTGTTTATCAAGCATAATTTAAAAAATATAGGAGTCAGAAACCTAAAAAATACATTATGGGACTTCTTATTCATTTTTTTAAACATGTCTTATTAGGGACTAAATAAAACTCGTGCAGGATAATCGAAAGTTTTAATTATTCTTAATCAATCACATTTGGTATTTTGAGATCAAGTGATGGTATGTATGTATGTATGTGACATCCCCGAGGGGTCACCCTCGGGGATGTCACATTAAATATATTCCGCAAGTGAAACTTAACGGCAAAAATCACAAATATAATAGTCACCTTTGGAGCCTCCACAGGCTACGTAGCCCATTAGTCAAAAGCCAAATATTTCTGTTTCTTAACAATAGCTATCGAAATAAAATCACACACATTAAAAAGTTTCGCCGGTCGCAAGTTTAAACCCGATCGAATAACAATCGAAGTTGACAGCCTCTGTTGGATTTGTACGGTGCTACATTAGTATCATGCCGCGAGCATACCGTACCACCAAAATTATAATGGATACCGTTGTTAAAACATTAAAATATTGAAGGGGGCCAATATATGTGCAGGGGCCACATTACCACCTTTTCCCAATATTATTATGTTAGAGATCAATATACTATGTGTTCTGCAAATCAACTAACTGTATTTATCACAAATCAGAAACTAAAGATATGAATCGTTCGCAACTTTAAGATTCCTTGTTAAAAATTGGAGGAGGAAGAATGAAAATATAATTTTGAGATTTCTATGATGGGGCCGGGTGTAAGCAAGTTGTATAATTTTTACCATTTCGATTTCCAGCCCGTTGAGCCAGCGGCAGTAGCGGCCCCGGTAGAGAAGCCCCCCCTCCCCGCGGAGTACCTCCCCCTGCAGCAGACATTCGACTCGCTGCTCGACCGCTGTCGGACTCACGCCAACCCGGTAAGTTAATAAAAGATGGTCATAAGATGGTGGACCTGTCGTGAGGCTTGAAGAACGTATGGCGCCGAATAAATACCGATCGTAAGGTTCCGGAGGTTCCGGGGGAAACTCCGGAACGAAGCGTCGAGTCACGTCGCCGGCAACAATTAGTGACAGTGTTAGTTTATAAGTGAATATAAAATATGTATGTTAGTTTTTAAGGTATTTATCAATATGTATGTTGGATTTAAGGTATTTGTTATATGGGCCTCCGATGTCCGAAATAAAGATGATTTGATTAAATTTGATTTGATAAATAACTATATTCAATCCAGCTAATCGGTAAATCGCTAATGCGTTGTATTTTTTTAATCCACATTTGAAATGCGATGTATAATGTTACAGCAACTGAAGAGGAAACTTGAGGACGTCCAAAAGAGGCTAGAGACTATGTACGACCTGCTCAGAGAACATAAGGTGAGTTAATATATTTCATTTGTTGTTAGTTATTACTTAAACATTCGTTTCTCATACTTAAAATTCTTATGATGCGATATACGAGTAGACAGTATTTATTCTATTTTGCACACCTTGCAATGTAAAAAGTTCCTAATGCGTGTAACAATAATGTTCATGGACACTCGTAATGTCCATATAAATCTTTTCCGGTAACGTTATTATTTCATATTCTAACGTTATTATTCAATTTTAGTAAACTTACCTATAATACCCCTAACAATAATCATTGCTTATTCGTCTCCAGCTATCGGAAGCGGGTGTGTCCACGCTACAGGCGGTAGCGGGAGCGGCAGCGAGCGGCGATGCGGCGGGCGCGGCGGCGGCGACGGGCGCGCTCGCGGGCGGCACCGACTTTGCTGCTGCTGCCAGCTTCCTGCCGGGACTGAAAGTGCTGCTGGCGGCTTGCGCGCAGATCCACTGAGCTGCGGAGTAGAGACCTAGTGGAGAATCTGGCTGCATATGAAAAGCCCCCGCCCCCAATTCTAAAAAATACTCTAAGTTTATGCACAGAGTATTACGCAACGACATTGAATGTGTGAACACAATATAATATTGTCCGTATAATATGAAATCAGAACTGGATGAAGTGGGTAGTAACATTTTACAACATGAGTCATTATTCGTCATTACTCATTTCTTTCCTTATACTTTGAACAAACCATGTTACCTTCTTCATCATTTAGCTAATATATCTAGAGCTATACATAGAATCTACGAATAATAAAAACTAAGAAAACATAACTTCCATACTTCAATCGTTTTGAATTTGGTTCCCGAGGTCTACGAAACACTACAATATTCAAATTGACAAAATAAAGCCGTTAACAATGATTGTCACTACTATTATTACACAAAATTTTTGCATGTAATCGGGCCACATTTTGTAGAATCGGACACAGTTACTCTTCCTTAGCTTTTATTATTCGTAGCATAGAATCCACATTTCTTTTATTTCAAATCTTCATTTACGCAAAAAAACGTCAGTTTAAAATTGTTAGTTATCCACTTCTTCCGTTCATGTCATCTTTTTCAATAACGTTAATATCTATTTCGCTACGGTAACGTTACGAATTCGCGGCTGTCAATTGTTAATAATTCTAAGCTCCTCACTGAAGCTGTAGGGCTGTCAAAGCAGCTTTAATACCACCAAAACGTTTCCCTAAACCAAACTAAAACTTGTGGTTTCAATTTGGAAGCGTGTAAAAAGTATATTATGTAAATAATTATAATATATCGAATATAATTATGTTTGTTTTTATGAAATTTAATTTAATCAAAATTTCACGTAGATATTATTGTTTAAAGAAATTTGAAATTGTTAGTTTTAAATTGTATTCAATTTGTTTATTGCAGTTAATTTTAAGAAAATCTTACTAGATCAATTATTATTCTAACTTTGCTTGTACGATGCTAGTACTAATTTCATTAACGCCTGTTAAAGTAAATATTTGATTAAATATCATCTTATCTCCTGTATATTGTGCAACACCTTTCACTACTTAAGACAAAGTCTGAGCATTTTAGTGCCTCATTGTAAAAAGAATGAAAAAGATTTTAATGCGGAAATGATGAAATTACTTTTTGATTTTATATTGTAAAAAATCTGTACTTAAAGTATAGGAAACAAAACATGCAACTTACCTTATATTTTGTGGTTATTTCTCATATTTTTATAAAGGGCTCTACTTATGTAATATTGAAATACATACATTTATAATCTTATATATTAATTCATTATAAATCTTTGTGTTATTTATAGCAAAGAATATGCTTTTATTTTGCTTCAATATAGAGATATCTATTATCTACCTCTGTCTGTTATATAGCTTATAAATAATAATAATAAAAAATAAAAATATATTATTTTCCATACAATATTTAACATTATGTGTTATAATTTTGAAATGATTGTTATACGATACGACGCATCTGACGCATATTTATATTATGAAGTGTGATTAAATTGTATGATAATTGATAAATGACATATAAGACTAATGAGAAGTTATGTTAAAATAAATGATTATATTGAAACTTTTTCTTTCTGACTTAATTTTTACCAAATATTATTTCAGGTTTTATTCCTCCTGTCGTGTGTCCTGTATGTACCATCGAGGAAATTGCTTCCTAGACAGTCGACAGACCAACATCATTTGGTTGGATCATGTTAAAATAATATTAATTGTGATTTGACGTAACGCGACCAAACTACGTAGGTCCCCCATCTGCCTAGGAATCGACTTCTCTGATAATACCTTATAGCGATTCGTAATAGAAAACACATAAACGCATCTGATGCTATCTAAAGATAAGTCTCAGTTAAACTAAATAATGACTTTTCGGTACGGAACCCTAAGATAGGTGTTTTAATGCTACAAAATACTTTATTTACTGAGCAAAGAGGATGTAAACTACGTAACATTACTGAGTTACAAAAATTACAGAGCAAAAAAAAACAACCGAATATAGAACCTTTTTTGACGATTAAAATAACAATTACACCATTCTTTTTTCGTTTCCACACCCTCTAATTGTTTTTGAATATAATTGTTACGGCCTATATAGCTTTACCTCCTAAAAGGGGTAGATGCCCAGTGCCGGCTTTAGCACTACCAGCGCCCTGAGCGAGATTTCTACGAAGCCCTTTAACTGCAATTCGAATACATAAATACACACACCGGCAAAATTAGCGGAACATAGTTAAAAAGGGCCACAACTTGAATTCAAGTGAGTCGGGCTGTGTGAAATCCTTTTTTTATAGTTTCTAAGCTCATTTAAGAAATAAAATATTGAACAAAACTGGCAAGTTGACAAATTTTGATTGCAATTATGCCCTACTAAGTGTTTTTCGATGATTGACGTTGTAAGTGTTTCTGATAAGAATGGCGTTTTTAGCGGGGTGCAAGGTATGCCAGCTCATTTGATTGTTTGGTTTTTGAGAGAACATATTGCTTAGATACAAAATTAGTGATTCTCTAGCATCTACGACAGCTAGAGCTGTAACCACGATAAAAAAAGGTCACACCTACCGTTCGGTCAGTTAGGCCTTAGGTGTGTCGGCTTTCGTGGTCCATCGTAAGTTTCAACGCTACAAAAAGACTGGATCTTACGTTCGTAGACGATAACAAGGCAGATATCGGGTGGCAAAGGTTCAGGATAACCGTTTTGTAAGGGTACAAGCCTTAAGAAATCGACCTCAAACTGCTTTGCAGAGAAGAAACTTATCGGAACAGGTCCGAGATGTACGTGTAAGTGATTGTACAGCAAGAAGAAGACTCAAAGAAGTAAAATTAAACACAAAGGTGCCAGCAAAGGCACCAAAACTTGAGACAGGGCACCAAAGAGCCAGGCTAAGATTTGCGCGTGAACATCAAAATTAGACAAGTGAGTGAAATCTTGTGCTGTACAGTGATGGGAGCAAATTCTGTGTTAATTTTGTTGACAGGCGATAAAGAATGTGGATAAATCATAAGGAACGCTATAGACCATCAAACTTAACGAAAACAGTGGCCTATCATGCAGGCTTCGTAATGGTTTGGGGTTGCATACGATTTAGAGCCCGCACAGAGCTGATGATTGTTAATGATGGTACTTTGACAGTACAGGGCTATAGCACAGACATCCTAGAACTGCATGTTGTGCCTTTTACACAGTTTTAGGCAGTAACTTCAATTTTATGCGCATCCATAGAGTAAAAAAATCGGGCATTATGACCTAAATGATGCTAGCGTAGCCCAGGTGGAGAGGTCAGCACGGTCTACGGATGTGGATCCGATTGAGAACGTGTGGCACATCAATGGGTGAACGGTACTAGTTAAAACTCCAGCTCCAAAATGTGTTCAGGAGCTCGAGTTGGTGCTACTGGAGGAGTAGAAGAATATCTCACAGGAAATGATGGACAATCAAAATGCAAGCATGTAATGGCGTATCCAGACTCTCTTCAGATCCATAGAAGGCATTACACGCTGTTAACATGGCAATTCTTACGTAAAAATGTAGAATTTAACTTAAAAACTTACTACTGAAATTTCATAGTTTTCTTAATTCTTGATTTATGCAGATTTTTTTCTATTTTACACGTTTTTATGACTTAAATTTATAAAAGTTTTATTTTTTAATCATCAATTATTAAATTAATAAATAAATATATTAAAAACAGCGAATAATTAAAAAAAAAATAATTCCTTTTTGTTTGCCTTTTCATCCGGCGCCCTGGGCGGTCGCCAAACCGCGCCCTCCGTAAAGCCGCTACTGGTGGGGGTTTATAATAAAACCCCCCCAAAACGAGTGAAAACAACACTCGATGTAATGGACCGAAAGTGCTGCAGGGTTTTATACATTACAGCCTCGTTTACATTACAACGATTACCGGATAAAATTGCGGTGGAAATATCGCGAGTTTTAATCGCTATACGCACGTGCCCGTGCAGGAACTATTATAGGCAACGTACATTAGGTGAAATGCGCCAAAATATTGTATATCGCGCGGGAACCGTACATTTTTGCCGGTATAAAAAGTGTCCTTTTTATACCAATCCCATATTATACTATCTGTCAAACTCTTTATCCTTCAAGCCCTACGAATAATAAAAAACTAAGGAAGAGTAACTCCGTCAAAAAACATGCTTCAAAATTCTTGTCAAAAAAGTGTACCAGGTTCACTTTTCATACATTTGGTGACCTTGAGCGGTATAAAGGCTGACGTTACATGACAGTTTGAATGGAACCAAATTTAAAACTGTATTAGTATGGGAGTTACGTTTCCTGGTTTTATATTAGTAGTTCAAGCCCCATAAGAGCACCGGTCATCGTGACAACAATAGAATACAATAGCATTTCCAAGAATCCCCGATCGAAGGATTAAATTGAAGTTTAATCATCATTAAAATATGTCTCCGATTGTGGCAGTAAAAACGATCAAGATTTTGCTCAAGATTACTCCAACTTTCGACATAAGAGACAGTCAATTCATTTCGTATTCAACATAACGCCGCGTAAACTCCAGCTAAGCAGTTCCACAAAGTAACAGCTTAGACGTAGGGATATGAGAATGTTTTTGAATCGCGAAAGCTGTAGCAAGAAGGTAAATACGGCATTGTACGGACTCGCGGTTACGGCGGCTGTTTCCATTGTCGTAAAGAAAACACTTGAAATGATTATGACTTGGAAATATTTTAGAAGTGAAAACTTCTTAGTTCTTTAGCCTTGAGCAGTTTCTTGGGACAATCTACGTCAGGACAAGTGACCTGACGGGAAATTCATAAGACGTAGAGAGTCGACATCCGGGTAACGTAGTAGTTAACTATATTTTATTAATCTGTACGAAATGAAGTAGGTAATCTATTTCTATACCGCGATGAAAATCAATGCCTGCACCGTCTGTTTTGTGTTCAATCCTGCTGGCAGGGCCCCCGTAAGGGCTACTGGCGCCTATGTGCAAAAAAGGGTTTTGGCTCCACTTTAGGCAAATATTTTGGGTCGTTGGTTTTGGCGCCCCTAAAGATGGCGATTTGGCGCCCCTGGAGGATGGCGCGAGTGTGCATTGCACACATTGCACGTATGAGTACACAAGTTCATTTCTTTTTACAACGTTCCTATGAAAACCTTCAGAAAAGCGAAAAGTTTTGTCTTTAAATAGACAAGGGTCTTTGAGGTTTTGTGAAACACGTAGCTATTAGCTGCTGTGCGGTGCCATTCCTTGCCGTGACGTGACGTGCCGTGCGACAATGCAGATAGTCTCCGGTAGGTCTTGGATTAGCCGTACGGAGGTCTACGCGGCCGCATTGTGTGTGGCATTAAAAATAATACCGTCTACCGTCTGCACTGGAAACGGTATGTAACTGACTGCAGTAGTAAAAATATTACTTATATTATGTTATAACCATAGCTGGGCATTAACTCGTTAATCCGTTAATCGTTAATTAACGAAGTTAACATTTTGATTAACGAATTAACTTTTAAGTTAAATTTAGAAAATGTTAACGGACACGTTAACTTCCGTTAATATGTAGAAGTCCGTTAATCGTTAATCCAATGCCTACTATTTAGGTTCAGAAGTACAATCTGTCAAGAAAGCGTAGACGCAGTATAAAATTTTCTAAACGTAATCACGCTCAAAAGGTGGTTTTCTCTTTGTTTTTTCACAGAGAACGCTTATACACTTTAAATATTATCACCTTGCCCATTTTTATCTCGATTTAATAAGGTTTTCATATTTTTATGTGATTTCAAAATTATATAAAGTGTTACATTTTAAAGTTGTGTTAACTTCCAGAACCTAAACCAACAGGTTTTTTAAGTACCTACACTAAAAGCAACGATATAAAAATGCAATTTTACAATAATTAACGGATTAACGATTAACGTTAACTTGCGTTAATTCTTCCGAAATGTAACGCTTTAACGTTTAACGAAGCTAACTTTTTTTGTAGCGGATTAACGATTAACGAAGTTAACTATTTGATTAACGGTGCCCAACTATGGTTATAACCAGCTTATAACCTCCTCCTTTTTGGAAGTCGCTTAAAAAGTATTCATTATGCCTATTAATAAATTAATGTCGTTATAGTCAGTGGTGGGCAAGACCTTAACTTTGATTTGGGCAAGATATATTTTGCGAGGCCCCCTGATGTAGGACACAAGGAGACAGATTTTGTTGAGACAAATATTTTTTATTAATGTAAGTACCTACTTACTCAAAATTTTATAAGTATCTTATAAAAGGTGTAACAAAATAAAATGATAATTTACTTTAAGGTGTGTATGTGTCCCTTATGTAGCGAACTCTATACAAGGAACGCATACACACCCTAAAATATTAAGTATCATTTAGTTTTGTTATACTTACCCTATATTATTTTCTGATCATTTATTTCCTATAAGACTGCTAAATTAATTTTGCAATGAATTGTTAATTAATAAACTCTTTTATAATAAGGTAATGCGGTAACTTTGGCAATACATATTACGAACGGTCAAAGTCACGTTCCCCAAGCCACAACAAAAAACCTGCGTCATTTGCGTTCCGGAGATAAAACAACACAAACACACATTAATGGCGGCGCTATCGCCCGCAAAAACCGAACATATTGCCCACACCAAATTGGTTATTGTTTGTTGTTTGTAGGGATGTGCCGATGCGAACGTGCGATCTATTTTAAATTTTTTAAGAGCCTATGTTGTCCTACTGCTGGCTGGCTGGCCTGGCTGCAAAGGCCTCCCGCAAATTCTTACATTTCTCTCTGTCTAACGCAGCCGTAGGACCACCTCTCTTTTTACTTATTTGTCTAGCACTAGCTCATCACTCCATATTTTTAGTGGCCGCGGCCACGGCAGCGTCGTCTAGTGATTCTGTGGTGATTTTAAATATCCGAACAATTTTTAGAAAATTATAACAACGTGCAACAAACGTAGAGTCTATTAGAATATGTCTTAAATGTGCATTTGTTTCTTTCAACAACCATTCTATGTCCTGTTGCGGAATTTAAACTGTTAACCATACCTTTAATAGAAATAAGTTTGAAAGTTTGACGCATGAAAATATTATATAGTCCTCCTTATCGATTTCGATAACGGCGACCCCAGAAATTAAGGATTGTTTCTATTATGAGCTCTAATAATATTATGATTTGCTAGACCGAACTTGGTTTCAAGAATGTCCTATCACATACAGTAGAGTTGGCCGGCAGAATTAACTAACATAGAGACAGACACATTATGCGAAAGTGTTAAGGATGTCTGTCTTTCTATTATTTGCGATGAAAATCATTGAATTGTACATCCCTATCTCAACTGTTAAACCGGTAGACTTTTTATTACTTCATATCTCAGGGATAAAGGGTGGCTACAAGTTATATTCAATGTAATAAAAGTCACCAGTTACATTATTTTTGGGTGTTACGAATGTGATTACAATTTTGATTGCCCAAATTTTTTTGGGAATATACATTTTTTGGGAATATACATTTTTTGGGAATATACATTTTTTGGGAATATTATACTACTTATTACTAGATGAGGCCCGCGACTCCGTTGCGCTTAATTTATTTTTCGCGCTGGAACCGTACATGTAACCGGGATACAAATTATCCTATGTCCTTTCTCAGGACTTGAAGTATCCAGTAAAATCGGTTCAACGGTTTGGGCATGATGAGGTAACAGACAGACAGATATACACTAGACAGACATACACACTTTGGCAATTATAATTTATTATATTGTATTAGTATTAATTTCCTCGTGAAAGTCTACTTCAGCTTAATGTTTTTCTATTAGGAATTTATGATTTTTTGAAGTGAAAACTTCTTTAGCGGCGTTGAGCACTTTGTGGAATGTTTTGTGGGATGGGTAAAAACTGTGAAACTCGCGTCAGATTCTAATGCTGAACGAAAAACCAAGGAAAAAACGTAGGACGGTTGGAGAGTAGTGTTGTAACATCGAAATCGATTAATCGAACATTTGATTGTTTTTTTTCGATTGTCGATATTTTTTAATCGATTGTAAGGATTTCTAATCGTTTTTTTTATTTTTTTTTATTATTACTTAAGTATTATAATTATTTTTTATCGATTTTCATAAAAAAATGGGTTAAAAATTTAATCGATTGTAAGTTTTCCGATTAATTAATTAAAACGATCGTTTATTATTATTATTTTTATTTTTTTAAAATCGTTTTTCATAAAAAATGGGTTTAAAAATAATGCACAACGTTAATAAACAAGTTTTCACTTCTGCCGGCACTCCCGGAGTGCAACCCGTCTTTTTTTTATTATTACATAATATTGGCTTAGGACTTATGAGCCTCGTTTTAACTTTTAACTGAACTGCCGTCTGTGTTGCCAGGAATACCTACTTCACACACAATTCGGCATACTTGGTAAATCCATGTTGATGTCACACAATTTTTCACCCAAACACAGCACTTGTAGTAATTTTCAAGTGTTTTCATCCCATTGTACGGTGCGGACTGTATTCTGTAAAACAATGGTGGTGATGGTTTTACATGCGTTCGCCGCGGGCCAGACCATAGACATACTGTTACTGGATATTGTTAGATTACTATGTTATGTATAGGGTCGATCCACAACGGATGCTGGTATAGGACTTCTTTGCAGTATTTTTGAAGCTTGGGAGGAGTCGCAGGATGCCTTAGGTGTGTTTTGCGATCTCTCCAAAGCCTTCGATTGTGTTGAGCATGCTACATTGATCAGGAAATTGCGCCACTACGGAATTAAGGACTCTGCTCTCAGCCTTTTGACTTCTTACCTTAAAAATAGGACTCAAAGGGTTGAGGTTAATAATAAAAGGTCCAATGGAACCAAAATAGAATTAGGTTTCCCACAGGGATCTATACTAGGCCCATTTCTTTTTCTCATCTATATAAATGACTTACCTTATCTAGTTAAGGATAATAATAATGAGATAGTGCTTTTTGCTGATGACACTTCACTTATTTTTAAAGTGAAGCGACAACAGTCGAACTACGACGAGGTAAACAGTGCTCTCTCAAAAATAGTACATTGGTTTAATGTTAATAACTTACTTTTAAATTCTAGTAAAACAAAATGTATAAAGTTTACTTTGCCTAATGTTAGGCAAGTCCAAACCAATGTAGTATTAAATGATGAGAAGATTAATTTGGTTGACAACACTGTATTCTTAGGTATTACACTTGATAGTAAATTACAGTGGGGTCCTCATATTGTTAATCTTGCAGGTAGGCTCAGTTCTGCAGCATATGCAGTCAGAAAAATAAGGGAAATTTCTGACGAAGACACGGCACGATTAGTATATTTTACTATTTTAGTTATTTTCATACTAGGATGTCATATGGAATCCTTTTATGGGGAAACGCTGCCGACATTAATACAATATTTGTGCTGCAGAAGCGAGCCATACGTTCCATTTATAAAATGTCTGCTTTAGAATCTCTGAGAGATAAATTTAAAGAAATTAGTATTCTAACTGTTGCCTCTCAATACATTTTGGATAATGTAATATATGTTAGAAAAAATATAACAAAATTTAAAGTTAAAAGTGACATTCACTGTAGGAATACTAGAAATAAGCACAAGCTATATATGCCGGTGATCAGACTTAGTAAAGTCAGTAAATCTTTTAAAGGTCAATGTATACGCCTTTACAACAAAATCCCAGTAAACGTTCAAAATCTTTCCATTAATAAATTTAAAAAAGTAGTTAAAGAACGTTTGTGTGCCAAAGCCTATTATAAGGTCAATGATTTCATAAACGATGGCACACCTTGGGAGTAGGATGGCTTCTTGCAAGGCTACTTCTACATTATTATTAATAGGACTTACAATTATGTATGTGGATATTGTATATAATATTAAGTTACAAAATTGTAAACTTTATTTTAAAAGATTAATTTTTTCTCGCTTTTTTTGGTAAAAAAGTGGGCCCCGTGCGAGTTTCTTACGCCGGTTCTTCTCGCCGGGTTAGCTCCCGAACCGGTGGTAGGCATCATGTAGGACATTCTGAAAATATTTATTTTAAATTTATTCAGAAATAAAACAATTTTGATTTTGATTTTGATTTTTTGATAGTTATTTTTACCGAATTAAAAAAAATACAAAAACGTAATATTTAACCCTGGCTTAACTTAAACTCATATTTGTATGCAAGTGGGCTTAAATGAATTAGTTTTTGTTTGCGGCTCCATCCATGTAAATACCATAAAGTTGAAGTAATACTAATAGTAATTCAGCAAAAGGCAGCCTTAAACATTATCAATTAAATGATCTAAGATTTAAGAAGCTACGTTTATCAAGCTCTTTTAAAATCTGAAAAAAAATTCCGTCTTTCTCCGATACGTCGGAAAAAGACAAAGACGATATGAAAATATAGCGTAAACGTGGAGTAGATATTTTTAATTAATTAGGCCCCCTAAGTTTTCCATTAGTTTTTACCTGGAATAGCTGAGTCTCTCCTCTATATCTGCGTCACAGACATGCCAAGGGGATGAGGGGATAAGAGAGGGGAGGGATCATGACGTATTACATCCGGGGGAGGTCCGACAGGGGAGGGATATTAGAGTCGATGATTTAAAAATACCCCGCGGGCGCGAGCTGGCCCTTTAGCCAAGATCTTTAATCTTTATCGCTTCTTGATAGAATCGCCGATCAAAAGGTATGGAATTGACAATAGCGTTTGATAACATGAAGTTGACGTTCGACTCGTCTAATGTCAATTACATACATTTTGGTCGGCGATTCTATCAAAAAGCGATGAAGAGAAAGTCTTGGCTAGGGGCTCTGGTCCGCGAGGAAAACTCCAGCCCTTATGTCAAAAAGACACAAAAAATCTGCAAAACGGAAGAAGCCAAGTCTTTCGTTGCCAAAAAAGCCCAATTGTAAGGATATTTGTTTCAGCAAAGATAAGATTTCAAGAACATGACGAATTATTACGATTGGGTTGGCTAAGATATTAAGGTCGTCCCCCGAGCAAACGACCTTGGCCATACATTTGCCGCGTTGACGAGATCGCGCCAAAACCCTATTATTTTTACTTATCTTAGTTCAAAATTGTCCTAAAAAAATTTAAAACGGCGAATATGTAGTTTATGATAATGTCGATCTATTGGCGTGAGTTTCAAATAAAAGTAATTTGTAAATCCTAAGGAGATGCTGAATGTATGCTTGAATTTTAACAAATTGGTATTACTTTGGAAGCTGATATCATGAGTATAAGAAACAAAAATAGAATACTGAAGATTATTGCTGTATTTTTATTATAGCTTTGTAGCTTTCAGATTATGAGTTTATAAGGTTTTAAATACGGTCAATTACGGAATCTCCGGACGGAACGCCCTTTTAAGCCTTCCAGCTCAACTAAAAAAACTAAAAAGTAATATTATTATTTATTAACCACAGAGGCACATACTACATAATCTCATGAGATTAGTTTGATTCTTTACCCACAAGTTATGATTATGAGTTGAACTAATTAGATGAAGCCCGCAATTTTGTTGCGCCAAAGTTCGTTTGTCACGCGGGAACCGTACATTTTTTCGGGATAAAAACTATCCTATGTCCTTTCCCGGGTCTCAAAGTATCTCTATACCTTTCAGAAAAATCGGTTCAGCGGTTTGGGCGTGAGGAGGTAACAGACAGACACACTTTCGTAATTTATCATATTAGTATGTATTGCAAACTGCAATTTGCAAAAAACCTTGCACCAAGGCTCACGATTTTTCCTGCTCGAAATAACAAGTAATTATAAAGTTTGTTGTGTTAATGACGAAGACAAACACAGCTATCTGATATACTTAGTGGTGATTATTTAATTATGTGTTTACACATACAAGGACTGTACGTTTGCTGAGTAAATAGTATTCAGTTAAACATACATCATCATTATCAACATGTATATTGTGTATCAATACTATATTCTACAATAGATTATGGTTAATCTAGCTAATGCCTTAACCCTTAGCATACTGAAATCTGTTTCGTCGTTTTTGCGCGGAAGAATCTATACATCATAATGTAGTTTTGATTAAATTAGTAGGATCAAATAATTATATAATTGTGGATTAAAACATCTGCAATCCTACTCCAAAAACACCCAAAAACACCACACTTTATTCCTAGTAGGTATTAGCTAATCGCTATGCAGGCATGCTATCTCTTAGATAACGTATCTAATGCAGTCATCACGCTCATATAAAAGAAAGCTCTACAGCTGCCTGCCCATTCCGAATACAGACGCAGACAAAATGGTTTCCGACTTTAGAAAGAAGAAGCTCATGTACGCGTTCTCGTCGTTCTTCGACGAGAACAACAGTGGAACCATCGACAAGAAGGACTTCCAACTTGCCGCAGTAGAGATCGCGAAGATGCGCGGATGGGCAGCCGGCAGCGCGCAGCAGAAAGAGGTGGAGTCTTCCCTCATGAAGATCTGGGATTCTCTCCAGTCTCACGCCGACAAGGACAACGACGGCCAGATTTCTGCAGACGAATGGTTATCCATGTGGGACAACTATGCCAAGAACCCATCAGCTCCATTGGAGTGGCAGAAGCTGTACTGCAAGCTGATCTTTGACCTTCAGGACGCCAGCAGCGACGGGTCCATCGACGCTACGGAGTTCGCGACGGTCTCTGAGTCCTTCGGCATCAACAAGGATGAGGCGGTAGCGTCCTTCGCCAAGATGGCCAAGGGCAAGTCCAACATCTCCTGGGCTGAGTTCCAGCAGCTATGGCAGGAGTTCTTCGTGTCGGAGGACCCCAGCGCCCCCGGAAACCACATCTTCGGAAAGTCTACCTTCTAGTCTGTGATCTGTGTGACGGGTAAAGTATTCGCCTGATTGTGATATTTAATGTTTGGATGTTAGTTTTATTTATGAATAAATTTCTTTGATTAATTTACTCTCAGTTTATTTTAATAATTTGTATGGCTATACATACATTACAATAATTTGTAATGTTTACTTTTACTATCACTATTTTTAAATTTTTACAACATGAATACGTTTTATGATATATTTTGTTTACCGCGCTAATAGATAGTAAGTAATATTGTAACAATTACTAATAACTTTCCTAATTTTTCTCTTCGTATATCTCTTGCTTTCTCTTCTTGTTATAATAATATTTGTTATTATGACGATCGATGAAGTTGACAAAATGTCATAATATCAAAATCTTAAACAAGTACAATTACTATTCTACCAATCTAAAAGAGTCACAGTTCTACAAATTAGAGCTAGAAAAGCAAGTGGGTGAAGTGTTACCACTCTCGTATTATCCCTACTAAGGCGGAGCCGAAATACCGCGTTTTTTGGTAGTTTTTTTTAAAGTAAAAAGTCTGTTTCAAAATTTAAAATCTCCCATCGGCGTACAAACAGATCGATATGTATTTATGTGGTCATAAACATCATTTTATTGTCACTGGCTAGTGGACGCGGCAGTAAAACGCAGAGGCGCATCGAACATTATCTGCACGCCGTAAAAAATTACATAAAGGCCTCCGTATACTGGGAGGCCGATCTGTGAAACTATAGGTCTAGCAAAATCTGATGGCAAAAAGTGAGAAAATAAATTGACTGTAGCAATACCGGGGTAATTGGAATAAAACATTTTGATCCTTTTTTATAGCGGCTGATTCTGTGTTAAACATGCAATTTATATATAAAAATTTATCCAATGATCAAGAATATCAAGTATTCTGGTAGACCTATAGTAGCTATTATAGATCCTGCATCGCGCAAACGAAGTTTTCTTAATGGCACGGTATATACGACAACTGAGTGCTTAGTCGAAATGTAGTCCCAAATGCCACACACGACCTGTATTCACTTTGATTAGTGATAAGTGCAGGTGACTAGTGAAGGTGATTTCTAATCAAGAGAAATCAAGATGAGTGTGGACAGCGACTGATTAGTGCAAGTCCTTTATTTTCTCCTAATCACTAATCACCTGCACTCGCACTAATCAAAGTGAATAGGTACATGCCCTGAGAGATGCGTCAAATTCCATATTACCTACCTATATTTTCAACATCTAACTTTACTATCGAATCTAGCCAATACATTTTGATTAAGCGCTCAGATCACAAATTTCCACCGTTCATATTCCGATTTTTCATAGATCGATCCGGTCCGATTTGACACAGGCCGATCTGTCACTGGTTTTGTGCATTATCATATTGTGTGTACACGAGTCGACCTGACATCAGTCCGATTGGCCTCTTCGTTTATAATAGGGCCATTATCTGCACGCCGTAAAAAATCCATAATACTCGACTATTTGCCAAATGAGCGCCCAACAGGGCTCGTCTGAAGGGGGACATTAGAGGCCCTTATCACATTAGTTCGGGAGTAGGGAACAGATCGGACAGATATTAATTATAATTCACTATAAAAGAGATTGTTGTAGGTTCCATTCAGTTTCCTGATAAACTGATAACGAAAGAGTGTTTTTTTAAAGACTGCAAAATGATGTATAGGAAAAATATTAGGAACTTATGGAATAGGTAAGAAGTACGTTTTAAATATTTTTTTTATTATTATTTTAGTGCCATGAAAATTCGGTTTGATCAATTATTATATCTTGATGAAAATAATAACTATTGCTCTGGCATCGTGCTGGTCTAGTCCAGGTTTTAAAATAATCTTTCTATTATAATAATCTAAATCCCCCTTATCAATTTTCTTACATTAACTTTAAGACCTGGAACATTGTGACTCGAATGCCACATCCAATGTTTCATTTTTGGGCGGGCGGCGACCATGACGGATGGGCGGCATCAGTCAACGCACCCGGCGACCGCCCACGGCCCGGGACAAACTTTTATAGTTATAGTTTTATAGTCAGCATGAGGCTAGTCATAAAATAGTCATATTTAATGTCAAAATTTGTATGAAATTATGATCTACCTTGACGTGGTAAAAACCAGGTTTTATAAGATAAAATCCGTTATCAGTTAAAAGGAATGGAAAGAATAAATCATTTTAGGTAAAGATACCTTACTCAACAAAAAAAAATGTTTTACATAAACGAAGACGACCTCCGTGGCTCAATTGAGCCGGGGTCGCGGGTTCGAATCTCGCCGACGGAACAAAAAGTTTTTCAATATTCCTGGGTCATGGATGTGTATTAAATATGTGTATGATAATATTACAAAAATATATATAAAAATAAATAAATACCTGGTACCTGTAACACAAGTCCTTCAGGTACTTAGCACGGGGCCAGACTGACGTGGTGTGGAGCGTCCATAGATATTATATAAAAAGTACATTATAAGAAGTTATTGCAACTTTTTCTTGTTTTCTTTTGCAGGGATTATAAAATGTGTGCTTGCATCATTCTATATAAATTATAATTAATGAATAACAAAGATCCAATCTTAATAAAGTTTTATACCTAATAATATCATTGAATAGGTACAACTGTAGATAGTACGTTTGACGCAATTCTATTAATGTTTTGCACACAAAAACAAATAATTACTGATAAAAGATCATATCAGTAGGACGGCTGATTTCTGGAAAAAATAGGTAACTTATCGATGCAGCAATCATATCTTGTTATCATTGCAATTTGCGTCAGTATAATTATTATTATTAAACTTCCCGTGTTTCAAAGGAAATCCTGCGGGAACCATTCATTTTACCTAGCCAATATTTTTAATCTACGCTTTCGTCTGTGCCTACTATCGTTGCTATTTGCCATAAAATCGGTCCTGTGGTTTATCTATTTAGTGTAAATAAAAAAAATCTTTCCTCGTTATAAAATTCAACGCTACCAAATTTATGAAAACAGCAATTACTCATAATATTTAAACACGGGACCATAACTCTACCGCGAGACAACGTTTAATTTGTAAGAAACCGAAATTTTAAAGTCACTTAAGTTGTTGCCATAAATTTGCGTAATGAAAAACGTTAATAATGGGGCCAAAGGGCCGGTTAAACGGCCCCATAAATAAAGGGAAAAAGTAGAGGCCGCGGAGTGTAGAGGCCGGAGAGTGGACACTTTGTAGCGTTAATTACCACGTGAATTATCGCCCGGCGTGTGGGACAGGGGACAGGAGGCCGCGGGGACATGTCTCTAGAAGTCGTAATCAAAGTAATCTGACAAGTCCGATGACGTTTAGTATTGGCCTCAGTCAGTTATTGCAATGTTGCATTCTTCCTATTCATCTCATTTTATTATAATGAATTTCTTTGCGAGCTCCAAGACAGTTTAGCTTAACTTTGTCTTCCTAAGATCAAAATATAAAAGGGTTTTCTTGGTTAGTTGTCGATCTTATCAGGTGGCGACACTAGGACATGTAGTAGTGGTATTAATGTGTACGCCCGTTAAATTCTAAATCTAGGCTATCCCTATGTGAGTCTCACGGGGTTACACGATATTTTAGGAGGGTCAAGAATTATTGTAATAATACGAAATACCTATGTGTAATATTACCTAACTCATACTTAACTGGAGTAAATCGCTCACGCTCCTAAATCATAGCCAACCTACCTGGAGTATCTGGAGTGGTGTATTACCTGGCTTATTACCGCTAATCGCCGCTAAATCATCGTGTGATCTCCAGCTCATTTATTTCGAATCTCGCCAAAGGAAAGTTATAATTATTATGCCTATTCGCTTTAATATATTGTTGCTTTGTGGGTTTGAAAATATGTTTGTAATTTTGGGAAAACCTATTTACTAGATGACGCCAGAAAGATTTTTCAACTACCAAAAGTACGACGAAAAATATAGATTGTTGAGCATGACCGTGAAATTAAGATAATATTATTTTATGCCTGCTGATTGTAGACTGTAGTGCATAAAGAACATGATAGGTGCAATAGCAAAATTATCGTGCGTGAAAGACACGTATGACGTATAAATGCTCTTCATCATTCTACTGCGCGACTACACTTCATGAACCAAATATTTAGTAGCCTAAGCTCCTTAAAGCTATGTATTTAATATCCTAATCTCTGAAACTTTCTACCCCCAAAGTTCACCGACCGCAAGCAGACAAACACCGTAAAAGGCGAGATAAAAAACAGGCAATAAATATGCGATATCGCCCTGACACGTTATTTATCGAGACACGTCGCAGATGAGGCATGGCGACGCGCGACGCCGGTGAAAATATACAATAGGCCTGGTACAAAGGTTTAGATACACGGGGTCCCAGGGAGGAACAGGATCTCACCAAAATATAGGTGATTGTTGTCATAGCTGTAACAGAAATACACAATTTGTGAAAATTTCTATAGTATAGTTATTGCGGTTCTTGAGCTACGGAGACAGACAGACAGGTCTGTCAGGAGTCACTTAAAATATGTTTGAACTTGAAAAAATGAAAATACTTACACAATATAAAAAGATCTATTGACAGGCAGACAAAAGTGCAGAGAAATCATTGCGTTACAGTTCGACAAGGCTGTTTATGTACGTGGCGAGAAAAGGAACTAACGCTTCTATCATACAAAAACGTCATTTTTGACAGTTCTCCTTTACCAGCAGCGCCCATTGACATCATTAACATATTCATTTAAAGCCTTGTCGAACTGTAACATATTTTGCTATGATTTTTTTTATTACTTATGGACTATGGTGTAAATGTTTCGGATTGAATACAATATCGCTGTACTTCCGGTATTTCCGGTCTTGTCCCGTTAGCCCAAAATATTGAAACTCAGGCGAATGTTAATGTAAGATCCGGAGGCCGCCAAATTTATAGTCCGGGAGTCCGGAGTCTAATCGGACGCTGCAATTGGATCCCTGTAACTGCTCCGAAAGCGACGGCTCTTGGCCTATTACATAAACAGAATGGCAATCTCCAACGCTATGCTAAGGGTCTGTTTCACCATTGTCTGATAAAGTGCCGAATAGGCTATTCATAACTTTTTTAACAGATTCTCCATACTTGATCTCATCAAGTTAAGTGGTGAATGGCCTATTGGGCACTTATCAGGAAGTGGTGAAACAGGCCCTAAGATTTGTAAACAATAATAATAATTGTTAACAATTTAACTGGAACCTTAAAATAGTAAACGGAAACTTGGCTGAGCTATACTCTAATGCGTCCAGGAGCATTTTCATAGTCATCATAATCGGTACTTCATCTATTAGTAAACAGTCTACAACATTTTTAGAGGTTTTCTAAATTTTATCTAAATCTTCTAAAGCACCGAATTGCCGAAACACATAATCACGTTCCACTGCCAAAATCAGTGGCAAAAACATTCCTGGAAACATTTAAAGAAAATCCGCCGATTTCGTGGTTGCGACTTGCGATGGCTACGTTCCAACGCGGTTATGTGTTCCGGTCCTAAAACATAATATTATAATAACACCCAATTTTTTTGGTTAAATGGACTCACCTAATGATACATAAGCCCTGGAAAAAATTTGGCAGGAAGGTTTAATTGCACCCTGAATGTTATATTACTATTGATCTAGTTTGCTATTGCTATTAACTTATTAATTGCTATTGTGTCACGTAATACGGTCCCGGTCCGGGCGGCCATTCATCTATCCTCCATTACTTTTTGACTGGCCACTTCTGTGTGACACCGTGCGATTGCCTGCAACAACACCGGAGTGACGCGCCATGGACACGGCACTTTGATAGAAGATATTAAGTAGAAAACATGAAACATTCGAAATATGTGGACATGAGTGTAATACGTGGGTCACACTGAAAGTGTTTAGAACTAGCTAGTTAGAAACATTACTAATGAAAACTTTTTTTGAATTACAATTTTAAAACTCTCTGGTAACATAATGCGGTATATTTCATTCATTTGTCATTTGTTTTGGTTAATTGGCGGCAAATCTAAAACTCTTGTTACACGTGAAAATGAACTTAATGCGAGAAAATTTTCAGTAAATGATTTTTGTGACTTTCGTTGTGGGCTTACTCAATAACAAAGCTTTATCACTTCATAATGAAGCCCCATCTCGTGCCACTGTTTACAATTGGTTTAACGAGTTTAAGCGTGGACGTAGCAATCTCAGTGATGATCCGCGTGAGGGACGTCCTTTAACAGCGACTACTGAAGTTAACATTAGTGTTGTGCGACGCATGATAGAGGAGGATAAAAGAATAATATTGTTGGGTTACCTTAGTAGGTACCTACCTTTATTAGTAGACGTATAATTAATAAAGGTATTTCATTTTCAAAAAAATACATTAATTAATACAATTAATAAGGTTATTAGTTACAAGATGATGCCCGCAACTCCGTTGCGCCAAAGTTCGTTTATCGCGCGGTAATCGTACATTTTTCCGGGACAAAAAGTATCCTATGTCCTTTCCCGGGACTCGAGTATCTCCATGCCAAATTTCAGCAAAATCGGTCCAGCGGTTTGAGCGTGAAGAGGTAAAAAAGGCGTGAAAAGACAGACAGACAGACATACACACTTTCGCATTCATAATATTAGTATGGATTACTAATTGTAAACATCGTAGGTGTACTATTCGAAACCTCATTTGCTTACAAAAATAACTTAGTTATACAAACACTTTAAAGTAAGTAGGTAATATAAGACCGGTTTCAATTATTAAGAATAATAATTAAGATTAAGAATAAGTAACGGTACTTATCGAATAGCGCGTAACTAGTTACACACGAATTTATGATAATTAAATCTACATAGTACTAAGACATAATATCTTAGATTATTTCGAGTTAAATAAAATGTAGTTAATTAAATATAAAGATTATAATATTATTTTTAAAAAGAGACAACCCTAATTTCTTCAGAAAAGGTACGAGTTATGCGATAGAAAGAGAGCGGAGATGTAGGCAAATATAATTGTAGGCACCTAGCACTGCGCGGTCGGAATTTGAACTTTATAGTATGGTAGCATGACTCGTTAATTCTTTAAACGGGTTGCGCCAGTGGGAATTCTGTTGGTACAACTAATATATATTCTGTGGTATCAGTTAAATTTAGACTAACCCATCAATCCCCAAGCGGCACCCGGCTGTCCCATAACAATTGAAAATCTATTGTGTCTGCGACTCCCACGATCAAGGATTCCCACTCTACAATTTTTGGCCGATATTAATTATAGGTGAGAATTGCAATGAATGCAAAATATTTTCTCCTAATATGTGTAATGTGAAATTCAAGCATGTGACTTCACTAGATATTCAAAAACATCATCATATCAGCCTATATTCGTCCACTGCGGGATAAAGGCCTCTCTCAATGAACGCCAAGATGACCGATCTAAACGGCAAAAAAAAAATACCGCATCCAAACTTGCTTCATACGTGGCTGTACAACAGTGGTTAGAATGTAATCGAGTGCTGGCTACTGGAGGACTATCAATATAGAGGGGAGTGGGGGAGTGGAAAGTGGAAGAAATTATGAGAGAAAATTTAAATGTTATCCCAGGTATGTGAAATGTGTAAACGGTGTATTTTATATTGTTTTCAGTGTAAAGCTAGGATTTCAAGTTTCAGGAGTCACAGGGTATTGAAGTATTTTCAAAAATAGGTAGTTGTCTTTTCAGCGTGGATCCTATAGTAAATATCTCATGTGCACCAATATTAATTATAAAGTACCCAGCAAACGATCAAATTTGTTTGACAAACATGTTTGATGTAATTTACGTTTTCATCAAACAACAGCGCAGACGAAAAACAAGTTTGTCAAACAATTAGCTAGAATCGGTTTGAGATCATGACATCTTGATTGACAAATACAGCGGAACACGTTCAAACACGTTTGTCAAACGCTACGCCAATGTAAATTTACTTCAAACTGGTCAAACACGTAGTTTGTTTGGCAAACGCTTCAAACAAAGCTGTACACTATCAAACTGTTTGACAAACACGTAAAATTCGACAAACAATTTGATTGTTTGCGAGGTACTTAATAATATGTTACTTTTAGTTGACACATAAATAAATTATGCATTAGTTTTTAAGTATTCGGCGACGTTTTAAAATACCGCTATATTATGTAGAGACAATGAGCTTTAGGTTGTCCAGCCACAAGGCTGGAGAAAAGGACAATAAGGGCCTGTTTCACCGGTTCCTGATACAGAGCCAAATAGGCTATTTGACAGATAATGCAAAAAATTCTGTTCCACACGTGTCTGATAAGCCAATCAAGCAGATAAAATCATTGATATCCTATCAGCCCGATCATGTGGCTGTTAAAGGTTTTATTTGTCAGATAACAAAACTTTTTTTTTGAGATCGCGAAAATATTTCCAGCCTGCAGCCATCCTGCAGCCTATTATATTTTTGCCAGTTATAGTAATGATGCAGTTCAGTGTTGTGTGAGCTTTCTTCAAGTTAATATAATATTATAATGATATTTTGAATAAACATGGATCTTTTAGAGATTTTAGAAGATGAATTAGATGATTTTTAGGGTTCCGCAACCAAAAGCCAAAGGGTAAAAACAGTACCCTATTACTGAGACTTCGTCAACGATATTCTATGTTACTAACGTAAGAAACTCATTGGACGTCGTTGTCTGTCTGTATGTCTTTATCTGTCTAGCCAAGTGTGAGTCCGACTCGCGCACAAAGGGTTCCGTAAAAGTAGGCCATAAATTGTGTTTATGTATGGGAATGGCCCCCCTTAATTTTTTATTTTATTTTAATATTATTATTAAAAGAACACATATAATTAAACTAGCTTTTGCCCGCGGCTCTCCTTCTCATTAAGAAGTATAATTATATATACAATCTTTTATCCCCTTAGGGGTAGAATTAATAAAAATCCTTTATTAGCGGATGCCTACGTCATATCATCTACCTGCATGCCAAATTTCAGCACGATCCGTCCAGTGGAACGGGCTGTGCGTTGATAGATCACCAGTCACCTTTGAGTTTTATATATATATATATATATATATATATATATATATATAGATATTTTGTGAAAAATTCAAGTACCTACCTGTTGCCATTATTTATACATAGCAAAAAGGCCAAAAAATCATGTTTGTTGTATGGGAGCCCTCCATAAATATTAATTTGATATTGTTATAGCGGCAAGAGATATACATAATCTGAGAAAATATCATATCTCTAGCTTTTACCGTTCTTGAGTTACAGCCTGGAGATAGACAGACAGACAGACAGACAGGCAGGCAGGCAGACAGACAGGCAGGCAGGCAGACAGACAGGCAGACAGACGGAATAGCCGGGTGCCGCTTGGGAGTTGATGAGAATAAGGGTTAATGGCATTTAAGTTTTATTATGTAACAAAATAATGTTTGTGTTTTAAAAATAGAATGTGTCAATAAATTTAAGAGAGAAATAATAGTATTAATGCAAAAAGTATATATTATTATCCTTCATTATTCAATCACCGTTACAATTGAAATATTTAAAATTAAGTTTTATAATTACTACTTTTTATTTTCTTATTCACATTTTAAAACTAACAGAGTTAACACTTAACTGAAATGGAGGAGGAAGAAAAGCTATTAAAATAAGTATAATATTAAATATTTGAATAGCCTTTCTTCCTTCTCCATTTCAAGTTATCTACTCTTTTTTATAACGCATTTCCATCTTCAACATCAGCTGTTCCTTAAAAAAAAATCCTGGAGTTCTTCCTCAAGAAGGGTTTTTTGTAGCTTTACAAATTCGAACTTTTCTTCGGCTAATTTATCAAAAGATCTTTTTGCTTCGGGTTTACCTGTAAGGAAATACATATTTTTAATATGCAAGTATTTCATAACAAATACTTAAATAATGATATCCTGCAAACATCAGCTAGGGAGGCAAATCTGCCCAAGATCAACATCAACCAGCTGCACTGAACACAAATACTGGTAGGTAGGTTATAAGACTGGTAGGTGATCAACTTTTAAAAGTCAAATCAGATACAATAATAATTATGTCACAAAAATGTTAAGTACACTGGGTGGTTGAACTTGTTACCTCTGGGTTATGAGTTATGACTTATGAGTCATTACTAATTTCACAGATTATGATGTTTGAGATTTTAATAATACTGAGTAAATGTAAATGTTCTAAAAGTCCACTGTGGACTCTTGGAAATGCTATTGTATTCTATTGTTGTCGCGGTCACCGGTGTCCTTATGGGGCTTGAAGGATTAAATATTTATTCAGTATCAGGAAAACTTACACAGAGCAGGATGTTTTTTTGATCAGTAGCACCTCAATCGTGGGTATCACAGACATAATAGATTTTCATTTGTTATGCAACAGCCGGCTGCCGGGTGAAGGTTCCACAACAACTATATCATCTTGGCAAGAAGTACTAGCCACAATAATATCTATTCTGGAATCTGGAAACAAACAACATATGTACTTATAAATTTACATTATGTTTTTTTATTAAGGATTTTATCTAATGAAAATATTTACCATTCACTGTATCACTAGCTGTCATTGGGATCAGATAATACAGATTACAGAGAGTTTATTCAAACATAGGTATCAACAGCTGTCTAATCTACAACTAAAGACTGAACTGCATCATGCATGAGACAGAGCACAGCATGCTGGAGAGATTGGAGACACAAATCCATCTTCTTAGTCGTTTCCTTATCATTTTCTTTATTCGACTTAACCTCAATCTTTAGACATGTATCACTAGTTCAATAGAACTTCCTTGAGGCTACTTTGATTGTCTTAACTGTCTGTTTCCAACTCAGACCAAAGAAACAAGGTTTCCAACGAAATCGTGTTTTTATTATAGTAGTATAGTATCCTCAATCCCCATGGGAAAATTTACACTTCTCTCGCGATTCTTTCCGTTGTCTAATATAGCGTCTCGTATATAAACATTTTTTAGTCTACATTCTATAATACAAATCACAAAATATTAGGTAAATTATTCAAGAAACAACTTATAGAACCATAGAACACTGAAATATTTTCAAATGTCTTGAAAGGTGTCACTTACGATTCGTTTTACGTATTTCATATTCCTTGCATATTAAATATGTGTGTTGTTGAATCAAAACCTTTTGACTCTTTTAAAACAAATCTTTTGTAAAACTTTAGTAAATCCATCAATACATACGTCAACTCTATTTTTGTTGCTGTTTTTTTCTAATATATTTATGTGAAATTATGAAACTATTGTACTTTTCAATAAAAGGTTGGGTTAAAATGGAACGTACGACGGAAATTGCGACGTTGCCACTCCGACTGTCAAATAAGGTTAGTGTTAATTATCTGGCGCGTAATTTAACAGAGACGTAAGTGGTGGAACCAAAAAATACATCAGGTGGATTTATATGGCAGATATTTTTATGTGGTAAATAGATAATGGGAGCTTTATCAGGAAGCGGTGAAACAGGCCCTAAGTATAGTAATTAATGTTCATTTAACTATAATTATTGAAACGGAACGACAAAAACACCTATTTTATTCGTCGAGTAAAATTAACTTATTGGCTTATTAGTTTGGATTTTGTGAACATATTTCCTACATCATGATTGACTGCAGCTGCAGCATCAGTGAGGTGTCATATTAGTGACATGATAGTGTTCCCAGTGGAAGACTGTCGGATTTCATTATAATCTGGACTGTTTGGGGCCACTAGAACAGTGGATATTGACATATTGAAATCACAGAATAGCGTAGTTAGTAGTTTTGCAAATATTAATTAATATTTTAGGTATAAAGGTTCTCATATAAATATGTAAAAACAGGACTAATAATACGCATATTTTTAAAAAAGAAAAGTTCAAAATTACAAGCTCTCTAATATTTAGGTTGCATTAATTTCGTCTATAATTTTGTCCATATTATAATCCGTTATTTAACTTGTTGATTTTTAGCAAAAAACAATAAAGTCTACATGCAAACTAAGGAAATTACAAGCTTATTCGCGTCGTAATTCTTTTCCTATTTAATTTATTGAGACTATCATTCATTAATGTCGTTCCTAAGTTTAGGCAATACAGTCGAGAAAACATACGTAAGCCAAAATCATAAATTTTTTTTTTTTAAACGGGCTTTGGCCCACCACACATTCCCACCACTGTATCTCCTGTGTCGCCAGGATCGACAGCGGTATCCAACCACGAAAACCCTTTGATATGATCTCAGGGAGCCCGAGGGACATGCTAAAACTGTCTTGGGACCCGCAACGAAATTAATCAGAAGATAATAGGAGGAGTAGGAAGATTCTAATTTCCCTCCCCATAAAAGCGGGAGACAGCACAAAGTTGCAATGACCGAAAGTCAAAGAACTTAAGGGGGAGCACCACGGAAATAAGGTTAATAATTGTGACTCCTAAGCTAAGCTAAGTTAATATTGGAGTTTATTGTGTTTGACTGTTGCCAATAATAATTGTGACAAAAACGCTTGAAGGCACGGAAGTTCCTAGCGCTGTCCACGAGATCACCGTAGTATGCGACTCCAGATGTACAGAATAGGTTGTTTAGCATAGTAGTTCTTTCGTCCTGCCAGAGACTGCACTCCCAGAGAACATGATGAGCGGTTTGTTCAAACATGTTGCCTTCGGTCGAGCACTCGCACATGGGTGAAGGCACTAGTTTAAAACCGTAAAGTTTGGCCTTAAAATTTCCATGACCGGTCAGGAATTGAGAAACGCAGTGATCAATATCCATCCACTGTTTGGATAGCCGTTCACGAATATTAGGGAAAAAGTTATAAAGATGACGCCCTTTGGTGGAACAGTCCCAACGCGACTGCCATTCGGAGATTAGGCTTTGCACAGAGTTTTCTAAAGGTTCAAACAATCTTGCTATTTTAATTTTATCGCGAGCGCTTAAAAAGAACGGGTTGTCAATGTTTTTATTATGATAATACATTGTCGCACGACGCTGAATCTCAAGGTCAACGGGTAAAACTCCGGCTAACACAGGCAAGGCTTCGGTGCTTGTGGTCCTGTAAGCTTTGCATAAGAATATAAGAGCAAGACGTTGGCTTTGTAGCAACTTGCGACGAGCCGCGCCGATAGTTGCTCTGTCGGCCCACACGGGGGCCCCGTAGCAAATGCTGCCTAGGTAAGTAGCGGTGTATATTAATTTTAGGGTTTTGAAAGAGAAGCCCCATGTCGACGTAGATATTTTGGTAAAGGAGTAAAAATTGCGCTTCGCTTTCTCACCAGTTTGAATTATATGTTCTAAAAATGTAAATTTATTTTCCAAGTAAAAACCAAGATAACAGAGCGACTGTTTGCGTTTAACGTTAATATTGTCAAGTTTAATGCTAGGGGAAGATATAAGGGAACCTTTTAAAAGGATTTGGTAAGTTTTATGCGCGGCGAATTTCAGGCGATTACGTTTACCCCAGCTCGATATTAAATTAAGACTATCATTGGCTTTAGATTCAATTTCGGAACGTGAATTTGCTTGAACGATGAGAAAGCCGTCATCGGCGTAGCCAACTAGTACGCACAGCGGTGGTAGGGGAAGACTTAATAAATCATCAAATCCGAAATTCCATAGCTTTGGCGAGATAACAGAGCCCTGAGGGCAGCCGCAAGTTAAATCTTTGGCGTGTGTACAATGGCCAAGTCGAAGCTTAGTTTGACCATTAAAAAAGTAAGAACGTATTATGGCATAAATATTAGAGTAGCAACCTCGATTTTTTAGTTTTAATAATAATATCGGCCACCAAGCATGATCGAACGCGCCGGAGATATCTAATGAAATGGCGACCACGTATTTGGATTCCGAAAGATTTACTATTTTTCTAACTTCCATAGCCGCGTCAACAGTCGATTTCCCGGCGGTGAAACCGAACTGATGACTATGAAATTTAGGGCCACCGGGTAGCAGGCGAGGTACGATGAGACGTTCTAGTAACTTACCTAAGCAAGGCAGTAACGTTATCGGACGGTAAGATTTTGGGTCGTCTGGAGGTTTGTTTCCCGCTTTAGGTATTAATTTTAAGCAACCGGTGCGCCAAATTTTTGGAAATATGCCTTCTGCGATACATCTGTTGTAAACATGAAGAATCGATGAATTGGCCGCTAAGCACGCTTGTTTTATCATAATATTCGATATTTTATCCTCGCCCGCAGATTTTTTTATAGGCAAAAGGTTTACTATTTTACTAAACTCCTCCGAAGTTGGTAAATCTGAGACCGGTGTATGAATGGGGTCTAACATTCTACTCCTAATGTCGCGGTGGTGTTCATCATCCAAGGAGGGCTCGTCGTCTGGGATGAGAACGTTTAGATATGCCTTCGCCGTTTCATCTAAACTACAAGTGTAAGAGTTGTTAATTTTAATATTTGAGAAAAAGCTTGGCTCATTACTACTACTGGGTTTAAGCTCGTGATATAACGAGGACCAGGGGCCCTCTTTATCTAGTCTATTCGCGGCATTCTTCAACATATTATTTTTTGCTAACGTAACGGCGGCGCGATAGCGTGACCTTGAGATGCGTAGGTTATTTAAACTAATTATGTAAGTATCATCCGAACGATTGAGGCCAGATTTACGAAGATTATTAATTTTGCGCCTGGCCCTTCTAAATTCCCGACGAAGATTAAGAAGTTTACTGTTCCACCATTTACAGTTGTGATCTTTTTTCAGAGGTCTACGACCCAAGGCTACATCGGCACAGTAAACAAATGTGTTTGTCATAATTTCCGCGCACTCGTTAACGTTTAAATCCGGCCGAGTGAAGTCTCCGGCATGAGCGGTAATGAGGGAGCGGAATAAATTCCAATCGCCGTTCTTTACATTGTATTTATAGTCATTAGAATTGACTACGGTATCACTCGGGACCGCACGAGAAAACTCGTACACCAGTAAGCGGTGATCACTACATGACGCATCGGGAAGGACACGCCAATGCCTAATCTGGACGTACGCGCTAGATAGCGTGACGTCAATTGACGATTCGCCCGTTGGGCTACTATAAGTAGGTGGTGCATCGGGGGTGTTGTGAATTTGGAGGTTAAACTCCGCAATAAAGTCTTCGACAGCGCAACGTCGGTCGCGATCGGTGTACCTTAGCTGGCCGTGCCATAAGGGCGAGGATGCATTAACGTCGGCGCCTATAATGATTTTATTGCCCGCGAGAGTCTGTAGTACGTAACGAAGTTGATGTAGATGGGGGCTAATAGGATCCGCGTACTGGAAATAGCAGCTAACTACGTAAAGCTTAAACTGAGGACACGAAACCTCGGCTACTGCACAGTGCGTTGTCGATAGGTTAGTTAGGGCCGTGATTGAAAATCTAGACTGAGGTGTGTAAATACCCGCGCGAGCTACGTTACTAAATTGTATCATGTTCGGCCGTAGCGACGCGAGTTGATATTGTTCTTGAACTAGTACTAAGTCTAAATTATAATCAGAAACTAACTTCTGTAATTCTAACGTCGCGTGCTTGCTATTATGGAGGTTTAACTGTCCTATATTTAAACTATCCATACCTAGTTGTTAAAATGAGTTGCTCCATTTTGCTCTTATATGTTGGACAGTCTGGGGAGCCCGTGGAGTGGTCGGAGGGTTTTTTATAACGAAGGCAACTACCACAGACCGACTTAAAATTGTCTTTGTCTTTGTTGGGGCACGATAACGAGCTATGTTTTTCGGCACAGTGATAACAGCACGGATTAGGATCACGACAGAATTTAGCGACGTGCCCGTATTGTTGGCAGTTGCCGCAGCGGACCAGCTCAACGTCGTCCACGAAGCGACACATCGCCCAATCGATGAATAGTTTTTCTTTGGAATCGATCAGGTGTTTACGAACAAGAGGGTCTAATTCAATGCCTATCCATTTCCTGTTGTTATAATCTTTGTTTAAATTACGGCGCCTCACTATTTTTGTAGTGCGCAAAAATTGTTCTTGTGACATATTAATTTCGCCGTTTATATTTTGATTGTAAAGTGCGACTAGGAAATTATCGTCCGTCATATGTTGCGGGACATCTTTTACGAGAATGCGCGGGTTACGACCTTTAGGCGACTCGAGTCGCAGACCGGCCGATTTAAGTGCTTCCACCGATTTTAATTTATTGACTTGCGACTCGCTAGTAAGTCGCAATATCACACCCGAATTTGAGGTTTTTTTGACGCCGTGAAATTGGAACCCATCGGCCGGGTTGATGACTTTCATCAGAGCTTGTTTAGTCTCCGACGACGATTTTAATTCCGCCGATTTTTCTTGTGTCGGATAGGCAATAACGCAAGGAAGTGGTTTTCGCGTCTCGACTGGCGGCACTGACTTCGCAAGTCTTAGTTTAAGCGCGTCCGAGTAGGAGGCAGAAGGCGCGGCGGAGACTGGTTGTACGACGGGATTAGTTTTAGCGGCCAGTAATTCGCGTTCCATATTGGCTACCTTGGTTTCCAAGGACGAGTTCTTAATAGCGAGGAGTGAAACGATTGTAGTTATTTTTTGTGTCATACTCATAATTTCTGACTTATTGGTAAAATTATTGCGACGAGATACGGTATCGTTTGCGAACTCATTAATCTTTGCTAAGTATGAGCTGGCTTCGCGGACAAGCTCGTAATAATTGCAAGAATCGTCGGATGCGCGGCTTGTGTCTAACAATGACGTAACGGGGGACAGCTGCGACTCGTCCCTAGTGGGTTGGTGACGCTTCTCCACGGGTGACAAGGAGGAAGGAGATAATTCCGACAACAGACGTTTACCGGACGAGAATGTCGGAGAACGAGGAGTTTTGTCACTTCTAGAAAACGTGGTTGTATCTTTATCCGGCGGTATATTATTATGACTCGACATTGTGACTTAATTAAAATTAGATGGCAGCAGAAAACACTATAGGTAATATGTATTTGCAATAATAAAAGTTAAACTGTAAGTCCCAGTCAGCTGATCGCAAGGCCGGCCGGCGCCGCGCGAGCGGTACCGACACACACAATATTTACCTACCTACAATTCCCTACTGATAAAAGTGAACAAAGAAATTACTTACCGAGTTAAATCCAAGAAAATACGGGCAAATGTGTTTAAAAAACTTACAGTACACGTAGATTACACCGTTACCTAGCTACTTACACACACTCAGCACGAATTTATCGATTTAATACCACTGAAAATGATTTTTATTCCCGGAGCGCACGTCAGACGATGTTAACCGTACGGAGTCCGCGGGGGGAGAGGAAAATCATAAATCATAATCCTTCCTTTTTCGTCACAGTCGGGTAAAACTGTAGTTCTCGTGGCCTTACGGAGCGTATATCGAATACAACACGGTTCCCCCAGCGCCGTCGCTTGCACCTGTCACTTGTCAAACCACTAATGCGACTGACAGCTGACATAACTGACGTTATTGACACATTTGACGCAAACTGACGCAGTGACGGTGTCACGGCGCAACTAACGATGTTAGTGATGAACCTATTTTGGTGAATACGATTGAACTTGAGACAAATCTTGAAACTTTTTGAAAGTTCTCTTCTAACTTTTTAGCAAGATGCAGTTGTTTTAATGCTAAAAGCATGTTTTTGTAAGAATTTATTCACACATACTGCTATTAATATGATTGAAAGCGAATATATCTCTCTCTGTCTGTCTGTTTGTTCGTTAGCTCTTCAAGTCGTCTCGCATTAACTGCTAAACCAGGGATTTTTTTTAAGAAGGCAGGTCGATATAGCCCTGACGTCACTGCGACCCATGAGGATCTATTGTGACTCCTTCGCACTAGAGAATCGTCCCCAACCCAATACTGCTCATGAATTGAACGATATGGTTGGGGTTGGTGCCACGAATTTCCTCTGTGGATGAGTATTCGTGGCGACCAAGGTGCCTGTTCCTACTCTGTAGTAGAGCAGGACAGTCGAGGAGAAGGTGAATAGGTGTTTCATACTCCTCCTCAGATAATCTGCAAGTCGTTATGCTACAAATACCCATTCTGTTTAGGTGTTTGTTGAGCTTGCAGTGCCCAGTTAGGCTTCTGGTAAGGATTCTTAATTGGTTCCTATCCAAGGTGAGCACTAATTCTGATAGTTTTTTGTTGAAGCCAGGAATTAGTGCCTTGGAGTGTTCAAGGCCAGGGTTCTCAGCCCATTGCTTCCTGCATAGTCTGTGACCCCAATCCTTGAGCTTTGTGGTACTGGGAGTTATACCACAGACTGGTTCTGGGCCATATATGAGACTCTTGGCCCCAAGCCTAGCCAGTTCGTCAGCGGTTTCATTGCCGTGGACGTTACTGTGGCCCGGGACCCATACTAGGCGGATGTTGTTGTTCCTTCCCAGCATGTTTAACGTCTCAATGCATTCCAGAACTAATTTGGACGAGACTTCTGCGGCAGTCAGTGCTTTCAGTGCAGCTTGACTATCGGAGAAGATAAAAACGTTTTTATTAACTACTCGTAGGGCCATCTCCAGGCTTTCTAGTGAACAACCGAGGATAGCGAAGACTTCAGCCTGAAACACGGTCGCAAACTCCCCCAAACAGGCGTATTTGCCTTTCGGTGGCCTGCCTCCGTAGAATCCGGCTCCCGCACTATCCTTCCTTGATCCATCCGTGAACCAAGCTATGTCGCTAGGGCGGACATTGATTGTGATTTTTCTTTCCCAGTCCTCCCTGGAAGGTATAAAAACCTGGTATTGCTTCGAAAAGCTATGCACCTTGATCATGGCATCTGATGGCATGGCCATGATAGGTGATTCACTGAGAGACTGTTCCAGCTGTCGAAATGGGGTGGAGGCCCAATTCGTCCTGCCCGCCGTCCTGGCCCTGAGAGCCACCTTTTTAAGTTGATCAGGGCCTCGAGAGAAGCGGTGGGTGTTGACAAGAGTGCACCCGTGATTATTAGACATGCCAGTCTCTGTACGCTACTTAGACTTTTATTACAGTTTACTTGTTCAGCCTTTTTGTGCCACACTACGCTACCAGGGGTTACCAAACTTATTTTGTCTACTGCCCACTTTGAAAAAAAAATGTTTTAGCGCTCCCATTGCTTCAATTTAAAATGCATCCAGATAAAATCTATCACCCCCAAGGCCTCCACACAACGTCCCAATTTTTTTTCTGGGTCCCACACCGCTCTTTAGACCTTCAGCGCCCACTAAGGGGGGTTATCGCCCACTTTGGGAAAGGCTGTGCTAAGCCACTCTTTAAATGAAATTTTGTATGAAGATACTTTGAGTCGCACCAATGTACATTTAAAACAAAAGGTTTATTATATCGCGTAAAGGCTCATCTTTAATTTCCTAATTACTAAACGGATACAAGAAAAACTCGAGGAAAATAATAAATACGACAGTTATTATGATTCAAATAAAGTATGATCGATGGGCGCGTCGCTGGCAGGTTGCGGAAATATTTTCATAATAAACGCGCAATGTTCCTGCTACTGACAGACAGACTATTTATTCTCGTTATGAGCTCCCGAAATTACTGTCATTGCATCATGATCTACCATCATGCAAAAAATAACTTTACAATAATTAAAGCTTTTAATTCGGAAATAAAAAAGGTGTCCCGTGACAAAATTTATACCTAAGTGACTATGAGTAAAATATAATAAAGCTCTTCAAAGATTTCATATCTCAGGATAGGCTACTTACAATAATATTGTGTACTAAGAACCTACAAATAAGAACATTGGATACAGGATACAGTACAACTCTCAGAACAAGAACTGCACGCCTCGTTTTGTCCCATTTTGGTGTGGATTGACCATTAGGGTTTCACTAGCTCCTTTTAGATACTTACTAAACTATATATTTTTACTATTGCGAACAAGAAAATAACACCGTCAAAAAAGATAACATCATTTTTAATAAATCACATTGATTAAAATAGCTTTATCTTTTTCGTTCTTCGTTTATTAAATGAGAAGGTACATGCTTTTAGGCGATAAACACTGGTAGCTAATGAAATTGGGACTAAAGCTACATCGGTGCAAACGGGCCACAAGCCGCAGCCGAGCAGAGCACGAGTCACGACAGCACGCTCGTGTGCGCCTTGCCACTTTGTCTAGCAGTTTTAAATGGCTAATCTCGACTAATGTGTGCTAGCCTGAAGAATAGCCGGCTAGACTGAGGTCAACTGATACATGTAGGGTAAACGGGATTTGACTTTTTCCTCGTTTTATGTCTAGTCCTAGAAGGATAAATGGTTGTCCAACGTTTTACTGGAAATGTCATGTGTTGTAGATTTTAAGAATCTTTATTTTTGTTGTACAAAATGTTTGTGTTAACATCGTTGTCCTTGAAACCATCAAAATATAAGCCCGTCAAAATGAACAACTTTTCTATGAGAACAATGCTGGGAATTAAAAAATCTGTCTTCATACCAATAAAAATTGCCGATCCGGGCATCCGTATGTGTATGAAGACGGCATTTTTTTTCAGTTCCCAGCATTGTTCTCGTAGAAAAAGTTGTTCATTTAGACGGGCTCATTTGATGGTTTCAAGGATAACGGTGTTTACATAAACACACTGCATAAACCAAACCCTGACTTCCATGAGTATTTCAAGTTTTAAAAGCTCAGGAACAATCACATAATCCCAAAACAAAAAGAAACCTACCCCAGTTCAGTCAAACCGCTTTTCTTGCGACCCCTGACCATTGATTGACCACTACGATGGCACCATTATATAATATGGTAATACATCACAGCACTCAGCTTTTGTGTCTCACACACAGGCAGAGAACAGGTAGCGAGGTAGACAGGTAGAGCTTTTATTATGGAGTAGCAAAGAATTCGGTTTAATCTCCTAATTGCCTCACTTTCAGCGCAGCCTCCAAACGGCCTGAAAGCCTATCCGTAGCTATAGTGCAGGCCCACAAGCTGGCAAAAATAAGCGAGATTTACATAGTAACTGATCCCGTCAACAACAAATATAGTATTTTAGTTACTATATGTAATTAAACAAGATTTTGTCTGTAACGTTGTACCGAATTTGCTCAATGAATAGTGCGTAAGAATCGTAAATTATGTAAAAAAATGATCCCGCCTCTATTCCATGGGAGTTGGAACTCACTATGCATTTATCGAAATCGGTTGTACGGTTTAGGTTAGGTTAGATTTGATGAGCATACATTACACATACATTTGTCTGTAACGTTGTACCGAATTCGCTCAATGAATAGTGCGTAAGAATCGTAAATTATGTAAAAAAATGATCCCGCCTTTATTCCATGGGAGTTGGAACTCACTATGCATTTATCGAAATCGGTTGTACGGTTTAGGTTAGGTTAGATTTGATGAGCATACATTACACATACATTTGTCTGTAACGTTGTACCGAATTCGCTCAATGAATAGTGCGTAAGAATCGTAAATTATGTAAAAAAATGATCCCGCCTCTATTCCATGGGAGTTGGAACTCACTATGCATTTATCGAAATCGGTTGTACGGTTTAGGTTAGGTTAGATTTGATGAGCATACATTACACATACATTTGTCTGTAACGTTGTACCGAATTCGCTCAATGAATAGTGCGTAAGAATCGTAAATTATTTAAAAAAATGATCCCGCCTCTATTCCATGGGAGTTGGAACTCACTATGCATTTATCGAAATCGGTTGTACGGTTTAGGTTAGGTTAGATTTGATGAGCATACATTACACATACATTTGTCTGTAACGTTGTACCGAATTCGCTCAATGAATAGTGCGTAAGAATCGTAAATTATGTAAAAAAATGATCCCGCCTCTATTCCATGGGAGTTGGAACTCACTATGCATTTATCGAAATCGGTTGTACGGTTTAGGTTAGGTTAGATTTGATGAGCATACATTACACATACATTTGTCTGTAACGTTGTACCGAATTCGCTCAATGAATAGTGCGTAAGAATCGTAAATTATGTAAAAAAATGATCCCGCCTCTATTCCATGGGAGTTGGAACTCACTATGCATTTATCGAAATCGGTTGTACGGTTTAGGTTAGGTTAGATTTGATGAGCATACATTACACATACATTACACATACATTACTATACAGCAACAATACGACTACCACGTTATAAAAAAAAAAAAAAAAAAAACAACACTGACTGCAGTCAACTTAATTCCATACACGTTTAAACATAACTCCTAAAATTATGTTCTGAAAAGTTCCGTAAGTATTTTCCTGTCTAAGCTAAAACCTAAGTCATGACTATGAATACGCGAGACCGCCTAGGTTCTGTTTACAATACTGCGCGCTGAAAAAACCACTTTACCAAATGGGGTTTAAGCGCTGCCGATAATGACGACTATGTCCTGAATACGATGAAGTATAAAATATATAAAATGGCAGGGAAACATCAAACACGTTTTATGCGTAAATGGTTTTAAAATAACGAAAGTAAAATGTTTAGAACGGTTTGTTTTTCAGATAAATTGATGCGCGTAAATTTAATTTAAATCAGTTCTGAACTACATTTCGTATTTCAATAAAGTAATTCAGTAGTTCAAAGTTTCATAAACTGCATATTATAAATGTGAAAGAGTTTTTATAATATCTATTGATCAGAAATGATTTATATATTTGGTAAACGGAAATTATTATACTTAATCCTGAAATATGACATTACATAGAAAAAAAAGTGATACAAAATAAATAAACAAAATATATTTTTATCTATCATGGACTGACCCTGCATATAGTTTCTTACGAGCACGACAACTATTTTTTCTTACCTCCGGGCGGAAAACGTCAACTTTCTTCCCGCTGCGCTTACCGATTTTGCCGTTTTCCGCCTCCTTCGATGAGAAAAATAGAATGTATACGCACCACGGGCAGTAAATAAGAAAGCCTCAGATCACAATACGTTTATTACTTACTACATGTGATCTGAGATTTTTATTATTTTCCTGTCCTAGGTGCGTAATGTTATATTCTGCCCAAATATTATATACAAAGACGTAGGGGACAAACTCAATACATCCGTAATCATTTTAACCACACGATTTGCTTATTAGTTGATCGTCAGAAATAGTTAGGATGTTTGAACGAGCACCAATTAGGGGGCAAACTGCACCGTCAGCGGAATGTATACACATGTACATACGCCTTTGATCGTCAGATCAAAGTGTGCGATATTGCTTCGGTTCTTGTTCTGTACAATGTCGGCAGTAAATGCTATCCCTTAGGGCTTGAGCTAAGCTGAGTTGCGAGGAATACATATATATATATATATATATATATATATATATATATATATATATATATATATATATATATATATATATATATATATATATATATATATATATACATATAAATTTAATTTCATCAAAATCGGTCCAGTCGTTTGAGAGAAGTTCTGTGACATACACTATATATATATATATATATATATATATATATATATATATATATATATATATATAGTGTATGTCACTGAACTTCTCTCAAACGACTGGACCGATTTTGATGAAATTTTTTGTGTGTGTTCAAGGGGATCTGGGAATGGTTTAGATTCAAAATTTTGTCCGCTGGACAATGTTTTTTTAATTAATTTTTAATTTATTAGTAGTTGTTGATTTTGGAATGTTTTACATTGGATCCGACAGACAGCGCTACCATCGCAGTGCCAAATTTTAAATAATATTCGAATTTTAGTCTGTCCCGACAGTTAGCGCTGCGATCAAATTAAAAAAAAATACTTTATATACCTAATATGCCAAAGAAACGTTTGCCGGGACAGCTAGTAATCTTATAAATTCGAAAAAGTGTCTGTCTGAGCTCATCTCACTTGAAACGCTGAATCGATTGTGGTATTGTATACAGATAGTTTAGTTACGGAAAAGGTCAAAGGAAATTTTTTTATCCTGGAAAATATAATTCCTGAAAAAAATTATATTAAACAATTATTATCCTAAATTTAAAAGAAATATAAGCAACATACGGGTTCAGTTCTCAAAAGTAAGTTAGGCACGAAACTCTAGTTAGCTAACTCATAAAAATTAAAATGTGGGTATTCAACAAACTGTCACCTGTCATTCCTCGTCAGTCGGCGGCGAGCGCGCGAGGGGAGCGCACGCTCATTTTGCCGGGATCGAGATGACAGGAGGGCTTAGGGGCTAGGGCGTGACTGATTTATTTATTGCATAGACTATTCAACGCGACTGGCTGGCTATGCTGCATATTCTTGATATATTTTTAAAATGGACTAGTTTATGCAAGGGGCACCACGAAAACAGTAAGTATCTCTAAAGAACACATGAGCTACTTTTAAATTTTTATCACCAAAAGTTATATATCTGTACAAAAGTATATTATTATGTATAAGTAATATATCTGTACAAAAGTAGGTATATTATGTATCTAACGAGAAGAAAACTTCTACAATATCATCATCAAACATTAAAATCAGTTCTGCAGTTTTAGGTCTACCTATCTACCAGACAAACCTGGTACATTCTCAAATAGATATAAGTTAGAATTGTATTACTTAAAATATAAATGTTAAGTATTTTCTTCGAATAAAACTGCTGTCAGTTTACAGTAATAAAACGTTTATTCTTCGATTTTACAATTAGTGAAAAAATCGGTTGTCTGTAAAGTCGGTTTACTGACATTAGTTGAACGTGACAACTACCTTTGTTGAGTTGAACTTCATAATATTTTATAAGTAAATTTAGTCTCGGTCTCTGTCTCACACACCGTTCCGGCATGGCAACCGTTCACGCATAAACTAGTTTATCGGTAGACGCTAAACTAGTTTACCCGTTCATGACTAATAAACAGTTTAATAAAACGGTTCGTTCATTCAACGCCCATCCCTAAACCCCACAGAACGGATCGGACCGTATGACGTCACTCAAGTAGGACTTAGGAGAGAGACGGATGTCGAACGCTGCCGAACGCTAAGGCCGATTGTGCTTCCTTGTCGCTCGTTCCGCGCTCTCGCTTGCACTTCAAGCCTTAAATGGAACGCCTCAGAGCGAGGTAACGCCGCATGAACTGTCATGTTTTTCGGGCGCACAGCCCATATCGAATTATAAGACGTTATCACGTCAAAAACCAAAGAAAAAACCGTGTTGCTTGGTTCGAATATTGATGTCGAGTAAATTGTCATAATATGCGGCGTTTTGAATCTTGATGCGTGTTCTTCGAGTTCCTTTGTTTCGTTCTAGAAGGTTGATAAAATCGAGTTGGCCGCGGATCACACATCTAGTTGGCCGTGCTTGTCAACTTTTCGTAGGTGTGAGTGCGATGGCTATATTTTTCATAAAATTAGAATGAGACAGTTGAAATGTATGAACAATAAATAAATAAAAAAGTGAAGCAGTAACAAATACACACATACGCACAGTATTATACTAATAGTTTGGCTTTAAATTATTACTGTGATGTGGCTTTTATTACAAGTCAAAATAATAATATAACCGCAATATTGTTACAAACAGTGTTAGCTATCAAACTAAGTTTTTCTAAAGCTGCTACAAGTGTACATAATGTTAATTTTACTACAAAAGCTTATTTTAATAAGGACTAAACTATTGTGTAACTTACGGAACAATATAATACACTATTGTTTCAAATATTTTACGGAATTAAATAAAAAAAAAGCTCTTAAACAAGCTGTAACAATGCAAGTAGGGCACGCTAACATGCGGCTACGTTTCCATTGCCAAGCGAGCCTTTTAATAGACCAGGCACTAAGTGGAGTTGAGTATCCAAAATACTGTGTGTAACAAAACTAAGGGATAATTACTTAGGGTGTGTATGTGTTCCTTATAGAGAGTTCACTGTGCAAATAGCAGCGTCGAAAGACCAATTTTTTCACTTTTGTATGGGCACAGTATAGCAATATGGGCAAGTGCTCCAACGTCACGAGTTTCACCATGACGTATTTATAAGTGACGCATTTTGTGAATGGAATTGAAATGTAGATACGAACGGACGAAGTGGGTTACAAAGATTTGGAAACTACTTTTTTTTTGCATAAATGATGGCTTTAGGACCGAGAAAATCATTTGAAATGCAAAACTAGGCTCCTATGTATAGCCAGATATAAGCTAGATGATAAACAAGGATTGTTTAAATGATATAGGAAAATGGTGAAATGGCTCTTATGTTGTTGTGAAATATTACTTACCGATTTCATTCACTAATATTTTCAACTGAGAAAAGCATGAAGATTATGAATCATCATTATAATTTTCTGAGTTAACTGAGATCACCCATTCACAGATTGCGACACTCATAATATTTTGCATATTTAACTCCACCCAGCGCCTGGTCTATATTTTATGGTTTCAAGATTCGTCCTTATTCACAATTGGCTCGTTTTTGTCTCATTTTCTTGTTAAAAAAGCCTTTCTCATTACCAAGGATTAAAAATTCTCGTATATCGCGAAATGAGTAACTTCAGTACTTTAGATAAGGCAAGCAAATGAGGCCCTCGAGCCCTTATTAATTTTCATCCCAAAGTTTGTAGCGAAAAAACTTTCGGAATCGACGTTTTCCTTGGGATTTCTTCATTCTTATTAAGTTAATTTAATTTAGGTTATTACTTAATATACTTACGTAATGGAATAGGGACGAACGATGTTTGAGTAGGTGTATAAAAAATAGGATTAGTTTGGTTGTATACAATTTATAGTGGGCTATTACAAGAGTTATACATACTAATATTATAAATGCGAAAGTGTGTCTGTCTGTTGCCTCTGCACGCCCAAACCGCTGAACCGATCTTTCTGAAATTTGGTATGGAGATACTTTGCGTCCCGGGAATTGACGTAGGATACTTTTTATCCCGGAAATATGTACGGTTCCCGCGCGATAAACAAATGTTGGCACAACGGAGTTTTGGGCGTCATCAAGTATTCGTGTCTATTTTACGATAATTTTTAAATTAAATAAATTGGTACACATCCTGAAACAGTGGCTTAAGGTTAATGTACCTAATAGACCTGGATCCCAAAAGCGTAAGACATAACTTACTTTCTGATGGATGAAACCATAGGTTCTTGGTAGTGCCTCGTGTACTTAGAATACCTGCGAATTTGTGTAGCTCTAAGTGTGGTACCAGGTACCTAAGTGGACAAAAAATGAGTCTTACTTTACTTATTTTCTGATGGCTAATATTTATATATAATTTGTAGATTATTGTTCTGAATTAATATCATGTAGTGTAAGACACTTTTCAATGACCAAAACTATTATCAGACGTTTTAAAAATAACTTTGTTGCTATTTTTTTTTCAAAGGCTTTATTTTTATTTTATAAATTAATATAACACCTTAGAAAACAATACGATATTACAAAAAAATATTTTCTACTAGCTGTTGCCCGCGACTTTGTCCGTGTCAGCATACTGCATAGTATAATAACAAAGATGGATAATTTTTCCCTGTTTCCTTACCCAAAGGGTAAAAACGGGACCCGATAATAAAGATATTTCAGCCTGTCCGTCTGTCTGTCTGTCCATATCCAGACTGTACCTCCCCTTTCTAACATGTAGTGAATGTTATTAAAGTATGGATACCATTGAGTATTTTTTGGTCATATACCTAGTCAAGTGCCTACCTGTTAGACCCAGATCCCAGAGCGATAAGACAACTTACTGTCACAATGTGGATGAAATCTTATGTTTTCAGTAGTTCCTTATGTACTTAGAATACTTTCGAATTTGTGAAGCTCTACATGGAGCTATACTCACTCATAATGTGTAAAAATGTCTGTCTGTCTGTCTGGAACCTCTTCACGCCCAAACCGCTTAACCGATTTTGCTGAAATTTGGTACAGATAAACTTTGAGCCCTGGGGTTAAAGTATACCTATCCTTTCCTGGGAAAGCATATATTATTATAATATGATACTTTTTGTCACAAATTTTTTTTTTTCGCAACAAAGTTGCGGGTATTATCTCGTATTTAATTTACACGCCGGATTTCTGTGAGCCCGTGGTATTTCTCCCATTCGTGCCGAAGCATGGCTCTCCCACGGTGCTGTGCAGTGTGCACTAATGAATACATAAATGAGCATGTATTTTGGAATTAGTTTTCAATATAAATAAACGTTTATTCTGCCACCATTAAATGGCAGAATAAACGTTTATTTATTGCCGAGCCACTTTAATAATTTTAAAATAAGGAAAACTATTGATACATTCACTGAATGTTGATTTCAATTAGAAAATAAGTTGAAGGCTTGGCTTGAATGTGATCTGAAAACTTTTTACGACAGAAGTATTGCATAGCTATGCAATATTTACCGGTAATTATATACAGGTGATATAATATATTTTATATTTATATATGTTTTATGTATTGTATGTATGAAAAAGGACTAACATATTTTTTTCGTGAATGTTACGATACTATATCAGAGAGTTGTTGCTTAAGTAAGTGTAATTTATATTTATTTTTAAAGTTAAAACTATTCTTCAACGATCTCAGTGGTGGGGGCAAGTTGTTCCAAACTTTACTCGCGACATACCTAAAACTTCCTCTGAAGGCAGCGGTATGATGTAGTTGAGAAATCATCAAGTAACTCGACCCCCTAGTAGTTATACTTGACTGCTTCTCATTTGCCCACTGCAGTTTACTGTAAAGGTAAGGTGGTACTTTGAATTTGACTACGTTAAACAAAAGAGTAGCAAAATGCAGTTGTCTACGGTAGTCCATACGTAGCCAGCGTAAGCCGTTGATGTACGGTGTTACGTGAGCGCGTGGAGGGATTGAGCAACAGAACCTGACGCATGCATTTTGCACCCTCTGTATGAGTTTCTTTGACCTAGACAGCAAACAGGGGCCTATAACGGAATCAGCGTAATTTAATTTTGAAAGGACTAGCGACTCGCATAAATTTACACGGAATTTCTTAGTCAAAAAAATTCGAATTTTGTATAGTAGTTTGAGTCTATAAAAACAGTTCCTAGCTGTATTAATTACATGTTTCTCAAACCTCAATCTCTCGTCCATTAAAACCCCTAAATTTTTTACTTCAGTTACCCTTTCGATTTTTTGACCCATGACTCTTATGTGTGGCTCAGCGCCACATATTTTTTTAGTATATACAATAAGTACGTTAACGAAATATTTGTTTAAACGTAAGATACCATGAGAACCCCATGCATTTGGGCAAAATCGCCATAGTATAAAAATATCATCTTGCCAAGATAATATATCCATTGACTGCATTACACTTGTGTTGATGGGTGGGGAAGATTCTGTCAATACCCCTTTATTTCAATATATTTTATTAAATACGAGATAATACCCGCAACTTTGTTGCGAAAAAAATATTTCTGAGACAAAAAGTATCATATTATAATAATATATGCTTTCCCAGGAAAGGATAGGTATACCTTAACCCCAGGGCTCAAAGTTTATCTGTACCAAATTTCAGCAAAATCGGTTAAGCGGTTTGGGCGTGAAGAGGTTCCAGACAGACAGACAGACATTTTTACACATTATGAGTGAGTATAGCTCCATGTAGAGCTTCACAAATTCGAAAGTATTCTAAGTACATAAGGAACTACTGAGAACATAAGATTTCATCCATATTGTGACAGTAAGTTGTCTTATCGCTCTGGGATCTGGGTCTAACAGGTAGGCACTTGACTAGGTATATGACCAAAAAATACTCAATGGTATCCATACTTTAATAATATTCACTACATGTTAGAAAGGGGAGGTACAGTCTGGATATGGACAGACAGGCAGACGGACAGGCTGAAATATCTTTATTATCGGGTACCGTTTTTACCCTTTGGGTAAGGAAACAGGGGAAAATTATCCATCTTTGTTATTATACTATGCAGTATGCTGACACGGACAAAGTTGCGGGCAACAGCTAGTAGAAAATAAATTCTTATAATATCGTATTTTTTTCTAAAGTGTTATATCTGCACTTACGAGTATTATAAAATGAAGTCACTTTTTTCCCTCATGTCCCTTTGTTCCCTTTAATCTTTAAAACTACGCGACGGATTTTGATGATTATTTCAGTGTTAGATAGCCCATTTATCGAGGAAGGTTATAGGCTATACTTTATCACGCTAAGATTAATAGAAGCGAAGAAATAGAGGAAAATGTGGATAAAACGGGGTAAATTATTTGAAAGGGCTAACTTGAACGCGCTTATCTCAGGAACTACTGGTCCGATTTGAAAAATTCTTTAAGTGTTAGATAGCCTATTTATTGATGAAGGCTATAAGCTGTATATTATTCATGCTTAGATTAATACGAGAATGTAGAAAATTATTTGAAAGGGTTTAATCTCGCGAACTACTGGAACAATTTTTATGTTATTTGGAGATAAGAAGTAGACCACATGAAGGATCGTGATGAGCTATCGATTTTAATCATTTTTCAGTGGCTATATATTTTATTCCCGTGCGAGGCCGGGGCGGGTCGCTAGTTAATTTATAAAATAAAAATAAAGCCTTTGAAAAAAAAGCAACAAATTTATTTTTAAAACGTCTGATAATAGTTTTGGTCATTGAAAAGTGTCTTACACTACATGATACTAGTTCAGAACAATAATCTACATATCTAATATATATAAATCTCCTGTCACGATGTTTGTCCGCGATGGATTCCTAAACTACTTAACCGATTTTAATGTTTCTTTTTTTTAAATGTGTGCTTTTATCCAACTTGAGAGATAGGATAGCTTAGATCTTTAATTATAGGCGCAATTTTATTTTATTGCAAATTATTTGTCTATAAAGAGCGGCCATTGTTTATGCGACGCGGGTCACGGGATAGCGCTGGACGTTGCCATGGTGACATACTTATTTATGGCCGTTCCAAATATTTGATCTATCTCTGGTTTGTTACTAGAGATAGGAATAGCTCTCATTAGACATTAGCTAGAGACATAGCCCCTTACTAATAAACGTTGTATAAGCTTTGAATAGTTATACAGTGTTTTGTCTTCTTCAATCCAATTAAAAATGTCACTTGTGTGACAGGAACAAAACACTGTATAACTATTCAAAGCTTATACAACGTTTATTAGTAAGGGGGATAATATATTTTATGTCAATTCAATGTTAGCTGCGATCGGTCGTATGTCAAACTAGAGATAGATTGAATATTGGGAACGGCCGTTAGTCACTAATTCAATAAAATAATACGGGCGATATACTTTATAATACAAACACAAACGTTTCTTTGCCATATTATATATAGTTTATATAATATGGCAAAGAAACGTTTGCCGGGACAGCTAGTTATTACATATAAGTATAAGCCATCAGAAAATAAGTAAAGTAAGACTCATTTATTGTCCACTTGGTACCTGGTACCTGACCAGGTGTCACACTTAGAGCTACACAAATTCGCAGGTATTCTAAGTACACGAGGCACTACCAAGAACCTATCTATGGTTTCATCTATCAGAAAGTAAGTTATGTCTTACGCTTTTGGGATCCAGGTCTATAACCTTAACTGTTATTTTGCTATTCAATAATGAATAGTCTAAGACCGGGTCAAGATTGAGACGTTGAGGAAGCACTCACAAGTCACAAGAAACTATACCTACCTATTGATAAAACTGTTAATCGTATTTAATAAGCAGCTATTGTGTAAACTGATGACGATGAACAATAATTACGTGTGCGTTTGTGAAATCGTATTCGATTTGCGCGGATATTCGAAACCGCGATCCCGATTAATTCGTTAATCGCTTCATTCGGATTTAGTTAACTCGATTATTTTTTAAATCGAGTTTAATTTCGCTTTTTGGGTATTTTTCCGTTTGCAATCACTAGATTGTTAATTTCGGACGGTGCTTCAGGATAAACTGTTAGAATAAGTATATTTTGTAGATTAGCCTTTACTAATCAATACTAATATTACTGTCTGTTACCTCTTCACGCTTAAACTGCTGAACTGATTTTGCTGGGTCAACGAATCGTACATAGGATAGTTTTGATTCCCGAAAATTGTACGGTTCCCACGGAATAAACTACTTTTAGTGCAACGGAGCTGCGGGCGTCACCTAGTATAAAATATTATGTTATAATTTTACTAAACAATGTGTACATAATCATCATGAATATTTTTATTAGACGTAGATGCCTAATGCTTTTTCATAATTATGTGGAAAATATAATTTTAGAAATTAAAAAAGGATCAGTACCGCAGTTTTAGAACTTATTCTAAGAAAACAAAAAAAAAACATTACCTCTTTATAATAATAGTATTCTATTATTATATTTATGCAAGCACTGATATATTTAAACATCGTCACAATAAAAGAAACAAACGGTAGTTTACTCCAGTACCCTGTACAAAAGTGCTCACCCATTTGGCAGGGCGCCAGCGGTGTGATTACGCCACTGAGTGCATCGAGGTGCTATTGGTTTACAATTATGTTGCCATTGTCGCACCACTACGTACGCGATTTGAATCTGCTTAGTGTTTTTTTAAGCTTCGTGTTAGCGGATGTCAATGGACAAGCTACATAGTATTATAATTATTTTATATAAATCTGTATATTATGTTAGTCACTAAATATAAGTTTAATTAGTGATTATTATATTTTGAATAGTAATAAGTAAGGTAATTGATTTTGACAAATAGTTATAAATGGACAGGAGGATTATTTACTTCCGTTATAACTTCCTCTTCTCATATTTAAGTAAATAATTATATTTAATATGAGAAGTACATTAATTAATATTTAGAATTATATACCCACTTATTCTTAGCTATTCTTAATTTTTAATGTATTCTTTAATGATTTTACTATATTTGAATTGTCAACGGAAGTTAGTTTCTTTTGTGTAAAATGGTATAAAAGCCAGCCATATTGCATTGATGGGGGCATTCTGTAAATAGCTTTGAAACGTGTAAGGTGAAACTCTGCTCGAATAAATACCGCTCAATGTATAATTATTCAAGACTTTTACTACTCCTTAATATTCGTTTAAAAAGGTATGTTGTTCATATTGTGTTCTGTTGTTAATTCTCTTTCTGAAGTGAAATTAATAGTTTGGTTTTATTAACCCTAGAGTACTATTATAAAATATCCACCGCTTAATACTAATGATCACCTGGGAGGCTATTTTTGTAATAAAACTTGTTTATTGTATTATTTATTTACTACATTTTTACAAATACAGCATAAATTAAAAGGCCAAGCTCTAACTTTTAAAAAACTTATGCCCAAATTATTCCTCATGAAATAATAAGTCTTCAAATTAGAGTTAAAACTTAAACTTACCATTCATTTTTCTTGTAACAGTTGGTATTTTGCAAGTCTTTTAGAATAAAAAATACTCTTAAATTTTTGCTTTTTTGGTATCAATATTACTATTCAATATACATACTTTATAAAACACATTATTCAACTTTTGGTAACACGATATTTTTATCTACACACTAATTTGAAGTTAGCCTTAAAATTCTTACTATTTGGAGATCAACAGATCGATCTAAACTGGTAAACTTGACGAATTACTTATGTTTTGATGTGGTCCTGAAATATTCGAGAGTTCAAAGACTCCTACTATTTAATTTGGTAGGTCTGTTTTCAACTATAATGGAACAGAAGAAGGATCTGCCGCGCCATCGTCATATTCATACAGATTGACACCAGTTGGTCCTTAGTTTCGCTGTCCAAATTCCCATTGAGGGATCCCATTTACGATTTGGTGTTCATTAAGAATGATTTAAAAATAAAATAAGCATTTGGTAGAATTAAATATGCCACAATCTATAAAATAAAACGCAAAACAAAACATGTTACGAGCGAAAAAAATTAACGCTTAATATTAATGATCGCCTCCCAGGCGATCTAGTAGGTTATATTTTGAAAACAGGGAGTCTAGGCCAGAGCCTGTTTGGTCTCAGGTCTGCAGCAAGGTGTATGCGGAGTTGGCGCGAAAGCAAAATTTTACTCGTGAACGTATTTTTCAAATAATCGAAAAATACTGCCCACACGCGGCTTGTCAGGCGATGATTAGTACTCTAGGGTTAAGGGTCACCTTTACGTTGAGCCGTGATAGATAACCACGATTGAGAAGTTGTCTATAACATACCTCCTTATTCTATAATGCGACTTTTCCAGCGGTCTTAGCATGGCCACAGTAGAAATGCGAAAGAATAGAAATACTGTAGAGATAAACTAAAGGTGGTATATGTATTCCGATCATAACCGCGGCTAACCGTGACTGACAAAAATTCAAATAAAATGCCACTTTAGACATTGTACTGTGTATGTCATAAAGTGGCATTTTATTTAAATTGTCGGTTGTGGTTAACCACGGTAAAGATCAGAACGGTACGTTTAGTTTAGTACGAACTCTACAGTTTCTATTCTTTCGTATTTCTACTGTGGCCATGCTAAGGCCGCAGGTCGACCCATGGTGGACCATACAAGCGTTGTAACTTGTAAGTTTTGTAGATGCCTGTTAAAGTTGACAATCATCTTTAACAGGCATCTACAAAACTTTGACGACCTCTGTGGCTCAGTGGTGAGCGCGTTGGTAGCTCAAGCCGGGGGTCGCGGGTAATATGTGTATGATATAATAAAAATCTTAAATATATTATGTATGTATAGTATAAAAGTATTAAATATATTTCCGTTGTCTGGTACCTGTAACACAAGTCCTTTAGGTACTTAGCACGGGGCCAGACTGACGTGGTGTGAAGCGTCCATAGATATTATTATTATTATATTATTATCTTTCCACCAATCCACCAATCTATCTACCAATAGACGACCCGATAAACTACATATCACTGTTATTCGTAGCTTCTAATATAAACCTTCTCTGGACTTCCATGAATATTTCAACACTAAAATTAGCTAAATCAGTTTAGCCGTTGTCGAGTTTTAGTGCGACTAACAATATTTTATGTTTATTATCTTTAAAAATTAGCCCAGTGCAAATCGAATATTAAAAAAAAAAAAAATTCCAAACATCTTTAAAATCATCTATTTTGTAAAAGTCACAAACTCGTAAAAATCAAGACACTTTTCAATTTCCAAATGAAAGTTGCCGTGTACATGAAACACTAAGCATAATTGGTTAGTTTACAAAGTGAAAAATCAAAGTTATTTCCTCGGCGAGTGAGCGGTTAGATGTGAGGAATAATTAAAACTGACTTAAACCCCCTCCCTCTCCCCTACAGTGAGGGGTAATTCTGTTTGTTCGTGGAATATGAAAAAACTAATAACTAACATCTGGATTATAATATAGTCGGAGAGCTGGGAGACGGAACGGGAATGGTTTTGTTTTTTTTCTTTTTATGAAAAAAGGGGGCAAACGAGCAAACGGGTCACCTGATGGAAAGCAACTTCCGTCGCCCATGGACACTCGCAGCATCAGAAGAGCCACAAGTGCGGATTAAGAGGCCTTTTAAGAGGGAATAGGGTAATAGGGGAGGGAAGGGAAGGGAATAGGAGAACGTGGTATTTCTCCGGTCGAGCCGGCCCATTCGTGCCGAAGCATGGCTCTCCCACGTATAAAGTTTGTTTGTAAAGGAAAATGGAAAATATACTAAAAAATAATATTACAATACGATAGTTTGTCTGTTTGTTACCTCAAAGTGCGTAAGCCCCTGAACCGATTATGATGGGTTAAATAAAAACTGCCGACATTTTTTTATCCTCTTATTAATGTAATTTATACAATGTTTTTCTTCACGCAGTCTTAATCTCTATCTTTTTAGTATTTTCAAATTCTATACAATGCGAAATCTCCTTTCTTCTTACATTGTCTAGAAGTCGAACTATAATTATTATTTCTGTACATTTTCTGTACTCAAATTTTCAGAGCCTTTTCGATGCAAACAAAATATCTTTTCTTCTTAAGCGCTCCATATACGGTACGATTCGTCTGTACGATCGATCTGATGAAAATCGTGACGATTGATCGCATCAAAAATGTCGCTCATATTCGATTAAGTAAATCGTTAACGATCTTGACATACACCATCGATTAGTCATTTCAATCGGTTTGACGCGACGGATCGTACTGATAAATCTTACCGTGGGCCCTTTATATTATGCCCAAAAACCGAGCCATAAATACGTAGCTGTCGATTTCCGACCGCCGTCTCCTGGACTAGCATTACTACCGGCGGTGTTTGACAAATGGCTACAGGGTGCTCCCGTTTAATTCCTTTTAAAACGTCGCACGTCGCCACTACCTTTATACAGGGATCCGTAGATGTGTGAAACTTAGTCTTCCTGTCTGTTTATCTGTCGTAGCTTGCTAACTTCTATATTTGTGATCTTCGTTGCATGCTAAATTTCCACGATCCACTTGTCTAGGTTATATTATTATACCTTTCATTTATATGACTGTTTAAGCATTAAAAGGCATATCAGACAGACAGATGGACATGGCTTCGCTTTTACTTTATTAGGTCGAAAGGACTTGTAATTAAAGTGACTTTTCAATCATATTATTATTCCAAACATTCATTTTCACAAAGCACGTTACACCATCATATGTCCAATATCCATATCTAATATATATAAATCTCCTGTCACGATGTTTGTCCGCGATGGATTCCTAAACTACTTAACCGATTTTAATGTTTTTTTTTAAATGTGTGCTTTTTTCCAATTTGAGAGATAGGATAGCTTAGATCTTTAATTATAGTCGCAATTTTATTTTATTGCAAATTTGAAATTATTTGTCTATAATTAATTGAGAGTCACAATCTTATTATTAGTTATCTATTAACTCCAAAAGATTCCAATAGATGTCGATACTTTTCGACTGGATTGAGTAAGTAACGGCTACTGGGTACTTCATATATTATAGTTATGTGCATTTGTTGAATAAATTATAGTAAATTATCACAACCTGAGACTGACGGCGACCATTGTATGTGCGACGGGATAGCAGTGGACGTTGCCATGGTAACATACATATTTAGTCACTTCAATAAAATAAATGGCAAATACATAATATTATATTATGGCAAAGCAACGTTTGCCGGGACAGCTAGTATATTTTATATCACACACAAACGTAAACTACAAAAATTATATAATCCTTTTGGCTTCACCGGCAAAAATAGAATAAACAGACAAAACAGAATCCCAAACATTTTGCAGGTCTCTATATGTACCGTACACGAAAACTTTATACAACCGTAAGCCCGCACGAAGCTTTTACAACATTCAATTGCTGAGTGGAACACCCTGTATACGGTTGTATGGATGGATGGATGCTTGTCACGCGATCCTGTCATTTGAGGTGCGAGAGAGACGGATATAGGAGGGAAAGAGATGCAGAGGAATTCCATCAAAAGTGCGGCGTTATTGAAAAACTTGTCAGAAACGAAATTAATGGAACAAAGTTCAATTGAATTAGGATTACACCTGAAAGTGTTTTGTGTCTTAATTAATTTTATCCGTACAAATAAATGCGCAAGTTTGTCTGTTTGTTAGCTCTTTATTCTTAAATCGCTGAGCTGACGTTGATAAAATTTGCTACAGGGAAACTTTTAAGTCCCGGAAAAGGATATTGGCCAGCTAGTAGTTTCTATTACTGAAAAATATACGATTTTTGTGTGCTAAAATAATTTCAACGGACCGAAGTTACGTGCAACGTTTAGTTCCAAATAAGATTGCCCGCAACCAGGCCTGTCTCACCTCCATACAAACGGCGCGGAATCGCCGAGATATTTACCTACTATTCTGGAAAACAACCTAATTTCAACTAATAGCGTTTGGCGTTCATAGTACAATAACTGTCTGCCGTCTCGCTCCAATCTGCCAGGGCTGTCAAGCGAGCGGCGCGGGCGGCGCGGGGCCGGGTACTATTACTTTTGTACAATTTTGTATCGCGGATGCGTGCGTTGCGTGTGCGACAAGTCGAGCGAGTGCCAGCCTATTGATACTAGTCCGGTGACCGGACGCTTGCGTTTATCATACCTAAACTCGGGAGTGAGACTTCTGTACCATAAGGTATTATTATGTATTCTGTGCCGCAACTTCCAATATAAAGGTTTAAATTAGTTTCTCGCGCGCTAGATGTACATTTTGCTAACTGAAACTATCCTTGGGCTACCCTTACATTTCCCGGGAATTAAATACATATTTATTCATCTGTTTATCAAAAACGGTTTGCAGCGATTAGTGTAAAGAGGTAATCAGACAGATAAAGAAACATACATAAGACAGACAATATTTATTAATAGTCAGATAGACTTTGCCTGTTTCACAAATTACTGATATTAAGTACCGGATAGGCCATCCACAATTTATTTGACAGATTCTCCATACTCTATCTGTCAAGTTAAGTGGTAGATAGCCTATCCGGCACTTCTCAGGAAGTAGTGAAACAGGTTCGATACGAGAGTAAGAACTCTCGTATGTAGGTAATAATCATCAAGTAATGTAATCCATGCCAAGCTGTAGCATGGATTTGTCTTTTAAAAGTCTGTGAATCGTGCTGTATTCAGCACAACTATTGTCTACAGCTAACCCTTTCATCATCATCACCGCCAATTACGCCGGCAATCGTGCACGAGACGCACTCTCAGCCCTCGATCTTACCGGGAAAGTAATTACCGTCGCGTCACGCGTCACGCTGTCACGCTGTCACGCTGACACGTGAGTTGGAGACTAGATGAAAGTCGAGACTCGAGACGTGGAACTAAACTGCCATAGCTTGCAAGGGTGTTTTGGCGCATCGATGATATAGTCATGGAAAACTCCAAAAACCAGTGATTATTTTAATTTATCTCACACATAGTTACAGATGTACCTCATGATAATTAATAGTTATTTCATCAGTATTGGTCTAATCGTTTTGCCGGAGGTTTCAACAAACTCTGCGACGCGAGAATTTTATAATGTTAAATGACATCCATACTAATGGATCGATGATAGATAGAGATAAAAGATTGGACCATGTAGCCACCCGAAATTAACAAAATAAGTCCAGGACCGGAAGAAATTCAACCAGCTGACCGCCGAACTTCGATATGAAGAGGGCACTAGATGATGATGATGATGGTACTTAAATTATGAAGCCGAAAGGGTACCTGTCTGTCTATCGGTCTGTCTGTCATCTGTTCATGGCCAAACCGCTAAACCACATTTGCTGTTTATTTTTTTTTTAATCGTTTATCAAAATAATACAAAAGAGCTTACACTATTATATAGTTCATACCTTTCAGCTAATTATGGAGATAATTCAAGTCCTGGGAAAGGACATAGACTAAATGTACGATTCTCGCGCCATAAACAAATGCTGGCGCAACGAAGTTGCAGGCGTCATCTAGAACAAAATAATTTTATCAAAATAGATCTGGTCACTTCGCGGGAGTTTCATAACTAACACTAGAGAATTTTACAATATAACTAGCTGTCCCTGCAATCGTTGCTTTGCCATAATAATATAAATTAGTATTTCGCCCATATTATTTTTTTATTGAAGTGACTAAATAAGTATGTTACCATGGTAACGTCCTGTCCCGTCCCGTTGCACAAACAATATGGTCGCCGTTAGTCTCAGGTTGTAATAAGTTACTATTATTTATTCAACAAATGCACTTATCAATATATAAAGTACCCAGTATCCGATTCTCAGACCACTGAATATGCATATAAAATTTGGTATAAATTATAAATATAAATATATTTTATAAATTAAGGTATAAAATATAAATTAAGGTATAAAATTTGGTAAAAATCAGTTAAGCCATTTCGGAGGAGTTTGTGGACTAACATTGTGACACGAGAATTTTATATATAAGAATATATATTATAAGAATATAAAATAAAAGATATCGTAAACAACCCGATTCTCTATAACAATGAGATATAAAGGATTATGTCATGACAGACGTTTGTGTGATCATCGGAGCGGGGAAGATGGAAGTCGTGACGTCACACGACCGTCGCGACCGTCACGACCGCCAAGTGAGCTGTAACTCTTTACCTCTCCTGACAGCTGTCAATAGTAGAGGGTGTGTTCACGTTGGGAGAGATGAAAAAATCAATCTCTAAAGGTGGCTTTTGGATTTTTGCCGCGAGCGACCGCGACCGACGAAAATTCAAACGAAATGCCACTTTATGACATAAGTGGTAGGTTTCATTTTATTCTACCTACTAGTTTTTACGCCGCCGCCGGCGGCAGCGTGGGTCGCCAACTCGCCACGCAAATGTCAGTAGAAAATGATACTTATATTCTGTATCATAAAGTTTAGCATTTTATTTGAATTTTTACCGGTCACGGTCGCTCGCGGCAAAGATCCGAAAGCCACCTTTAGGAGTGTCATGAATCAGAATACACACACTGTAGTTGCGTGTGTGTGTATTCTGAATCTGAATAAAAGTAATACAGAAAAACGTAAGTTACGTTCCGAGACGAAATGTACGGTGACACGAAAAGTTCCAAATTGAAATAAAATCGCTCCGCGTCACTGAGATCGCACCCTTAAAATGTAATCCAAAGTTGCGTAGTTCGTCTGCGGGATACGAAAAACTCAATTATAAAGTAAGTTTACCGGAAAATTCCGCAAGTATTGTGGGTAAGTCTTCCGTCATTACTCATTACACAAAATAAATGATAATAGCCAAAAACTTTGATTTGTGTATTATAAATTGTAATGATAAAATTATATGATAAAATGATAAATTCACTAAAATATGTAGTTTTAAATGTTAAAATCATCATTCACTTAAAGTTAAGTAATCGTTAAGTCTCGTGTAGCTGTTGCTCATATATATATATATATATATATATATATATATGAGCAACAGCTACACGATACAGCAATATATATATATATATATATATATATATATATATATATATATATATATATATATATATATATATAAAGGACATAGGATACTTTTTATCCCGGAAAAATGTACGGTTCTTGCGCGATAAACGATTTTTGGCGCAACGAAGTTGCGGGCATCATCTAATTATTATTAGCCTTTAATAATAATTAGATGATGCCCGCAACTTCGTTGCGCCAAAAATCGTTTATCGCGCAAGAACCGTACATTTTTCCGGGATAAAAAGTATCCTATGTCCTTTCCCGGGACTTAAAAATCTCCATACCAAATTTCAGCAAAATCGGTTCAGCGGTTCGGGCGTGAAGAAGTAACAGACAGACAGACAGACACACGCATTTATAATATTAGTATGGATATTAGTCTGGAAGTATGGATGTCCAAGAATTTTTGTTTTAATCTTTTGATTTGATTTGAACTAGGCGTCCTTATAATAAAGTATAATAATATTAATTATATACGATACCCTTTTTCATCTTCACTATTGTAGTGTAAACTCGTTTTTATCATCATTATCGATGTATTGAAGTCACCGATATATTCTTACATCATTTGTGACCCATTACCGCTGGACCCACGACCACAACAAAAACCCACAAACCTTCGGCCCTTCAGGCGAACTTGGAGCAGCTTCACACTGGTAACGATTTTGAAAAAGAAAAGACGTGGAACATGTTAAGATTCATAATATTATAACAGTTAAACAATATTATTGATGTATTGCTTCGTCTCCTTTCTTTCATTTACGCATGAACAAAATATTATGGAAAAAATGTTTGCACTCACCAGTTTGAGACTTACTTTACAATAGCTACAGTACTTAAAAAGATTTTGGGAGATAATAAGCCACAATACTATGTTTTTTAAGCTATATAACATAGATCGTAGCTGCAGAGGCGTAGCTTGCCTTGGCGGCGACGACTCGTGGCGACTCCCAATTGGGCAAATGTTTACATTTGCCTAATTGGGAGGGGGAAAGTTTTATTATTTTTGCTAACTTGGGGGCACCGTATAATTGCTACGGCAGATATGACTGTAGCTACGCCGCTGCGTAGCAGGTTTACGCCGTAGGCGCCTACGTGCTACGGTGATACGTTACGTAGGCGCCTACGGCTCGCGTCCTAACAAAGTTTTTATTGTTAGTATACCTTTTTCTTTTCATCTGATATTATTAAAAGTCATACATACAGCTAAAAAAGCGATAAAAAAGGCCAGGCTGGGGTCGGAAAAAGGATTTAAAAAAATACTCAAATAGTGTAATTATTATCTATTTAGCTTAAAAAATATAACGCAGTCGCTGCCAGTATGAAGCGCCTTCACTTATCGTTCAGTAACAGGGTCAGTGGAGAGTCACAGCTCGCTGGTCAAAGGACAGTCTTCACACAGTGTGTTGTCGTAAACTGATTATGTGGAGAATCGGAGTTTTTGTAAACGAGCACATAGATCGCCTGATTGTAAGTGACGACTTAAAACACACGATCTATACTAATATTATAAATGCGAAAGTGTGTCTGACTGTGTGTCTGTAACCTCTTCACGCCCAAACCACTGAGCCGACTTTGCTGAAATTTGCTAGAGCTTGTCTAACTTGAAATGACTCGCCCCTCCCTCGTATTCACAGTACAAAAATGTTTCATTTATAACAACTTTGAAGTGGTGGGGCGCTTAGACAAGCTCTACGGATATTTATTTTGAATTATTATGAAAAGAACACAGTAATTAACATTGGATACTTTTTAACCCGGAAAAATGTACAGTTTACGCGCGATAAACGAATTTTATTGCGGGATAGAGTAGCGGGCGTCATCTAGTTAGGTATAAAATGAAAGTATGTATGTATGTTTGTATACCTCATCCAAAAACTACTGAACAGATTTTACAATATGTTTAGGGGTCCCGTATGATGGTACTAGGCTATGCCCGCAGTGGAGCCCCGTTTAAAGCCTATATAGTTTAAAATTGTAAATAAAATTTTTTTGGAGTAAGTTATCAAATAAGCCACAATTAATAATACCTACATCTTCTTATATATAAAATTGTCGTGTCACAATGTTAGTCCCCGTACTCCTCCGAAATGGCTTTACTGATTTTTACCAAAATTTATATGCATATTCCTTAGGTCTGAGAATCGGCTACTGGGTACTTTTTGTATTGATAGTTGCATTTGTTAAATAAATAATAGTAAATTATTACAACTCGAGTGGCGACCATTGTTTGTGCGACGGGATAGCGATGGACGTTGCCATGGTGACATACTTATTTAGTCACTTCAATAAAATAATGAAAATAATATGAAATACTTTATAAGGCAAAGAAACGTTTGCCGGGACAGCTAGTAATAATATAATCTTTGGTAATATAATCATAGACCATGGTTATGTCGCTGTGTTAAATAAGTATTTTCATAAAAGTGTTATTTCTTATTAATAAAAAAGTCTTATTAATAAAAGAAATGTTTGTCATAATTTTCATGTGATTATGTAAAAAAATGCTTACGTATACAGTTTTCCAAAACATATGAACTCAACATACATCCTCTGCCAATTTCAATTCACACCCCTTGCCAATTCATGCCAGCCTCCAATCAATATCACAATAAACTTCATCGCGATTAAGAAAAAAAAACTAATTGGCATGGCAATGACCGTAGGCTTTGACCGCACACGTGATATGTTCTATCTCTCTCCCACACGTGCGTTTTCCCCTAACGCGTGCACCCGTCTCTTTTTAACGCGGAAACTCGTATGCCAGAGCTTTTCTTCCTCAGTTTTCGCGGCGCGTTCGAGGAGGGCGCACGTGTTGGTTTTCCGAATTCCGAGTTACGATTTTCGAGTTACGAAGTTTGCGGGAAAGTGGATGTGAAGTGATAGTTGAGTGTGTGTATGTTTGTAAGTATTTGTGCATTTATGATACAGTTCAAAAATATTTATATTAAAGTTAATGTCAACAAAATAATTTTTGTTTTCGCTATATTTTGTAAGATAGTATTAAAATATTTTTGTTACATTTGTTAATGTTCGTATTTAAAAAGATAGTTTGTAAGTAGATGACGGTCGCCGAAACTTATTCAGCAAGAAACTGTACATTTTTCCAAACGTTATCCTTGTCTTTTCCCAGGACTTGTAGTATCTACAAACTAAGCAATCTAATTAGGGTTTGGGGTAAGATTTTTTATGTCTCAGATACTTTAACAGACATGGAGACAGAAAGACAGACAGACACTAAAGGACTGCCTTTCTGTTACTCTTCTCAACTGGAACTTAATGTTTTGGATTTTTCTCTGTATTGTTACAATTTTTGACGTAACATTGCGGTAAATGTAAACCTGACGTATTCGGGTAATAACATAGACTTATAATATATACTGTCGGGTAATAAGAATATATGTATGTTCAACCGGTCAACGTTCCGGAATAAAAAGTACCCTTATGTCATTTCTCGAGACTCAAAGTATATCTATACCAAACTAGCTGACCCGACAGACGTTGTCCTGTCTTAACGATGATTATTTTATTCGAATTGGTATAATTAAGAAAACAATAGATTAAAATTAGTATCTACATGCCAAATTTCATCAAAATAGATTAATAAATAGTTTAAGCGAAAATCATAAAAGTTTATTGTGCAGGAACCGTACATTTTCCGGGACAAAAAGTATTCCTTGTCCTTTCCCGAGACTTAAAGTATCTCCATACCGAATTTCATAAAATAGACTGAATAGTTTAGGCGAAAATCAAAAAAGTCTATTGTGCGGGAACCGTACATTTTCCGGGACCAAAAGTATCCCTTGTCCTTTCCCGAGACTCAAAGTATCTCCATACCAAAATTCATCAAAATCGATTGAATAGTTTACGCGCAAATCATAAAAGTATATTGTGCAGTAACCGTACATTTTTCCTGGAAAAAATGTATCTTATGTCCTTTTCCTGGTTCTAAGCTACCTCTGCACCAATTTTCAGCCAAATCGGTTTATCCGTTCTTGATATAAAAGTTTATTGGGCGGGAACCGTACATTTTCCGGGACAAAAAGTATTCCTTGTTCTTTCCCGAGACCCAAAGTATCTCCATACCAAAATTCATCAAAATCGATTGAATAGTTTACGCGCAAATCATAAAAGTATATTGTGCAGTAACCGTACATTTTTCCGGGACAAAATGTATCCTATGTCCTTTTCCTGGTTCTAAGCTACCTGTCCACCAATTTTCAGCCAAATCGGTTTATCCGTTCTTGAGTTATAAGTAGTGTAACTAACACCACTTTCTTTTATATATATAGATAGCAAAACCGGTTCAGCGGTTTGAGCGTGAACAGGTAACAGACAGACAAACTTTCGCATTTATAATATTAGTATGGATATTGAATATAGTGTAGTAGTATAGTAATGTTGATAACTAATCTGTTAACTGATCTGTGGTTTGTGTAATTGAATATCTGCTCCCAGCCAGCCCACAAGGCTGACCACATTTTGGTATGTCTATGTAGATGTTTCTAATGATACATTCGAAAATTGTACTATCAGAGAAGTTGATTCCTAGGCAGTTTTTTTCTTTTTTTTTTATAAAATGAGGGGGCAAACGAGCAAACGGGTCACCTGATGGAAAGCAACTACCGTCGCCCATGGGCACTCGCAACATCAGAAGAGCTGCAGGTGCGTTGCCGGCCTTTTAAGAGGGAATACGCTCTCTTCTTGAAGGTGCGCAGGTCGTATAGGTCCGGAAATACTGCTGGTGACAGTTTGTTCCAGAGTTTTACAGTGCGCGGCAGAAAGTAAGATAAAAGAGTAGAAAGTAAGTAAAGCAGTTGACGGATCTACGTCGTTTGGTCGGCTTATGTCAATTCGTTGTTGTTGTGTGGTCCGCCATCTGCCTAAGAATCACCTTCTCTGATAGTATAGTATATTTTTTTTCAGATGAACACTATCCTAATTTCCTAATCCTAATTTTCAGATGAACAATATACTAGTTTACAGGGTCGGAATGTCAATACTGAATTTCATCAAAATTGGTTTAGTGGTTTAAGTGTTATAATGAGATAACAGTGATACAGTTATAATTTCGCATTTATAATATTAGTAAAGATAGTAGATAGTTGGCAGGAACTAGAGAAATTAGTGATGAAAATGAGAACGCCTACGCAAATTTTCATAGCATTGTGGCTGCTTCTTGATTTATAGTGCACTGTCAGTTGTCACTTATATTTTATAATTAATAAATCTTATATATAAAATTCTCGTGTCACAATGTTAGTCCACGAACCCCTCCGAAACGGCTTTACTGATTTTTACCAAATTTTATATGCATATTCAGTAGGTCTGAGAATCGGCTACTGGGTACTTTATATATTGATAAGTGCATTTGTTGAATAAATAATAGTAAATTATTACAACCTGAGACTGACGGCGACCATTGTTTGTGCGACATGATAGCGATCGACGTTACCATGGCGACATACTTATTTAGTCACTTCAATAAAATAATATGGGCGAAATAAGTACTTTATATTATGGCAAAGCAATGTTTGCCGGGACAGCTAGTTATATTTATAAAAATCCATTGCACCAAAATTTGTTTATAGCGCCTGAACCGTATCTACATTTTTTCGCGATAAAAAGTAAACTGTATTCTATTATCTTTCCCGGGACTCAAAGTATCTCCAATCTCCTTACTGAGTTACAGCAAAATTGGTTTAGCGGTTTGGGCGTGAAGAGGTACATAGGCGGACATAATATTACAGACATCCTTTCGTATTTATAATGTTAGTATGGGTAGTTAAACGAATTTCTGCGTACCGGAGGTGCGGGTGTCTCCTACTTATTATTTGAATAAGACTCATAGGAGCTCGCCCCTTAATATGGCTGTTATATTTAAATATACATAATACTAGCTGTCCCGGCAAACGTTTCTTTGCCATATTAAGTATATAAAGTATTTTTTTAAAATTTGGTCGAAGCGCTAACTGTCGGACAGACTAAAATTAAAATCCGAATTCGAATATTATTTAAAATTTGACACTGCGATGGCAGCCGACTGTCGGATCCAATGTAAAACACTCCAAAATCAACAACTACTAATAAATTAAAAATTAATTAAAAAAACATTGTCCAGCGGACAAAATTGTGAATCTAAACCATTCCCAGATTGAACACACACAAAAAATTTCATCAAAATTGGTCCAGTCGTTTAGGAGGAGTTCAGTCACATACACACGCACACAAGAAATATATATATTAATATATCGACAGAGACATACAATTATATATTATATCGAGTTTATTCGGTTTATATTTTCCCGGATAAAGGGAATTGTGTACGTGTGAGATAGATCCGTATAAAGCCCGGGATCATAAGCAATCGAACCCTCTTCCCTTTGCCGGTAACTTGTAAACTTTCCCGTTTTTAGGGTTCCGTAGTTTAAGTGTTCTTGGAGGTTCCGTAGCAAGGTCTTAGATTTCATATTTGATAGTAGATGTTGCCAACAACTTATAGTTGTGCCAAAGTCGTTTGTCGTGTTGGATACGGAATAAAAACTTATTTCCTTTTCCGAAACCAAAAGTATATTTAACATTCTGACTACTACACATTCGGACGGTAGATCAAGAGCAGATGGATAGGAATAAGAAATTATGTCAGCCAGTCTTTATTATACACTTTAACGGATGTCTGTTCAAGCCGCTAAAGCGATTTTGATAATATTTGATATAGAGGTACTTTGGGTTCAGGATTCCAGAAAAATATGCGGTCCCCGCACGATAAAATGTAATATTATACAGCGCGATAAATAGTAAAAATTTGATAGTAATATAACATCTTAGTCTGTAAAGGTCTATCTAAAATTGGCTACATTGGTACCCTTAAAAATTTCATACCCAAAAAAAATTAGGAACCCTCATTAGGATACTAAAATATCGGTATTTTATATTCGATACGTATTCGCGTTTCTTGTTGAATTTTAATACCGCTGTGATATTATTGGCGGACCGAGCGGCCGCATTGCAGAGCATTAGACATTCAGTTAGGTAAGGACTACTGGCTTATCCTTACTAATCCTTACTTACTTTTTATAAAAATACTAGCTGTCCCGGCAAACGTTGCTTTTACATAATATTTATTACTTACCTATAAAGTATTTCGCCCACATTATTTTATTGAAGTGACTAAATAAGTATGTCGCCATGGCAACGTCGATCACAAGCAATGGCCGGCGTCAGTCTCAGATTGTAATAATTTACTATCATTTATTCAACAAATGCACTTTTCAATATATAAAGTACCCAGTAGCCGATTCTCAGACCTACTAAATATGCACATAAAATTTGGTAAAAATCAGTAAAGCCGTTTCGGAGAAGTTCGCGAACTAACATTGTGACACGAGAATTTTATATATAAGATGTGAAACCGAACTTAGAATCTCCTCCATTTCTGAAAGTCGGTTAAAAAGGACCTGAAAACGAGTAGATGAGCCTGCAGATAAACTTGTAAGTTGTAAATGCTCTAAAATTGCGTCTTTATGATTCCTTATGTCCGTCAAGTGATGACAAATTAACTTAATCGTTATTTTATGCTCGTTCTCTGTAAGGCGTTGGTATTTATCCGATCGACCAACCCTTCTGTCTTTAAGTACCGCTGTCTCTAATGATATAAAAAAAATATTTTTTTCCTAAGCGATAAAATCTTCTTGAGGCGTACACTGCATGACATAACATACGTAATCACCTGTCGCTCGTGCGCTACGATTTAGGACCAATACACACTAAAACGCAACGAAACATCGCAGTAGCGACACTTCCGCGTCGCGTCGCTATCATCATTCTCTCGGTTGGTTCTATGTGTCATGTCACTGAATCTAAGTGTTCACTCTTCTCGCCTTGTTTTTGCCGTTTTAAGTATCCGTGTGCCGTGTAACTGAAGGAGAATCTGTCCAGAGAGAGCACATTATTTACTTCACGGTTGTTAGGCCGTTGCTAGTACCCTGATAGTAGCACATCTCGCGTGGCGTCGCGTCACGTCGCGTGATCGACCCGGCGCCACCCGATACGGAAGCCGTACGCGGCCGGGAGTATCGCACGCCAGAACTTATAAGCCAATTACCTAGCCTGTGTCTTAGACTGCTGTTTCAACTCTAAGTACCTAGGTAGTAGGTATAGGTACCCCAAAGTCAAAGCAAATCTTAAACCTTTAACTAAGCGAAACACGTTAAATAAAATCTGTATCTGAAAACGGGTTAACCTCAATAGTCCTGAATCACAATATACATTCTGTCTATTGTGATTTGTGCCTGAATACCTAAGAACCTGACAGTGGTCTGAGTGACATTTTGGCATAAATTGTTGATGTTATACACAAACAGAGGAAAAGACTGATCTCAAGAAAAACAAAATATTGAGGAGCACAGCTTAGATCAGTGGGACCATTTTTGCCATAGGTGGCATAAAGGTGATGGTCTAAAATGGTATGGACTAAAAGCCCAGAATCGATTTAGACAAAACTCTAGTTATATTTATTATTGTCCTATAATTGCAATTATTAATATGATGCTCTCAAAAAAAATGGTAAAAAAAAACAAGTTATACGTGATTTTTCCATATTATACATTTAGTTAGAATATAATACATTACATTTACCACATGGATATGGGCATCATTTTTTCGGTGGGATTTGTGTAGTTATTATAAAAAAGCTATTGATACCCAATTTGCTTGAATCGACTAGCTGGGTTTTTTGGACCATCGCTTTTCTCTATTTGTAGCCAGTTTATGTGAAAATATACAGTAGTACTTATTTATTATTCTAAACATTTTGCCTTAAATGTAGTTCTAACATCGTTAACTTTGATGAAACGTACAAACCTTTAATCGTTATATCTTAATATTAATCACAGATCAAAGTTTTAATTTTGAGGGGCCACGAATTTGAGGCGTTTGATGACAATTAACTGTAATTACCCTTCATTAGCCCTTCTAAATAACCCTCTAATAACCACTTGCCACCCCCAACTTGAAATATTTTAATGTACAATTAAAATAATTATACCGACATTATGTTACAGTTATAAATAGAACATTTTACAACGGGTTTACAGAAGGACTGTTCCTAGACTGGACCAAAAAGGATTCAAGTTTTTTATACTAGAGGACTATATTTGATTATCTCGGTATCAATAAATATTTCGTGATTACAAAATGTAAAATATAATGGTAGATGTTTTGATTGGAGATTGATTCTAGTGATACAATTGTATAGAATACATCCGGTCGGGGAAATGAAGGCAGATGCCGTTGACGTACTGGAAAGATGGCAGGCTAAAATCAATCTTCAAGGAATACAAAAGTCTTAAATATGCATGAATATGAAATAGTAACAACATTTTGTACGCAACATATAAAACAATAAAGAGTTTGAAGCATAAGTATGGCATTCATTGATTATAATAGAATGTATATTAGTAGCACCAAGTCGAGCATAGATTTTGCGTATTCGCCGTTTGCGGACGTAGTTTTACTGTGCTAGGGTAATCACAGCCGCTATTCATACACAAAATTATTAAAAACCTCTCTGAGAGCACAAAGAGATGGACTTATTGTATGCACTTTGCAAAGGATATGTTTTAGGTCGTCTGTACTGGTACGACTGTGACACAATACAAAAATACAGTAGGGTAACTCAGGCATATTACAGAAATACAATTTTCATACAAGTTTTACGCGAGTAACCTGAAATCACGCTTATGTGTGCATGTAGCCCTGTAAAAATCGGTAGTGTTGGTTTCATTTAAACAAGGCCAGCTACGCAGAAATAATTTTATAGAGCCCAAGTGTGTGGGCAGTACACAAGAGGACTCTCTACCTAATTACTCTCATAAGTCATAACCTGACGGATGACTGATACGACTGGAGAGAGATCAGGCGCAGACTGACTTTCAAAATGCCCATCCGCTGCCTATCTTTCTTGTTGGATAATAATCAGAATATGAATGTCAGTCCTGACTCCTGAACAGACTTGATAACATAGTTTTCGAACGCGTGAATCAAACGACACGCGACCTCCAAGTGCCCTATATTAAGTACTCAAAATTTCCCAGTGCGGGTATCAAACACACGACCTCCAACTCAGACTACTGTATATTATTTATACTGTGACTCTGGTCTGTTCCGGGTATAGTGACTGTAGTCTTGCATAAATTCAGCCCTTTGTGCATTATGCGAGATACTGGGACTTGAAACACAATCATTGTGGAGCCTAATGCCCGTGTATAATGTCTAAAGTCCATTTGTAAGTTTGCAGTGGATCGTCCGTGGCCTAGTGGGTAGACCTTGGTTCGTACTCAAGAGGGTGCAGGTTCGATCCCGGGCTTAGGCATGTACTAATGAGACATTTTGAGATCTCAAGAACATAAATAGTATGCTAGTACGGCAATGGAAAATTTCATTTGGAAATGACCATGGATGGTCCCAGACCTGCTGGGTCATTGCACGGGAACCGTACATTTGTCCGGGATTAAAAGTATTCTATGTCTTTACTCAGGGCTCAAAGTATCTCTATACAAAATTTTAGCAAAATCGGTGCAGTGATTTGGGTGTAAAGAGGTTACAGACAGACAGACTGACAGACAGAGAGACAAACTTTCGCATTATATTAGTATGTATTAGTATGGATCATGACTCGAAATCAGAGTATTCTTACCTACTATCAAAATTAAAATGAAGCAGTTTTTGATAACCTCTTAATTGAGTCGTAATAAAAGCGTAATTATCAAAGCTTCAGGTGCAATATTTCACTGATAGCGGAGATTTAGGTTAAGTCCGTTACGTTGCCACTTCAGACGGTTATTAAAGCAGAATTAGCTACGAGGGTTAAAATTAACCTTTGTAAAAATTTTGGGATATTTCTCACCTGAAGTGTCAGAGTAAAGTTTAACTCAGACACGAGGCAGCCAAAGCTTCACGTTTCAGGCTTTGCATGTTCAATTATTCATCTCTATTGTTCTATCATTTAAGTACTTACAAATTTAATTGAATATTTTTTATTTCGGAAGAATGTACGCAATTGTGTACATTCTTCTTACATCTACACGAAAAATTTTGACGCAACGGAGTTACAGCCTACTACGGGCGTCATCTTGTTATTAATTTATTTATAATATAGAGAACTAACTTACTATTTGGATATGGAAGAAGGATTAAACATAAATACTTTTATATTTCATCCTCCTTCCATGTCCGAGCTCATCCGAATTCATCCGATCCCATCCCCTGTTTGTCCGCTAGGAAATGGAGCTGGTAATTGGATTTTAAAATCTGCTTTCGATCCTCAATGAGTGTTTACACGGCGACATGTGTGACACTTTGTAAATAAATTCCCTGTTTTACATATCCCACGTATAATATCAAATGTAAAGGGTAGTCTTTAATTTGCCTACGATTGATTCTTGGTCGCATTATGTTGAGTTTATGTTAGTCGCGTCCTGTCGGGCAAGACTGACATAACCAGACCACTTTAAATAGGTCCGCCTTCTGCCTATGAAACAATATCTCTAATAGTGCATGCTAGAAAAACCTGTCTTGCTGCTAGACAGCTTGGCAGCTAGACTCTAGCACAATGCAAACGCACTAACTTTATCATGGTGACAATCATAGTTATCCATCATGCGTCAACGTGATTGGGGATCTGGCTTTTTGAAAGTTTGTATCTCTCAAAAACTGTACATTATTTTAGAATATGAGGCCTAGTTGCATGGCCATGGAGTACTACACCACGTTTATAATGTAACAATGTCGATACTTATAAATTAGATGAAAATTGGTTAATTTTGGAGTTTATATTAGATGAAAATAATCATCACATACCGCATTCTGTTCTTAGCCAACTTCCAAAAAGAGGTTACAGTAAGTCGATAAGGCTAAGTGATCGAACACAATACAATCAATACGCGCGTGCCGGTAATTCGTGCGTGACTGTACCCGCGGTGCCCCGACGTAAGATCTTTTATTCAATACACTAAACAATGGTTACCACTTGTGAACATGAACGTACTGTATTTGGGTTAATTTTTGTTACACACAACTATAGTCAAAATAATTTGAGGTGCCACCAGCGACTATTGACCTTTCTAGTTAAAGAGCTATGTGAAAAATGCTCGCACTGTATTCTGTCAACTTACAAACAATTTGAACTCTTAGGGTCGGTTGCACCAAAGGCGTGGTTAGTTAATGTTAAGGTTAAAGTTATGGTTATAGTTAAGGCTAACTTAACTTTAACCTTCATTTTGACCACAGAAATTGATAGATGTCCGTAAAAATCAACAGGAAAATATAACACGGTGAAATATAGTAAATTTTCACGAAATTAATGTAAGTATATTATGGCGTCGGACGCCATATTTAACCATAACCAAAGATTTCACATTTTGCACTGTAGTTATAGTAAAAGTTATAGTTAAAGTAAGTTGGTGCAACCCGTCCTTATAAAGACAAAGACTATTATAGATTCATCGTTAAACCTCTCGGTAGCTTTAAGTATGACGATCTCCTACTATTTTTGAGTTAGAAGTCATAGGATAGAATAGAATCACCAGATTGCCAAAACAGATAGTCCATGCACCGGGTATAATAATATAGTCGGTTCTGTGCCTGATCACTCGCCAGTCACATCGGACATCGGGTTTAAATTGAAAATACGTGTATTTTTATTTTTAACAAGGATCAATATATCAAAATTTTGCAGGAAGGTTTAATTGCACACTGTATATCGCGCATACACTTGGGCACTATAAAGTCATATCAAATCCTGATGCCACTGACATTATAACATTACGAGCACATTAACGCTTAGTACTGAGTATATTGTCTTCAAAGTAATTCTCTGTAAATCGCTGTTAGTTCTGTGAGCAAACAGCACATCTGTTTGCTAACCACTACAAGTTAATTAGAACTTAAGGATATATGAGGTAAATAGACGGCGTTAAATCTCTTTTATGACTCTCGTAGAATCTGAACCTCGATTCTCGTAATATACTTTCAGAGTAGCGTCGTAAAAAATAAACCAATCGTCTTGATATTCTGCTTAATTTTAGAGATTTGTCCGACAAAAACAGGCCAAGTGCGTGTCAGGCCACGCGCGATATAGGGTTCCGTAATACCGCTAGTTTTTTTAAAATTTTTGTATGGTCAATAAATGTACATTTATAACGTGTTTTACACTACCAACAACATCATCTCAGTTATTTTCAAAGGAATTTGAACGAAAAGTTCCTTTATACTTCGCCGAATATTTTTTTTTAGTTTATCGACTATTACTCAATAATTTATGAAGTTTTCTTAGCCGTGATAGTTTTCCTTTTAAATTCAGCATATTTCCTACTCCCGTGAATTTTTTTACATTTCGAAAAGCAACCGTTTAGCTGGTAGAAGGGGGGGACACTGGACTCTAACGATTTTTTCCACTTTAAAACTTAATATTTCACAAACGGATCCCTCAATCGGAAAATGATCTATGAATACTCATAATATTTAAAAACACCTATCCAGCGACACCCCACACGATGGGGTGGACGCGAAAAAAAATTTCATCCCCGCTTGATGTGTATGGAAGGTACCACAAAAAAATGTTTTTTTTTTTAAGTTTTCATGTACCATTTTGTCGCCATCGTTAATATGTGCATTCATGCCAAATTACAGCTTTATAGGTCCTATAGTCTCTGAGCAAAATTCGGACAGACAGACAGACGGACGGACAGACCGAAACTATAAGGGTTCCTTGTTGACTACGGAACCCTAAAAATGAGCTTGACGTTAGTTTGATTATAGAAAAAGAAAGAAAGAAAAAAAGAAACTTTAATTGTTTAAACAATACAACAGATATTATAAAGAAATAAAAATATATCAAAACCGTATTTACCAAATAGGTGCTTACTCACTATGTGTTGCTTTTACAGAGAACTATATACAGGGGACTCATACACAATATTATGTTTGAGAATTATTATCTTTTGTTGTCTTGTTACATTCTATAAGTTCCATCCTTTCCTTTAAATTATCTCCTGCAACATAGAGACAAGTTTTACACACAATTTTATATGAGTGCGTGCGCATTAAAATATGTTATTTTATGTACTTTTATTTGTATTGTTTTTGTTTCTCGACTATTTTCTGCTAAACCAGTGAATCATGGTCGCCTGTAATTGATTTTCCAAAACATATCTACAAACTCTAAACATACACAATTATTTTACACCTTCCAGAACCTTATACTTACCACATAAGGGTCACATTAGAAACTCCGTATGTTAGATGCTAGGGTCACTAATCACTTTCCGCCATATTAATTTTTGATGAAGCAATACTCTGTCGCCACAGCCCGTGTGGTGGAGCGTAAGGGATTAATTGGGATTATTTCAATTACGTGTCACCTATGCGGGGAGTAGGGAGAAAGGGGGAGTGGGGAGGAGGGGGAGAAGTGGGGAAGTCCAGTGGATTGGAAGGAACGGTAATAACCGGGCTCGTCGAAGCAGAAGGCATCGTTCTTGACCGAGGTTGCATGGTGCTGCTGTGTTCGGTTACCTTACTAACTTATGAGTTATGACACCCTGGTAAAGAGAAGTAATTTTCGCATATAAGAGCCCGCAGAACTATCGGCCGACAAAAAGTCTGTAGACTTTTTTAGTCGGCCGATAGTTTGACCACATTGGGGTTTCGATTTATTATAGTAGTACTGATGATTCGATCAAACTATCGGCCGACTAATAGTTTGCAGTCTGCGGGGGCTCTTACTTTTGTATTACTGTTTGTAAGCAGGAATCGTTATAAGAAACGGCATAGTTACGTCTTACGAGTAATGCACTATCAGAGAAGTTGATTGATAGCCAGATGGCGGACCTACGTGATTTGGTCGCATTTTGTTAAACCAATTCAAAAGATGACGACTTGTTTAGTTCTTTAGGAGAAGGCCAAACACGCAAGCGTGTACCTGATAGGCTTATCTGAACAGGTCAATTACTATTCAGGTAAACTGGAGCGTGTATGTTACAATCGTGCAGGTTTTGCCTCAACTTTGCCTGACAGGCGTAACTGCACAGGCACACCTGTCCGGTACACCCTTGCGTTTTAGTCTGCTTTACGTTAAATTGACATAACGCGACAAAATTATGTATGTAGGTCTGACTATGAATAAATTTCCTTGATGGTACAACAAGAATCACTCTCTGGTATACTTTCATAAACTCAGCAGAGCCTAACGCAATATTCGCATGCTAGTTTTCTGCAACGCCACAATGTTTATCCAAAATCCAATCGAACTGGCACATAAATTCCAAATCAAACTTTACAAAACAAAAAATATGTCTGACACCATTTAGTAAAACAGCGAGTTAGCAAAACTAAAACATTTGCGAATTTGTAGTTTAAAATGTAAACGTAAGCTCGACTTAACTGACAATTGTTGACTAACTACTGTTACTGATAACTGTATTGTCAAACTTGGGTTAAGGCTGGGAATATATGAAATCTAAAAGACCGGAAAGGATATTCCTTAATTTTATTAACTGTATATTAGTTTTTTAACGAATTTCTCATAAAATATCACATAAATGAAAAAAACAGACGGTAAGGCAATTAAGTAAACATTAAAATTTCACTTTAATAGCGTGGATCTGAAAGTTTAACGTAACGTGTGGCCAGCTAAGTTGGCGGTCAGCTAATATGGCGCGAGGTAACATGGCGCCGTATTCTACGTCTGTTTTATGCTAATGCCCTTTTGAGCCCCGTTTCATTACGCCAAGTTTTCAGTTTATGTAACTGTTTCGTTTATTTATCGCGTTAACTTAACTGCGGGTTAGCAACAAAATGAAGCTTAGAGATTTTAATAATGCATCTGTTTTTTGTAGGGTCATAAATTTTCAAATAGAAAGATCCTCAGTCATCCTATTAGGCAGTGGGTGCCTATTTATAAACTTATTTTTAAGTTCATAAATAGGCAGTGGGTGCCTATTGCATACGCCGTAAGAGGACCATGCACGTAGGTGCGAAATTTGAAATTTAACTCAGGATTTCTGAGTGTTTGGCTTGTCTAGTGTATATCAATCGCCAGTTAAGCCGATATATAATATACTGTAATCCTTTATGCGTTTTTAGTATCTAAAATAACTAGACAAAACTAAATCTTAATATTATCTTAATCTAAATCCAAACAAGATGAATAAATTATTAGGACTCAAAGTTGTAAATTGAGGCATAATCCTAAACAATCGTTTACAAATCGAACGGCCAGTTTTGCCAGACGTCTGCAGGCCATATTTGCCAGGCTTGCTAGCCTTGCCAGGCCTGCCAGGTCGGGTAAACAGTGGCAGAATTATTGCCGAAACAAAATCCGATGCGCTAACAATATGAACAAATACTGCCATCGACGACATGGTTAGGGGTAAATGAGTAATGCCCTACTAAGATCTATCTGTACAGTTCCGTCAAAGTAGAATATATAATAATAATAATAATAATATTATTATTATATACAGTATTATATCTTCATACGCCTCGTGCTGACATTTGAAGTTTCTTTAATTCGTGTTTCGGTGTTAGTCGCTGAACTCCTCCGAAACGACGGAACCGATTATGTTAAAGCTACATAGCTTCAACAGCAAATGCATTTATTCCCAGGGGGCTTGAGAATTGGCCAACTACATTTTTTATTCTCAAAATAACGTTGTTACAGACCAAACACAATCTTAATCAGCGCTACCGAAGTTTATCTAAAAGTTGGAGATTCTGAAAGTAGATAAGTCACTTAAGATATTATCTAACATGACAACACCTTACTTTTTTCAATGATCTTTCTTTGCGCTCAAGCATTTTTCCACATCGCAATTTAATATTATGACAAAACAGTCATGTAATATTTACATAACTCTTATGTAACACCTAAATAAGTTATAGTAAATTGTATCAAAGTGTCGAGGTAGCGTAAATTGTGGTAAATTAAACGTTGAGCAAAGTTCATCGCAAAAAGTTTGTGAATAATGACCCTCTGAATATTCAGTTTCACTTAGCCTCAACAGCTGTTATAGCATGCATCGTGCAGCTTGCAGGGATCGATACTGGGGTCATACTGAGCTAAATGTAGCTATTTAAATATGCGACACACTGAGCTAAAATGACGCTAGGTAAAACTCCGATTTTATTATTTTAAAGTCAAAGACGATTTCAGTTGTTTAGCACATCGACGCGAGATGGTCGTGGGTGCGAATCTTGCCAAGGGGACTTTTCGATATTCCTGGGACTCTAATAGTAATAATAATAATATCTATGGACGCTTCACACCACGTCAGTCTGGCCCCGTGCTAAGTACCTGAAGGACTTGTGTTACAGGTACCAGACAACGGAAATATATTTTATACTTTTTATACTATACATATATATAAGATTTTTATTATATGATACACATATTTAATACACATCCATGACCCAGGAACTTTATAAACTTTTTGTTCCGTCGGCGGGACTCGAACCCGCGACCTCCGGCTTGAGCTACCAACAACGCGCTCACCACTGCGCCACGGAGGTCGTCAAAGGTCAATAGGTCTTGTGTGTATCAAAATAAAAAGATAATACCGTAATCTTTAATTATTATCCATATCAGATAACTTGAAGAAGAAAAATATGCTGTATTAATTTAATTATATGGGTTATAATTATAATAAGTAATTAAATTAAATTAAAATAAAACTGGCTGAAATCAGAGACCTACTGAGCAAGTTTAATTTCAAGGACATAGCTAAGTTACCCTACCAATGATAAAACTGTGTCTTGACTTTATTTTGAACGAACTGTATAGCTATGTCCACACTGTGCCTTTTTTTGATCAAGCCCATCAAGCCCCGTACGAGTATACAATGGCATTTCCGAGAATCTCCGATCGAAGGATTAAGGGCATGCATCATAGCGCAGTCAACAGCGCCCGTGAGGCATGCCCGCGACGCATGCCCTCTGACCGTATCCTTTTGCTTTGTTCTTTAATGACAATGTTGGCGTTGCGATCGTTGACACATTCAATTATTGAATGCGCCAGTACGAAAGTTGAATGAAAGAAGATGACGAAAATTGAAGATGAAAGTGCACAGTGTGGTCATAGCTTATGAGAGCTCCATCATTTTATGCAGACCTAGTACTTACGTTCGACAGTTTTTAGTTGTGAAAAATATTTTAAAATGCTTTCGACGAGATTTCAATTACTTTGATAGCTCTTATTGTATCTGTTGTCCGGGTACATTTTTTAATTAATGGACAATGTCTGGTTTGGGAATCGTAAAACCCTTATAAATTAGTTATAGGGATGGGCATCGGTTGTTTTATTGGTGTTCTGTGGGTTCATATTGGTTTTGTTTTGGGAAAATACAACCATATCTATTGTTTTGTTAAATAAGAATTATTTTAATATTTTTAGTATGCAAACTTGTGTTATAAAATTAATAGTTATTGTGCTTTACCAAATATTTTATTTTTCCATAGTGTGAAGGTATTTGAATTTTGTCCTTTTAACGCTTAAATCACTGAACCGATTCAGATAAAATTTTGTAATTGCTATAATAGATACCGGTCACGATTTCGTTTTTGTTAGCAATTCCATTTTTCCGGGTCAAAAAGTATCCTATGTCCATTTCCGGGACTCAAAGTATCCCTATACCAAATTTCAGGAAAATAGTTTAAACGGTTTGGGCGTGAAGATGTAACAGACAGACAGCGTTTCCTATTTATAATATTAGTATGTGTTTTTCCTTCGTTACTATTTAGCAAACAACCACTGCAATATGAATAGAAACCAAACACTCTCATTCAGAGTCAACTGGGTATACTACAGTTAAGTTTTAAACTGGAGTTTGATCTTGTGGTTGAACTTAACCGAGAAAGTTAATTTTAAACTGCTTCTACTTACAGTCTCGCTCCACAGACCACAGTCGAAGAAATGAGGTTCCTCAAACTTTAATTCAGCAAACAATCTCTACTTTTGGCGACGAATTCTTTTTAACTGTTATATTGTCGCCAGCTATTTCGACCACGTAGTTTGAAAAGTATAGTTGTTTTTGAAATTTTAATTGGATATCCATATTTTTTTATATCTTATAGCAGAGTATATTTAGCATGTTTTAAAATCTTTTTTGATGTGACAACGTCTTATAATTCGATATGGGCTGCGCGCACGAAAAAACATGACGCAATATGCGGCGTTACCTCGCTCTGAGGCGTTCCATTTAAGGCTATGGCCTATGACGTTGTCACGTTCAACTCTCGTCAGTAAACCGACTTTACGGACAACCGAGTTCGAGTCGAGTTCGAGTCTAGTTCGAGCTCTTCACGGAACTACATTCGAAAGCTATCCCGGGGTACTATAATTATTATTATATGTCCCCATATAATGTAGCAGGGAGCAAAACGCTGTATTGACTTGCGGTATTGCCGTACGCACTGTAAAAAATATTTTTTCAGTTAAATCCGTCTCCATCGTAATAAAATGCCATCAATATACTAATTAATATTTCTAATGTAGGTCTGGGTCTAATATATACGATACAATGTAGTCGAAACTAAACGGCATATTAGTATAATGACCTATCAAACCATGTCCAAAGTTGTAGTAACGGAGTTGTCGCAAGTTGGGAGACAGTCAACTTGTTAGGTCACTTGTATGTCTTCCCAACAAACCACTTTGTTAGCTAATAACTGTAATACTTATTGAGTCAATATCTGATACTTATACATACTAATATTATGAATGCGAAAGTGTGTCTGTCTGTCTGTGTGTTACCTCTTCACGCCTAAGCCGCTGAACCGATTTTGCTGAGATGGAGATACTTTGAGTCGCAGGAAAGGATAGAATACTTTTTATCTCGGAAAAATGTACGTTTCCCACGCGAAAAACGAATCATTGTTTGTCGTGCGGTTTGCATAGAATAGACTACTGGACATAGGATCCATGGTAACGAAGTTGTCGTAAGAGACAGAATCGACGCAACTTTAAAGTCACTTCTTAAGGCCGTCCCCCGAGCAAACGACCTTGGTCATACATTTGCCGCGTCGCGTTGCCGAGATCGCACCAAAACCCTATTTTCTTTTACTTATCTTAGTTCAAAATTGTCCTAAAAAATTTTAAACGGGGAATATGTAGTTTATGATATTGTCGATCTATTGGCGTGAGTTTCAAATACAAGTAATTTGGAAATACTAAGGAGATGCTGAATGTATGCTTGAATTTTAATAAATTGGTTTCACTTTGGAAGCTGATCATATAATGAGTATAATAAACAAAAATAGAAAATTTAAAACGGGGAAAGGAATGTTGATATACTGAAGATTATTGCTGTATTTTTATTATAGCTTTGTAGCTTTCAAATTATGAGTTTATAAGGCTTGAAATACGGTAAATTACGGTATCTCCGTAAGGAACGCCCTTAAGTTGTAACTTATAAATACTCTTAACAAGTAACTTCATTACTGTAATACTTTGATAAGTGACAAACACATAGTTAAAATTAAGTAACTGCCCGTAACTATGACCAAAGTGGTAACGAAGTTGTAGCAAGTTGACACAGAGTGCAGAACTTGCTGGGTCATACTGTTAAGCTTATTCTACATCTTATGTTAATAGTTGCAATGTTCTTCAGGCTTCAGAAACCTAAGAGTCCGGTCAGCTTAAATTCATATAGGTAATACGCCTCCGTCGTCCAGTGTTTTAGAGCGTGGCTCTAGACTCGTAGGCCATGGGTTCTATTCCCGCATTGGAAACATGTTATTTCCAAGTTTGGTTAGGACAATGCAGGCTTATCACCTGTGTCTGACAAGTAAGATGATCCATGCGTCAAATGGGCATGTAAAAAGTCAGTCCTGCGCCTGATCTCTCGTCAGTCGTGTCAGTCTTCCGTCTCACTGGGTTATGAGTGTAAATAGAGAGTGCTCTTGTGTACTGCGCACACAATTGGGCACTATAAAATTATTCCTGCGTAACTGGCCTAGTTTCAATACAACCGGAACCAGTGTGGGCTATTATTATTATAATATAGGGTGACGCCGCGACGCATCTTGCCTCGTCTCGTTTCGGGGTGAAATGAACTGTTGGCTTCTGTGACCTAAATTTCGATCCTTTCAAGTTTGTATAGTGTAACCACGTTTAACGTATAAGAGAATTCGAATTTGTTTTTTTGCGTTACAAACAATGATTATTTAAAAATAATCCTATAATAGGTTGTTACGAAGTTAAATGTTTAAACTGAATCTTGTCTTAACAATAGTATGAAATTCGAAGTAATATACAATTCTTCAATATCGAAAAACATATAATTTAGTATCGATGAAATGAAAAAGCTTTATTTTTGGTCCTCTAGACTCTAGAGGAGGAGGCGATATATAGCCTCTAGAGTCTAGAGGCTATATATCGCATTTTATCCGTGAGGCGGCCAAGTAGGTCACGTTATCAGTTAATTCCACTAAAACCCACACATTAACGCCGCTGATAATTGAAAAGATAAGAAGGAATAAATCGTGTTCGGGAGTCGGAACACAGCCGCTCTATTACATGTTTTATGTTTCAAAGAAAAATTAAACATTATTTATTTAAATGATGCTGAGATGATCACTAGCCTGGTAAAAAGTAAATTATTATTTATTACTAGCTGTCCCGGTGAACTTCGTGTCACTTTAAAACCTTCCCTGGACTTCTACGAACATTTTAAGACTAAAATCAGCCCAATCCGTTCAGCCGTTTTCGAGTTTTAGCGCGACTAACACATTTGAAAATCCATTTTTATATATCAGAGATTATTTGATTCAGAAGTGCGACTGATGTATCCCGATTACGTCATTCATACTTTTTACGTAGAACCGATACTGAATTTTTATTAGCCATAATTATTATTATTGTATTTCATATTATTTCCGACCGACTTTTTGTATGGCGTATGCGTTGCACTATAATTGCAATCAGTATGTTCTATTCTTCTCCCAATGTCGAGGTATTGTTGAAATACTTGTTTGAATTATATTAGACTATTTTCATGCTGTTTGAAAATTACGTGCACCGTATCGAACAAGCTTGCTAAATTTAGGGCGTATTTTCACTGGTTGATAGGGCCCGCATGCGGAGTGCGGGAGATTTCTGAAACGCATGCCTCTACCAATCAAAATGCGCCATTAGCCGCGTACTGACCAAGCGAGCAGCCTCGCTTCCTCGCCCGAGCGTGCCGAGGCCGAGCCAAAAGTTGTCGGTTTTTGGTCGATGCTTAAAGGCGCCTCGGACGTTTGCCGCGCACTAACACGTACTGACTGACCGAGCAACTGCGCGCGAGGCTGCCGCGGCGAGGCGGCTCGCTTGGTCAGTACGCGGCTATAAGTTGTCATGGACTCCCCGTATGCTGTATACCACACGAGTTAACGACTAATGAAAATGCGCCCTTAAGTATTTTGTGTACAGATCTGAAGTAAACTTTTGATTTAACGTCTTACCTCTACAGTAGCTACACGATCTTTAAACTTTACTCTATTATAATATTAAAGACGTATTTAAGTAAGATTTATACTTGTATAGTGTTCGTGTAACCATATTTTTCTCTTGCTACCAGCTGATTTCCAGTCTATAATTTATACAACAAACAAGGCAACAAAACCTCTCGGCCCGTGGCCGACGTAACGGAGTGTGAACTATCGACCGCGCCATATACTCTGATACATGGTTCAAAATTAACCATACTTTGAAATATTGTTTAATTGGATGACCCGTGAACTTCGTATCACTAACACCTACATTTTCTCATCGTATAAACTTGAATTCAGACAAAAATCTGACCAATCGGTTCTGCTATTCTCGAGTTTTAGGAAGACTTAAAATTGCAGCTCATTTTTAGGGTTCCGTAGTTAACAAGGAACCCTTATAGTTTCGGTCTGTCCGTCCGTCTGTCTGTCTGTCCGCGGTTTTGCTCAGAGACTATAAGACCTACAAAGCTGTAATTTGGCATGAATGCACATATTAATAATGGCAACAAAATGGTACATACAATCTTAAAAAAAGATTTTTTTTGTTGGTACCTTCCATACACATCAAGCGGGGATGAAATTTTTTTTTGCGTCCACCCCATCGTGTGTCGTTGGGTAGGTTTTTTAAAACTATTATGAGTGTTCATAGATCATTTTCCGATTTAGGGATCCGTTTGTGAAATATTAAGATTTAAAGTGGAAAAAATCGTTAGAGTCCAGTGTCCCCCGCTTCTACCAGCTAAACGGTTGCTTCTGGAAATGTGAAAAAAATCACGGGAGTAGGAAATATGCTGAATTTAAAAGGAAAACTATCACGGCTAAGAAAACTTCATAAGTTATTGAGTAATAGTCGATCAACTAAAAAACATGTATTCGGCGAAGTATAAAGGAACTTTTCGTTCAAATTCCTTTGAAAGTAACTGAGATGATGTTGTTAGTAGTGTAAAACACGTTATAAATGTACATTCATTGACCACACAAACATTAAAAAAAAAACTAGCGGTATTACGGAACCCTATATTGCGCGTGGCCCGACACGCACTTGGCCAGTTTTATTTATACAGTGTGTAACAAAAATAAGTGATAATACTTTAGGGTGTGTACGTGTTCCTTGTAGAGAGTTAGTTCACTGTGAAAATATCAGCTCTGAAAAACGAACATTTTTTTTCACTTTTGTATGGGCAAGGGACGAGCGTCACGAGTTTCCCCATACAAAAGTGAAAGTTTGATTAAAGAAATTTGGTCTTTCAGCGCTGCTACTTTCACAGTGAACTCTCTACAAGGAACACGTACACACCCTAACGTACTAACACTTATTTTTGTTACACCCTGTATGGATCGATTTCCAAATAGGTTAAATACAAGATTACTCTTTCTAAAATGTCTACAATGCCTACCATCAATTCGGGAACTAACTTGCCGAGAAGAACCGGTGCAAGTAACTCGCGCGGAACCACGTCTTAGGAAAAAGCAAAATGCTAATATTATTATATAGGTGAATTTGTATCTATCTGTTACCTCACGGACCACGGTTAAAATGCTGTATCAATGTAGAGATTATTTAATTAGATATATAATTATAAAATCCTGGTAGAGAAAGAAGAATTGTTTTAAAGGCTGAAAAAATTACAGTTTCAGCATGATATACGATTAGGACACAAAGACAATATTATGTTCAAAGGTTTCATCTTGAAAATGATCCAGCCTATGACCAAAGCTTGGCCCTCCCAAATTAAATTTGTTTCCATCCCAAATCCCTTGGGGATATGATTGTTCCTTGCGAGTGTTGTGTGTAATACGATAAGTAAACTATTTGTTTGGCGATCCTAATTTAGTGATCTAAGCTCGTTTAAGATGTTATACAAACACTGATTTATAAGCGGGATTAATGCTCTTCTGAAACTTCCCCTCTATCTCTCTGTGTCTCACGCCGGTTTTCTGTAAGCCCGTGGTATTTCTCCGGTCGAGCTGGCCCATTCGTGCCGAAGCATATCTGTCCCACGTCATAGGTCTTAAAAATCTTTTTAATTATCATCATCATCGCGATCTTTTTGTTTATTGTTTGTTTTTGATTGTTCATAGGTGGAATAAAGCTACAACATTGTTTGTACGGTCAGTAAGACGTACTTGCTTATCCATGTTTTTAATATATTTTAAAGTACCAGTTAACCATTATTTTATGCACATTCCTATAGGTGAAAGACGTCCTATCTCAAGATGTAGCGCATCTCCATAGCTAATTTCATAAAAACCGGTTTAGCGATAGAGCTACATATTATATTCCGGAAAAGACGTAGGATTTACGAAGTAACTATTGTACTTTACTCGGCGAAACGTGGCGGTTATAACAATGAAGTGTCAGATGTTGTCAATTGCGGCTTTGTATAGAAAATGACAAGTTTTTGACAGGGAGTCAATGGCCGCTACCACCATGTTTCTCCGTCTGTATTTAGGACAGCTTTCTTTAAACATCTAGTGATAGACACTTTAGCTTTCCTTCGATGTAATTAAACAACTACAACTTTTCCATAAAAGCCACTTAACAGTTTAATCGTCGTATGTAAACCTATCAGCGATAAATATAATATTCATTAGTCGTGCGAGTTCCGCGCGTGTCACACAAACAGACAAATTGGTTTACGAGACCGCATATTGGTAGTGGTGTGCAAAACTGTCGATAAAAAAGCTTTTAGCTCACTTCGTTTTACGGTCTTTTGCGCTATAGCTGATTTTTTGTGTGATTGTGTTGTTCGTTTGCCTTTTAAATTGAGAAAGTTTCGTTAAAAGTTTAAAAAATTAGTTCGATATTGTCAACTCTGTAATTATTTTATTCACCGCCAAATGATACTGATATACCGGGTGTTTTTTACTACCGATTTTGATTTTTGATAAACTCTGAGTTGCTAAAAAGGTATCAAAATATTTTTTATCGCAACAAATATAGGTACAGTTGCCATGCTAAAGCGACAGTAAATAAGTAAGCTTGAGTGAAACCTTAAGCTGAGTTTCCACATCATCAAAATATTACTTGGAATTACCTGGATCTATGCTAGATCGCTCGGCTTACTGGCTAAGTCTGACACATGACACAGATTGTGCGGGTTACTGGGCCACATGCTGGACAGTCACACACGGACTAGATATTAAGTCTACGTATCATTAAATAAGGCAGGTGATTGAAATATTAACATCCATACTAATAAATAATATTATGATTGGGAAATTGTGTCTGTCTGTTTGTTACCTCCTTACACCAAAACTGCTTAACCGTTTTTGTTGAAATTTGGTACGGACGTACTTTGAATCCCAGGAAAGGGTAAAGGATAGTTTTTAGCCTGGAAAAATATACGGTTCCTGAGCGATAAACAAAGTTTGACGCAACTCGGTCTCGTCATCTATAGTGCGACCAGTTTAAGCGCGACCTTCGTTAAGCTACAAATAATATGCTACGAGAATCACGCTATAAGTGGTCTGAGAATAGTACTAAATACTGGCCGGAAATTTCGTGCGCGCAGATGTTATGTGCGTATGTACGTATGTAATGTATGTATTATGCTAAGTACCTACTCACATACGGTTTTGCTCGATAGTTTGATTGATGACAACTTGTCAAAATTTTGTATTGACGCTGCCGCTTCGCAGTCGCGTGGTCGCGTAGGTTTTTTTGCAAAGCATCAAACTCCGAATCGAAGGAAATGACATATTTGACATATTTAATTCCATCGAGCTGGCTCGAAGCGAGCCTTCGAGCTATCAGTTTTGCGGTCCACACGGTGGTTAATGGTTATTGCTCGATTTGAAGTAAAACTATCGAGCAAAACCGTTAAAACTTAGCTTTTTATTCAACTTATGAAATACTGGAAGTAAGTATACTTAATCAAAAGAGATTCAATAGTTTTTGAGATAAGGACTTTAAATTCTCAGTTTTCTTTTCGTGTACTAATTCGAATCGGCTTTAATTATTTAAATTAAATAATTCTTGGAATAGTAACAAAGACTCATGATAATTTCAATGGATTTCTGATTTAATTTGTTCATTTGATACGTTTAATTTTATATTTCGCGATAAACTTTCATCATAATATTATTGAATCCAGGAAAAGAATATTTAGTTACAAATTGAATGTAACTTTAGCTCATAGTAACAAGCTGAGGTAAATTGATTTTATCGATGAAAGTCGATGGAAAAATTACAATATGGACATCACTAGGGACATTTAAATAAACAGCGTGATAAACATTGCAGGCCGATCTGTATGAATTCGTCGCTATGGAAATATCGTTGATAAAGCAATAATTAGCTCTGTAGCTCTGTAGGTAATATTGTCAACAAGCTTTTGATTGTTTTATACCCACCCACACCTTATACGGACTGTGTCGCGATTCGCGTAGGCTTTTTCTTAGCGTATAAGCACACTAGGCCGAAATACGCGGCCGAAGTTCGCCATGATTAGGTACGTCAGAAATGCGCTACGCATACAATATAACGTGACTTAGTTTCGGCATGGTGTGTCATCAGTAATTTAAAATACATTACAGTCGTAATCATGCCGAACGTGTTTAGACATTTTTCCTGTTTTCGAACATAAATTGATTGAGAAAGAGCCCTCTTGTGACCACGGTGGCTGGTAAAAAGTTATATTATGATACTAGATTACGTGCATTTCGTTTATTGCACGGGAGCCGTACATTTTTCCGGGATGAAAAGTATTCTATGTCCTTTCTCGGTAACACCACATTTCAGCAAAATCGATTCAGTGGTTTGGTCGTGAAAAGGTAACAGACAGATATACGTTCGCATATTATAATAATAGCATTGATCGTTACAACAAGAGTGTTCACGTAAACAGAAAACTGTAGTTTCTCAACGTAAAAAGTAGTCGTGTTTAAAAACTTATGTATAATATTTTGTAATCAGTATTACAGTCCCGACATATTCAGTCTCATGTCCATTACAATATAGGATACAGTTATTTAGTCCGAGAGCCGGCGTCGGCATGAAGAGCCAAATCCACAAATTGGGCATTTGTCACACTCGAGACATATTCCATGGCTCCCCGACTATTGCATAATATTTTGCACAGTGCAACGTCCTGTGAAGGTTCGTTTATATGACAATTAGTAAGAGATACCAGTATTTATCTAACTAGATGAAACTCCCATAACTCCTTTATAACAAAATTCGTTTTAGGGAACCGTAAATTTTTCTCAATGAACTATTAATACATCTGCATACCAAATTTCTTAAAAACGGGTTCGGTGGTTAAAGCGTGGCGGGAAGAGGTAACAGACAGGCAGACAAATATACTTTCGCATTTATAATATTAGTATGGATATGGATTGTTTAACTTTAACTGCCACTCAAAGACAATTACTTAACTTTAATAATAATTAATAAAGAGATCAATAGAAATGTAAAAAGTTTATACCAAATTTTTCAATAAGTAATCAATAATCATAATAAATAATAATATATCTCCCTGAAAAACCCATAAAATTGTTTAAACTATCGTAATTTTGTTCACCACGTCAAATTTTGCGTGTCTATTCTTTAGAAATTTTGAATGCACCCATGTTATTGTTCGGTGCATAATTCATAATCCAATATAACAGACACCAAAAAGTGACGGGCAGGTTATTGTTTATGCACCCTTCTCGCCCATGAAATGAACTCGTATGTAAAAAAGTGGAGCTCAATCCAAGTAACAGCATACAAAACAACGACAAATGCGACTAAATCAACAACCGAACATAATAATTAAGCGTGGAATCATCGGCTCAATGAGCCGGTCCAAACGGGTAAACACTAAGACCTTACAAACTGACTTTAACTTTTTAGACTCCTGCAACTAGGTTTCGTTAATTGTCCAAGGTTAGCGGTTCAAAATGTATATATAGTCTTCTCGTTTTCTGGTATTAAGAGTGCTAATAGAGGTAACCGCTTGCCATCAAGCCATCGCTTACCAACGTTACCATTTCATACAACTAAAATCACTCCGAAGCAGAATAGCCAGTAGCTTCTGAAAATGACTCCAATCAATTCATTGAAATAATTTCGAGGGAGGTTGAATAGGAAACGTTTCCTCTCATTCGCAGTAATATCATTACGTTACAATATTTCAAAGTCTCCGACGGCCATTACGAAGCTCCATTAAGGGGGTATTCCTGAATTAAAACGGCATTACCCTTATTATTCCGTAGATTACAACTCTCTCTCCCGATAAATGGACAGAATATTACGGTCGGGGCTCACTCGGAATCAGAAACAGTCAATTGAAGACGTGAATGAAGTGGGTAACTAAAATTTACAATACAGGAGCAATTTTACTAATTTTTTCCCTTATAGTTTAATAAACCATTTAACATTCTAACTTTATCATCTAGCTAATATATCTAGTTATACATAAAATCCACATTTTTTTGATTTTAAATAATTTTCCGGTCCTAAAGCCTCCATTTATGCAAAAAATGTCAGTTTTCAAATTGTCAGTTACCCATTTCATCCACTGATGTCTTCAATTGTGAGCGTCTTCTACGCACGACTCTAATTGCACTTTAAAGGGGCCTTAGTTAAATTTAATTATACAACGATTACGCCCCGGCCGGCATTCGAAGAATTTTTTACGACCGATTTTATGAGGATGCGCCGGAATTCGGAGACGCGAATATCAGCACATGAATTATTCCGAAGCGGAAAGTTCGAGGCTAGAAGTAATTAACGGAAGGTGGGAAGGACTAAGCACGAGACGTAGTTTTTAGAGTTCCGTGCCCAAAAGGTATAAAACGGGGCCCTGTTCTAAGACTTCGCTGTCTGTCCAGTGTCCGTCCGTCTATCTGTCATCAGCTGTGTCACGAGATGCGGATCGTGTTAAGCCTGATAGCAAGACATTTGTTGCTTTCATTAAATTATGTATTTTCATTGCCGCTATAACAACAAACAATAAAAGTATTACAAATTAATTTTCAAGGTCAACCATTCAAAAAATTCATTTTTTGCTTATTATTCCCCAATTTAAATGATAGAACCCTTCGTGCACGAGTCCGATTCGCACTTAGCCTAAATAGTCCCGTCGTTCGCGGTTAAGATCGTTACTCCGATAAGGAACGATTACCTACTGAAAGCAATAATGAAGTCGTGTTATTTCCAGATGCGGGCGATATATTTGACGGATGGCTGACCTAATGGTGTAGCTCACGCGATGGAGAGCCGCGAGCACCGCCACGGCAGCATCGCCAAGCAGACGATCCTGACCACGCATCCTAGTGGACTCCAGACGAGGGTGTCAGTGGAACTGGCGAATTTCGATCTGTGTCTGCACACAGAATGCAAGAAGCCTTGGGACAGACGGTTCCTAGGGGGGGTTTCCGCGAATGTGACGCCAGTGCTTGGGAGGAGAAGCGATGCGCTGAACGATATAGACAGTCCTCTGAGCAGGCGACTCCTAGGGGGGGTTTCCGCGAATGTGACACCGGTGTTAGGACGAAGAAGTGATGCGGTCAACGAGGGGAGGATGTCGCAGCAGTGTACGCCCGTCATGAGGAGGCGGGAGGTGGACAGCCCCGGGGGCTCCCCTCTCCCCACCAGGAGAGACCTTCAGGATGAGGAGTGTTATGACGTGGACAATAGTGTGATGAGTGGCTGGCTCAAGTTCCGAGACAACAAGCGGGTAAGTCGTAGTTTTAATATTATAAGTTAGTATAGGTTACACTCTGAAATGCCAAATAATCGTAAGCCATGCCTGATAAAAAATATCCATGTTTAATGGCTAGAAGGGAACAACTGCCAGAATAAGCACCTTGTAACTTAAACGCCGTTTCAGTTCATTTCAGTGGCTTCTTACTGTTTTTTTACAATAATTTTGTAAAGTAGTTTGAAATATCATCGTGACACTAATATCTACAAAATGTTCCACCAATGTTTTAGGTATATTAAACAGAGCCCAAAATCTTATGCTTTTCGTATTATGCATTAGCCTTACATAAAGCAGTATATTCTTAAGCAATGGCTACTTTTACACTATTACGGATACAACTCAGCTTAGTCTAAAACGTTTTTCCGACCGCAGTTGAGAAAATATAAAGCGAACCATTATGCACATTCAAGCATCCGGTAAACAACGTGTGAATTTCCTTCACGTAAGAAATTAAAGTTCTTAATGAAAGAATTTGCCGCGGTAGCAGTTACGAGGGGTTCAGGGTATACTGGCTATGTTGTGGTACCTTCGAGGACCAGGGTAGTCTGAGCCCTGGGAAGGTATAGGGGTACAAGAGGTTGCATCTGGGCTAAGGGCTGTTGTGCGATATCGATTGGAGATTGTATCGGGGAAGTTCTTTTGGGAATTAAGTTTCTCTAGGATTTCTTAGGATATTTTGTTTATCATAATATATGTGTTTATTTTGTTAGGATTTGAAAATTAGATTATAATAATAAAAATATATTTATTTGTTGGAAACGGTACCTACAGTGAATGATAGCAAAACCTTAGTTTTAGAGTTTAACGTAGAACATTAAAAAAATTGTACAAAATTATTCATATTGTACAACAAAAGTCCTAGATAATAATTTATTTCCATAGGTGTACTTATTAGTGGCAGACAGACATAATAATAATATTATTATATAGAAACCTTCTCCTTTTTGGAAGTCGGTTAAAATTACACTGTAACTAAAGTTCTTGATCGTACAGAAATATTATAGCTCGTAATATTTCTGTACGATCAAGAACTTTAGCTATCTATCCTTATAGATCCTTCAACAGATGTGACCTGGAAACCGCATCATTTCGCATGCATATGCAGATTATGCACTTCATGTGGCGGCTAAGTACTTCCTATTCCTCGCGATTTCTTTTATCTTTCAATGCATATTTAAATTCTAATGCAACATGAATGTTGTATAAAATGCGTGTATTAGAGGACTTAAAATATTATTTAATTGTTTTTTAATGCAAAGGTAAGGGCGTTCCTTCCGGAGATACTGTAATTTAAGTATTTCAAGCCCTATAAACTCATAATTTGAAAGCTACAAAGTTATAATAAAAATACATCAATAATCTTCAGTATATCGACATTCCTTTCCAAGTTTTAAATTTTCTATTTTTGTTTATTATACTCATGATATCAGCTTCCAAAGTAAAACCAATTTATTAAAATTCAAGCATACATTCAGCATCTCCTTAGGATTTAAAAAATTTCACACCATTAGATCGACAATATCATAAACTACATATTCCCCGTTTTTAATTTTTTTTAAGTCAATTTTGAACTAAGATAAGTAAAAAAAAATAGAGTTTTGGTGCGCTCTCGGCAACGCGGCAATTGTATGGCCAAGGTCGTTTGCTCGAGGGACGGCCTTAAGGTATTTTTATAATAGCAAATAGTTAATATAGATTTATATATTGACGACCTCTGTGGCTCAATGGTTAAGAGTGTGTGGCAGCTCAAGCCGGGGGTCGCGGGTTCGAATCCCGCCGACGGAACAAAAAGTTTTTCAATGTTCCTGGGTCATAGATCTGTATTAAATATGTGTATGATATAATAAAAATCTTAAATATATGTATAGTATAAAAGTATTAAATAAATTTCCGTTGTCTAAATAGTACCTGTAACAAAAGTCCTTCAGGTACTTAGCACGGGGCCAAACTGACGTGGTGTGAAGCGTCCTGGATGGATGTTATTATTATTATTATAGATTTTTTGCGCTTAGGGTAATTGCTTTTATTTTGGAGAACAATAACGTAAAATAATAAAACAATAACGTAAGTTATTTTTGAATTTTGTGGCTCTGTAAAAATGTTTAGCAAAACTGTCCAGAAAAATTGGCATAAACTTTTTTAACACAGAACACAAGACAGAAATAAACAACGATTATATTAATTTGATACTTCCTAACTTTCATTTTGTTAATAAGCAAATTAAATATGAAGTTGGTGACGGGCGCAAATAGCCGACCGCGTAGCGATTTGCAATCGTTTATTTACCAGCCGTCCGCAGTGCTTCATCAATTATGTGTGAATACTATGTCAATAGCAATTTATATAATAAGCGAAACAATGTCAATAGCAATTTATATAATTGCTAGTTGCAATGTTAGGTAGAACTATAGAAAATTATGGGCTAAATATGCGATTAACCTATGATTTGAATCAACTGTTCGTAAAATCCGCAATGGCCACAATCGGAGACATTTTATGATTATTGAATCATAATGTAATAAAACGTTTTAAAAAGTATGGAGACTATGAGAGCTTATGTAAAAACCTTTAAACCTCCCTGCGTGTGGCACTAAGACCAGATAAGCAATTTACATAGTTATAAGTTGATTTCTGACATGATAGAGATGATGATTGTAACATAACGAAAAAATAAAATATTTTATTACACAAATCTGATTAAAGCTTTTATAGATTTTATTGAAAAAATAGGATGCAATATAACGGTATAATATAAGTGTTAATGAAGCCAGATTTTACCCCCGGCTTCATAATAATTCCAATCGCCATCCTATCAGCCATCCCATCTGAACCCCAAGCTGTCGGTAATAGAGTTACAGAAAAATTCGACACATCTCCAACGTTCGATTGGCCATTTAAAATATCGGCCCAATTTGCTGGGCCTCTGACAAATGTGTGGGAGGCCCTTCATGAAGCTCTTTATGAGGCCTCGAAGATGATTAATCGCGGCCCCAAACAATGGCCCAGGGAATGCCGGATGTCATTCCACCTCTTTGTTATCTGGTTAAACTAAAAATTCTTTCGATTGGATTTATCATCATCAAAATTGCTGTAGTTTAAATTATTAGTATCCTTAAATTCAGATTAGCAAAAAACAGTAAAATACAGTTGATTATGCGCCATTTCTGATAGAAGCATAAAACTATAATAATACTGGATGGCGCCCGCAACTCCGTCGCGTCAGAATTCGTTTATCACGCGAGAACCGTACATTTTTCAGGGATAAATGTATCTAATATCATTTCCCGGGACTCAAAGTAATAAACTATCTCCATACCAAATTTCAACAAAATCGGTTCAGCGGTTTGGGCGTGAAGAGGCAACAGACAGACAGACACACTTTCACATTTATAATATTAATATGGATGTAACTACCTAATATAAAACATAATTTACTTACTATCCTACTTATAATATAGAGTGGTTGAGGCCTTTGATAAAAGAATTTCTTTTCTTTACGGACCCGAAATTTTTGGGCATACGGCATACCTACCTCTTTATAAGGTCAGAATTTCCTATCTAACGAGTGCCCGCTACATCGCTTCCAAATAAATCTTAACATAATATTATAATCATATCTGTATTTTTAATGGAGTTTCTTTAGCAATTAATAGGCTCTGAAAAATACAGTTTTTATAAGTACTACTGTAGAGACTGAACTATAACACAGTTTGATTTGGAAAACTTTTCGAAAAAATAATATCTGGTAAACGAAAAATTAACTTGAAATAGTTTCAAATACTATTTAGAGTTTTGCTCGTTCATTTCACAGCACACTGTCATCTCCATATTTTAGCTCGCTCCATTCACAAAACATATTCCATCCATCCGGACCAAATGAACCACAAATCACGCAATTCTCAAATCTACATGCCATTGTCACGACAATACCTCGTCCCGGACCAATTATTATAGTTATTACAATTATTATCTTGGGGTAGTTAGAACCCCATCTTGGGCTGGACCCCAAATTATAGGGTTTTTTAACGTGCGGGGAATATTAAGAGAATTTAAAATTGATTATGTATTGTATAGATGATCAGACGAACTATCAATTATAGTCTGATTATAATTGTCGGTTTCAATTTTAGGGTTCCGTACCAAATATAAAAAGGACCTCGCAACATATTATTGATGTATTTCTCTCGCTAGTTACAATTTTTTACGGATCATCTCGTGTGCAGGCCAGTTTGTGATGCGTTCTCTTCAATATAATATTATACTTATATTGCGTCCGTATTATAGGCAATGCAATAGTTTTTATTATTCGTAGCTATTCAAACATTTTATAACTAAGGGTTGATTCAGACCGTAACGCGACGTGTAGATGCATTTCCAAATTAATATGGATTTGACAGATTCGCAAGACGTCTCACACAATTGAAATCGTGTCGCCTCGCCTCGTCGCGTCGCGGTCTGAATTGACCCTAAGGCCTGCTTTCGGTGAAAAACGACGCGTTTACAATACAAACATCAAAGCAGCAACTAATATATAAAAGTGATACGCGATTTGAATAGTAATGTGATATAACCTATCTCTATATATAATTCAACAAAAACCTAACATAAACTCTACCACATGGTGATAAAGTAGCTTTTGTATCGCCGCACATTTCATTACCCCCTCACATGTAGTGATTGCAGTAATTGTATTAAACTACCCGCTCCGTCATTTGTTTTTATTTAGAAGATCTAATATGTTGGAGCTAGACATAATTACAAGTATATTTTGTCTAGTATGAGAACTCATATTTTCTTGTGTTAAAGCTAGGACACTTAACAACGTAGAATATATTTTTTCTGAAACCAAATTCTCTTACTTAGGTTAGACTTTTAATTTACTTTGGAATAATTTTAAATAATTCTTGTCTACTTAAGGCCGTCCCCCGAGCAAACGACCTTGGCCATACATTTGCCGCGTTGCCGAGATCGCGACAAAACCCTATTATTTTTACTTATCTTAGTTCAAAATTGTCCTAAAAAAATTTTAAAACGGCGAATATGTAGTTTATGATATTGTCGATCTATTGGCGTGAGTTTCAAATAAAAGTAATTTGTAAATCCTAAGGAGATGCTGAATGTATGCTTGAATTGGAAGCTGATATCATGAGTATAAGAAACAAAAATAGAAAATTTAAAACGACAAAAGGAATGTTGATATACTGAAGGTTATTGCTGTATTTTTGTTATAACTTTGTAGCTTTCAGATTATGAGTTTATAAGGTTTTAAATACGGTCAATTACGAAATCTCCGGACGGAACGCCCTTAAGCTTGTTCCAATCTCAACGCATCTAGCATTGTTCACAGCTATGAGGCTACCAATTTGGTGTTAGGTGCGATCCTAACACGATTTCAATAACTATAATAATATTATCGAGATTACTTTCTGTATTCTGTGTGTTTTACATTATGTGTATAACCGCAAATATTATAAGGACTTAATACAACATTATATTAGTGTGTCATTATTTCGTTTAGTCTTTCAATTCATTTTTTTTTGCAATTCAATTTCAATGGAATGTCTTTCTATTCATTGATCCTCCAACCTCCTTACCTAAATAAAGACAGATTTTTGTCACTGGTAATAGATTCAAAAGATTACAAATTCAATGGGGAAATTCCTGAATCAAATGCCATTGTGATGGGGTAATTCTCACCCCATACTGCGGCATTTACATTTATATGAAGCGAACTCTTATTGAAGACCAATGCGACCTTGGATTTGCTGGAGATTCCTGGCTTTGTGAGCTTTTGTACCCCACAAGATCGAAGCGGGATATCGAAATGGTGTAAAAGTTTTTAATCTTAAACAATGGCTGTATATTATTAACTTTCTTACTTCAAAGAATCACACTGCGTATATTATTATAGGCGGTAAATATGATATACACTGTTTTTGTTCCTTGTATGATTATTATTATTTAGAAAAAATACTAGACTGACGAAAAAAAAACTTTCTATAATAATTACAAAGTCTATACTCTGTAGTATGCTGTGTGGATCGTTGTTAGTAAATCAGTATGAAGAATTCAATATTTAGGGCCAACCCACACGTACCACAACCACACGACAACCGCAACCACACGACAAACACATGACGTGGTCGGGCGTATATTTCGTATTGTAAATGAACTGGACCATTCACACGTACCACATTTTGCAGTCGTTGTCGAGCACTTGTAAAATACCGACCACATCGCAACCACGTCGCAACCACGTCGCAACCACATCGCAACCACAACGTTGCGTCGATGCAACGACACGCCGCCCGCGCTCTTTTTAGGGTTCCGTACCCAAAGGGTAAAAAGGGACTCTATTACTAAGACTTCGATGTCTGTCCGTCTGTCTGTGCGTCTGTCAGCCTGTCTCCAGGCTGTTATAATCTCTAGAACCGCTATAGCTAGACTTCTGAAATTTTCACAGACTGTGTATATATCTGTATTCTGTTGCCGCAATAACAACATACACTAAAAACAATATAAAGTTAATATTTAAGGGGTTCCCATACAATAAACGAGATTTTTTGGCCTATATGGCTCATAATCCATAATGGCAATATGTAGACACTTGTCACAAAATAGGGGTGTAGACAATAAACGAAATATAATACAAATTATTGTTTTTTTCAGAGTTTGTATTATAGAATTACCGAAAATGACATATTTTTACTCATAAACATCAATAATATTTTTTATTTTATTTATTAAAAAGTAAATATTTAATCCGTAATATCACGTGATCGCAAACAGCCATTACAGGATGTGACGTCACAATCTCCAAAACATTGTGTGTGACAGTGACATTTCGATGTCAAACTCATACAAAAATTTTTGTTGTTTGGAGGACCGTGACGTCAGTACGAAATTTGCTTTGACTTTTGTTTACCAGTAAAGGATGTACCCAATAAATTCTATTTCGACGATTACGCTGACATCGCCGCGCCGTCGTCTTCTTCTTATCAATCTATACTTAATATCATAAATGCGAAAGTATCTCTGTCTGTCTGTCTGTCTCGCTTTCACGCCAAAACTACTGAACCGATTGTTATGAAATTTTGTACACCGTCTAAAGCTTGAGAAAGGACATAGGCTACTTTTTAACTGGAAAAAGGGGTTGTAAGGGGGTGTTTATGCGTAAATTTGTTCAAATTAATTTAGTTCCAAAAACTCATAACAGATGGCGCCAAGAGTCGCCTAGATCGCTTGTTCATTTGTATTTCTATAAGAGGTGGTACCATGTTGAGTTACGTTTATCAATTCTTTCGATTGATAATATTATACACGTTATTAAAATATAACTCACCTACCAACATAGATATCAGAATTCAGAAACAATAGCCTACCAATGATAAATACTAAATAGTTTATGGGTAAAGCTAAAGTTGTGTAATGGGGGGCTCAATAAGCTTTAAAATTTGGTATAAAAAAGTTTAATTAAAAAAAAAATATTATGTGCACACTGCACAGCTGTTTTGGGTATTTTGATTTTAGGGGTACCAGGGTTTTAAAAAGCTTCTAAATTTGACACCAATTTTGTTGACACCGCGCGCTATAAACTGAAGTCCACGCGGACAAAGTCGCGGGAAACAGCAGCTAGTAATACATATAGCAAGGATAGCAACAATAAAGTGTCCTCTTCGAAATCCATAGTCATGGATGAAAAACACGTCTTGCCCAAAGTCTTGGGCAAGACGTGTTTCCGCTATAAAAGCCGGAGTCGAAGTACAATAGTTCGACTTGCACACGACGCAACCACGTCGCAACCACATCGCAACGTCATTTTGTCGGTACCACAACGCAACCACAAAATGCTGCAGCGACACACGTAACCACAGCTCGTCTACATTTTGTCGTTGCGATGTCGTGTGGTTGTGGTACGTGTGGGTTGGCCCTTACTGGCACATTTCTTCAAGCATTCGTAGACCCTATAAAGACTGATTGCAAAATAAAATACTAATTTCGCGACAAAACGCCGGTTCCTTTCTCAAGTACAAACTACAGACAGGTTACAAATGTGAAATCTGTAAGCTGGTGCCGCGCGCGCTCTGTCAATGTCAATGCGCGGCAATATGTCGCCGCCATCTTGGCGCGGCCATCTTGGAATTGCTGTCAAATTGACCCGAGTGTTTACCGGTCATTGATAAAACGCTGGCTTGAAGTATAAAAAGTGGTCGTACAATACCTATTTATTACCTAATATATATTTGATTTTTTTTTCTAATGAAAAGAAAATCTCTGTTTCAGCTGTTATACTATCCTATAATAATAGACTATTGCGTTAGATTCAATTAAGACTTCAGTAAATCTAATTTATTAATATTGGCGCAATATTGTTGTTGGTATATCTTTAATTAATAAATAAACAATAGTTATAGCGGCAAGTTGATAAACGCCAATAAAACAAACGAGAATACACATATTTTGAGCTTGAAGAGCAATTACACTGCATTCACTATAGGTACAGTGGTTTATGACAAAATTATTGCATCATTATTTTATTACACAGAAATGTGTAAACGAATTAGTGAAATAGACAAGTGTGTAACGAGCGTAAAACATTATTATCCCGTTAAACGCTGACTAATTGAAATCATTTATGAATATCACCATTTACTAAATTAAACAATAATTGTCTGTAATTAATTTTGTCGCCGGTACAACTCTGTCATGAAAGGGATTTTAAATAAAATATTTTTTTAATACTTTCGTCTTACTAACCAAAAATTTTTAGTATATGAAAAACTAACTAACTAATCAGAAGCTTTAAACACTTCTGTAGCAGAATCTGTGTTACTTACTATAAAAATAAAGACTTTAACGGAATTACAAACATACACTTGATGTGTCCCGATTTTTTTTCGCAGAAATACTTTTAGAAGTCATCTCTTTACCCGGGACCGAGTATTTATTTATTTATTCATTAAAAGTTCAAATTAAAGTACAAATGTATACTTAACCTAGAACAGTGTTATAGCCATAACCATTGCTGTTTGATCCATTTCTATATACATTTTTCTTAGAATTGGTTTAGCATGAAGAGGTAAGAGATTGACCTAAATACTCACACTTTATATATCACGCATAGTATAGTATGAATTGCATTGTTAAACCAATGGCTGAAATTGTACACAACGGCTTAAACACAATCGCATGTATTTATATACGTAATCGCAGATTTACATAAAATATTATTCGGATTGCGTCGGTCTGTCATCGTGTGATAATCGCGATGAATTATAAACCTCAAATTACACTCCGACGATACCGTCACAGAATGAATTATTATAAATTCATTTATGAGCTCATATAAATCACTTCAATTTTAACTGGCGCACGCGAACCAAATTTAACTCTATTCCGGCGGGACAAGGTGAAAATTTCTAAAGCGGACAAATGAATAACAATGTCGCACTGCGATTCGTCTTAACAAATGAATTATTTATTCAGAGAACGAATTAACATATCAAGAGTGTTCAGACGTTTCGGTACAGATGTACGAATATCAGAGGGACTCATCGCGCCAACTCTTTGTTCTGAAGCTTCCGTTGGTCTTTTGTTACCGAATCAGAACCAATCAAACTTAACCCAAACAATTGAATTCGAGCAGATACAAATTCCACACCGAATAAACAGTCCCTGTACAAGGATCTGATCTTCACGGTTTACGGATAGCCGGTTTCTCCGATCTCCGGTAAATTGATTTCGTAATATTCAGATATACCAAAATTATTTTATAATTTGTAGTATCAGAGAAATTGATTTATAGACAGATGGGGAATCTACGTTACCAATTTAGTCAGGTTATGATTCTAGTCAATATTATTCATAATATTTTAGCTGGGATTGGTATAACGTTACTATGTTTTGTAGGTCGCCATTTGCATATGAATTAAATTCCCTAAATATAGTACATTTCATAATGGGATTTTCCTTTTGTATGATAACTATAATAATATTCTATAGCTAGGCAAAAGTATTATTTTGAATCATATATGAAAAAAAAAATTAAACTTGCTCCACGTTGGGCGCCACAATCTTCGTTGGCGCCCAATGTGGGGCCGCAAACGTTCTCTAAATCTGTACAATGGTATCGCTGAGCTCACGGTGACTATTTAAGCTCGGATACCGCGTCATGCAGCTCGGTTTCGCGCATCCTCGTCCTTAATCCTCTCTTCGGCTTGCGGTTTTACCAAATTGGAATTCAGTGTCTGACGCTGCGATGCGGGTTTGCTCTCAATTACACAACTCAATTAATGGATTTTTAATTATGTATGAATGCCAGGAGCTTAGGTGATTGTAGTGTAGATAACGATTTGATTACGTTGGCACTTACTGCAGAATACATATCACAGCGTAGTCTGAGAGAGTGACACAGAATAAAAATGAAATGAATAATATTTCAAATTGTTAATGTATTTTCTTCTGACCTTTATAATAAACTAGCTGTTGCCCGCGACTTCGTCCGCGTGGACTTCAGTTTATAGCGCGCGATGTCAACAAAATTGGTGTCAAAAGCTTTTATAAAACAATCCTGGTACCCCTTAAATTAAAACATCCAAAAATAGCTGCGCAGTGTGCACATAACTTATTTCATTTTTTTAAATTCAACTTTATTTATGCCAAATTTTAATTTTTAAAGTATATTTACTATTTAGCCCACCCCAATTACACAACTTTATCCATAAACTATTTGATAGCCCCATAGGTTTAAGGTTGCGTTTAAATAAAGTACTGAGTAATTTAATAACGTAAAAGAGTATAAAATAATTAATAACAATCGAAAAAATCGGAAATCAAGTATAAGATGATACCACCTCTTATAGAAAGATGTTTGTGTAAGCAATAGCGCGACGTAAGAGCCGCACAGCGCCATCTATTCAAAAAAAAGAAACAATTACCTACCTACAATCTACGTAACTTAAATAAACAACTAAGTAATTTCTTAAATATTAAAAGGTATGCATAATGCAATACAGTATGCAACCTATCTATAATTAAAATAAAAATTAAGTATTTTCTTGTACTTGTAACACCTAACCTAATAAAAAAAACAGGCCAATATCTAAATCTTGGGTCTATACTAAATTAAGTAAGGATGCGTTTTTAACAAATCGCTGAAGCAGATGCCTTGAAAATTCGCCAAACGGACACAACCATCAATGACGTCTGCCCTCACGCGTTTCCCCCATCTCAACGCCGCGCGTCGGACCGCCCGTCACCAGCCGGTGGCGCGATGCCGCTGGATCCTACCACGCGCTCGGCAGCGCTCGGTTTTAATTGTCAATGTCGCGTCGTAATTTTAAAATATATTTTGTCCAAAATAATGTTGACATTGCGTGAAAAACATGTTTTGAAAAATTATATCATGCATATTAATATGATAAAATTGCCACCTTGGTAAATATAATAATTATTAATATCTATAATTTTTGTATCGCTTGACAAACTCTAGTCTCGATCTAAAAGACTATAAAAAGTACCAATAAAACGGTCATAATGGGACGATGCATGGTACTTATAATGGTTTTAAATGGTAGTGATGATGATAATGATGATTGTAATTTGCATAGTAATAGCAGTAGTAGTTGCTTTCAGTTCTTAAAACAACGTCGAAACTCCCAAACTTGTATCTATAAAGAGATAGGAGTTCTCTCAGCACCTTCCGAACCATGGTATGTATTTGCACCAAGATGGTGCAAAATCTTACTTGTTGGTAGCATATTATGCTTAGAATACTGCTAACGAAACCGAAGTCACCACATGTTTCCATATAAATTTTGCGTAGTTCTCTCGATTTCTTAAGGATCCCTTCATCAGGTCACCACTTTTATGAATGTGGTAGCAAATAGAGATGATAACCTATACACCAAAAGAAAAATTTTTAAAATCGGTTCACAAACGGCGGAGTAATCGTTGAACGAACATAACACCTCCTCCATTTTGAAAGTCGGTTAAAATTATAGCCTATGTGTTATTATGATATATAAGCTATATTATTGTAAAGTTTCATTAAAATCCGTTCAGTAGTTTTTGCGTGAAAGAGTAACAAACATCCATACATCCAAACTTTCGCCTTTATAATATTAGTAGGATTACGAGTAAATTCCGTACTCAACAAGCTAATGAAAGGTGATTTGTGAACAAAGTTGCTTTGTAAACGCACAAAAGACTCGAAGGCGTAAATGAAAGATGTTTTCAATATTGAAAAATGTCAACAAAATATCGTTTTAATCTCGGCGGCCGTGGAATTAATTTCGGGGTCGGACCAGCTCGGCGGGACAAAAACTTCATTAGGCCGTGAAGACAAAGCGGTCACATTATGTTTCGGACTTTGCGGCCGGCCTTTGTGCCTTAATATACGATTTATAGCCTTGTTTGCAGCTCGTGTATTTTGGTTTTCATAAAATATGATATCGTGATTTTATATTCTTATTTATGTTTGATTAGAAAAAATAAATAAAATTAATTGATACAATTATTGAATTTTTGTGACGATTCGTTCGTTTAAAAAAACCGCATAATGTAAATTTTGCTCCGACAAGGCATATTCTTGTAAAATTTATGGTTTTGACAGATTATTTTATTTATATTTAAATCCTGCCCTGATGTCTCTAGTATTCTATTTCTGTTTTAAATTATCGGTCAAGTACGAGTTGTACTCGCGCACGTAGGGTTCCGTACCGGTACAGAGCAAAAATAGGATAAAAATTGTATTTTTTTTTATGGGAGCCCCCCCTGCTTATTTAATGTATTTAAATTTTATTATTAATTATTAATTCCTCAAGCCCCGTCGCGGCCCATATGGCCCATATGGGCCGCGACAACAAAACATTTCCTGGAATTGGTGATCGAGGGATTAAATTACAAATACAATTAAGTATTTTGTGAACATTAAAATTGCCAAGAAATAATCACGCCTTAAACATTTAAATATTTAATTTAAGTATTTTGTTTTTAGTATTTGTTGTTATAGCGGCAACAGATATACACAATCTGTGAAACTTTTAGAAGTCTAGTTAGAGCGGTTCTTGAATTACAGCCTGATGACAGACAGACGGACAGACGGACAGACATCGAAGTCTTAGTAATAGGGTCTCGTTTTTAACCTTTGGGTACGGAACCCTAAAAACTAGTTATATTAGTATAGTTTTGAAAAATACAGAATTCGCCATGAAAACTGATCTCCAGCGAACTGCGTATGTGATATTTCAGCGGCAGGCCGCACATTTGTCAGCGCCCTCATAAATGTTTCATCGGGAGACAATCTTCAGATGGTCTCCTGTGAAATGCGCTAATATTACACTTCCCTTATGAACGTGCGAAACAAATGTTCTGATCCAATTATTTTTTCAGGATTAAAAGCAGCATATTTGTTGATCTAGATTCTAGAGTAACTACTGCCATATTAGATAAACATTCCTTTGCCAAATAATTTAATATACTCGGTAAAATCGTTAGATTAATTAAAAGTAGAAAACTTATTAATTATTTTTCTCTTTTTATTCAACTTGTCAACAATTATTAACTTTGTACGTCTCTAAGCATATTTTCTTTATCCTGATCAGCGTGGAATTGTATAAAAGTGTAACCGTTTAACAAAGAAATAAGAGACGTCTTGTGGAATTCCTGTGGCGCCGCGATATAAAAATACATCAAAGACAAAGATCGTGGGAATTCTGTAATTGAAGTGGCTATTACCTCGTCAAATACCTTTTATTTCAGCAACAGACAATTAAATTCTTACATTTTATTGGGTTTTCATAGTTTAATTTTATTTCTATGGCAATAACGTGCTTTTGTTTCAAATTCTCGTAAAATATTGTAATATAAAGACTCAAAAGTTTAATTTTGAATTCGTTGAGAAGGCCATAATATCTATCATTGTTCTGTAATTCAATTTCTATTTCTGAAGGTCTCCGCTCCTCAATTAAGAAACCTTGCTAGAAATACTCACATTAATAATATTTTAGCAAGAACGAGATAAAATATGAATATGAATGATACTTGTTAGGAGCCTATGAGGAAGGAATAAATTGAAATATAAGAAATATTTATGGGGTCGTTTGGTAACCGCTTCGTACTGGTTCCCACCGGTTCGCGCCGGTTTGTGGCGGTTCAGGGCGGTTCGCGCTGGTTATTACTGGTTCTTTATGTACCGGGTCATTAGGGGCGCGTAAATGAATTATTCCAATGGAGGGTAGTTTAAAAATGTTTCAGGATATTGAGGAAATGACTCGCGCTTTATAATTAAGGAAATATAAAGCGGCCAACAAATACGAGTTTTATTTGGAAGCTTCATTTTAGGTTTCGTAAAAAATTCTTTTGTTTCAGTTGACTTTCTTTCGAAATAAATAATTAAATAAGACTTATGTTGTAATTGTGTGTTTGTTGATGTAAAAATATTAGTTTAATGTTCCATAACTTTAGATTTTTATTATTATTAAATTGTTTAATATGTTAGAATTTAACTTTTACACTGTCTATCAATCAAAAATACCTTTATTATTTTAATACTCATAGTTTATAGCAAATTCTCAAAACCCAAATTACCTAACTTGTCACTTCAGTCTAACTTTTATTATGAACTTCTATTGCTCATCTCGTGATTCGGGCCATAGATTGAGCATCTGATGTTGATTTGTAACAAAAAATAGTTCGTAAAGGAACAATATTAATCTCGAATCCTTTGATGAGATCCAGACGATGTATTGACGGAGTTCTATAGAATATCAAAGATTGAAAATTTACGGTAGATTGTTTTTATATTAAAAGTTTATTGAAAACTTCCGAGTTTGAATATAAGTTATCTCCTTTCTTTCAAACCATCTCCTATACGTCTTTCTGAAACATAAGTGAAAACATTCTTTAGAAATAAAAGTTTCCTAAAGTATAAATAAATTATTTTCTTATACATCTTTTTCTTTTTTCAGTTTTCAACTAGACCGCATCGTCGATTGAACTGACTTGACTTTTGTGGTGAAAAATAATCTATCAGTGTTGTATCAGTAAACTTTCCTATTTAAGGGCCGGCAACTCACCTGCAGCTCTTCTATTATGGCGAATGTCTATAGGCGATGGTAGTTGATTTCCATTAGGTGACTCGTTTGCTCATTTTCCCCTTATATTATAAAAAAAATAGAAATTGCCAAACTAAATAATATAGTGCGGCTATCTTGATACCAGCAGTCGGTGATCATTGTTTTTTATACAAACCTTATCAGCTGTTCAATTTATATAAATGAAATGAAATGAAATATATTTATTGCAAGAATGTAGTGCATAACATGACCTATGTTTATTTATTCAAGTTATAAAATATTGTTCTAAACATTCTGCCATCCAGGTGGCGTGCAAAAGTCAAAGTAAACATAAAAATATAATTGAAACTTAATTTATAGAATTACAAAATTAGAATCTATTACAAAACAAAGTCCATAATTATTAAATTAGTTTTACAATATCCATTAAAAGTCAATATAAGTACAATTCATAAGAAATAAGTAAAATAGTATTGTGTCAAAATGTCAAAGTTACAGTAATAAATTCAATTAATTAAAATAATGATAAAGCTATTTTCAATTATAACTCATGGGGCAGCAACGTACGGTTTTGGCTGGCTTTCCTCTTCTTCGAAGTTTTGAGCTGAGGTTTTTTCGTATAATAATTGTCCGAACGTATATTTCTCGAATTAGCGCTTATCTGCGCTGCCGGCCGGCCGGCTTCATAGACAGTATAACGAATAACGAATGAAATATGAATTTTTGAAAATTTCACTAGTCACTTTTCACAAACGTCAATGTCAAATGTCATTGTCCATAGATAATTGTTACACAGATTATTTACGAAAATTAAAAAGTTAATTAAAGGCACAAAACTGTCCGTGTACTGTCGCTGCTGGGCCGCGACATACCGCCCGCCTTGGAAACACCGGCTTCCAACATCAGGACTCGTTGTCCGGCGCCTGCAGTGGCAAAGGGCAGATCTTGGAGAAAGCCCTCCTCGTTGTTCCATTTGCAGTCCGAATGTCCGCTACACGTGAGACGCCATCGGTACCTGGATAGGTGCGGATAATGCGTCCCAGACACCATTTAAGTGGAGGTAGATTCCCATCCTTGATGAGGACGAGACGACCATGGTCTATGTCGTCCTGATTCGCCTTCCACTTGGTTCTTTGTTGAAGCTCCCCGATGTACTCCATGGACCACCTTCGCCAGAACTGCTGCCGCAACTGCTCCACGCGCCGGTATCGGTTGATCGTCAGGCCTGCAGCATCAGAAGAAGTCTCGCTTGGCAGCGAAGTTAGCGGTCGGCCAATAAGGAAATGACCAGGAGTAAGAGGGGAGAGGTCGGTAGGGTCAGTGGATAAAGGTGATAGAGGACGAGAGTTTAATATGGATTCTATTTGAATTAAAACCGTACTCATTTCCTCGTAGGTTAATTTAGCATTTCCTACTATACGTTTAAGATGATGCTTACACGACTTTACACCACTCTCCCATAGACCTCCAAAGTGCGGCGCATACGGTGGAATAAAATTAAAATTAATGCCTTCAGATGAAGCAAAATCGTTTATCGTTTGTAAATTTTCGGTTACTAAATTTTGAATTTCCTTTTCAGCACCAACAAAATTTCTACCATTGTCAGAATACATGGCTACCGGTTTTCCACGTCTACCAATAAAACGTTTCAATGCCAAAATATAATCATCCGTAGAGAGACTTGTGACTAGCTCAATATGTACAGCTTTGGTTATAAAGCAAACAAATAAACAAATATACGATTTAATTTCCCTAGCACCTCTTCCCCTACGATTCAAAATCATGATAGGGCCAGAATAGTCAACACCGGACCTCTCAAATGGAAATCCTACATCAAGCCGTTCAGATGGTAAATTTCCCATAATGGGTTTGGGTACTTTGCTATTAAACCGAAAGCATGTAACGCATTGACGCACTAGTTTCCTCACTAGACCCCTTGCACCTAATATCCACCAGGTCTCGCGCAAAGTGGATAGAATGAGCTGAGGTCCAGCATGAAGCAACCTTTTGTGCTCATGGTTAACGAGTAAGGTAGACATCCAGTGCCGACTACACAACAAGAACGGATGCTTTTTATTGAAATCAAAATTAGTTGCGTTATGGAGTCTGCCACCGACTCTTATTAACTTGTTATCATCCAAGAAAACGTTTAATCCGGTCAGACGATTTAAATCCTTCACATTACATGTAGAAATTCGCTTATTATTTGTTAAATTATTATAAATTGTAGGAAAAGATTGTATTTGTGCAAAGCGAATCAACACATGTTGTGATTTTTCCAACTCGGATACTGTTAATGAACCTGTCTGTTTCGTTTTACAGATATTGGTAGTTCTACTTATGTTATTTATGAATCGAAGAACGTATGCCCATACACGTTTAAGTTTAGTGAACGAAGAATATCTCTTAAATTCTATAAAATCAAAGGTTTCGACACTGTTAAAAGTATTTACCAGATTAGGTTTTAACTCGGGTAAATTTTCAAAATTAGTTAAATTGGTTTCATCCAACGAGTTAAAGTTATCATGAAATTTTAGAAAGGATGGACCGCTCCACCAGAGGTCGCTGGTTATCAATGAATCAAACGCTAAACCTCTAGACAACGCATCAGCTGGGTTGTTCTCACTGGATACATGCAACCACCTGGAGTCGCCAGTTAACTCATTGATTTCAACTACACGATTTTGCACGAATGTCTTTAGTAGGTGTGGCGACATCCTGATCCAACCCATGACTATGGTTGAATCGGTCCAAAATACAACCTTAGAAAACTTTAAACGAACAGCATCAATTATTTTTTTATATAATCTTGCGCCTATTAAGGCCCCACAAAGTTCCAACCTCGGAATGCTAATTGACTTTAGCGGGGCAACTTTGCTCTTTGCACATAATAACTTTACAATAATTTCTGAATCATCATTAAAAGTACGAACATATGCACATGCGCCATACGCGTTTTGTGACGCATCTGTAAATATATGTAATTCTTTGTGTCGCATGTAATCACTCATTACATAACGAGGAATTTTAAGGTCATTTAAACGTGTTAAAGTTAGTACAAATTTGCTCCAAGCAAGCTCTATTTCGTGGGATACTGGAGTATCCCAATCCAGATTACTTAGCCATAATTTTTGAAGTAAAATTTTTGATATAATTACGGTGGGCGATAGCAAACCCAATGGATCATAAATCTGTGAAATAACAGATAAAATTGATCGTTTAGTTAATTTATGCGTATTTTCATACTCGTTTATTTTTGTAGTGTAATATAGGTCGTCATTTTCACTATGCCAACCTATACCTAAAGTTTTATTCTGCGTATACTCATCGACAAACTGTTGAATAGCCGGAGCCTGTGCAATTTCCGAACTAAATACCCATTTACGAAGAACGAAACAGCCCGAACGCAAAACTGATGACACCTTCTCACAGATGGATACCAGCTGCTGATGATCATCATCACCTGTTATTAAATCGTCAACGAACAAATCTTCGGCTATGACGCGAGATGTGATGACGTCATCGCAGTCAAGTGCGAGTTGACGAATACAGCGCATACTTAAATAGGGCGCAGAAGCAGTGCCATAGGTTACAGTATTAAGTTGAAATATACCTAAAGGCTCTGCCGGACTGTCACGCCAAAGAATATATTGCAGTGACCTTTGATCTTCACCTATAAATATTTGTCTAAACATCTTCTCCACATCAGCTACTGCTACATGTCTATAACGCCTAAACCGTAAAAGTATAGAAAAGATGTCATTCTGTAAAGCAGGCCCTGGGTATTGTATGTCATTAAGCGATTTAGATGAACTAGACTTGGCACTCGCGTCGAAAACTACTCGCAATTTAGTTGTTGAACTGTGTTCTTTAAAAACGCCATGATGTGGAAGAAAGAAATTAGGATTTTCAACCTTATGCACACGAGTCATATGGCCTAAAGCTTCATATTCGTTCATAAAATCACGATACAGACGTTTCAATTCCGGTGAGCGCTCAAGTTTGCGTTCTAATGATAAAAACCTATTCTTTGCAGAGCTATATGAGTCACCTAACACATCAGCTGATTCCTTCAAGGGAATGCACACTGTAAATCTACCATCAATATCACGTTTAGTTGTATTTTTAAATAGATCCTCGCATATTTTCTCATCTGCAGTGAGGGGATTAGGTATTTGAGAAACATTTTCTAATTCCCAGAATCGTTTCAAGTTATCGTTTAAAGTTTGATTGAAATTACAATGAACTTGATTGGAAAAATTATCATCCTTCCAATCTGACGTATAAAGCGGGCCACATAATAACCATCCTAATTTCGAATTTTGGAGATAGGGTCCCTTATCTAATCGAATTCTATTGTCGTTTAGTAATAAGTCCCAGAATAAATCTGCACCAATTAATAAATCAATACTAGAAGAAATATTGTAAGTTGGGTCAGCGAGACGAATATTCTTGGGTAAACATATAAATTTATTATCAATGTTTGTCGTAGGCAAACTTGATGTAATGTGTTTCAAGATGTAACACTGAACTCTTGTACTATAATCGTTTAATTTAGAACGTATTGTTATTTCACACGATTTGTTAGATTGTGTGGTAGACATACCAACACCCGAAATAAGTATAGTGGACTGTATTGGTTCCGTATTCAAACGTATAAATAATTTTTCAGATATAAAACTATGTTGACTGCCATTGTCTAACAGCGCACGGGCAGTGAAGGTACGTTTATTCTTATCTACTATATCCACCAGTGCTGTGCATAACAATACCGGTTGCAAAGCATGTTCTTGTGGAAGCGCGTAGCAAGCAGACGAAGAATGAAGTGCAGTCGACGGGTTGACCACCGCTTCATGATCACGAATTCCCCTGTATTCAGACGACTGTCTGCTTTTTTCGACTAAATTTGAATTATTATTCACATGTAATAAAGTATTATGTTTGGCTCGACATTGTTTGCATGGCCCAAACAAGCATTCTGATGCAGAATGACTGGCACTACGTAAGCAATTACTACAAAATTTATTATCCTCAACTAATTTTAATCTATCCTTAATGGACAGATTCAAAAACTTATAACACATAAAAAGAGGATGAACACCACCACATAAGACACAAGTATTATCTTGTGACATTCGTTTACCTTTCGAATTATTAAATTTATTTAAATTGGTAGATGTATAAGCGTGTCCTACAACATGACTTGTTTGTTTACGAGGTGGTTGTGAGTGTTTCACTTCATTTAACAATGGTTTGGGTTGAGGTAACTTACTTTGATTAGAACTAATCATTTCTAAAGTGTTTGATTTGTTTCTCAAAAAAGAAAGTAAATCTTGTAAAGTGAGTTGCTTCTTTGAATCAAGAAGTGACCCTTTACAATTTTCCCATTCCCGCTCTGTAGATGCATCTAATTTAGATACAATTAGGTATATAATTATGGTGTCCCAGTACTTTGTGGGCTCATTTAGCGACTGTAAGGCACGGAGATTTCTAGTTGTGGTATCGATTAATAAACGCATATGAATATGAGATTCCTGCCGGAGTGGTGGTATCGAGAACAAGGACTTTAAATGATTATGAACAAGAAGCCGTGTATTATGAAATCTATTATGAAGTAAATCCCAAGCATGAGTGTAGTTACTCGCTGTAAACTCCAGCGCACTTATAACTTGTAATGCACAACCACTTAGTGAAGCTTTTAAATAATGAAATTTCTGAATCTCGTCTAGATCTGAACGATTGTGTATCATTGTAATATAAGAATTCCTATATTCCAGCCACTGGTCATATGAACCATCAAAGCTTGGCAACTTTATATCGGGTAGTTTTACATTTGACTGGGCTGTTGAACTATTATTACACTTCAAATCTTGCACGTTACTTTCTATTAAACTCTCTGCTGTGGCTAAAATATTAAAATACAATGACTCAAAAGATTCTATATACTCAAGGTTCGCTGTGTATTCTGACTCGGGTAAAATGAGCTCAATTTGATTTTGAATACTATTAAACACTTTAAAATGCTCTTGGGCTGCCTGCATCCTAAATTTAACTTCCTTAATTTGAATTTGAGAAACGGAATCCTGGAGTAAGGAATCTAAATATTTCTTAAACTGAGTTATACGACCTTTCACATTGCCACGTTGCCTTTTAAGTTCCGCGTAATCTTTTTGGCGGATTGCCGCGGGGGAAATTGATCTAGTCACTGATATTTTGTCCTCGGTAGACATTTTGGAGGTCTACGTGTAAGAATAAGTGTAAAGTACTCACGTTTAAAGCGAAGCCTTTGTCCGGCACGAATCACGATTAAAAAGCCGCTGGCCTGAAATGCAAATGGTACGAATTTAAAGCAAAATATGTTTAACGGGACGGGATTTGAAAGGAATAAGACCAGACCGTATAACCGAAGAAGTAGCTGCGACGATTTTTTGAAGCCTTGACGACGACGTGGTGGGACTCCCGATGCCGTTGAATCCGCTCGAAGTTGACCAGAATATGGGGCAGCAACGTACGGTTTTGGCTGGCTTTCCTCTTCTTCGAAGTTTTGAGCTGAGGTTTTTTCGTATAATAATTGTCCGAACGTATATTTCTCGAATTAGCGCTTATCTGCGCTGCCGGCCGGCCGGCTTCGTAGACAGTATAACGAATAACGAATGAAATATGAATTTTTGAAAATTTCACTAGTCACTTTTCACAAACGTCAATGTCAAATGTCATTGTCCATAGATAATTGTTACACAGATTATTTACGAAAATTAAAAAGTTAATTAAAGGCACAAAACTGTCCGTGTACTGTCGCTGCTGGGCCGCGACAACTCATTTATTCTTGGATACTATAAAAACTTTTTTCTGCTAACCACTTTGTAATTTCTCTTTTGAAGACTAGGTCAATAAGGTCTTTAAAATGGTTTAGCAATTTATTATATATTTTGATGGCATTAAAGTACACATTTCGTTTAAAATTATCAAGTCTACACTGGGGCATATATAATTTAAATTTATTTCTTGGTAGGGCGGTTCTTCCATATTTTGCATTTGCACTTAGTATGAAGTATTCTGGATGCTGTTTCACAAATACATTAATATCTCTTAAATACATACAAGGCAATTTTTTTTATGCAATAAGGGGGCAAACGAGCAAACGGGTCACCTGATGGAAAGCAACTTCCGTCGCCCATGGACGCTCGCAGCATCAGAAGAGCTGCAGGTGCGTTGCTGGCCTTTTAAGGGGTAATAGGGGAGGGTGGGGAAGGAAATAGGGAAAAGTAGGGGTGGGATAAGGGTAGGGGATTGGGCCTCCGGTAAACTCACTCACTCGGCGAAACACAGCGCAAGCGCTGTTTTCTGTGAGGACGTGGTATCCGGTCGAGCCGGCCCATTCGTGCCGAAGCATGGCTCTCCCACGTCTGAAATGGTAAAATGTGAAATTTTTCAAATAATGGTTTACAGCTATCCAGTGACCACGCTCCACATATTGCTCTAACGCACTTTTTTTGTACTCTAAAAGCTCTTTCAACTTCAACTGAGTTGCCCCACACACAGACCGTATGAAAGTACAGAGGATACATAAGCATGGTAGGCATTTAGAACTGCTTCAACCAATACCAGAATTCGTAATTTTTTTATTGCGTAGACAAATTTTTCTAATTTACTACATACATGTTCTACGTGTAATTTCCAGTCGCAGCGATTATCAATGATTAGTCCTAAAAATTTTGTGTTATTTACTATGTCAATGTTTGTATTATTATATTGTATGTCAAGATTGATTTTTTGTGTTTTAGAGTGTCCGAATTGTATAATTTTTGTCTTATTTAGATTTACTTTTAAGTTATTGTTTACAAGCCATTTTAATATTTTCTCAAGTATGTTTTTTATTAAGTTTTGAAATAATTGATTATTTTTACATTTAAATGCCAAAGTTGTGTCATCTGCAAATAATACTGTTTTATGATCAATAGCATTGGAAAGGTCATTGATATAAAGTAAAAACATAAAAGGGCCTAGGATACTTCCCTGAGGAACGCCAAACGCATTAATTAAAAATTTTGATCTGATAACTCTTTTGAGACCATTTTTTAATCTGGATATTACTACACATTGTAGACGATTGGATAAATAACTTTTAAGGCAACTATTTGCGTTACCACGTATACCGTAACTTTCAAGCTCGTAATGAAGCAGTTTGTAATCTATAAAGTCGAATGCTTTAGTCATGTCCAGGAAAATGGCTGCTACAAGATTCCTGTTATTGATCGACTCAGTAATATATTTAATGAGATCAAAGCACGCTAATGTGGTATTGCTGTTCTTTTTAATGCCAAACTGTTCGCTTTTCAGTATTCCGTGATATATGTCAAAATCATATAATCTTTTTAGTACTTATAGTTTTTTCAAAAACTTTGACAATACCGGTATCAATGAGATAGGACGGTAATTATTATTCATATCAGTAGTATCTCTCTTTTTAAATAGCGGTTTAATAATAGATTTCTTTAGTAATTCTGGAAAGTTGCCTTCCTCAAATGATAAGTTTATTAAGAAACTTAGTGGTTATAAAATAATTGCAATAAAATAAATTAATAAAAGTGGAAAAAGTGTATAAAAAGTGTAAGATACTCGTATTACTGTGAAACTTAGAGGTTGGCTTATATGTTTGGCGCATGCCTTTATTATTTTAGTTTTAAGATCATCAAATCCTACTGCATTTGTGTTATTTAAGGTTTTCATAATTACTATTTACTTCGTATTGGTCTGTTGGTTTTAAAAATATAGTATTCGGGTTATTATTTGTTAAAGTCGAATTAATTTATTTCTTATCAAAGTCAATTTTATTTCTATTTGTCAATTGTATATAGTAATTGTTGAATGATTCACTAATGTCATTGGGTTCTGATAATTCCATATTATTATTTAAGATTATATCAATGTCTTTATGTCACCTATATTTTTATTTATAATACATTGCATGCATGCATGCATGCTGTGCCTTGTTGGTAAACAGATTAAAAGACGTCTGATCTTCTGTTAAGTTTTTATTCCATTTTCTTTAATAGGTTCAAACTCTAAGTGATGCTTCTAACGGTTTAGTTAAATATTTGTGCAAAAATTGACTACTGGATCTCGCAGATCTTATATATAAAATTCTCGTGTCACAATGTTAGTCTTCGTACTCCTCCGAAACGGCTTTACTGAGTTTTACCAAATTTTATATGCATATTAGTTGGTCTGAGAATCGGCTACTGGGTACTTTTTATATTGATAAGTGCATTTGTTGAATAAATAATAGTAAATTATTACAACTCGAGACTGACTAGCGACCATTGTTTGTGCGACGGGATAGCGATGGACGTTGCCATGGTGACATACTTATTTAGTCACTTCAATATTTAATAATTAATAAATAATAAATAATTAATAAATAATATGGGCGAAAATCGAAATACTTTATATGGCAAATCAACGTCTGCCGGGACTAGGAGCTAGTTTTTACATAAAACAGCTGTTTTATTGCGTTTTGTTTTCTATAAAACACATAATATTACCGACATGAAATTTAGATATTGATGAACATTTATTAACATAAAACTGATCAACTATTACTCAAAAGAATTTTCATTGTAGTTCTTTAATTTTTAGACTTTCTGTAATTTTTAATTTAGGGTAAACGGAAATCTTCTGATGACTATATTTATTCAAAATAATTGTATCAATCATACCCATTTTCATAACTCTAAAAGGATCTTTATGTCAATGACTATAAGCACCATAGAAAGTAGCTCTGAACGGTGTTTACTTCAGTAGCAGAACTTGACCTTTCTATAATACCTGGGAGGTAGGTACTAGGTATGTAGGTTGCATGCAAGTGTCTCGCTGAACAAAGCCTCCCTCGACAGCCCTCCGCCGGTCTAATTGCCGGGACCGCGGTCTGCGCAGACTGACCACTTACGATTCTGTTGCAGACAATAACTCATTTAACGCTGGCTAAGGCTGCGTTTTCAGTCAGAGATGTGTTGTGTTGCGATTATTACTCTATAACGTTGTTTTTGCCAAAATCGTTGCTGACAGCGTTTCCCGCCGGCTTATTTATTCAGGGACTAGATAGATAGAACTTTTCATAAAACTTGACAATATTTTTTTTATTTTGCACAGATTGTAAAGCATACAAAATATCGCTTTAAATAACTACAAATATCTAATTCGTATTTATTAATACAAAAAGTCGCCGGTCTGCGCGCACCACTTACAATATTTACGCGCTCGAGGATTACGCGGCGAGTGGATATTTTTTCAGCTCTATCATTAGTATGTGTCGGATTTGTCTGTAACGCTATAACTTTATACAATAATACTCTTTTCTGTGCTCTGATTGTTTTTGTTCTCAGCAATTTTGAAAAAAAAGACAAAAACATCGTTAAAATGAATATTCTTATTTAAAAATAAATTATTCATATTATGTACACTTAACAATTAATTTGTGGGAATAAGACGTGGAGGCCAAAGGAAGATCTTCCGAGCGAGGTGGTATGCCCGGTTAGGCCGATAATGTGTAACATTTTTTACAAGAGCTATGAGGTCCCTACAAAGCTATAATTGTCAATCAAAGCCATAGAAAACCCGCCATAAACGGGACACACGCGATTGAAAGTGATTAAAACGATTGCTCCCGAAATTGCCGATCAAACTCGTGATAGATCGAATGCGATACATCACTCGTCACATAAATTAAAACAATAAAAACCCCTTTGACTTGCTACAGTTGGGTACAAAAAAAAGACTAGTATCCTAATTCTACCATTCCAATGCATATACGTTTCTAGTTTGATCCAGCATGTTTTTAATCAAAGTACAATATTATGGTAATCTTATCTCGTTTGGTATTTCAAGAGAATACCATTTTGTTTGATATGAAACAGATAGATTGAATAGAAACAAAGTAATATTTATGGACGCTTCACACCACGTCAGTCTGTCCCCTTGCTGCAGGACTTGTGTTACGGGTACCAGACAACGGAAATATATTTAATACTTTTATACTATACGTCATATATTTAAGATTTTTATTATATTATGATACACATATTACACATCTATGACCCAGGAACTTTACAAAACTTTTTGTTCCATCGTCGGTGGGATTCGAACCCGAAACCGCCGGCTTGAGCTACCAACAGCCCACCAACTGAGCCACAGAGGTCGCCATCGTGGCGTTAATGTTGAATTGAAAATTAGAGAATTGGGGTAAAATTCTGTCTTGGATTTTTTTGATTTTCGTATTTTTTTTAAATACAATCGCCTTAGCGGTTTCAGCGTGACAGACTGGCATATGCACTTTCGTATTTAGTAATACTTATATTTTTGCAGTATAATAAAAATGTTTAAAGACCAAAGCGCAGTAAAGCTGTAAAGTTTTTAATAAATATACAAGCGAATACTTGCCAACTCAAGTTTTAATGTTTCGCAAACTTTGAGAAACTCCTCAAGTGTATATTTATGTGGGTAGTACGAGAATTAAAACAATTTTTTGTACGAAGTTTGTATGTGCAGACGTGTGGAAGTTTTAAGGGTGCATGATATCCTCCGGCTGGCCGACAGTTTTGTTCCATTATAGTGTATTCACTCTCTATCTGTACTGAATACAGCTATGAAATAGTTTTTTTTATACCCATTACCGTGTTTGTCTCGAATAGAGTGTCTATACTTATATTTCAATTATACTTATTTATATAACTATAATAATATTAACACATTGACAGATTAATTTGGTTGAATAAAGGAGGTTTTAAAATTCAGTGTCATCAAAATTAGAGCCTTATTCAGATCACAATGGATACTCGTATTTGCAATGTCTTTTGGAATCTTTAAGTTGTTTTGATAGATCGTCTTCTATTATCATGAAAAAATGAAGAATACCAAGGTACCTTTACAACGTACTTGTACTATAAAATAGTATTTCTATATGCTATAACCCTGGCCCACTGGCAGTAATAAAAACTTGGCAACATTGTCATACAATAACTGTATAATTTAATATTACCTTCGGGATATCTTTTCAGTTATATGTCACAGTTAGTGCCTGTATTAAGTTGAGGATACAGAGTTAAGAAACGTGAAGATAAACTCCTAATACTATATTTTAATACACTAAAACATACGTCTTTATGAACGTCAGTTTAGAACACGTAAAACAGACTACATGATAGGCTACATTTATCTCGAAAAAATGATTGATTTCTATAATATGGAGTATTCTAGTTACGACTAAAATTTTGTAGATAAATGTATAAAATTTCCTAGATAAACAAGTTGAACTGCAGCACTCAGAGACTTATCGTATACATTACATTATCTGTCAAACTCGTCATTTACTCGTAATTACAGTTAAGTAATTCATATTGTTCTCTGAGTGCGATAGTAAACGTAAGATTTATTAGATGAAGGTTTCATTGATTGTATCCATACTAATATTATAAATGCGAATGTGTGTCTGTCTGTCTGTTTGTCTATCTGTCTGTCTATCTGTCTGTCTGTCTGTTACCTCTTCACATCCAAACCGCTTAACCGATTTTGCTAAAATTTGGTATGCAGATACTTTGAGTCCCGGGAAAGGACATAGGATAGTTTTTATCCCGGAAAAATGTACAGTTTCCGCGCGATAAACGAATTTTGGCGCAACTTGCGGGCGTCATCTAGTATTTTATATAATCTTCACAATATACTTGACATATCTACACGTTGCTAACTCTACACTAAACTTGTGAAAGTTCACAAGTTATTGTCGAAGTTGACAAGAAGTGAAGGGCTCCTGCTGGGCTCGTTACCACCTGACCCGCCCTAGCCTGCGTGACCCTACGACACCCTGTAACCCTGTAGCTCCGAGTATTGGAGGTGATGAGGCTTTGCTGACCCTTAATTTCAGTTTAATTAATAAGGTATATTTTGATGAAAAATTTCGAGTCTAATTATAGGGGACTTGTGTATTTTTTTTTATTTCTTCGGAAAACTTACAGCTAAATTATTACAAATTACTTACTAAATTATTATTACAAGCCATTTAAAAGCTTTCGCAAATAGTTAACAATTAGAGTGTAAAAAAATTAAGAACTAATTAATAATATTTAATTAATTAAAAAGAGCAATCACTAATTAAGCAAATTAAAACTAGGTTGTTAATATTAGTGTGAGATTTTATTATTGTGTTATTGAACTTAGTTTATGGTTATCAATAGGCAAAACTAAACTAGACTAGTATCTACTTCAAAAAATGAGCTAGTTATCGACTAGGACGGCGGCTTTGTTGAAAAAACATCAAAGGAAGGGTTTGTTCTCAAAAATTAATTTAGTTGAGAACTAGCCCTTAATAAGAAAGAATTACTGCGGTAATAAGTATTAACGGTAGGTACACTCGGGGAAGTTGATTCCTATGCAATTGACAGACCAACGTTATTTGGTCGAATATGTCAATTCAATGTTAATTGTGATCTGTCGGCTGGGTTTGAAGTAACGCAACCAAACTACTTAGGTCCCCGATTTGCATAGGAATCAACTTCTCTGATAGTACATCTATTGGAACGAAATTTCTAAATATGAAAAAATGAAAATGAAAATGAAAAATATTTATTGTTCTCACCACAAACACATAGTATTATTACAAATAAATGATAAAGTACAATTAACTATTTTGTGGGAGACTGGTTCCTAAGCTAGGGCATAGCCTGTATTTCAGGACACCAGACCTCCATCTTAAATTACTTACAAAAAACAAATTACACAATTTGGAATCGAGTACATTTCATATTAAAGTTAGTTATTACGAGCTATTAAGTAGTGTGTGTGTGTGAGTGTGTGTGTGTGTGTGTGTATGTGTGTGTGTATGCGTGTGTGTGTGTTTGTGTGTGTGTGTGTGTGTGTGTGTTAAAAACACATTACCATTCTCGTCTTTTTTTTTATTGAATAAGTGGGCAAACGAGCAAACGGGTCACCTGATGGTAAGCAACTACCGTCGCCCATGGACACTCGCAACATCAGAAGAGCTGCAGGTGCGTTGCCGACCTTTTAAGAGGGAATACGCTCTTTTCTTGAAGGTTTGCAGGTCGTATAGGTCCGGAAAAACTGCTGGTGACAGTTCGTTCCAGAGTTTTACAGTGCGCGGCAGAAAGTTACGCGAAAAACGCACTGTGGAAGACTGCCACTCATCAAGGTGATGAGGATGGTATGTTTTTCGCGTGGGTCGATGGCGAAAAGTTGCAGGTGGTATGATTCCGAACAATTCCTCAGAGCACTCGCCGTGATACAACCGATAGAGGATGCAGAGTGAAGCTACATCTCGGCGTAATTCCAAGGGGTCCAAGCTGTTTGAAACATTATGGCAGTCAACAATTCGAGCGGCCCTTCGTTGGATACGATCCAGAGGGAGCAGTTGGTATTTTGGCGCCCCTTCCCAGAGATGAGAACAATATTCCATATGAGGCCGAACCTGCGCCTTGTAGAGTTGTAGGCGTTGGTCCGGACTGAACTGTCTCGCTCTGTTAAGAACACCAAGCTTCTTCGAGGCTAATTTGGCCCTACCCTCTAGATGGTATCGGAACTGCTAAACGGGAATGGTTATGAGTTAGTAGAATATAGTAGTATAGTGGTTATTTGCTTTGAATTTATAATAATTCTTATCGTTACAGACTTTATACTATGTTATATTTTTTCCCGTTACGTTACGTCGCTACTCGCAGTAAAAAAGTTATCACTACGAGTGTTACTATGCAACACAAATTTTAGTCAATTCCTTTACATGCCGAGACATCGCATCCACGTCACTTCCATAAATGATTTTCTGCTATAAAAGGGTGTTACTTATTAGTTATTAATATCTTACGGCATATGCTGACACTCCAACATGTAATGACGGACAACGGGGGAAGTAACAACCACAAATCACAAATATCGGTCGCTAGGGTGGAGAAAAGTCGATTACTTTTTCTAAACATTTTAGGCATTAAGAAAAATATCGAGATTTGGCTTAAAATTTTAAAGTGAGGTTTGTTATTTTTAAAAGCATTTTAGGGCGTGAAAATTAATTTCAGTTGTTGTGACATAACTCACAGCATTTGTATATAATCAGTTTAGTATGAGTACCTTAGTCAAGTAGTCTTATGTTATACTAACGATGAATCTCAAGAGTGGCCAAAAATACTGTGCATTTTACTATTTGATAAATGCAGTTCCCCTCTAGAATAATATATAATAGAAACATTCTAAGTGACAAACATCCAAAAAAATATTGACTTAAGTTTTTTGCAACTTGACCCTTGATAATATTATAGACTTTATTTCTTATTAAATTACATAGACTGTTTATCGTTCCATTTGGCCCATCCCTATTCGAGTAGTAGGGAGAGGAGAGTGGGCACAGTTGTACACCTCCGTTATTACGTGGAGGGCCCTCGTGCGCCCGCGATTATACTCTTGTCACGGAGGAGACGCGGCACCCCGGTTAGAGTCGCGGGGAGAAACGACAGCGCGACTTTTAGTCGCCAGGAGAACGGGTATCTCCACTTTTAGTCGCAAGGGTGTGGTGTGTGATATTTCGTTTTATGGGATCAGCTTACATTGCAACATGACGAACGTGACATTTTTGATATGGAGTCCTTCAAAAATGATCTTTATTTGCTACACAATTTTGATACGCATCGAATTGACAGTCATGCAGTCCACAGTGTAGGGTTAGGGAATTTACCATAATATTTAAATGGCTCATTTAAAATGCATAACATTACCTGGTTACGCTATAACCTATATTACGTATAAGTCTTTGTGTAAACCTTTGAATTTTGATCCTTGTCGTGACTTTTGTGAAGACACTGTATTCCGACTTTAAGTCGTGACGACATGGGTACTCCGGCTTTAAGTCGCGGGGGAGACTGGGCACTCAGTCATTTACTCGTTGCAAGTCTTGACATCTTCCCTTTGTTTCTCTGTAAAGTTCAAAGACATTAAATGTACCACCATCAACCCTACCCTGCTAAAAGCCGGGGAAAAAAATAATAAAAAAAAAAATTACTACAAAAGCTTATAAGCCAAACTTCAAAAACTAATCCCAATGACATTACAGAATTCCAATCCATCAAAATGGAAAATTAAAAATTCACATCAACTAATTTAGCAACGTGAAAAGTGGCGTTAAAGTGTGAAATATCAAAGCAAACTTGTTTATTGCGATCAGCCATTCCCCTTGATCGCGCGGAGCGACATGAACCTGCTTTTTTCATAAAAATGTAGCAGGAATTCAAATTGAAATGTCATAGCGTGTACTCGAGCTGCTGCCGCTGCAATCGAAAACCACTCCTATTGATTAAAGGCTAAGGTTCATTCCGATCGGGGGTAGTTTTATTCGTATTAGCGCGTTCGTGCAGTGTATAATCGCTTTTTAATGAAAAGATTAGCGTTGGCCGTTGTCGCGGAACCCGGAAGCGGCGGATTTTAAGCGCGTGCTGCGACACGGATTATGCATTGTCAGATTAAACATTTTATTGAATTCATTCCGATTGGGTTCAACTGACAAACAACTAGATACCCTGTGCGGTATGTCATACTAATGCTAAGTACTCATCTCAATAGTTTTACTCCAAATCGAAGGAAATGACATATACATTTTGGCATATTTAATTCCATCCAGCCGGCTCGAAGCGAGCCTTCGAGCTGTCAGTTTTGGCGGTCCACACGGTAGTTATTGCTCGATTTGGAGTAAAACTATCGAGCAAAACCGTATGTCAGTACTTAGCAATAGAGAAACCACGTTGCTCCGTTGCGGCATCGCAGCGTCAAGACATGCAGCATTTTTTCATTGTACCATGAGCCATATTTATGTGTTACGTCGTTGGACGCTATGTTGCAAGTTGAAGAAACGAAGCATCATTGTAGCTATGGCCGAAGCGTCATTCTAGCTATGGCAACGTGCATTTAGCCGATACTGTGGTGGCTACGCAGCATATCGCTTGGGTATTATTTTGGCACAAGCGTGGCTTGCTATCGACTGTGCTGTCAACGCAGCGCCGATGTGAAAATGTGTAATTTCGTTGCGACGACGCTGCCAACCTGTTTAGTCTTCTTTTACGGGCAACGCCTAGAAATACATTTAAATATTTAAAATTTTTATATCATGTGCTTAACAAGTCTCCCGTAAAACCTGAAAATTGTATGCCCTATGTCTAGGTCCCATCTGGCACTAGTTATTCACTGCGGCTGCTATCTACATCGCGATATCATTGCTAATCAAAGTGATTTAACGATTATTTAAGTGCATCAGATGAGTTGTTGTTTTCATATTATGAATATTTCTGACGTGGGAGAGCCATGCTTCGGCACGAATGGGCCGGCTCGACCGGAGAAATACCACGTCCTCACAGAAAACCGGCGTGAAACAGCGCTTGCGCTGTGTTTCGTCGAGTGAGTGAGTTTACCGGAGGCCCAATCCCCTACACTTTCCCTTCCCTACCCTTCCCTATTTCCTTCCCTACCCTCCCTTATTATCCCTTAAAATGCCGGCTACGCATCTGCAGCTCTTCTGATGCTGCGAGTGTCTATGGGCGACGGAAGTTGCTTTCCATCAGGTGACCCGTTTGCTCGTTTGCCCCCTTATTGCATTAAAAAAAATATATTATTTACGCAAAATGCAGTTAAAAAGATAAATTCTTTGAGATAAATTTTCAACATTCATACATTTTGAATGAGAAGGGTTTTTTCCCAGCAGTGCTACAGCATAGGCTAACTAAAAAAAAACTTCTGTTTTCTTAAAAAAAAACTGGGAAACTACTAAAATTTTTAAACAATAATAATTCTGATTTTTCACACAAATACACAGTGGACAGCAGTTTTTTGCAGCAACTATTTACTTTTTATTTCGAAAAATGTTCTATTCCAGCAGAATTTTATTTTTAACTACACAGGCGTAAATGCGAAAATACTTGTACACGTTTTTTTCTTTTAAAATACGAAAAAAACTATAATATCTTTACTCATGTACCATTTCATCTCGTGTAACTACTGTAACATCAATGTTTGTTCGTCTTTAAAATAAATGATGATAGTGCCTTCGGAAAGCCATTTCAACATTTAAACTAACGCGGGGCTGGCGTTCTTTTGTCCATTGTTTTGTTTTAAAAGGCTTAATTTCTTAATGGGAACTTATTTTTGTCATTTTGCGAGCAGCAGAAAGGGGTTCGAGCTTTGAAAAGCTCGGGCTGAAAGAAGCTTTTTCGTTTAAAGTTCTAGTTGGATATATTTTATTATTCTGCGTTTAAATGTAAAATAAGCCTCCCAGACAATTTTACTTCAATTATATTTTAGTACGGAATGAGATGCTACGTATAAGTATGTATTATGTTATTTTTAGTAGGTTTCCTACTTAAAGGATTTTTGCCCCAAAACCTCACAAACTTACTTTATCAATCGCTGTGAATTGTGTAACTATTTCTACTAATTACTCAAATTAGGTAGTTAGTTTTTTTTCATTTAATTTTTGTCGAAATTTTTGTCATTTAATTAAATTTTACTAGGTACCTCACTAAGTTGAAACACATAAAAAAACTAATAAAAAGTCTTGAAAAACATAATTCATTAATAGGTGCAATTTATAAGCAGCGCTTAATCGGCTAAGCGAGCGCTCCCCCTGCCGATGGAGACAAAGCCGTCAAGATCATTGACAGCCCTCCGACAATCCGCCGATTTTCTTAATTAAAAATGTCTCACTATTGAACAAAAGATGATTGGGATGAGGCTTCAGAGCTCACGACTGAGGGATACGATACGATTTTTTAGTTTATTTACGATTTTTTTTATACCTGGTGTAAGAAAACTAAGTGATAATACTTTTGACTTTGCTGTGAAAGTAGCAGCGCTGAAAGAGTAACTTTTTTCACCTTTGTATGGAAAAAACGTGACGCGGGGTCGCTTGGCCATTCAAATTACAAAACAAAAATTGCTCTTTCAGTGCTGCTACTTTCACAGCCACACATACACATTCTAAAATATTATCATCATGTTTTGTTACACCTTGTATATGTCGCAGCCAACTGGTTTAAATAGCCGTTCAATCAAACAGCTAGCCCTTTGACTGAACAACGCCATTCAGTCACAGGTCTAGCTTTTTAATTGAATATTTAAGTCGCTCAAAACGTTCAACACTACAGCTGATTCAAAAGCCGCCGTTTTATTGAGTTTGTTCAGCACTCACCACCGCGGCGCTAAGTGCGTTTTGTTTACAAAACGGCGTCAACTATGCCGCTATTTGTGATAAGAACTAAATATACGTAAATCTCCCAAGAAATTACAAAAAGTTTTCCTATTCTCTCAAATTACATAATTAACTAATGGGCACCTTAGTTAATTTGCTATTTAACCCGTTGGCTAAGTGTCGTCTAGCTGTAGTATTGAACGTTGCAGTCAAAAAGTCGGCTAAACGATGTATAGCCGTGTGATTGAATGGCGTTGTTCAATCAAAGGGCTAGCTGTTTGATTAAACGTATATTTTAACCAGTGGGCTGCAACATATAATATAATTAACGCTACTTAAGAATATCGTATCGTCGTATCGTGCAGTAATAAACGTCACGTCGTTTGTATGTATTTTTAATTAAAAGTGTGTCTATACAGTGACAGCACTGGAGGGTCTCGGCGGGGTTGTGGCTGTTCTTTGACTAATCTGTGCGGGATATTGTTTTATTGTACACAATCAGAAATACTGAATGATAAATCAGAATACATTTTTATAAGGAATCGTTGCGACGCAAGTTCTATGATTTTTCTTTTTTTATCCCTTTTCAAACTAGCTTGTAGATGGGATGAAATACATTATAGGGCTACTTTGAGCATATCACTGGGCTAGAATAAAAGTGTAGAGAAAGCGATGATAGAGAAAGAGTTTCTTTGTAAATATTACTGTAAGTACTCACATACGGTTTTGCTCGATTGAGCAATCACGTAGAGTAAAAACCATGGCTCGGGCTTTCGTCCACACATTCAGCATTGCTCGATAGTTTTACTCCAGTTCGAAGGAAATTAGCTACGAATAATAAAAACTAGTGTCAAAAATTTTGTCAAGCCGGCTCGATTCGAGCCTTCAAACTGGCTCCACAATAGACATAACTACCAGTACTTCGACTGCTAAGAGATGGACGAGTATTAATACCTGTCATTTCTTTCGGATTCCGCCAGGACAATGTATGTAAGGGCTGGCGCGTTGGCTGATATCATTTATTTTTAAAATGAAGATTATGTAATTGATTTCTGACAGTTTTCTTTGCATGTGCCAAAATATAAACAACAACTTAATGTCTTCTTAAGTTTTCGCGAGTATCACTCATGATATTATAAGTTTAAACACTTACGGATTTTGTCGCGGAGCACTTATATTAATCCCGACGTTTCGGCTGCCTTACAGCCGCCGTGGTCACGGGCGGACTGAGGTGACAGGTGTCCAATCTCTTGAAGTTATTCAACTACCCTACGATTCATCATTTTTGTTTGCATTCCGATCTACGCAGAATGAACTCATAGTGTCTTGAAGTCGAGGTGTTATGGATTTGTGCTTGAGTTTGTTTATTACTGGATCCCAACTAGATGGCAGCATCAACCATCTTCACGGTTAAAATTAGGGTGATTTTTAATTTCTATGGCCTCGCGTATCATTCTTGGGCGGTATCGTGCTTCTTTTGCCAGTACTTGTGGCTTATCAAATCTTATGTAATGGCGAGGTTGATCCAGTGTGTGTTCACAAATCGCAGACTTGGTGTTTCTACGGTGTTTGACATCTGCAATGTGTTCCTTGATCCGGGTTTTGATGGACCTTTTGGTTTGCCCTATATAAGAGAGGCCACAATCACAGTCGAGTTTGTAGATTCCTGCATCTTGAAGGGGTAAGTTGCATTTCACTGATGGTAAACATTGGCTGATCTTTTTGGGAGGCTTAAAGTATTATTTTATTGAAGCTTTCCTTAGAATGTAGCTCACTTTATCAGTGACTCCCTTTATAAATGGTAACACTGTAGGTAATCTTTCCACTGTTGCCGGCTTCACTCGGTTGCTGCTCTGTTTGCGTGGTACCCGAAGCTTATTGTGGCGTAAAACTTGTGTAACATGATGAAGTTCGGTATCCACATGCTGTTCATCGCAGATTCCTTGCGCTCTTTGAAATAAAGATTTTCCAACAGTACTTAACTGTGCTGGGTGGTGATGGGAATCACCATTTAAATATCTGTTTGTGTGTGTAGGTTTGCGATACACCGTATGTGCCATCAGGATTCCTTATTACTAATACGTCCAAGAAAGCTAAGGAATTATCTCTCTCCAACTCCATTGTGAACTGTATTTTGGAGTTGAGGCTGTTCAGGTGATCAAGGAATATGGATACTTTGTCTGATGGTAATATTGTGAAAGTATCATCTACATACCGCTAGAAGGTGGGTTGTACAGGTGAGGACTCAAAGGCTAACTTCTTGAAGTCTTCCATAAAAATATCAGCCACAACAGGTGAAACAGGTGAGCCCATCGCAACACCATCTACTTGCTTGTAAAAGTCATAATTCCACAACATACAGCCAGATGTAAGGCAGTGTTCTAACAAGTCCGCATATTCAACCGGTAAGTCATTCTCTCTCAGCCTTCTTGTAACAATTTCGATACACTGCTGTATTGGTAGGCAAGTAAACAGGGACTGTATATCGAAACTGACCAGTTGCTCATTGTCTCTGAGGCGTAGATGTTTAATCTCATCGACAAAGTGGTAGGAATCCTTTACATGAGCCTTGGTCTGTCCGCGTAGAGGCGAGAGTACATTATCCACCAGCTGAGCCAATTTGTAGGTTGGTGAGTCATTTTGGCTTACAATTGGTCAAAGAGGAGCATTGTCTTTGTGTATCTTTGGCAAACCATACAGCTTTGAAGGTTTAGGGCATGAATTGTGATGCTGACAACCCATTTTTTGTTTACAAATTTTTTAAAAATTTAAAATTACCTGCAGTACACCTGATGATGATTTTTTCGAAACCGGTCGTGTATTTATTAAATTTGTAACAAATCTACTAAAATAAAGTGGAATAAGTGCAAGGACAGTGTCAAATTATTTATCTGAACATGAATTTCCACCAAGAAGTGACAGTACATACAATATCGTATTAGGGCATGAAGGCACCAAGAATTTGGGATCCAGATTCAGTGAGTCGGAGTACTTCTTTATAAGGTTTTGAGTAGTCTTCAAAACTTTGTTAGTGGGGTCCGTTTTGACTTTTTTGTACGTGTTCTCGTCCGATAAAAGATGTTGTATTTTGTCATTGTAATCTGTTGTATCCATAATCACCGTGGCATTACCTTTGTCTGCGCGGAGAATAGTAATATCTGATCTGGAGCGTAAGTTTTTCAATGCATTCATTTGTTCCCGGGAAAGATTTGGTTTGGGCACTGAACTACGTCGTAAGAATGACGATATATCTTGTCGTATGGCCTCCGAATCCTCTTTGCTAATATTATTGCTTAATAAACAATCCTCAACGCTGCAGATAATTTTTTCAAACGGTATTTTTCGTGGTGTTATTGCAAAATTCAAGCCCTTTTCTAACACGGCAGCTGTAAGGCAGCCGAAACGTCGGGATTAATATAAGTGCTCCGCGACAAAATCCGTAAGTGTTTAAACTTATAATATCATAAACAACAACTTATTTAGTAGGTAACGACCCTAGCGACGACTTTTGTCATAATACGTCAAACTTAAAAATTTCAACCTCAGTAATTCTAAGTTGGCATACTCTATAATTCTGTCTACTCTGCTGGCTCGATGCGAGCCTTCGAGCTGTGAGTTTTGCGGTCCATACAGTGGTTTTTGCTCGACGTCGAGTAAAACTATTGAACAAAACTGTATGTGAGTACTTAGCATTACACACATACTTAAGCATTATAAACGAAGACTTTTGTCGCTGATCTGGTAGTATCAAATTAATACAGCCAAACTCTTAACTAGACTGCGAAGGAGTTATTATTATTGTAAAACAGATAATGTCAGCGTAATTTAAGTTGTGAATAATTCTGAGTGACGAATAAATCTGTACTTTGAATAAAATTATAACAACTGACAGAATGTTCACTTTATACAATAACAGGCGAGCTTTCGACAATAATTAGTGGAGCGGCGACTCGGCGAGTTGGCGAGGCCGTAAGGGTGCGTTTATATTGAGGCAAACTACCTTTAAATAAACTTAAACTAATAGTCAATTAAATTTAGGTAATATTTTAAGGCATCCGCTCGTCAAAATTATTTTTTTCGTCTGTTTGTATACAATCGGTGTCGGCATAATAGAGTGTCGATTACCCGCAAAACTAAAATATTCAATAATATGTTTTTGGTCAATGTATAATAATAATAATATCTATGGACGCTTCACACCACGTCAGTCTGGCCCCGTGCTAAGTACCTGAAGGACTTGTGTTACAGGTACCAGAAAACGGAAATATATTTAATACTTTTATACTATACATATATTTAAGATTTTTATTATATCATACACATATTTAGAGATTGCTACCTAGTAATAAGGCCGTTATTGTGACACCTATGTAATATCTTGTTTATATTTGTTTGCATTATCTCTGTATTGTGTGCACAATAAAGAATATTTGAATATTTAATACACATCCATGACGGCGACGGTAGTTGCTTACCATCAGGTGACACGTTTGCTCGTTTGCCCCCTTATTTAAAAAAAATAATAAAAAAAATTAGGGCCTGTTTTCACCACTTTCTGACAAACTGCCGAATAGGCTATTCACAGCTTTTTTGACAGATTCTCCATATTTTATCTGTCAGTTAAGTGGTGGATAGCCTATTCGGCACTTATCAGGAAGTGGTGAAACAGGCTCTAAAACAATTTAAATGCGAATGGTTAACGACAGGCAATATGAACACGCCCTATAGTGTAATGTAGCGTGGGCTTCGGAACTGCCGCGTGGACAAGTTGGCGAAATTCAGCGCGATGCCAACTTCGTGAGGTTCCGGAGACGAGAGTATTATTTATATTTTATCACTACATGAGGCTCGCGACTTCGACTACAACACATCGGAACAGTGGATATTTTTTCCACATTTCCTACTGATTCTTCGCTCCTATTGGTCGCTGCGTAATGTTATAAAGTCTTAAGCCTTGTTTGAAAAATCGACTTTCAATTTCTCAATTTGTATCAGTAATTCTTGAGATTAGCGCGTTTAAACAAATTATTCGATTTTATAATATTGGCAACTGCCAATATTATAAAATCGAATAATTTAAAACTTTAAATAATAGGTCATAGGTACCTATGACCTATTATTTAAAACTTTAAATAATAGGTCATAGGTACTAATTTACTAGGAAGACACTTGGGGAACCAGTAACGTGTGTTTAAATATCATGTCTTATGACTCTTATGAACAATAATATTATGTAAAAACTGCTGGACTCTTAGCCGGCCCCTAAACAAGCAATTTTATTGCGCAATATCACGTATTGCGTAATATTACTGACCGTCTAGGGTTGACTTTGAACGCGCCCTTTTAATCTAATTGTCAAATAAACTGTTCAATACAATTGATCGTCTAGAGGCCGCCCAGCTTAGACAACTCAATTTCGTTTTGACAATAATTAAGGTAAACTTACTAACTCCGCTGGCTCAGCGACCCAAAGTGTATCTTGGCCTCCGAAATGAGCTTCCGCCACTAAGCCCTGTCCTGCGCTACCTCCTGCCAATTACTGACTTGAAGGTCACGCAGGTCAGCCTCAACAGCATCGGCAACAATTGCGGCGGGTTAACCATGGAAAATGTCTATTGTTACGAAACCGAAAAGAGCAATAATTAAGGTACTTATTGCAAAAGATTTGTTATGTCCAATCTCAGATATTTTTGATTAAAAACGGCAATGAGATTATCGAAATCATATTCGCTAAGTTTCTAAGTTAAAATAGTCTATAACTTGTACATGTAATATCAGAGAAGTTGATTCCTAAGCACATGGGGGACCTACGTAGTTTGGTCACGTTACGTCAAACCCAGCAGCGGACAGATCACAATTAAAATTGAATTGACATGATCCGACTACATGACGTTGGTCTGTCAACTGCCTAGTAATCAATTTCCTCGATGGTACCTATTCATTTTAATTATTCACTGAAACTGGTGAATGGTGATGCCGATCATTGCACCGCTATTCTCTCGCTGTCCAAACTTATCTGAGCCCGAAGTTTACGACTTGCTGACAGCCAGCAAAAGTTTTTAATCCACATTGTGCGGCCGCGCTGATTACAGAAGCCCGCGCCTACATTGAAGGCTATGGCCAAACGGTTAGGACCAAGGCTGCGTAGGATGCGTCCTTCGTTATCTTTGACACCAATATGACACCAATGACCCAACTTATTATGAAACTATTATTAGAATCAGTCCTAAAGAAACAAATTGTGACTTGGCTATGCGTAAAAGTAAGACTTGACCTTTACTTCATCCAGATATTGAAGGATTTTGTTAATTTTTTATAATATTATGTATGTACAAGTTTTTGTAATTGAAGACTATGATAATATAATTTTTCTTAAAAAAATCGGAAAATCAGATTGGGCTATAGGCAAAATATTGACCCACTTCGAGAACCGTAGATTTTTATTCAAGAAAAACGATCTTTATTTTTCCTGATTCTCCAAGTATATCAATTCCAAACATCTAAATCAGTTAAGTCGTTTAAACGTGAACATGTAACATACAGACAGATAGACAGACACGCTTTCGCGTTAATAATAATTATTAATAATGGTGTTTATTTATCTACAAATAATCAAAAATAGGCAGTAAAATGTTCATAAAAGTCAAAATGTGCGCTAGCGTAAGTAATGGAGCTGGGTTTATGCTTCATTTAACAATCGGTTAAAGTTAACTGAGGTGCTGCGAGCTGAATACCATTGTGAAGTTAACTCATAAATTTTGTTAACTCATAAACTACCGATAAAATGTTCCTGCACTTGAGTTTCGAATGGATGATTTGGAAATTAAATTCATAAAGATTTTTAGAGCAACAGTATCTACATTCTGATCATGTACGAATATTATTATGAATGCAAAAATGCCTGCATATTACCTCTTCATAGTAAAACCGATTTGAATGAAATTTCTTGTGTGATCAAAGATGGAGATTGGAGATACGTATTTTTTTTAATTATAAACAATGATAAGGGCATAGGTTATTTATTTTACCACTAGCTAGTATCTAGCTCGATGCATATTTGTCAGTCGTCTTTAGTTAGAGTAGAGGCTATAATATTTTTCAAGCAAATAATATTTACCATTAATTTTCGACCAAAATCGATCAAATCTATTCAGCAGTTTCAACGTGACATTAAAATTTGCGATACATCTTGATGCATAAAGCGTACAATTTTCGTGGGATATCACTTACTCTAAGTGACGGGTAACAATTCCATTCGGCTATTAAGATGTTGGGTTCATTAATGTGACCCACGTACGTACCCTTTATCGACGGATTAATATCGCAGGTTTGGGGCACTTGATTAATTGTGTAGTGTTGTAAGGGGGTTTGAAATTGGCGTTTTCAAGTGAAAACAAAATAGATTGGGTATTATTTTTGGTAAAGCTTAGCTAGATAAAAATATATGTGGCACTTGGATTGCCGCGGTAAGGCTATTGTATAGCATTGTTATCTTGTGTAATTATAATTCGCATATGTCTAGTCGCACGCACACAAACAACGTCCTGAAGTCTGCCGAACTGAAAGGAGGTTAGGCGCTGCACGGCTTTCAACGCCGCACCACTGTGCCAGTCGCAGTGAAGGTTGTTAGGTTTATTTTCGTTACGGAATTTCTTGATTCGATCGCCGCGCTCAAAGCCCACGATAAAAGCTATGCAATAGCTTGAAAGTTATACATGTTTTAACCATTTTGAATTAAAATGGAAAATATTAAATCCGCGCTTTCTGCCCGAAGTTTAAAGATCGTTCAGAATGTAGTATATATCTATCTGGGGGCACGGCAGTGCTGTGTGCTGTGCCAAGCTTTTTAGCAAAGGGACGGCCGTACCATACTTTTCTCGAAGCGGTTCGTGGCTATTTTACACCCCCTTTACCTTCGATGTTGACAAAGCTAGGGATTTCAAATTTCGGTCACTAGGAGCAAGTATTAAAACTATATTAATTTCCAAATTACATGAAATTTCGATAAATAGTTTAGTAGTTACGGATGGTCAAAATTACTACATTTTGTCACTCACTAACTGACAGATCATCAAAATTCTAAGGTACTTCTAGCAGACTTAGAACCTTGAAATTTGGTCCACGAATAAGACTTTATTCACAATAAAAGGAAAAAATTATGAAACCGGCCAAGTGCGAGTCGGACTGGCGTACATAGGGTTCCGTACCGTAAATTTGTATGGGAGCCACCCTTAAATAATAAGTTTACTTAATTTTTATTATTGTTTATTAAAGTTAACACACAATTGAGCATTTTCTAAAATTTTCAAAAACCTTAGTGTTACCATTATGGATATAGAGCAAAAAAGGGAAAAAATATCATGTTTGTTGTATGAGGTCCCCTTTAATAATTTATTTTATTTAGATTGGACTATAAGCTTTTATAACGACACCAAAAATACATAATTTGTGAAAATTTCAACTATCTAGCTATTGTGGTTCTCGAGATCCAGCCTGGTGAGTGGTGACATACGGAGGGACAGCGAAGACTTATTAATTAGAGGGCCCTGTTTTCATCCTTTAGGCAGGGAAACCTAAAAACTTAAATTGAAAAATAATATAATAATAATATAGGTAATACTTTATTAAATAAAATAAAAGATTTTTATGTTTGTAACTTTGCAAGAACAGTATGAGTTTCGACTGCATATTTGTTTGACGTACAAAAGGCTTTAAGTTAGTTATGAACTTAATGAAATGGTATTAATTAAATAAAAAATAATATTAACAACGTTAATTATGAAACAATAATTAAATTCGATTTAAATATAAATGTAATCACTAATCAGTACTGAGATATACACTCCTTGCTTGCTCTATATAAAATGGGAGTTTAAAGTTGTCAGTTATCACATGAAATAAGATGTGCTCCTATCCTGCGAAGAACGTCGTGACACATACAACAGTGCTGCTATGTATTCAACGGTAATGCTAAAAATTACCACCTTCAAGTATTAGCTTAAGAGTCAATTATATTATAATATGAATATAATAATCGACTCAGAACTAAGAAGTATTTACGTTACGTTGTCCACCTATAGAACTAACGAAGTCTCAAAGAAAAAATATAAAGGAGATAAGGAATGGGTGCTAAGCTAGGTACAGAAAAGTTATAACGTGACCTGAAAAGAAAAGAAATAAAACCTTCAAAAAAGAAATGAAATCTCACCAAAACATGAAATGTAAAAGGAGCCAAGCAAAATATTGCATAGCTATTCAATACTTCTGTCGTAAAAAGTTTTCAGATCACATTCAAGCCAATCCTTCAACTTATTTTGTAATTTAAATCAACATCCAGTAAATGTTTCAATAGATTTTCTTATTTTATAATTATTATAGTGGCTTGGCAATGAGCACAATAGAAACAAATATAAAACTGCATATTGGGAGGAGTTCATATACTAACACAGACGGCAAGCGTAAAGTGTTTTAATATGTAACGACGTATGTGGCCGATGGTACCCAATAAATCCCATTAAGTCGCTGATTATTTCTCTAGTGCTCATTGCCAAGCCACTATAATAATTATAAAATAAAGATATCTATTGAAACATTTACTGGATGTTGATTTAAATTACAAAATAAGTTGAAGGCTTGGCTTGAATGTGATCTGAAAACTTTTTACGACAGAAGTATTGAATAGCTATGCAGTATTTTGCTTGGCTCCTTTTACATTTCATGTTTTGGTGGGATATAATTTACTAGCTGTCCCGGCAAACATTTCTTTGCCATATTATATAAAGTATATCGCCCGTATTATTTTATTGAATTAGTGACTAAAATATAAGCATGTCACCATGGCAACGTCCATCGCTATCCCGTGACCCGCGTCGCATAAACAATGGTCGCTCTTTATAGACATATAATTTGCAATAAAATAAAATTGCGACTATAATTAAAGATCTAAGCTCTATCCTATCTCTCAAGTTGGAAAAAGCACACATTTAAAAAAAGAAAACATTCAAATCGGTTAAGTAGTTTAGGAATCCATCGCGGACAAACATCGTGACAGGAGATTTATATATATTAGATGTATACTATGAGATACGGTAAAGGGCATTAATTGACAGTGTCTCTTACGAAAAGTGTGCGGTTCCCGCGCGATAAAGTACGTATTATATTTACTTATCTCAAACCTCTACCGTGTATCTTTCGTATGTTTTAGAATCTAGATGTACCATAGAAGAAATTGATTCATATTTCATAGGCAGTTGGCAGACCAACGTCATTTGGTCTGATTTTGTCAATTCAATATTAAGTCTTGATCAACGCAACGCAACTACGAGTAATTAATGCTCATAAATCAACTTCTCTGGTAGTACAATACATTTCAGTGGTAGTATTGTGTTGAATCTACCGTGTATCTTTCGAATGTTCTGTACAGTACATTATAGCGGTAGTATTGTTGGAGCTAGCGACAGTGTGGATCGTCTTAATCTGGTGTTGGCGGCGCTCCAGCGGCAGCTAATTCCGCGGAACACGAGCGACCAATTACGCTGACGTATCGCGGTGAGCTACCAGTTTGTGGACTTGGAGATTCATCTGTGTGTTGTAAAACCTGCTTGGATGTTGGCGCTAGCTCTTAAGTTTATATCTACGGTAAAATTACCTTAGTGACAGCAGACTTTTCTCTGTTAGTAAGTTAGGGTGCTCCCAGATAGAAGTTATATAATGTGTTAATTAAATTTGGTCCTAAAATTTCGGAACGATACTTTATTATGATATTGTTATAAGAAAGATTATTTTGAAACAAAGTCATTTTCTGCTGCGCTCTCTGGTTTTAAGTATGTTTATAACTTTATAACTACGCAACGAATTTTGATGCAGTGATAGAGCAGGTCAAGGAACGTTTATTATATTATGATGTGCATTGTGCGCTGCATAATACATGCAGTACATAGTAGAGATAAAATGATGATAATAACCTTAAAGATATACCCTCTTACTAATACATTTACTTAGCGTAAAATATTCAAGGTCCTCTGTTTGATATATGTTATTTTTCAGACATTATGGTAGACTAACACAAACAAACTCTGTTCAGTTATCTATTGTTTAAATATTTTTTTATATTTAGTCAAGGGCAAACTTTCTTTAGTATCAGCATCGTGCGAAACCAGATCCTAAAAGTACCAACCAAGAAGTCTGGTCACTCTATTTAAGGTAAATTATATTTGGGGTCCAATATTTGGGTTGACATAATTTTATACGGAAGCTATAATGGTGGAAAATCTGGCCGCACATGAGCTGAATACTTGAGCAGCTGTTGGGGACAGATTTTTTACGTTTAGATTATGATGCCAAAAAGGTCGTGTGTTGATAGGCCGTTTTCTTTTATAGGTATTAAATGGCTTGATTTTTGGTACATTATGCCTGCGTTTATGTATGCTTTTGATTGCCATTGCAGGGATGTAATTATTGTAGCTTATTTCTTAACAATAAGGTTAAAATTTTCACAACTACAAACATATACGGCTTGATTTCATAACTAGAAGCAATATATGAATTTTCACTCAATTTTCTGGACAGTGGGTATATTTAAAGACACGTAATTATGTGATGTCAGACACTTTGCTATTGTGTAATATTCTAGTAGTTAAATAAAATTAGCATCTTACTAAAAACTGTTCTGAACATAAACCTGTATTTTGTACTATTTGCTTTTATAGAAAATACATCATCCATATGAATAGTTATACTCAGTGTCTAAACGCACCATGCAAAAATTCGCGGCGGAAGTTGGGCATCATGATTAGGTCAGCAATGTCAAACACATACAATTAACGCTACGTAATTTCCGCATGGTGTGTCATCGGTAATTTAAAATACATTGCAGGCGGAATCATGCCGAACTTCCGCCGCGGAACTTGGGTATGGTGTGCTTAGACACTTATTGGTATCTCATGTTAAATTCTAAATGAATCGAAAGGTTGTCCCAGATGAATCTTTGTGTCTTTATCAAAATTAGTCCAGTACAGTACCTAAACAATCAAATTCCTTATAATATTAGATGTAAACTAATTTTAATACATACGATAGTGGGTCAGAGCCGTCACCTGTGATGTATAAGCCGCAAATCCCCCGCCGCAACAGTATGATTTACGGCTGTAGACACCAGTGTAGTCGTGCACTGTGCAGCTTATATTATTATAATGTTAATATTATCTACTACAATATGCTAGCCTCAAGAAGGCAATGAATCACGCGTACCTACATATGTCAAAATGGCTTAGTTTTGTGATGGCTAGTCATTGCCCGGCCTAAATTGATTACAGCATAGATTCGTTAATCGCGCGTTTCTCTGACAAACATTTTACTATCCTAATGGCCTGTTTCACTACTTCCTGATGAGTAATGATAGGCTACCAATTAAGAGGCCGGGTACCCTTGGAATTTCTCATACATACGTAATACCAAAATCATTTTCTCATACGAAAATATTTAACATGTTTGAGTTGTTTTTCAGATTAAAATTCCTGCACAAAAATTTTCTTCAAAATATTTAAACACAAAAAATTTTTTTTTAGTAAATTTACTACTAAATATTTAAATTCTAAAAAATATTTTTTAGAGTTTAAATATTTTGTAGTAAATTTACTTTTTATTTATGTATTTTTTAGTGTTTTACTCTATTTTTTAGTGCTTAAATATTTAGTACTTAGTAAATTTACTAAAAAAAAGTTTTAAACAAAAAAATTTTTTTTAGTGTTTAAATATTCTGAAGTAAATTTTTGTGCAGGAACCTAGCTAATTACCATTTTAAGCTGAAAAATAACTCAAACATGTTAAATATTTTCGTATGAGAAAATGATTTTGGTATTACGTATGTATGAGAATTTCAAGGGTACCCGGCCCCTTAACTTGACAGATCAAGTATGGAGAATCTGTCACAAAAGTTATGAATAGCCTATTCGGAACTTTATCAGAAAGGTGTGAAACTGGCCCTTACTATATCATTATAACTCACAGTATTACGAGTATATAACGAATGAACGTACCACTGAAAAACATACATTCACACACATTCATACATATACACACAGTGTGTGTGCAATTATTATAAAATATTAATAGCATACAATATGTAAAATAGTAATAGTTTTTCATGCTTCATGTAACCCATTTTTGCCACAAAAACAATACCCATCCTAAAACTAAGCAACAACTATCTTACCCTCAAGAACCTACATTGTGATGAATCAATTTTTTTCTTTTCCTGGTAATATTAAATCCCCGAACTGTCGAGTCATCGCGGGCCCCCGTGTTTAACGAGAAATAACGATGTTATGTAAGGACCGACACACACTGCATTGAACTATCTCTACTAATATTATAAATATTAGTATAGATTTTGAATAAAAGTATGTTTCTTATGCTCTCTATAGACAAGGATATAAGATATTAGACAACATATTCAAGATTACACCCGTAATTCTATTACGCCTTTTGTTCATCGCGCTAGAGCCGTACATTTTTCAGAATTAAAATGACGTATCCTATGTCCTTTCCCGGGATCCAAACATTTTTAGGATTAATACTATTATTTGTACCCGGCACTCCATTCATCTATACAATATATTTTCATTCAAATTAAATCAATTGGTGAGTGAAGTAACAGACAAACAAACAACCTGCAAGCATTGTATGCGCCTAGCCTTTTAGCTTTAAGACGGTCGACTTGCCGTCTATACAAGCATTAAAATTTCTCTCATTAAGTACCCCCAGTTTGTTCAAGTGCAGTAGCGCGGACGCGTCTTGATTGCTGAATTATAATTTTATGCAGGGGCGCAGACGGGCCACCCTGGTCGTGGCTACAATACGACGCGAGGTATTGGGTAGCAGGTATATAGTCCATGCAATCCACGAAGACGCACCCCACCAATTTTTGGGTGAGCATCTTTCCCTTTGACCGTGACGCTTTCTTTTAATTGGTCTATTTATTGTAGTGTGCGCGTGCACTCATAGGTAATTAGTATGTTACACTCAAACATTGGCGAAAGCTTGCACACATACTATTAACGATTAGGTGGAATAGTGGGGCGCGTCTTCGTGGATTGCACTATCTGTATTCTGTACTCGATTATGGCAAATAATATTATGCTTGTAGTGCTATGGCATAATATTATGCTTGTAATATCAGTGTATTTTTGTGCTATCTGACGGCATACGTTGTTTTGCTGAATACGCTATTTTAGTTAACCCCTAATCCCCCTTTGGTTACGAGTATGACCTATCCGACAAGCACGGGCTTAATCAAAATGAGTCCAGTCGTTTCGGGCTTCAATTTTCCACTCACCTCCGAACTCGGTGATCGAGTGTAGTATTATTATATTAATCTAAATATATCAGTGAAGGCATGTTCAAACTGTCTTTGTTTCTTCATTAAATAAAAAATCCTTCTACAGCACTTAATAAAAATTGCTATTACTCACACCTCATTGAATCATTTCATTTCAATACGAGGCCCATTCCGAAAAATCCAATCGGATTTTCGGCCATCTTCCTTAAGGGCTCAGATCCTCTTATTGCAGCTCGCTGGCTCGAGGGCGGGCGGCTAGGCCAGCAAGGGCGGGCTCGTTAGAGGGCTGACGACTGCACTTTTTGAACCATTGTGAAGTTGGCTTTAATCCATTTACGATTTCAAAAACCTTTATTGAGTTTGTTTGAATTTCTTCGACATGTCTTCAAAGACCCCTTTATGATAGTAATGGATTGACATAATATTATAAAAGGGGTACTTACTACCACTTAGTCAATTACGGGTTGAGGTTTGTTGGGAGACAAGTCAGGAATAATTTTATTAGTGACGTCTATATACGCCAACAAGGCATAGTGCCTTTATCTTGGACCCTTTATTAACAAGATGAGCAGATGAACGACAGTGAAGATTACAGTGTTTTTAACTTTATCAAGTAAAAATACTTTTTATGGTTATTGGTATTGGTGGTTTACTTTTATGGGATGGGCAATAAATATGAAACTCGTATCACAGGTTACAAATTTGCACGTTAGGTAGATAATATTAGGTTGAAATTTCATTACGTAAATGCCCTTTGAAAGTCAGTAGAAATCGTTAATCATTATAATATTATACTAAATAAGATATACCCAGTTATATCATAACAATAACATTCATAAGCTTATCCCTACCGGAAGCGCCAAAATGATCACAACTAGGGGGCAATGTTTTGGCGCATCTCAATATTGGTGTGTAGGTTAAAAAGCACCATCTGCTCCCCACGGCAACCCTACTGCTGTGACGTCACGCAGAGCCTGCAATTTCCCTTGATTCGTCTGGCACGTCGACGTATCATTAAATGGAAGTCGCATATGGAGTTGCCAATATGTGTTGATTATGATATCATGAAGTAGAGATTTGGTGTGATGCAAGTCATAGAGACGAGGTACCATGCCCATAACTACCATAAAAACTATAATATGTTGTTTCATTGTAATATTTTTTTTATGAGGATGTGTAGATGCTAGGACTAGGAGTTGCAATATGTCATTTTGTTTATCTGAATTTTACAAAACTTAGCAAACATTTAAAAACTTACGCAACTTAGGCAAACTATTTCTTTTGTAGATTATTTTCAAAACGACACCAGCGGTACATGTTTTAGGCATTAAAGTGTATTGTATAACGTCACCTCCCTTTATGGCATAGGGCACAAAGAGTAAGCAATGCAAACTGGCACACGTGTTCCTCAAACATGCACTTTCCACTGCAACATCCCTGAGATTTCTATGTCTATGTTCTTCGACAATAATCACCGTAGTTTAATATTCATAACAGTAATGATCGCAAATACACTTCGCGAGGACTTACAGGATTAGGTTTGTTTATGGACGACGTGACTAGACTGTTGACTGTTTGTCTACCTTTGTTAGTGTTAATGCCTTGTACTGGCGCCACTTAGCTGATGATCTTGGCAATTTTCTGCGACTCTTATACTTTTAAGGGCTTTGATATTGTTGAATTTCACTGTTTAATATTTTAAAGTCTTTGATCATATTTAGGTAATAGCATTTTAAATTTTATTTTAAAATAAGAAAACCTTGTTTACAGTTGGTACAAAAGAAATAATATAAATATTTAGTAACGCATTCTGTATTATTTAAAAAAATATCGTATAATTATAATGCTTAATCATAGATGATAATGTATACGATAATATACCCATGTATATCTTATGTAATTTGGTAGTGTTAACCTCAAAGCTAAGGTTGATTTGTCATGGCCTGACCAAATATTGTAGATCCACCATCTGCTTACTAATGAATTGTGATGGTTCCATGTTATAATAAATTGCTGCAGCTGTTACGAAAACATTGGAAAAACATACGAAAAAAAAACAAACTTTTTTCTAATGTAGATTTCTTTGTTCGCTTTGATTTTTCTATACTTTTTTCTTTGAAACACGTTGACGAAAATCATTCTAAAGAATAAAAACTACGTCTTTACACTTCAGTAAGTTTCGTTAGTTCTGACTTTCACTACGATTTCTTTGTTTCAAGTTTTTAACGCCCCTGTCACTAGAGTGGAATCTTCTGTCACTATTCGACAATAACTTTCGCCCCTCGTTTTGTATTAAAAAGTCTATCGCTTCACGCTTCGTCGCGTGCCGTAGCGCCGCTCGACTCGAAAGATAATTCAAAGACGCGTCTATCAAAAACGCATTATGACCTCACCTTTGTAGGAAACCTTTTGTATCCCCAAATATTATGCCCTTTGATTAGAGACAATGATACGCTAAATATAAAAGGTTTAGGTAACTGAAATCAAAACTCGTTAAAAGATGGTACTTAATATTTTAGTATTGACTACAATTTTTCTAGATTTTAGATCTAGAAATGACTGTTACTAGTGCAGTCGTTGATCAGAAATTTGCGCAGGTATAGTGAATAATCTCAGTGGTTTAAGACGTGTAAAGACACAAAACATAGACATAATATTCTATCACGACTTTACGTTGTGTAGTTGTAAAACAAAGCAATACATTAAAATGTCATAATATTATGGTTAAAAATAATAAAACTTTAAAATTTATAACAAAAATCAAAAACAGATTTACACCGCAATAAAGTTAATTCGAGGCCATGTAAACGTGTAAACATTATAAAGAAATGTAATCAACAATCTAGTAATTAAGCATTTCAACGAAAGTAATTTATTTATTAAAAAAAGCGGTCATTTGTAGCGCGAGTTTTACATGAGTAACCTGTAACTGCCGCGCGGCACGCGAGGCCCCATAAATTCGTTTTATGCTAGATTAGCAAGTTAATTTTGAGTTATGATAGTCTGTAAGTGGCAGTTACTGCAATGTACACCCGACTACAAAGTTATTGGTCGATCGGCTTCCCGGATCAAATTGCCATGTCGGAATATTGTGGGGTACGAAATTAATACGCGTTTGTTATTAGGTGCCTAAAACAAAAATAGTAATATACCTACTAGATGACGACGGCAACTCTATATTGTGCCGATTTTTTTTATCACGCGGGAACTTACCGGGGTATTAACAAAAAATTAAAACCGACTTCCAAGGTAAAAACAATAATAACATTAATATGAACTAAAAAGTATTAAATAATTTTTACTATCTAATAGTGCCTTTTTCCGAATTCGGCTAAACCTCAACTATTTCTGTACTCAAACTTCATAATTTTGAAGTCGGTACCAGATAGCTGAATCTTCAGTCCTCTGACAGAATATATTTTGAAACTTTTGGAACTGGCACCGACTTATTAGACTTATTAGAAAATTATGAAGATTGAGTACAGAAATAGTTAAGGTTTAGCCGAATTCGGAAAAAGGCACTATTAGATAGTAAAAATTATTTAATACTTTTTAGTTCATATTAATGTTATTATTGTTTTTACCTTGGAAGTCGGTTTAAATTTTTTGTTAATAATAATAATAATTTCACTCTTTTTAGTTACACTAGTAGGTAAACCTTCGCGTATATTTTACGTATCTTATTACAATTTGTTAAGAGTCACAATTCACACTCACAAAATAATATATTATCAGTGAAGTGAACATATTGTGCTAAGTAATTTAACAATTTTAATGTTTCAAGCCCCAAGCGGTCACCGGCGATTGCGATAACAATAGAGAGGCTATTGTGTCTCGTTTTGCCACGATCGAAGGATCTATCAGATAAAAAATTGTATAAACTTGCATAGGATGTAGCGTAGCTACTCATAAAATATAATATTATCATAATTATTGACAGCTGTTCTTGTAATCAAGAATTCAATTTCTAATCGATACTTAGTGCGCCATCTATCGATTAATAAGTATAACTAATTAAAAAGACACTTAATGACTTTGTTTTGTTTAAATGCTCTTTTTAAAATAACTTTATTTTAATTCTATTTTTCTATTTAAATTTTATATAGTAGTTAGTAAAGTATTCGATCTGTATATAAAGTAGTAAAGTATTCGATCTGTCGTCTGCCGCCACGCACCGCGCGGCGGCGCGGCGATGCCGTCGCATCTGCGGCGCCGACCGCCGTATATTAAACAAACAGGTGTTGTTATACAGTACATAATTACTATTATTAGTATATCCATACCTATGCCTTGTACTATTATCTATTCTGTGCCATGAGACATTGGTGACCTTAACACGACGTGGTAATGATGATGACGATGATGATGATGATGATAATGATGATGATGATGAATATGAATTGCATAGTAGCATATGTTTTCTGTTCTTGAAACAAAGCCGAAACTCCCAAACGTGTATCTATAAGGAGTCAGGAGTTCTCTCAGCATCTTTGAAACCATGGTATACCTTGACCCAATATTTGACCTTCTGGTAGCATATTCTTAGTACACTTCACATAAAACCAAAATCACCATATGTTTCCATATAAATTTCGAGGAGTTCCCTCGATTACTCCTGGATCCCATCATGAGGTCACATCTTTTGTGAACATGGTACCAAATTGGAGTGAAACCAAATACAACAAAACAAAAATTTCGAAAATCGGTTCACAAACAGCGGAATAATCGTTGAACATACAAAAAAAATCCACAGCCGAACATATAACCTCCTCGTTTTTTGGAAGTCGGTTAAAAAAGCGCCCTATAGTCCTTTCCCGGGATCCAAAGTATCTCCATACCAACTATCTAGAAAATCAGCTCAGCGTTTTGGGCGTGAAAAGGTACCAGACAGACAGACAGACACTTTAGCATTTCTAATATTAGCAGGTAGGGATTACAACAACAAATAGACGCAGCAATATTTATTACACTGTCCTATTAAATCTTTTTTGTGTTGATAATTTAATTCTCAGTACGAAAATATCATAAACCTTTCATGAATAAACAGCCCTAAAGAACTGTTTGGTTCTTTTAACGCTATCGTGAAACGGATATCTTCAACCCGCGTCAACAACAGTCAATACGATTAAACGGCTGACGTCTTAAAAAACTGTCGGGAGTCCCACGGACGGTGGGACAATTTATTGTCCGGCGACGCACCTGGGACAATCAGTCCCCTGTCAGCCTGAGGCGGGTTAACGCACAAATTGCTTTCTCCACAACTCGCCGCTGAATTTGTTTGTTTTATTTAGATTTTATCATAGCCCGTGCGGAGTGATTTAGATAGTGTTTTGGCACAGCTTATACACCGTTTTACGAGTAGTTCGTTGTGATCTACACGAAAACATTTTAAACTCGAGCAAAATATTATGCGGTTAGTACGTGAAAGAATTGGTAGCATTGTAGCCCGTGCTGAGCTTTATTAATCCTTCGATCGCGGATTCTTGGAAATGCTATTGTATTCTAATGTCTCGATCACCGATACTCTTATGGGGCTTGAAGGATTAAGAAAAAAAAATCGGGTACTTTTATTCAATAACTGGTCTAGTGAAATAACACTTTTAATGTTAAGTACGTATTTAGTATAAAATAAATCTAGATACAAAGTGTTGAGTTAACTCGTGTTTGACTTTATTCGGAACATCTGAACTTCACCCGCTAAACCGTAATCCCAGTTTCAGAGAATTTGAATAAATACTGATACTTAATTATTAATTCGAAATTTCTCAAATTGTTAAGTCATTAAAATAGTAGTAGACAATAGTAGCAGCTGAGGTTACTTACAGATTAATTAAATTGAGGTTTGGTTATTCTCTTCTTCTGTATACCCTGTAGGATGTGGATACTTAGATAATTACTTAGAATATACTTCACCGTTTCTGTTCAAACAGTTCCATCAAAGTATACGTTGTTTATATCAGATAGAGTACCTACCTACTTGGTAATTATATCAAAACTATAGGTACGCGATGTTCGCGCAGAAATTCATATTTGTAGGATTTATGGACGCAAATATGCCTACATTAAATGTAGGCATGCAAATTTTGCATCCGAACTTTCTTAATAATATTATGTTCTTTCATGAAACTAAAAGTATGTGCTTTCTCCTAATATTTCAGCAATTTAAGCGTGAAATGGCAACATACAGATAGAGATATATTTTCACATCCATACTAATATAATAAATGCGAAAGTGTGTCTGTCTGTCCGTCTGTTACCTCTTCACGCCCAAACCGATGAACCGATTTTGCTGAAATTTGGTATGGAGATACTCTGAGTCCCGAGAAAGGGCATAGGATAGTTTTTATCCCCGGAAAATGTACGGTTCCCGCGCGATAAACGAATTTTGTCGCAACGGAGTTGCGGGCGTCATCTAGTTCATAATAATTACTTGAACCGTACATTTTTCCAGGACTTAAAGTATCTCCATACAAAATTTCAGCAAAATCGGTTCAGAGGTTTTAGCGCGAAGAGGTAACAGCCAGACAGACAGACCCAGTGTCTCATTTATAAGTATGTATTATCGGTATGCTTACCTAGTCAATACATACGTGCTCAGCCAAAATCTTTTCTTTTGTCTTGATAGTGGGATAAATAAACCTGACCGAACAGTCCCTATCCCAGGGACAAGTGACCGTGTAATTAGTCCACACAAAAACCGGGATAGCGCCAATTGTGCGATAGATTGACAGGGCGTGACCCCTGATTAGGACATTGTCTGCGATATAATGGACTGAAATGGTCAGGCCACATTGATTGAGGCGTTGCCGCAGCGAGGATACAACGTTTTTGGAGCTAAGGATGAATGTCAATGGAACTAAGGACATCATTCATCAGTAACGTTACGTTGCCGCAGCGGCGCTTTAATATTTTTACATAATAATATTATAATTAAAGGCAACGGCTCAAGATAAACGTAAGTCGATTTGATGGAAAACATCGAATGAAATAAACCTATGAGCCTTCGAAGTCCATCCTGAGCCCTTATATTGTTGATAAATATTTGATGATACGCAAAATTAATGTGTTGCGTCGTCGTCGTTTTGCTATTTAGGCAAGAACAGACAGGAAATGAACTGCCGACTGCGGTGTGCTGTCCTCATCTTCTGTTGTGTTATCGTGCGTCGCTTCAACTTAAATGTACATAATATAATACGTATGTTATTCCGTTCAGACGATGCAACGTACAATGCAAGAGCAATGTACCGTCGCTCTCATTCAGTATTATTGGTAATCACTAGATGAGGGGTAAAATATAAGAATTGTTATTAGAAAATATTATATTTTGTGTGATTTAGGTGATGTTTTCATAGAGCAGATAGTCTTCACGCTTCTGCCAGTGTTTCTGTTCTTCATGCCTGTGTTTTGAGACCTGCAACAAAATTAGTTCAAATTAGTTCTTTTATTTATATTTCTAGCTTTTTCCCTTTAGGGCTTGTAAAGATCTTCCATAAATTAAACCTAAAATCCACCGCCACACTGCCATCAAATTACATAACCCATTCAGACAAAGTGTCTTGAAACAATCTTTAAAATGTCGTCTTAATAACACTCGAGTCGGAATAGTATTGTCGCCGAGCGTCTGACAATATTTGCACATCTTCCACGATCGGCTTTAGAAGGGGTTCCGCCAATATTTAGTCGCAAAAGACGTTTGCTCTTGCATTTAAACGCCAAGTTTTTGCACATTGTTTGGATAAAAATAAGGGTGTTCTTGATGTAATTTGGCTTAAAAGGAATTTCACCCTTTTTTCCAAAGAACTTTGTTAAGTTATAGAGTAACTTAACTCACCATAGTTTAGTAATTTTAGTACTTATGCATGTTTTACACGTAATTTATACTCCGTTTATATTAGTTTCTATAAATAAATTCTGTTTGGGCGGTTTTAATGCTTCCAAGTTTTAAAATAACCTATTAACCACGCAACAATAATACAGTGGCATAAATTAATTTGCTCAAGCTTGCATTTTTTAATTTTGTTCAAACTAAAATTGAAACCGAGCTTATTGTAAACAAAAAAGTATCAGATAAATTGTATATTTGACTGATATTGTTATTCACAAACACAGTCGACCATAGGGACTGTCTTAGACTGCTGAAATGTACAGTTCTCGTGGGATTACATGATGTCGAGGATAATATCTAGTCATAAGTAAATCAGGATTAATGTAAACAAGCTCTGATTGTTCGTAACATAATGTAATTAGGTAGGTAATGTGATGATACATCTTACTAGTAACATACACTACATATTTTGAACCTTATCGTATAGACATAAAGTTGAAGAGTGTCTAGTATGGTTGTACGTCACTAATGTACGTACTGATTGTTAGTAATTAATTACAGACGATCAATTAGTAGGTATAGTAGGGTACGTTTGGCTGCCACAAGATAGCTGTCTTGGGGAAGTTGATGCAAACAACGTGGCAAGGAATACGTAGCTATGAATGAAATGAAACTTAATTAGAATAGGCTATTCTCAACCTTTTTGACAGACTCTCCATACTTGATATGTCAAGTTAATTGGTGGATAGCCTATTCGTCACTTGTCAGGAAGTGATGAAACAGGCCCTTAGGGTTCTACTTTAATCGCTAAAAGATCCGATGAAGAGAATCACTGCACTGTAAAACTAATATTAATTTATAGTAAGTATAATTTCCATAAAAACGTTGTACGTAAAACGTTTAAAGAAGGGGCAGTCATTGAGTTGGCTGTTCATTGTTCCATTCAACTAGATGGCTACTCCATCATGTCGTAGTAAACTGACTAGATGTAGATAAAATCGTCTAATGAGAGCTATAGTCATCAAGTTTTCTGTGCGGATGGCAAATGAAATATTCTAGTTTCTCAGATGAAAATGTTATCAACGTTTTCAACTAGACATGTTCATTATCCACCCAACGCTGACTCTAACTAAATAATATTTATTTATTTATTTTAAAGGAAAACCAACAGCTTAATTAAAGTACAACAGAAATATAACTAGGTACCACAAAACCAATTAATGGTTCTCACGAGTAGGTGGTAGGTTATTATTATTTACGTTAAAACTATTTTAATATGATAAAACTACTAACTTTAATATTATTACCTGGGAAAAGACGGAAGACCAAATGAAATAGAGTATTTTAGAGAGTAACTAGCTGTCCCGGCAAACGTTGCTTTGCCATTATAAAAAGTATTTCGCCCATGTTATTTTATTGAAGTGAAATAAGTATGTCGCCATGGCAACGTCGATCGCTATCCCATCGCACAAACTTAATGGTCGCCGTCAGTCTCAGGTTGTAATAATTTACTATTATTTATTCAACAAATGCACTTATCAATATATAAAGTACCGAGTAGCCGATTCTCAGACCTACTGAATATGCATATTATAAAATTTGGTAAAAATCAGTAAAGCCGTTTCGGAGGAGTTCGAGGACTAACATTGTGACACGAGAATTTTATATATAAGATATTGATTACGTTGGGAAATACCTCCTGCCCCAGATAACATTATCTTGTTACATTTTAACCGAGGACACAAAATTAAAAGTAATTATAATGACAAAATTATTTGTGTACACTGATAGATTTTTTTTTATTTACCTATAATTTCACACTTCTGGGTAAAAGTTGTCCCCCAGGATCTTCCACTGTTCTCGCTCCTGCGCCATCGATGGCCTATGCCTTCAGCTCGTCTCGCTACCTTTTTCTAAACCGGTCAAGGCGGCGACGTCCATCTTCACCCACTCTGTTGACACTCTTGCCCAGTGGTCGGAATGCAGCCAGCTAACGTGACCCGCCCACTCCCACTTAAATAATATTAAAATATAACAAGCTTTAATTTTAAATTGCATTTAATTATATCCCAAAGTTCGGCACACATTCGGCGATACAAATGGCGTTAACAATACAATTAGGGCGTTCATTAATAAGCGGCTAACGACAATGGATCGTCGTGGAGACGTCGTTTGTCTGCGCGGGACGAACATCGATCTTAATCTACCGGTAGGCGCGTCTTAATATAGACACACACTTTATTTAGTTACGGCCAATAGACAGATCAATATCTATCTAAATAAAAATGGATTTTCAATTTTGTTAGTCTCGTTGAACTTTAGAACAACTGAATCCATTAAGTTTATTTCAGTTTTCAAAATATATTCGTGGAAGTTTAGGCAAGGTCAATGTTAATAGAAAAGTGATACGAAGTTCACCGGGTCATCTAGTAATATTACAGTTTTAATTATTGGAGTAAAAGCTTCAGGAGACGAAGTAAGAACCCTTCTTTCTACTGGGTGACGAAAATGTGTACCCGGGGTGCAATCCATTGTGTTCACGAATCTAATTTAACATTTTTTCAAACATACATTTTTACTGGGCCAAGTAACAATTAATAACAAGATTGAAAGCAATAGTTTTTGTAGTTTTGCAAAAATTATTTCCACATTTGCAAAAATGAATGCATCCAGGTTTTACTTATATTAAAAAAATTGTAATGATATATTTTTATATTGAGTTACGACAATTTATTGTACTCTGCGCCCGACCTTAGTACATCTGAGTGAGCATGCATCGTGGAAATAATCATTCAGTCTGGGCGGCAGATCCCGGGGCGGATGTAGGGCGGGCGGGTGTGCTGGGCGGCGAGAATTACTTTACGTGTTTATTTATTCATTGATTCTTTTTCTTAAGTTCATAATCAGTAAGGTTTTGTAAAGATCATTCAGAGAATTTGGTTCACAGGCAGAGATGGAAGATCTATGAAATTTGGCTGGTTTTGGTTAAGCCAAGCTGATAGATCGTGATTAATAGTGAGTTGACATTTCACGAAGAAATAACATATGGTACGCCATCTGCAAATAAACTAATTTCACTGGTAGTACATTCACGATGTTATGGTAATGCTACCCAACTGCTGTAGTTAAAAGCTAACTTAAAAATCATATTTTTTTCTTTTAGTAAATGCGGGGATAACGGTATAATAATATTCAGCAAAAGTCTTACAAACGAAATGTTATGTTTTCTTTTACGAGTTGCAACTGAAATTTTACAGGTAGAATATTTACTTAGCATACGCGTACTGTATAAAAATACACATTTTTTACATATTTTGAGAATAATATTAAAGTTGTAATATCTAATTATAATGAGACAGCGGAATGGTTGGCACAGACTGACAATTATATTAACTTTTTCTTTACACATACTAGTCATAGATAATACAATAGAGACAATCGAAGTTTGCCATATCTATGGACATACAGTTACGCAGTACACTAAAGTATTAACAGATGGCGTTATATGTATTATTTTGTTATACATCACAACACTAATCTAATAAGTATACTAGCTATTTGACCGAGCATTGCTCGGTATTCGATAAAACACGAATAAAATGACATTTTCTAAAAATGATCCCTAGCTAGATCGATTTATCGCCCCCGAAACCCCCTATATACTAAATTTCATGAAAATCGTTGGAGCCGATTCCGAGATTCCAATTATAAATATATATATATATATATATATATATATATATATATATATATATATATATATATATATATATATATATATATATATATATATATATATATATATATATAGGGTCGATCCACAACGGATGCTGGTATAGGACTTCTTTGCAGTATTTTTGAAGCTTGGGAGGAGTCGCAGGATGCCATAGGTGTGTTTTGCGATCTCTCCAAAGCCTTCGATTGTGTTGAGCATGCTACATTGATCAGGAAATTGCGCCACTACGGAATTAAGGACTCTGCTCTCAGCCTTTTGACTTCTTACCTTAAAAATAGGACTCAAAGGGTTGAGGTTAATAGTAAAAGGTCCAATGGAACCAAAATAGAATTAGGTGTCCCACAGGGATCTATACTAGGCCCATTTCTTTTTCTCATCTATATAAATGACTTACCTTATCTAGTTAAGGATAATAATAATGAGATAGTGCTTTTTGCTGATGACACTTCACTTATTTTTAAAGTGAAGCGACAACAGTCGAACTACGACGAGGTAAACAGTGCTCTCTCAAAAATAGTACATTGGTTTAATGTTAATAACTTACTTTTAAATTCTAGTAAAACAAAATGTATAAAGTTTACTTTGCCTAATGTTAGGCAAGTCCAAACCAATGTAGTATTAAATGATGAGAAGATGAATTTGGTTGACAACACTGTATTCTTAGGTATTACACTTGATAGTAAATTACAGTGGGGTCCTCATATTGTTAATCTTGCAGGTAGACTCAGTTCTGCAGCATATGCAGTCAGAAAAATAAGGGAAATTTCTGACGAAGACACGGCACGATTAGTATATTTTAGTTATTTTCATAGTAGGATGTCATATGGAATCCTTTTATGGGGAAACGCTGCCGACATTAATACAATATTTGTGCTGCAGAAGCGAGCCATACGTTCTATTTATAAAATGTCTGCTTTAGAATCTCTGAGAGATAAATTTAAAGAAATTAGTATTCTAACTGTTGCCTCTCAATACATTTTGGATAATGTAATATATGTTAGAAAAAATATAACAAAATTTAAAGTTAAAAGTGACATTCACTGTAGGAATACTAGAAATAAGCACAAGCTATATATGCCGGTGATCAGACTTAGTAAAGTCAGTAAATCTTTTAAAGGTCAATGTATACGCCTTTACAACAAAATCCCAGTAAACGTTCAAAATCTTTCCATTAATAAATTTAAAAAAGTAGTTAAAGAACGTTTGTGTGCCAAAGCCTATTATAAGGTCAATGATTTCATAAACGATGGCACACCTTGGGAGTAGGATGGCTTCTTGCAAGGCTACTTCTACATTATTATTAATAGGACTTACAATTATGTATGTGGATATTGTATATAATATTAAGTTACAAAATTGTAAACTTTATTTTAAAAGATTAATTTTTTCTCGCTTTTTTTGGTAAAAAAGTGGGCCCCGTGCGAGTTTCTTACGCCGGTTCTTCTCGCCGGGTTAGTTCCCGAACCGGTGGTAGGCATCATGTAGGACATTCTGAAAATATTTATTTTAAATTTATTCAGAAATAAAACAATTTTGATTTTGATTTTGATTTGATTTTATATATATATATATATATATATATATATATATATATATATATATATATATATATATATATATATATATATATATATATATATATATATATATATATATATATATATATATATATATATATATATATATATATATATATATATTTATAATTGGAATCTCGGAATCGGCTCCAACGATACTACTATACTACTCTTTATGCTTTACAAAATACATAGTAATATATTATATTATACTAATTTTACAAAACACATTACACACTTTACATATTTTGCAAACTAAGAAATTTTTTACAATTATGCTACACTTATATTTACACATTTTACATCTGCTACCTGAAACGAGACTTTCTATTGTAATATTATACTTGCATTTTAGACAATATGGAATACAAACAGATAAAACACAGATATGGAGTCTTTGGATAGCGAAAACAAAGCTTTTACCTAAGATATGCCAGATAGTAAAAGCGATAATTACGCATAACATTCGATTCCACTAATAATCTATTGCAAAACGTAGACGAGTTCCAAAATTCTGTGACTATATCATGTCAACCCGAGGACTGCATTTCTTATATACAGCATCCTTCAAAGTCGCTTAACATTTTGCAACAAAACATACGCAGTTTAAACCGTAACATGCATGAATTGCATGTACTATTAAAAAGGATAAAAATTTCCTGTGACATCATAGTGCTATCTGAGTGCTGGTTATCGCGTATTTCTAAACTGCCAATACTAGACGGATACTACTCGCACAAAACAAATGACAATTTCAACCAAAACGATGGTCTCGTAATTTATACTCACCGTAATCTTGACTGCACTGTGGAGGAACCTAAACTATTAGAAGCTAACTGTCTAACAGTTAAATTACAAAATGATACAATATTGATTGCAATATATAGGCCTCCCAGTTTCAAGGCTAATGAAAAATTTATAGACTCTTTACACAACCTGTTGGAAAACTTCAAGTCTTACAAAAATATTATAGTAGTTGGCGACATAAACATTGATATCCTAAAGATTAGCTCTGACAACTCTGCTTATTTAGACACCATTACGTTTCATGGATTGCTTCCTGCCGTAAATACACCAACAAGAGAAAAATCTTGTTTAGATCACGTTTTGCTAAAAACCAAACAAAGTGCCATTACGCTTACCCTAGGAACTACTATCACTGATCACGAATCTGTGCTATTCAGCTTAAACACTTATATCCATAGTCATAAATCTATAAGGCTTAAAACTACATCTACAACGGATATAAACCAATTAATATCAGATTGTATGGAATACGATTTTGCTGAAGTGTATAATGAATCAAATTTAAACTTAGCCATGAATAAATTCATTAATATAATACAAAAATTAATAGCTAAAAATACAACAAGACGATTCATTCCTAGAAACAAATATATAATAAAACCGTGGATAACAGCTGGAATGTTGCGGTGCATACACAACAGAGACAATTTACATAAAAAATTAAAAGCAAATCCTAATAATGAGATATTAAAAACAACTTACTTAAGATATCGAAATCATTGCAACACTATATTAAAGAAACTAAAAAACCAATATGACAGTGATCAGATAAAACAGTATAAAAATAATCCTAAAAAGCTGTGGCAGAAAATCAAATCACTAACCAACAATAATAATAACATAGAATTACCAACCCAACTTTTAAAAACAAATAGCAATCCATTAGAGTCAATCAACCATATAAATAAATACTTCTCTAATATAGGAAAAAATCTGTCAGAAAAATTAAAACATACTAACATCCCACCATTTGAAAAAACTTTGAATCCTCCAAGTAAATCTTTTGTTCTCTTACCTACGGATCAACAGGAAATATCCAGAACAATTCAACTATTAAAAAGTGACTGCTCACCTGGTGTTGATGGTATAAGTGCTGAAATCCTGAAAAAGCTGTCTTCTACTATAACACCAGTTCTGACTGACCTAATAAATCGCTGCTTTGATAACGGAGTCTTCCCAGATGCCCTTAAGAAGGCTGTGGTTCATCCAATCTACAAGTCGGGTAACAGAAGCAGTGTCAACAATTATAGACCAATTGCAATCTTACCTACAATATCAAAATTATTAGAACGTCTTATAAATACTAGGCTGGTTAAATATTTAGAAGAAAATAATCTACTATCGAACTCACAATATGGTATCCGATTGGGCCGTTCAACAAATAATGCAGTATTAGACCTTGTTAATTTTATAGTTCACAAATTGGATAATAAAAAGAAATGCGTTACTATATTTTTGGACCTCGCAAAGGCATTTGACACTGTTTCTGTCCCCTGCCTTGTGGATAAACTCGAAGCTCACGGTATCAGAGGAACTCCATTGGCACTGTTATCTGATTACCTGCGAAACAGAACCCAATCCGTAAAAATTGGCGACAATATTAGTGAAGAACTGCCGGTCACTTACGGGGTACCGCAAGGAAGCATATTGGGTCCCACTCTCTTCCTTTGCTATGTGAACCAGCTCTGTACACTTAACCTCCAAAACTGCCGCATCTCTGCATACGCAGACGACACGGCTCTTACCTTTTACGGAGACTCATTTGAAGATGTTTTTAAATCTGCTCAAATAGGATTTAATAATGTGTACCATTGGTTATCGTCCCACTCCCTTACTTTAAATGAGGATAAAACAAAATACATTGTGTTTTCAATTAAAAACCGCAAAGACGTCATTAATCTGAAGAATCAAATTTATGTACACAAATGTAATTTTCCTCAACTTTCAAATTGTAACTGTTCCAAAATTTCCCGTGTTAATATTATAAAATATCTGGGTATTGAGATTGACTCTAACTTAACCTTTGAGAACCACATCAATTCCTTGAGTAACAAAATTCGGAAACTGTCTTACATTTTTAAAACACTACGGGAAGTGGCAGATAGACAAATTATTAAGTCACTATATGAGGCATTAGTACAGTCCATCTTATCGTATTGTATCACTACGTGGGGCGGAGCTTCCAAATCTAAATTATTAACCCTTGAGAGAGCCCAAAGAATGTTGCTTAAAGTTAGCCTTGCAAAACCTCGCTTATATTCTACAACTAAATTATACGAAGACGCCCAAGTCCTTTCTGTTCGTCAACTTTATATATACTATACTCTGCTACATACACATACAAAAATACCCACAGAAGGCCGTAGAAAACTCATTGCCCACACGAGGCGTAGCTATGCTACCTGTGAGCCTACAGCCGTCCAAACATCTTTTGCTCAGAGATTTATTGAATATTCGGGTAGCTCACTCTATAACAAATGTAATAAACATCTTTGTATATCAAACTGTACCAAAACTGAATGCAAAAATATAATTTATAAATGGTTACTCGGTCTTAATTACGAAGAAACCGAAAAGTTATTATCAGCTAAATTGTAAAATTTATTCATTTATATACATCTATTTTTAAGAAAGATTTAGGTTAAGTATATATAACATTGGTCAACGGATATTTATAATATTTATAATGAGTGTAACTTATTAGTGTAAAGTGTTCACATATTTGTATATAAGTAATATTTATAATGTGTGTAACTTACTGGTGTTCACAACTTCACATACTGTACACTGATAATATAATAATTAATAATGTTGTTTTAGGGGGGGCCTGGAGATCTATATTACAGGCTTGGCCTAGTTTAGACTCCAGATCTCCCACAAGTTACAACAATAGCATGTGTATGTAAACAACTAGTTTTTAAGCACTTTATAACTTGTAATTTGTGGAGATGAACAATAAACGATTATTATTATTATTATTATATATATATATATATATATATATATATATATATATATATATATATATATATATATATATATATATAATACTAGCTGTCCCGGCAAACGTTGCTTTGCCAATATATTTGCCATATTATTTTATTGAAGTGAATTAGTAATTAGTAAATTAGTATGTCACCATGGCAACGTCGATCGCTATCCGTCGTACAAATTTGGTCGCCGTCTGCGGTGTCAAGTTGTAATAATTTACTATTATTTATTCAACAAATGAACTTATCAATATACAAAGTACCGAGTAGCCGATTCTCAGACCTACTGAATATGCATATAAAATTTGGTAAAAATCAGTAAAGCCGTTTCGGAGGAGTTCGTGGACTAACATTGTGACAGGAGAGTTTTATATATAAGAAGATATATACAAGAATTGCTCGTTTAAAGATATAAGATAAATTGTTACTCTTGTCACAGTATTTATGCGCAAACTCCTCCAAAACGGCTCAACCAATTGTAATGAAATTTTGTATGTAGATTCGTTAGGCCCGAGAATAGGTTTTTAGGTTTAAGACATTTATTTCTCATAAGAACTTATACAATTCACTTAATTGAGAAAATGTACAATTAATAACGTATCGGTTTACTAACTCTAAGCGTACCTAGTGTACGGGCTTACAATAATATTATAAAACTTTGATCAGAACATTACAACACTTGTTCATAAACAATTAACTTATTGTTTTTGTTTTGAGGGTGGACAGTAAAAACCTACGTAAACACAGAATAACATCATCGATCTCATATTATTGGATGTGGCAATATAAATTTTGTTTATTATTTAGTATATAAACTCATAAATATAGCAAGTATTATTTAGTTATATTAAAGTGTATAGTTAATTATGAAATCTATAATAAAATACGTACAATTTATTTATCTACCTAAGCACATAACATACAATATACATATTATATAAATTGCCTAGGTGGCATGATTTTGTTTATAATAATATATATATTTTATATATATAAAATGAAGACGCTCGTTTGCCGTCTTCACTTTCTTTTATCTACTTTTATATTGAAACTAAAAATAATTTATATGACAAAACAACATTGCCGGGTCAGCTAGTATATCATATTATGAATGCGAATACTGCTTGACACTTAAACTGCTGATGGCACAAAAAAGTTTGCGGCCCAAGAAGTGTCATAGAATAGTAATTTTAACCTTATAGGTACTAGTACGGGAGCCCTAGAATATTTTTTTTACAACAATTTAGTCAACCAAGTTTTGTTGATTACAGAACCCTATAGCGGAACCCTAACGAATTGATTTCTTGTATATTGATAGGTATATCATTTAAAAGTACCATTGTCCTACAAATAGAACAATCCATATTTTAGGACCATCAAGTCAAAGTATGAAATCCTTTCTATTTCTGTTAGCTACCACTTTCAAGATTTTTCGCAGATAAAAATGTTGTTCGTCTTATTAAAATGCAGCTACTCACAAAAAATTTGCTTGATAGTAATAAAAAAAATGTTCTAGGGCTCCCGTACAGTCCTCTTGTCACTTGTGATAAACAAAATTTGGTGCAAAGTTGCTGGCAATATTATCCAGTTGTATAATCTGCTATAAACAATAACACCTTCCCCTCGCGTCTGGAGTAGTGGACAGGAAAATAGTTTTATCTCCAGATCGTGTTACTAATGTATCCCGAGACATCACGGAAATTAATGCCCGGGAAAGAAGAAATTACACTAATATTGTTTCCCCTTGAACACTATGAGTAAAAAAATCTTAAGTTCTCGAAGGCACAAAAACTACTGTTATTAATCTGTTGTCGGAGGAAATATATTTTTAAGCTAGCTTCGTCGCGGGATTGTACGCAGTGATCAAATCAAGATATTCCGTAACGTAAATAAACCTAACACCCCCTACTCCGACCGGCACAGCGGTGCGGCGTTAAAAGCCGTGCATCGTCTAACGTCATTTCAGTTCGGCAGACTTCAGTACGGTGTTTGTGTGCGTGTGACTAGACGTATGCGTATATTATACTAGATTCTATGCTATTGCATACGACGCGGCAGTCCCCGAGTGCCAACCGTATTTTTTCTGTGACTAATCGCGCACAATACTAAAACGCGCTTTCGAAGTTTCTGAGATCAGCAGACATATAAAACGCCTGAATAATAACAGTGGATTTCAGCCTTCAGCAATACTATATTGCTGAAGGCTGAAATCCACTGTTTCCAGTTGCTATGCAACTGGATTGGTTGAAAGACCTTCCTTTGGGACTTGCTACCATGTGGCATGTTACATCAGAGAAGTTGATTCGGACGGACCCAAGTAATTTGGTCACTTAAGTCAAACTCATCCAAGCGATCACAGCTAACATCGAATTGACATAAGCCGACCAAACGACGTAGGTCCGTCAACTGCCTAGGAATCAATTTCCTCGATGGTACATTACTTCATTCAAAACTTTGAAGCGAGACAAAACTTCACACACAAAAAATTACTTATTAAAACTTAATACTTCTGATTAAAGCCTTCTTTACTCATCTTGTCCCTTCTAATTATCAATTAAATATCAAAGCGAAGATTAGTTATAAATTGGAGTCAACTTTTGTATTAGAGTAGCGTTTGAGGGTAATCTGTAATTAATTTTAATCAGAGTTGCGGTAAACAAGTTTGAGACAAGTTCGGTTTGAATTACGCAGTTTATTAGAATTGATAACAGACGGATCGGCCTGAGGCTGGGGCAGCGCAGACGAGCGACAGTCGCTGCATAATATTTTTGTACTCTCAAAAAATTCATAGGCTCTAGACTGACCTACGTAATTTGGTCGGTTTATGTCAAGCCCAGGCGACAATTAATAACGACTAAAATTGACTTGATAAAGTTTGTCTCTGTCTAGTATACAGGGTGCAACAAAACAAAGTGATAATACTTTAGGATAAATAAAAATAAATAAATAAATCGGAGATGGATAGGATTTGTACTTGTTCCTTGTAGAGAGTTCACTGTGAAAGTAGCAGCGCTGAAAGACCAAATTTTTTTTCACTTTTGTATGGGGAAACTCGTGAAGCTCGGGCGCTTGCCCGAAAGAAGTGAAAAAAAAATGGTTTTTCAGCGCTGCTACTTTCACAGTGAACTCTCAACAAGGAACACATACGCACCCTTAAATGTTATCAGTTATAACTTAGTTTTGTTACAGCCTGTATACTGTAAACATAACCGAAAAAGACGCTGCGTAAATGAACCTTTATTAATATAGTTTCTAATAAAAAGTATTGTTGCTAGCGGATAAAACTGTAAGGTGAGCATTTTAAAAATGTTGTTATAATATCATCTGATAATAACAATGTTTTTATATATAAAATTGTCGCTCGCTTACTGGGACCCTCAAATATTGGATAAATAACTCCTAAGAAAAAATGGTTTATTTTTAATAACTTTATGAACCAGAAAAATTTGGAATGGATGGTTTCGAATCAAAGAGCGCTTTTTTGCCGCGAGCTTCAAACCGACTACCGTGAAATTTGAAAAAGAAAAGGTTTGTGCAACCACTCACTTTTTTTTTGGGATAAAAATAGCCTATGTGTTAATTCGGGATATACATTAAATTTTCAGTAAAAGATTTTGCTTGTTTTTGCTCGAAAAAAATCTCACATTTTGCCCTGACAAAAGTAGGTAATGCCTCGTGGTCTACTTTCCTTGTCAAATTTTATTTGTCGGCAAATAGAAGTCGAAGTTCTGAATCACTACAAATAAGAAATATAATAAATCAAGAAGGTTACATCAGAACAATTTGTATTCTAATTTATATAAGGATATTTCTGTGGCTTGCGTTTGCGGTTCTGAGAAAAGTAATTTTGTTAGTGTTTCTACCGAAGCTGTATCTAAATGACTGTTTACCCAAAACAATAAAGGTACTGAAACTTATTATTGTGGATTACCTTAAATTGACTTTTGGCTATGATGGAAGGCTTAACTGTACCCTCCAAAAATCTTATCTAGCTTGTCGTGAGAAAAATTATCTGGCTTGTCATGATAATATTTTGTTTGATTGACATCTAACAAATTCGTTTAATAATGTATGCTCCTTGTGGAGCGTTCTTCTAAATGTCTACCAAAGAATTTGTTCATTTCTGGCAGTTTCCCGCGACTTCATACGCCCAAAATTAATTCCTTTCCCAAAATTAAATAATACGTGCTGAACGTGCATTTTTCCGCGTAAACTCTATACTTCAAAATAATAATTGTCTTCTAAAAAGCTGCGTGAAATTTATAAAAATTGGTCTAGCTATTCACGTGTCTTATAGTGTATACCACAGACATAGATCAAGATAGATACCGCATGTCGCTCCATTTGTATGAAAACGAGCGTGTCACTTTATCCTACCGCTGTGACGTACCGATGATAAGAAACGTGTACATTATCAAGGCCAACGTTTCCATCTGAATTTCTACAGCTCAATACGGCACTTTTAGGCATTTAGGCATTTTTAAAATTCCGATTGACGTCCGATTCCGATAGCAGACTAAAGCACAGACTTTTGGAAGACGAGCATTGCTCGTCGTTTGGGAACGCGTTATGGCACGCGAAGTACATACACATGCGGTATCTATCTTGATCTATATCTGTGGTGTATACCAACTACCATCCACCTAAGAGAAAGAAGGATTCGTTTTATTTAATCATAAATTACTAGATGACGATGCGTTGCGCCAATATTCGTTTATCGTTCAAGAATCGTACATTTTTCCGGGATAAAATATATCCTATGTCCTTTCCCGGGACTCCAAGCAAGTCCATAACTAATTTCAGTAAAATTGGTTCAGCGGTTTGGGTGTGAAGAGATAGTGACAGACAGACAGGCAGACACACTTTCGCATTCAAAATATTAGTATGGATTTTATCAATTTGTACGTCTTGTAGTAGGTACGTAAGCTGCAGTGTAACTTAGCTTGTTTCGCACCTATTGCAACACTGAATAATAGATGCAACTTCTATCGATTGAATGTAACCGACCTTTAACGCATTATGCATGGCATCCCGCTGGGACCGTCCGTTTTGCATATCGATCGTCGTAACCGAGCCTTGATTCGTTTTGCAACCACTAAACATTTCAGCATATCGTCTGTATGTGTTAGATCCCTTAAAGAACATAATCATGACAAAAAGTAAAGTTAGCTCCGTAATTGTCTAATAGCTGTATTAGTGTAGTAGTAAATAATTTAATATTCAGTAGACCATATTCTGTAGACGAGACTGCTCGCAATCGATGCACAAAAGCGTTATTTCAGATACAAAATTTCAGAAAAATATAATAGTATTGCACGCTCGTATAAGAGTTGTGTTGACGAGAAAAATGGTTTAAAAAGTCGGTCCTACGCCTGATCTTTTGCCGAACATCGCGGTCATCAGATGCCCCATTGAGCTATAAGAGTAATGGAAGAGAGAGTGTTATAAAAACTACGTAGCTTGATATCAATAACATCAACCACTGTTACCAAAACTGGTGTTGGAAGTAATCTGGTGTTATATCGACGGGTGAAGGCGGAAGTGGCGTAACTTGAATTTTGACCAAAGTCACTTTTTAATTGATTGTTGTATAAAAAAATCTGCGTCGAATGGTCTATATCTCGTCTTTCTACGATAAATTCTAGTAAAGATACGACCATGGATTTTTACCACCTTTTAGCACAGACCTTAAAAAAATTTGTCGTAACTAGACGAAAAACTGCAATTTTTTGATAAAAGATAGTTACGACAATGCGTGAGAAATTAGAAAAAGATACGACACAGGTTTTTTAACTCTCTAGTTTAATTTAAATAAGTTACGACATTTTTGTCGCCTAAAATACAACATTTACAAAGATACGACAATTTATTTCATGCCAATTTTATAGGTATGAGAAAGTAATTACATTTTAAACACATAATTTTATTCTTAAACCTATGCTTACAACCAATGAATATACTTAAGTAATGAGTACAAAGATAAGAAACGCCATTTCATCTCCCTCCCGCCCCTGTATGATACCTTCGCCGGCGCAACATATACGCCGTTCTTAACGCCTTTTAGTAGATTGTTAGCGTCAATTTGAGAAAACGTGTTTTTGTGTATCAATGCACGTTTATTCTGAATGGAACTAAACACGTTTATTCTTAAATGAAGCTTAAAGACGTATAGTGAAATGTTGCATGTATGTGTCCACGTATATTTTTTTTCCCCTGAGCATAGCTCAAGACATCTACATACTTATTCTTGTATACATATTTTGTTGATTTTACATGTTTGTAAAGATAAAAGCCCGTATATTTTCTGTTATCAATATCGACTCATTTTTTTATGTAAATTTGCTAATATTTTTTTTGTTGATGGTTCAATAAAAACATTGTTGAGCTATCATTGTTGTTGTTAATAAATATTAAGCTCCTTCGGGTCTATGTGTGGACACACACATAATATAAAATGGAGTACAACCTTGCCTCTAGGGCCTTCAAGAGAGAGAGATGTCTCTGTCTGTGAGAGACTCGAGACTCTCTCCGGGAACCCGTACATGGTCTCTGGCCAAAGCTATTGAAGGCAATTTCTGCAAGCCGGGATGGCTACCATACTATCATACCATCCCTACAAGTAGAAAATGGATCGCTAGCCCAATATGCAAAATACAAAACCGATCTTCTGGGTAAGCTCTTTGCGTCAAACTCGACCCTAGATGACGGGGGATAGAAAACGCCGACCATACCACGATGCACGAGCATCATGTCGGAGTTTCATCAGCGCTCAGTCTTGCGTTCTCTTGATATCCAAAAGTAGAGTTGGCCTGACGGAATCCCTCCTATTGTGTTAAAAAAGTGTGCTCCAGAGTTGGCTCCGGTCTTAACGCGTCTTTTTCGGTTCACCTACACTTCTGGCATTGTCCCGGCTTCTTGGAAGACAGCCTTGGTGTAAATAGGTGACCGCTCAAATCCTTCCAGCTACAGACCAATCGCTATAACCTCTGTCTTCTCGAAGATTATGGAATCCATTATCAATACCCAGCTCTTTCTGCTGCGTAAAATAAAAATATTTGTTGTCGTAACTTGTTAAAAATCAATGAAATATCAACTTTAGAAAAATTTTAACAAACTCATCGTATGGATCTAAGATTTATTTAAATAGGTTCCAATTTTTAAGTTTCTACCTTAATAAATATAGAAGTTATGAATTTTTTTTTAAGTTTTTTGGCTCTCCTGTAAAGTTGGGTTTTTCAAGTTACGCCACTTCCGCTTTCACCCGTCGAATTATGTTTAGAGGTGAAGATGACGGTGGTGCATGTCGGTAACGTGTAGCCGACCTTTAACTTATTATACCGTTCACATATGACTGGTCTCATCCATATTCAGCTACGTTGTCAGTAATTGACTCCATGATCAATGTTACTCTTCCAGTGATATTATTGTTCCGACTCGGGAGTTTCGTTGACTTAATGTGAGCTGCAACATTGGAGAAAACTTCTTCAGTTTTGGTCTGCATTTTGGAGAATGATATATATTTATATATAATTCTCTAATAATACTAAGATATTATTAGAGATTTTTATTTTTTATAGATATTATTATCTTAGTATTATTAGAGAAAATTTTGATTCATAGAAAGGTGGTTTACATGCGCCGTTTTGTACGCTAGGTTACGCCAAGTCAAAGCGGTTGGTTAAAAATGGTGATCCAGCTAATCACTTTCCGTGATAGCACTGCATATTATGTAAATGATAGGAGTAAAGAAACCGTATTTGTTCTAGTTTAGAGAAAACGACATGTATTTACATAAGTAGGAATTATGAGTTTCTATTGGCTGCAATTGCATACCGTCGGGACAGAAATACAGGCGAATAGCGACAAAAATAGTGCTGAATACAAATATTATATACAGTACCATCGTGGCACACTTAGTTTAGATTTTTCTGTAAAAATGTAAGTAAAATCTATATATATAAAACTCAAAGGTGCCTGACTGACATGGTGATCTATCAACGCACAGCCCAAACCACTGGACGGATCGGGCTGAAATTTGGCATGCACGTAGATGTTATTACGCAGATATCCGCTAAGAAAGAATTTTGATCAATTCTACCTCCAAGGGATTAAAATACGGGATCAAAGTTTGTATATAATAATATTAACTAGGTACTAACTTTTTAACGCGAGCGCGAGCCGCGGGCAAAAGCTCGTTATATCATAAAAACATACAATAATCTTATATTATATTATACAAAAATTTATTTTCGACACGTGTAACGTTACCCTCGCTGAGTTTTAAACATAAAATAATAATCTTTTTTGGTTAATATTAAAATAAAAAAGCAAATTATAATGGCAAGTAAATATTTTCAATTTAAACACGTTTCCGATAACCCTCTCGATTTGTAAGCGTTTTCGTTAAAAATGTTAAAATGATTGTTAATTGGTGGGTCCGCTAACGATTGCTGAGTAAGCGTGAGATTGTTGAGTAAGCGTGAGATTACTGAGATTCAGATTGTTGAGATTAACGGGTGATTTGACGCCGTTTCAGTTGAAGTGAGTAGAAAATTGCCGGCGCAGCATTCCCTTGTTCAATCATTACGGAGGCAAATCCCTCCGTAAACATCTTTTGTTCCGATGAGGTTCGCGAATTGAGCGGAAAATATTTTCTTTATTTTAATTCGACTTCATATAGTTTCACGTTTTGATAAGTTTGCGGACCTTTTAAATAGTGCGGTAAAAGTACTAGTTAGTTTAGTAGTTACAGTTACAGTAGTTACTGAGGAATATTTTAAACAGAATATTGATTTAAAAAGACAAACAGTCAATATAATATTATGTTGGTAAATAAATAAGGGTTTTGCTTTGGGAGTGATGACTGAGGTAATAGCGAAACAACAGGGGCAGGCATAAGTTATCGCCGTATAAGAGCATAACATTTCCTCTCCAGCGCTGCGCCGGTGGTCTATTCTCCCGTCCTATTACGGATTTTTGATATGGTCACGTGAAACTTTTACATTTTTTACCCATCAAAAACCCAACGCCGCTACTAAGGTTTTTTTCTTGTTTTTTTGTTTTTTAACATGTTGTAGTTTTATAACCGGCAAGAAATTTGAATATTATTAAAGTCTTAAGTCCCCCCGAAGGCATATTTCATATGGTTTTAATCTCGTCCCGTTTGTGTTTTATTACATTATCGTTGTCCTCCGACGACGACGTCCGAAATCACATTATCGAGGGGTTGTATTGTTCATTTTAAGACGGGATGGAGTTTAGGGGATAAAGTAACATTACTATTCAGATTTTATAGAAATTGTTTCTTTGATGCACGTATAAAGTGCATTCCAGTTACTTAAACTTATAATTTTGAGCTTTATTGCTGAGGAGAGTAGGAAATTGGTTGCCATTGCCGTAGCTTGACTATAAAAACTGGTTGCAATCCAGGAGTGCCAGCAGAAGTTAAACAGGAGGAGCAGTCATATTCGCTGCGTAGTAGAAAAATATATATTATCACTTCCTCTTGTACGCCGCGCCAGTGATTTACTCTCCTCCTATCTTAAAAACAGCAAAACTCCGAAAAAGAAGTCATTGCTTCAAATATTTCGAAAAGCACTTCTATTAAGAAGACGTGTGTAGAAACCAAATACGGACCAAATCATTATTATTTGTATAAAGCGTGCAGAGTGTTTAGAAACCGCAGCGCCGATACCCGGGGGACTTGCATGTGTCACACGCAGCTACGGCGCAGCATTAAGTCGTAGATCTACCGTAGTCGTAGTTTGGCATAGCTCTACAGTAGAGCTTACACATACTAAACGGTCTACGTCGTATCACTAATACGGCGTAACTCTACTACCTCGTCGCTCTACGTCGTAGCTCTACTATGTCGTAGCTCTACTATGTCGTAGCTCTACTATGTCGTAGCTCTACTATGTCGTAGCTCTACTACGTCGTAGCTCTACTACGTCGTAGCTCTACTATGTCGTAGCTCTACTACGTCGTAGCTCTACTACGTCGTAGCTCTACTATGTCGTAGCTCTACTATGTCGTAGCTCTACTACGTCGTAGCTCTACTACGTCGTAGCTCTACTACGTCGTAGCTCTACTACGTCGTAGCTCTACTACGTCGTAGCTCTACTACGTCGTAGCTCTACTACGTCGTAGCTCTACTACGTCGTAGCTCTACTACGTCGTAGCTCTACTACGTCGTAGCTCTACTACGTCGTCGCTCTACGTCGTAGCTCTACTACGTCGTCGCTCTACATCGTAGCTCTACTACGTCGTAGCTCTACTATGTCGTAGCTCTACTACGTCGTAGCTCTACTACGTCGTAGCTCTACATCGTAGCTCTACTACGTCGTAGCTCTACTATGTCGTAGCTCTACTACGTCGTAGCTCTACTACGTCGTAGCTCTACTACGTCGTAGCTCTACTACGTCGTCGCTCTACTACGTCGTAGCTCTACTACGTCGTCGCTCTACTACGTCGTAGCTCTACTACGTCGTAGCTCTACTACGTCGTCGCTCTACTACGTCGTAGCTCTACTACGTCATAGCTCTACTACGTCGTAGCTCTACTACGTCGTCGCTCTACGTCGTAGCTCTACTACGTCGTCGCTCTACATCGTAGCTCTACTACGTCGTATCAATAACTCTGAGTAGTAATTTATTTATTTATTTATTTATTCAGGTATAATTACAGACATCAGAATAATACATTAGCATAAAATAAAACTTAAAATTTCTTATCACATTCAGACTGAAGTCCTATTACAATTATACACATCTTTGCACTCATTAAATTATTACTGCAATATTAATATAAAATAATTGGTAAAAAGTACATGCTCAACAATAACATAATATAAATTTATAAATAAGACAAGCTAAAAATGCAATTCTTAATGACAATAATATTAGTACAATTCATTGAATTAAAAATTATAATTATAAATAAAATATAAAATAGTACACGATAAAATAATTTGACATAGAAACACTGTAAAAAGATTAATAATAAAAAAAAAATCGTTAAAATAATAATCAGTAAAATTCATAATTCTAAAATTAAACAATTAAAATTCATAGTTAATGTGTAGAAAACACTATTAATTACATATCTGTCAATTTCTTAAAAAGGGTTCTTTTAAATGTATTAAGGCTAGTGCTGAATAAATCAACGTCACCACATATCACATTGAAAGATTTACAAATTCTATGGAGCGGATTATTCTTGGACACATTATTGTAAGATTGCGGAACGCTGAATAACTGTGGAATTCTCACTGATCGAGTAGGAATCTTAAAGGTCAATTGCTCTAACAAGGGAGTTGTGTCCATAATACAATTAGCGATTTTGTATAAATTACTTAGATCTAATATTTGTCTACGTTTTTCAAGGCTTAGAAGGCCAAATTTAATAAGACGATCATCGTAAGTCGGCAATTTAGACCGCAAGCCACACCTATAGCTCAAAGACCTAACAAACCTACGCTGAATGGCTTCAATTCGATCAGTGTGTACCGCGTACATTGGAGACCAAACGGATGAGCAATATTCAAGGACACTTCGAACCAAAGCTACGTACAATGTTATCCAGGTCTGGGGGTTTTTAAATGGATTAGCAGTACGAATGATAAAAGATAACATTCTATGTGCTTTACTACATATGTAGTCGTAGTGGGGCCTAAACGAAAGTGCAGCATCAAAAACAACTCCCAAATCACGCACCACTGAAACACGAGACAGTGATACACCAGCTATATTGTAATTGAAATATATGTTATTTTTATTTCTAGTGAAAGAGATGACTTGACATTTATTTATATTAAGTGACATGCGGTTATTGTTACACCATTCTGACATTATGTCCAGGTCATTCTGTAAGGCCATGCAGTCGTTAAAATCGAGTATCATTTTAAAAATTTTTATATCATCGGCAAATGCTAGACAGTTACTTTTTATGTATCCTAATAGGTCGTTTATAAACATTAGGAACAGTAGTGGTCCTAACGTAGATCCTTGCGGTATGCCTGATGTAGCCAAGAAAGGAACAGAATCGTAGCCGCTAAGGGCCACCAACTGCGTTCGATTTATTAGGTAGGACGCTAGCCAACGGTGGAGATTCCCATGAATGCCTTGATAGTAAGCCTTGATCAAGAGTATATTGTGGTTCACTTTATCGAAGGCCTTGGAAAAGTCAGTATAGATCGCATCGGTTTGTTTTCTCAAATTAAAGGAATCACAAATGTAAGATGTGTAAGTCAAAAGATTTGAATTAGTCGATCTACCTTTTACAAACCCATGTTGGTTGGGATGTAAAATGTGTTTGAAGTGACTGTATATATGATCGTGGACTAGGCTTTCGAATATTCTAGCGAACCAGTTCAAAATACAGATAGGGCGATAGCTAGAGACATTCGTCCTATCACCGGACTTATAAATTGGAGTAATTTTAGTGATCTTCCACAGAGACGGAAAAAAGCCTTCAAGTAAGGATTTATTATAAATTAAGTAAAGTGGAAGAGCTAGGGCAGATGAGCATGATCTTATAAATATTGGAGGTATTCCGTCTGGACCAGCGCCTTTTGACACATCAATATTTTTTAGTTTGCTAAGTACACACTGGATTCCTATATTAACATTGCTAATAGAGAAATTAGGTTTTTGGAAATGAGGTTTATAGGTATCATTATAACTTACAGCATTGTTATCGTAAACGGAAGCAAAGTACTCAGCAAATAAATTTACTATTCCTTGGCCACTATCTTGAAAATTATTATCAAAGAACATACGATTCGGAATGTCATTAGTTATTTTTAGGGTTCCGTACCTCAAATGGAAAAAACGGAACCCTTATAGGATCACTTTGTTGTCCGTCTGTCCGTCCGTCTGTCAAGACCCTTTTTCTCAGGAACGCGTGGAGGTATGAAGCTGAAATTTATATCAATTACTCAAGTCTACTGTCCCTTGAAGCTGTGAAAAAATCAAACTTCTAAGCCAACGCAATCAAAAGATACAGCCGTTTATGCCGCAAATTTTCGACACTTGCAAGGGAATCAAAACCTACAGGGTGCTTCCCGTGAACTCAGAATCTTGAAATTTGGTACGAAGCAACGTCTTATAGCATATATAAAGGAAAAATTACGAAAACCATAAATTTGTAGTTACATCACATAATATATTTTTTTTTTATAATTTTAAACTTACTACCCATTTCCTCATAAACGCGTAGAGGTATTAAATTGAAATTCATACCAAATACTCAGGTCTATAATACCTTTAAGCTGTAATAAAATCAAACTTCTATGTCAACGCAATCAAAAGAAACAGCAATTTAAGCTGCATATTTTGAAACTCGCAAGTACTCGCAAGGGAATCAAAACCTAAAGGGTACTTCCAGTCGACCTAGAATCTTGAAATTTGGCATGAAGCAACGTTTTATAGCACACATAAAGGAAAAATTCCGAAAACCTTAAATTTTTAGTTACATTACAAAATATATATTTTTTAATAAATATAAACTTATTACTTTTTTCCTCATGAACGCGTAGAGCTATCAAGTTGAAATTCATATCAAACGAACTTTGTAAACCTTGCAGGTTTGTACGGAACCCTTGGTGCGCGAGTCCGACTCGCACTTGGCCGGTTTTTTTTTATTTTTTGTATATTTCCAAAATGATTTTAAGTTAAGATTTAAATTATTTTCAATTCGAGTAATATAAGATCTATAACAGCCCTCCATCATAGCCTTCACTCTTGATCTTAATGTAGTAAACGTATCGAAGTCACGAGGATTACCATGCCATACATAATAATTATGACCTCTTTATTTAACTTACCAAAAAAATATGAACACAAAAGATTCACTATTTGATATTGTACTGATTTAATAAGTAGCTTGACATACAGAAACATAACATTGCTAACTTTAATAATCGTTCAATTTTTTAATAAAAATGCCAGGTGATAAGGTTCTAAAAGTTTGATAAAGTATCTCACGAAAAGTGTTGTGTTATAATTATAATTGCACGATAAATACGTTTTAAAGTGTTTTTTTTTTTAGTTTTTATTGACGTTTACAAAATATAAGTTCCGAACGTAGCATACATCTAAACAAAGTAGTACAATGTGTGATAGACTAAATTAATAATAATTTACTCAAAACAAAAAAAACTAGCACACTGCCTGAGTCCGTAACACAAATCTTATCACGCTACATGTCGGATAGTTTACGTAGCGTTATTATGGTGGCGTAGCGTTTACGGTGTAGACTTGTAGAGCTACGAGATGCTACGGTAAAAATTAAGCAGAGACAACGAGCGCTCGGTAGTAAGTGTCTTCGTAAATTGAATAATACGAGCAATTGTGCTGTAAGTTATAAGCGCGAGCGATTAATATCTTGACGGTAATTTTTAAATTTAACAGCCTCTCAATTTGACTATCTACAGAGATACATACATACCTCTGTAGCTTAATTGTTGTATTGATACACAAACCAGAGGTTGCGGGTTTGAATCCCGGCGAGGAAATAACAATTCTTGGATGTAAATCAATTAAGTATATTGTATAATTAAAAAAAAATATTGCGTAAATGTATTCTATCACTAAAAATAATATATCCGTTGTCTTGTATCCGTAACACAGAAGTACGGGGTTAGAGTTTAGACAGATGTTTATTATGTTTCCATCAAGGAAATTAAAATATATATTTTTCAATTTAATTTAAGAGTCCAATAAATAATGAAATATGTGTTTATTATAAACAAGAACAAAACACGAATTTCACAAAAACAATTTTCTTCACCGCGCACAAACAAAGCACAAACTTGTTATAAAATATTAAATATCATATTTCACCGCGCTCGCCTATAACTTGAGCCGTCGCATCTATTAAATAAAAGCGGTTGCAATGATTTGTTAGCGATATTGTGTTCTTAGTCGTGATTAAGTGCAATTTTATCGAGAAATTGAAATCTATTTACACAACACAAGAGGAAATAAATGTGGAAACGTTCTGCTTTTAAATGGTTTATTTAATTTAACAGCGTCTTATTGCATCGTGTATTTTAGCTCGATAGTAAAATAGATGAAGCTTTTAATTGTGTTTGGACGTTTTGCAGCTTATAATTTTTTTTTAAATTATGGTCTTTTAGTGATGTTACGCTCTTATTTGTGATGGGTAAAGCTCCCATGACCTGATTGAAAATTTCTAAAACTGTTGAGGGCGGAGCGTTGTAAGAGAGGAAGTCTTACTGCTTATTGAAGACTTATAATACTTCATAATATTACAATATAGTAAATGGTACCCAATCGGTACCTCGTCAGTAATAATTGATAACCTAATCAATACGATTATCAATTAAAACTTGTACAAAAGGGCACATTCATTTCCGAGCTCCAGCTCTTTGTTTGAGTCGCTCTCAGAAATAATGAGAGGGGAGGGGGGGAGCTTCCTTCCGCGACCGAAGAAATATTTCAACTATGTAACAGAAAGTTGGGGAACTTTGATAGCGATATTAATATTATTCGTGTATTTATATTGTAACTGTTTATGTAATATTTTATGTATTTTAGATCATTAAATATAATATTTAAAAATGTGTTACATCAAATTTGGCCCAATCGTAACGGAAAGTTAAAAAAATAAAATATACTGTAGTTTTTCAGGACAAAAATAAATAAACTAGTTCAATTTCATCAAAATCCACTAAGAAATTTTTACGAGTGGCTCTGTGCCACTCTATGGGTCTCTAAGATAATAGTATACTAATAATTGTGCAAAAACAATTCTTCCATTTTAACACCTATCCTCACCGTAATTAAGAACTTAATTACTGAAACTACTCACTATTTCAATTGCACAAGACGCTGAAGATTGGCGGAACACTTGTTTCGTTTTTCTCAAAACTAATTTTGTTCGCTAACAAACTTCAAATGACTTCCAAACTGAGTTAAAACAAATTGTGTGCAATTTTGTCGGTTCCTGTATAAGCTTCTTCATATTTTCTCATTTTTAAGACGAATTTTACGTTGAAATGAGACGAGATGAAACGAGACGAGATGATGTGCTACACTTTGAAATTTGTCTACATCTCTGGTTTCTGTATGTTTTATTCTACGACATATTTTATAACAAAATGTATGGGTAAGCGTAGTCCACAAGTTTGTAAAGCTAGCCTACCTAACCTAACCTACCTACCTATTAACCTAGCTACCTTAACTGGAAAGCTCACATTGACACAATTGTAACAAAACTGGACCGGTTTGTTTACGCTCTCAATAGATTAAGACAAATTGCATCGAAACAAGATGTTTTGACTGCTTATCACGGATATGTGTCCTCAACTCTACGGTATGGAATTATACTATGGGGTAATTCAATTTCCGAATTAAAAATCAATCCGATTTTACTAGAGCATTTAAAGTACAAAAAAATGTGTAAGATCTGTATGTGGTGCAGGGTATTTGGACAGTTGCAAGCCGCTGTTTAAAAAGTTGAATGTACTGCCTCTGCCATGTCTTTACATTTATGAAACGGCTATATTTGTTTACAAACATACACACTTATTTGCTAAAAACAAGGACTGTCTATACTATATACTATAATATTATAAAGAGGTAAACTTTGTTTGTTTGTTTAATTGTAATGAATAGGCTCAAAAACTACTAGACCGATTTAAAAAATTCTTTCACCATTCGAAAGCTACATTATTTACGAGTAACATAGGCATTTTAATTTTAGAAAATGTAAGGTTTCGATGAGATATTTGGGTTTTTCTGACACAAGGTGAAAAAAATCAACCAGAAAAGTTATCTGTTTTGCGTACGCTGCCTAAACTATAAAAGATAGAACCATACAATATTCTAAGTAAATGTAGATCTTATAAATATCTACAAAAATGTCCGCGACACACTATACCTAGCTATGTCAAGTGAGGCACAACAACCATTTTTTTATTTAAAAATCTTGATTTTTTTTGGACTACATTTAAACGCATTTATTTTACTGATGCTGATAATCCGTATCAAAATAAATTATTTCATCACTAAGTACAGTTTCTTAAGATAATATTTGGTCTTTGAATGATTAAATTTGGACCTTTGGTATAGGAGTTATGGCGAAATTAAAAATTGCGATTTACGCCCGTTCCGAAGTGGGCGGTAGGCGCTACCAAGGCGGGGTGCGCAGTAGCGAAGATTATGACCGGCACTGCAGCTGGTGAATTAGCTCATAATTCATATACCAAGAATACCAATGATCCCTACTGATTTGCCTTTACTCTTCAGAAGGTTCCAATTTCCTGTAAAAAATTATTTTGGTGGTTAAGATTTTGTATCGGCTAATGAAGTAGAAAAAATATACTTTAAACGGCAAAACGACGTTTGCCGGGACAGCTAGTTATAAATATAGAGGTACGAAACGAGAAAATTTGTGCATTCCCGACCATAAACTGGCTCTATTTTCTAAAAATTCATACTGTATGGCTATCCGTATATATAATAAACTACCAAATGATTTAAAAATAATGACATTTAATAAATTTCAAAATAGATTATTTGAATTACTGTTAGCTAAAATGTATTATAGTATTGACGATTTTATTAATGATGAAAAAATACTATTATAATAATTGTAACATATTGTAATCTTACAATTTTTAATTACTTTTCGCAATAATATATTATACGTACCAAATTTTATGACATTTGACTAATTCATTACTATTATTATTTTTACTAACAATGTATTGTACTTTAACAAATATTGTATTGTAGAGAACGAAAAAATTAAATTTAAGTTTTATTGAAATATTTGCACGTCGAGATGTATCCGACAAAACATAAGCGCTATTTCACATTGTACCATCATATTGTATCTACCATGTTTTTGCAAATAAACATTCTTATTCTTATTATTTATATAAGACCTATTTTTTGTTCATAGGATATTTACAGGAGAAGAATTGATTATTATGATTAGATTAGTATATATAGATATAATTAGATTAGTATGAAAGCCCGAAAAAACTTAAACTATTTTGTAAAGCTGTGGGAAAGAAAAAACTTTACAACCAATTTGTCGGTAAAATATGCCGTACATCACAGAATTAAAGGATCGGACACTAGTGTAGGGACACATTGTATAAGATAAGATTTCACAATTATTTTTAAGGAGTCAATTAGTAAGAGACTACGACATAATCTATTGTGGTGGCAGCTGAGAAAACTATCATGTTGTTAACTCGATACGTGTCAATACAACCCTGATACAGAGCCTGACTGACGGGGCAACGACGTACCATTGTACAGATGTCACACACCGCAACCACCACCACAATTTGCAGTAAATTTAGACGTTAAAGAAAAAAGTTAGTCTTGATTGCTTTTGTAAACGGTAGCCATCAAAACAGTGTAAAAAATAATAATATTCTGTGACACAAGATTAGCGCCAAACAATAGAAGCTATCGAACACTAATTGTCAATTTTCGATAGAAAAATTCCGTTGCTTATTTATTTCTTATTTCTTGAGTGTCCATGGAATAAACAAGTTTCGTAGTTTCTTATCGCTGTCGATCCTGACTCACAGTATTATTTGGTGGCAGCTGCCTATAAAAAATGGATTCGACCGTCTTTCAACACCATGAATCGATGTCTACAATATGGGACGTCTATGGTCGGCTCCTAAAAGACTTCCGTCAGAAGCGGTAACAAGCTTCGTAAAGCCATTGTATGTGAGGATCAAATGAAGTGAAACTAAGTATCGCCAGAATCGGGGACGCTTTGAGGGGGAAAATAAAAGGTTTAGTTGTGTTATATTCTACAGTTTGTAAGGATGTGTTTGTTATGAATTCACGTTGCATGCTTATATTATACTAAATGATGCCCGTAACTCCGTTGCGACAAACTCGTTTATCGCGCGGGGACCGTAAATATTTCCGGGACAAAAATTATCCTATATACTTGCGCGGGACTCAAATTATCTCCATGCCAAATTTCAGTAAAAATCAGTTTGAGCGTGAAGACTTAACAGACAGACATATCCATTTTTGTTATGTAATTTGTTACCTATCAAATGTACTTATAAACAAATTCGCGTTCGATCAATCTCTCTCCCGTACCAATCTGTATCGGCAACTTGTTTTAATCTGCAAAAAGGGTTCCTTCGCCATTCATCAAATATTCACAGCGACAGCGAATAGCTCTCAGCATTCAACTATTTGCAAGAAGCTTTTAATTTATTACTTTGTACTTTACCTCTCGGTCAGGTTTAAATGGGAAAGTGAAAAACGGAAAAGGCAAAATTTGAAAAGAAACAGCTTGGGTACGCATTTATCTTTTTTTGAAAAAAGAACGTTATTCTTAACAGCTTTTTTCCTGAAGGTTACAGTTATTCAAAATGTTATGAATTGACTTGTTAGGCTTTTTTTCAAATACTTTCATGTATTATACCTGGAAAAGTAATTTTTGCGAGATAACTCGAATACTTTGTGTGTTGCTTTCCTTTTTGCATAGTCGTCAATTATTTTAAATCGGCAGCACAATAAATAGGTATAAGGATTTCTAAATCACGCCTTAGATTCTAGAGTTTGAACGGCTTAATATTTCATTTCCTGTATAAGTTATTACTTATTAGATTCCTCTTAGGGTCAGATTACACGGAAAAGAGATGACACTAGACACTGCAGTGTGATGCGTTTTATAATCATAGAATTATAACCTTGTATTGACATCGTTGATTATAATCGACACAAAACTGTCGTACTAGTACGGCATCAGTGCATTTTTATTTTAGCTTTTTGTATCACCAAATCGCGTTTAGATTCTGTGAGCTTTTTAGTCCTTCAGAACTAGAACCTTTAGCTATCATATCCATACATTTAAATAAATAGTTTATTATTTAACCACAAACAATCTGCAGTGGCCCAACAATGCTGCAGCGTTTTGCGCAGCGCCGCGTCGGGAGCCACCTTCTCTTTTGTTCTGTCGACAATTTACGATGCTGGGTTAAATAGCTGCTGCATATAACTATTATATAGTTTTGCGGTTCATCTGAATATAATATGTGCCTCCCACACCGGTTTTTGTGGTGACGGCCGATTGAAAGGCTACGCAGGAATAGTTTTTATTGTTGTCAGCAAATTAGGTCCTTAACCCATCAAGCCCCATAAGAACACCGGTGACCGCGACAACAATAGAATAACAATAGATTACCAAGAATCCACGATCGAAGGATTAATAATCAATATTTAGCACAAATTAATGCAAAAGGATGTCTTTGTTTATCTCTCAACACTTTATGCTCAAACCACTGAAATGACATACATAAATAGTCTTCAGATTTCTGAGAAGTACTATAAGGGCCGCGCCGAACCGGAATGGCAGCGGCGCGGCGAGCATTTTCAGTGTCATAATATTATAATGACACTAAAAGTGGTCGCCGCATTCAGCAGGCAGACAGCGCTCGTGGCCACGAGCGGCCGCGGGCGGCCGTAGACTTCTCAAGCGATACTATGTATTACAATAATGAAGATAAAGTTTAAAATTATATGACACTGAAAGTGCTCGCCTCGCCGCTGCCATTCCGGTGTGGCGCGGCCGTAAAGGGGCAACGTTGCGGAAAAAAATTAGTAGATTACTGATTAATTATTTTCATTATAATAAGTCACGACTCATCTTTGATCTTCTCATAATAATCAGTTCTAATATTACCCGAGCCAATTAGATGAAAATATTCGACCTGCTCCTTGAGATTTGGGATAAAACACAGCCGGCATATCAAGTAGTTAAAAATCGTAGGAATGTACGAAAAGCTAATATAAAATGTTAGCTTTGGGTCAAAGTGTATAAAATGTTTAAAATGAGCATATCCATACTAATAAATGCGAAACTGTGTCTGTCTGTACGTCTGGTACCTCTCATGCCCAAACCGCCCAGCAGATTTTGCTGAAATTTTGTAAAGCGATACTTTGATTCTCAGGAAAGGACTAGAATACTTTTTATCCCGATGTTAAAGCAGTGCCATCTACGAAGGAGAAGAAGTTCCTTCATGTGACAGTGACATTTGTGACAGTGACATTGTGAACAGTGACATAAGTGCAATTGCTGCCGCTACAATTTGGTAACGTAATTCACACCTTTTAACACCAAAAACACCTGAAAAAAATTAGGGTTCCCGTGTGATAAACGAATTTTAGCGCAACGGAGTTGCGTATCATCTAGTATTTTAATAATTTTACGATAAAAGTTAGGGACAGGTAACGAAATAGAGAAGTAAACCTATGTTATTGATGTATGATTGTCATTGTCTCTCTTTCTATCTTAATATATATATATTTCTTGTGTGCGTGTGTATGTGACTGAACTCCTCCTAAACGACTGGACCAATTTTGATGAAATTTTTTGTGTGTGTTCAAGGGGATCTGGGAATGGTTTAGATTCACAATTTTGTCCGCTGGACAATGTTTTTTTAATTAATTTTTAATTTATTAGTAGTTGTTGATTTTGGAATGTTTTACATTGGATCCGACAGTCGGCTCCCATCGCAGTGTCAAATTTTAAATAATATTCGAATTCGGATTTTAATTTTAGTCTGTCCGACAGTTAGCGCTTCGACCAAATTAAAAAAAAAATACTTTATATACTTAATATGGCAAAGAAACGTTTGCCGGGACAGCTAGTCTTTAATAATAATATATAATATGTTACCTCTCAATGCTTAAGCTCCTAAGTACTAAACCATTTTTGTTCTAAGTCCTCAGACTTAGAACAAAAATGGTTTAGTACTTAGGGGTGATCATAATCAGCGGGCAATAACACTTCGGTACACATTCGTCGTGTCACTGATACTGATTTTATCGATGGCCTCCCATTTGATAAATATTTTTGACAAAAAACACGCATCATGTTCTTTGTTTTGGCCCTTTGTTGACAAAGGGGCTGTTCAATAGTAAAAGTTAACTCAAAAACCTTTGACACCCGACGAAAACATAAGGGTTTAACTTATAACCATAAGGTTTATCTTGTGTGAAAGTTTGACCCTGGTAGATTTAGACTCATCTAAATCTACCAGGGTCAAACTTTCACACAAGATAAACCTTATGGTTATAAGTTATACCCTTATATTTTCGTCGGGTGTCAAAGGTTTTTGAGTTAACTTTTACTATTGAACAGCCCCTTCGTCAACAAAGGGCCAAAACAAAGAACATGATGCGTGTTTTTTGTCAAAAATATTTATCAAATGGGAGGCCATCGATAAAATCAGTATCAGTGACACGACGAATGTGTACCGAAGTGTTATTGCCCGCTGATTATGATCACCCCTATTGCGTTAACCATAGAGTCTAATATGCAATGTAGTGTGACATTCACATTTTGTAGTAATAAATTATTCGTAGCACAATTGTATAAATCTGTGCCGTTAATAATTGAGGTATCTGTTTGGCTTTTATTGATTACAACACCGAATTTGTAGATAGTGATGTTTTAACCGATTACAGAAGGAATGTTCTGCTATGCGGGAGTGACCATAATGGATTGTAAAACTAGACCCGGTAAACTTTGTAATACTTTTACCCCTACTGTAAACCGTCTCTGGATATCTACGAATATTTCTAGACATTGGAAATAACCAAAAGACTCACAACATTTTAAAATTAATTTTTATTTATGTAGATAAATGTCTTGTATTTTATTTTATGCCGGAACTCTCACCAGACATAATGCACAGTTTCTGAGGTTATGATTTATAATAAGATTTATATGACAGCCGGAGTTTCTCTATCAAATAGAATTAGTTATTTAAGGGCCTGTTTCACCACTTCCCGCTAAGTCCCGGATAGGCTATCCATAACTTAACTTGACAGATAGAGTATGGAGCATCTGTCAAATAAGTTGAAGATAGCCTATCCGTCACCTTATCAGGAAGTGGTGAAACAGGCTCTAAGTGTTTGATGTTAGGCAATCAAAAGCGTTATTAAAAACATAAACTTCTTCTTCATTTGTCACTTTAGTTGACTGGGCATATTTTAGCGTATTACAATAAAAATAAAAACAATAAAAATAGTAAAAAAAAAAATTGTGTTATTGGGTCAGGTACACTAAGAAGAGACGATGCTTGAAGAAGGTGATATTTTATATGTACTTTTGAAATGAGCTTTGTCGCTTCGTGTACTGGTGTGTACTGACCCTGATATTTTATTATCTTCAAAGAAAAACTGACAGCAAAATCTAATTTCGCCCACGCTTAGAAATTTAATTAAACAAAATTGTTCCTTATCATTCAAGAAAATATTGTTGAAATTAAAATCTTGCTCGAATTACGTGACTACAATACGAACTTATATTTTTCACACAATTTCTTAGAACTCTAGAAAAGAACGCTAGAAAATATTGCCAGCAAAATAACCGAATAATTTCTTGCTCACGTCTTGTTCGCTTAATACAAACAAATAATTAATACATTTTATTTTGTTTCAGGTAAGTTCGAGAGTCGAGACTTTCTATAAGGAAGTACCTACCTAAAGTATATACCTCCCACAGAAGCAATTTTAAACTGTTCACGTGTTTGCGTATTACACAATACAGTTCTCTTTTACTTTACTTTTTAAATGGGTGGGACGAATTATCGACACTAAAAATAATTCAGCATGGTAATCGAACCTACAACCCTCAAGCCAATAGCTACATTGTAAGCCTGAACCACGGTAGATATAATATTCTGAATGCAGGAGCAGTATAACTGAACCTTATCGACTCTTGTTACTATCGATACATCTATGTCAGTCTGCCAATTAAAAATGACAGAATATCTCCGAAATATGACAATAGTGCGACCAAAGTATGTTTAGAGTCTCCTGACTAATAAGATTTTGTATACGATGGATACGCGTTGGGTACATTTTTATTCGTGTCTGATGAACTGATGAAGTATGGGACAAAAATATTTGATTCACAAGAATATTTGATTGGTCATATTATTATAACAAAATATTGATATTTTGTAATAATATGACCCGATGAACTTCGTATCACTTTCCTGCTATAGACATAAACCTTTCCTGGACTTCCACGAATATTTGAAACTAAAATTAACCAAATCGGCTCAGCCGTATTTGAGTTTTAGCGAAACTAACAAATAGACAATAAGGAGTTGCAGTAGTTTAAATTCTACTCAGTAGAATAAAACCAAATTAACCACGCATTTTATTTTATTATAATCCATTAACCGCACAAAACCGACCACAAAAACTGATGGCGCGATGATATTATCTGCCGTAAGCAGTTGAAATATGGCGGGAACCGTCAAAAAAACTAATTACCCGTGGCCAGTGTCACTGGGGGTTACGAGTGGGGGTTGCGGAACCCCCTCTTCGTTGGGGGTTAGCGGTTGCGGATGATTTAACGCACGGATTCGTCCGCCAAACGCTTTTGTGTGCAGAACAACGGTTAACAAGGCCTGATATTTGCACTGGTTCAGTTTACACACCCTGTATATCTAACAGTGTTTGCACATATTATATTGCCGATAGATTTGAGGGCTATCATGTATTTATAATTAATTATAATTCATAGTTGTAGTATAAAATATATTCTGTTACCTATTCAAGATTATACTACTAATACCTATTTTAATGTCATAATGTGTATGTGGTATGGATAATATTACTTACCTTGAGTCTACTTAGGTAAATGACATCAAAAAATTACTTGAACGCTAAAACAGAAAACCATGTACTATTTACGCTAATATGTAACACCTTTTTATCATGCCTTGTGCAAATAAAGATACTGAATTGACAACCAAGAATAAAACTATCCTATGTCCTTTGATAATTGACAAGATTTCAAAATTTTAACATGGATTTTTTATTATTTTATAAGAAAGTAGACTTAAAATAAGGCGACACGTGTTTCTTGCTTTTTCAAAATTATGCTTTTAAGATACCTAAAAATAGATTTTAATCCTTCGAATTCTAAAGAGACGTAAGCGCCAAGTGACGTCATACTTACGCCTGAACGGTTAATTCCATTACAGTTTACAAAAGAAAAAATATGTCAATGTAAGTTTGTTACGTTTATAAGGATGTCTGTCAATGTCATCGTGGTATTTTCGTATGTTAGAAATGTCATTTTTGACAGTGACTGTTTTTTTATGCTTCATAATGTCTTTTTAAAACGATTTTACACCACGCAAAGAAAAAATGTCTGATATGCCGTAAGTATGACGTCACAGCGTATTTTTCAGTTTTTCTTTATTTTCTCAGTACATAAGCAATATAAAAATTTTTGGAATATTTTTTTGATATCAGGAGAAGAAACTAAAGAAACAATATTTCTTATTTTAAGGCTTAAAAATTTTGAAATGTTGTCAATTAGTGTTAAAGTGTCTACTTACCAAATTTTATCTATGTCGGTTTAGCACTTAAAGCGCTATGTAACAGACAAACAGACATACTTTCGCATATTTTTTAAAGATTCTTCAAGACTTAACGCTATTATAAGTCAATTAAATATTTAAATTGGCGGTTTTTTTTTAATAAAGTTGTAATATTTTTGAGTGTCTCATAAAATATTCGTAAGTTCTTCTTCGTCTGCCCAAAAGTCGAAATGTTTGTTTGGGTCATCAAGTACTTAGGAAGGGTTAAGGTTCTTGAATAAAATATAACCACCATTAAAAATACAACGACTTGTTACTTATTGGTTGCTCTTATTTTTCTTTTGAAAATTTTACGTAAATTATTTAGGACAATCAAAGTACCGTTTTGATGTTATAAGATATTTCTTTTAGATGTCAAATCTCATATTAATATTTTATCATGTTACGAAAATACTAGATGCTAATACTAGGTACTACTAGGATTATGCCCACAACTCCGTTGCACCAAAATTCGTTTATCGAGGTTAAAAATATCATGTGGCCTTTCCCGAGACTAAAAGTATTTTCATATTTCTCAGCAATATCTGTTTAGCGGTATGGGGGTGAAGATGTAACAGATAGACATACAGACAGAAAGACGTACAGACAGACAGACATACAGACAAACAGACAAATGGCCCACCACACATTCCCACCAACTTTGCAACTCCTGTGTCGCCAGGATCAACAGTGGTAACCAACCGCGAAAACCCTTTGATATGATCTCAGGGATGCCCGAGGGAGAAGCTAAATCTGTCTTGGGACCCGCAAGGAAATTAATCAGAAGAAGGTAGGAGGAGAAGGAGACAGAGACAGACAGACAAACAGACAGACAGATCACAGACAGATAGATATATAGACTTTTGCATTTATAATATTAGTATGGGTTATTAATTATTATAGAGAGATAAAGAGTAACATACAAATGTTACCTGCCATATTCACAGTATTGGTAACATGCTGCTCACACTGAGTTTTGTTTACATTGACGAGTTGAAACAGATTATAGCACTAACTTATCGCTTTGAACAAACCGACAGACGTAAACCTGTAACAGGAATGTTAACGGACTCAAAACTTAACCCGCCGTTAGCGAACTAAATCCGAATTCCCCGCATTGTTGCGCTGTGTATTCACGATTGAAGATAACGAAATGAAAAGCAAGATGGATGGCAGAGCTGCAAATACTTATAAAATTTTTGATTAGACAGTAAATTTATTGAAAACTAGCTGTCCCGGTGAACTTCGTGTCACTTTAAAACCTTCCCTGGACTTCTACGAATATTTTAAGACTAAAATCAGCCCAATCCGTTCAGCCGATTTCGAGTTTTAGCGCGACTAACACATTTGAAAATCCATTTTTATATATATACTAGCTGTCCCGGTGAACTTCGTGTCACTTTAAAACCTTCCCTGGACTTCTACGAATATTTTAAGACTAAAATCAGCCCAATCCGTTCAGCCGTTTTCGAGCTTTAGCGCGACTAACACATTTGAAAATCCATTTTTATATATAAGACTAGCTGTCCCGGTGAACTTCGTGTCACTTTAAAACCTTTCCTGGACTACTACGAATGTATTAAGACTAAAATCAGCCCAATCCGTTCAGCCGCTTACGAGTTTTAGTACGACTAACACATTTGAAAATCCATTTTTATATATAAGATAGATATAATATTATTAACTAGATGTCTTAATATTAACTAGTTCGCCACTCCATTGCGTCAAATTCATTGGTCGAGCGAAAACTGTACATTTTTCAAGGACAAAAAGTATACTGTCTTTTCCCAGCATCCACATACCAAATTTCAGCAAAATTTGTTCAGAGGTTTGGGCGTGAACAGGTAACAGGCAAACAAACAATTATAAAGGCGAAAGTATGTAAGTTTGTGTGTTTGTTAATAAGTCACATGGGAGCAGTTTCATAATATACATTTTTCTTAAAAAATAACTTTCATAGAAGTGCGCTAAGCTGGCACCTTAGCAATGTAATATGAATATTTACGTCTTACAACATAGATAGTATGTTTATTAAGTAAAGCGAGCCATAAATTTTTCCCCAACTATTTCAGTATGATAAGCCTCGCCAAGTTCTCGCATAAAACATGTTTACCGTCACTGGCTATACGGAAAGTTGTAATGAACTTGCTACTGAGTGTACTGAAGATTTTGGATATTAAAACTTAAGTTTAAAGTGAGACTGAAGCGCCAAAGCAGTATTTCCGGACCAATGCGACCTGCAAACCTTCAAGAAGAGAGCGTGTTCCTTCCTAAAGACCGGCAGCTCTTCTGATATTGCAAGTATTCATAGACGACGGTAGTTGATTTTCATCAGGTGACCCGTTTGCTCGTTTACCCCTATTTTCATAAAAAAATGACCTGTGATGAGTCTGAATACTGAATTCCTCATTTAAAAAATTATGCAAGACATGTTAGGTCTTTATAGTCTAACGACAGACGGTTTCTACATGAAAATTGAAGTTGCGACTAAATGAAGTGGATTCGTTTAATAAATATAAATATAATATAAAAATACAGTGAATTATCACTACAAATATCTGAAAAAACACTTCGATAGGTATGTGAATAGGGCGACAGTAAGTTAAAAATGTTCCTACAGCAATGTGAATATAAGTAATATAACTCGCAAACTTCCAAGTACCGACGGCGCGCGGCGTGGGAAATCACACACAATCAGGTGATCTTTCTCGTTACCCGCCCTCGTAAAAAGTGGAAAAGTTTTGCCCCAACTTGAGATCTCTATTGTAGGCGTCACCCTCACAAACTTCTGATAAACTTGAGTCTACACTTTTGACGATTTAAGAAACAAGAGATAAGACGAGCACTTGAGAAATACTCTGTCGTGACATACATATAAATATCTACTTTCTGTAAGTCTTGATTGATTAAGAATGTAAGTTTTACGTAGGATTATTTAGTAAACTAAGAAATAAAAATTTAAAACTTAAAACTAGTCATGTTCTATCAAAAATGAAAGGGAACTCAGTGTTCGTTTTTGTTTCTCTCTGATTTGAAATACTGATTGTTGATTCAGATGGGCTATTTAGCTATGTATAACTTGTTGATCTTTAATTTGTACGCGGCCTATTTTTATGTTATTCACGATATGTGTGTAATATTAAGATGTTGTAAAACTGCTATTCGTCTTTTATTTGCCACAATTTTAGGCAGTATGAATACGTCTAATAAAGGTTTCTTTGATTACAGACGACTCTGTCATCTCGCTTCATTAGTATCGTTATGATTTATTTTAGTTACTAACGAGCACTCTTTAACAAGTTCAGATGAGAAAAGGAACTAACAGTCAGAAAATTTGCAGATTGAAGACTGAGCTTATCAATTTAACAGTATTGTTTACTGATTTACCTTTTCAAGTTAACTGATCAAACGCGCAAGTGAATAAAAAAAATCAGTTAAAAAAACTCTGCAACTGGAGTCTAGACATAAGAGTTTTACTTGTAGAACGTACACGTCATATCAATGAAGGAGACTCAATTTATAGATTTGTGTCTAATACTTTTACAAACTTAACTACCATGTCCCAATGATTCTATACACTTTTTATAAGAATAAGATAAGCTCTTAATTTTGCGGGCGTTATCTAGTATTATATACGCTTTATAAAGCGCACAGAAATTAAAGATTCTTCACTCCTGTACACTTCGATAAGCTATTCCTCAATATTACTGTAATAAGCCTTTAATTTTGACGTTCATTACTCATCGCCTTTGACTTGTGCACGTTTCGACTAACCCCTCCTCTACCCCTCTTCCCCAGCTGGCACAGTCAGCATGAGCTGCAACTCACTTCTATTAATCATCTGAAACGAACTGCCAAGTGAAATTACAGCATAACTGTGGTTGGCGCCCGATTCTAGTGTCTGCGATGTACGTGTGACGAGTGGGAGCTTTTCTTGCTTAGCTTCCACTAGAAGAGCTATTATTATAGTCCGCGCGGAACTAGTTAGACGCGCCGCCGGTATGTAAGCATACCTGCGGCGTGGCGGCGCGGCCAACTAGTTCCGAGCGGACTATAGTCAAGGTCTTGGGGTCAATTCTCATTGCAAGGTTGCGATGCAGTTTTAAATGAGTCATATACTTTGTGTTGGGCTGTCTATTACAATTTTGAATCGCTATACATTCTACCCAACTGATCCTAAGTTATATTAGAGCGTGTGATTAATTTAAGAGAGCATTTGACGTAACTTTGCGCTTACGCGATTTCGCTGCCGATTCTAAAATTTGTTTCACAATCGATACGAGGCTCGAGGTTTGAGAATCAGGACCCTGGCAGTACGATAAATTCACGTTCTGTCAGAAAGATTCGGTGAAACTATTGCTTAGCTGCATAAGATAATAGATGGCGAGTGAAATTGCCTAATTTATATTTCGTGACATGGTAAAATGAAATACTGCATTTCAATGTTGTTTTTTAAACTTTAAAGCCTCTATTACGGGAAGGCCGAATCCGGAAGAACTAATCTCAGGCCAATTGTATCTAAATTCTAATGTCACTTTTGTCTTTTAAGTTTTATATAAAACGAATGTAATTGATTACTTAATTATCATGACATAATATTAATCATGCTAATAATTATTATGATGAGCCATGTTGTTCCAGCTAGACTCTGGCGTGCCAAAAACTGCAAATTTAGAGAAATTAATTCAAGTCAAGCTCATTAGCTTTGTCCAGACTGTACCTTTTTCTGTTCGTCAAGGGCATGCCTTATAGCGCAGTCAACAGCGAACGTGAGGCATGCCCGCGATGCATGCCCTCTGACCGTATCCAAAACTCCAAAAATTACAATGTTGGCGTTGCGTTCGTTGAAGCATTCAAGTTGAATGAAAGAAGATGACAAAAATTGAAGATGAAAGCGCATAGTGTGGACATAGCTATACGACAGATTATGATTCACACACGACACAACCCGGCCAAATTACGTAAGTCCGCCATCTTGTCATCACGCTGATGGTACTTAATGTAAGTAAGTGGGAATGTCCCACATACTTACTCTTGAAAAACCCAACCTTCCTTCTGACAAAGGGACAATTTTTCAAGCAAGTATATGAATTTAATTACTCTGCCACTGGGGCATTATGCCCGCATCTCAGTTAATAAGGGTGACGTATCAAACGTCACAATACGGAACCCTAAAAAGGGTGAGGTGGGACACTGGGACCGGCGCCGGACAAAAACCGATCAAAAAACAACCGCGTGCTCGGGACATCAACTTTTTAATTAGATTACTAATGGTCTGTCATTTACATATTGTGGCTAGAAGTCTTTGTTGCTGAGATAAGAGTTGAAATATTTGAATGGAGTTGGGTGTTTACTTTTTTACCGAAGCGAGCGTCGAAAATATTTTTTTTTCTTTAATTGTATAAATAAAATAATAAAGTACAATTATGAATATAAAGACACGACGTCATACAAGTTAAATTTTCAAGTAAATAATAAGCGTTAGTCGAAAAACACAAAAATCAACCACTAGCTGAATCTTAACCCATGGAAAACTACCGACGCGCGACGGCATAAATAATAGTTTTTTTTTTTATTTTAATTAATTAAAAATATATTTTCAGGTTCAAAACTTTAGTCTATTTCAAAATTATGTAGCTACACTATTGTTTAAAATTTAAATACTTAGGATTGTACAAACTCCGTTGCGGAAAAAATTGTTTATCACGCGGTAAGCGTACATTTTTCCAGGATACAAAGTATCCTATGTCCTTTCCCGGGACCCGGGAAATATCTCTATACCATATTTCATTAAAATCAGTAAAGAGATTTGGAAGAGGTAACAGATCTAAGACACAATATTTTGAATTTATAATATTAGTATGGATATGGAAGTATGGATTAAATTGAAGTAAATACAATTCTCAGTAGAATTATATTATTTAACCCTAATGCACTAGCTAGTATAGCTATTTGAAGTAATTATACAATTCTCAGTAGAATTCTATTATTTAACCCTAAAGTACTAGCTGTTTAACCCCACAGCGGTCAATGCTATTTACCTGACCACTCCAGGCTATCGGGTGTATTCGACCCAAATGCTCAGAGAACTGCTTTATTGACCTAAACTCAACACTTGAGATTCACTTTGGTGAGAGTTTGACTTAGATGATGGTGAATTTAAGTTGGATAATAGAATTTAATTGCTTATCTAACGTCCGAACTCTGAGAGATTTCATGATTACTCATGTTTATTTTTTAAAAGGACACCAACAGTACATGTATTAAAGATTACAGTTAATTATATTATTGAAGCAAATAAATAGTACAATCTCTATACATTAACTTTTGTAGGTAGGTAACACAACACTAGCAAAGGTACAAGATAAGGTGAACGCAGATTTGGCCGCACCGCACGCACTGCAGTCGCCGCATTTCGAATTCTTCATATAAATAATGTAGAAGTTGCGAAGACTGCGGCGCGGGTAGGTATGCCAGCTTGCCTATAACTTCATATAAAGAATTCGAAATGCGGCGACTGCGGTGCGTGCGGTGCAGCAAAATCTGCGTTCACCTTTAATGTTTATTTTAATAGAAATTTTGACAAGCTCTATACATTTTAAGTTACAAACTCTTCATTACATTAAAGTTCAGATCTGTGGTACCGTAACCACAACCGAAGCGTGTAAGAAATATGTTTTTAGGATCTAAAAGAATCGTTTTGCTTCGCAAGGTCAGTCAAATGAAACGATTCTACTGCTCATCAAAATCACTACCTTGCAACGCCGCGCTGCGCAGTTCCAACTCTCGGTGAAAACGCAGCCGACGGTGGTTGCGATGCTACTTTAAGATGGTGATTTAAATTTGATCTTTATACAAAATACAAGAAGATGTATTATCAGAGAAGTTGATTCATAGGCAGTAGGTCCGCCCTACTTAATTTGGTCGCGTTATGTCAAACCCAGTCGAAAGATAACGACATTAATTGATAACCATAAAGTTAATATAATATATTACCTTTATTTTGATAACTCGACCAACTGACGCGGGTCCGTCATCTGTCTATGAATCAGTTCCTTAGATGGTACATTATTATGGTACAAAAAACAGTACGCAGCTGTAATCAAACTCTGGTAATGAAACGTGGCGCGAATATAATAATTCTTGGAACAACAAAAATGCAGCGCCACGTATTCTCCCGCCACGGTTATTCAATCGAAACATTCAGTCAGATTTGAATAGCAAAAGACAACAAATTGACAACCAACCCTTGACATAATAGCATTAAAAAGTGATTGTAAAAATGACGGAGCCCTATCCCTTTAACAAGCCGACCGCGAAGGGCATAACTTGATAATGCCATAATTTGATTATGCCCTTTGACGTGCAGTGTATGACATCACATTACAGAGCTTAATTTTAGTCATTGTCGGGATAATTTGGTTAAAATATAACTATTACGCAGATTACATTGTATTAGATTTTGTGTGAACTTCATTTAGTTACTTTATTGCCTAGGGTCCGTGATGAACGCTTTTCAGTGTCCTTTTCCGTGATTCAATGTATCTCAATTTCCAATTTTTTTACATTTTTATGCGTGAAATACATAGTTACAGATATTGACATTTAAAAAATACATTCATATTTATAACATAAAATTAGAGTATTGCACTGTGTTATAGAATAATTATCTATACTTAATCATTTTTATCCCAAGTCGGATAAAAAATTCGTTTCGAAATTCATTTTATTGCCAAACTTCGAAACATCCAAAACTTGACCAATCAAACAATTAGAGATCCATTCTTGAGGTGTCTGAAACACGTTCGATACAATCAGGCCAATATCGTGGTCAGCAATATGGGAGCCGTTATTGCCTGAGGCCAAGAAATATCCGCAGATATTGAAACTCAGTTGGACAGGATATTGCGTGGTATATATTGTTTTATGACTGACGAATTTCAAGGTTACGAGGCTAGTGTAGCAGTTCTACAACGTCAATAAAATAGTTGACATGATAGGATATGAAATTACGAAAAAATACAACACGTCACCGGTAAGTTTTCATACAGTGTAAGTTTTTTTAAAGTCGAGAATTGTCGGTTTTCACTTTTTTGTTCGTAGCCAAAATTTCAGTTTTATTACTTAGCAACCATATTTAAATATTTTAGACACTATCGACTGTTTTCTATTATGTTTTCGTGGATTATATTATTTATTAGTTTTGAGAAGTTTGAACAAACATACAATATGATTAATCATTATAATATGTTTATTTTTATCTGGATACTAATAAGAGCAGTCAGATGTAACACAAAAAATATACAAAGCTATTAATAATAATATATGTATACTTAATAATATATGTAATGCGCCTCGTCTCACTCTAACAAAAAATACTAAGATAAGTATGTGTTTATATTTGGAAAAATCATAAGAAAGTAATGATAATTTAAATTATCTTATATCCAAGCGTATAGGATATCCACTTCGGCAAAGCTTAAAACAAGTAATGTGTTTACAATGTACATTACTCTTCAAAAACAATAAATCAACACATGAGTGTTTTACGTCTTTGCTCGAGCTCACGCTTCGTTAACGCACAATCGGCCCTAGCCCCCCGCCCTAGCCGCCCTAGCCCCCGCCCTAGCCTGCCGCCCGCCCTAGCCGCCCTAGCACCGGATCTTTGTGTTTGAGTGTAAGTGATGGGGGGGCTGAAACAACATTATAACCATTTGAAGTATTGCTGATCAACATTTGTTTAATGCGGTAAATAAAGTAAATGTATTGTATGATGAACGGTACGGTTTGTGGTGAAAATGTATTGAGTACTCTCGGGTTTGTATTTAACAATGCTTACGTATAATATTTTATATGCCGATAGTGATATTTATTACGAACAATCGTTATTTAATTTTTTTCTATACTAGTTGACGCCTGCAACTGCCGTTGCGCCAAAATTAGTTTATCGCGCGGGAACCGTACATTTATCGGGTCAAAAAGTAACATATTTGTCCTTTCTCAGAACAGAAAGTGTCTCCATACCGGATTTAGTAAAATTGGTTCAGTGGCTTGGACGTGAAGAGTAAACGACAGACATACACATTAGTATGGACGTATTAGCCGCGAAATTATTCATACCAAGAGATCTATAAAACGCCCTTCATCCTATCCTTTTTAAAAAGTAACCCTATATTATTAATTATTATGTTTTCTTAACTAGCTTTAAACAGCTCACAAGCCTACATCTATCCTAATAATATTATACATGTGAACTTGTGTATGTATTTTACATGTTCATGCTCAAACTACTGAAGGCTGAACCAATTTTGACGAAATTTGCATTTAAGGCTCACGAAACGCGCTGCGTACAAAATACAATAATATTGATCCTGAATGAAATCATACGGTTTTCGCACCATAAACGACTTTAAGCGCAAGAATTGGCGGATGACATCATATAAATGATATTTTCCTGTTTCTTTGCTAATGATACCTCACTCTTTTTTCCTCTAAATTCGTGAACGAGTACAGACGGCTCGGTCGACTGGCCTCGATTTGTGAAGCTCCAGTACCCCCCCTACACATTATTTGTACATGGCGGATTCGGGGTCCAATGATTATGACTTGAAATGTTGTCTCTCGACTGCGAAGGTCATGGGTTTGCTTCCCGAGCTGAAACAACAGAAAATGTCTTTGGATGTGATAAAAACAATGCAGGCTAATCGCCTTAATTTCTGACAAATGATTTATTTCTAGGATGACCTTGTAAAATCGGTCCTACGTCATCTTTCGCCGGTCGTGTCAGTTGTTAGTTTCATTTATTGGTATTTGGTATAGGAAGAGAAAAAAAAATGGTTTGGTTTTAAGCACCACAAAAACATACCTAAGTATCTATAATAATCTATCTAACGATAATAATATCCATGCTTCCATACTAATATGTATACTGTCTGTCTGTTACCTCTTCACGCTCGAACCGCTGAACCGATTTTGCTGAAATTTGGCATGGAGATACTTTGAGCATACTTTGGCATTGAGAAAGGACATAGGATAGTTTATATCCCGGAAAAATGTATGGTTCCCGCGCGATAAACAAATTTTGGCGCAACGAAGTTGCGGGCATCATCTAATATAAACATAATTTAACGATTAAAGTACAATATACAATAAAGTATAATATTTTTTTTGCAATTTACTTATAATTTGTACATAATGCTCGTAGCAACATAAACCTTATACGCTTAAACTCCACTCAAACCTCACTCAAACTGCACCGTAAATACAAACTCCTTTTTGGCCGGCATCGGGCGCACAAAGAAATTCTAATTTGGTGCATGTCCAAATCTTCTTTGCTAAAACCCGCCGGTTCGAGTTAAAAATTCAAGCTCTCAGAGATGGACAGGCATACATACTATATGCTCGTGTCGGCTCGTGATTGAATTTCTGTATGTTTGTGTGCACGAATCTCGAAAACGTTTGGGATTTAGCAGAGTCAACTAACATTTTTAAACGTTTTAAATAGTGATTGATTTTTTACTATAAGCAAATAGGGTAGAAAAGCTCACATTTCAGAAATGTGTGTTGTGTGTTGTATGGGTAAGTTTGTCATCGTATGTTTTAGTTTGCGTCTCAATAGAAATATAGCTTTTTTACGTAACTTCTCTCAACGCTGCATACTTTAACAGCCGCACTCAGAGTCGTTCATTAAATCATCATTTAAAAAATTAAAATTATCCGCTGCCCATACAAACCGCAACACTAAATGCTCATTAAACATGAAATTCCCTCTCAGAGTCAGTTAATGATAAATTAACACCTCAAAATGGCGATTAAATTTAAATACAGAAGAAGCACCATTTAACTCGATTGAGTCGCTAATCGTGGATTTTGCTGTCAAAGGGGTATGACATAGGTAGAGATTTTTTTTTAAATTTGTCCCGGTCTGGGCAGGCAAAGGGAGCGTTGCCCATACAGCCATTTCTATGATTTCTCTATATAATGAATGATAGTGAAGGCCGAAGCTAATTCTATGACATAGAGAAATATAATACACGGGGGGCATGATCTTCTTCTTCTTCTTGTTTAAATGATTTTATTTATAGCTTGTCAAAAAAGAGTACCGTACACACTCTACGCAATTTTTAAATCATATTGTAACAAAATATACGAAAACCTTATTCAATCGAGTTCAAAATGTGCAAGGGAAATAATATTTAAAGTGTATATAAGCGTTCTCTATGGAAATACAAAGAGAAAAAACCACCTTTTGAGCGTGATTACGTTTAGAAAATTTTGTTCTGTGTCTACTTTTTTTTCACAGACTGTAGTCGTGTTCGTTTCGTTTTTCAATGCACATTACGCATGTGCAAAGTTAAAAATTAGTGTCAGTGTCATGTTCTAAAATCTGACAGAAATTGTTAATATTTTAGAACATGACACTCAATTATTATGAAGTTGACAGTACTTGAAAGTCAGCTGCCAAACTGCGAAAAAAGCCGCGCAATGCGTAGTTGAAAAATGAAACGAACACGGCTTTCTAGTCTTGGAAAGTCAAGGCGTGTTCGTTTCATTTTTTTTTTATTGGGCGTGAGTCGTGACTGCGGCCGTCAGAGTCGGTCATAAAAAAAAAGCGCTGAACATCATTTAACTAATTGAAATTTAATGCTTTCATTAACAGATACCTCTCAGAGACAAAATTAATTGACTGATTAATTTCTGTCCCCTATAAATCATTCGTACTATGACGTAATTTGTTCCGTGTTCATACGCCGCTCCATAGCGGCCTTTAAATTATTAATCTGTGATAGCGGCAAGAAGAAGGAAAAAGTAGAAGTAGTAGTAGGTATCTAGTAATTTTTATTTTGTTTTTGGTTGGCGAATTTAACATAATAATATATTTTAACATAATACATTTCAACAGGATTTCATTGGTCAGTATATACTATATATAAATAAACTATAAAGTACTTACAATGTTTTGTACCAGTTTCAATTCTTATCACGTCATACTTTTATTTTAGTTAACAATGCAAGAAGACAAGAAGAAGTAAAAATTTACAAAGTTTGCAGTGCAAGGCAGAATGAATATAGAAAAAAATAACAAGAAATCAATTTATCTGATGCAGCTCGCTTCAACTCCCGTACTTGGCCCAAGTGGGCCACGATAACAATTGAAAGGCTATTGTGTCTGGTTTTGCTGCGATCAAATGAATAATAAAATACTTATATACTACTAAAATAATTTCATTCTTTCCTACCTTTCACCGTACCTACCTACTACAGTTATATAACAAACATAAAAGGTGTTAGAAAAAAAAATATGTTTTATATTGTTTTTATAATAGCACAATATAATTCTGTCTACTCTGATAATAGGTACTAGGTATTTCAGTATTTATTGCAACATTTGAAGTTTCTATGTTTTACAATTTGGATTGTGTGAATAACCTGTCTTTTGTCTACTATTACCTACCATTTTAATATAAGAAAACCATTTGCTATTAGGAATTATTCATAACATTATTGTAACTATATAGTAAACATACTTTAATTCCAATACCGTAATTACACAATTTGGTGACAATGTTCATACTTCTTTGTAGGTATAATATCTAGTTTGTATGGAAGTGACTATAGGTACTTTTCATGTGAAATACTTCTAATTTATTAGCAAAAATAGTTAAAAACAGCTGTACTAAGTAACTACTAACTAGGCATGTATTGCAAGAAAATGCTTTAGTACTATCACAGTTATGAAGTTCTATGTTCACTGTGGCATTATCTAATATTATTATTATTTATTATTAACACCTCAAGTAAATTTTATTTTTATCTTAATTTTATCTTTTGAAAAAATAAAACTGAAAAAATTCCAAGAATAACCTCAAACTTGAACATCAAACTCTGCAATTAGCGATTTTTAATTGTCATCTCTGAGAGGGACATTTCATGTTAAATGAGCATTAAGTCTTAATTGACGTCTCTGAGTGCGGCGGTAAGTCTATAATCTGTATGCATTAATTTATCTCTGACCTGGCCATAATATACAAGCGTACTTCTAAAGAGCGACTGCATAGCAATTGTAGGCTGCGTTTCCACTGAAGCGGAGCGGAGCGTAGCGGTGCCCGAATTGCACAATCGTGCTATTCCAACGGAATGACAGCGAAGCGGATCGAAGATTTCGAGCATGGTGATTGGTCAATTCGGCACCGCTAAGCTCCGCTCCGCGTCAGTGGAAACGCGGCCTTAAAGTGTAATAATATTGCGTACATAAATTTTATACAGCTTCTTCCAACTTTTTGTTTGTCATTATTCGTGTTGCTAAGAATAAGGTAAGTGCCGAATAGGCTATCCACCACTTAACTTGACAGATGAAGTATAGAGAATCTGTCAAAAAAGTTATGTTTAGCATATTCGCCACTTTATCAGAAAGTTAATATCCACAATCAAAATTATTTATCCTTACCTATAATATCTCCCCTATGCAGCCGTACGTCGCAAAGATAATTTTTCAATAAGACAATACAGTAAATCTATGAATTTGGCAGCGCGGTAATCCAATCAGTGCAGGCATAGCCAATTTACAGCACGGCCATTGTACCAGAGATTAATAGTATAGCCCGTAGCTGACCAGTGGAAATTACATGTATTTTGCTAGATTATGACTTACGCTTACGTAGTAACTGGTAGCACATAGTACAATTATTAGTAACATCGAGGAAATTGATTCCTAGGGAGATCGATGACCTAAGTAATTTGGTCGCGTTACGTCAAACCCATTCTACCGATCACAGCAAACATTGAATTGACATAAGCCGACCAAATGATCTGGGTATGTGAACTGCTTAGGAATCAATTTCCTCGATGGTACAATATGGAGAAGTTATAGATCTTAAATAAAAATATCTGAAAATACATGATGGGCAGTTTGGATTTAGACCTAGACTGTCCACCGAAAGTGCTATATTGAGTCTCAAGCATACTGTCCAATACTATACAAGCCGTAGGACACCGGTTTACGCATGCTTTCTGGATCTTTCAAAGGCATTTGACCTCGTTTCTTACGATGTACTTTGGAAGAAGATGGAGAGCATGGGTATACCGGTGGATATTATAAATATATTTCGTTTCTGGTATGCGAATCAGACGAATCATGTAAAATGGGCCAATAAACTCTCCAAGGCGTACAGATTGAACTGCGGTGTGAGACAGGGGGGCTTATCGTCTCCTAAGCTATTCAGTCTGTACATGAACGATCTCATAGTGGAGCTCAGCAATATGCGTGTCGGATGCAAGGTTGGCGGTGTTAGCGTTAACAACATTAGCTATGCGGACGACATGGTATTGCTGAGTCCCACTGCGAGAGGAATTCGGGAGATGTTGAAGGTGTGCGAGAGATACGCTGATTCGCATGCCATGAAGTATAATGTAAATAAAAGTGAAATTATGATCTTTAAGGCCGCCGGTAAATATCCCGAATCCATACCTCCAATATGCCTCGGCGGAAAGGAGCTGAACAGAGTGTTCCATTTTAAATATCTCGGCCATATACTTACCGACGACCTTAAAGATGATCTAGATATTGAACGGGAGCGGAGGGCTTTGGCGGTTCGAGGTAATATGCTGGCCCGCAGGTTCGCACGTTGTACGGATGAAGTTAAGATCACACTCTTTAAAGCGTTCTGTCAGAATCTGTACACGGGCGGCCTGTGGATCAGCTATACCAAAGCAGCCCTAAACACCCTTCGCATCCAATATAATAATATCTTCAGGATGATGCTGAAACTTCCCCGATTTTGTAGTGCATCTGAGATGTTTGCGCAAGCAAGAACTGATGGCTTCCGGGCACTCATTCGCAAAAAAGCTGCATCTATAATAAATCGCGTAAGGGGAAGTGACAACAGCATCCTGAGGATTGTGGCAGATGATCCGCATGCACCCATATTGAAGAACTACGTGCGGATAATGAATGAATTCGAGAGCAGATCTGTAGGACACAATATCCGCCCGTGGTTCTAATTGGGTGCATGATTAACTTTTTAGTGTTAAGTTTTTATTTTAAGTCATGTAATATTTTTACTAACCTAATAATTTTTACTTTTATGTTTGTATTACTAACCAATGGACCATAGTAGTCTGAAATAAAGATATTTGTATTTGTATTGTATTTGTTTGTTGTATTAAATTATTATTATACGACAATCTTGTCCACTGCATTTTTTGTAATAAGCCAATTTGGAAAAGTGTCCTGCGAATAAAAACCTTGAAAAATCTTTGTACTATGATATATTAGATTGCGCAAACCTGTATTTGTCGTTAATACCGCCAAGTTAGATAAATCACAATTTATTTGTGATTCAGACCACCAAAATCTTCGTTAAACCGCCAAGTTACATGAACCATACCTTGCACTATAGCCCTTTTCTTTGTACAAATTATTATTAGACCGCGTCTGCCCAATTAGTCAACATTGATTGTCAATGCCAAGTTAGATACACCATAAAAATTGTTGTTCACACCGTCATATTAGAATACACCACAATTTATGCCTAGCTATGGCCGCCACAATATATTCGTTAACCGCCAAGTTACATAAACCACACTATAGCCCCGTCAATGACAGCAAATCTCTCCAATGAAGCGTCCAATAAACCTCTGTTAGCGGTAACTAATGAGCAAACAGCGCCGAGTGCCCGTAATAAGTAGCTAAACGTTTGACGCCGCTCGTACAATGCATATCAAGCATACCATCAAACAAATTTCAACTCTAATATCAAAATTTAGAGTTCAAATTAAAGCAGCTAGGTTAATCAATTGACGTCTGGATTTTAGTGTTAAAAATTCAATCGAATTTGCGCTTAATATTAATGACACGAGAGGTTCTAGTCGCCTGTACGCCTGAATGGAGACTATAACAATAGTGCGTGAAGTCTATTCAGAAAACTTTCCTTGTTATCTGACTTAACTTTTTAAATATGGCAATCCCGGTTTTATTATGGCGATGATTAAAAACCGAATGGCACATGGTCTTCCATAAAAACTCAAGAAATTTACTTTTAATAATTCCAATGTGGCAAAATTCGTGCTGAACAATGAAAATGTGGACATTGATATATAGCTTTTATTTCGCTTTGGTATCTTTTGATAATTTTTAATTTGACTTAATATTATCATGGCCGCTATGTTACTTATGTAGCGGATATAAAGCTACTAATAATTGACGTAATTAGATGTTTTTTTTTGTTAATTTTAATTTGGCATATCATAGCCGCCATGTTGCGAATGTGTCGGATGGGAAACCATTACTGTCGCCGGCAGAGCACTGAGCAGCGCCGCAATAGATCTATTGTACATTTTGGCGCATAATTTATCATAAGTTCGCGGTTTCGGTACACTGTTCGTGACAATATTATGTGATTATTGCAGTAATATGCCTAATTTAACAGACTGTGCCAGAAAGAGTTATGTTTTTCATCTGTACATTGTACGTACGTCTTTTAATGGTTAGTTTTGAAAGTATTTCATTAAAAATTGGTCAGAAATAAAACTTTTTTTAACCTATCAACCCCCAAAAGGACACCGGCGACCGCGACAACAAGAGAATAACAATAAATCTCCAAGAATCCGCGATCGAAGGATTAATCCTTGTATGCAAAATAATTGATTAGCCACGATTTAAGGCTAAAACGGCTCATTGGATCCATGCTTCAGAGGTAACACTAGATTTGTCTTGTCACTAAGTTCAGAAAATAGCTCAGCGAGAAGAACTAGCAAAAGAAACAATATTTCTCGCGAGCAATGCCGCGGGCAAGAGCTATCTACTACTAATTTAGATTATAGACCTATTGTATCTACCTACTATATTTTTATGACTTTCAAATACGTAATGGTCAAGCGATACCCACAACGTAGTACGTGTTATGCATAAATCGTACCTCGTAACCCGTAACCCGTAAACCCGTAATGGGGCCGTTATCTACGGTTATTATCTTCTAAATTACCGCCCGTAAGAAAACCAAAACCTTATATTTTGTACGTGTTTTTGCCCGACTGACCAAAAGGTATACTGACTTTTTGACTACGCTACTTAATAGTACTTACAGCTTTTGGTAAAGCTATTATAAAGTTTTCTTAACGCCGCCACATTGTAAAGTGTCACTTAAAAGACAGTTGATTAGCGTCCACTGTTATCTACTAATATTATTAACATCATTCAAGTATCTTTACCATGTGGCCGGAACAAACACTTTTGAGTGACAGACAGTCTCATTCATGGTTATAAATAAATAAATAAACGTTTATTCCCCTTTTTCGACCATTACACCACAAGACATAATAACTAGTAATTAATAATAAGTAATGAAACTAAAAAACTAAAGAAGAGTTATGACAATGCAATGTCATTTATAGTGCCACATTAAGATACCTGTGTATCTGTATTCTCTGTAAATGTAAACCGACTTAAAAATTACTACGCTATTTCTTTATACTTAATCTGTTATTCTACGCCCAAATTGCGAGCATAAGCGTATCTGGTTATAATGCAAGAATTTAGTTCGCAAAATTCTCCACGGAAAAATTCAACAGAAGTTACCGAAAATTCCGGAAAAAATTCCTTTGTTTCTTACCGGCTCGGATCTCAAAAGGCTTTGTTGTTCCAGCATCACTTCAGTTTTGCAGCTATTTAGCTACGGTTACTGCGGGATTAGCTTATCACTTCTGATAATGGTTCTTATTCATGCTTATTTTATTTCTGTATTTTTAATAACAATATATACTTTTCTTGACTCAATAGGACTCAATAGGCTTGTTTTCCTTTTGAATATTTTCTTGCTGTGCAGAAATGTAGACGCAAGATATTCAAGCAGTGTCGACAGTAGATGTTATGTAATATATTATATTCAACTTTTTTAAGTCACAATTTTTATTTTTAAGTAGTGTTTTTTGCTAAGACATTGTTTTAACGATTAATAATGTCCTTACTGTCATAATGTCTCCAGTCAAGGGTTTGCTTTTCGCTGATGATTTGACATTGTATTGCGTTGGTAAAAATATTCACACATCTATACAAATTGTTCAAAATGCCCTCAGTTCGATACAGAAATGGTCTCAAGAAAATGGCTTTAAGTTTTCTAAATCTAAAACTGAGTTTATTATATTTTCTAGACAAAACAGTACCTTTGATAATGTGGCACTACATCTTGATGGCCATCCGCTTACTAGAACTTATTCTATTAAAATTCTTGGTATGTTATTTGATAGTAAACATACGTGGAAAGCCCACATTAAGAAGTTAAAAGCCGACTGTTTGAAAAATTTAAATGTTATTAAAGTTTTATCGTCTATTTCATGGGGTTCTAACAAAGATTGTTTATTAAATGTTTATCGGGCTATAATAAGATCTAAGCTTGATTATGGATCAATAATTTATGACTCATCCAATAAAAATTTACTAAACAGTCTAAATTCAATTCAAAACACCGCCTTAAGGTTATGTTTAGGGGCATTCAGAACTAGTCCGTCTCATAGTTTAATTGTAGAATCAGGTGAACTTCCTTTGTGGCTTAGAAGAATGAAACTCTGTCTTTCTTATGCGTATAATGTTACTTCTACTCCGTTAAATCCTGTCAATGACATTATATCGGTCGAACATCTACATGATTTATTCCAGACAGAAGTAAGATTGCCGGTTCCACTAAGGTTACGTGTTAAAAAATACTTAGAAACTTTAAATATGCCCTTTCCTAAATTATTTGCTCGTCATATTCATCCTATTCCCCCATGGATGCAAAACAATGTTAAAGTGGACGTATCCCTCTGCAATTTTATTAAGGAATCTACTGATGCTTTAGTTTACCGCAAACTTTACTTAGAACTACTCGAAAATTACTGTGACTATAAAATAATGTACACAGATGGATCTGTAACTGATAACGGAACCGGCTGCTCCATTATTTACGAATCAGATTCCACCGCAATTAGTTTACCTAAACAATTTTCGATTTTTCACTGTGAATCCTATGCAATTTACTGTGCTGTAAAAAAGATTTTAACAAACCCTGTAAGCCCAAAATACGCCATTTTCACTGACTCTAAGTCTTCTCTTTTAGCCATTCAGAACTCTTTTTCTGAAAACCCTCTAATACAATTGATACACTCTGTCGTTTTTCAATTGAAAGAACTATCAGTTGATGTAATAATTATATGGTTACCCTCTCACCAGGGAATAGACGGTAATGAAAAAGCAGACAAAGTGGCTAGGGAAGCTAGTTTGATGCCCTACACTAGCAATGAAATACCCATCATACTTCTCGACGCCAAACGAGAACTATACAACTCAATAAGTCTTACGTGGAACCTAAATTGGATTACCGAAACCTCTAAGTTGCATTATTTTAGACGAGATGTTTTAAAAGGTGAAACCAAATATGCATTCAAATTTAACAGAAAAGACCAATGTGTATTAACGCGTCTGAGAATAGGCCATACCAACGCAACTCACGTTCATTACATCACGAAAAGCACTCCTAAGACTTGTCTTAGATGTAGCTCACCATTCTCAGTCCAACATGTATTATTCGAATGTACTAATTATATTACTGAAAGACAAATGTTTAACCTTAACAGTGACAGATATCTTGTATTAAGTGATCCTGATATGTGTTGTGATGTTCTTCGATTCCTAACTTTTTGTAATATTTATAGTCTGATTTAAATTTATGTAATTGTTCTTGTGGTCGCTGATAACCTTGTTGTTCTAAGCGACCTTAAATAAATGGGAAAAAAAAAAAAAAAAGTACGCGTGAGATCATATAATATTATTATGTTAATGTAGGCTATAAAATAAGATTTATTTCATATCAGCACAGCTGGGACCTACCAGCTGGCTTCAAGGTTAGGTTAGTTTTCCTGGAGTAAGGAAAAATGTACGATACTCAAACACTAAAATGGCCTTTTCCAGGCGATTAAGCAAACTAACTAGAAAGTGTCGTTTTTTTATTAAAAAGACGTCTACCCGGGAAAAGCTGTATTTTTGTATTAAATATACGACTTTTAAATGATTGTACATAATTAGTAGTCATAAAATAAATTAACAATAACAATCTACAGTTAACAAAAATAAAAAAACACAATTTGTACCAGCGATTATCGATAATACAGCAATCATAAGGGTGTCGTTCATAAGTTACTTGAGACGTTTTTGACGATTTTTTTATCTCTCCTCCCCTTTACGTAAGCTAAAGTTAGATTTAGCAAAAAATATAGCGGATATAAAAAAATATACAAACCAAATAGTACACCCTAAATTTGTTTAATTACAATATTGTGTAATCATATTATGTTACAATAAAAAAAGACGGGTTGCACTCCGGGAGTGCCGTCGGAAGTGAAAACTTGATTATTAACGTTGTGCATTTTTTAACCCATTTTTTATGAAAATCGATCATAAAAAATCGATCTTTTTTAATCCAAACCCTTACCATCAATTCGAGTTCGAGTTCGACACAAAACACTACTCTCCAACCGTCTTACGGTTTTTCCAAGGTTTTCATGGATTTTTTTTCATAGGTCAGTCATACGCCCAAAAACGGTACATTTTGGGCGTAAACTGGCTGGAAATAAGAGGTCATAATAACCGAAAGCACGAGAATCTGACGCGAGTTTCACAGTTTTTACTCATCCCACAAAAGTGCTCAAAGCCGCTAAAGAAGTTTTCACTTCAAAATAGTTTTTAAATTATTATTATTGTTTACCATTGGGTCGCAGTGAGTGCATAACCCAACTACGCAAATTGCTCTTGAAAAATATCACTTTTTCTTTTCATCCTCTCACATATTTAAGACTCAGTGAAATTTGGCTGAGCCTCCCTAATTTGCGTAACTTGTGGACGCCCCCTAACGTTCCTGACAAATGACAATATTAAACACAGCTTACATAATACACGCGTGTGAATTATTTAAAATTTCCATCAAAATAATTACACGTAAACGGTGTAATTTAGTGCTTCAATATCGACACGAATGGGCCCGATACCGGGCATTTAGACAAATTATATTCGATAGGTTCGACGGTGAATAGTTTGATAACAATTTTCTGTAATTTGACGCAATGTATAGCTCAATAAAAGCGGCGAAAATCTTTATGACCACTTGACAAAAATTAAAAAGGTAAGCACTAAGCGCAAAGTTTTTAGGTCTCTGTCGTGGGTATGAAGTGAGTGGGGCTGCGCCCGCGCCAGACAGGCAGAAACACGCTATTGGTAGCTTTCAGATGGGTCGCTATTGCAATTGGTACAAATCTATTATACGTCGACATGTCATTGGTTGACATCCCTCCAGTTTTGCCGAGCTATCTTAAAGCTATGCGTGACCTATAACATCGCCCATGACTCATGTCAAATCCCATACATTTTGACAGCTAACGAAGCTACAATCGAATACAATTTGCCCACGTGCCCAGGCTCGACACGGCCCAGCGTTCGCTCGCTACAGCCAGGCCGGGATAAAAGGCGCAATTTATGCGTTGGTGTCCCCCAAATGTGGTAGCCATTATTCGATTCCACTTCAGTGAGTGGAATTTTTAACACTTATTGTTGATTTTATGGGCGACGCGATCGAGTTTCGTAAACAAAGATATATTTTATCGGAAAGCAAGGAATATTGGTAATAATAAAAAATAATGATTGTGCTCTTAAAATTATGTTTCAATTTTTTATATAATAAAAATTGCAGCCTAGGTTAAACCCTAAGTAAATATTATTCCATTACTTGTAACTTGAGTGCGTATATATAAATTCCATGAAGTATAATGATGATAAATCGATGGCCTTTAAAAAAAGTTTCGTATACCTTTGGACGAATATAGGCTGATATGATGATGATGATACCTTTAAGTCCCGCATATACGAAGAGTCAGATCGATGCTGTCGGACTGATCGTGTGTGTAGACGAGTCCAGCCAGATCGACCTGACCGACAAGGTCTAGTGGCCTCCCTGTATAATTATGAAGATCAGACAAATCTTTCTCTGTCTGTCTGTCTGTCTGTACTTCTTCACGCCCAAACTGCTGAACCGATTTTGCTGAAATTTGGTACGTAGATTCCTTTAGGCCAGGGAGAGGACATAGGACACTTTTTATCAACGAAAAATTAACAGTTCCGCGCGATAAACGAATTTTGGCGCAACGGAGTTGCGAGCATCATCTGTTAAGGTTATATACTTTTGAATCCAAATCAATAATCAGGGTGAAATCAAAGTTCAGAGCTAATATTATCATTAACATTTCCAAGTCGGGGTGGTGTGGATTGAGGTCACGAGATGACCTTTGAGTCACCCCGACTGATACCATCGGTCCGTCGATCATTGACCCCAGTCAGCTGGCAAAGAAAGACAATCGCCCATCAGGTCCTTTAGCCAAGACGTTTTCTTTTATCGCTTCTTCGCCGACCTAAATGTATGGAATTGACGTAAGCTTTCGATAATATGAAGTTGACGTTCGACTCGTCCAATGTCAATAGCCGCGTACTGACCAAGCGAGCCGCCTCGCTGCCTCGCGCGAGCGTGCCGCGGCCGAGCCAAAAGTTGTCGGTTTTTGGTAGCTGCTCAAAGGCGCCTCGGATGTTTGCCGCGCACTAACTGACCGACGCGCGAGCGTGCCGCGGCCGAGCCAAAAGTTGTCGGTTTTTGGTAGCTGCTCAAAGGCGCCTCGGATGTTTGCCGCGCACTAACTGACCGACGCGCGAGCGTGCCGCGGCCGAGCCAAAAGTTGTCGGTTTTTGGTAGCTGCTCAAAGGCGCCTCGGATGTTTGCCGCGCACTAACTGACCGACGCGCGAGCGTGCCGCGGGTGAGCCAAAAGTTGTCGGTTTTTGGTAGCTGCTCAAAGGCGCCTCGGATGTTTGCCGCGCACTAACTGACCGACGCGCGAGCGTGCCGCGGGTGAGCCAAAAGTTGTCGGTTTTTGGTAGCTGCTCAAAGGCGCCTCGGATGTTTGCCGCGCACTAACTGACCGACCGAGCAAATGCGCGCGAGGCTGCCGCGGCGAGGCGGCCCGCTTGGTCAGTACGCGGCTAATTCCATACATTTTGATCGGCGATTCTATAAAGAAGAGATAAAGGAAAGTATTGGCTACGGGCTCTGATCTATTTGCCTATTTGTAAATCTCTTCACACTTATACCGCTGCACAAAGGTATATAATATTTGGTATGGAGAAACTTAACCCATCAAGCCTCATAAGCTCACTGGTGAGCGAGACACAATAGAATAACAATAGATTTCCAAGCATCCGCGATCGAATGATTAAATCCCAGAAAAGAAGAAAGAATAAGTTTCAAGTCGGAAAATATTATGAGCTGTTCTAATATATAAATTATTAATAATATTAATATATATAAATTTCGGCGCAATTAAATTGCGAGTAAAATTTACCATCATGAAAATGTGTCTATATTCTGTCCTGAGCTTTTCAAAGATTTTAAATTAAAGCAATTGTGAATACAAAGATAACCGATGTAGTATTGTTTTACCTTCCTATAATAAAGCATAGAACTAATTCATACATTTATGTATTACATGCACAGTTTATTAGTAAAGAGTCCAGACTGCACCTAAATGAAGAAAACAAACAAAAAAACTAAAACTGCATCCCCAAAAGCGAAAAGTGAAATTCCCATTAAACAAAATAATTGAATTAAACCCCAACTTGGAAATAAAACCGTGCGTTTAATGCCCGGTGCGTCTAGTGTACGACTTTTAAATAAATTACACCCCGCGTGGACCCCTTGCACCCCTGCAAGCCACCATGGGGGGTCAAATGCACCCCCCATATTCCTTACACCAGTACACAGATAGGAGAATCGATAGTTACTTTTGGGGGTCACATGTACCCCTATCATTCTTTAGACTAGTACATACATAAGAAGACCCCTCAGTCCCCTTAGGAGGTCACATGCACCCGTATTTCCTTAGGAGGATAATATACATTTGCACCCCCAAAAGGAACAAGACCCAGCCGAGAGCAAAACAACACTCCAGACTGTCCTGGGAGCGGATTTTTACTTTTGTCGTGCAAAATGAGGTTTGGATCGCTCCTGTGGGATCCCAGAAACCATTTCAAACTTAACTGAGTATAAAATTCGATAAGGTTATATTGTGCTTTTGTGAAATCTAGGATCATAATATTAGATTCTAGATGATTACAAGAACTTAATCACGCAGAACGTTTGTCGCGTGGATTGGGTGAATGGTTCATTTGACGTCATAAAAACTGATCTTTCGGGTGGAGACTGGAGAGGTATTAGACAGACAGACAAACAGAAAGACATTTTCACATTATAAGTAAAAACACATCGACAAAATATGCTAGACCAGTTCCGAAATTTTATCACACTACTATTACAGAAAAAATGTTAAAATTCTTATATCACAGTGTTTGTGCGCGAACTCCTCCAAAACGGCTCAACCGATTTTTAATGAAATTTTGTATCATGTACATTCGTTAGGCCTGAGAATTTTTATCTACTTTTTATATTTACACTAGAAATAATTTATATGGCAAAACAACGTTGCCGGGTCAGCTAGTTTCTATAGGGAGTATATCTACGAGTATAATGTTGTTTGTGCTTGAACAGTGTGTATCGATGTATAGGGTAATTGAACATGTGTGGGGTAATTTGCCCACGGCTGGGCAGGCGTTTAATCACTGGGACAGGAGTAAGAACGGGCATTTGTCAGCCGTGCGTATATCTTACGGTAAGCAATGTGCTGCTAGGAAGTAGATCAAGGGGAAATAGACATGGCTTGATATAGTAACTTCAAACTGTGGCCAGGAAAAAGCAATGTTTATGTTTCCAGCTATATTGCGGGGAATGTGTTTTTGAGAACCAATCATCGATTTATATGTAAGGATATGCCTACTAGAACATTCTGCTAATAGGTTTTTCATACAAGGAAATAGAGAGTCATCTATGAAAAATCGATTGAACTACGTAGTGCGACACAATATGCAGGCGTACAATGTAACCTTGTATGAACGTACAATAAACACACTTTTTTAATATAAAATATTGACAATTAATGTAAGTATATTAATTTAGGCGTAGGGTTTTTGATTAACATACAAAAATAAGTAAATAAATAAATGCATTTATTCATTCTTACTCAACTGTAAAGGGAGGGTTATGTTTAGTTACAAATTGATATTCCAATAAATGAAGTTTGTTTAATATAAATTTGTTTAATATTCCAATAAATGAAATTTGTAACTTAAAATTAAGTAAAAATGTATTTTAGCAACTTTATACGTGTAAACCAGCCATAAGCCACTTTGGCTACAAACTAAGGGGTTTTATGAAAAAAAAAACTGGTGGCCTCATTTCATCCATACATCTATTATAAAGCACATACCATAGATTATGGCACATACCTAACGGCAAATCTTAAAATAAATCTATTTTCTAAGAAAAATAATATTCATGCAAAATGACGTCCATGCAAAGTCACACAGGCTATGAAGCGGCCGCGTGTGAATGCTGTTTTACCGACGTTGCGCCATTACTCGGTAAAACAGTAGCCATGGCGGACATCGGTGGTAAAATTATAAATTAATTATTTCTTTACTTAGACAAACAGTTTGTAATGTGTGATATTCCATGTGCTTTTTTAACTTTTTTGACGTAATTTTTGCAGCCTTTTACCACACAACTAGGCATTTTTATGGCACTGTATACACATACGATGACACACCCGATTTGTTCTGCGGACCACAGACGACTAAGTCACGTCGGTGTCAAACGAAGTGTTTTGACACCGACGAATCGGCATCATTGCAACGCGCGGTTGACCCGGTCCTTACGCTAGTAATATTTATGTCTATGGAACCAATAGAATAACTTCATTTTCCTGACATCACATTAGTAAAGCGATTATAATATTGGATCTTATAACACATTCCTAGCAACGAAGCTGCGGTGAAAAAGCAGCCAATCTATCTGAAATGAATGAAATGTAGGAAAATGTTCACTAATATCAAATGCTGCAAGCAGACTGTGACGTGTTAAAATATGTCAATTGTCAGTACCTACAAGTTACAACCTACATAATATAAATATTATTTTCTTGTCAAAAATTTACAAGCACAAAACTTTAATACAACGCGATCTTATTACAAAAATATCGTACTTATAGTAATTTCCTTGTCCCACTTCTACGTGTACTGCGCTCTGTGGGTATGAATTGGCCGTACATATGAATGATGGCGGCGGTATAACTAATGTGGTTATTCAGCCGCTAATAGTGCCAGATCTGCCGGCTACTTAGTGCTATAACGTCTGGTAGATGTGGTACATACCAGGTCGTTTCCTTCAATATTATGATTTCTTGACTTTATGCGAAATATTATTAATTTAATTTAATTTAATTTAATTAATTTAAATTAAGTATTTTGTGGCAGAGCACTTTTCTTATTATTGACATCTCGGCTGCTTTCAGTGGCGCTGTCATGAGGTTACATATTAATACAGAAGGTAGCTGAACGCAGAGCACCATTTCAGTGTTCTTGTACTTAGAAAATCTTCATTCATTGGAATGATTAACATTGAATAGTTCGGTAGAGAGTTCTCTACTGATTATTTAACAGGCCCTAAAGAACCTTTGCTACTTGTACGAACCATCATGATAAAACTTAAGCAAATACTAACTAATGGAAATCGAAGCAATATTGTAGGTGCAAATCAGTGATATTAATAATTAAAATGAAACTTTCTAAAAGTCGAGATTTCAGTTACAGTATTATAAAATTAGCTGTTTCTAGCAAAGGCCTTATATCAACTTTTATTAATTCGTTGTAATTTATATATTTTTATGTTAATATCATTATCTACATTTTGTGACGCATTGGAGCGCTACTAAAAGTAAGCATAAATCTCTTAGAATGAAGTCGCTCATATATAATTGTGATCGAACTTCACTTAAGGTGAGTTCGTTTGATGTTCAATTATTAGAGAGAATAATATAGAAAACAAATTTGACCTTACCCAGGCAACAGTCTACAACTCACAATGTTATAACTCCATTACGAGTGTTAGTGAGATGAATTTACGGTGATCCGCACACCGCGAGGACTCACATGAGTTCCCACTGACACGGGTCTATCCTCCGTGATTTAGGCTGCTCCTGGGCTAGGTTAACCTTCATATATCATAATAATAATTACGTCTCTATGACTATTACGTAACATAATATTGTAAAGGCGATGTGTCTGATAGTATATTTACGCGCTGTGACACAAAATATTATGAGATGGCAAAAGAAATAGATAGGGTAAGGTGCAGCGGATCCCATGCAAATTCTAAGATTTCATAAGCATGCGTCTTTATATTCCAAGTTGCTTTATAGGTATATATAAGTAGATATAGCAAAGGTAAAAGTATTCAATAAAACTATTGATGTGGATTTTGGTGTAATCGGCGTAAGGTGTTACTACGAGTAGATTGAATGAAGTTATTTTTGTTTCAACCAAGCTCTACGTCTTAGACCAATGCCGACCCAGTCTATATTATAGCTCCTTCAGTAGCTCCTATCCTTTATGACACGACCGTACGTGCATATATCCTGTACAATATACGCACCTACGGTCGTGTCATAAAGGATATAATAACGTCGGAGGCGTTTGAAACATACTACAGTTTACGTTTCGAAAAAGGCAGTTATAATTCGAATATATTATTTTTTCTTGAAGATCCTAAAAGATCTAACATAATTGTATGCATTTTCGCAAAAAAACGAAATTTGCCATTTTGTGGCTTACGATAGTCTACCTAGGAGCAGTCGACATATAGTAAACCTTAATATTATAAGCAGTAAATATACGTCATGTCCTGTACACATTCCCTACAACATAATGTTCTCAACACGTTCCGTGCAGACGCGGCGCTGACGCACAATTTCCTGACCACACGTCTGCGCCAACACTTCTTATAATGGAGAATAATTTTCCATAGGGTTGCCACTTTCGAAATGATCGAAATATGAATGCTAATTTTACTGACAAAGGAGTTGAAGCAATAAAAGCATTTGGAGATTTAAACATTTAAATAAAGTTAGAATAATTTATGTTGTTTTGTTAAATGTTTCATAACACAAATAGTCCTTATTACTTGACTGTAATAAGACATAAATTAAGCCGTAAGAGCTATTAACAATATTATAATTTACAGCATTACCATCCATCCATAGTCCATAGATGAAGATTCCTTCTACTTTTCAAGTCAAACTTAGCTTGGAAATGATTATAATTATTATTTGTACGTTTATTAACTCATTCATTCGTTATTTCAATAAACTCGAATGTATCAGCCCTACGACCGCTTTGTTCATATTTCCGCGGGTTGGGAATAAAATGTCGAATTTCATTATCGCCTCGCAGATTATCGTCATCCGCTCCTTTGTGGTATTATAAACGTGCCGCGTTCGATACCGATGTGTTTATATTTTATTCTTTACAATAAAATAATAAAAAAAATTGAAATAAACCGTAAAAGGTCCTGTACTTATGGGTTACTCTTTTATTGTGGGGAATAAACCTATATGTATAGTAGAAGAATTAAGAGTATTAAATATATTATTTTCGTTGTCTGGTAACAACCCCTAAGAACCCGTAACACTAGTCTTCGGGTACTTAACACAGGACCAGACTGACGTGGTGTGAAGACTGAAGCGTCCATAGACATTAATATAAACTAGATGACCTGGTGAACTTTGTATCACCTTCCTCCTTAAATGAACTTCCACGAATATTTCAATACTAAAATTAGCGAAATCGGTTAAGCCGTTCTCGAATTTTAGCGAGACTAACTACTAGACTAAGTACTACCAGGAAAGTACGAGGAAAGATTTAACATCAGTCTGTTAGAAAATAAAGATATTAGGTTTTTTCATTACGGAATTTCCAGATTCGGCGCCGCGCTCAATAATATAAAAGCTATGCAATAGCATAAAAGAAGTACAAACAACTGTACCATTCATTTGACCACCCATTCTCAACGCCTTTGGCTTTTATCGACATCCTATCACTACTGATAAGCATTGAAACTTTTCTAGGGCCCTACAAGGGATTTGCCTATCCCTATCTACTATCACATGTGATGCGGGCTGTGCAGAGCCGATAACGTTTTTATTTGCTCGTTAAATACAAGGGGGAGGATAGGGGGGTGAAAGGGGGATTAATGTGTGGGGTATTTAGCGAGATGGGAGCTAAGTCCGAGGTTATCTGGGAACCCGTTTTTTTCGGGTTTTAATGGTTTTTCGAAACTACAGCTATTTGAAAGGGAAGCACTAAAGCTGACTTGATAGTCTGTGTATGTTGTACGAAATAATAAGATTATCTTCTCGATGTTTGTAATGATTTTTTTTTACTAGATTTTAGTCTCAATATTTCTCGCATGAAAATTCGTTTGTATTTCTGGAACCCTGGAAATTTTTTAATTAATAAAAACCTCTATGTTATTGTTGTACCCGGACTGACAGTAGCTTCACACCACACCTTAGTTGAATCATTGGGTCAAGAGTGACTTGGTGAGTGGTGACAGACAAAGACAGTTTTAGTGCTACAGCTATCTATTAATGATTTTAAACAGTCGTTCTTTCCTCAGTGTTTTTTTGTTCCAAATCACAATTACAAATATTTTTTTAGCCATAATTATGCACAAAACCAAAGAAAAACCAATTCAACTCCATTTCATCCCCTCCAACCTCATTTTCTTATAACTCATTATAGCAAAATTGCGTTTTCACTTTCCACGTCTCTAAGTCATCAGCTTCACCGTGTGGTTCCATGTGCGTTAACAAAACAAATGACGGCAGAGAGGCGTGTCCGAGCTGTCTCGGTGACAAATGTTAGGTGCCGTTACATGTCGGTAGAATTGCTTTCTTATATCATACACATTGATATGATACACCTAGATGTAGCAACTGCGTAAAAAATACAATTGGAAAGTATAAATATGGCTTATTTCCTTCGAATATAAATCTGTGCAAATTATTGTCATAATCGGTCCAGCTATTTTGCAGTATTTATAACAAAAATACGAATCAAATCTATTTAATGCTCTATCTGAAACCTTCTTGGCACATTTTAGGTTTGTAGGTTATTTTAAATATTATTTTGTGTTAATATCATATGAGACAGAAAAAGACAAAGAAAAATCCCAGTTGGCTGTTCCTATTATTCAAAAAGATAAACGTTACCCAAACGACAAACTAATATTGATAATATCCGTGTTTAGCAGAAATAAGGATAATTAGTTGAGCAAACTTTCCGGGATAAGTAGCCATCAGTAGCCATAAGCGGCCATTAGCAGCTATAAGTGGTTATAAGTAGTCAGAAGTGGCTAGTGGCTTACTAAAATCCGGCACTGTGTACATAACTGATACGATCATATTATTGTTTTATTCCACTACGGTAAAATAAAATTGAAGAGAGTTTTGTCAGTGTATTAGATAGTGCCTGTTAAATATGCGTTGCGTCGAAACATGCCTTCTCCCGTCTTAGTATCTCCATAGCAAATTTCATCAAAATTGTTTAAGATTGAATAGGTAACAGACAGACATTTCGTGTTTTTAATGTTAGTAAATTCGTAAGCATGAGTTTATGTATTATGTTTATTCCAAAGCGGGTGCTACTAATTTTACGATTAAAGTTGAAAAAATATTTAAAACCTTCTATTACAGCGAAAAGGACCCATAATACATTTTCATACCTCTGGTTTATTCAAGGAGACAATTATTGCATAACTTGCCAATCTAGTTTAAATGTTTTGTGCTGAAGCACAGGCAATATCTATGTTTTATATGACGTCAACGGTTATCGCCGAATTTTGGGTTTTTTATAGTGGCCTGCGGTAAAACTTAATGATCCCTGAATGGGCTCAACCCACAGCCGCGGGAAATATTAGAAAATGCCTGTGATAATTCACCAAAATTTTTTCATGGTTACAAAGAATACTAGATTGTTAAAAAAAGTTTTCACTGGAAGTTCTTTAGTTCCTTTTTCAAACTCAAAAACAAAAATCTCTAAAGTAAGATTAAGTATGCAGCTTTCACATTTAGTGATGTTTGAATCCATACTAATATAATAAATTCGAAAATGTGTCTGTCTTCTCGCTTAACTGAACCGATTCTGATAAAATTTGGTTCTGAGATATTGTGGGTTCCAGAAAAGAATAAACCCTTTTTATCGAGGAAAAATGTATAATTCCTACAAGATAATAGAATGTTGACGGTAAGACGTTGCGTACAAAACCCAGTACGATATAATATTCAGAGTCTTTCCAACTAAGTTAATCCTTCCATAATCTTCCATAATAATCTATATTTTGATTCATCTTATCTATCATCGGAAATGTTTGGAGTGTGTTGTCTACAACTAGAATATAACAAATAGAAAGCAATAACTTGTTGAGGAGCGAAGTAAAAGTGTCGGGACGAGTGGCGATTGTGTAGATACAAGTGTGGAGGCTTTACGTAGAGATACGTATAACGTAGAGCTGCCTAGAGTATCGAATACCATAGAGCAGCAAAAGTTAAGTAGAGATTCAAAAAGTTCGGAGTTAATTTCAATTCTGAGGTAAATAAAAAAATATCCAAAAAATTACTACGTGACATTTAAATTATTGTAGTCATTATTAAATTCGAACAAAACGGACTAAGACGAAGAAAACTGAATCAAGTCAAGCTACGAAAAAGTAAAAGTAGCGGCCACACTCAGTGGCATTTAATGACACTTAACTTAACAAACAATTGATTGAAGCCTTTGACAGAAAATGTTAAGGAATTATGTGAAGATCTGAAGATCGAATTATTACTAAGAATAAAATTTTGCTAATATTTAAATTAATGCGGCCATAAAAAGAGCTTTAAACAACGCGGTGTTACATCAAGCTTTGACGAAAATAATATTCCTTTCAATGAAAATGACGTTATGATTCTTATTTCCTATCTTCATGATGACAAAAATAAAATAATAAAAATTAAAACGAAATGTAAGAATAGTTTAATATTGCTAGCCTCTACATCGTAGAACCTCTACGCCATTGTAGAGGCTCTACGACGCTGCTCTATGTAGAGATACGATTGCTAGGAATCTGTAGAGCTACGAGGTACGCGCGATAGCGGCAGTAAACTGCGAGAGCTGTGGAGCTGTTATTGTGGATTTGACGGCAAATAGACGACGCGATTGGAGATTTGTATGGAGCTGATACAAAAATATATATAATCAAAGATTATTTATACTCGTCTGTCTCTAGTCTCTACCAGTGCAAAGTTTAATGTAGAACAGAAGTCTGAAAAAATTTGGAGATTAAATCTAGTGACAATTGTTTTATTTTTACGGGAATTTAATACCACAAACTGTAAACACTTGAAGATCAAAATAAGAATATCTTAAAAGATCAAACGGTTACTCATAGGATAGGTATTATCGATCACTAATTGATTATCTTACTCCGAAAGTTTGTTTGTGACACAGTAAAATTGTAGTTAAAAGTGATAAAATTTCATGTTAATGTATTAATTATAATATATTTCTTTCTAGAAAATATAGGTTCTTAATAATTATTATTGTTGAATTAGTAAATTTAGTACAAATTAAACTAGTGAAAAATTAATGTACCTACTAAACAGTAAATAACTAAGCTGGCAACTTCTTAAATATAAAATTACAAACAAGACGAGAAATTCAAATGATAACAACCCAAAAACATCAAAGCCTTACATTTCTGTCTTGACCGTCAATTTGCCGCATCAGCAACTCTATACAGATCCCGGAGCGATAGTCGGCGCGATCTGAGAGAATCTTAAGACCCTTTTTTCGGGGGTAAGACGGACTTCAATAAATTGAGGGTCGACCCGCGGGGGGCGGTCGCGGGGAGGGGGGGCTGAGTGCGGGACACTTGTGTCTTTAATCACGGCTTCCCATTATTGTTTATGGGAAGAAAAATCCGTGTGTGTTTATAGGTTGTAGTGACTTCTGTACTATATTCGCCATAAATTTTGCCGTCTCAATATTTATGGATAGTAAGTAGCATGCATCATTAAGATAATTTTGACGATATATTGGAATTGTTTAACTTTATGAGTAAGTCGTATGATAGTCGCGTCGTAAGAAAATAAAATTTGTATTTATATTTTATAGTATGAAAGCCCGTAGAGATTAAAAGATAGGAATAATTTTTGTGGTACTTCTTAAATAAATAAAATAAATAAACGTTTATTCAATAATAATTTGAAAATTACACAAAGTATCTCCCTACATAATGGCGATCAAAGTAATACTAATTTTCTCCAACAATATTGTTACGAAAAAGGACACGTAGTGCCATCTAGCGTCAAGCTAGCGCAACATAAAACGCAAACGAATCCCCTAATCGACACAAGATGGCGCAAGGTGTACGATTGCATGCTCGAACATTCCGCACATGTTTACGTAAACAAGTGTTGTTTACGTGTTTATGCGAATGTTCTCGTACAGTCTAGGGTTCGATTCGGCCCGTATAAATAGTCGCAGACAGTCGAGCCGGCAATTCAGTTTTATCTGAGCTTTCTTCGAGGCGACTTCGGAGCGAAAACAAGTGATCAATAGTGAGTGATTGTGATTGTGATAGTGACTCGGCTACGACCTAGGACAGTGATAGTGCTCAGTGATTTGGATCTAGTGCTTAGTGTTTGGACTCAGTGTGAGCTAGTAATTAGTGATTAGTGTGAGCTAGTGTTTGTGAATAAAGTCTTCCAGAGAGTCACCAGGTTTTCTTTCTCTCCGAATCTTCGAACCATAGCACGTAACAACTGGTGTCGGAAGTGAGATTTGGAGATGCCATTGACTCCGAGAGAGGACTTCAAGGGGAGTGTCAGGACAAGGGCGCAGCGAGCTGCTGCCATTGACTTCGAGAGAGGAGTTGGCGGTGGAGCTGCGGAGGCCATACCCACTGGGGACCAAGCTCCGCCCACTGCGGGGCAGGCCCTACCCGCTGGCCCCGCCCACCAGGCTCCGCCCACTGACCACGCCCCCCAGGCTCCACCCACTTCGGGTGAAGCCACGCCCACTGGCTCCGCCCACCGGGACCCGCCCACTGACCACGCCCCCCAGGCCCCGCCCACTCTGGACATGGCCACGCCCACCGGCTCCGCCCACCAGGCCACGCCCACTCAGGCCACGCCCACTGGCCCCGCCCACTGGGCCCTGCCTGCTCAGGCTCCGTCGACTAGCTCCATCCATCCTGCCACTTCCGTAGTTTCTACGGCCCCTCAAATGGCTCTTCAATTGGAAAGTTTAATTAAATTAATGGAGCTGCAAAGAGCTGATAGTCAGGCTTTGCAAGATTCTCAAAGGGCAATGATGGAGGCACAAGACCGCAAGCTCGGCGCTTTGCAAGATTCTCAAAGGGCAATGATGGAGGCACAAGACCGCAAGCTCGGCGCTTTGCAAGAGTCACAAGAGCAACAAAAGGACCTCCAAGAGAAAGCGCTCCTGGCCATAAAGGATGTTAGTGACACTGTGACTAAGCTTCAAAAAGATGTCGACATTATGGAAGAACGAGTTACCGGGCTAGGAGTGGATATGGAAAATGTGAAAACCGGCCTCACAGAATTACAGAAGTGGAAAGTGCGCCTGGAAACCACAGGAGTCGCGACGTCTAGTGGAACTAATGGAGTAGTGGCACAAGGACCAAGAGTTAAAGTGCCACCATACGACGGTACTACTTCTTGGAACGCTTATCGTCAGCAATTCCAGACGGTTGCTTCTGCCAACGGATGGACTGATGAACAATGCCTGACCGCTCTCACTGTTGCGCTTAGAGGGCAAGCTTTGTCGGTCCTGGAAGCACACACAGGAAATGGGTTCCAAGATCTGATGGAGGCGCTTGAATCCAGATACGGGGAGCGACACCTGGAGCACGTGTTCCGTGCCCAACTTCGTGACAGAGTCCAACGCTCTGGAGAGGGACTACAACAATGGGCGTTGGAAATTGAAAAACTGGTTAAGAAGGCACATCCAGGAGCAGACTCCAAGATGGTTGACTCGAACACTATTCAAGCCTTTGTCGACGGAATCAGGGATCTGGAGGTCAGAGCTGCAGTAAGGCTACGTCACCACACCTCGCTAAAGGAAGCGTTGGCGCATGCTCTAGAGGTCGAGGCTGTTCGCCGTGACATACGACAGACCCATAAGATCCATGAGGTCTCTGAGGATGTTAAGGAGGTCAAGGCTCCCAGGAAGAGAAGTTTTGGAGCCATGTGCTACAAGTGCGGTGAGAGGGGCCATCTTCAGCTAAACTGCCCGCAGAAGGAGACCCAGATGGCAAGGATGAAAAGGCTCGAGGAACAAGTAGAGGAGCTGAAGAAGCAAGGAGCTTCGTCCCCTGCCCACGATCAGGGAAACGAATAAAAGCCAGGACTAAGGGGCGAGTACTGGCTGACGCGGAGGAAGCCCCGATAACTGTTATCTCCCAAGCATGCAGCGGGAATAGTCTTGTGATTCAGGGGACTATTAACAGGACGGATTGCAAAATTACTCTAGACACAGGAGCCTCTAGAACGATAGTGAACCCAAATCTGGTAAAAGCCGCAAGGAGACAGAAGAGGAGAATTAACTGTCGGCTTCTTACTGCCTCCGGTCAGCCAATACCCGTCCTGGGAGAAATGTCAGTTACGATTAATGTAGGGGGGTCCTCATACCCTCACGACGTTATCGTGGCTGAGATTATGGATGATTGCATCTTGGGTTTAGATTTCATGAAGAAGCATAACTGCAGAATTAATGTCGCTGACGGAGTTTTCCAGTGTGGTGAAGAGGAAATTTTCATCCTTGGAGGCGCCTGCGGGAAAGTTGAATGTGTAAAGAAAGTCATTATACCTGGACGTGCGGAAGCTCGGGTGCTGGTGAAACTACCGCCAGCTGGAAAGAAAAAGTCAAACAGATGCGTGTTGATCGAAGACACGCCTACCAAGACATCAGCGCAAAAACTGATGACGGCGAGAACCCTTGTTAGTGGAAGCAGTAACGCTGTGGTCAGGGTTTTGAATCTTGGTGATCGCGAGATCTGCTTGAACAAAGGTGACGTCATTGGAAAGTGCGAGGAAGTTGTCTGGATGAGAAAGTGTAGTTCGATCACAGGCTCAGACTCAGCAAACAGCAGCAACTATGGAATAGTGACTGAGCTACTCGATGACTGCAAGAGTAATCTGACTTATTCGCAGAGCATGAAAGCTAAGAAGTTTTTACAACGCCACGCGAATATCTTCTCCAGTCAGGAAGGCGACCTTGGAAGAACGTCGATGGTTCAGCACAGGATAGATACCGGAAGCGAGAACCCAATTCGTCAACGAGCAAGACGGATACCCATTGCAAAGGAAAAAGAAGTTGAAGGCCTTTTGGAGGACATGAGAAGGCATAAGATAATTGAACCGTCTGCAAGTCCGTGGTGCTCACCTGTTGTGTTAGTGAAGAAGAAAGATGGCAGCACAAGATTTTGTGTGGACTACAGGCGTCTCAATGATGTCACTAAGAAGGACAGCTATCCATTACCTCGAATCGACGACACTCTGGATACCTTGAGTGGCATGAAATGGTTCTCGACCCTGGACCTGAAATCTGGATACTGGCAGGTGGAAATTCATCCAAAAGACAAGGAGAAGACAGCTTTCTCCACCGGTAAAGGTTTATGGCAGTTTAACGTCATGCCCTTTGGATTGTGTAACGCGCCTGCCACATTTGAGCGACTCATGGAGTGTGTACTGGCAGGCTTAGTTGGAGAGGCTTGCTTAGTCTACTTGGATGACGTCATCATTGTTGGCCGCGACTTCGAGGACCATTTGCGAAACTTAGAACGTGTTTTCGCTAAAATAGAGGGGGCCAAGTTAAAGTTGAATCCGAAAAAGTGTCGTTTGTTCAGGAGTAAGGTCAATTATCTCGGCCATATTATCTCCAGTGATGGAATCCAGACGGACCCGGAGAAACTGGAAGCAGTTCAAAATTGGCCAACCCCTAAAAACAAAACCGAAGTGCGGGCATTTCTCGGCCTATGCTCCTACTACAGGCGTTTTGTTAAGGGATTCTCAGAGATAGCCAAGCCATTACATCGGCTGACAGAAGATAAACGACAGTTTATTTGGGACGAGACTTCGGAAGATTCTTTTCAGAAACTGAAGCAACATCTGTGTGAAACACCAATCCTGGGGTATCCACAACCTGAAGGTCAGTTTATAGTCGACACGGACGCAAGCAACACGGCCATTGGAGGGGTGTTATCTCAAAAACAGGGTGAAAGAGAAGTTGTAATTGCATATTTCAGCAAGTCTTTATCCAAGCCAGAGAGAAACTACTGTGTGACAAGAAGAGAACTCTTGGCTGTTGTAAAGACGCTACAACATTTCAGCAAATATCTCATCGGCAGACAGTTTTTACTGCGAACTGATCACGCAGCCTTGAAGTGGCTACTGCAATTCAAGAACCCAGAAGGTCAAGTAGCACGATGGATTGAACAGCTCCAGGAGTACGACTTCAAGACCGAACACCGCAGCGGAAAGTCGCATGGGAATGCTGACGCACTTTCACGAAGGCCGTGTTCAGAAGACTGCAAACACTGTGTTAAGCAGGAATCTAATGAAGTAACATTAAAGTTAACGAAAACAAGTCCTTTGGGTCCATGGGAGAATGATGCTATGAGGGAGGCTCAAGAAAGAGATGACGACCTTCGGCACATCATCACATGGAAGAAACGGGGTGACGTAAAACCAATCTGGAGTGAGGTTGCACCCACTGGCGCTGCCACTAAGGCGTACTGGGCGCAATGGGACAGTCTGATACTTCAAAATGGAATACTTTACCGGAAATGGGAGAAGACTAACGGCAGAGAGTTCCATCTTCAGATAGTTGTCCCAAGGACAAGAGTACCAGATGTTCTCCGTGAAATACACGATGGCGTATCAGGAGGTCATCTAGGTGTCAAGAGGACGTTAACAAAAGTGCGAGAACGATTCTACTGGTTGCATTGTCGAGATGATGTGCAGGATTGGTGCCGCAAATGTACTACTTGCGCTGCGGTGAAGGGACCACAGACAAGGAGCCGTGGGAACCTGCGCTTGTATAACGTTGGCGCACCGTGGGAACGAATTGCAGTTGACGTAGCTGGGCCATTTCCTGTAACGGAATCGGGAAACAAGTATTTTATGGTGGTCATGGATTACTTCACAAAATGGCCCGAAGTGTTCGCCATACCAAATCAGGAAGCTACAACAGTTGCTTCTAAGCTAGTCGAAGAAGTGATATCTCGCTTTGGTGTGCCTTTAGAAATCCATTCCGATCAGGGCAGGAATTTTGAATCGCAGGTCTTCCAGGAAGTATGCAGAATTTTGGGAATGCATAAGACGAGGACCACCGCGTACCATCCACAGTCTGATGGAATGGTTGAGAGATTTAACCAGACCCTTGAGAGGCATTTGGCGAAATTGGTAGATGACAAACAAAAGGATTGGGACAAGTATATACCGCTCTTCCTTCTGTCGTACCGTACCGCCGAGCATGAGGGCATAAAAGCTACCCCGGCGTATGTCAATTACGGTAGAGAACTACGAGTACCAGTAGACCTCTTGACAGGAGGGTCACCGGAGGAACCAAAGACCTTACCAGACTATGTCTGCGATTTAAGGGAAAAGATGCGCTATATACACGCCACGGTTCGGGAAAATGGGTTACAGTCAAGTGAGAAGATGAAGACCAGATACGACCGGAAAGCGAACACGAGCGGCTTCGAAGAAGGGTCACTGGTGTGGCTGCATAACCCAACTCGCCGAAAAGGGAAATCTCCAAAGTTACAGACCAAGTGGGACGGACCATACAAAGTGGTTACCCGATTGAATGATGTGACTTACAGGGTCCAAAAGCAACCAAGAGGGACATTCAAAGTGGTACACATAGACCGTCTGGCGCGTTACCATGGCAGTAACAACGATGCTCGGGACGAGCATCTCTAAGAGGGGAGTAGTGTTACGAAAAAGGACACGTAGTGCCATCTAGCGTCAAGCTAGCGCAACATAAAACGCAAACGAATCCCCTAATCGACACAAGATGGCGCAAGGTGTACGATTGCATGCTTGAACATTCCGCACATGTTTACGTAAACAAGTGTTGTTTACGTGTTTATGCGAATGTTCTCGTACAGTCTAGGGTTCGATTCGGCCCGTATAAATAGTCGCAGACAGTCGAGCCGGCAATTCAGTTTTATCTGAGCTTTCTTCGAGGCGACTTCGGAGCGAAAACAAGTGATCAATAGTGAGTGATTGTGATTGTGATAGTGACTCGGCTACGACCTAGGACAGTGATAGTGCTCAGTGATTTGGATCTAGTGCTTAGTGTTTGGACTCAGTGTGAGCTAGTAATTAGTGATTAGTGTGAGCTAGTGTTTGTGAATAAAGTCTTCCAGAGAGTCACCAGGTTTTCTTTCTCTCCGAATCTTCGAACCATAGCACGTAACAATATCTTCATCAAAACCAGCCGAGCATTTTACCTATACAATAATTTGAAAATATCCAATCAGAGTCTGAATGCGGCCTATAAGGCTCCGAACAGCTCAATAACTATTTGTACACAAAACACCCTCGCCCATAATCTTCTTAAAAGCAATCCATACATTCAATTAAGCCGTCTTAAGCTCCGGAATTCGGAGAGACCGCGCGATCGGGAAGGTTTTTCAATAAAATATTAACATTTATAGGGAAGAGTATTAAGGATTGTACTTAGAGGGAGCTATAATAATATCAAGCGCTTAAAACGATTCTTGTATTTACTTGTATTAACGACTATTGTTTAGCAAAAAAATGACTGAATTACGGAAACTTTGTGATGACGTCGTTGATACTAAGCAAAAGATAATAATTTAACCCACCATAATATCACAAATACAACTACATCTTTACTTGACTTTTTTCAAGTTTTCTATTACCATCCGATTAAGACTTATGCACGCTTTGCATAATATTATGGCCACAATAGAAAGAGTTTCTTTCTTGGGCAGTATAGATAAAAATACTGAATGTAAAATAAATAAACATGGCCGCTGGAAACGTGGGGAAAAAGAAAAGTGCTTCACGTCAAAATCGTAAGTGAAATTAAAAATAGACCTAATATAAAAATTGTACTGCTATTAAGTAAATAACACAGGCACTACCGTATGATAACTGTTAATACTTACTACATCCACACTATAATATTATATAATAATTATTATGGGAAAGTTTGTCTGTCGGTCTACTTACCTGTTACCTCTTCACGCTCAAACCACTGAACCGATTTTGCTGAAATATGGTATGTCCCGAGAAAGGATATAGGCTACTTTTTAACCTTGAAAAATGTTCGGTTTAAGCGTGACAAACACATTTTGGTACAATGGAGTTGCGCCAATCAACTAGTTACGATAATATAATAATGGCAAAATCTTCGCTTCGATTGTGTAGAGGGCTTATTTTATAAAGAGGGCCGCTACAGCATTAACCGCTTAATCCCGGTCCGATAGAAAGTGAGGCGACTTAATTGTGACTATTGTTGAGCAATAGCGACCCTATACCATTGGCTTACGGCCTATAATGGCGTGGCACGGGGAAATAGCTTTGAGTGGTTTTACACTAGTCGCTTGAGGTGGCTAAGATATTGTTTTTCAGTCTCATTTATAGATTGGCGCTTGGATTAGTTTGTCGGTAATAGCCTGGGTAGATGCAGCTTAAGTTGTTCAGCTTGATCTGGGATCTTCCACTAATGACATCAGGTTGTTGATCCTGGCTACGTATTGTTTTTTTACAGTTAACGAGAATCTAGTTTAATTTTTAAGTACTTTTATAATATTTTATACTTAACTGGGCATGGGACTATCCCAGAGTCTATAAAGATAATTAATTATACTACGAAAATTGTATACTTAGTAAAAACCTACGGATAATAAAACCTAAGGAAACGTAACTAATACAGTTTTAAATTTGGTTCCATTCGAACTGTCATGTAACGTCAGCCTTTATACCGCTCAAGGTCACCAAATGTATGAAAAGTGAACCTAAGGTACACTTTTTTGACAAGTATTTTGGAGCATGTTTATTGACGGAGTTACTCTTCCTTAGTAAAAAATAGAACAAAACACTGATAAGATAAGAAAAACCTAGGACATAAGTATAACCCAGAACAATGTGATTTTTATATTATAAATGCATGAAATACCTTAATGATTGTGTACAACTAATATACTTATGAAAACGAATATTTGCATTCGAAGAGAATAATGTTTCCAAATTCAGTATACAACATATAATACTTATTAAGTTTTCCGAATCACGTGCTTGTGATACCACACAATGCCACGTAGGTAATATTATATACGCCATATTATTATATTTTTATAACCTCCATTGTAAAGTTGACACATGGTTGACACTGAATTTTAGCTTGTCCTCCTTCGTCTTGTTATATATATTTTTTTAAGTTATAATATTATCTTAAAATATGTAATAAGATCTTCTCAAATTATTAGTAGTTAGTAGTTACTTAAGGCACGTTTGCATGTTGATTAGAATAAGATTTAAAGAAAATGTTTTGAATTAGACAATATTTCCACGCCAATTAGGCAGAAATTTTGATACCTTGCATAAAATATATTAAGAACCATTGTTAAACAAATTTCCTGGAAATAAAGACTATTCTATTCTATCCTATTAGTTTTTATTATTAGTAGGTAAAAACTAAATAAAAAAAATGTATTTATACAATAATTGAATTTTAAGCTCAAAGTGTTATGAGTTCTACTTGCAAAGACATGCACAGTTTCTTAAACTACACAGACGTGTAGTTTAAGAAACTGTGCATGTCATTCGTAGATACGAATCCATACTATAAATATAAATGCATGTGAAAGTGTCTCTGTCTATGACTTTTCCACGCTGAATTTTGAACCAAACACGATAAAATGTGGTATCAACATACTTTGAGTCCTAGAGAAAGATATAAGAACATTTATTTGGGAAAAATTTGCGGTTCCCGGATGATACCAAGTTTTGTGTATAGCAGCAGCTTTTGTGGATAACATTTATGGTTATATTTAGGAAACAAAACCAAAACCAAACTAATTGCAATAATTTACGCCCTACCTTACGCCCTTTTGTGTTAAAGATAACAAAAGATAAAAAAGATGCGGATATCTGTGGGTTCAGATGTCAGGAGCAGCGTTCGGTTACACCCTCCCGCGTGTTTTGAATAATTGACACGAATCCTGAGGTTTCTAAGGAACAGATACAGCTGTCAATTGCAAAAAGATTAAAATATGTTTGATCGTTTCGGGGAAAAATTGGGATATATTATAATGGGGTTGAAAAGTTGTGGAAACTGTTGAAGGTTGTAAATGGAAGTTTTCTTTATTTACCTCGACAATATTGTTATACCTAAGGTGTTATTTCGTAACTGAATCGTGAAAACTAAAAATAATTCGTTTCACACAAGGCTGCTTAAAATATATTGCGAGAGGTACGTACAAAACTTGAAATCGTTGATCGAATTACTTACCTATAACGAATTCTTATAGATTTTATTTATGGAAATATATAACCTATAATGATAATAATATAATTACATTACATAACTATTTCTGTGGACAGACACTATTGAGTGTATAATATTTGTGACAAAACTATTCTGACATTTTCATATTACGATTAACGACTCCATTTTGATTTTTATATCGATATCTCACTAATAACTTAGTTCTAGACTCGATCTTCCATTCAGAAAAGATGAGATTCTACCTCAGTAGGAACATCACTCATGATGATGAGCTCACCAGATATATCGACTCCATCCCGGTCAAATTAAGCGAGACATAACATCAAATGACCCGGATGATTACCTGCTCCCAATGATTTTTATACCCGGGTCGGGTACATAGGACTATGGATCTTATTACTAACATGTAGGAACCAAATTGGAGTGCATGTTTAGTGCGGTCATAGATATATTATGACATTTATTACCTTGATAAAGGTTAATGAAAGACGCATTCGTGTATGATTTATTATAGTATTCTGATGAGTTTCTTAAACTGAGTATGTTTTTAAACAGTTCTTGATACTCTCTTTCAGTATTAACTTTGAACTTAAAAGGATAAATAAATTAATAAACAGTTTAAAATACAATATTGCCCGAAAGAGAAAATATCCTATGACCCATTCAACCCAAAGTTATATCCACCCAAATCTGTTTATTGGTTTTAGCGTGAAGTGGTAACAGACAGACAAACAATCCGATATGCACATTTACATGTAGTGTGGATTTTTATTGTAGTGACAAAGTATTCATAAAAATAGTCAAGACCCAAAAATCAATCAAAAAACATGGCGACACGTTACTTCGCCAAGCTACTCCGATCGATGTACCAAGAGAACATATTAAGTATAGAGGATCACAAAGAAACCGAACACTCTAACAACAAAAAGGCGGCGCAGATCCTATCACGGCGTATCTTGTTAGTGTCTGACTGTCAGCTTAACTTCCCCACAAAGGTGGGAAACTTTGCCGACTGAAAAAACGATAAAGTGTGCACTTTCTGCCGCAAAAATGGCATGTTTTGTGCAATCTATGAGATGTGCGAAAGTGGCTTTATTGGTATAGTTTGTCTAAGCTTGGAGATGTTACAAGTACATAATATTTTTTATTTCTTACTATTTTCCTAGAGTTTGATAGATTTGCAACAGATTATAATAACAATCTAAGAAAGTTCGTATTAAAATTAAATATGATAATAATATGATTGGTAAACGTATAGAGGTACGGTATTTACATATATAATATTTTAGTATGAATCGTTTAAAACGGCATACTTACAAGGTAACTTGAGGGAGAAAAGCAACATCTAACCTAATCACACCCCGAACTTGTCTTTATGTGTTGAGTGAGTTTGATTTCACTGACTGAATGATAATTGCTCCTCTGTATAATGATTGTGTCCTCGACTACTCATTTTAACTTCAATCTTAGCTTAACTTTGAGCCTACTCAAAGCAGGATTAAGTTAAGAGGCTCCGGTTATATCTAGTGTCAGTATATCGTCGCGAGCCCCTGCTAGCGGGGCGTGAAACAGATTTATACTGAGGGCGATGGGACGGACTAACTCACAGTTTTGCTTATGTTTAAACGACACATCATAGCACTTTAGTGCCTGCTTTTGGATATGTCGCAGCCAACTGGTTTAAATAGCCGATCAATCAAACAGCTAGCCCTTTGACTGAACAGCGCCATTCAATCACACGGCTATACGTCGTTTAGCCGACTTATTGACTGCAACGTTCAACACTATAGCTAGACGACGCTTAGCTAACTGGTTAAATGGCAAATTAACTAAGCTGACCATTAGTTTAGTTTTATTATTACACAAGCGCAATGATAATAAGCAGAATAAATTGTATTCTAACTCATTTTGAACACAAATTATTGCAATGAATACCTTCGTGATGCATTTCGTAATCCCGTAATTTCTCCTCGAAATTCGAATATTTGTTTAAATTTTGATTCACTCGCATGGGCCCCCATAATTTCTGTTACTTTAATAACACTTGTAACGTATATTTACGAAAAATATCTTAATATAATCACAGAACACCGGCTAGTTGACGCCATATTGTAAACAAAACGTACCTAGCGCCGCGGTGGTGAGCTCTGAACTAGTTCAATCAAACGGCGGCAGCTTGAATCAGCTGTAGTGCTGAACGGTTTGAGCGACTGAAATATTCAATTAAAAAGCTAGCTGTGAGATTGAATAGTTTTGTTCAGTCAAAGGGCTAGCTGTTTGATTGATCGGCTATTTAAACCAGTTGGCTGCGACAGATATAAGACCTACACTGATTCTTTTTTAGGGTTTCGTACCCAAGGGGTAAAAACGGGACCCTATTCATGAGACTTCGATGTATGTCTGTCCGTCTGTCTGTCTCCAGGCTGTATCTCAAGAAACGTTATAGCAAGAGTTCTGAAATTTTCACAGATTGTGTATTTCCGATGCCGCTCTAAGAACAAATACTAAAATCAAAATAAAATTAATATTTAAGGGGGCTCTCACACAACGAACGTGATTTTTTGTCTTTTTTTTGCTCGTAATCTATAATGGAAACAGCTAGACGCTTTAAATTTTCCCAAAACCCTTCATTGTATTTGTAATAATTTAAATATTTATCATAAAATTTTAATAAAATAAATAATTACGGGGGACTCCCATACAAAAAACACATTTTTTTGCTTACTTTCTCTCTGTAACGGTACGGAACCCTTCGTGAGCAAGTCGAATTCGCACTTGACCTTTTTTTTTTTTAATACAACAGCATCTTATTTTTATATTCGATTCGAAGGGTGATTTTGTATCTTGCGAAAGCATGGGAACAGGCCAAAATTATGCAATATCTGCTGTCAATCGACGTATTCGAAAAATATTTTACTATACTGTACTATTTTTACCGTTAAGTATATTGTTGTCGCAAAATACATAATAGCTATGCGAATCTATTTCGTCATCGAAGATTCAGCGCACTTTATTTAGTTTCACAACTAGTACTCTATAGTTAATACAGAAGTCGGTCAGTGTAGGAAATTCTACGTGTTCCGCGACCGCACTTTAGATATATTCACGGTAAGTTCAGAACGAGTATATGGCGGTAATTCTGCATGTTCTGTAACCGCACTTTAGATAGATTCTCAGTTAGGTTACTACAAGACGAAGGGCGATAAGCACGTGGCTCGGGCGCGGTAAAACATCACATTTTATTGCCGTTACGTCGGCTGCAGGCTGTTTGTCTAGTACCTTGTTGCCGCGGTGCAAGTGATGTGCTGGAGCGATTTTAGTTTACATCCATTGCGGTTAACAACGATGTTCTCTGAGCGATGTAACAACTTTTTATTTATTTATTTATCATTATAAAGAAAATACAATCATAAACTTAATCTAATTATTGAATAGGTTAGCGATGTAATAACTTATTAAATAGGCAGTTCATGGTAAGTACATATTGTAATAGCACGCACGGCATTCTCGCAACATATTACATAGTCAATACATTTGGGACTAACCATGTTCAGGTTTCCTCACAATATTTCCCTTCACCGTTTGAGCAGCCATCCCTAAGATTTTGTAATAATAATATAATCTTATCGGTGCACATTATAAAGTGCGAATGAAAGGTCTACTTACTAGGCTTTGGATTTTTAGCAATCAAAATCGAGTCAAAGATAAATATCTTAAAGAACTAAGGAACTAAACGAATAAATTATTTCCACAAAGAAGCTCTTATTTGTAATTGCTGTAGCTTTTGACTTGTACCACACAAGACTCGGCTCGGAGGGCATGAACACGCAAAACCGTTACTACTTTAATGCCTTACCTTTATACCTCCTAAACGCTGAAATATCGACGAGTTGAGATGGTAAGATCTTGCCAATAAATTCGCCCACCGTCTCGCTCGGTTAAACAAAACTTTGGGGAATTGTTATCTGATAAATAAGGGCTTGGTCAATAAGGAAACTTGTAGTTTTGTTTGGACACGTAGAAAAACACCTCGGCACTTTTGTTGGATTATCTGTATCACCGGGTTACATGAGTAAAGATAAAGAGAATGCTCTTGAGTACTGCGCACATACTTGGGCACTATAATCTACTCCTGTACGTATTCTTCAATCGCTTTCAATGTAACTGCTCACTGTTATCAAAACCGCTGTGGGAGAGACATATTATTGTCAAATATCATTTTAATTATTATTAATTATTAAAATCGATATCCTATGATCCTTCACGTGGTCTACTTCTTAACTGTGCCAAATAACATCAAAAATTGCTCTAGTAGTTCGCGAGATTAAGCCCTTTCAAATATTTTCCCGCGTTTTTTCCACATTATCCTATTAGTCTTAGCGTGATAATATTATATAGCCTATAGCTTTCCTCAATAAACGGGCTATCTAACACTGAAAGAATTTTTTCAAATCCGACCAGTAGTTCCTGAGATTAGAGCGTTCAAGTTAGCCCTTTCAAATAATTTTCCCCGTTTTTTCCACATTTTTCTCTATTTCTTCGCTCCTTTTAGTCTTAGCGTGATAAAAAGCCTATAGCCTTCCTCGATAAATGGGCTATCAAACACTGAAAGAATCATCAAAATCCGTTGCGTAATTTAAAGAGGAACAAAACTAAGTCGCTTTTTTCCCTCATGTCCCTTACATGAGGGAAAAAAGCGACTTAGTTTTATAATAATATGTATAGATTAATAACGCGTATTAAAACCTGAAGAGAGAGAGAGAAATAATATTTTACATTAACGTATTCTATTTTGTTCCAGTGGAAGTCGCGATGGGGAGTGGTGACGAAACTCTCGCCAGCTGCAGGTGAGTTTAGATTAATATACATTGTACAATATACACATCTCATTTATACACGTTTATCCAATTATACATGGAATGTACGTATATAAATTTATAGGTACTGTTTCAATATTTTTATAATAAAGTCCTTCATTTTACTTCGAATATGAAATTATCATCGAATTATGTTAAGAATCCTTTAAAATATATGATTATGTATTTGTAAAGTAAGTAATTAGGAAATGATAATATTATAAAAAATATTTGTATAATTAATAATACTTATAATATGATCCTAAATATATTGCATAATATCTACTAACATTTTTGGTGAGTCTTTGATTATTATTTTTGTAGAATATGTACAACGTGTCGTAAAAATTCCTCGCTATAATTTCTTAATAGCCTAACTCAAATCCATAAAATATGTGTTTAGTACTCATCTAGCTGCCTACCTCCATTACCTATAATCTAGATGTTTAACGTGCGCTAACGTCCAGATTGTAAAATTTTAGTTTCCCGTAAAACGATTTTAGGACCTCAGTATTAAAGCGTCACATAATTTTTCCTTCATAATTTGATATCCAGTCTTCGGTCGTTAAATCTGAAAATACTTTGGGAACATAAAAATCGTTTTACTACTGAAAATGTAACGTAAAACGCCCGTAAAAGAGTGATAGCAGGATATTGGGAATCACGGCGTGGATTTATGAATTTCATTCCAACTCAATCTTAATTAAATTGGGTCGGATTAAGGTTTTCTGGTTATTAGTTACAATCCTACAAGGGTACCGTTCCCAAATTAGAATACGTACAAATCCATGTTGTAAAGTGGCAATTGAAAAACTACCACAAGTTTTACTTCCACATACTATTTTTGACGTGATAATGTCTTATAATTCGATATGGGGTGCGCGCCCGAAAAACATGACAGTTCATGCGGCGTTACCTCGCTTTGAGGCGTTCCATTTAAGGCTTGAAGTGCAAGCGAGAGCGCGGTACGAGCACAATCGGCCTTTGCGTTCGGCAGCGTTCGACATCCGTCTCTCTCCTAAGTCCTACTTGAGTGAGCGATGCTTATATTTTGACAGTTGATAATGTTACTCTTTCTAACTAACGATGCAGTAAGTTGAGTGAAAGAGAAAGCTCATCGATATGAGCTTTCTCTTACTACACCTTATTACACCGATGTGTATAAACGTCAAAAGTTTGTTATGTTATGTCCCACCTAATTCCTAATAGGACATAACAAAGAAGTCGGTCTGCAATATTTCATGTTTAAAAAGTGCTAATAAAAGTGTTTAGTGAACGTTAAATGCAATATCTTGTTGGATTTTGTGGTTCCGCTATATAATAAACCATAAAAACGGCCAAGGAATGCCTCAAACACGTGGATTTATCATAACATACGTTAGTTTTCGACAACGTTTTTTGATCTTATCAATCGGTATTTTTATAAGCTAAAAAGAAAATTTATAAGTTTAATAATCCCATAATCATGCTATTTATGGCATTAGTGATAAAAATGTCACATCAAGTAATAATTTGACTTCAAATATTGCATAGCTTTTTACGTGTTCTTTAGGGATGCACTCTACTTGAAGTAAACTATACTATCTATATATAACTATCGATAAAAATATTGTCATGGACTAAATGATTTTGTTTTCAGGATTTGAAAATGCTGCAAAATAGACGACGAACAGAAATACTTAGACGCAAATTTCATGCAAGTTTTTAATTCTTTAAATGAAGGCAACACACAATATTGGGATTATCATTTCAAACGTAAGTTTGAAACAATGTTTTTATTGAAATAAAAAAGTTCTAACGGAGAGCAAAATAATTGCATGATCTAAAGCTCTCACACCTCCCCCCTGTAAGTACTCAGTTCGTTACTTAGATCTACTTTTTGAAATTTTATCCTGGCATTACTCTTTTTGACGTGACAACGTCTTATAATTCGATGGAGCCGGCTGCACGCACGAAAAAACATGACTCATGCGGCGTTACCTCGCTCTGAGGCGTTCCATTTAAGGCTTGAAGTGCAAGCGAGAGTGCGGAACGAGCGACAAAGAGGCACGTTTTCACGTTCAACTATCGTCAGTAAACCGACTTTACAGACAACCGTTTTTTGGTCATACTTTAAATGATTCTTTATATTATAGTACTTTTTTATCAATGTCATCAAATATTTTGCATGAGACCGAAGTATACAATATCTTTTTTAGGGTTTCGTACCCAAAGGGTAAAAACGGGACCCTATTACTGAGACTTCGATGTCTGTCCGTCTGTCTGTCCGTCTGTCTGTCCGTCTGTCTATCTGTCTGTCTGTCTCCAGGCTGTAACTCAAGAACGGTAATAGCTAGAGAATTGAAATTTTCACAGATTGTGTATATCTGTTGCCGCTAAAACAATAAAAACAAAATAAAATTAATATTTAAGGGGGGCTCCGTGACTCCGTGAACAAACGTGATTTTTTTGGCCTTTTTGGCTCCTATATCAATAATGGCAACAGATCCTAAGTTTTATGTGCATTTTAATATTTAATAATAATATTAAATTAAAATAAAACATAAAGGGGGGCTCCCTTACAAAAAACACAATTTTTGGCCTAATTTGTCTCTATAATGGTACGGAACCCTTAGTGCGCGAGTCCGACTCGCACTTGGCCGATTATTGTATTCATGCCCTCATGACATTATGCAAAAAACATACATGTGTGCCTATAACTGATTTCATTTTAATTTCACCTAAGCGTCTGTTCTATACATCATGCCCTGCCATAGATGTAATATTGCAACCTCAGCAAAAGTCGCATAAAAAAACATTATATGAACTCTCTTTTGACTTTAGCAAAAACCTACCTCAACAAAACTATACACTCAATTTCTAGTGAACGATCGCTGTAAGACCCTGTAGCCACGATCGATTATTTACACGATACACGATTGACATAAGCGTTCGTTACTCATGTAACATGAGTAACGAACGCTTAAAACATTTTGATCAGCGATTCTATAAAGAAGCGATAAAGAAAACATCTTGGCTAGGGGCTCAGGTGATTCTACGGTTATATTGATCACCTGCTAACACTCCGTCTGATCTGGGGTAGATAAGGCCCAGGTCAGCGGAACTGATTATTTCAGTGGGCCATTCTTTTTGGGACATTTCCGTTGCTTTTGTTAGCTGTAAGACACAGCCTGATTTTGAATGCCTTCCGTTGGTATTTTGGCGATTCACACCACGTTAAGTTCCATGCTATGTTCTCGAAGAACTTGTACAGTTAGTACTGCTAGGCAACGGGACGGTTATAGTTTTCGTTTGACTAGTCATTATGATTATTTTAAAGTAGCAAACAGGTTTCTTCCAAAAAACTATTTCAAGGGGATGAAAATGTGATATTTTGCAAAATCCATTCTAATATTATAAATGGAAAAGTGTGTCTGTATGACGTGTGTCTGTCTGTCTATTACCTCTTTACGCCCAAACCACTGAATATTTTTTTCTGAAATTTTGTATGGAGATACTTTAAATCCTGGAACGTAGGACATAGGACACTTTTCATCCCGGAAAAATGCACGGTTCCCGCGCGATAGCAACATTGCAGGCGTCGTCTAGTTCCATATAAAAATTCCTTAACCTTACTATACGAAAATACTCAAGGGATTCAGGCTGCGCTTTACAATCTTAATATATATATTTCTTGTGTGCGTGTGTATGTGACTGAACTCCTCCTAAACGACTGGACCAATTTTGATGAAATTTTTTGTGTGTGTTCAAGGGGATCTGGGAATGGTTTAAATCCACAATTTTGTCCGCTGGACAATGTTTTTTTAATTAATTTTTAATTTATTAGTAGTTGTTGATTTTGGAATGTTTTACATTGGATCCGACAGTCGGCTGCCATCGCAGTGTCAAATTTTAAATAATATTCGAATTCGGATTTTAATTTTAGTCTGTCCGACAGTAAGCGCTTCGACCAAATTAAAAAAAAATACTTTATATACTTAATATGGCAAAGAAACGTTTGCCGGGACAGCTAGTATTCTAATAAAACTAAATTAATTTGTCGTTATTTCGGCAGCATCCTAGAAGTCATCATCTTACAATGTCTCATACTTAGTATTCTCTTATTTACATTGTCGTTCCCTAGATACTATCTTATTTATGAAGTACGTGCTGTGTCTGTATGTCTGTTTGTAATTTTATTGCGAGACAGTTAGTATTGCCCCGGGGGGTGAGCTATAAATAATGGGGGCAAATTAAAAATTGCAACGCCGTGCTAGGGTTGAATGTGTGTTTTTATTACTCTGAAATTAGTTGACCTTTAATATGTTCGGATATTGTTTATGTACGTTTGTCAACAGTGTTGAATTGTATTGTTATATTGCTAAACATACAGTCAGACAGATAGACACATACACTTTTACAAAAAATATTACTTAGTATTATAGCTGTATTATAGATTAAGATAATCATACTAAGTAATAATATTATGTTCTCCATTAGTTAAATTCTTTAAGTCATTTTGGAATTCTCTTTTACTCAACTCAACTAAGTCTAAATATTATATTAGGAATTTATAATAATTAAGTTATTTTTGGTCTTTTGGTATTTTGATAAAAATAATATTATATAATATTTAACTGGTGTATTATCAGATATTATAATATTATACATATCCAAACAATATTATAAATGCGAAAACCTGTCTGTCTGTCTGATGTCTGTTACCTCTTCACGCCCAAACCGCTGAACCGATTTAGCTGAAATTTGGCATGGAGATACTTTGAGTCTCGGGAAAGGACATAGGACACTTTTTTTTAAAGTTGACGGTTCTCGCGCGATAAATGAATTCTGGCGTAATGGAGTTGCGGGCATTATCTAGTTAACAAATAATTTTGAATGCTATAATATACTTATATTATAGCATTCATTATATATTATTCATTATATATTATTTGTTTTGAATAGCCAATAAGGAGCTCACATCAATCCAACACGACAGGGTAGTTTAATTATATCCCTGCATCCCCTATCCGGGACTTAAGGAATTCAAATTACAGATTTTATGGGCAGGAATCCGCAGTACGTGGGGGCTGGAAGCTGCGAGAACTTGTGACTATATTTTTCTTACATCTCACGGAAGGGTCGCGGGTTTTATGTCAAGTGTTTACGCGATCAGAGTTTCTTCGGAATATTTTAGAGTGAACTTTTGATGTTACTTACAATGTATTTTTGTAGTAATAATAATATAATGTTTTGCGGCTTTGTAGGAATTATAAAAAGGTTTAAAATTTCTAGTTCTATCTAGACATCAACAACATCTAGTTTTGACAAAGTTCAGCGCTGCTACTTTGACAGTCACCTCTCTACAGGGCACTCATATACACCCTAAAGTATTATTACTTTGTTTCGTTACACCCTGTATAGGTAAAAATTCATTGCTTCACGCAAAAACTACTAAACAGAATTTGATCTATTTTGGCATGGTAGTTGTTTAGTTCTAGATTCATAGACTATCTTCTATTCCAAAAACTAAATTACTGACGTATTATACTAAAACAACATGTTTCAAAACCTACGGGTTTTTATCCGTACCCTAAAGAGCTAATGTTCTTGGCACATCCTAATCGAATGTTTAGAATCCTATTAGATGCAAATATTAATATTGGTTGTGAAGGCTGAGTGAAAAAATTCACGGAAATAGAATCGCTCCCAAGCCATTCCCCTGACAATGCGTATTACTTTCATGCCCATCTTGTTTTTCCAATTCCAGCGTAATTTGCTTAGAGAGCGATCCAGAGATTTGCCGCTTCATTTTGGCCGCTTTCATGCTTATTAATTTATAATGAAAATATTATAAGTCAATTATAAACTCAAAACATTTTAAAGAAAACCATAAACTTAATAAGATTTTATAATTTTGATAAACAAACATTACTCAAATTTTTGTAACTGAATATTTTAAAACTAAGGCAAGTACCACGTATATTTTGAAAAAAAAAAACGGTATAAAAGAAGGCAGTATATATAAACGTAAAATGACTGTTTTTTACGGCTTAGATACATGTTTACATATTATATAATTTATATACATGTATACAGCTTTTTTGGCTTTAACTTTTTTTAATACTGTGCTTCAATATTCTTGTTATTGATTTATTAAGTCAAGTATGCGAATACTCTATGAGTCGTGCAATTTTTATTTTATATTGCTACGAGTACGTTGTCAATTGTTTGTGCTTGCCCTGTGATACTTTTCATTGCTTTAAAATTTAAATAATGTTCCTATCTACTATCATATTAAATTATGCAAATATATTGTAATGATAATTGTGTCACCTAGTATATTTAAATTGTTATTACCTGTTGAGTGTTGATGGTCGGGGGTTCCCCTTCTAATTGTGACGAGAGTACACAATATAAATTTATACAGGTAGATTAACTTTATACAAGACAAGACTAAACGACGCATATGTATACAAAAACGTAATTTGAGATGACTTATGCTCAGTTTCTCTCTTTTTGACAAGAGAGTCAGATTGGATAAAGAGAGAGTATTGTTAATTGATTATTATTATTTTGACTATGATTATTATTTCGTTAAAAATCACAGAGAGCGGCCCATAAAGAGAAAACCAGTGTAGGAAAAGGTCATCCGCGTTTAAAACTTGTATGATCTATATCGGTCGGTCGGTCGAGTTTGAATTCAACTCTGTCCTAAGTAACTACTGTATATATTTATGTTGTGGTAGTACCTCACCCCTATTGCGTACAGATTAATTTAACCTGTCCCTTTAAATGAGCTCCCGAAGGTTGGCTTTATAAATTACACCAATTTATTTTTAAATTAATGTGGTTATTCAATCTACTATTTACTTAAATGTTTATTTAACAACATGTGAAAGAAAAATAGCCACAAAAAATTACAGTTAATATTTCAAAAAATTCTATAGTATGACACCATGATCACCTTATGCAGCTTATTTAAAGGTAAAAATGCTTATGTTGCAAAATTTTTTATGCTAAAACGCATAAAGTCATAATTATTATTATTACAGCAAAAAGAACGCATATTTAAAATAAATCCTGCAACTTAAAATCCATATCCATACTAATACTACAAATGTGAAAGTATGTCTGTCTGTCTGTCCGTTACCTCTTCACGCCAAAACCGCTGAACCAATTTTACTGAAATTTCGTATGGAGATACTTTAAGTCCCGGGAAAGGACATAAGATACATTTTATCCCGGAAAAATGTACGGTTCTCGCGCAATAAACGAGGTTCATCGTCTAGTCTTCAATATTTATAACTAAGCAGAACAAAACTGTACCGACAATATTATAATTAATATTATTTTTATTTCATTTCTTTGGAAGTTCAAAGCATTCCAAAACGACAGATCAATATTCTCCCCTAATTCTTCGCCAGCTGTAACATGCAAATTCCTTTATTGCACTTCCCATCAGGTGCAATTACACGCACGTTGTACGGTTGCCGTGGAATTGGGGGGTTCTATTCGGGTTTGCATAAATTAAGGTTACAGTTAAAACAACGTTTCACTGAGGGATTCGACAATTAGGTACGCCAAATGTGGGATTGCGAATGGGAATAGCAAGATAAAACTTAAATATTAAACGTTTGTAGGTTAGTTTGTTTGTATGTTTGTGTGATTGTTCCATCGTAGCGTCTTGGCTACAGTAGCAATTTTGTTTTAGTGTAAGTACTCTCATACGGTTTTGCTCGATCGAGCAATCACGTAGAGTAAAACCCACGGCTCGGGCTTTCGTCCACACATTCAGCATTGCTCGATAGTTTTACTCCAGTTCGAAGGAAATTAGGCTCTACGAATAATAAACGCCAGTGTCAAAAAATTTGTCAAGCCGGCTCGATTCGAGCCTTCAAACTGGCTCGATGCCTTCGAGCTGTGAGTTTTGCGGTCCACACAGTGGTTTTTGCTCGACGTCGAGTAAAACTATCGAGCAAAACTGTATGTGAGTACTTAGGATTAGAGTATGAGCCAGAGCTAGCCAGACTTTTCTCATTTTATAAAAGCAGAAAGTTTTCAAGATAAAATTGAGATTTATATTCCATCGAAGGTCAGGTAGACCTTCAGAACCGGATACCTCCTAAAGTAACCGCGACTGAAACTGCATAGTTGCTGGTCGTTATACTCGAGAGCATAAAAAGGAATACTTTCATCTTTTATAAAATGACGAAAGCCTGGCTGTCATTGTCTCTTGGGTCTATTAGTCTAAGATCCGGCCATAGAATGACCTTCACCCATCGTATTACGGGATGAAAATGATTTTTTTATAAAATTAAATATGTTAAAAAATTTATTTACAGGAGGTTGTCTGAAAAATTTGGTGCAAAGTGTAATTAATTAATAATTAAAAAATGTTTTTTTTTTAAACATTACACTCATTCCCTTACGCAGAAAACTGTATACTAATCGAAAGTATGTAGCTCATAGAATATGCAAACGCTGGGTTGACTTTTTTTTTCCGGTGCAATTATCAGGTAGGCAGCTATATACAGGTAAATCGATACTAGTAATTTGCAACGATCCAGTTACGCGATAAACCTTATATCAAAATAAAGATAATTTTATTATGAATATAATGACATAAGGTTGGCTGCAAAAAGTTGGTGCTAAATCCCGGTTGTCGATTTTTGAAAAACGTAATATTCGTGCGGATTAAATAAAACATAAATTACAAACATGAAATACAAAGCTATAATTTTGTATAAAAATTTAATTTTATTATAAATACAATATTTTGATTATTTTTTTTTAATTAATTTACATTATTCAAGGTCTGATTCATCGGAAATAAAACTTGTATCTTCAAGTTCACAATATTCGTCACTGTTTTCGTCTTCTGTCATTTCAGCAATATCTTGTACTGTTAAAGGCGTTTGGTCCCCAATGAATCCTATTGGTTGTAGATAACCATCAAGATACCAACCACAATTTTCAGGTTGTAATTTAACAGATTGAGGATCCGTCGCATGAAGCCACATAGAATTGACAAAAATTGTTCTTAAAAATTTTTGTTGCAGTGATATCCAGCACGGTGGTATAGTATTTGAGTCAAAACTACGGACAACAATATATTATCAAAAAATAATATCGATACGTAGCAGCAACAGTTGCTCCGAAATAATGCTCAACACTTACTGTAGTCTATCGCTATCTTCCTCAATTTCACAAACAAAGAGCATGCGCACTCTCTTTCTTTTGACGATTGAGCGACACACAGCTGCAATGCTGCGTCCTTTTCTATCGCACTGGATACGTTCCTCGGACCTCTCTTTCGCACGTATTCAACCGCACGAATATTACGTTTTTCAAAAATCGACAACCGGGATTTAGCACCAACTTTTTGCAGCCAACCTTATGTCATTATATTCATAATAAAATTATCTTTATTTTGATATAAGGTTTATCGCGTAACTGGATCGTTGCAAATTACTAGTATCGATTTACCTGTATATAGCTGCCTACCTGATAATTGCACCGGAAAAAAAAAGTCAACCCAGCGTTTGCATATTCTATGAGCTACATACTTTCGATTAGTATACAGTTTTTTGCGTAAGGGAATGAGTGTAATGTTTAAAAAAAAATCATTTTTTAATTATTAATTAATTACACTTTGCACCAAATTTTTCAGACAACCTCCTGTAAATAAATTTTTTAACATATTTAATTTTATAAAAAAATCATTTTCATCCCGTAATACGATGGGTGAAGGTCATTCTATGGCCGTATCTCCTACTATATAACTTCAGGAGATACTCACTACGGGGCCATTTTTAAAAGAAGAAGAAGAAGAACTTCAGTAGATTAGTAATAATTAGTAGGCAAGGCCAATAGTTGGGGAGGGGAAGAGGGGATTTTGGGAGTAGTAGGAAGTAGCGATAGTCGAGCGTGTCAGATTAAGCTTGCATAGGCTTCCGACATGTGTCTAGTTATCATGGTATTGAAATCAGATTTCTCACGTGGTGGGTATTTTTTATTTTTTTATATTGAAATGTCGTCGAATCTGTCAGATTAAGATAGAAGATGTTTAGTATACCCCAAAGAAGCTTCCATTTATAAAGAACTGACGATTCAATGGTTAGGTAAGCCTGTAGGGACATTTTAAAATATAAAAAAATAAAGCTTCATATTTTCTTAACTAAGCTTCGCAGATATTTTATTTTGCTCTAAACTAAATGATTTAGTCTTTGTTGTATAAAATATCTTTATAATTTACCTAAATAAGCAATTTTCTAAATATATTTTCTTTTTTAAAACTTTAAAATGGCTGCAGTTTCTGAACCCACCGCTAAAATAAAAAAAAAACGCTCCTATTATTTTTTTATCAGCTTTAGCTAATGTACAAAACCTACTAGGTCATGTAGTGATTATATTCTCTTTGTACTAGGTCTCCATAACGCTCGAGTGACTACAAAAATAGCACCCTCCCCTCCTCTACTATAATTGAATTTATGATAATCTGAGATTTTTTAATAGAAGTCGATCTATTCAACTGTCTTGGAATTGGCTAACGTCAAAACAACGACACTGTAAAGATAAATTGCTGTCAAAAAACCTTATAAACTAAGCATTAGGCTGCAGTTTTCAAAAGAATAAAAAAACTATTATTTAAAACATTCCATACGGCATCAACAAACGACGCATTGTGTTTTATGCGAACATTTTATAGGGGGTCTTAGTGTTTGAGTTAGTGCCCATATTGCAGTCTAGAATGGCGTTGATCTAGATTTACGTTTTATACAATGAACTGAGCTGAGCTGAGTTTGTGTATCACGCCAGATTGTGGGATTTGCGTCCATGGACTCTGTCTTTTGAATTATTATACTGTTTATAGTTTGTGTTGTAGTAATATTCATTTGTTGAGTCGTCGTACAAAAAATCTTATGAATTTTTTATCAGGATACTTAGCTCTTGACGCGAGTTTAATCCTCTTCATCCCTCCAAAAAAAGTTCAAAACGGCGCATAAGATGATTTCACTAACCAGACAATAGCAACAGAAAAAAAGGCAAGTTTGACAGAAAAATACACAGATCGCAAGTAAAAAAAACCTTTGTAAAAACTTTTCAGCGCCCGTCCTTAACAATCCTATATTTATTTTGTAAATATTTTTACGAAAAAAAGACAGGTGTTCCAATCTCGCTGACAATAGTTTCTATTTCGGCGTCGGATTGTTTTTCATTAAATGTCGGCCATGTTGGATGTGTGAACAGGTGATGGTGATATATCGCGAGTCGCGACTAAACGGAGATGTCAGCACTTACCAATTTTGGTTGTCGGTGTAAAACCTATTTAGATTTAGCGTAAAGTAAACAGAAAATGGGTAAAGTGGGTAAGTTCCGAAATGCTCAGTGCTGGCCAGTACTTCTTGAATCCGACGCCATATTAATGTACTGGTGTTCAAGTCAAGTCAATTATAATTATGATCTCCTGAATGTCTTCAGCTTCATATATTTCGAACAGCTAACGTGAAAGCTAGCTGGCGCTCGTTACTATTGTCTAGTGGCAGGGCAGAGAGATTATCGATACTTGTAAGCTGCTTGACATGTATAACTGACAATATTTTCAAGTAGATTATGTCTGTGGCAATGGCCAAATTTCTTCCTATCTAGCGATGGGACTTTAAGACGTACATCAGCACTAAATAACATAAAACTATTTCATGCGAAATGAACAGTACAGTTCCAACCAAAAACTGCGATAACAGACATAAATTAAGCCGGAACCTCACAAAAGGAGCTATCTACACAATGTCAATTTATACAGTAGAGCATTTTTACACTAGACTGCGAAAGTCGTACTCACGAAACAATCGTCATTATAGTTAATATTTGGTAGTAGCAAAACAATGAATTATCACGTGGCACACGCGTGTCGTCTCTATGTTGCACGAATTTACTTACAATAATACGACTCAGTTACACTTCTGTATGTATACCCTATGTACTGTGTCTCACAAAAGGCTGAATCTGTTGTAGACAAAGCTAGTACAGTCGCGGACATAAATCTAAACTTTATTTTACTCCGGTATTCTCCGCACGACTGTACCGTCTGGCTTCGTCGATACTCATAACATGGACTAACAATAAATTGTACTCGGTTCCGCCCGCGGTCTTATCTTTAAAGTTTGGACGGTTTAGGTCATGAATTTTAAATGTTAGAGAAATGAGCTATTTCAATGCATGTAAACGCTGTAAAAGAAACACGTTGCTGAATTCAAAGATGGACTGATGTATAATTCGAAACAAATTAACAGTAGGCGACAATTTTAGGCGTCATGAGCACTGGTCTACTAGGCTAAATTGCGGAACACACACAATGTCGGAGCTTCCCCGCTGCGTCGACGCAACGCACCGCGCAATGTACCACCGAGGAAATTAATTCCTAGGCAGTTAACAGACCTACGTCATGTGGTCGGCTTATGTCAATTCAATGTTAGCTGTGATCGGTCGGATGAATTTAACTTAACGTGACGAAATTACTTAGGCCTAGAAATCAACTTCTCTGATAGTACTTAGGCTAGAGTTATATGCGTCCGCAATTAATGTATGTGACGATTTATTTGAATAGCATCGCGGTCGTGTGTCATTTACAACAATTGTTTGGGATCTCGCCTCCTAAGAAACGGTACGCCTCCGTGGTCTAACTAGTATAGAGCGCGGCTCTTGACTCGGAGGTCGTGGGTTCGATTCCCGCGTTAGAAACATGATATTTTCAAGTTTGCTTAGGACAATGCAGGCTGATCACCTGATTGTCTGATAAGTAAGATGATCCATGCGTCGGATGAGCATGTAAAAAGTCGGTCCTGCGCCTGATCTCTCGCCAGTCGTGTCGGTCTGCCGTCCCACTGGGATATGAGAGTAAAGGAATAGAGAGTGCTCTTGTGTACTGTGCACACACTTGAGCACTATAAAATTACTCCTGTGTATCTGGCCTGGTTTCATTGAAACCGGCCACCGTCACCGAAACCGGTGTGGTATGGGAGCTATTATTATTATTGGGATCTTGCGGTGTAGCCGCCAAACCGCGCGTTCCCGCGAACGCATAATATTATAAATAGAGCCGTAGACTAGAATTTAGACAGATTCCCAGCTGACACTAAACTACCGCTAACAGTATTTCAACAGTTTGCCGACAGCAACAATTTACATAACCACGTAGCCACGTGAAGGTTCGCTAATTAAAATTTGTGTACAGAATACGGACGTATCGCACGTAGATGAAAACGAATGAGTTTTTCTTTATTTTGAAGTTTCAGGTACCTGCAATGGCTTATTAATTTATTATCAGCTTTTAAGAAGCCATGAAACAGGTATTTTATAATTAAATGAGCGGATCTGTTAAACATTGTTTTGTATTCAACATGTGTCATGACAATAATTATGGTAGACAACCTTTTGTTCTTGCAATAATATGATTTGTCTTACACATTTGAAATGTATTTAGCAAAGAATATAATATTAAATTTTATTGAATCTACAACTCTCAGTAATGTATTACGCCAAATGAACCGAATCTACAATCCGAAACCAAAACAAACTTTAAGATTCGGTTTTAATTTGCTGAGAGTGGTGCGGCGAATCGCTGCGGCTTTGTAACGCGAACGGGCTCTAGTATTAATATTAGATGGCGGAGAGATGAACGGCTAAAAACCCGTTATTAACCATAAAATATGGGTATCTTTTTGGATTTGTGGGATGGTTTATCGGGGAAAAATGTACGCTTCCCATGTGTGAACGAGGGAATGATTTACATTTTGTTTAGAATAGGTCGTAATATTTTGTAGCATAGAATAGTAACTTTCACACCTTTGACCTTTAAAATGTGGTCCTAGTTAGTAATATAAATACCGTAGCCTAGGGCATCGAAAACTTTACCCGAGTTTGACAATTATACAGGTGTTACGTAGCTGTCATTTCGTGTAACTATTTTTTTACAGAGTTACTTCTCCAGGGGTTTATTATTCGCAGGTTTTTCGTATAAGACTTTATCTTAGTATAATATTTAGATTAGTACCTCAATTGCAGACAATAATAATAACAGTAGTACTATCTCTACCTCCGGCACGTAGTCGTCCATCACTCGGAATATAAGATCAGCTGAATTCATTTTCTACGTGAACCGCCGATGTACAGCGTCCCATGTTTAATAACCATGGAGTTAACATCTGCATACATTTTACGAGCGAATGCGTCCGATTGCTTGAGACGTCTTGGAAAATGTTTTACACTTGAAAGGAGCAGCATAAAGTGTAATAATACAGCATAGATGACTAAAATAAATAGTTACTGCATAAATACCGGGTTTGAAAAATCTAAGTGTTAAGTAATACTTTAGGGTGTGTATGGCCCTTATAGTATAGACCATAGAGTTTACTCAGCGTTTCCTTTTTATTAATTATCGTTCAGAAAAACTCATGACGTAGGTGCATCCCTCATTGAAATATTATTATGTTGAAAGAAGCCAAAAGTCAAGAGTGTTCTAGCGCTGCTACCTGTCTCTGGTTACTTCACTTAGGGCCTGTTTGAACACTTCCGGATAAAGTGTCGGATAGGCTATCCACAATTTATTTTACAGATTCTCCATACTCTATATTCTGTCAAGCTGTTGTGGATAGCCTATCCAGTACTTATCAGGAAGTGTTGAAATAGGCCCTAGTGTCAATGTGTGCTAAGCATAACCTTTATTTCACACCGAATTTATGCGACGCTGTATCAATCTGATCAATCCGGCCTATTCGCGCAGAAGCACCTTTAATTAATTAGCAATAAGCCTGTATCTAATCGCACGTGAGCGAGCAAACAGACAGGCTAGTTAACGTATCTCTATTAACTCGGCTAATATTTGATTTCACCTTGCCAAGTATTCAATTCCCCATACTGCTTGTTCTTAATCATTTTACCTGGGAGCTTATAAAAGTGATCCTTAAGTCATCAGCATAAGAGTCATATCAGAGGTAGGTCGATAACGAATGTGGAGCTGTAGTTTGAGAATTGTGAGAAAATACTTTCAGAAATGAAGTTGGATACTTGTAGGACTATTTGTACTTCAATTACAAGAAACTTAAAGGAATCTCCTGATGAAGCTATATTGTTACTTAAAGAAAATGTAAATGAATGTGATATCGACTTTAGATTTAAAGAAATAGGTCCTCAAGACATTATAAAAACATTCATTTACTAAATATTAAGAACACTACCGACTTGTGGGGCCTATAAATGAAGGTTATTAAATCTATAATCGATGTTATTGCGCCCTACTTAGCGACTATTTTTAATGATTGTATAAAAAATGGCGTGTTTCCTGATCTAATGAAACACAGTAAAGTTTTACCTCTTTTTAAATCTGGTAGTAGGTCGGACCCGTCTGATTTCCGACCTATATCTATTTTACCGACATTAAGTAAAATTTATGAAAAGATAATACTGAATCAATTACTAACGCACTTTAATTTAAATAATATTTTACATAATAAACAATTTGGATTCACAAAGGGACGGTCTACTACAGACTTAGGCGTTGAATTGACCAGTAGTATTTTTAATGCCTGGGAGACGTCGCAGGATGCTCTAGGAGTTTTTTGCGATCTCTCAAAGGCTTTTGATTGCGTGCAACACAAAACATTGGTCAGGAAACTCTGTCACTATGGCGTCAAAGACAAAGCACTCGCCCTCCTAAAATCGTACTTGTCAAATAGAACTCAGAGGGTTGAGATAAATGGTAAAAAATCTGCTTATGATTGATATGATGGGAGAAATACTCATAATAAACATAAGCTTGAAATTCCGGTGACTAGACTTACTAAAGTCAAAAACTCTTTTAAAGGTCAATGTATACGCCTTTATAATAAGATCCCAGAATACGTTCAAAATCTCTCAATTAATAAATTCAAAAAAGTTGTTAAAGAACGTTTGTGTACAAAAGCGTACTATAAAGTTACTGATTTTATGAATGATAGTACACCATGGGAATAAGGTCGCCCCCTGCAGAGCTGTTTCTGTATAATATACAGTATTGTACACTTGTATTTTTTTTGTCATAATGACACTGTAATTTTATATACTTTTTGTAATTTTCCATATTTTTAGTAAAAGATGGCCCCGGGCTAGTTTCTAACGCCGGTTCTTCTCGACGGGGTAGTTCCCGAACCGGTGGTAGGCACCAGTGTAGACCCGACGTTCAGAGAATATTTGAAAAAATTTATTCTGAATTAAAAATTTTGAGTTTGAGTTTGTAACTTTTAAGTTCATGTTCGTGCTATAATACTGTTAATCATAAAGTGAAGGGTTTGCTTGATTCAAATAGGCTTCGAATATACTAGACCAATCACAGAAAAATATTGAAAGGTTAAGATTCGCTTACACGGGCAATTATTACGGCAATAATAATTGCTCGGCGACACAAATGGATTGATCTGGAGCAATTGCTCCAGATCAATCCATTCGTGATCCATATTGCTCAACTAATTAGTTGAGCAATATGGAGCAATTTATTTCATATCGCTCAATGTCATATCGCTCAAAAGTCAAAACATATTCGATGGCCACATCACTCAATATTGTGTTGCGCAATATTGCTGCTTGTTGCCGCAAATTGCTTGTTGTAGTAGATCAAAGTTGATGAGAATGGGCATTGTCCAAAAAAAATCACATGTACTTTTTACTTTTTTTTTCGTTAAAATAGGGTATTTTAAGAATATAAATTAAATAATTTTGAAATTCATTGGCTAGTTTTTTTTCAATAAATTTTTAAAGTTTCGCTGTGACGTCATCATCGGCGGCCAAATGACCTCTGCAGTATGTTTTTTTTCCTTTCAATCTTATTTATGATGGCTGGTTCGTCAAATGCAAGTTCTCATTATGTGAAAGCTGATACAAGAAGCTTACCAAAAGTTCGAAACGTAACGTTGGCCGAATTTATTGCTAATTTAACGCCATTGAAGGTCAAACTAAGGTTAAACATATTTGTTCAAAAATATAAGTAACTAATGGGTATTTTTTTCGTTTATATACAGAAAAACGATCACTGACCTTATTCCTCGAAATGTTTTTGTAATGAGCAAAATTTAAAAAAATGGACAATCCCCATTGCCTGGAGTTGAGCAATTTTAGTTGCCCGTATAAGCGCACCATTTACATTAGCTACTGATGTTTATGTAAGTACTACTATATGACGGCTGCATCTTCGTTGCGCCAAAATTCGTTTAACGTGCGGCAACCGTACATTTGCCTGGATAAAGTGTATCCTATATTCTTTTCCGGAACTTAAAATATCTCCATACCAAATTTAAGCAAAATCAGTTCAGCGGTTAAGGCGTAAAGAGGCGCATTTATAATGTAGTAAGGATTTAGACTATAAGAAAAATAAATCACACGTAAAATTTTTATGTGTAATTCTTTAGCGATTTTTTGGGATGTCTAAAGGCTTTGTGTTGAGTACATCATCCGTTTTGCCGACGTCGCTAATTCCTTCACGACAATCTGCTTAAAGAATTCTTTTGGAATATCTGGACCTCAAATTACATTTATATTTTTCCCTCAGCAATTTATTTTATTGAATAACTCAGGTATTAACTCTTTGGTAAAATGTTGGAGTTGAAAATTAAAATGTCGATCAACAATAATTGAGGGATGATAATTGCTCGATTTATGCCTTGCAGTAAGTTTCTTGCCTCTGTTTGATATCTAGACAAAATCCATACTAATATTATAAATACGAAAATGTGTATTTCTGTCTGTTACCTCTTCACGCCCAAACCGCAGAACCGATTTTGCTGAAATTTAGCATGGAGATACTTTGAGTCCCGGGAAAGGACATAGGATACTTTTTATCTCGGAAAAATTTACGGTATCCGCGCGATAAGCGATTTTTGGCGCAACGAAGTTGCGGGCGTCATCTAGTAATAAATAAAATACTGAATACTGATCTGGGCTAAAGTTAGCCCTGAATTTAGCAACATTTGATCACTTTCGTGACTATGAAGAATCGAAGAGATAATGTGTGGTCCTAAACGGTTGATTTTGGTCATGCACCAAACGATCCTTGTAGGATATCTATTTACCAACACACATTTACATCACTATATTTTCTGTGTCACCAGGATCAACAGCAGTATCTAACCATGAAAATCCCTTTTCAGGTAACTCTAGGGACAAGCTAAAGCTGTCTTGGGGTGTGAAAAAATTAACCAATCAATGAACAAGCGGCAGCCGGCTGCTGCATGACAATTGAAAATCTATTGTATCTGCGATACCCACGATGGAGGTGTTAATCAAAATAAGAAATGAGTAGAAAATATTTTCATCTGTGTGACAGCAAGTCCCACATTAGAAGGCACAAAGTTAAGAAAACCCCCGACAAATTAGACATAATAACGTGTAAATATTTAACATGGAGTTCCCCACTATGTACACACTGAACAGTGAACAGGCTGCATCAATTTTTCAGTCCCGTCTGCGAGCCAATTACTTTAAACAAATATTTGCTAATTATTTGATTGTGCACCCTCGCGCCCCCCTCTTCCCCTCCGCAAATATGCACGGGCAGTTCCCGCTGAATATTTTATATGCATTTCTTATTATTGAGTTATTAAATTAGTGTATTGTAATATAAAATTGTTATAAAAAGTCTTGGCTACTTGGCGGTAAGAATTTTTGATACTTTGATCGTACAGTTGATATAAAACCTTATCTACCTATTGTTGAACTAAACATACTTTTTATGTCCGTACTATAATTATTATACGGTATCTCCATCAATATGCGCACGAGTAGAGTGGCAATTTCGCCGAAGATTCCTAAATATGATCAATGACGGTTAGTAAGTCAGAAATAATTTATTAATTCATAATATGCAGATAATTATGTGGGACCTACGTCATGTAGGGTTAAAGCCAGCCGGTAGATTACGAATTACCAAAACACCTATCATAATCCAACCAAATACGTGTAAGGATCGATTTATCAAAAGCTACAGATTTGCAATCGTTGATATCCATCAGCCCAACGTGAAGGCAAATTGTAACACGGCCGACCTACATTAATACGAATGTCAAAGTTATGTAAACGTTCGCCGAGGACGCAATATCCCGTGCGATGATAAATGGATAGTCGACATTGAATTAAACCGACGGTTTTATTGCGTTTTCGACGGAACCCCGGAATACCATAACTGAGATATTTAATCTAATATTAGTTCAACTTCGGTTCCGTCCGGATAATTTCAAACAGCAAAATTGTATTGTTTGAGTGTGTTCCAAAGTAAGACACATAGTACACTGCTCAATAGTCGTACGTAATGTCATCAACGCCCTAATATTGTACTACTGGGCCACTAATGCGACTAGTATGTATTATAATGTCATCCCGACAAAGTCTATACTTCAAAGAACTGGCGTGTATTTCAAATCATTCATACAATCATTATACTGGGTTATAGTTCAGAACATACCTGTGGAGGGAGTCCTGTGTTAGACAGATCCAGGACATCCCGCCGTATACGGCTGAAGGCAAACCGCAGGTGGTTTTAGTGGGTAAGAGTCCCACATACCCCCGGGGTACTTCAGCTAACTGAGGCACATCCCCAACCCGAGGCACCCGTTTCCCCTGCGCAAAAAAAATAGTTCAGAACATACCTGCAGTTTTTACTAATCAGGACGCGTTTAATGTTTCATTACACCGTGGCTGCATTGAAACTATATCAAAGCTGTATTCATGTTGGTTTAGAATAGCAGAATCAAGGTTCATCAAGACGTCCAAACTGCAGTATCCTCAATTTAAACAGTCGAAGTTTAAGTCTTAATTAAGAACGAGATTAAGATTGTTGCGGGCTCCGTGTCAGACGCAGCTTAACAAGTTCGGTGGTTGAGAAAAGTTGGGATTCACAATTAATAATGACTAAAAATTGCCTGCTCTGCGAAAATTCGCGAGTTGGAACTTGGAATCGTGGCATTTTGGCGTGATAAAAGTTCTATGTCTTTATCTGGGATCTGGGATCATAAACTCATAAGCATGTCTGATGCATATTTGTAGACACAATGAATTTTTGCATCATGTTATAATATTATTATCACATCCAAGAAAGCGGCAGAACCGATAAAAGTTAAATTTTGGGAAATAAGTAGTAAGCTAATAAACAAAGCATGTCTTATATATATCTGGATGATTTATTTTTAGGAAAGAAAAATTCTTATATTTTTCTTTAACAAGAATTAGTTATTAACAATTTAGGCTCAAGAGTCAAGACACTGCATACAGGTATAGTAGCATAAAGGCCTACTATGTAATGTAATATTACTAGTTCTAGAAAACAAATCAATACATCTAAATACGAAACTTCTTTTCCAATATCAAGATATATTTCTTCAGAAAACCTTTCGTCTGGCCTCGGATAAAAATATTTCGTCTATAATTCGAGAGGGCCCGAAATAAGTGAAAATTTCCACCGATTGCCTTACACTCGGGAACTTTTTTAATAAAACCCCTGCGAGTTAAAAAAATCGATCTAACTTTCCCCAAGTTCGGTACTGAGTTATTTGCACTTAGATAATGTCAATATTTTCAAGATGGCCACCGGGGTTTCAAATTTAACATATATGACCTTTAGACAAACGATTAAACTGGACAGTTCAGACGCAGTATGATTATAACTGATCTAGATAAAACAAAATATTAATTTAATTTTTTAATGATCTCGCTAATAAAACTCGAGAATGACTGAACCGATTCAGCTAATTTTACTCTTGAAATGACAGCTTAGGGAAAGCTTATATTAAGAAGGAAGTGATAGCAATGTACTGGAAAACCGCAATTCTTACAAACACACACATCATCTTAACGTAATACGGAATTCGTTAGACATTAATTCGTCGATTATCCATCCATCCGTCTTCATTTGCCACACGATATCCTATACCTAGTTGCGAGGAATTTGTTACGCTATTATCATCATCACCTCCATAATTGTTTCCTAATGAGAGCGCAAACAAAACTAAGGCCTCGCTGAAAACCGATGTGATACAACCCTTTTGTTTTGTTCTACTAAATAAGTTAAAACATGAAGGCTCTGCATATATACGCGAGGCTCATCGATTATGATGTGTATTTATCTCTTCTGTATACTATTAAAAATAATAGTATGTTAGGTTAAGTTAGTTTACTTGTGAATTATTGACTTCTCAGTTCTCATTCAATTGTAATTTCGAGGTATTTATACAGATTTTGGTGAAATTTTATGTGTTTATAATATTATACTTAACAGAGTAGGTCTGAGAATAAGTCAACTTCCTTTTTTTACAAACCCGAATTAACGTGAAATGCAAAACAACGTTTGCCGGGTCAGTTAGCAGTATAAAATTGATACCATAAAATTAACATTGCAAAGTGTCTTTTACATAAATAATTACCAACAAACGCATAAGATGGCAATGTGTATTAATATTAATGTCCGTATGTCACATCTGTGCTCTCCCACGTCTCACCCTTGCCACTTTTTAGCGGATGCAAATGCCTAAAGAGCCTAAAAGGGTGCATTTCATTAAAATCGAAGGACCATTTTAATGCGTTTAGGAAAATTTTGTTAATTTCATACGCGATTTCCTAGCGATGGATAATATGTCTTTTGGAAATATTTATAGCTACGATTTCAATACAACTTTAAAGCGAGCTCTTCATTCCTTTTTCGATCCAGTTTGTTTCCTATCAAACTACAAGAAAATATAATTCTTTTGAAATGTCAAATTAAATAAATGTTTAAAAATATAAAAATATGTACTAATCTCTACGAATAATAATACCAAGAAACGTAACTCCCATACTAATACAGTTTTAAATTTGGTTCCATTCGAACTGTCATGTAATGTCAGCCTTTATACCGCTCAAGGTCACCAAATGTATGAAAAGTGAACCTAAAGTACACTTTTTTGACAAGTATTTTGGAGCATGTTTTTTGACGGAGTTACTCTTCCTTAGTTTTTTATTATTCGTAGACTAATCTTATAAATGCGAATGTGTGTCTGTTTGTCTTTTTACATCTCTTGCCTCTTGTCTGCTTGTTACCTCTTCACGCTAACAATAATTATTGTATGGAGATACTTTTAGTCCCGGGATACCTAATGTCCTTTACATAGGATGTAGTCTCTAGTCTAGGTCTAGGGTCATAATATATTAGACTAGATGACGCCCGCGACTCCATTGTGCCAAAATATATCACGCGGTAACCGTACATTTTTCTGGAATGAAAAGTATCCTATAGTAGATGTCTTTTCCGGGGAATCAAAGTATCTCCATACCAAATTTCAGAAAAATCTATTTAGCGGTTTGGGTGTGAAGAGGTAACACACAGAATATAGACAAACAGACAGATAAACAGTCAGACAACACACATTCGCATAATTTATAATAATATTGGCACTGAAGTATGGGTTTCTATTTAGCTAATAAGTGTTGCATAAAATAATACACCGGAACACTGTTAATCAAGCAATTTTGTTACGTGTCTCACAAGACGTCAGAATGATCAAAAACATCATACACAACAAAGTCGATTTTGAGACAGTCTCCCCGTCTATAATGTGAAACATAGTGTTTGGCTCCCCACCTATAATATTCGGTGTGATTACAGGAGTCGGAGCTGATCTGAATACGTTATAAAGCAATTCCCCGTACTTTTACCGACTGCGAACTTCGATATTCTGACATCTTCTGGGACTAAAAGTTAGCTGAGTCTTAAAATGTTATTCTAAACTGAAATTAAAACGGTCAGTTTACATTTAAAGATACGCAACGCAATGTATCTTAATATATATATTTCTTATGTGCGTGCGTATGTGACTGAACTCCTCCTAAACGACTGGACCAATTTTGATGAAATTTTTTGTGTGTGTTCATCTGGGAATGGTTTAGATTCACAATTCTGTCCGCTGGACAATGTTTTTTAAATTAATTTTTAATTTATTAGTAGTTGTTGATTTTGGAATGTTTTACATTGGATCCGACAGTCGGCTGCCATCGCAGTGTCAAATTTTAAATAATATTCGAATTCGGATTTTAATTTTAGTCTGTCCGACAGTTAGCGCTTCGACCAAATTAAAAAAAAATACTTTATATACTTAATATGGCAAAGAAACGTTTGCCGGGACAGCTAGTAATAACATAAATTTTAGAAATCCAGTTTTATATTAGACTAGCTGTCCCGGTGAACTTCGTGTCACTTTAAAACCTTCCCTGGACTTGTACGAATATTTTAAGACTAAAATCAGCCCAATCCGTTCAGCCGTTTTCGAGTTTTAGCGCGACTAACACATTTGAAAATCCATTTTTATATTTAAGAAGAAGATGCTCTTGAAATAAAGTCCTTTAAAACCTGTCCCAACAACTATAAAATTATGATGTAGCTAAAGTAACATTGAAATAAACTATTTTAAAATACTTAAGACAAAACTCTTTATACGTATGCTTGCCAAATTATTGTGCTAATTGCTAGCAAAATTATGTATTATATGTACATATACATAAGGCCTCATGGCTTTTCTTTGACCAAAACATTTTGGTACAAAGCCTGCAAAGCGTTTCGCATAACTTTGTTACCATAGTTTGGACCATAACGTCTAGGCAAATAACTTTTTCCTACGGAACCCTGAAGTGATTACTGTCGGTTGCAGCAACTTAAATTACACTTAACGTCATTTGCTTCTCAACTTTCAAAGTTAACTTTGAGAATAAAAGAGCGTCCACTTTCCAACACAAAGTGCGATAAATCTAACACTTTATGTGAGAGATAAGTATAAAATACCTCCTCGTATGATAAAATAAATATCTTTTAGTACTGTGCCTGTTTGTGGTGTGCTTCTGAATACTTAACGCTCTGTGTACCTTCTACGAGTATACCGGCGGAAAATATTGTTACTAGAGCACAAATATTTTCAGGGTTTAATATTTAAAAAGATATAATATTATCCTTTACCTTAGAGTTTAGAGTATTCATGTTATGGTCAAGATACAGTAGAGAAAATTAAATTACGATATTTTATCAACCCATAAAGTCCCATACGAGCACCGGTGATCGCGACAACAATAGAATACAATAGCATTTCCAAGAATCCCCGATCGAAGAATTAAATTAAGTACTACAATTGTTGTGTTAAACAATTTAAACCTTAGTGAAGGGATAGCATATTAATTAATGTGACTTGTAGCATCTAAGCTCCTAGAAAATGGTTTTATTGCGGTTATTGCCGCAAAATTAATACATTGCATGATATATAAAAAGTATTTCTTATTTGTGAAAATAACAAAGCATCAAGTTAGAATAGCTTTTTCAATGCTTACAAATTACAAAAAAACCTACTGCGTCAGCTAGTTTACAACCTTAAGGCCGTCCCCCGAGCAAACGACCTTGGCCATACATTTGCCGCGTTGCCGAGATCGCGCCAAAACCCTATTATTTTTACTTATCTTAGTTCAAAATTGTCCTAAAAAAATTTAAAACGGCGTAGGATTGTTAGGCGAATTGTGGGTACCGTCACATCACTCCCCCCCGAAGACCGGTGATATTCTTCAATGCGCTTGTGTTGTCAGGTGTGGGCCGAAGCTACGCGTGCAATGACCAGGAGAGGGACCCCGTGCTCTGCTTGCTGACCGGTCGTTGTAGCCTATGGCTGCCCCGTTCAAGCCAGACGCGGGTTCGACCGGCGCGGACGCCCAACGCGGCTTATGGTCGAGGCGACCCGGTTATGCTTGATATCTGCTGACGTGGTGCGGATGGGCGGGGAGTGTTGAGGATGATTGATGTCCATGATGAAGGATGCGTGTTCTTGTCGGTGGTCACCAATTTAACGTTGTTAGTGGCGGCCGAAAAGGAAGATCTTCGGACCGATCGAGATAGCATGCTCGGTCAGGCCGAAGCCCACTGACGTCATTTCAGACGTTGTATATATCTTGCCGTTCTCCGAAACTTCGATAGCGCGATGTAGGATTGTTAGGCGAATTGTGGGTACCGTCACAAGGTTTTAAATACGGTTAATTACGGAATCTCCGGACGGAACGCCCTTAAGCGCGTCGAATCGCGATCGATCGCCAAGTCCCGCGACTGATATCCATCCGTCCACCGGGACCTGCCCTTTATGATCCAATACCGACGATGAAACATTTCAAAATCTCGAGATGCAGTGATTTTTATGACGAGAAGATAATATGTGGAAAATAACTAGATCTCTGTTTTTGAATGTACGATATGGCGGTGCATTGCATCGTCAAATTGGAATATCCCATTGTAACTTGAATAATTCTACCTTGTAAGTTGTATGCTACAATCCCGCTCGTCGATACAATACCGACTGTGAAAGTGCAACTCGTGAGTCTTTTAGACTCACGAGTTTCACTATGATGTGTAATCTCAAACAGTCAAGTGACTATAATACTCGTAGCTCTACTACAGAGCAGAAACAGGCACCTTGGTTGCTACATACATCCACAGAGGAAATTCGTGGCACCAACCCCAACCATATCGTTCAATTTATGAGCAGCATTGGGTTAGGGACGGTACTCTAATGCGAAGGAGTCACAATAGATCCTCAAGGGTCACACATCAGGGCTACTTGACCTGCCTTCAGCTCAAAAAAAGACTAACTATGAAAAATGTCAGAAAGACCTGCGCAGTTTTTCTGATATATTTACTTGTGTTAAAGTAGTAGATCTACTTGTGTTAGAAATACGAATCGTAATGGAAACTGACAGATCGCTAACACCACATTCCCCCACAGTCCCACACATTACACATAAAACAGTTTGTTTAACTCAAAAGCCGGCAAACCGCAATACAATCAATTTTTCACCCTCGCCCCTTGTCAGCTGTCACTGTACTTCATAAAATAAACACCAACTAGACAGCATCTCGATTGTATGCAAATGCCACCTCGTCTTAATATCCCCTTTAATGTATGCACTAGGGCCATCGGGGAGTCTTAAGAAATGTTGCATTTTCTATTATATATTTCTCTTTCCCGGTTGCTATTACAGACGAATTACTTTTATGCAAAAGGTTTATGAAGGCTTTTAAAGTCAAGAAGCTATCTTAGTATCTTTTTCAGTGTTAAACAGGACGATGGATTTGCATAGTGGTTATGCAAATCCATCGTCCTGATCGTCATCGTTACGCGGACCTTTATTTTTTTACCACGCAACAGCGAAGATTAATAGAAATAGAAAAAGAAAGATATAATAGAAATTGAAAAAGAAAGATATAATAGAAATTGAAAAAGAAAGTAGAAGAACACGATAAGTAACATTTTGTAACATAATATTATGGACTTTTACTCATTTTTTCCCTTACAATTTGAACAAACATTGTAACTTATCTACTTCATCACCTGGCTAATATATCTGGCTGCACATATGTGCAGCCAGATATATTAGCCATATATTACATAATACATTATACAATTTGATATATATAAAATAACTGTGGATTATATAATCCACAGTTATTTTATATTATCAAATCATTTTACCACCCCTAAAGCCTCCATTAACGCTACAAACGGCATTTTTTAAATGTTACTAGTTATAGTGTTCTTCCACTAACGTCTGTCATTATATTATTATAATATACTAAAAGTGCCTATGTAAAATATATACGAATGTCACCTGTCTTCAAGAGATGCTGATATGAGATGCTTCGAATCCCAGGATAGTTTTTATCATTAGAAACGTACCGTACTTTTGCTGTTATGAATCGAAAATTATAAATTATTACATAGAATCAAAAAACATAACTATCTATGCGAGTCATTAACTTTTGAAGTAGGTTGTTAATTTAAAAATTAACGACTAAAATCCGGTTTAATTTTAACCGAGCTATTAATACAGCTTATTTATGGATCGACCAATATCATAATAATAGACGGACTTTGTTCATTAGCGGTTAAGTGTTGGTCGGACACGCATGCCTATACTATAACAGTAATGTAGGCCAGGAGGATATTGAAAATATAAATAATTTTCATGAAGTACATTAAATTGAAAAAATATAACATTTTAAATTTCGATGATTAATAAGTACTTTAAAAAGAGTAAAATAAGACTTTAAAAAGAGTAACTAATTGTTTTATTTTCTTATTTTTAATGAAATAACATTATTTCAGTGAAAATACAATTATTAAAGTAAAATCGAAAGAAAATAATTTTCTGGAAGCCAAATTACTTGAGCCTATAATACTCTTCGTATTCAAAGAAAAGAAATTACTGAAAAGTAAATATTTTGTAAAGGAGGAAATTGAGGGAATTGTTTCTACAGACATCTCAGCCAATTACATAAGAGTGCGCAGTAACAAGATGATCTTATACAAGTCGATATAAGTCGAATTACACTTTCCTTTTTTCCTTACAATAAGTGGATTATAACAAAGTGTTATTTTGCTGCTTGATGTTATCTTTATTAAAATTAATCTATCTTTTTGGGTAGTTCCACGGACATATTATTTTAACAGGCAGTAACGTTTAAATAATATTTTTACATTGGTCCTGCTAAAATGGAATGGTAACAACTAACATAATATAAATCTACACAATGGCTTATTTTTAATTTGATAAAAATACAAAAAAGTACATTAAGGGCCACCACATCCTGATAAGAGCCGAATAGGCTATCCACCACTTAACTTGACAGCTGATGAAGTATGGAGAATCTGTATAAAAAGTTGTGGATAAAACGGGCTTTGGCCCACCACACATTCCCACCACTGTATCTCCTGTGTCGCCAGGATCGACAGCGGTATCCAACCACGAAAACCCTTTGATATGATCTCAGGGAGCCCGAGGTACATGCTAAAACTGTCTTGGGACCCGCAACGAAATTAATCAGAAGAAAATAGGAGGAGTAGGAAGATTCCAATTTCCCTCCCCATAAAAGCGGGAGACAGCACAAAGTTGCAATGACCGAAAGTCAAAGAACTTAAGGGGGAGCACCACGGAAATAAGGTTAATAATTGTGACTCCTAAGCTAAAGCTAATTTAATATTGGAGTTTATTGTGTTTGACTGTTGCCAATAGTAATTGTGGCAAAAACGCTTGAAAGCACTGAAGTTCCTAGCGCTGTCCACGAGATCACCGTAGTATGCGACTCCAGATGTACAGAACAGGTTGTTTGGCATAGTAGTTCTTTCGTCCTGCCAGAGACTGCACTCCCAGAGAATACGATGCGCGGTTTGTTCAAACATGTTGCCTTCGGTCGAGCACTCGCACATGGGGGATGCTACTAGTTTAAATCCGTAAAGTTTGGCTTTAAAATTTCCATGACCGGTCAGGAATTGGGAAACGCAGTGATCGATATCCATCCAATGTTTGGATAGCCGTTCATGAATATTAGGGAAAAAATTATAAAGGTGTCGCCCTTTGGTGGAACAGTCCCATCGTGACTGCCATTCGGAGATTAGGCTTTGCACGGAGTTTTCTAAAGGTTCAAACAATCTTGCTATTTTAATTTTATCGCGAGCGCTTACAAAGAACGGGTTGTCAATGTTTTTGTTATGATAGTACATTGTCGCACGACGCTGAATCTCAAGGTCAACGGGTAAGACTCCGGCTAACACAGGTAAGGCTTCGGTGCTTGTGAAAGTTGTAGATAGTCTATTCGGCACTTTATAAGGAAGTGGTGAAAGCGGCCCTAAGCATTTTAAGTTGCAAGTTATATTATAAAATACTAAATGACGCCCGCAACTCTGTTGCGCCAAAATTTGCTTATCGCGCAGGAACCGCACATTTTTCCGGGATCAAAAGTGTCCTATGTTCTTTCTCGGAGCTCAGTAGTTTGGGCGTGAAGAGGTATCAGACAGACAGACAGACACACTTTCGCATTTTTAATATAAGACGTATGGGTTCGATACACAACAAAATGTTTCCAGTCAACCCCTAGCACAGAATATATATTAGTTGTACCAACAGAAATCCCACTGGTGAAACCCGTTTAAAGAATTAACGACTCATGATACGATACTATAAAGTTCAAATTCCGACCGCGAAGCGCTAGGTGCCTACAATTATATTTGCCTACATCTCCGCTCTCTTTCTATCGCATAACTCGTACCTTTTCTGAAGAAATTAGGGTTGTCTCTTTTTAAAAATAATATTATAACCTTTATATTTAATTAACTACATTTTATTTAACTCGAAATAATCTAAGATATTAAGGGAAGAGACCTAATGGCAGACCCTTTAAGGAAACATGCAACATTTGAATGTTATAAAATATATATTTATGAAAATAAAGGATTGATAACTTCTTCCATGTCTTCAGTAACTCTTACAAAATAAAACTATTATAATTATTATTCTCTGACAAATCAATAAAAAAATATATTATTGGTCTTTTTGTAAACTTAGTCATAAGTACAAATAGATGACATTATAAAAATGAAAATCACTAATAGTAGACACCATTATGAACTAATAGTTGACATAGAACATTACATTACATTTTTTCCTATTATTAGGTCTTTATTTGCCATTTTTCAAAAGATTTCATTTACTTCATCATAGTAACTACATGCATCGGAAATATTATCCACGTTGTCTCCAGATTCTATTCATTCTTCTTCCATGCTGAAACTATCTTTCCTTTTATTTTTATTTTTTATATTTTTGAAGTGAAAACTTCTTTAGCGGCGTTGAGCACTTTTGTGGGATGGCTAAAAACTGTGAAACTCGCGTCAGATTCTCGTGCTGATTCGATCAGCACCACAGAATATATATTAGTTGTACCAACAGAATTCCCACTGGCGCAACCCGTTTAAAGAATTAACGACTCATGCTACCATACTATAAAGTTCAAATTCCGACCGCGCAGTGCTAGGTGCCTACAATTATATTTGCCTACATCTCCGCTCTCGTTCTATCGCATAACTCGTACCTTTTCTGAAGGAATTAGGGTTGTCTCTTTTTAAAAATAATATTATAATCTTTATTTAATTAACTACATTTTATTTAGCTCTAAATAATCTAAGATATTAAGTATGTCTTAGTACTACGTAGATTTAATTATCATAAATTCGCGTGTAACTAGTTACGCGCTATTCGATAAGTACTGTTACTTATTCTTAATCTTAATTATTCTTAATAATTGAAACCGGTCTTATATTACCTACATTAAGTGTTTGTATAACTAAGTTATTTTTGTTAACAAATGAGGTTTCGAATAGTACACCTACGATGCTTACTATTAGTAATAACTTAATAAGTAATAACCTTATTAATTAATGTGTTTTTTTGACAATGAAATATCTTTATTAATTATACGTCTACTAATAAAGGTACCTACTAAGGTAACCCAACAAATATATTCTACTTCGAGAAAGTTAAATTTGGTTCACATTCCGTGTTTAAAAGACAATTAAACACTGCGCAATATTTCTTTGCCCTTTTTTATATTGTCCATTGTGATCAGATTAATTTTTCAATTCTGTGACAGCGAATGAATAAGTACGCAGTAATGAATAAAAACTCGTGCGCGCGCGTCACCGCTCGCCTGTGAGTCCCTACTGAAGTGCCCCGCTAGAGGGGTACTTACAGTTCGATGCCTACAGGCGCGAGTGGGACAGGCCTGCCCCTAGCCCACGAAGCCATAACGATAGTAAAATAGTGTAACTGTAATGATAGTGCTAATTACGTTCAAACTTCATCAGAGCTTTGCAAAGTTGAGCTTTCAGAGCTTCCGCGCTGCAAGCTGTAAATGTCGAGCTTTTTGAGCTAGTTTGTTTAATTATTTAGTGAATTTCATGCATTTAATGATGCTACATAATTTGATGATTTAGACAATAATTAATTTGTTGTCTAATGATCGGGCTGTGTACGCTCTGATTATGCAGCTATTTGTCTAAAATTATTTGTTTATTTAATAATATTATGTAAGAATATATTTTGTGTTTCATAGTATAACGTAATTACTAATTTGTTATAAATAATAAATAAATAAAAATAAAATAAAACGTTTTTATTTCGGTCTGTAGACCACATAGTATTAGTAAACATTTTACTTAGAAACTATGTTAGTAAGAATACAACGTTTTGACACTTTTGACAACGTTATAGTTCTTGCAATCTAGGAGTGCGCGTCGCCCTTAGTTGTGTGAGTGACCATATCTATACACGCGTACATGGCTCGCTCGCTACTGACTGCTCCGTCGGGTACGCACACTAACGAAAATGTCTATTCACATTTCCAACTACAAATAAAGGCGACGCGCACTCGTAGATTGCAAGAACTATACAACGTTATAATATATAGTAAGTATGTCTGTCTGTAGAACCTATTCGGATGATATTTGCTTTAGAAATACATTCAGTCTTGAGAATGGAGGGAAGTGGCTCAGCGGACTCCCACACAAAACTGCGAATTCACATCGCATCGCAAATATCTGCGACAAAATTCATAATAAAAATGACATTGCGATGCGATGCAAATTCACAGTTTTGTGTGGTAGCCCAGTGATCTAAAGTGACACTTTTTATTAAAATCCTTAAAATCTAATAAATCCACCAAAAGTTGTCTATGTTATACTATATTGACAATTATTACTCTAAATCCATCTATTCTCTAAACAAAACTATATTCATACAAAAACGTTGAAATTGAGAGTTGAGACAGTAAACAATAAAAATACGAAAATAATCCAAGTTGCTACAAACGGAGTAAGGAGCTGTTTTAACGGAACTCAACTTGCTCGGTCCACTGTTTCTACTAGTACAATAACACTACGTCAAACGTCCACGTTATGTCTACACTTGCTGACACAAAAAATGCGCACCTTGACAAATTTCAGATATACTATAACTTACTAGTTGTCCCGGTGAACTTCGTGTCACTTTGAAACCTTCCCTGGACTTCTACGAATATTTTAAGACTAAAATCAGCCCAATCCGTTCAGTCGTTTTCGAGTTTTAGCGCGACTAACACAATATTTGAAAATCCATTTTTATATATAAGAAGAAGATACACTCAAACAGTTAAATTAAGGAAAATCAATCATAGAAAATCATCATGCTACCATGATATGTACCTCTCTATATAGTATGCATAATCAACGCAAATTATTGGTATTACAATATACGAGTTTACTCTCTCTATATAAACAAAGGTAATTAAAAGAAAAATATGGCCTTGCAGTTTTATTTCCTAATGAGTATTGACTCAAAAATATTTTATTAAATTCATTTTACAATTAAGTTACCTTTTAAAAAATCTTTCAGACCAAGTGCCGTGGCTCATTTGCAAAATTACTAGTATTAACACTCGGATTAGATTATGCCAGAACCTAAAAGCCCATTGAAATAAACTTATTACGAACTAATTCTCATAAACGTAATGGACTTGTATAATGTGATGAGTAAAGTTCGGTTCATTGTCACCAAATTCCTCTTTTGTTTCACCAAAATAGCTAGTGCTAATAATGAGCACTTATTTTACTCCGCAGTGTATTAATACTTGAAGTTTCTCCGGACCTTTTATAGTGCTCGATGGTGTGCTTTGTGTTTAAATTTTGAAGAATTTCTGGTTTGTAACTTTCGCGGTGTATTGTCAACATTTTACGATTTCATATTTTGTGGCTATAGCCAGTGCACTTATTTGATAAGGTACGGACTTGCTATAGTCTACAATTTTTAATTAATTCAGGATGAATTGCATCTTTTTTTTAACTTAAAAAAAATATACAGCGAATAACAAACTTATATCAAACATCAAAAGTTTAGCTGTTATTCGCTGCATAAATTTATTATGACTTTATGAACAAATTATTCTTTTGGTCCCAATTATATTGCTCGCAAGTCGCAATGAACTTGCTAGCAAGATACTATTTTGAATTTTCTATCGAGCCCTCTTATTTTGCTGAGCAGTGTATCCTGGCTAGTGTTCTTGTTGAGTGCCTGTTTCACGGGCCATAACGTCAGTTGCATTCCGTTTATTTTTTCCCCGTATAAAATTGCACTTTGCATTCAATTTATATTGAAGTGTATGTATGCTGCAGCCTGAGAAATGTATAAATAGCTCGATATATCGATTTTTAGTCGGCGATAGGTAAAGTTGTTTGACGTAAGAAACTAAGATGTCAAATGAAATGATTTTTAATTCTGTAATTTTTGTTTCAGGTAAGCCGCTGTTCTACTCTACATACTGTATGTAATATATTCATAACACCAAGTAATTTTAACATATAACTGTGACATAGTCATCAACATAATATGTTTTTTACGGACGGCACATGTGATCAGAGAGAGGGTATAAATCTACTCCATTACAGCGAAAAGGCACGTCTCGCGTTATGACGAGGTACAAGAGAAATTAGGAGATAAAACATTGAGGTTCTTGAAGAATATGAACAAAAATTATTTGCGAACTTTCACTTTAAATAATAGCTCCTTTATTAACCCATCAAGCCCCATAAGCTCACCAGTGAGCGAGACACAATAGAATAATAATAGATTTCCAAGAATCCACGATCAAAGGATTAATACTTAATTAATAATCTATTTATAATAACAAGGAATGGACAAAGGCTTATAAAATTTAAACGTTACACACATTACAAAGATCATTAGCAGAAGCCCAGATTATAACAGTTATAACCGTAATATCATTATTAGAGATACAAGCTATAGACAAGCATTAAGACAGTACAGACAGTAAGTACTAATAATATATCATCCAAAAGTTAGTTACAGTGCAGTCAACTAAACAAGTGTAGACTAGAAATTTACTAATAAAAAAAATCAGTCGTCTGTAAAGTCGGTTTACTGTCGATAGTTGAACGTGACAACTACCGTTGTTAAGTTGAACTTCATAATATTTTTTAAGTACATTTAGTTCCGCGATTTGATAACAGATGTCGCTGTTAGGCCTCTAGATCGCGCTATCGCTTACTCGACAACATTTGGTATATTATGTAATTCAATGGTATAAATTCTCGTCTTTTCAACTCACTGGTTGTTTAATGTTTTATTTATTATTACGCCAGAGGAATTTGCGTCCCGGGGTAACCCTACAGAACGGATCGGACCATATGACGTCACTCAAGTAGAACTTTAGGAGAGAGACGGATGTCGAACGCTGCCGAACGCAAAGGCCGATTTTGCTTCCTTGTCGCTCATTCCACGATCTCGCTTGCACTTCGAGCCTTAAATGGAACGCCTCAGAGCAAGGTAACGCCGCATGAACTGTCATGTTTTTCGTGCGCGCACCCCATATCGAATTATAAGACGTTATCACGTCAATACTTTAGGTTTTATACAATATCTATCTTTGTAACATTTTTAAATGACAATAAAATACCTTCAAAAGTATCAAAACATTTATATTCAATTGTGAAAACTGGAAATAAACAATTCGCAGAATAGCTTTTAAAATCCTTTAAATCCATGTATTTTGATGTTTACCGTTTGCGTGGTCGAAACATTTGTAATCTGTTTTCGATAACAAAGCACGTAACTTAGTTCGCTGAAACGGTTTAACTGACTGCTTGTTTTGAATAATATACGAGTTTTTGTACAATGCGATATGTTTGGTACTGTAGCTTCGCAATGATAGAAAAGCCACTTACGGCCGCACTGAGAGACATAAAATGATTATTAAACTTCAATTTACCGAAAAGTTTGATAAATAATGGGGCTCGCATGTCAAAATCTTATTTGATTAAAAGTTAAGTCTCTCTTCCTAGTCGTATTCTCATGGCTGAGGGATGTGACAACCAAAATTAGCTTTCTGGGATAGGGCTCTCCACTTGTCTCTGGTTTTGGTATGATGAAATGCCTCCTGGAACGTGCAGCCAGCAGCCTTGACAATCGCGTCTATCCATCGTGTAGTCACTCTGCCTCTGCCTCTTTTCCCCTCTTTGTCCAGCTACTATGAGACTCTCAAGATTATTAGGCTCCCGGCGGGCTATGTGGCCAAAAAAGGCGAGTGATCGTTCTAGAGTCTAACCAAAGCGTGGACAGGCGGGTAATTTTAAGTTGCTGAAGTCTAGACGTGTTTGTCCGGTGTGCGGTTCAAGGGATGCCGAGCATTTTAAGCAAAGTTAAATAATTATATTATTCGTTTTTAAGTGCGGCAGTTGCTCCGATAAGTGGCAGCCAATCTTTTTACACTATGTTTGTTACATTTAATCAAAGATGACGTAATTCCATTTAAGCTTACTTTATTTTATATAAGAACTTGCCCTCATTTAAAAATAAAAAAAATGTTACGTTTTATCTTAAAATTGCTTATACTATGCGACGAAATATCTCTAGAGCCGGGTCTCATTACTTCGGGTGTATTTTTAAGACGATTATCGGATTACTGACATAGCCATAGCGAATGGAGATATAGAAAAAAGTTGATTAAATTTTGTTCAAACATTCGGTTATATTATGCTTACTTCTATGTTAAAACATTAAAGAGGCAAAAGGATTTTTAAACATCAAATGGGTATAGTAAATGATTTAACGATTTTCATGAAATTTGGCCAGAATATAGAGTTGACCACGGGCCATATAAACCACTTTTAGTGCGGGATGTGCGGTTTTTATTTGCTCTTTTTTTATTTGCTCTTGTTAAGTCCTAGTTAAATTTAGCTTTATTTCTCATTTGAATTTTCCTGAAAAAAAAAGAGCTCAGTTGATTAGATTTTTAATTCACAGCATAATAAACAAAAGGTGAGGTATGTTTACCCGGTTTTTACTTATCATAAGATGTATTAAAAAGAACAAAACAAAAAGCATTGTTTTCGTTCACAAAACACAAAGGTTTACGAGGGGTATGAGATAGCGATCTAATGTATGGGACAATGCGACCTCCTATCTGTTGCTGCGTGCCTGGTACATGCTCTAATTTACATCTAGGAAGTGGTATAAAAAAAAATAATAAACACACGTATTTTTAAGGAAAAATGAATTTTCTAGTTGTTACCTGCAGTTGCGTTCGCGAAAAATCTTCAGCTGTTTATTAACACTGAGAACTGTTTTTTTTCGTGATAAAAAGTATTCTTTCACGGTTTCGCATCATCGTGCTAAAAAAATCGTTTTGGCGGTCTTTGAGACAATAAGATAAAAGTGAAAAATAGTATGGAAATGGATTTAAAAAAATTAAGTTTATTTTGTTTAAAATTATAAAAATTTCATAAATTAATAAAATTTATTGATTAAACTATGGAACTAGCTAGTTAATGGATCCCATTGTGGCATATTTTAACTACTGCCGGCACTACTGAAGCTCATTGACTTGTATTTTAGACCAATATAATAATAATAATATTATATTTCAGTAATAAAATACCACAAACACCCATATCCAGTAATATGAATATAAGTGACAAATCACTGGAAGCGCGTGATATTACTGATATCCAATATCATCGATATCAAATAGGTCAGATATACAGCCAATATCCTGGATGTAGCCTTTTTATATTGGTCATTGGGTAAGGTAGATGAATAAGAAGTGACATCGACATATAAAAGAGTATAAGCAAAATATGATAAAGATAATTATTATGTTACGGAAAATATTATGTGCGGTCAATATAAAAGTTCTTTTGGAATTGTTTGCAACAATTTTATAATTTATTTGTATTGAATTTTAATAGCCAAAAGAACGCATTTTAAATTCAGATGTCGTAGGTTCAGGAGTAGTAGTAGCTTCAGGAGGTTATTTAATTGTAACATTACAAAAGACAGTGTATACAGAAATATTTTATTTCAAGAGATGAAAACTATTAGCAGTATTGTTTTGAAAGTAATAATAATAAGGCACATTTCTAAACTGCCGAAAGCCTCAAGGACGTCGGACGAACTTTTACAACTTATACATCAAAAATGTAGAAGTAAAATAGAATTAAAGACGATTCCATGTGTATTTTCTCCGTACATCAAAAGCTTTGGCCTATACTATGAAATTCCATACAAAACATCCAAAGAAATAATTGAAAATAATTACGGCTTTTGGTCATCAAATATTCTTTTTACTCGAAATTACAGAAAATTCAGTCAACTTATTACGTCTTGTAAAACTTGCCGTCTAAATATTTGATTCGTATACGACGGTTCAAGACTACGACAAAATATGGACTGTTTGAAATTATGGTCAAATAATAGGTACTTATTATGTTTTATGCCGCTTCTCCACGTTGACCTATGATTGATAGGATATTATCTGCGATTCAGCTTGATCTAAGAAGGACTAATAGGTATGAAACATTGCATACGTACTGTGTGCATATCCATATCCATACTTTACTAATATTATAAATGTGAAAGTGTGTCTGTCTGTCTGTCTGTCTGTCTGTCTGTCTGTTACCTCTTCACGCCCAAACCGCTGAACCGATTTTGCTGAAATTTGGTATGGAGATAGTATGAGTCCCGGGAAAGGACATAGAATATTGTTTATCCCGGAAAAATGTACGGTTCCCGCACGATAAACTAATTTTGGCACAACGGAGTTGCGGGTGTCATCTAGTTATGTATTTAATTCGAAAATTTGATGGCTGGTTTTGGCTACTATCATGGCCTAGCATGGAAAAGGATCTAGACAACTTCTCAATTATGTTGGCAATCGTGGATAGCCATCATGATCCGTGAAGAAGCGCTTTTATAGGTGTAATTACAATTTATTTGTACCGTGAGAGCTGGCATATGGCGCGGGCTTATTCTGGGCGCGTGCATCGCCTCGTCAAGACTACTTCAGTTTTTTTACCTCGTTTATCTAAAAATGAACCTTATGTCAACAGTGTAAAGGTTCTACGGGAGGTAGAATAATCGTGAACCGTCTGTAAGTCGAGGCTAAGTCGGAAATCGGATTGGGAGTGATTACGCGTCCTTTCCCGGCCGACTTAAAACTGCTCTTTTGTTTTGTTTGTTCTAAAGTGTTTGGCGATAGTAAATACTTTAGTTTATCTATACATAATATATTATTTACTATGTATCGACTACCATATAATATACTGACAACCGTTAGCAAAAATTGAGCGATTTGAAAAATGTGTACAGACAAGTGTAATAATGTCCAGGTCCAGATGATTCGTGGAAGAACTAGGAAGCAAAAAAAGCAATATTTTAAAGAAATCAATCTACCGGAACCAGTTACCACGCCTAGTTAACTAACTAATTAAAAAGTTCAAATTAATAATTAAATAATTGAAAAAAAATGAATAAGTTCATTTTCAACTTCTCCAAATGATAGAATAAGGCGTATAATAACAGGTTACTTCCATAGTTGTTGTGAACGCCCATAAAGTAAATTGATGACTGTACATTGTACAGTTTTAGTGGGGTTGTGATTTTGTGACTTCGAAAATTATGAATAATTATAAACTGACCCAGAAAATATAATTACACGGATGACTTTTGAAGTTTCTTTGGTTTGTATTTTAATAATAAGTTATAACTTGAAGAACCTGTAAACGTATGGTAATATACTTTTAAGTTATAACAAAATTATATCTGATAAGGTATGATAAAGGTATACAAATTTACATAAATATTTATCTTACGCGTTAGCAAGAGTTACCATAATCATAAGCTGGCTTGTCTCTAAAAGAGACATCAATGTTAAATTCTACGCCAGTTCTTAACTAAATTGTACATTTCATTTAAATTCGTTATTAAAATTCAGTAGGAAGTTGTAAATATAACCACCATTTCAATCACAACAGAACTATTAACATTTAAAAAATACTTTTTGAAGGATACCATACTATATGTCTTTTTCGACATCTCAAAGTGTTAAACATCTGAATTCGTTCAGCTTGAGTCTAAAGGCAACACTTTCGTTATTTACAAGATAAGAATTTCGTTATATTTTATAAGTACAGGTAGTCCAGCATTATAAATCTATGATAATGAGAGTCAACATTCGATCAGAAGTTGAGGCACTACAGCGTATCAAAACTACATGCACATCGCAATGTAAAACTCTGGAACGAACTGTCATCAGCAGTATTTCCGGACCTATTCGACCTGCAAACCTTCAAGAAAATAGCGTATTCCCTCTTAAAAGGTCGGCAACGCACCTGCAGCTCTTCTGATGTTCCGAGTGTCCATGGGCGACGGTAGTTGCTTACCATCAGGTGACATGTTTACTCGTTTGCCCCCTTATTTAATAAAAAAAAGCTTCTTTGTAATTACACCATAAGTATTCCTCTCGTGACACCCGCACATTTCATGTCGTTCACGGTTCAGGTACTTGTTACATTTGTTGTTGTTGTGAATATTTGATCGCGGGTTAACATTCACGGTGCACGCACACACTATAACGAAGCGTTTACGACCGACTACACAAGTATCGATACAGGTGCTCCTAAACTTTTAAGGCTTTTCATGTAACTCCTCGTCGCATACGGTAGCAAGAAGAATGGAAAATGAGTGAGACCTGATAGGCTCTTTGAAAAAACCTCACCGGGGTTACTGATTTAGTTCAGGATAAAATATTCTTCTAAACCTGTAGCGTATGCCTTCTGTCCCTATTAATGTTAGATATGCAGCAAGTTAGTAAAATTAGGAAACGGTATTCACGACCAACACAATATATTTAATTTAACTCCCTCAAACTTGCACATTGTGTAGCGAAATACCCAGTGCTGCCTCGCACCAGCGCTATTATTATGCAGATGGTTCAGGGGCGGATATATCAGGTAATTCTTTTTTTGTAATCCCAGAGTGGGCTACGATGCACAAAACGCTCCGTGCATCGTGACACCAGAGAAAGCGGGCCCAAGCAAGCCCCAAGTGGGGCCTCTGTTGGCCTGCGGGGCGAGAAGCACCCCCAAATGAGTGTGGTCTGACAAAGGTCGGTCGGCCACTGACGGAGTTGCGGTGGGTGTGTTGTGCCCGTGGCTTCGTCTTGGGTAGTATGAGAGGAGCGTCGCAGAGTTTTAAATAAATAAAATAAAAATAAAAATATCTTTATTAAACATACAAGGACAGAGCACAGCCAGAGTTTATAACACAAACGAATAACAACAATTTGACATGACGCACTGTAACATATAACATTGAAGTACTTAAAAACTAATGGGTGATTGGTTATGGCTGTGCAATGCACACACCGCATGTTTAAAGGGAAAGCCACTCAGGCATCGACCGCGGCAAGCCGTGGCGCCTGATCTTCCGTGGCCCCCTGACAGTCTGCGATCCCACAACCGGCACTCTTACAAAGTTAACTACTATAAACGTTACAACACACACATACATACATAGACACTGGACAATGGACAATTAATAGATAAGGGCGGCAAATTTTCCCACGGTCCGCAATTATTCAGGATAGACAATAAAATATGACAATAATAATGAAATACAAGTTAGTCGGCGCGAAGACGCGCTTACTAGAGGTCTTTCTCTGCGCTAGACCTAACTAAACTGTAATTATCATATTGTATAGTTACATTGCTAATAATTATACGAGTATATTATACCATTGGTATGGTACACACAAGTTATACCATTATACCATATTATATTATACCATTGGTATGGTACATTGGTATGTATACTCAAAAAATAATTCTCCGTTATAATTTAAGTAAATACGAAAAGTGCATGAAGATGTGATCCTGTGTTGTTTACAACGTCTTGTGCTGCAAGCAAAGGCCTTGGTGACCTGGAGTCATACCGCCGTGGCTCCGGCTTACAACCCTCTCGGTAGGTATTTCGATGGTTTTATACTACTAGTACATACTTGTTTTATCAATGTAAATGTTATAGTAAGTTGTAATTATAATAATAATAATAGTGTTTTAGTGGGTAGGGTCGCAGCACATACCATCTTCGCCGCGATGAGCCCCACATATTGTCCACAGCGGGAATCCCCATCCCCTGCGTCAAATGCGTAAATGCATTTCTCTGCGTAAAAAAAAAGGTTATTTTTGGAAAGCCCTCTATAGAAAACACTTTGAGAATCGCTTAAAGTAAAGAAAGACGGTAGAATCGTAAGTTTATTCGAAGATCTACTTTTATGACGCTAAGCGATCGACTCTAATAAAAAAGCAGGAAAAATATGTTTCACTGTCGGAAAACTGTTACGGTTTGGTATTGTGGTCTTAGTTATACACACTCACAAGTCTTTTTTATAAATTACGGGGCAAAGGTGCAAAACGGCCCTTTAAATGGGAATACGTTCTCTTCTTGTAGGTTTACAGGTGGTATTGGTCCGGAAATACTGCTTTTTTGTGCGGTTTTATTGTGCGTGGCGTAAAGTTTCGGGAAAAGCGCATGGTGGAAGATCGCCTCTCATCAAGGTTTCTTAAATTTAGTACTAATTTTAAAGGTTTGTAACACTCAGGAACCGTTCCTTTTTCAGAGAAAAATCTCATGTCTACTCAAGAAACTCATAATCGCCGTACAAAATATAATTTGAGCGAAATACGATCATCTTAAACCCGTGAGACAAGCATATTCCCTGATGAAATAGTTTCGCTAATGCCCGTTTTAATTCAGCTGTATATTAAATCTGGCGTCTGCATATCTAGACGAGGGTAAAATTAATCGCAGCTTCCATGAAGATGCGCGTAGATTGCACAGGAAATACTGCTTTAAATATAATACGAGTAGATAAGTGGCGTTTTTGGACTCATAATAAAGTCAATTTTCCAAATTTATACCGTGTTTTTTAAGTCTAACACAGGACAGGATTGTGCTTGGTTGATACGTAGACTCATAAATGATAAGGTTAGATCAGTGGTGCCCAACCGGTAGCTCGCGGGCACCTTATATCTATGCTTTTTTAATCTTCTATATATATTTATGCTTTTTTAATCTTCGTGGTGCCCGCGTGGCTTGGGATTTTCAAAACCCTTGGAGCAATACCAGTTGGGCACCACTGGGTTAGATTCTTCATCAAGCCCGATTCAGGACTGTGCTCAGTTTATACTCACATCTAATGATAAGGTTTTAAGGCCACACAAAAAAATAAATACAATAATAATTGGTCAAGCCGTTTTGAAAGTGTTTGGAACGAGACAAAAAAATTCAAGTTCATAAGAAGCACATTTTAAAAAAAAATTGTTAAACAATATTTTAAATAACTTACAAGTTCTTTAAATGATTTTGAAATATAAATCGGTGTTTTCGATAGTACTCAAGACTGATTACCCTAAGAAAAAACAAAGATTACGACAAGCTAGCAGCATCGAAGCAATGTGTCGGTCTTTGAGAAAAAATATTCATTTCATTAACTCGCCGATCCAATAGCCGTGGAATTGACTGCGAACCGTTTATAGTTATTCTACCTCTGATGTTTCATAATTCTAGCCTTTATACCCTCACTATAAGGTCCTCCCTGTCTGTAGCCAGTCTATAGAATGCGCAATTGAAAAATAATAGTCCGTAGAATGTTTAGAAAGTTCCGGAGTATTCCAGACGTGACAAACGGCCAGTGGAGATTGCAGCCTTTGTCTTCCGATCTACGATCTGAATAGCGAATCCAACTATTTGTATTGTTTACCTATATTAATGATTCTTTAAGGGTAATAACGGCTTTAAATTACGATTTTGATTTCAGTAGTCGTGTCAGATGAAAGACCAATGGTCCATGGCATGCATGCATGCAGCTTCGTAGCCGCAGTAGTCGAACATGATCCTTCCATTATTAATTTCTCCATACTAATATAACTATAAATGTGAAAGTGTCGGTCTGTCTGTCTGTCACCTTTTTACGGTTAAATTGTTGAACCAATATTTATAAAAGGTATGCAGATCTCGAGGCTTTGATTCACGGGAAAGGACAAAAACCTATTTCATTTATTTAGCGCCCAATCAACGATATTAATAGATCATCATCATTTAGTGCCCTCTTCATATCGAAGTTCGGCGGTCAGCAGGTTGAATTTCTTCCGGTCTTGGGCTAATTTCTTTAATTGTGGGTAGCTACATCTGGTCCATTCTTTTCCATTTTCTTCTTGGTTCTACTAGGTGGTCTCTTTCCCGGCAATCTACCCTCTATGATCAACCGTATTAATAGATAACCTGTCAAAAAGTTTATAATTAGTCTCTAAACCAGTAGCTGATAGTTAAGTTGGTATTGTATAATGAGGTCGTTATGATCCGCCATCGCAGTGCCACAGCAGTGCTATCAATAAACGTCACTGATTGTTTGGCTGCGCCATAATCAGATAGCGTTTTGGGCCAAATCGGGATAAATTACCGCGTGATTTGGCTTGCAAATTGTTCACATTATTCATATTTTAGACTGTTTTTTTAATTGGGTTAAATCGTAGTACTGTATATTATTGATCACGACAAGATAAATTAGCTGATCCGGCAAACTTTGTTTTGTCATTATATGCGTTTAGGGAATATTATGGTTGAGAGCCTCAAAACATCTTCAGACCATTGCAAAGCGTTGTCTTATTAGAATTATTCTAGAGCATTCACGTGTACACAGTACACGTCCCTGTCCCGGGACATTATAAAATTCGTCTTTAAGCATTACATTACTATCATACTTCCCTGACTGACGAGCATTCGCGTGTAATGTAATTCAACTTTGAGCGTGTGATTCGAAGTGGAGCGCATTGGTATTACAAATTGTATGAAGATAATATTACACATTGTATCATTACAAGGTGCGCATTGTAATGCTCGGTTCACTCCACGCGAACACTCCTAGCGAAGGAGCACCATAATCTGATTTTTTGAGATTTTCCTACCTACCACCATGAACGTAGAAAAAAAGGCGGACGGAGCTTACTCGTATTATACACAGAACTGTGTCTTCAGAGTCGACCACGCACACATTCTTACGTCTGTCAAATGGTATGGACTAGTGTAATAATGTGTGCGTGCAGACCGTCTAGGTACTTGTACTTATGCGGTCAGCTGGCCCACTCTGAAGGACACAGTTTTGTGTATGGTGGGACTCCGTCCGCCTTTTTTTATACGTCCATGCCTACCACCTCCTTCAAAGTAATATAATATTTCGTCCCAACTGTTGCATCAAACAGTTGTCATAATATGACGTCATAAACTGAAATGTTACTGTCTACAGGAAAACAACAATTCATGTTCACTCTACTGTGCTATACTTTAAACCGTGTAGTAGATGAACGGAGCGCAATTTAATTCTTGTCTCGCGTCGGTGATATTTAACTGCCGGATCGGTCCGGATCGCTTCTATAGAGGTCTGGAATTAACTGCCCTGAGCTCGTGCTCTCACTCCGTCTTTATCTCTGAGCCAATCCTGTCTAGGAGGTCTTTAGTCTTTACTTATCTTCCTAAAAACGCAATGAAAGTTACTGTTTGATGTCCACTTCTCGGGTATTTGGTTGGAGTTTATCATCGTTGTTGATTGGTAAATTTGACATTGGTGAGGTAGACTTATGTAACTCTATTATATCACCGATACATACAGAGTACACATTATATTATATTCTACACCTTATACTTTTAAGGTTCCGTAGGCAAATGGCAATAACAGGCATCCTTATCGATTCATCTTATCTGTCTGTATGTCTGTCTGTCCGTGCATAATGCATAATATTATGTCACCGTCACTTTCTTATAGTTATTCACTAACAGAGCTCCGTTAAAACATCCTTTATATGTTTTTATTTTACGTTGTGTATTTTATGTGGTTTTTTTTATTATACGTTTCTAAATGTGAAAACATGTAAATGGTGTCAAGATTTTATGCAGTCTTCTGTACATTAAATATACACTGTATGTTTTCCAAATAAATAAAATAAAATAAAATATTCAGATACAATATTTTTATCTGAAATATTACATAGTACAGATTACAATACACTCATAAGAAGCAAGACGTACGCTACGTGTGAAATACCTCGCTACAAACGACTATAATGGCGTTTCGTGCGAAAAACACGTAAACTCCGTTAACATTTAGGCACATTTAGCTGCAACGAATTTAAAAGAACTATTCAAATCATTCAAACTTGCCTCTAAACAAAAAGCTCAAGCATTGTAAAATCCTGGAAAGGAATTTTAAAACACTGCAAATAAATCACTGCATTTCCCTAACAATTGCGATTCGGGGTGTTCAATTCTGAACCCTAACGGCGGAGCGTGTACGGTACGCGTTTGGGCGCAGTCGGTAGGATCGAAAATAAGTTTACAAGGTTGTTTTTTGTTTAACGGAGTCGGGAGGTATTTTAGCGTGGGAATTCCGCTATTACTAGTTGGGTGCATGATATCTGCAGTCGGCATGACGTCGCACTGCGTATGCGTGCGGGCTAGGGCGGTTAGGGCGGCTAGGGCGCGCTAGGGCGGGCGGGATGCGGGATATTTACGGCGTGTGTTTAGGCCAGGAATTGATTACGTTGACTCAGGTTATTGGCTCAAATGACAGGCTATTGTGCTGCAACGAATGTTTTGAGATGGGTCTTACAAATAAGGATGTTATTTTACCTTTAGGCATGATGGATAGCTATAGAGGAAAAAAATATTGTTATTAATAGACATCGGATTATATGCATTTGCATACTTGCATATGCAAATGCATATAATGGCACTTTTTAGGCGATAGTGCATATTTTGGCAATTTTTCGTTGATAGTGCATAGTTCGGTAGTTTTATGCACTTGTAGATGCCTTATAGTCTCCAAACTAGCACACTGAGACCACAAAAACAGAGGTACGATAGATCAAAATATCACTTCAAATAATATGTGGCTCCATCCCCATTTAAAGAATGTAATACATCCAATAGGTACATTATCTTTCTAGAAACAAATTTTTCATTATAGTTGGCAACATTAGCAAAAAATTTGAATAAAGTAGTTAACGATTTAATAAACTTCCATGGGCATTACGAATTAAGATGACAATCGGAAAATTCTCATTGGTGCTATGTGATAAATTAAAAATCCTGGATTTGATGAAATTGTAAAAATTGGCGCTTTTATTATCGGCACCACCGGAAAACTCTCCAAAAAAGTAATACATTTTAAGTTGCGAGATAATACACTATAAAAAAGAGGAACAAAATGTAGTACGGTAGTCCTCAATATAATATTATGTATTCATTTAATGAATCTTATACTTATACGAAATATGACATTCTTACAAAATGAAAACCACGTATACATATAAAACATTCTATGTAATTTTCATGTTGGAACATTTGAGCACTTTATTCTGTAAATGTGAGATGATGTCAGGGAGTGAGTCAACGCAGACCGCTGGCGCCAAACGTAGCCTGTAAATCAACTGTATTGCTCTCTTACTTCATAAGACCATATTAATAATAAAGTGGCTTAAATCGTAGTTCTTGACTTACTCGTAGAGGTCGTAGGTTCTATGTCCAGTAGTGGTGTCAGTGATCGTTTCATAGAATATTTCATATAAATCCAAAGTATCAGGTGGGAGAAAAGTGACTCACAAATGACGATAAACATCTGGTTTAACTGATCTTTAAGAAGCTGGAGATAGAGTTCTTAATGAAAAAGGTTTTTCAAGTAAGCAAGTTTTAGATGAAAGGGTTAAAAAAGTTAAAACTATTATGCCCCCATTTTGAGCAAAACAAAACGAGTACCTACTCTCAAGAGGAAACCGAAAGGACTTATGATATTGCTCGAGAAAGAATCCATATTGAAAGCAATGATATTCTATGTTACTAATTTAGAAACACATTGATTGAAAGTGTTTCTAAATTAGTAACAAAGACTCAGAAACGTGAAAAATGTTTGCAGTACATTTTTGGACTCCGATTTTCTTCAAGAGTATAATATTATTAATGTTTTAAAAAATAAATAAAAACAAGATTTTTAAAAACATAACATTTATTTTTTTCAAGTAGCTATTGCTCGTATTTTGGTTACTGATTAAAGCAGCAATATGTTTGCACTTGCCGCTCTGGTTAAAACGCAGCTGCATTTTACCCCAGCAACAACCACTATCATCTGTAAAAATGAATAATAATGTTTAGACTTGCTTTATCCAAATGTTTAGTTACGTTTTTTGGTCGGTTGAGTACTTACGTTTGAACTTGTTTTATAGGGTGCTAAAGTCACCGAATTATATTGGCTCGTATTAAATAACATTGCCATTAGTTCTTAGCTCTTCTACATCCCTTACATGTCCTGCTAACACCAATTTATTTACTTTTAGCATAGATTGGGCCTTGAAACTTATTGAGTGTTTTACACTCTAAAAACCACACATCACAAGTAGTTTTTAACTAAATATAACCTAAATACCATTAATTATTGGTCTAAATATATTTAATTTGCTAAAATATTTACAAAATAAACAAACTCTTTTAACGTTGTTTATTTTTTGACCCGCCCCTGAAACATCGTTTGAAATATGTCACTACTGACGTGCACGAACCAAATTCAAAACGATTGAAGTATGGGAGTTACGTTTCCTTAGCTTTTGTTATTCGCAGGTTATCCCAAAGAATTATTACATTTTATCACACAAAAGAATATTTAATTAAACTTGCCACCAGCACAGTAACCGGTACTTAATTATAGTACCTATGCTTCCAATATGTAGGACATTTATTTAACGTTCTAATAACAGTACCCACAAGCGAGCTCTGAGCATAATTGCGTGTGTTTATGATCCAATTAACGCGTCTGTCTGTGCATTATTTAATACGAGTATAATATGATATGCCACCTCATTGCCGCCATTAGGTACTTACGAGTACTGTATTTCAGAATTTTACCTCTTAATTTTAGGGGATTTTTTTGCAAAATTTTATTTGAAAAAAAAACTACTGAAATAATTCTCATCTACAAAGAACTTAGATACTACTTTTTGCGTTGAGTCTGTTTTCTGTAAAAAAATCATAAAAAGTGTAATTTTAAGTATCAAAAGAACTACCTACATGTTACGTAACTTATATCGTCCTTCACTTGTGACATGAGCGTCCTGCGTCACTGCAATCTCACTGGACCACTACCCATGGGAGGTAGCTGGGTCCAGTCAAATTGCAGGGATAATATCTCTTGTCATTTGTGGGCGGTTCCTAAAAATTAGGACCACTTTCCATGTAGAGGTTTCTGAAACTGATGCAAGATATTATATTGTTTACAACCGGTCGCGCGTTGGTCGATTGTACTTTATTGCTTGTTAGAGCCTTATCAGATTCGATATAGCCGCGATTGAACCGTGAAATTGCCACTACCATAAAGATCTTATGGTGCTAAATTATTTTACTGGCAGTAGAAAAATCGCGGAATTCTAGAAAGCTTTTATAAGTTAGGGGTTAAGCTCCTAACTTATAAAAGCTGTTAAGTTTATTTATAATGATTGATTATTATAATATTATCTACGGAAGTTTGTCATTAAGAAAAACCACGTCCGCCTATTGGTAAAAAATAAACAAATAAAACGCCTAACAGTCGAAACAAAACTTGAGCGGTCTTCAATTTTGTTTGGGCTTTGTAAAGACCTAACTCTTACTAATTCAGTTTTACTGTTGAATCTACTTTTGTATTCAAAATACTTTACAATACCAAATTAAAATGAAACGACACACTGTTTCATAAAATACACAATAAATACTATAACATTTTTACATCAAGCATCCTACCTCCGAGTGTTTCATAAATAATCTAATTCCGATGCACATCAAACGCACCCCGTCTCCCCACACCCCATGGCACCCCATAGCACCCCACAGCATCCCATGGCACCCCACCACGTGTCACCGAATATTGCGTTAAACTACTGACACATGTGCACTGTGGCAGCCTCCAATATAACTCAATTACTCAACCAAAAATGAAACCACAAGCTGTTTAATGTTTAAACCGATATTTGTATTGTCTTATTGTATTTTCCTCTGCTTTATCCGACAACGACGAAGCCAGAAAAGTAATATGGATTGGTAATCTAATAATAATTATACTTGTTGCAATTGTATGTGTGATTGTTATAACGTAGCCTCTGAAGTCTAAACTACTGAGTAGCTGATGAATGCAGTATTAACAGATTCGTTATAACAGCTCGATAGACATGTTATACTTTATTGACTAATGACACAAAATAAACTGTGATCATGCTAATAAATGAAATTTATAAAAATATAAGGCTCAAGCTAAATTTTTTTTTTTTTGACAATTTTATATTCATTGTTATAATTTTGCCAATGTTTTTCTGATACTTTATTTATCTATACCACATATACCTACCATCTACTACCGCCTAGCCTAGCCCCCGCTAAATCACACTTCAGACATATCTCGCGATAATTAGTCGCCCGCCCCGTCGCCAGATGTCGCGCATCCATTATTGGCACTGACATTAGTGACAGACATTGTAGGTTGATAGATATGGCACGCCAAAATATGCTTGAGTAAAGAACCAAGTAGTATAAATATATATTTCCCATCCTTACTAACATTTGCGCGTAAATATTGTGTCTGTTATAATATCCTCAGGCTCAAACTGTTAAACGTTTTTTATAGGTATAAAGATACTCTCAGTCGCGGGATTTCCTTGCGATAAAAGAATTTCGGCGCAACGAAGTCACGGATCACATCTAGTATTTTTATATTTTGTGATGTATTTATCTCTACATACTTTGCTGCTTCTAAAACTGCATTTATTATGCATGTTTATCAATTATCAGCGTTTCTATAATAAATAAAAACAAAAAAAATGCCTGTCTGTCAGTTGTATATCACGTAAACTACTGATTGCTTAATCCATTTCTAATTCTATTTATAAACGCGCGAAAGAAAACAGTTTTTAAATAAGAGACTCCCTTCTGTAGTTTCTAAAACCGCAGATTCCGTAAAGATTTTACCCCAAAACATCCTTTTCAAGTTACAACGACGGATTTCGTATTGTAGACGCGAACAAAATTCACAAATTATTTCCAGATGTGAGTAAAAGTTACCGCAATACATCACGAGTTAACTCAAGTATATTCAAATGAAAAATTCGTTGGAGCATCGTCGAGGATTCCCCTTTAAGCCTCAAATCCTCGCATATCTGTAACTTTAAATTCCTTGACACCGCCCACAAAACATCCGCAGGATTATCCGCAAAATATTTTCAATATACGCACCCGATACCGTTGTCGGGCGACAGCGAATTTTGCATACTGTGGATACAATTTTTGATATAAAAATATACAAAGGAACGAAATTTTTCTTCTTTATAAGAGGGTCAAAAATCCTTTTTAACCCTCTTATAAAGAAGAAAGTTTAACTTTAACACGCCATGATACTCTGAAAGCGGGTTTTAACTATGCTTAGATAATATTATGTAACACCCATAATATATTTTGGTTTTCTAATAGCTACTGGTAAGTATGAAGGTGCTACAAGACGGACATATTCGCATTAATGATATTAGTATTGACCTGTAGCTCGTATTAAAGTTTTAAAAATTCCTCCATTTTGCTACCGTGTGTTGACTCCACGTATAATGTGGCCGCGGGCCATCAAATACTTACGACGCTTTTACAACGCGATATAAACTGAATTACAGTACTTACAGCGCATTACTGCACCTTGTTTTCTTATCTTTTATTAATTTTTTCATTGAAAAAAACTTTTAGTTATATCCCTAGAGACGTTGAGAATTTTATTATAACGTAGCTTACTTCAGGGGCAATATAAAAAGCCAAGAGATATAGCTGAATATGCAAATTGTATAAAAAACCTAATAGTAGTATCGGGGCAAATAATATGATATTATATTGCAGTGAATCTTTACAGTAGGTTATGCCCTTCAAGTTATGGTGGAACACAGTAGGGTAAACGTTTGACGTTTGACAGGGTCAACACAGCTCTAACTAAAGTTAATATTTAAATTATTAAAACAATAAATTGGACAATCAAATCAGTTTATTTGCAAAGATTAAATTAAAGTGAACAATTGAACATATAAATTAAAAAAGTGTAGTGCGGAGAACAAGTCCTAAAAAGTGCGCTAAAATTCTTGCTAAGTGAGTGACTGTCAGCTGTTTTCGACGTACCTACGTTATTTGGGACTGCCGACGTTTGCTTGCTAATCGTGACCATTCATATATATTTTTACCATATAAACTTTTATTTACACAATTAAAATGCCAAATTATAAGTGTACCTTATGTGGCAAATTTACCAGTGCCACAGACAGTGTCAGATGTATCACTTGCAAGGGCACGTTCCACCGCAACTGTGCCAGGGGATACGAGTATGACCATAAAAATGCTGCAAAATGGTCTTGTCACACATGTAAAGCTCCAAACACAAGCACACCCGAAACAAATAATTCATCGGTTTACTCGGATACGGACGCGAACTCAGTCAATTCCCCACCTAACCTGCTAGCTGATGAAATAAGACTCCTCAGAGAGGTCATCACAACAGTCCGTGTCGAGATGGAGTCACTTCGGAAGGAGTTTACAAAACTAAACACCAGCGTATGCGAGTCAAACAAGCGTTTGGACGCGGTCGAGCTGCGCGTGGCTGCGGTCGAGGAGCGGCTGGATGCGCGCGCGTCTGATCCCGCGCCCGAGCAGGCGGTTACTGACCTCATCGACCATCTGAAAACGCAACTTAATGAACGCGAGCAGGAGAGCCTGATAAATGATATTCAGATAACAGGTCTACCAGAAAGTTCAGGGGAGAATACTGAACATATTGTCGGTCTGGTCCTAAAGAAAGTAGGCATAGACGTAGATCACCGTGATATTGTAACTGTCACGCGTAAAGGAGCTAAGAAACCTAATATTGTAGGCGAGCAACAGAGGCCCCGACCTATCGTTGTTCGTTTGGCCCGCACGACGGTGAAAGACAGCATACTCAAGGCGGCGCGCGTGCGGCGTGGTCTAGACACTACAGGCATCCTAGAGGGTCCTCCACAGCGCATATATTTGAATGAACACCTTACAAAGTTTAATCGCGTATTATTCTATAAGGCACGGGAGGAGAGCCGCCGCCGTAACTGGCGGTATTTATGGACGAGAGGGGGGCGTATCTTTGCACGCCATGACTCGGGTTCTACGGTATACCGCATCAAGTCAGATATGGACTTAAGCCGAATTTTTGGAGTTGGAACAGTTGGACAATAGTTTGCTTTTATATGTTTAATCTAGTCGTATATTTTATATGTGTAATTTTAGGGTTTCCTGTAATATGTCTTAATAATAGTTTGATTGTTATTTATAGCACTATATTGTGGTCTTGCGTAGGTAAAAAGATATGTCTGATATGGACAATACTCTGTGTAATAGATTTAAACTGTGCTAAAGACGCTGGAATTCTATGTTACAGGATTATTATAATATTAATTTCTGTTATAGTTTACTTGTTTTCAGTATGGCGAGGCAGTGCATTGTTAAGCGTATACAAACATTTTTGTCTTTTTATTGTTATCTTCAATGTTCTAGGTATGTGTATCGATAGGTATAACTTAGCATCAGTAACAGAATTGTGCACTTATTATTTCAACATTATCAAATTATACTATATAATAATATTATTATTTTTTCTTATAAATCTATATTATATTATCAAATGTTATTATTATCTTACTACATTATTTACATTTTCACAAAATATTACAACATATTATGTTTACAATATTGTTCTAGTTTATGATATATTTTATACTATACATAATATTATAGTTTTATGTTTTATACATTGTTGTAAGATAAGTGTACAATTAATTATTAATACAGTCTTTACAAAATAAAAATGAATAAAAATAAAAAAATTAAAATTGGCCTAATAAATCCATGCTCTCTGGGAACCAAGCATGAGGAGTTGCTAGTAGCTTTAGATAGACACGATTGTGACATCATTGCAATTAACGAAACCTGGCTGCGACCAGGAGAGGAAGGTCGGGCGCCCAGGGCCCCAGGTTATCGTTTTGTACATGTGCCCAGGCCGGATTGTGTGCGCTCTCGCGGAGGTGGAGTAGGTTTTTATATAAGAAAAGGTTTAAGCGCACATACAGTTAAACATTTCACTTCATCACAGAATGTGGAGCAGATGTGGCTATCCATTAAAGCCAACGGCAAGTTAATTTTAATCGGTACGGCCTATCGTCCCCCTTGGCTATCGCCTCAAATATTCATAGAAGCTCTAACAGATACGATTAGTGCATTACCAAGTCATGACTACTTGTATCTCATTGGTGATTTTAATATTAACTGTCTTAAAACGAACTCAACAAACTATAAACTACTGGAGGAATTCTTGACTATACACCGGTTATGCCAATTCACCAAGGAAGCCACTCATTTCACAGCTGAAACTGAAACCCTACTCGACTTGGTCTGCACAAATGCTGACATTGATCGAGTTTGGGTAGATCACATACCAGACCTTAGCAGCCATGCGTTCTTGACATTCGAAATTAACTTACCTAAAGTTAAAATACCACCTAAGAAAACTACATATCGTCCTCTTAAAGATATTGCACCTGATGATTTTGAGTTTATCATGAACTTGGTCGACTGGCAATATATCAAAGAGCAGCCTGATATTGACGCGATGGTTCAAATGTTTAATAACAGCATTCTGTGGGTATTTGACGTATTATCTCCGGTTAAAACCATTCATATTAAGGAGTGTCGATATCCATGGATAACATACAATATCAGGCAGCTGATGAGACGTCGAGATGAAGCACAGAAACGTGCGCGTATTACGAAGCTTGAATCGCATATTCAGTTTTATAAAGACCTTAGGCAGGAGGTATCGAGTGCTATTACTAGGGAAAAGGTGGCTTACTTTGATAACTATATAAACTGTAACATTGAGTCTCCTCAAAGAATGTGGAAACACCTCAAAAATACAATTAATGTACCTAAACAAAATTTCGATTTTACCCTTCCCGACAATCTTCTTGATCCAAATTTAATTAATCGCCACTTTTTGGATGTTCCTGGTTCAAATGTAATATCAGAGTCAATGTTAAACTTTTATAAATCAAACACTATTACTTCTTCTAAATTTAAATTTTCTTTGGTTAGTGATACTGAAGTGCATAAAATAATGAAAACCCTTAAATCAAATGCGATGGGTTCAGATCACATAAACTTAGATATGTTACTAATGGCTATTCGCATACCCCAGTGTCTAAGTGTTATAACGACAATAATTATAAATCTGTCCTTAACAACCCATAAATACCCTAAGTTATGGCGTTCAGCGATAGTAAGACCATTACCAAAAAAGGATAAAGTGTCGGAGCTCGGGGATCTCAGACCCATTAGTGTACTGCCATGTGTCTCCAAAATTATTGAAAAAGTGATATGTGGTCAATTGAATGTGTACATTGAGGAGAATAATGTGTTGCCCAAGACACAATCAGGCTTTCGTAAGAGACACAGTACAGTTACTACCTTGACTAACGTAGTGGATAATATACTCGCTGCACAAGATGTTGGTCAAGCCACTATTTTAGTGTTGCTTGACTTATCTCGGGCTTTTGAAACTATAAATATAAACCTGCTTTTGGCAAAGTTACACTATTACGGTTTCGATGAAGATGTTATATCCTGGTTCTCTGATTTTCTTAATGACAGATCACAAACAGTAGAAATTGATAATAATAACGGTGAAACTGTACATTCAGATCCTCAAGAAGTTACAAGAGGCATACCTCAGGGCACGGTGGCTGGCCCAAAGCTGTTCTCAATCTACAGTGCTGATGTGGTAAAATATATAAAGTTCTGTAATTTTGATATATTTGCGGACGACATCCAAATTTATATCTCGTTTAAACTGTGTGATGTTAACGTAGCCGTAAAAAAACTAAATGAGGATCTGGCGCGTATACACGAATGGTCGAAAAACAACGCACTGATTCTTAACCCTGCCAAGACTAAGTTTATGATATTAGGTACCAGACATCAGGTGCAAAATCTCACGACTGTTTCACCTATTGTACGAATACATGATCAAGTAATTGAGCGAGTTACTGAAGCGAGAAATTTAGGGGTGCTGATGGATGAGGGTCTTAAGTTTGAAAAACACGTGGCAAAGTCGGTTAGTAGATGTTTTTACCGATTAAAGATGTTATATAAAATAAGGAACTTTATCCCGGAACGTCTACGCATTACCCTGTGTGAATCTCTAGTACTCTCCAATCTTAACTATGCAGATGCTACCGTGGGTCCCTGTTTGCTATCAAGGTCCAAGCGTCTAATACAAAAAGTACAGAACGCATGTGCTAGATATTGTTGTAATATCCCACCACGAGCACATGTGACGCCATTTATAAATGACTTGCGTTGGCTTAAAATGGACGGCCGTAGGAAGTTGCACTTTGCTACACTATTATTCGGAGTAATAAAATCAAAAACTCCCTCCTACCTCTTTGAGAAACTGCACTGGGCTAGTGAGAGACAGGTTATTACCAGAGGCTCGGCATATCTGCTTGATACTCCGTGTCATCATTCTTCCGCATTTAGAGGTAGCTTCAGATACCTGGCAAGTAAGATCTGGAACAACCTTCTTCCGCCATCTTACCGAGCTCTGAGAACAAAAAACACGTTTAAATTAAAATTGAAAACACTCTTGTTACACGAGCAACTACAATCTCTATAATAAAAAGAATTAATCTTTACTTATTTAATATAATTTATGTATAATAATTTAATAAAATTCAATAATATAAAATTATGTTGTATTATAATATATTGTAATACAATTTAGTAACATATTAACACATAATATAATATTGTGTGTTAATATGTTACTAAATTGTATCATGGCCTAAGAATTCCTTGATCTATGATGCAACTTAGTAACATTACCTTAGTCTATGATTGTATTATTAAAATAACCTAAGATCAACCTATGATTGTATTAATCTTTTATATAAATATAATAATTAATATGTATCACTTACCGTTTGGGGTTTAAGCCGAAACCGGGAGATATAGAAGTTGCAGATGCTTGCCAGGTATACCAGCTTAAAATTTGGTATCAAATAATTTATGTTGTTGCTGGCTACTGACTACTGAGCCTATGGGTTCACATCACTTTCGGTCCCTGAAAGGATCGGAAAATGTTGACGGGTTGTACACTTACAGTTCTATTATTTATATAAAATATCAGAGCAAACAAAATAATAAAGTAGTAAGATATTTCATGTTAGTAATAATAACTATCACTATAATATATTGATATAAAATACACTTACCATACTCTTCTTATGGTATAATCCGCACTATAAGTAAATCTTATATGTATATCTATTAATAGCACTTTAGTCGGTAGTTGCTATGAACTTGACCTACATAATATATTAAAGTAGGTCACAGGCGGTCGGCGCGAGCGCGTGCTCCCCGTATAACTTCGTCTCAGGCACTGAAGCGCAAAAAATAGGTATCTCGTAATTCCTGAAGCTGGAATGTCGTTGCGTCACAGGACTCATAGGTGCGGTGCATTGTGCTGTGCCGTATCGTAAATAGCAGCTACCTACCGTTTTAAACTTATTTAAGTATTCTTTGATTTTTTATTATTTTATTTTATTGTTATATGTATGCTATTAGTTATTTTAAACCCTAATAATGCTGAATCTGTCGTGCGTCATGCGTAATGTATAGGAACCACGGAAGATCAGGAACCGCGGTGTAGTGTTCTGTGCCGTGGTAATACACCTGAGTGGAGATCCTTTTCGGCATTATGCAATGCACTGCCTAATGCTGCCATTTTTTTGTAGATTTATTTTGTATGCTTTTACTTATTGTTGTTCTCTCCGATGTTGTTGTGTATTTTAGTTAAGCAGTTTTTTTTTTTTTTTCTTTTGGTTTATTGCTTGATTGTTGTTTAGTGTGTGCTGTGCATTGTTTTAATGTCTGAATAAAGCATCTTATTATTATTATTATTATTATTATTATTAAAATATTTTAAGTATAAAAAAAGAACTAATCGTACAGTTAAAAAGCTGTTTAGTTAAACTATTCTCAGAAAAAACCTGCATATTTAAATCGTTGAAATCCTCACTGAAACATTGCCAAATGCATAATCCGCGTGGAAACTTAAGTCGGAATAAAACCGCTTTCCTCTGTTGTGCTGTAGGGTAAGCGCCAGGTAAATGACCTCTTTTATATTATGAACTAAAAATAGAAAATTTAAATTAATAAGTAATAGATAAATTAATATCACTCGAGTGCAGTCCCAAAATTTTCATAAAGACGCTGCAAAACGTTATTATCAATTGCCTATGTGTCCGTACATGCGATTCGACGAGGGAGCTTTAAAAGAGCGCGATTTTTTACTTAAGTCCGATTGAGCTCTGTATTAATGAATAGAACAGAGTACAGACAAAACTTAGTTAATACAGTTTGTATTAAAAAGAAAGAGTAGTTAAACTCAACTCAAACAATCGAAAAAACTTTTAAAAACACTACGCTAGCTTCAAATAATTTGTAAGCAAATTTCTAATTTGAGAATTGAAAATACTTGTCAATCACTGGGCTGATCTACCCCACTATATTAATTGTTGAAACCACAGGGATAGGGTAGCGCCACAATAGACAGAACGAGCCAGTAGGCCGACTAGCAGTTTGTTCGATGACGCGCCATAAGCGTCATCGGCCCTGCTAAACGATGACGCCCCACGTGCGGCATTGGCCACTGGTTTTGTTGTATGCACATTTAGACTAAGGAATTGTAATTACAGTATAATAAATTAGTTTTAACATGTTTTTTAACAATCCTTGTATGCCGCGCCTGGCGCCTCACTTAATCTTTTTAAATGACGCGCTGGGCGCGACAGTGGCCACGAATCGGTTAAACAAGCTGACATATCGGTGCGGACGTACGCCGCGCTGTAAGCATGCTATCAACGACTGATCAAGGCAGGCGTGCGCTGCCAGTTTGATGTAGCTTTAATATAGCTGCAGAGAAAAACGAAGTGGACTGTATAATAAATAATATGTATTTTTTTGCAAATGCTACAAGGGCATTCCCGTGTGCCACGGGTGCAATCTGTTTAGCTGGTAAGGCCGTCAAACTTATAACGTATATTCGAGAACACTTCTAAGTCGGACTACTGTTAATTTCTGTCTATTGTGGTTCGCTGCCCGCTAGCGGAGTTCACTTCACAACTATTTTCATTTTGTTGATTTTGGATGTCGGTGTATCCATCATGGCGGACCACGGATCTAATTGAGCTTTGTTTACGGTAATACTAGGAAAGTTGCGGGAATGTACGGAAAACGTTTTGAGCCATTTTGTACGTTGTAGTTTGTTTGTGAACTTGCGATGAAAATAACGATGTTTTATGTGAGTTTAACGTTATTTTTATGCAAGTTGTGATGGCAGATTTTATTCCAAGATAAGGTAAGAGAGAGTTACAATGACATAGGGTTTCGATTTTGGGATATTTAACAAGAAACAAGGTACTAGTCGTTATTTAAGTAAAAACTTAATGAGAAATCAATGGAGTTTTAAATATTATTTATGGCTCGCGAACAAAGGTAATACAACTTGTAAGTATATGCAGTTGTAAGATAAGTAATATAATATACTCTAATGTACCTCGATAATGAACCAATAATCATGTTGACTCATACACAAATCTGTAATTACTAATTACAACCGCGAACCTCCTTTGAATCGGGCGTTAATTCTGTGTAACGTTTGGTATGCGGTAATCAGTTGTGGTCACCGTGAGCTTTAGGGTTGTCACCGACTAAGACATACATATACAGATAAGCCGCCAGCCGGACATTTGGGTTAAATGCCGGACCTAAAAAAAGTTTGGTGAGTCCTATTCAGTGGGACCGTTGGGCAAAAGGACAAACGACACCAAAATATTATATACAAACTATAAGTAAGACGATAAAAAATAAGAATTTTGTTTTGCTTATGCTTACTTTCATAATATTATTGGGAAATAAATTCTACACCCAACGTTCGGCGTTCGTTTGCTAAATTGAAATTTAAGTGTTTAGTGCGAAAGAGTTAGACCCCGTTTATTTTGACCAGACAATCAAAAATCGTACCAAATCGCGACAATCCAGACACTTGATTTCTGACGCAACCAAAAACTCTAAATGTATCCGGCTATATCCGGACTGGCAGCCCTAGCGTCGTAATCCTGCACTACACTAATGAAGTACTTTATCACCGCGTGATTACACGCGGTGATAAAGTACTTCGATGATCCGATAGCTAATTATAGCTATCGGATCATTGATCGAGACTTAAGATTTGTGGTTAGCTGTTTATAGATATTGCAGCATAGACTGATCATCTTGGAAACAAAAAGCTACTAACTGGAAAACGGAGGGTTTTCCAGTTGGTAGCTTGGCTTAGAGCTTGGCTCTTGACTTCAATTTCCGAGTTAAAAAAGCGCATGCTGATTAGCTGGCCGTACCAAATGATTCATGTGTCGGATGAGAAAGGAAAATGTCGGTCCTGCGTCTGATATCTCGCCAGCCGTGTAGGTCAACCATCATTGGTTTATAAAGAAGTAATGAGTTCATACTACTCAACAACTCTTTATCAAAGAACGTCTTGTAGTTTAAAACGCAATAAATATAATTTTTTGCTAACATTTTAAAAATAGTAGCCAGTAACAACCAGCACTATTCTAATACGAAGTTTCACATCCGAGTTATACAAAAGCTACATTCAGTTTAATTTCCTTCAGCTTACAGTTAACGTTTTCTTTTTCACCGCTTAACCATGAAAAATGTGTATGCAGACTCGCGATACGTGCCCCGCCGCCGGCCGCGAGCACGTACCCGCGCACCCACGTACCCACGTACCCACGTACCCACATGCCTACGAGTACGTTACAAACATTCTTACATTCTCACCGATTGTCGCTTTCCGGTCCACGATCAGATAAACCGGAAGACACGAAATAAATACAGGAAAGTGAATACAGAATAGTGGAGCGATTTTGCTTACAATTTTTTGCTTTGGTTATGTTTTAGAATTATTTTGAATAAGGTTTTACATCGATATGCTAGTGCCATGCAAATTTTAAAAGTGCCTCTGTCAGATTTTACTAAATGCTTAAAGTGCTGAACTGATTTTGCTTAGATTTGAAATTTATGGAGATAATTAATTGAGACCCGAAAAGGACTTTGAATTATTTAATTCACGAAAAAATGTCGCCTACAAAGACCGCTGCACTTACAGGGAACCTTTTCTACTATAATGATAGGAGAATATCTGTGTTGCTGAATAATTAGGACCTATACGCCTCTTGTACATCGACGCTGCGAAACGTCGGTGTACGGTGTATATTTAATATTCTACTTTATATTAAAAGGAATTGAAGGTTATACATGTACAACATAATAGATTAATGTACTTAATGAAAACGGATGGTCTAGACGTGGGCGGACGGTTAATAAGAGGATAGACAAACCACATGAAAAAAACATAGCTATGTGCAAAAAAATCTTCCACTGCTTAACGTGGATCAAAATTGGTCCAAAAGTCTCAGTGTTATTTATATTACAGACAATCAAACCTGTTTTTTTTATCAAACTATTGACGATATTTTAATTTATATAATATTATATAAATTAAAATAATGAGACACACGTTATGCAGTGATTTTATAAAATAAAAAACATTTCCTAAGGACAGCTACCAAAACGTTCCCAGCCTAGTAGGATCCATATCGGAAAGCAGTGTGCGTCGTTATTAAATATTATTGACAAAGACAAAGGGTTGAGATCGAATAGCATAATATCAGTCACGACAAGAATTCGTTATTTGGTCTTACTGCGGTGGCCACAACGCATCGTGCGCGTTTTCGTTAGAGCCAGAACACAAATTTCGCGTTGTGGATGTTTTACCGTAACCATAACGCGTTGTGAGCTATTTTTCCACCAACTGAACGTTTTCGATCTTCGGGCATAACATGTATAAAGAAATCTTGTTAGCATTATTTTATAATAGCTCCCACACCGGTTTCGGTGACGGTGGCCGGTTTCATTGAAACCAGGCCAGCTACGCAGGAGTAATTTTATAGTGCCCAATTGTGTGCGCAGTACACAAGAGCACTCTCTATTCCTTTACTCTCGTAACCCAGTGAGACGGACGACCGACACGTCTGGCGAGAGATCAGGCGCAGGACCGACTTTTTACATGCCCATCCGACGCATGGATCATCTTACTTGTCAGACAATCAGGTGATCAGCCTGCATTGTCCTAGCCAAACTTGAAAATAACATGTTTCCAACGCGGGACCCACGACCTCCGAGTCAAACGCCGCGCTTTATACTACTAGACCACGGAGGCGTTCAAGCATTATTTTACACATAATATTATGGTTATTGACTATTATACGTTTTGTCCTAATTCCTATTGTACCTGATATAATTTGATGCATGAATGTAGAATTCTATTTAATTCAATCGTACCCCAACGTGAGAGACTAATACCCGGAACACACGAGGCTAGTTTTTCAAGCTAGTGTTAGTAAGCTAGCAAGCTAGTGCTTCTGGCTTCGTGTTGACAAAACTATCTTCATTTGTAAGCTAGTAAGCTCATGCTCCAAGCTAGGTCAGCAAGCCAGGACAGTTTGATAAAAAACTAGCTTGCTATCCTGGCTTGGAAAACTAGCCTCGTGTGTCCCGGACATAAAAGCCTCAAACTGAAGCCTTCAATAGTAGAGTCCTGCTGCCTGCACGAACGTCAACAAAATCAACAAACTCCATTACGAAATGAAAAGTCATTACTCTGTAAGAGCGCGAGCCAGTTAACCGATTTTATGGCGTTTTTACTGCGAGGATATAAATACAATATTCCTTTCCTATTTCCACCTTAAGGTTATAAAAATAGGGTTCAAATTGCGGTGGCTGTAGAGCTACAGCGTACAGCGGCTGCAGTATTCCATATGCATGAGCCCAATTAGCGTAAAGCGCTGAGCGGCGTTTTATAACGCTGAACATGATTAGTTTAGCGGATAAATAGATAATGAACTTCCAAATTGTGTATGGCCTATACTATCTGCTGTACTTAGGTAGCGGAGGTTTCTACCAAAATACTACCACTGTATCCGTAGGAAATCGTGGAAAATGTATGGTTTCTGCCGAAGGAACGGATTGCTCCGCAAGAGATCGTTAATTTAAATATAGAACATTATAATAATATTTTTTTGTTTGTTCGCGGATAACGTTGCCCGTTGCGGACCGATTTAGATAACTTTTTTTTTGTTGGAAAGATAATACTTCACAGACAGTCCGATAGTAAGAAACTATAGAAATCGTTTTTTTGTTTAAACTATGAAACGAAAATAAACTTTGATAGTTCGTTTTAGGACTTGCACTGTTTGATTTTTAGCCGCATTTATTTTTATTTAACCTGATAATGATGACGATAACAATGATTGATAATTGAATTTGGCGATAGTCCAGCGATAAAACCAGAACAAATATAACTCGTATAATGATGTTTGCGAACCCCCGCCCTCGCCCCGCCCTTCCCGCCCGCTCCGGGCAAACTAATTTAATATTTCAATCCGATCGCCGCAATACAGAGGTGTAACAACGCGTAGTTTACCCTAATATGTAATAACATACATAACGGCGCGGCGTTTGAAAGACAATGAGGATTGTTATTGAAGTTATTATACATATAGCTATCAATACAGGGTGTTAAAAAATAAGTGATAATGTTTTAAGGCGTGTATGTGTCTTTTATATTATAAAGTTCACTGTGAAAGTAGCAGTGTTGAAATGTAACGTGTTTTAGTGCTACAACAGCGCTTTCGTAATTTCAGTGCTGCTACTGTCACAGTGAACTTCATAATATTATTCAATTAATTGTGAACTTTATAAGTATATTATTAGGTACATACATATACACACCATACCACAGACAAAGATCAAGAACATAGAACATAGACACAATAGACATAACTACTAGATCTTGATCTATGTCTGTGCACCATACCCAAGTATTATCATTTATCAAGTAAAGCGAGTAAATATTAAGTTTTGTTACAATCTGTATTTCATTTATTATGCAAAATACACTATTAAAACAATGCTGCAGCGGACCAGACTAACAGATACTTTGGTTTCAATAATGTCAGTATGATAGAGGCAATAGTAAAACGTATGATGTAGTTTGCTGATTGCAATACATTTTACTGATATTATGAGATGTCCAATCTAACTACAGTTTATTCATTTTAACGTTTTTAAATATTAGCTTCCTTTTACATGAGTGCGATCAGGTTCAGTTCTTTATGGGGCTTTAAAAGTGCACGAAGTTTTTAGTTTCATAAATCATAGCAGCTTGAATCTGCACACCAAAATTATTGCAAAGTACAAAGTACACCATCGTATGTAAAACAAGAAACCTTTAAGCTTACAATTTTTAACAATCGGCCTTATTAATAATGTAAACTTTTGTTAAACATTGCCGCTATTATTTCAACGCAGCCAATAACTTCTCAACAAGGGAATATGGTGCACGAAACATATTGCCTACAAGACATACTGAACCCCACAATAGGGTTCCCCTACGTTTTTTAAACGTTTTGAAAAAAGTTTGGCTTTCATTGGCTTGGCAATGGCGGCGCGCGGTTTTATATACTGAATGGTTTTATGCCTTTTACCTTTCAATACCTTTTCATTAACATAATCATCAGCGCGTGTACCGACCATCGCAAAATTAAGCTGTGCGTACATTATGATTTATGACGAATCGCAGCGGAGCGGGCCGCATTTTGCATACAAGTTTTATGATCGAGTGAGTGACGGATTCGCTTGTGTAACAAATGCTGCCCGCCCCGTCACATTGTAACATTTTTCGTCGTTAAACAGAGCAAGAAGTTGCCCGCGGTTTTTCTGACAAAAAATTATAGGAAAACATTATATTATGGGCATAAAAAATTGAAATGAATCGGTCCTTTCTAAACTCATAGTATCTTTATAAGTACCAGATCCATACTCCTACTTATATTATAATTATCATTACTTTTAAATGACTTTTTCCTCCAGTTTGTCTGGTAACTACCTCACGACTAAATTGATTTGGATCGAATCTAGTTGACCGTATATTTATTAAAAGATACATTTATTAAAAGAGACACGGTTTGACTTTGGATTTGTGGACGCTTGCCAAGCGTCGGCAAGCGTAGAAACGTAGCATTCGGACAGATACGGTTAGGCATATAATTAGGGTCGAATCATACTGAAATGAGAGAAAACGTGATGCTATTTGGCATTATCAATTATCAGAATGTATAGCGCAAATATATGCGCTGATGTCAATTGTCAGTATTATGCATCGCCTCACCGAGTCTCATCTCGTTTCAGACCTTAATGTATGTTTCCAATTCTGTTTTATTTCCGATCGTAACATTCAACACGGAAACATACCCATAACTTTTGACGTAAGCATTAAAATAAAGTTTATAAAGCTCAAGTCTGAGATAAAGGGAATCGCGTCGTAAACGAAAGCTTTCAGAGCTTTGACTTAATGTGAGCTTTTAAAATGTATACGGTCAACGAGTAAGCTTTAGGAAATGGACGCATTCGAACCAGGTTTTAGACCAAGAACCAAAAAAGATAGATTATTAGCACTAGAAAGATAGAGCAGTAGTCTAAATCAAAGGGTCAAAGAGTCATAATGTTAAATGTGACCTATAGATAACGAAACCACGTTCGTCTCGTCCCATGCTGACTGCCTAACATTTGGAGGATATTCTGTCAAGCCCTTTTTCAAATGCAACAGATAAGGATAAAAATATATTGTAATTTTAATGATAAGCAAATGGGGAATGATGTAAGTACAAGAGAGTTTTAGTAGATTTTATAAGCTAAAACTGTTCTTTTTCACCTGTAAAATATAATCCAGCCCATCTAATAAATAAATTAGCGGAAACTTTTCAAATATACGCCATTAAAAAGGGCAAAAAAACTACATAAAAGCTAACAGCTCCCGTCAATGTCGGTTAAACAAAAAAGTGTCATTACAGTAACTCCAGTGTCTCATAGCTGCCCATCCATTCTCCGCCCTGCGATAAAAAGTTAACTAAGTACAACTTAGCCGAGTATAACTTAGCTATACAACTTGGATGGTGCAAACGAGCAACCGATGATAATAATAGGTCACGATGTCACATGCTCTACTTTTGTACCTAGATACTAGAGATAAGTTGGGGACTAATTTGAAAGTCAATAGCCGCGTACTGACCAGACGAGCCGCCTCGCCGCGGTAGCTTCGCGCGCATTTGCTCGGTCGGTAAGTACGTGTTAGTGCGCGGCAAACGTCAAAGGCGCCTTTGAGCATCGACCAAAAACCGACAACTTTTGGCTCGGCCGCGGCACGCTCGGGCGAGGCAACGAGGTCTTGGTCAGTACGCGGCTAGTAACTTTTATTTTTATTTTATTAGGAAAACAAACAAGTACCTAACTATACTAAGAAATTACATACTAAAGTTAAAATAAACAATAGTATACTCCACTAAGTTTTCACATAATATAACTACGGAATAAAACAGTATACTTAACTTTAAATATACTTAATTGCTAACAGTGCATTAAAGCAAAGCAAACATTTACTGATATTTAACTAGCGTATACATTTTAGCACTGGCCACAGCCCCAAGCGGGTGGTCACAGCAAACTAGCGACAATCAAAGTAACAAATTTATCGCGCGTCAATCTGCCGCCCGTCCGCGCCACCACCTATAAGGCAAGTTTCGCCAATATGAAAGTTTCGCCTCGTTATTCGGGTGATTTGTCCCGGAACTAGTTACCTCTAATCCGGACATCCAGGACATAACCGGGCTTTGATCGGAAATTAAAAGTTTTGTCATATCACTCATGAGTCGTTTAGTTCTTGTCGTTGCGGAAATTCCGGGATTCCTACAATGCTACAGGAAATACGTTGCATACTTTGAGAATCAACATGCAACATTTAATTCAATCTTACTTATTCTTTGATTATACGTACTCTCAAAGAAGAGGAAGTTATCTTGTATTCAAACTGTAGGTAATAAATTTATTATTATGCTGTCTACGATAACTTCGTTGCGGTTTTCTATTTTTTTATTAATAAAATTAATGATTATAATTCTAAAAATATGTTATAAATACTGTTTCTTTATCAACGTTTGAAATTATTGACTTAAATTTTCAATGTACCACTAAACACACGATCAGTATTCACCAAAAGCAAATCCGATATTTGACATCGTCCCGGGGGCATATTTATTTGTTTTGGCGATCGGAGCCCTAAGCCGGGGCCTCCCGATGACAGATGGCTAATGGAAATTATTACAAGCTTTTATTTGTGTGAGCGAAAAGTTGTGAAAACTTTGAAGCTTTATAGTGCTTTAAATCTGTATTTATAATTATTATAACAAAATGATTATATTAATATTATTATTATACCAACATTCCAAAGAAGTAATTAAAAAATAAAATATACAGAATACAAAGACCACTCGGTATTTTTAATAATATTTAAAAAATATATAAAAATATCTTTGATCTGCAAACGGGAGAAAATAAAAGTTTTTGTTTTAATTAAAAAATAATAATAATAATATATACAATCCACAGAGTTTAAAATGATGTGTAGTCAGTTAATCACTAATCAGTAATGGGTGTAAAAAAATACTTTTTCCAATAAAAGATGTAGATACCAACTAAGAGAAAGATAACTGCTGGATATTCTATTTATCATGGTAACGTCCATGAAAACTTATATAAAATACGAGTATAATATATAGAGGGACACACTAATTAGAATCAGCAATTAGCATCATCATTCCTCTCACGGACTCAATCTTTACCCCCGTTATAAATCTTTTCGCGTGGACCCTCGTAATAGTTAAAATATGTAAATTCCGAAACAAAACACGTAAGATAATAATTGTTTCGTTCTAATCCGGTCCGGCTTCCCCCGGTCCGGCTTTTTCCCTATTCCGGCTCCCCCCTACCCCTATCTCCTATGCTAATGGGGGTGGTGCATTGGACGTCTTAATTAATTTATCTATGGAGATTATGCGCTCGGATTGTACCGCCAACAAATTGGATTTTTAATGGCAGCCGGTGTCAAAACAAACTATACGATACCGACTAATTCGTTCAGGAATCTAGAAGCAGTTTCGATGAAAAAATATTATTTTTAATTTTGTATGAAAGAACCACGATTCACATGAATAAAAAGAGGTCTACATAACAATTCAATTCAATGCTGATAATGTAATACCTATATAATTATTATACGCATTCAATGATAAGCCACAGAGTGGGTATCTAGTATCTACAAAGATATAGTAATAATAATAATAATAATAATAAAACATTTATTCAACACAAATTCACACCACAGTCCACACTACACTTAAATACAATATTAAACATAGAACAAGGTACACTACAACAATAAAAGGTAAAAAAAAAATTAAGAAAAAAAATGATAATAATAAAAAGACATAAAAACTTAAAATAAATAGCCTTGATAAACTAGGTCGTAGCAGTGTAAGGCGGTGCGATGCGAATATAACGTTGAAAAGGATTCCACTCAGGCTATGATCACGGTAAAGGTATTACCTGTACCGTGATCCCTGGTATTCTGTGGATCCCGAGTAGTTGTCAAGCGATTGACAGACAACAAGCAGTAAAATACAATCAAATAATATTATAATACTAGGTTAAGGTCTTTGAATAATGTGAAAAATAATATACTTACTTATAAATTACATATAATAATCATAATAAATAATAAATATACTTAAAATGAATTATGTACTTATTTGGTGTAAATATAAAGGTGTTCAATATACTTAGTTAAATAAAAAAAAATGCCTATGTGAAGAAACAATATAATATCGCGGTGGCCGATTATAATTTAATAATAGACTTCACCGGTAGATTCTTTAAGATAATAACAAAGGGTGGCGAGGGCGAGGGGGGGTGCGGGAGGTGCGGCGCCAGACTGGCGGTAAACACCTACGGCGGACTATACAGGCGCGCGCGCCGCCCGCTGGCCTCACACCGGCCGCGGCGTGGGCCTCGCACGGAGTGACGGGGGCTTATACTCACGCAGCAAAGCTGTTTAAATATTATGCTTGTAAAAAATTATTGTTTTTCTTAAAACAATACTGAGTTATTACCTCGAGTGTCGTGTAATTAGGTCAAGTTGCTGACGTCATGTACTTACAAGGTAACTAATCTGTACAATATGTAAATATAAAGAATTTTTAACAATATTATAATATTATACTATAATTTAACATTTACTATTTTAGAGCGAGAAGAGTAGTAGCACCAAATACATAATTATTACTTTCACAAATAGTAGTAAGTATAATAAACTATAGACTAGGTAAATGAATCGAAGAACTTGTGTCCATATCAATACTAATAATAATATTATAAACGCCATTACAATATTAAATATGTCTGTCTGTCTGTTATTATTAGATACGTACTATGAGTCCCGGGAAAGGACATAAGATTATTATTATCCCGAAAATTCCCGCTAAATTCTACGCGAAAGACCAACGGGAAATATCTAGTCTATTTTAAAATAAATCTCTCAACCAATTTTACCCATGTATTAGCTAAGCCCAATACGCGTCACTGATATACGCGTCTATTGTGGGTTCTAATTTAATTGGCTCGTAAAATAGCTGGGCCTCGGTACCGCCGGTGGGGCCCCGCGCCGGTGGGGCCACATTACCGGACGGGGCACGCTGCTCAATATATGCGAGGCCTCATTTACCCGCGCGTAAATTTGTATGCCCATAGTCGCGGTGATGATAGATGCGTTAGATACCGACGCGATGTTTATTAAAAATGAAATTATTAAAAATAATGAATTTTAGGGAGACTTAAATTTTCACGGGAAAAGACAGCCTGCATCCACTCCGTCATATATCCGCGCCAAATCGATAATATTTTATTGGTTCCAGAAATAAACGCGCTGAAAAAACAAACTCTTCAGTTTTATAATATCACTATAGAATCAGTATTTACAAAGAATACAGTAAAAAAGGTGGCTTAGGGTACTAACCCACATCTGTTTTATACTATATGTAATTACTTACAATTGTCATGTACAGTCATAGAACTCAAAATGATTAGTTGTAAAATTTTTGTTTAATTGTACTTTATTTGCTTATGTACCAATATTGTTATTAGAAAAAATCATAAAATAAATTTGTGTCGAATCATCCTAATTTTATTTTATCCCTAACGCATAGTACGTACCGCGAGCGTACACGAGCGTGCGAGCTTGCGGCCAGCACGCAGGACGCACGCAGGGCCGGATACAGACGACGCGGCGCGGTGCCCCGGGAGGGGGCACCGACTAATGAAATTTTCATACGGCACCCTCCGATACGCGACACTTGCTCGCGTTTCATTCTTTTTGTATCAATATTTTATTGGAAACGAAAAGTGTTTTAATTGTCCCGTTGCTGGGATGGATTTTAATTGAATATTTGTGTTTCGGCCTTCGATAAAAACTTACAATATAAATTTTAATAAACTGAAATCCCATCACACATAAACGTGTATGTATAAGGAAATACATAAATCGTCTCCACGAATGGTATACAATAGTGTCATATAAAATAACATAACATTATGGTAATCCATACGCGGTCAGTCGAGTAAAGAAATGAAAATCACTATAAATCTTTTACGAATGAAAAACCTCCATCACCATGCACAAATCAAAAACGTCTACACCACAATAAAAACATCAACAAATCATCAAAGAATAAAAGAGATAGTCAACACAATAGTCACGCGTCCCGCACATAAATAAAATTACCGAACGTCACGACTTTAAAAACCTCGGCCCATTGTATAGGGGCTTTCAATTTGTACGGCGGCCAGCGAATTTACGAGGCGTACTTACGCGCTGCGCCCTGGGCCCCCGCAGGGCGTCGGGTGGCCAGACTACGAGCGCATAAATTAGGGCAGGAATCGGAAGGGTAATGTCATAGTATAAAACCGTGCCCGGTTAATGCTGGGTTTACATGCTCGTTAAGTACAGGTAACGGTTCTTAAAATATTTTTGGAATAACAGCGGTAAAATTGTCAAGTCTTTTTGTGAGACCGAATAATGTCCCACAAAATTTGATGAATAATTTATAGGCTCTTGCAACTTCTTAGATTTTTTACATAATAATATTATATTAAGTTCCCTGCACTTGGTTTCTGGGCTTTTTAACAAAAAAGACGGTTGGAGAGTAGTGTTTTGTGTCGAACTCGAACTCGAACTTAAACTCGACTCGAACTCGACTCGAACTCGAACTCGAACTCGACTCGAACTCGACTCGAACTCGACTCGAACTCGACTCGAACTCGACTCGAACTCGACTCGAACTCGACTCGAACTCGACTCGAACTCGACTCGAACTCGACTCGAACCTCGACTCGAACTCGACTCGAACTCGACTCGAACTCGACTCGAACTCGACTCGAACTCGACTCGAACTCGACTCGAACTCGACTCGAACTCGACTCGAACTCGACTCGAACTCGACTCGAACTCGACTCGAACTCGACTCGAACTCGACTCGAACTCGACTCGAACTCGACTCGAACTCGACTCGAACTCGACTCGAACTCGACTCGAACTCGACTCGAACTCGACTCGAACTCGACTCGAACTCGACTCGAACTCGACTCGAACTCGACTCGAACTCGACTCGAACTCGGTTGTCTGTAAAGTCGGTTTACTGACGATAGTTGAACGTGACAACGTCATAGTCTTAAATGGAACGCCTCAAAGCGAGGTAACGCCGCATATTGACGTAAACATGATAAGATATAATAGATAAGAAATACGCGAAACATAAAATTAGGCAAAATACTTGTCCCCTCCATTGGATAATAATCTACGTTATTAACAAAACATCTACTTATTCGTGTGCATCGGGATCTATGAGGGGTTAAAAATGGTGAGTTATGCGCTCATCCTGTATTATGATTCATAGGGTTAAGAGCTGAAAATGATTAGTGATTTATCGAGTGCACGGTCGTTTTTACCCCATGGGGTATATCCGCTTATCAATGGAAACGGGCGAACTTTTTTCACAGTTATTTTCACTAATCCATCGCAAAACCATGGATTTAATTTTTTATTCCATGATTGGTCGCTTGCGATTGTTAGCACGCTTTTAGCGAGTTACTCATGAATATATTATTTGATTTGAGATATAATTTTTTTTAAATAACTTTGCAACTGCCGTTTTACCAACAACACATTATAGTATAAATGCTAAAAATGTGAATAGTTATTTGGCGGTTAAATTCTTTCACGCACATAATAATTAGTATTAAACAGATTCTGACGAAATTGTGTTTTAAATAAAAAATTAAAATAAACATAAAATAAAAATTGTTTTATTTCCGAATAGATTTGTAGCAAATGCTTTCAGAATGTTGATACTACTGGTGCCTACCACCGGTTCGGGAACTATCCCGGCGAGAAGAACCGGCGTAAGAAACTCGCCGGGGTCCCACTTTTTACCAAAAAAGTGAGAAAAAAATTAATCTTTTAAAATAAAATTTACAATTGTAACTTAAAATTATACAATGTCAATATCCATACATAATTGTAAGTCATATAACATGTAGAAGTGGCCTTGCAAGCAGCCATCCTACTCCCAAGATGTGCCATCGTTTATGAAATCATTGACCTTATAATAGGCTTTGGCACACAAACGTTCTTTGACTACTTTTTTAAATTTATTAATCGAAAGATTTTGAACGTTTTTTGGGATTTTATTGTACAGGCGTATACATTGACCTTTAAAAGATTTACTAACTTTACTAAGTCTGATCATCGGCAAATCCAGCTTGTGCTTATTTCTGGTGTTCCTACAGTGAATGTCACTTTTAGCTTTAAATTTACTTATATTTTTTCTAACATATATTACATTATCCAAAATGTATTGAGAAGCAACAGTTAGAATACCAATTTCTTTAAATTTATCTCTCAGAGATTCAAAAGAAGACATTTTATAAATAGAACGTATGGCTCGCTTCTGCAGCACAAATATTGTATTAATGTCGGCAGCGTGTCCCCATAAAAGGATTCCATATAGGTTTAGGTCATACGTATTTTTGTCTCGGGTAAGTATTGTTTTCTCGTTTTCGATTATATTTTATTCAATAGTCGCGGACATAAATGGACCTATATTATGTCTGAATAAATGGTAAGTAAATAAAAAAATGAAGCTTGTGTAAAATAAATTCTGTAACTTATTTTTTATCAACAAACACAAGTACAACACACTTTTCAAACAAACCACGCCATTACAGAATGGCGTCTTAAATCACATTATTTTTGATGCGAAAAGTTTTAACAAACATTCGTCTCAGGAGGCAGCTGTATGAAAATGTTAAGAACAAATAAATTACTAACAATGATTACGCTAACTCCACCCTTGAGAGGCGACTTCGTTAACTGTCTCCCAAGTGTCATCTTTTTAACCGACAGATAAACGTAATTATTGTGTATTTATTTTCATAAAATTAAAACTTTCCTTTTTTGTTTTTTATCACAGTAAAAATGTTTTAAACAATAACTTAATACTGGATCGGCCAAATTAGCATACACTAGCTGTCCCGGTGAACTTCGTGTCACTTTAAAACCTTCCCTGGACTTCTACGAACATTTAAAGACTAAAATTAGCCCGATCCGTTCAGCCGTTTTCGAGTTTTAGCGCGACTAACACATTTGAATATCCATTTTTATATATATAGATTTAAAGGCGCCCCCTCACCGGAAGCATTCGCTTTCGCTTAGAGCGCCTTCACATTATGTCGCAAGCAGTGCGGCAGCAGCGCTGCAGCCGCGCGACTTCATACAAAAGAGAGTCGCGCGGCTGCAGCGCGGCTCGTTTTAGTATGGAAGTCGCGCGGCTGCCGCAACACTCGCGACGTAATGTGAAGGCAGCCTTAGGTTAGCTTCGCTTCGAGCATTACATCTGCATCAGTGAGGGAGGAGAGCCGAGCCACAGGCCAAGCATTATAAGGCGCACTTATTATGATACATATGTGACTTCAATGCTACGTGACACTGAAGTCAGCTGGCTATGGAATGCTCAAAGTCGAATCTATAATATTACATTTACACGCGAATGCTCGTCAGTCAGGGAGGTAGTATTGCAATGTAATGCTAAAAGACGAATCTATAATGTTACATTACACGTGAATGTTCCTTAAGTGAAATTTTATATAACTTAGTAAAACAATGCAGTACGCGCGTACAACTTTTATATTTGTTGTGGCTAAAACGTGACATTTAAAAATGGTTGCACTGCAGTCTGAGCTAAGAAAAACTGAGGCTAGCTCCATAGGTATGGACCTATACGACCTGCAAACCTTCAAGAAGAGAGCGTATTCCCTCTTAAAAGGCCGGCAACGCACCTGCAGCTCTTCTGATGTTGCGAGTGTCCATGGGCGACGGTAGTTGCTTATCATCAGGTGACCCGTTTGCTCGTTTGCCCCCTTATTTAATAAAAAAATAAATAAAAACATTAATTAATATCAAAATTAAATAAAACGGACTAGTGCTGTATAAAATATGTTACATTTTGTGTTCGTAAAAGAACAGACTAGTCGTATTTAGCTATTTCGAGAAGAAATAAAATTGAAAATGAAAATTTAACCAGTTTTTTAAGCTGCGAGCCAAGTTTTTGCAGAAACTTCAAAGCAATATCTCAACTTCTTGGCCGCAGAGCCAAGAAGTGTAAAGTTTTTGAAGCTTTAAAAATCTCTTAAAAGAAATAAAAGCAATGTTTTAATATTAAATGTGTTTGTAAACTGTTTACAAGTTTGATTAGCCTCAAAACCCAATCTCAAACGATATGAGGTGGCCCGTGGCTCAGTGGAACGATACATTCTGGTATGATAAACAATGGCCTATGGTTTTCTGTGCACTCTTCTTTATTTTTGTCATCGTTTTACTTGAAATCAATACATTATTTCCGATTTTTGGTAGATTTTTCGTATCGATGGTAATTATTTTGTTACGATAGTATTGGTAGAGAAGTAAAGACAGCTACCTAACTATATTATTATGATTATCGATTTTCTAACTATAATAGTACATTACGCATACTAGGGCAGGAAAATAAGAAATGTCTCAGATCACAATACCGCGAAACATGCCAACTTTGCCAGCTTTTTTCGAATAATTTTAATTCTTGTAAAAAAAATGTATGGAGGTGTAAGTTTTTTTTTGTCCTCTGCAACTACAAGGCTTCATGTACAGGTGTAGGAATGTCAAAAACATTACTTCTGTTCATTTAATTCTATTCATGATTAATTTTCATGCCGGGTAAAGTTACCTGGACTTGTAGCCAACATTGCCCACCTTAATTTTTCACGTAAATATGAACTTTGCGCAGGTGGCATCAAAATCCAGTGAAAGAATTTTGGAAAAGATGGCGTTTACTATAGACATTTAAACGATATCGCGAATAATATCCTACTAAATTGACTGGGCAATGTTACCCTTACATTTTTTTCCTTTTCCATACAATTTGCATTTTGGTCTGTAAGAGTACTAGGGCTGCCACATATCTATAAAATTAGTTAATCATCTTTTACATTATTATCAGGAATATATTATAAATATTAAATTGCTTCTGTTTATTTATAAACCCATTATCATCGTTATATTATTTGGCTGGCTGAGAAAGGCATACAGTAATAAAAAATGACATCGATTTTTAGTAAAGTATTTAAAAATGTCCGATTTGACAACCCTACGGATTTTTTTATACCGGGCAATGTTGTCAATCGATGATCGGAACACTGCTGGGTTAGTTTGCCCACTATCATAAGTCTTATTATATAATTCCATTATCACTATAATACTCTATAGATATTATTTTATAATATATCAAAAGCAAACTAACCTGTGGTTTCACCATCACGCACAATTTACTCACAAATCTGCACCACAATTTGTCCGCAAAAATACGTACCATTTTTCAGAAGTTCCAACAAGTTACTGAATAAAGTTAGCACTACGGGGTATTGTCAATGTTATCAGTCATATAACCTATTTTCCGCAAAATTAAACAAATATTGCCATAATATTAAAATACCTCCGTACATCAAAGATGCTTAAGAATGGATCTTAGGGCAAAGTTATCCTATGTGGCAAAGTTGGCATGTTTTACCGGTATGTAATGTGATCAGCCCATGGTGCGTATACTATTTTTCTCATCGACGGAGGCGGAAAACGACAACATCGGTAAGCGCAGCGGGAAGAAAGTTGACGTTTTCCGCCCGGAGGTGAGAAAAATGTTTTGCCCTTGTCTGCTATGACTGCCAAACGTACTAGACAATAACGCAACATTGTTTAACTATTATAATGCTTACATACAAAGTGTAGATACCTACTTTTAACTGTAAATAATAAGTTGCATCATGGTTATTTTAAAAAACTAAATCAAAAACTTTTTTGTATAAAATAGGGGGCAAACTAGCAAACGAGTCACCTGATGGAAAGCAACTAGCCCAGTTCAGTGTTCACTTACAACATCAGAAGAGTTGCAAGTGCCTTGCCGGTCTTTTATCTCATCCCTCATAAAACTCTAAACTACGCCCGATTTGATGTAATCATTTGCAAATCTGCGGCTTATTACACACATTACACAAAGACAAGTCATCGCTAAGTGCAATGCAATGTCATTAGCCAAGTTCGGAATTCGGCGCGTCCCGGCGGAATTCATAAGTTGCGATGAAACTTTGCCGTTTGTTGTCGTCGGGTGGGGATTGTTTTTTAATGTTTTTCACAAACTCCCCGCCGAGAAATTCTTTTAACTCGCCGCTTGTTTGTTTTGATATCATTTTCTATACCCTTTGTGAAAGTTGGAGTGGATTATTTCACGCTACTTCGCTATTTTACCGACAGTTTTGGTTGGTATTTCGAGGAGTAAAATGTACAGAGTGCAACTTTAAATTCGCCTTTAGCAGCACATTATCTTGGTTAAATAGAGTACTTAGTCAAATTACAGTCGATAGTCCTGACAGCGAAGTAAGAAATAAAAATGCGAAAGGTATTCAAAATGACTGTTAGCGACGCTATACTTGAAATCTCATAGCATTTTATTACTACCTTTTCTTACAAAGTTATTAATTTCAAATCTATGTAGATAAAAAAAAAGCTTTAGCTTTGTTATACATGCTAAAACTCGAAAATAGATGAATTGTTCTGTCTAATTTCAGCTTTGCAATGTTCATGGAACTTCAGGGAGGGAAGGTTTACATTGGGAAGGAAGTAATACGAAGTTCACTGGGTCATTTGGTAATTGACGACCCAGGCTAATACATATTTTTTCTGGTAGTGGCAGGCTGATGATAATGAATACCAAGAATCAATAGGACTTAAATTACGCGTAAAATACAATGAAACGAAATCGTATGGCGCATAAAACAGGGCCTCGTAGAATTATAGCGCTGTTACATGCTAATAAAGGCAATCAAATTTGCATCGCTCCTGAACTTGGCGCAGTTTTACCGCCGCCAATTTACCAAATTATACTCTGTAATTTCCGTAAACCTCACATTGTAATTTGGCGTTTAATCGCAGTTTTACTATTTAGCGGCGAGAAGTAATGATGTGCTTTAAAGTTACAAGTATTGTACACAATATAATATTATATTTTCTCTAGGTCAGCCATCTGGTTCGATTGACGCGCCAACTCAACTCAAATTCAAACTCAAACTCAATTTTTTTTTATTCAGAATAAATTTTTGCAAATATTTTCTGAAAGTCTACATGATGCCTACTACCGGTTCGGGAACTAACCCGGCGAGAAGAACCGGCGTAAGAAACTCGCAGGGGGGCCACTTTATTTACCAAAAAAAAGTGAGAAATAAATTAATCTTTTAAAATAAAGTTTACAATTCTGTAACTTAAAATTATACAATGTCAACGACTAGATCCGTTCATTAAGTCCATTTTAAAATTGGTGTATTCGTATAATTTTGAAATTAGACGCTAATATTATACAGACTAGTGTAATTTTGATCAATAATAATTGTAAATCTACATAATTATTTTATAAAAGTTATTCTTGTGTCTTTTGCATTAAAATAATGATCCGCCTCAGTGGCGGTTTTAGCACTACCCTGGGCGAGATTTCTTCGGCGCCCGGGATGCTGGTAGTGCTAAATAAAAGGGTGCCTCAGCCACCTTTTTATCCGGCACCCCGGGCGGTCGCCCAGCGTCGCCCCCCCTGACGCCGCTACTGATCGGCCTAGACGGCAAGTTGCTATGTTATTCACCTTGATAGCTTTAGTAGTTAGTACGTACTTACGTGTGCTTATTTTTTTTTTTTTTCGTTGACATCGATTTTAAATTCATAATTTATTATTGCTTGGCGGTTTTTCATACAGTTAGTTTCCATTTAAACACCATCAGAATCGTTAGCCGATATCTAAATCGGAATCATAAACAACGGCGGCTATCTCAAACTCCATCTACAACTTTTAATTCACTTTTTTAACATATAAAATTGCTTTTAATACTTAACCCTCGACCGGGCGGGGGTCGTAACGACCGAACAAAGGCCCTAATGTGAAATAAATTGTCGGACGACTTCCTTATTGCCGCTAACTCCAACTGAAAGTGCTGTAACCCCTATATTAAATAAAATAAAAAGATTTTAACGACTCCAGTCAAAACTTATTACTCTAAGACGCTTTGAAGGGCAACGCTAATGACAATCGGTTTTTGTCCCTTAATTGGACGATGAAGGGCTTTTTGCTCTGCTTTCTTAACCTTCTAGTCCAAATCTATAACTCAACTTTCAATCTTTTTAAGGCCATGATTAATTAATCATCATGTAAAACCACATTTCAACTTAGGTATTAACTTGTCCACAACTAGTTTATAATGTAAGAAAATATTTAAGATAATATTCTGTTTAGTGCTAATAATTATTTTTAATGTGTTATTATGTCTTTTCCCGGAACTTTAAAGATTTCTTGAACGATTACGTTTAACGAGGGTGTTGATATGAGGGCGCTTTTATTTTACCTACCCCACGCTACGTTTGAATGCACTTTCGAAACAAAATGTACTAGTTGGCAAAGATAACTGTAAGGTAGCCATAAAAAAACTTGTAGATCCATCTGTCACAAACAATAAAACTAGACTGTTTGTGTGACAAATGAAGAATTCAGTCTGTATGTGTGACAGTGTGACAGTGTGACAGTGTGACAGTGTAGTTTTAATTGACTCACAATTTTTATTTTATTTTATACTAGCGACCCGCCCCGGCTTCGCACAGGTATAAAATATAATATAGCCACTGAAGAAATGATTAAAAATGATTCAGCAGTTTTGATTTATGTTCATTTAATACTACCCGTGGCCCGCATTGGTCGGTACCGCCGCAAAAGCTACGTCTCACAGGAAATTGGAGCCTGCAGGGTATAGGAAAAACAGTAAGTAGGGATCATTGGTATTCTTGGTATATGAACTAATTCACCAGTTGCATGGCCGGTAATAATCTTCGCTACTACGCACCCCCGCCTTGGGTTACCAAGGTGGGCGTTAGCCCACTTCGAAACGGGCGTAAATCGCAATTTTTAATTTCACCATAACTTCTAAACCAAACGTCCAATTTTAATCATTCAAACACCAAGTATTATCCACTCAAACTGTGCTAAATGATGAAATAATTATTTTAATAAGGATTATCATCATGAGTAAAATAAATGCGTTTAAATGTAGTCCAAAAAAAAACAAGATTTTTAAATAAAAAAATAAAAAAATTTGCTCTGCCTCATTTGACATAGATAGGTATAGTGTGTTGCAGACATTTTTGTAGATATTTATAAGATCTACATTTACTTAGAACATTGTATGGTTCTATCTTTTATAGCTTAGGCAGCGTACGCAAAAAAGTAACTTTTCTGGTTGATTTTTTTCACCTTGTGTCAGAAAAACCCAAATATTTTATGGAACCCTATATTTTTTTACAATAAAAAGTAGCCTATGTTACTCGTAAGTAATGTAGCTTTCGAATGGTCAAAGAATTTTTAAAATCGGTCCAGTAGTTTTTGAGCCTATTCATTACAATTAAACAAAGAAACAAACAAATTTTACCTCTTTATAATATTAGGATAGATAGAAGCAATGGTTTTTTTAAGCGATCAACACTGACCCCATGGTTTAAACAGCACGACACCAATAACACAATAACACAAGTCGGGTCATGCTCAATGATAGTCCATTAGCGCGCCGGAAGCGGAAACGGCTCGAGCCTTTAGGAAACGCTCGCGTGTTCCCGCGATCACTCGAGGGTTAAGTTTATTGCATCATTTTATTTGTCATTACGTTGCGATTTCATGAAAAATGTTTTGAAAATATAGGGTTTGAAGGTTTTTGTTTGGGACGAGGAAACGAGCGATTAATTTAATAATATTATGGTATACACTCGTAGCACCGGCTGAGGAACCGCATGGCAGTCGATTGCTTAACATTATGGTGCTTTTAAAAAAAAATAGAAAAAAATTGAGTCATATATTATGAGTTGAAACACTTGAAACCTATAAGTAGTGACTCGTGTGTCGATTAAAAAAAAACAGACATATGTTGCTACTTTCTAAAATTGTTATTCATTTTTAGATTTCAACTTTGTTAGAAACGTGATATTATATTGATTATATTTTTATGAAATCATCAATTAAAAACGTCTTCCTATAATTCTGGTTCTTAAAGATATTACGAACGTCGGACTTCGTCGTCGGCTAAAGCCATTTAGTCAGGCTGATAATTCCAGCTCAGAAATAGTTTTTATAGGCGGTTTCAGTCCTAAAAAAACTATTTTATTAGCTATTGTAACAAACCAAGATGATGGAGCGCAGCCATCGATCACGCGCGCACCCGCGGGTTAAGTGCGGAGCGCTGTTGACGGTTTAGGGTTAAGCCGGTTTCGGCTCTGACACTTTTTATGTAGATCTCAGTGGGTTGATATAATGCAATATTTTGGTAATGACTGTGGGCGAAAATAATTTCGTAGTAAAAACTTCTTTGCTTTTTTTGGTTGGAGTAAAATATACTGTTAGCATTAGGACATGTACTGACTCGATCGAAAATTTGTAAGACAGAAGGTAATTGGAGGAGAGAGGGAAAGAGAAATGATATCCCTCTCTTTTGATAATTTTACCCAATAAATACTACAGACCCCTTACATTTAAAATAAATGCCCGTAAAAGTAACAAAAAATATGGATTTTTTTAAATTTCTCAATAATTACTGTTTAACCTGCCAAGTTACATGAATATCGATATAGCGTAGCGTAATCTAACCATGTACACTATAAAATCTATTCTCTTCTCCTAACTATTCTCCAATCTATTAGTAGGTATAGATAATTCACATGAATAGATAATCCACACACAATACAATAGGCTTGATGACTAATTTTTTTTCTTATTGGTAATTGAAAGACCCTTAAAAAATATAAACATTGCTGAAAGAATGACTCTCATAGCTTAAAAATTCACCAAGATATGAACAATTCAAACATCTCATAAAATAGACCTGCCCGAAACGCTCCATACAAAGTGCTACAAAAGACTGACGTCAGTCTTTCTTAGTTTGTACGGATCGGGAGAGAACTTTGTTCGATAGGTATATTAAATATTGCGTTTATGAAAGTGGTTTCATACCAAAAGTTGCTTTTAATTGCATAACTTATCGAATGGTATACAAATATTAAGAAATTGAATTGAAAAAAAAATTGACTTGATTATCCAACTTTGAAGGCGCCTAACAAAAAAAAAAATACAAATGCTATCGAGCTGAAATTTTGGTAACGCTTATTTTTTGCCATGCTTTCTTTATTTTATTAACAAAAGTCGCTAATCTTTGACCTTGTCATCATCCCTATTCTTCGTATAGACAATGCACATGTTTTCATATGCGTCGCTGATAATGATTGATGAAGAGGAAACACCCTGTAGTGTAATATAGGGTGTTTAAAAACTCGTCCGCCGGTCATTAGCAACGCGATCCATCAATTAGGCCGACTACCCCGAGATTAACACGCTAAATAGAGATGGTGCGAAGATAATGTTTGTCTAAATATACATCTCTAAACTATAATATCCACATTCAATATCCATCCTCACTGATGTTATAAATATTTTTTTTGTAAATATCTATGGACGCTCAATCACACCACGTCAATCTGGCCCGGTGCTAAGTACCTGAAGGACTTGTGTTACAGGTACCAGACAACGGAAATATATTTAATACTTTTATACTATACATATATTTAAGAATTTTATTATATCATACAAATATTTAATACACATGTCACATCCATGACCCAGGAACTTTGAAAATGTTTTGTTCTGTCGGAGGGATTCGAACCCGCGACCCCGGGCTTGAGCTACCAATAGCCCACCAACTGAGCCAAAGAGGCCGTCAAAAATAAAATTATATTTAGCTTTAAAGACGTGTAGATTGTAAATAATACTTACTACTTGTACTAATATGTATTCTGTGATAATTCTACTCGAAAATCATAGTCTACCAATTTAAAATAGCCTAGTTTAGACAACACGTTTAGACGGGTCAGCTGGATGGTTGGAACTGTGGCGGAAGTTTGAATTAGCAGACGAAGCCCGACGTAATTTGTTCACTAATTGAATGTAGATGTGTCGCGATACGTTACGGTGACGTAGAGTTAGGGGTTGTAGAGGTGACATTGTTATATATATATTTTAATTACAAATTTTGTGACTTTTTAATCCTACGTTTAGTCACTTCCCTTACAGCCCTTAAACCACTGAACAATAATCAATATGCTACAACGAAACCAAACTTTTATTGACTTAAAGTCATGCCACATATTTTGTGACTTTTACCGAATCTACAGAGTAGCACTGACTTTTTATACAGAGAAAAACCTATTTATTTGTAATTATTTATGTATTTATTTTGTTGGGAAAACAAACAGATTAAAAAATACTTTGGTTGACAAGAATATCTGAAAATAAGTCAATACTAGGTTTTCACTAAAAGTACATACCTATAGCAAGACTATTCTAAGTGTTTACACACTAGGCCGAAAATATGCGGCCGAACCATCGGCATGATAACGCTTGCAATGCACTACGCAGTACGCATACTCGTACAATATAACGCGACGTAATTTCGGCATGGTGTGTCATCAGCAATTTAAAATACATTACGTGTCCAACTAATTAGTTTTTAACAATTTAATGCGTCCTCAATTTTAATCCTACGTTTAGTCACTTCCCTTACAGCCCTTAAACTACTAAACAATAATCAATATGTTAAAACAAAACTAAACTTTTATTGACTTTAAGTCATGCCACATCTACAAGGTATCTATTCTACCTCTGTCGCTACGCTGACTGGCTTACCGTTGAACTGTCGTTTAGTCTGTGACACTGTTGACTTACTGCCATATACACACTGCACACTGCAGACTACCAAAGCTGTTTTGGCGCGTGGATGATGTCATCCTCGAGCCAGGATAAAAAACTACCGTAACTCAAACTGATGATTATATTTTATAATTCGACCACATGCAAATGATGTTAATGATTTCTTGTGAAAAATATTTTTTCATACTAATATTATAAATACTAAAGTGTGTCTGTCTGTCCATTATCTATTAACGTCCTAACCGCTACAACAATTTTGCTGAAATTTGGTATGAAGATACGTTATGTTCCCGCGAGATAAACGTCATCTAGTAAGAAATATTACGGAAGTATGTACGGTCCCCACAAGAGCAGCTAATGCAGCCAAAATCTAGTTTTATAACAACAGCATTTATTACAAACTAACACACTCAAGCTAATTTATGTTTTTTGTTACAGGTACATACATCATTAGATAACACGACATGTAGACAATTGAGGTAAACTTGTATGACATAGTATCATAATAGCGCAAGTTACCGGCATATTAGACCATTATGCAGGCAAGGGAGGGGTGAGGTGCAAGAGGAGGCAGGGGCAGGGTTACGAGACAACTCGTCTGTTGACTTACAGTTGAAAACTCGCGCATGGAAATACTACCGGTTACGTATCTGTGGAAACATACGGGGTAACGATGGGTGCGATACCGTCGCGTTTTGTAAGGTAAAAGGTTTGGTCTTAAATAAGTTTTTTTTTCTTTTATAAATTATATTGATTAATAGTAATCTTTCCAAGCTTATTAACACACACAATACCCTGACGTATGGATAGTACCTTTTTAATTTAATTCATCTTGATCATATCGTATTTAACAATATTCATTACTTAGATCTCTATTCATAATAATATAATAGTTATAAGCGTAAAAATTACCTTTCTTTTAAACGTACTTTTTAAATTAATTTTATCGCTAAATGTTTTAGAGCAACAGTAACTTAAAAAAATGTTTTAATTTAGTATGCCATTTTAAACTCTCAAACGCAGTGTTTATACACCAAATTATGGCCCGTGTGTTTCGTGTAAACATGAAATCGCTGTACAAGAATATTGGTGCCTCTAACGAGCCCCTCGTCTGTTCTTAACTAAATTATGAAACTCCTTCACGAATTCACAAGAAAAAATACATTTTGTATCGATGGGAGCGCAGAACTTGGTAACTTTGTAATGTTTACGTCAATCAAGTTATGAACTCCCATTTAAAATAATTTAACGATGTTTGCTTTTAATAACGCGGTTGGAAGTTGAATTTAATTTCGTAACATGTGAACTTTGAATTTGAAACTCTTCGATGATTTGAGAAATAAGGCAAACATGTTATATAATATATAAAATACTTAAACAGCGAATAACTTATCTGAACTGTCTGGAACTCTGCTTGTTTTGTCTTATTGGTCTGGAATATTGGAAAAGTCATAATATTATGGTAAATAAATACATCTGAACTTGAATAGTTATACTCTGCGTAAATGAACTTATTCTAGTAAGTGGGTAAATCTATAAAATATAGTTACTTTAGTATAAAACGTTCAAACTAGTAGGTAAGGGTGCAGTAATCTTATATTTTTCAGTAACTCTTTAGCTTACAATGAGTATTATATTAATTGCAATAAATACTAGCACAGGGCTAGACTGATGTAGTGGGAAGTGTTCATAGATATTAGGTATATGATTATATTATTAGTATATCTATACTGTTACATACTATACTCCTTGCTACTTTAAGCACTACAGCCAGTCGTACAAACAAGTAATAATAATAATAATAATAAATTATTATACTGCCAAAATAAATTCTCTTCGTTTTAGTTCGCTATAGTCAGTTAAAATATACAGTTTCCCCTCTATATATCTCTCACCTAAACAAGGTCGTAACTTACAAAACAATCTAACTTTTATTTCCAACTAGATGTAGTTTGTACTAAACAAGTCAACCTCACGTCCGTTTCCGGGGAAGCGTATTTCCGGAAAACTCCAATTCGATATTGAAATATTTCTAAAACGTTTTTAATCCGAGTAGTCTCGAGTCGAGGAGATCTCGAGATCTCGAGAACTCCGAGTTCTCGAGTTACGTGTGTTTCCTTTTACACTTTAATTAAGTTTGGAAAATAAAGATGTCGATTTTTGTGGATTCAATTTTAGCTTGGCGCGTATTAATTGGAAGATCCAACAACACGGCAAGGGTTTTCCAAAATGGATGACCGCAATGTTTTATTCTAAATAATTAAAATTTTACGGGAAACGTCCAGAATATCGATCGTATAAAGTGCTAATCTTATCTTATATATAAAACTCTCGTGTCACAATGTTAGTCCGCGAACTCCTCCGAAACGGCTTTACTGATTTTTACCAAATTTTATATGCATATTCAGTAGGTCTGATAATCTGCTACTGGGTACTTTATATATTATTGATAAGTGCATTTGTTGAATAAATAATAGTAAATTATTACAACCTAAGACTGACGGCGACCATTGTTTGTGCGACGAGATAGCGATCGACGTTGCCATGGCGACATACTTATTTAGTCACTTTAATAAAATAATATGGGCGAAATACTTTATATTATGGCAAAGCAACGTTTGCCGGCAAACATTGTTTAGCAATATAAAGTATTTCGCCCATACTCGCCCATATTATTTTATTGAAGTGACTAAATAAGTATGGCACCATGGCAACGTCGATCGCACAAACAATGGTCGCCGTCAGTCTTAGGTAGGTTGTAATAATTTACTATTATTTATTCAACAATTAATGCACTTATCAATATAAAAAGTACCCAGTAGCCGATTCTCAGACCTTTGGTTTAAATCAGTAAAGCCGTTTCAGAGGAGTACGCTATCTAATATTGTGACACGGGAATTTTATATATTAGATAACCAAAGTGTTGCTAGCAGTGAGGATGTTATAATTTTGTTGAGATAAGATCAAAAAGATTTTTAAAAAATCATTGACTAATTTTAGAGTAACAGAAACTATAGTTTGCTACATCTACTATCTAGTTATTTAATGTAACGCATTTATCAAGCCGATGCAATGTCGACCAATTTCCTACTTGACAAGTTTTAAAGTGTTGCCTTTGTACGCTATATAATTGAGACCAAAATGACCGCAACAGGATCATCATGGCGCTTGCGATATCGTATGTCAACAAATTCTTTATCGATTTCTAATGTTGCTATAGAAAGCAACTAGACTAAGATTGCAGATACTGTTCATGTTAAACTATCTAGATCGAGTAACGCTCTAGATAGTTTAACATGAACAGTATCTGCAAAGTATTCCTAAAGCTGTTGTACTATATTTTCGGGAATTGCAACTCCCGAGCTGTCTCTGACCCGTTGTTACCCGTAACCCGCAACCCCGGATCGCTTTGTTAACGTTGAGCTGTGCTTGTAACTATCGCTTCTCTGATATTTCAAAGTACTAAGAGGCAGTTCATACCAAAACGTGATGAAAAGAGGTGCGATTTAGCAATGCGTTTTTTCAAAAGGGGATTTTGAATTTTTTTTATGTCAAATAGCGTAACGCAGTGTAAAATGTGAGGGCCGCATTTGTTATACTATTTTTATGACCCATGGCACTGCCATAAAATTTATATTAAAAATGCAGCCCGCCCCGCTACTACCCGTCATAATGTATATCATGGTTTCAGCTTTCAGTATTGTTTTATTAGTATTACTGAAATAATATCTCATTTCAGAGAAAACACTGATAAAACACAATTTACATGTACCTGTTCCACTATATAATTTAGATTTTTTTCAACTTGATAAGATGATAATTATTAATTTGATTAAGTTGATAAAAATTATTTAGTTATTTTTAATCACGTTTGTACTTTATTAGTGTTCAACATAAATTCCCGCCAAGAGCCGACAGTACAACCAATATCATCTAATATATATAAATCTCCTGTCACGATGTTTGTCCGCGATGAATTCTAAAACTTCTTAACCGATTTTAATATTTTTTATTTTTAAATGTGTGCTTTTTTCCAACTTGAGAGATAGGATAGCTTAGATATTTAATTATAGTCGCAAATTTATTTTATTGCTTATTATTTACAACCTGAGACTGACGGCGACCATTGTTTGTGCGACGGGATAGCGATCGACGTTGCCATGGTAACATACATAATATTTAGTCACTTCAATAAAATAATATGGCAAATACATAATATATTATGGCATAGCAACATATATTTGCCGGGACAGCTAGTATTATTATAATAATGAATGAATAAAAATTCTTTATTGCACCAAAACAACCATGACATATGGAAATTAGAAGATTAAAAAAACTATTGAATAATAAGTACAAAAGGCAGTCTTATCGCTACAAGTGATTATTTTGCACGCTTATTAGGCAGAATGTTGGAACCATTTCAGTAAAATTGTAAGACCTTTTTTACCACATTTTATGCAACAAATCATTCTATTCTATTCTATTCTTTCAGACAACCTTAATTATAGAACTATGATATTATAGTAACAGTAGTAATAGTATATGCAGGTAGGTGTCTACATATCATTTCAGTGGGTATTACGCTGATAATGATGAAGTGATCACACAAACTGCGTCAATATCCAAGTAATGTAAGAACAACAGTGCGGCTTCATGGCGCTACAAACAAAATGGAAAACTCGAGAAAACTCCGCCAACTATTCGCTAATAGTTCACATCGCCTGTTTATCATAATCATCATGCTCGAGTTAATTAAAATACGTGTGGCACTCAAGACACTGCCGTGGTAAAGTTATTGCATAGCATTTTTATCAACTTATGCAAATATAAGTTGCGTACAGTCTAAGTAATAGACGATGCACGGCAACGCCGCCCCGACCGGCACAGTGGAGGGTGTTAGGTTTTTTCGTTACAGAATTTATTGATTTGGTTTCGGTACTCAAAGCCCACGATAAAAACTATGCAAAAGCTTAAAAAAATATATTGCTTGCTGTCCGCAAGTAGGATACTACTGTCAAATTAAGTTACTCTTCTTTTCTTGCAGATATTATTATTTTAATGTAGCGCGAAAATCTTTTTGACTCTTTGCAGCGATCAAGCTATCTTATATAATAACATAACATAACATTTAATTTTAACTACGTGTGTAATAATGAGCCATGAGCAAAAAACAGCTTACAATTATTATCATATCAATTCTTAGCAAAACAAAATCTCACAAATAATCACGATCAACACAAATGCTAAAAGCCACATAACTTCTAAAAGTATTAAGCCGACCGATCCACAAAAGCCAAAGAGGAAAAACGAACAAAACCTGACCGTCTGCAGTCTGAGCATCCACACGAGAGGGCGAAGCGCGAGGGCGCAGGCCCAGGACTGCTGAATGGAATCCTTTTGAGGGCGCCCGAGAATTTCGCCTAATGCTGTTTGCATATTTCAGACATATTCATTCAGTTACGTTATTTTAATATATGCCTGTATAGATTGGTTTGGAGGCCTTTTGAATAGGGCAATAGGGGAAGCTTAAGGAAAGAAGGCACTTTATTTGATAGACGTAGCATTTGTAATGGTTGTATATTATTTTAATAACGTGTGGATATTTCTTTCTTCACAAACTATCACTATTTCATTACATTCAAATCAAATCTTATTTAGGGTTGTAAATATAGTGTGCAATTTCGATTTTATAAATTTTTATAATATCTGCAACCATACAAAATTTCAAGACACATCAAAAATGACTTTAAACTTTAAAGCCCGCCTAATCTGTTAAAACCCCTTATCAACATATTTTTCAAATACATAAGAAGTTAATACAAAATAGTCTCATTTAAAATATAAGAACACAAAATAAGACGATTCGGTATTTCAAGAAAGTAAAGGTTGCAAGTCAAAAGTTAAAGTATTCACAAAGGAGGAAAACCGATTATAAATTCTTACCATTTTTAAACACAAAAGCTCTCAAATTTAAAATAATATTACGTAATGGGACTATGTAAATGCTTTGTCTCGTAGAGGCCCGTAGCGGCGTAGCACTGCTACGGCGTAGCGGTTCTACGGCGTAGCGGCCGAGAAAATGTGGAAAACTTCGCAATTCAGATGGAAATGCGATTCGGTGAGATTTGCATACGTTTGCCGCAGGGCTGCCACTAGTGGGAAATTAAGTTTTATTATGTTTAAAATAGATATTATTATTATTCTTAGTGGAAGTCATACTGCCTTTACCGCCGTCTATCCTGGGCCAAAGCCCATAAAAAAAACGGAAGTAAAAGTCAAATATATTTAATTATTCGGAATATGTTACTTTAGAAATAAAATCGTTTTCTACGTTAGGTACATTTTTATTTTTTAATAATGAAAATTGTTTATTTACTTTGAAGAGTGAAAAAATTCAAAACATTTCAAATCATTTATACAGCTATTGTTCTATTGGTGAAATTAAACTTTTCAAACCTAATAACTTCGCTTTATCCGCTTTCATATTAAATTATTGTTGCTTTAAAAAAAATTATGGAGCAGTTAATACGTTTTGACGTTTCATATCTTGAAAAGAAAAGATAACTTGATGAAACTAAAGTTATATCTACATTATGAAAAATAATATAACTATCGAGTCCAACCCTTTTTTTTAGCCGAGTCGACAACCCTAGACCATTAAACGTCAATAGCCATACACTGCGGGATTACCGTGGTCTTTCAGTCTCGTCAGCGGACCTTAGAACACGGGACCGTGGTACCACAGGACCGCAGCACTGCAGTACTGAAAGTTTGGTTTTCACTTATGTAAATTTTGTGTAGACGGCAAAGGCAATCAGTTTTTGTTAGAATTTCACTTGATTTGGAATACTTATTTTCAATAATAATTATATTTGGGTGAAATTTGAGAGACGTCATTGTTTATAATTGACTGGTTCAAGTCTACAAGATAACTTACATACTCAGAAGGATCTTGTGGCTCTTCGATGTCACTCTCATAATATGGCGTGGATACGAAGTACCTGCCAGTCGATTTCTTTTTTCAACTATAAATTCGTTAATACTTGTGTGATTTCTATGAAAATAGGGCATGAAGTAAACAGTTGTCTCTCAAGCGAAACTTAAGAAGATAGCGGCAGTTCTGATTTTTCAATACGTATGTACTAGTGAATATTATAATTTATAAGAATTGAAAGAAGAACGTATGTAGTATGTTTGTCGACGACATCGTGCCGGAAATATAATTCTGTAAGCCCCGAGTTTCATGCCTTTGTACTGTATAATCGCGCAGCAATCCTACAGCCATTGTACAGCTTTTATACAACACTCAGACTACCATTCCGGGGCATTGCTGACGCAATACAAGCTGATGGAGTTCTTTGAAATGGCTCATTGAAGAGATTTCGAGTATTAGTAGAGTGGATTGGATGATTTGCCGACATACAATCATATTAATATAGAAAATTTCATTCCATTTACTAGATTTTACGCAACTTCTTTACGTAGCTTTTATCGCGCGGGAACCCTACATTTTTCATGATAAAAATTATTCCTCCTCGAGAATTAACAATTTCATTAACTTTCATCGGTTGATTTGGAGAAATCAAGCGCTATGCCACGGCGAGTTAGGTATCGTGATACTTTATTAATGCTTTTCCTTTTTATTCACCAACTATATGACGCGCGCAACTTCATTGCATTTTTCCGGGATGGAAAGTATCCTACGAGTATGTCCTTTCCCGGGACTCAAAGTATCTTCATACCCTGCAAAATTTTGGCATTTATCACACACACTTTGGCATTTATCATAATATCATGAAATGAAATAAAATGAAAAATATTTATTTCGAAGAAGGTTAACAAAGTTAACACTTTTAGAACGTCGCGTCTACATAAGGCATACCACCGGTTCGGGAACTAACCCGGCGAGAAGAACCGGCGTAAGAAACTCGCACGGGGCCACCTTTTACCAAATATGTGGAAAAGAACAATAATAGCTTAGGCAAATTAACAATCATTAATAATTAGTAAGGATATTTTTACTAAAATAGGCTACACCGCTTATCGCTACATCTCGTTGCGATGAGAACTGACTTTAATAATATCATATTAGGCACATTTAAACAAATACAATAATTATAATACAAAGTGATTCATAATTTGAAATGTAAATTAAATTATCGCGGCCACAGCAAAACATGTCGTTGGCACCTTGTTTTCGCACATTTGTTATTTAATTACAAAACTAAATTACAATTTACAATTAATACAAAGTTTTGTTGAAACGATAAGTAATTTATTATTATGTATTAAAATATGAATTTTACGAATTAATCGATCATTCTGTTGGTACAAGAAATTGAAGACCTCAGGGTGAAGCCAAACGAGCGTCATTTTGTAAGTCGTCAGTCGCAGAATTTCGGTTGCGTAAATATCTTTTTATACAAATCATAACTCACAAAATCACGCTCCTGTGAATCAAGAACTTTTGTATGAAACTGATTGCACTAGAATATCTGCCAGCCGAAATTCTGCGACTCACAACTCACAAATTGCGCTCGTTTGGCTTTACCCAAATGATAAACTAATACTTCTTAATATAAAAGAAATTATTCATTCCCCCCTTATAATTTGAACATGCCTTGTAACCTACCTATCTAGTATGTGGCTATACATTAAATTCTCTTTTTTAGGGTTCCGTAGTCAACAAGGAAAAGTCCATCTGTCCGTCTGACCGTCTGTCTGTCTGTCTGTCCGCGGTTTTACTCAGAGACTATAGGACCTACAAAGCTGAAATTTGGCATGAATACACATATTAGTGATGGCAACAAAATGGTACATGAAATCGTGAAAAAATATATTTTACTATAACACCTACCTACCTACACATCAAGCGGGTATGATTTTTTTTTTCGCGCCCACCCCATCGTGTAGGGTGTCGTTGAATAGTTTCTTAATAATATTGCGAATATTCATAGATCATTTTCCGATTTAGGGATCCGTTTCTCAAATACGAGTATTAAGTTCTAAAGTGGAAAAAATCGTTAGAGTCCAGTGTCCCCCTCCTTCTACCAGCTAAACGGTTGGTTCTGGAAATGTCAAAAAATTCACGGGAGTAGGAAATATGCTGAATTTAAAAGGAAAACTACCACGGCTAAGAAGACTTCATAAGTTATTGAGTAATAGTTGATTAACTAAAAAAAATGTAGTAGGCGAAGTATAAAGGACCTTTTCGTTCAAATTCCTTTGAAAGTAACTGAGATGATGTTGTTAGTGGTGTAAAACACGCTTTAAATGTACGTTCATTGACCATGAAAATTATCTAAAACTTGCGGTATACAGAACCCTTGCGGTATTGCGCGTGGCCCGACACGCACTTGGCCGGTTTTTATTTTAGTTCAAATCATTTTCCGGTCCTAAATTTTAATTTCTGGTTCTCCATTAATGCAAAAAACGATAATGTTCTAACGCTACCTCGTACAACAGTATTACCGACACGTGTAGGCCCTTTGATTATGGAACGCTCAAACTAAACAATATTTACACATTATGTCCTTAATGTAAACACCACATAAGCAAGATAGGTTTACCGATTTAGTAGCAATATTGAAAAAGTTCAAAGATTCTTTGTTGTAAAAATGTTTGCTGCCCTATTAAAAGATTTTTAAATCTCGATCTAATCATTTCTTAACTTACTATGACTATTTCTAGTAAAAAAAAATATAATAATATATTTTTATACTAGCTGTCCCGGTGAACTTCGTGTCACTTTAAAACCTTTCCTGGATTTCTACGAATATTTTAAGACTAAAATCAGCCCAATCCGTTCAGCCGTTTTCGAGTTTTAGCGCGACTAACACAATAAATATATTTTGAAAATCCATTTTTATATATAAGAAAGATAGATTTAAGATACTATATCTAAGTAACTTCTACTCGTATTCGATAAGAAATCCCATGGAAATAATGTACACTTGGATATCATTAGGAGTTTGTATGTTTTAGCTAAAGCCTAATAAAATAGTATATACTATCAAGCAAACAAAATATCAACTTTCGGTTATCTATTTCTGCATAGTTTTTGCAATGCACTTTTTCTGCTACTTTTAATGCAAAATTTATTGGAATTATTGTCATTAAAGTCACAACAAGTAAATTACTTTAAAAACAAAATGGCAACTCTGTTAAACCGCTACTATAACGTAACCATTTTATAGAACAACGCACAACCAGAGGGGCACATTAGCATAAACTGTCCTTTGCATAATATCGCCGCTTCTGTATTTAATTATATTAATATTCATTACCTGAAGTTTACAGTTCAATAATACCGAACTTTATATCCCACTTGCGAAGTTTGCTCTGAGATTGTTAATTGAAATATATCTCAAATAAACGGAGAATTTTTTAATCACTTTTTAATAAAATTGTGTCTTTCTTCACACAAAAATATAAACAGGGCATGTCGAAGCAAAAGTCATGGTAAGGGAGATCGCACACGTCACACTTTTTGTGTGACGTGTGCGATCTCCCAGCAGTCTGCAGCTTACATACAATCTGCATGGCGCGCGCCATCAGACTGTATGTAAGCTGCAGACTCGATTGCACAAAAAGTGTGACGTGTGCAATCTCCCTAAAGGCTTTAATGTTATATTGTTTGGAGGCATTTTAAAATTGACTTAAATACCGTAGGTAACTTCCGTTATGAAGATTTTTCCGTTCTGTCGTTACCTATCCTGACCCCTTTAGTCTTCTATATTATTCTTGATTGATATAAAAGCAGATAAAATATTGGTCAGCGTCATACAAACTTAGTACTTACGGACCAATCGAAAGACTATAGAAGTAACCGTTGCACTCAGAAATATTTCATGATAATTTTAATTACTGCAGTTGCCAAGGTTTTAACCTCCGAAAATTATTGTAATAGTGAATGGATTTTTGTTTTTGAGGTGTCATTTTCTTTTTTACACTATAACTTGCAAAGTTTACCAAAAATTTTTTTTGTGTTTTTAATTTTTTAGTCACTTAATTAAAAATTAATATTTCACAATCACCACCGGTCACCATCAATCACCGGTCCCGAAAATTTTTTTTTCTTGTTCCTTTATTTAATGACTCTTATCCGATTGTTTACGTTAAAAATTAAACAAATACACTATTTTTAAAAAAGAAAATTTGCTTTGCTAAGCTAAATACAACTATAAGGTTTTTGCAAAGTTCTTAGAGATTAACGCTCGTCGTAACCAAGATAAAAGGGTTTGGGTAGATTAATTAAGGGTTGTAACGAAAAGTGTGTTAAACTTACTTGTTGTGCGTATTTAATTTTTAGAGAAATGATAACTTTTAAGTACTTAAAAACGTTTAAATATCTCCAAAAATGTGTAAAATAGACCGAAAATATTTTTCTATATTTGTTGAGAATTTATTTAAGTGAGAGCTAAAACATTAAATGCATCGACAAATGAAAGACTTTTTCTAGTCTTTGAAATATATTTAAGCTTCCTACTTAAAGCCAGAAAAAAATTATGAAATAAAATTAAAATGCAAAAAATATCAGTTCTTAACCTAATTTGTATTTGTTTCCTTTAAGTATGTTTTAGCAAATATAATTAATGAAAAAAAAAACAATTTTATTCTGTAAAAACCTAACCAAAAGAAATAAAATACAGATTTTCTTCGAAATATCCGTGAAAAGTTTGTACTACATTTTCAGAAAATTTAATAAAGTAAGAGCTAAAAAGTTATACACATTAAGAAATAGAAGGCTTTGTTAAACCTAAAAAATAATTTTAAACTTCCTACTTAAAACCAAAGAAAAATGGGAACGCCATTTACCTGGCGAGGCACACAACAAGCACATTTGGAGGTCTGCTCATCTACATACAAAAATATTAATTTTAAATATTAATTATATTTTTTTCAACTTACTTTCTTTCTTTGGAATATAAGCAACGATACAAATCAAAAAAATAATTATATATTTCATTATTTTGCTATATATTTAAAAGAAAGGAATATGCAAATTTTCTTCAAAATTTTACAGTTTATGAGTTAACTTGAAGTGGAAGAGAATAATTTAAAAATCCAAAGCACAACTTTTCAATAGGTAGACTTTATTATTTATGTTATCAGCTACACATTCCTTTTTTTCTTTTCAATTTTCATCCTCTATTGCAAAAATCGGAGGTTTGCACGTTTTTTACGCTCTGGGAACTCCACTAAATGGTCTATTTAACAGTAAATGTTACATGTTTATAGTTTATATGTCAAAATCTTCAATACGGTAAGTACATTACTGAGTGCGGCCGTTTGAGTTGTGTTAATTAAAATTATATGATACTTGATTAACATGCGCCTTTAGAAATCCATTCACCAGGCATCCATAAGTCAAGAGCATAATTAACGGCGGCACAATGGAGCCGATCAGCCATGCACCATGCACCAGAGTAGGTACCAGGCGAGCAGGCCGCAGGAGTTGCGAGTTGCGAATAAATCACCTTTCAAATTGCTGACTCGAGCGCTAGTGATGGGATGGTAGATGAATTAATGTGTTTTATGGGTTGTTTAGAAACTGTAAGGGTTAGTTCATAATGCGATATCATGGAACGTTGCGATGTATTTTAAAATGTCGAGGCTTTCATCTCCTTGTGAATTAATAAAATACAATTTTGAATAGGTATTTTAAAAATGCATTGCGCTCCGTTACGTTGTAATATCAACAGTACTGACCCTGACAATGTACGGGCCAGTGCAATTTAACAAGATTTTATGGGCTATATAAGCTAGACGTCACTAGCAGGTTAGTTAGGGAAAATTTCAGATTTTATTATAACATAGATATGCTTTATTATAATCGAAACTTATTATTGTAATTTGTAACACAATTTGTTATACTGTGTAGACTTAAAGCCCGTCACAGACTTAGCTATAATATACATATATTAATATTTTTCTAGCTAGGCATATTACTATATATTTTCTATATACTAATTATTGCGTGGCCGCACACTCAGCTATGATATATATTTCTGTGACATGTGGATTTAGTATAGAAAATTTATAGTAATATGCCTAGCTATAAAAATATATTGATATATATAATAGCTAAGTCTGTAACGGGCTTAAATATTTAAAACCTTCAACGTATATCGACACAAACTATCGACAGTCATACATCCCATCTCTACGCGTCATCTAATTTCCTGCGGCGGCGCGACGCCCGACGAATGCGCTACCAGGGCATCACAGCGCACCGGGACGTGCCACGGCGCACCACAGCGCGTCACAGCGCGTTACAGCGCACAAAGAGTTCGTAACTATAATTGAGTTTCGCGACTTCACGCTCCGCCGCGACCCAGCTCACTCAGAACCTTTAACAGGGGCACTAAAATACGACCGAACAAATGAAGTGACAATTTACGATATTTTTGGCTTCAAATATTTTTTGGCCATTTCTTGTACCTGCCTTTATAGCCAAAAGTTACTATAAATATTAGACTAGTACTAATAATTATACATAAATGTTGAGTTTATAGGTTAGGTGCTCATAGGGCCTTTTCACACCTTCCTTACGGTAGGATATTGTAGATTTTTCTTCACGCAAAAACTCATGAATCCTGGATATATTTTGAAAACATTTGGACACAGGCAACATTACTATAATATTTTCCCATTAGATCGTTTTATAAAAACAATGTACCATCGAGGAAATTGATTCCTAGGCAGTTGACAGACCAACGTCAATTGGTCGATCATGTCAATTATTGAATGTTAATAATTATTGTGATCTGTCAGTTGGGTTTAACATAACGTCGTGACCAAATTACTTAGGTTACGAATCTGCCTAGGAATCAACTTCTCTGATAGTACAATAACAAGCATTTAAAAACATAACTTGTGAAGTAAATATAAAACATGCATTCGTAGAATTTATCTTTCGCGGTGCAGTCATATTTTAGTGCGGTACTCCGCGGTAAGACGACATACGTAGTGTTAGGTATAAAATATGTGAACACAAGTACTGCCGTTTGCTACACATGAATATAGTAATAATGCTCTCTTTGGGTTTAAACAATTCATACTTATCAACTTTTAGGGGTTTTCCCTGTGAAGGTTTTGCAATAATTGTATGGGCAAATTCATGATTTTGGGAAACTTTAAAAATGTGATAGTTGTACTCATTTTGAATGTGGATCAGTCCATCTTTATTTCTATCACTATATCTATCGCCTCTTCACCGACGAAACAATTTTAATGTGAAGAGCATACCAAGTTTTAGCCATTCATCAAAATCGTTTCTAGTCCTATGCAGGGACGATCGTATAAGTCCTTTCAAAAGACATGTCATTTCATTCACCTGTGACAGATTTGGCATGATCACAATCAACATCTACTAAAACGGTGATTCGTCAACTTTTGTAGCTTGTCCTACGACTTCGAGTCCCGCGAAAGGACAGGGGATTCTGTCCGGGAAAAATGTACGGTTCCCGTGCGATAAACGAGTTTTTGCGCAACCGAGTTTCGGGTGTCATCTATTGCTAGTATAAAGCAATACCATTCTACTAGAATTTTTAAGCCCTAAACTTCCAGGCTAGACAAATACGAGCCAGACTGGCCTACGGCTGCGTTGAATTGAGAGAACTGGAAGAATTTGGGGGAGGCCTTTGCCCAGCAGTGGGACAGCATTGGCTCTTAAAATAAACTTCCAGACTTTTTCCTTTTGCCCTTTTTCAGTCAACACCTATTAAATGGGGAAACGTCATATTTTGGTCCTCGTCTCATGATTTTGAGCAATCGTGTACCAGGCTCCCATATGCGACGTATATCTCTTCCGCGCCACTGCGACTTTACTGTTATGGCAAAATAACCTACACACTGACTTGTTTTATCTCTGACCTCTATGCCCAGGTCATAAGGTTCATAACTCCGAACGGATACGTCATACGGCTCGTTTACTTCACGCGATATACTTTAAACGAGCAGACGAAATCTGTGGAGCAGACGGATCGCCTGATGGTGAGGACCACCGACTTCAGAATGTTTTTAAGTACGCATCGAATATACTTTCAGTTCATCACATCGGTTTCGGTGACAGTGACTGGTTACATTGAATGTACGTCAAATACGAAGGAGTTATTTTATAGTGCCCAAGTGTGTGCGCAGCATACATGAGCAAGCTCTCTTTCGTTACTCAATAATGCAGTGGCACGAATTGATAATGAGTTTTATCGTTGACGAAGTCGTCGATTTTCTGCAAGACCTTGGTATTGTATTTGTTTTTTGAAGCATGGCTCCTATCGATCGTTTTTGCTGAAAATATATTCGAATTTCAGCTACCTCGCCCAAAATAATAAAAAGCAGCCTCTTTTATCACTTCCCGTAATTTCCAAATTGTTTGTTTATTGCCGTACTTTGTGATTTATAACTGTTGCTCATTGGTAGTTACCACAGTTGAAATATTATACAGTAGTTCATCTTTGTAAAATCAGAGAAATTTATTCATGAGTCATGACTCATGACGGATTAATTGGCAGTCAGGTAATAAAAAAAATGTTTATGATTTGTCGGCTAAGCAATAACCCCGCGAACTTATTTATGTGACGAAGCATTAATGTGTCTAATGCTACTAGACCGCTCGGATTGGCGTCTACACATGTTTTCAGTTTTTTCGGATAGTTTCAGGATATCTTGCTTGTCCATCCAAGCAAGATCCATAATATTTCCTTTAGCGTCCTCCCCCAATACCAAAATAATTTATTGTCTCTGTGTTGCTCTAGAGTCTAGACTCTAGAGCCAAGGAAGTTTGAACTAAAACCTACTGAGTTATACTACTGTATAACTCTTAATGTGGTTATACTGATGTATAAATTATACAGGTTTATAAAGCTTTATAAAGCTGTATACTTTTAACAACTGCTCCTAAAAATTCTAAACTATAAAACGCTTGGATTAAATTGAACCGTTTTTATTATAGTTTCAAAAGTTACAAAAAATACAGGCTTTTAAATGTTTTCTTTTTTGGCAGTTAGTTAAGACTAGAAAAGTAAAAAATCTGTTTATGTAAAGTTAAAAGCTGACTACAGTCTAAATGTACTTAAAGTTTATGCAACCTTTGTGGTTTACCACAATCAAAATAAAGTAACGGCCTTACTCCGAGTTATTTAATGTTAGCTTTAAGACTAACTTTAATTTTATGAACATTTTGCATACCATCTATACATATAATAAAACTGTAGAAATGAGAATTCTGTACATTAAAGATATTCAAAAAATAATAAGTGGGGGGTGTTACTACATCGCTATAGAAGCCAAAAATGTGGTTAGATTTTTGTCTGTCTGTCTGTCTGTCTGTCTGTCTGTCTGTCTGTCTGTCTGTCTGTCTGTATGTTTGTTCCAGCATCACACAAAAACCACTGATCCGATTTGAATGCGGTTTTCGCAGATATATTTGTCTTCTTCCAACTTAACATCTGGTGTATAAATTTTTTCCCCTCACCCCTCTAAGGGTACAAAAGAGGGGGTCAGATTTTGTATCAAACTTTTTTCTTTAATGGACTTACTTTATATTATTTACTGTGTTTTTCAACTTAACATTTGGTGTATAACATTTTTCCCCCGCCCCTCTTAGGGGACAAAAGAGAGGGTAAGATTTTGTATCAACTGATGAAGTAGAAATACTTTATATGGCAAATAACATTTGCCGGGACAGCTAGTATAAACATAAAAATCATAAAAATCATAAAAACCAAACTTCACAACCATAAACTACATACGTTTTCTGTCAAACTCTGGATTTAATTAAAGTAATCATTAAAATAATATTATTTCAAAGTGAATATATGAACCAGCTGGACAAGCAAACAGTAGACAGTCCTTTTAACTGACTTTAAAAAAAGAAGGACTTTATATCATCAGCGGTGTTTTAAAATAAAAAAGTTCTTTGTAACAGTCATGTATGATGTAGATAGGTGTGGCACGGTTTTCAAAGACTTTTAGTGTAAAATATAGAGTTTTGTGCATCGTCCCACTATTTTCACTATAGATAAAACAACTTATTAATATAATGATTAATCTATCGAGTAGGTCCAATCAATATGCAATTATTCAGCTCGTTGACTTCTCAATCGCTTCATTATTATAATTATCTACTTAATTAAAGGTTAAACACTGGAAAGATGATTGCTGAACCAGAATCGGAAAATCAATTTCAACCTATTTATGTGGATAAGTGTCTCTCAATTTTTTTGACCGACTTCCAAAAAAGGAGGAGGTAATGCGTTCGGCTGTATCTTTTTTTTTGTATGTTCCTCGATTACTCAGCCGTTTGTGGTCCGGTTTTCAAAATTGTTTTGTGTTGTATAGGTTTTAACTCGAATTTGGTACCATGTTCACAAAAGTGGTGATCTAATGATGGGATCCTTGAGAAATCGAGGGGACTCCTTGAAATTTGTATCGAAACATATAGTGATTTCGATTTTTTCTGAAGCATTTGAGGTAAATGCTACCAAAAAGTAAGACTTCGCACCAGGTTATACCCTGGATCCGAAGGTACCGAACAGAACTTTTGAATGCTTATAGGTAGGTTCGGGGATTTCGGCGTTGTTTAAACAACTGAAAGCATAAGCCAACACATCAATTTAATTAATCATCATCATCATAACTATAATTATACCATGGTCATCACACTATGACCCAATTATTGGTACTTTTCGTGATATTTTGCATCGAAGCAGATGTTTTTGACGATGATTTCACTGTTTGTGGACCGATTTTCGAAATTTTCTTGTTGTTATATAGGATATAATCTTAATTTTGTATAACAATTACGAAAGTGGCGAGCTGATGATGGGATCTATGAGCAATCAAGGGAAATCCTTGAAATTTATTACAACGCTCATAGTGGTTAAAATGTTGTTTCTAGTAAGTTAAACATAATATATTACGAATAAGAGAAATTTCATACAAAGGTGTCTCTTGGTCCAAAGGCACTGAACAGAACTCCTGAACCTTTAAAGATAAAAGTTTGGAAATTGCAGCATCGCTTAGATAACTGCAAGCATTTCCCACAATTTTGCTTACAGTAACATAATGTACTGAATAGTTAACATTCGTATTGGTTATTTACGGATAAAGCCTTATTTTGTAGACAACACTAAAAAGAGTGAAATTATTATTTTTAACAAAAAAATGAAAACCGACTTCCAATGTAAAAACAATCGTAATATGAACTAAAAAGTATTAAATAACTCTTACTCTTTAATAGTGCCTTTTTCAGAATTTGTCTAAATTTCAACTATTTCTGTACATATTACAGTCTTCATTACTTTGAAGTCGGTACCAGTCCCAAAAGTTTCAGATCAAAAAAAAATCAAAATCAAAATTATTTTATTTGTGAATAAATTTAAAATAAATCATTGAGATGTATGGAGTTGCTATTGCCAACAAAAAACATGTCGCACTTGAGGCATGAGAGGGGTGAGAGGCGGGGCGGTGACGGCTATAGATCAGTACCGCAGAAGTGACACAGTTTTGTGCCTACACTCGAAAGAATGCAAAATGTATTTGAGTAAATGGATAAAATAAAAATAAAAATTACTATTTAATAAAATTTATACATATAATTAAGTATGAATCCACAGTCCACTATAGTCTATAGCCAATTACTAGATTTAGATTACTTAAATATTTTTAATTACAATAATAAAATTTATAACGTACGTAATATTTTAAATATTACCAAAATACAAACTCGCCTATGTGAGTACTTCATTCATCGTCGTCTTATCATAGATCAGTATTTTGCCTACATTCCCCTCTGACTCTACTACTCTATGATAGTGCAAATGGCGCGCGTCTTCGCCTAGTAATTGAATGTACGTATTTTAATTGAAAATAATTAAATGAGAACGCTAATACCCATGAAATGTTATTCCGTTGCATTTTGAAGTGTTCCTGGAATAATTTTTGCAATGTCTTAGCCAATAACTAGGCATATTTGTGACATTTTTGTGTTTGTTTTTTATTGTTGTACGTCTGGCGTACAGAAGAGCTCGCGTGCGACTAAGAGCACTGCGGCTATATAGATTCTGTTGAATGTGACCGAACATTTCGTTGCGGTGTCAACTCCATACCTGTCATCTTAATGAAATAAATATTTTCAGAATGTACTACATGATGCCTACCACCGGTTCGGGAACTAACCCGGCGAGAAGAACCGGCGTAAGAAACTCGCACGGGGCCCACTTTTTACCAAAAAAAGCAAGAAAAAATTAATCTTTTAAAATAAAGTTTACAATTTTGTAACTTAATATTATATACAATATCCACATACATAATTGTAAGTCCTATTAATAATATTGTAGAAGTAGCCTTGCAAGAAGCCATCCTACTCCCAAGGTGTGCCATCGTTTATGAAATCATTGACCTTATAATAGGCTTTGGCACACAAACGTTCTTTAACTACTTTTTTAAATTTATTAATGGAAAGATTTTGAACGTTTACTGGGATTTTGTTGTAAAGGCGTATACATTGACCTTTAAAAGATTTACTGACTTTACTAAGTCTGATCACCGGCATATATAGCTTGTGCTTATTTCTAGTATTCCTACAGTGAATGTCACTTTTAACTTTAAATTTTGTTATATTTTTTCTAACATATATTACATTATCCAAAATGTATTGAGAGGCAACAGTTAGAATACTAATTTCTTTAAATTTATCTCTCAGAGATTCTAAAGCAGACATTTTATAAATAGAACGTATGGCTCGCTTCTGCAGCACAGATATTCTGACATTACCGAACTCACGATTAAATTAGCTGGTACCGACTTCAAAATAATGAAGACTGTAATATGTACAGAAATAGTTGAGATTTAGACAAATTCTGAAAAAGGCACTATTAAAGAGTAAGAGTTATTTAATACTTTTTAGTTCATATTACGATTGTTTATACATTGGAAGTCGGTTTTCTTTTTTTTGTTAAAAATAATAATTTTATTTGCGGAACTCTTGAAGTAACATTTTTGTCTTTTAAAAAAAAACTGGTGTCTGATGAAGATATGACATTTCTAAAACCAATTTACAAATTACCGCTCTTGGGCGTTGCCCCAGGTCCCTGTAGAACATACTTTGATAATGGCTCAAATTCAAATAAACCCGCTTGAAAATATATGCAGACAGAAGTAAAATATGATTTCATTATTTAAAAAAAAATCATATTAATATTCGGTGAAAGATCACACACACTATTTTACATCCCCAGTCGACGCATGGATGTCCCGGCAGAAACAAAATTTTACTAACATGGGAATCGAACGTCCCTCGTGTTAGGACCAATACTCTTAAGCTTAGCTGCAAAACTAAACAAAAAGCTAAAAATTCCTTATAAGAAAGTAAAATATTTTCTGTAATGATGGACGAAGAGCCTTCAGTACCCAATTAACTAATGAAAACGCGTCCTGATTAGCAGAGGGTTCCTCATTCCTCAAGATCCTTTGAGCTGGCTTTAAAATCATTAGGAGCCTCTTTATTCACGAATCTTTTTATTTCGAAGCTGAAAAGGCGAATCTTTGATATCTTATTTTTGATTAAAATATTGCATGAAGATTTTCATCCATATTAATAAATGAATTTAGTATTTTATTAAAAGTAATAATAATTTAACGTCTGGTTTTAGTTATGCTCAAATGTAGCTAAACAATAAAGTGAAACGCAATTTTTAAAAGGGCGAAAAATATGCGTAGCCTTAACAGAAAATCTGTTGACGATAAAAAAGCCATAACAGCACCATAATTCGGATGAAGCTGTTTTAATGTACTTTTTAAGTTCCTTCTCTCTCTTTCCCTCTAAGGACACTCTCCCCCAAACCATCGGGGACGCCGGCTTGAGTACATTTAAATTGGATTTTAAATTCCTATTTGTCTCTGATATGATTTGAATAAAAAGCGATATCGTCGGCCTCTTGGGTCTGTGCGTTTATTTTTCGCGGATTAATGACTGACTGCCGACTGGAAGACAATTTACTTATTAAAGATGTTTTACGTGATTTGGAAAGGAGGTTTTTCTCGTCAGAGTATTTTTTGCCAGGTACAGCTTTACAAGTCACAAGCAAGCAGTGTTAATGTTATAATATTGTGTATAGCCAGCAATATTTCCGGGCCAATACGACCTGCAAACCTTCAAGAAGAAGAAGAATACGCTCTGTATTCCCTCTTAAAAGTCTGACAGCGCACCTGCAACTATTCTGATGTTGCGAGTGTCCGTGGGCAACGTTAGTTACTGTCCATCAGGTGACCTGTTTGCTCATTTGCCCCCTAATATTATGAAAAAAGCCTTAACGACTGCACTCCAGGAGTGCCGTTAGAAGTTAAAACAGTGGTAACGGGGCATATTATTTATTTAATATTTATTATAATTTTAACGCCCGAGAAACAAAATCACTGTACCTATTGGTGCCTAAGATACCATTATCAATAAATCGATAACACAATATCGTGACTGCAGACAATTAATTTGTCAAATTAGTTGATGAATATTATTTGAAGATAGTGGAACCATGATATCAGAATTCCGGAAAACGAAACTGCTCTACATTTTCTACACATTTTTCGATGTCGACTCAAGTGGCGAAATAACCAAGACAGATTTCGATGTGACTTTAGATAATATAGCAAAATCAAGACAGTGGAGTCCAAACGATGACAAATATAAGGAAGCACAAGCAGCTTTTTATAGAATTTGGGAGTCAATTCAAGAAACAGCTGACGATAATAAGGATGGGAAAGTAACAATACAAGAGTGGCTAGCGATGTGGGAGAGGTTTGTTGAGAAACCTTTTGAATGGCAGGATCTGTATTGTAAGTTCATTTTTGATCTCCAAGATACGAGTCGAGATGGTTCCATAGATTTAGAAGAATTCACATCCGTGTTCACATCTTTCGGTCTCTTAGAAGAAGACTCGAAGGCAGCGTTCGAGGAAATGGCACAAGGCAAGTCGAATGTTACATGGGACGAGTTTAAGAAGCTATGGACTCAGTACTTTACGTCTGAAAATCCGAGTGACCCTGGCAATTTTATTTTTGGTGCAGCTACTTATTGATTTTGAAGGATGTTTCTCTGTGAGTGCTAATTAAATGGTTTGATCTGGTAATTAGTTTTTTGTATTGATAATCATGTTAGTCGTGTAATGTGCCTACAAAAATAGATAAAAAAGTTCGTTTGTACCAGTTTGGGTAAAAATTAATGGTGTAGGTATTAAATAAAATATATCAACTTTTCTCTCACGTTTGTGGTGAAAATCTGAAAAACGATTAAAATGACGTTTGTAAACATATTTTTCTCACCTCCGGGCGGAAAGCGTCAACTTTCTTCCCGCTGCGCTTACCGATGTTGCCGTTTTCCGCCTCCGTCGATGAGAAAAATAGTATACGCACCACGGGCAGTAAATAAGAAAGCCTCAGATCACATGTTTGTTGACCTCGGCTTCGCCTCGGCCAACAATTACATGTGATCTGAGACATTTCTTATTTTCCTGCCCTAGGTGCGTAATGTACTATTTAATACGATTAATCACCTTATTCCCCAAAATGTATACTCAACAAAAATAGTATAATATTTAACATTAAAGATTTAATTTTACTTTAATATTTTATCAAACCAAATCATTTATTTTGCATATGTGTGTAGGATATAAATAGGTCTAATACTCAATTAATTGGTTGCAGCACATAGGCCACTTGAGGCATGCAAAAGTTACTATATTGATTTGATTTAATATTTTTAGTACCGTAGCGTTACAGACGCAAATATTCTTCACGCAAATATTTGTACACAAAGAGCATTCGTTATAAATTATTTATTGTTATCAGAATAATAATTGTAAGATAATTTATAATTTGTAACCGACTGAAGTCACGTACGTAGATAAGTCATTGATAAGAAGTTCTAATTCATTTCTATTTATCTGATTCTGATAAATTGTAAAGATTGTAGCGGAACGAAACAGAGTTATGCAGTACTGTGATGCACTGATAGTTGCTAAATGCAATTATTTATATGAACTGAAATAGTTTTCTAAGCAATAGTTTAATACTATAAAATATGCTAACTAGATGCGTAAACGATAAAAAACAATATTATAATGAAACCAAAAGAAAACAACACTAAAATGAAACTTTGCATCGACATAGATAGGTATAATACCGCTAATAAGTTACAGATGCGATTTTAGAAAAAGATCTTGTCAACTTTACTGCAGCAAAATGTAGATACAGTTACTAAATTGATTCTCTCGGTGTATCAAGCGCCGACTATGATACAAAATTGAAACGCACGAAACTTGCAAATGCTTCAAAGTTTCTCGATCAACATGACAATACGAAATCAGGGAGTACGGAAAGTAACGGATGGGTTCAGACATAAATAAGAGCCCCTCGGAGACGACGAATTTGCATTTCCCAACGAGGTGTGGGACTAAACTGTTATAGCTCGAATATGGTTCGACGGAATAACTTTTTACTGTGGGCTTCGTGAAAAAAATTGAGGGTTTTGTCTGTGGTTTTGTGTGATAATACTTGCGATACACGTTTCATATCGTCATACATGTAGTGCTAGCAAATTTTTGTGAGTAGCTTCATTTTGATAAGACAAACAACTTTTTTATTTGCGATCTCTGTTAGCTACCACTTTTAAGATTTTTCGCAGATAAAAAGTTGTTTGTCTTATCAAAATGAAGCTACTCACAAAATATTTGCTTGTTAGTAATAAAAAAAATGTTCTTGGGCTCCCTCACTAATACACGAAGGGAGATAGAAGAATTCCTTCCCGTTCCTTTCCCCTTTAAAATATTTACAATGGACATATTTTGTAAACCATTCCTAAATTCTACTTCCTGATATTTATAAACAATCCGATTTATATCGGGTTTAAACATTCAAAATCAAGGTATCATAGTTGCGGGGAAGCGTTAAAACAAACACGACAATCATCGCAGCAATCAGAACCGGTGGACACGAGTACGGTGTGTACAGACTATGTTAAGGCGGGTACACATAGAATCGGCCAAGCCGTCAAAATAATATAAATTAATTTACAGTGATAAAAAAAAATTATTTGAGTGAATAATTTTTCGTGCGACCGCAATCATTTCATAGGGATTTCTGTTAACAACTTAAAAATGAAAAATACACGTAGAAGAACGAAAATAGTAGATTATATTATTTAATAGTCAAATCTTTTTCTAGGTCCATTTTCTAATAAATATTGTTATAAATGCTAGATTGGCTTAATATGTTATTATATTCCCCTAATATGGAAGGCTTTTTATCGAGATAATATTATACTTGTCGATCATAGCAATAATGTTGAGGAAGTCGGTTAAAACGGGGTTTCAATTTCCAAATGGAACCAATTTTTCTTGGGTTTTCAAAAACCTACGATAAATATACGAAAGACTGGATAGCTACGTAATGGAACTTTAAGGCCGTCCCCCGAGCAAACGACCTTGGCCATACATTTGCCGCGTTGCCGAGATCGCACCAAAACCTTATTATTTTTACTTATCTTAGTTCAAAATTGTCCTAAAAAAAATTTAAAACGGCGAATATGTAGTTTATGATATTGTCGATCTATTGGCGTGAGTTTCAAATAAAAGTAATTTGTAAATCCTAAGGAGATGCTGAATGTATGCTTGAATTTTAACAAATTGGTATTACTTTGGAAGCTGATATCATGAGTATAAGAAACAAAAATAGAAAATTTAAAAAGACAAAAGGAATGTTGATATACTAAAGATTATTGCTGTATTTTTATTATAACTTTGTAGCTTTCAGATTATGAGTTTATAAGGTTTTAAATACGGTCAATTACGGAATCTCCGGACGGAACGCCCTTAACAGCCAACGCCTATTGCTTCGGCAAAATCTACAATAATAATCGGCAGCAATCGGCAATAAATCGGCCTGCAGTCGACCGCGTATCGTGTGCACCTGGCCTAACCGTGTATTTGTGTATTGTTTGCAGTGATAATCCGCTTACACTCCCAGCTGCGTCGGTTTAACTTTTCAGCTTAATATTGAGAGTGTAGTTATTGCGTTCAAAAATTCAATATTATTTGATAAAGCTGATGATGTTTGTGTTGCACAAATATTTCGCTGATTGAATTCCTTACAACGTGTTCAACTGTAGCACTTAGTGTATTAATTGAGTTATTTTATTTATTTATTGGACTTCTATAATATATTTTTAGTAGAAACTTCTTTAGCGGTGCAGCGTTTACCGTAGTAACTATTTAGTAATTTGTGGCAGTGTGCACAATTTTTGAATGGCTAAAAAAGCTATGCTCGGGTTGACAACACACACACGAAAATTTGTATTATCACTTATATGGAAGAAAATAGATTTTCGGCGCGACGTAGAATATGAATTGATTTTGGCTGCTCGTTTAATACCTGAGCTGCTGTTTCGTTTTCATTTCTACCAACACCCAAATAAACTTCACTTTTAAATGGCTCATTACAAAATTAATCGCCCCAAAACTGACCCTAACACTTTTTCTTATAACTGATAGATTTTTCGCAACAACGTTGTCGTAAAACACAAACGCCTATAACAAGTCACTCGGCAATTCACGAAGTTGCCAACTTCGCATCTCCATAAATCACACTCTGATGCTTGGGACTTTTTGTTTTGCCCTTTTTGAGGGCTCCTTTAAAGGTATTAGGGTTCCGCACCCAAAGGGTGGAACGCTTTTTTTAAATCAAATAAAAAGAAATCAAAATTGGTATGTATCAAAATCCAAAAAAAATAATTTCGGACAACGAATTGTTGTTGACAATCCGATTCGTGAATCTACCCCAGCGAAAAGAACTGGCGTAAAAACTCTTGCAAGACATTTTTACTCCTTAACGTAACCTTAAAATATTAATAAAGAATGTTACAAAGCTGTTAAATCACAAAGCATCTTGTCTGATATAAGCTCACTTGACAGAAAAAAACAAATGAATATATTTTTATGTCATTCGCTATGTAAATGGTATTTGCTGGACAGTTGAAATTATTGTCACAAATAATATAATTCTATTGCAAAATCACTAACTTTGTTTATTGCCACGGAACCCTTCGTACGTGAGTTCGTCTCACTCTTATCAGGCTTTCTTCGGGCTAAGTGAATAAGAGTAAAACAGCTCTTATGCCGAGTCATATGACGTATTGAAAATAACTTTATTCGGGTCAAACGGACAGACATATCTCCTTATTCTAAGCTTTATATCGATTTCTGCAATACTAGAGGTCTCACAGGTTTAGTTATCTTTTCGTTATTATTTTTCAATTCAATTTTGTATTTTATATACTATTCAGTCAATTTCGTTTTAATTATTTAACTCGTATCATTATTATATTCCAAATAATATTGAAGGTATTAATTCATATTGTAGTATACATTCATATTATATTGTAAATTGTAGTAAAATTGGATTCCGTATAATTGATCAGCTATCAATATAAATGGAATTATTAAGTTCGCATTGTCACAGGTAATGTAATTACGCCGACGAACAAATATCACGTCAAAAACTATTTACTGTGCAGTAGGGGCATACTATATTAAAATATATTAAAGTTATTTAAATTAGTATGTAATTGCGATGCGAATTACAAATTCAATTCTGTGTCTGCTATTACTTCTTCAGGCTTAAGCCACTGAATAGATTTACATGAAAAACATGTAATATTATTTTAGACTTTGCATTATGTACAGTGTCCTAAGTCCTAACTGAGCTTGATTAAATCATCTTCCAAAGCAGAAATCGAACCGACAACCACCGACTACGATAGCGATGACAAATGGAAATCAATTGAAAAGCTAGCGGGAAAACGTCTAAGTCGACAGAATTGTCTCCAGTTGTCTGCAGTCGTTGGAGCGGAATCGTTTGTCCAATGTCCAGCGTTCACTGCTACAATACTTGTTATGATTTGGGAACTGCTCAAGTGTTCATTAGTGTAAAGGTTGATTCAGACAGAAACGCGACTAGATGCATTTCTAAATTAATATGGATTTGACAGACGAGACGAGACGTCTCACGCGATTGAAATCTGTCAAATCCATACAAAATTATGCCGCGTCGCGTCTCGCCTCGCCTCGTCGCGTTGCGGTCTGAATTGACCCTTATGCCCGGGACACACGAGGCTAGTTTTTCAAGCTAGGATAGCAAGCTAGTTTTTTACCAACCTGGTTTGCTGACCTAGCTTGGAGCATGCTAGTTCTGTTTTACAAATGAAGATAGTTTTGTCTACACGAGGCCAGAAATACTAGCTTGCTAGCTTACAAACACTAGCTTGCTATCCTGGCTTGAAAAACTATCCTCGTGTGTCCCGGGCATGAGTCTAAAAACGTTGGAATACTTCGGTTCTTTTCTTTTTAATCAAAGCTTAGTATGTGCTGCGATGTCACGTAATAGCTGCGCATAAAGAAATACAGTAGTGGGTGCATTCATTTGATCAAGTTTTTTTTTATTTAAATTATGATCAAAATTATATGACACGTAGGTATATATGATTTTTAATTTCAATTCTATATTTAAATTAAAAATTGGCTAAATGCAAGTAGGTCTCAAACAATGAAGGTAACTTAGCATTGATTTAGTTTGAATTGTCTACATCGTGCGTTTTAGTATTGGACAAAAAGCTATTCATAGCAGCATAAAATTTTCATCTGTCTGGCTATCGTTGTTTCTAAGATACAGCCTGGTTCTCATTTATAATTTATCCATCTACTGCGGAAAACTAACTGGTATAAAATTAATTTAATTTCCTACTAAACGTATAATTCATGGATGTGGGACATAGCCGGGTGTAATGTGCCTGCACACGACAGGGACTATTGTAAAATTATAATATTTCATCTCTCACAATGGACGATGAACGGTTATGGAAATTACGCCGTTTATATCGGGAAGAATGTGGTTGAATTGAAATAAATGTTATTGAATATGCTTACAATATATTGAGAACTTGTATCTATTATAATTTATATTATTTATATCTGTATAAAATAGAGAGATTGTATATGAGGGTTAATTCTTTTCTAATCTAATCAAGATAATATTTTCTTATCGTATAACTATTTTGGGCTCGTTTTCTTTGTCTGTTAAAAAACCTGATCTGTATATTTATTTACTGTGTAATATAAAAAAATTCATACGGTTTAATAGCTTTTTTAAATATCTAGCCGCTAGCGTATTTCACTGTTTTTAACCGACTTCCAAAAAACGAGGAGGTTATATGTTCGGCTGTGGATATATATTTTTTTTTTGGATCGATAATCTTTGGACTAGGACGGCCTTTCAGTCGAGTAGAAAATATATGTCATTGATTGTACTGTCGGTTCTTGGTGGAAATTCATGTTTAACACTAATAAAACTTTATAAAACTAAATAAAACTTTTTTCTTGCACTTTTTCCACTATATAAAAGTTATAATAACATCTTAATATAGTGGAAAAAGTGCAAAAAAAGTGTGTTTTATTAGTGTTCGAGTAGAAAATAATCTCACGCTTGGCTACAAAACGCTTGCCACATAATAAAATTGTCTACATTTTTAAGCGCATCACAGACGGTGAAGATAATATAAAATATATATTATCTTAGAGTATATTTTAGAATATCGCTCACCATACAAATCCTATGAACCATCACACACGACGAAGTTAATTTATATTTTATATTTTGTATCTTAAGATACCGAGCGATATGGAAATATATATTTCGTACCTTAATATTTTATCTTAAGATACGAAATATATATTTCGTATCTTAATATGTTATATTAAGATGCGAAATATATCTTTATGAATAGGTACAGGGTGTTTTTGTGTCGAGCAGCGGGCTCTTCAGTGATCGGACGCACTAGTGGATGCAGTGTTGCCAGTGCTGTATGTTAGAAAGTTACATACCTACTCTCATTCGAAAAGTAACATTTTGAGGGAAAAAGTTACATTTCGGATAATTTTAAATAAAATTAACTTATAATTTATTGCTTTATTATTATTATTGCTTAAGAAGCTCATGAATCGAAATGAATGTTTCTCTTGAATTTCTAAAATACTCCTGAAACTTCTTCGTTGAGAGACATTGATAAGGGTCTACACAGACGGACTGCATTTCAACTGCAATCCAACTGTAAATTGCAGTTCAAGTGCAGTTTGAATGCAGTTGACACGACTGCAATGCGTCGTGTCAACTGCAGTCGTGTGAACTGCATTCAAACTGCAATTTGCAGTTGAATTGCAGTTGAAATTCAGTCCGTCTGTGTAGACCCTAAAGGTTAAATTCGCCGCAGGTTTTTCTCTTTTTTATGTGAGGCTCTATCCAAATGTTTCTCCTTTTGGAATGTGCTACTGCAATCTGCATTTCACATTCTATATCAGAATCATCGTCTGAGGAGCTGTCTAACAAATCAAGAAGTTGTCGCTCATAGTCAATCACCCTGTATATAGAACTCTAACAAGGAATACGTGTGGCACCAACGGAGACTCGTAAGGAAATGAACATATTTTTAATATTATCGTATCTTAGCCGTGTGTGATAGCTTAAGATACTATAATATTTTATATTTGGGCATCTTAAGATAAAATATTATATTATCTTCACCGTGTGTGATGCGCTTTAATGATATAAAAGAATTAGGAAGTTTTCAAGTGTCTGCGACCCGTGCCAAAGATCCAGCTTATAACTCCTACGTTCCTGCGCCCCTGGTAGCATGGGCCATTAAATATTACAGCTTGGCTAATTCCAACTTGGTAATTTATGAAAAACGGGCTTTTAAAAGAAAATGAAAGACTTGATGTTATGAATTTTGCAAACTTGTGATGAGAATGAAAGCAAAGTATTAAGAAGGTATAGTTTGTTGGTATTTTGAAGGAATTTATAGTTGGATGGCAGACTAAGAAACGAAATAATGCAATACAACATTTAAAATATCATTTATTCACTTTATTTACTTTTACAAACTGTATGAGAGACGATTTTTTTTCCATCTTAACCCATCAATCCCCAAGCAGCAGCCGGCTGCTGCATAACAATTAAAAATATATTGCGCCTGTGATTCCCACGATGGAATAGGTGCTACATGCATTTAGCTTGGTTTGGCCGATTTACTGCGGGAGTAACTACGCGTATTCTTACATCTTATCGCTAGGATAATTCCCAAATCTTTAATGCAAGAAAACTCGGAAAGAACTGTAGTCAATAACAACTATAATTTAGAAAAAACATACTGAATAATAATTGTAATTACGTCCTAATTATGACCAATTCTGCTTACTCCATTTAACAACAGAAAAGAAAACAACAAAACATCTCTCAGTCCATAACACAACAATAACTGACAGGAAAGCAACATTTCATTTTAGGCCCACAATAAATCCTTTTGTTGGCCCTGTCGCAATCTGGGCCCGTGACGTCATTGTTAGGCCCTGGGCTGTGACGTCATTGTTACACTGGGCCCTGCGACAATAAGGGCCAGTGTTTTGATGGATGACGTGTAGGACACGCATAGAAATTATTCTGGTGGTTAAAAATATTTCGCAGCTACATCACGTTTTGTGTGAATCGTGGTAAGATTATGTAGGTAGATGAAAAAATAAAGTAAGCATAAATAAAGTAATGAACCCAGGCAAGTTCAGCAAAAAATTATGCTCTACTTGACTTAAAACAAATCAATATTTCTTTATTTTGGACCGTATTCTAGAACTCTGAAATCATAATCGTCAGGAAAAATTTAGAGCACTAAAAATATCAGGGATAGTGATAGATATCATCCTGTCCTCGAGTCAAATGTCAATGTCAAGTCTGACAATTCAACACTCACTAGATTTTCAGCTCTACTCTATCAGCACAGAGCTCTATTTTCAATGCCCGAATTCTCCAATCTTACCCTTGACTTAGGGAAAATATAATCTAATTTGAGAGCTGAGTCGTTATCGTTTACACGACGGCGGCAAACAGGTGTCTCCCTGAATTACTCTAAGCGGGAACTTAAAACTTTCTAGTGTGATGGGGGTGGGATCATAATAAGTACTTTTAGAAGCGCTTTTTAACTTGGTAAGGGTGTAGCAATGTTATAGTTCGTGAAAGTGTGTCTGCCTGTTGCCTCTTAACGCTCAAACCGCTGAAATTTTAACTTTGTCTCCACAGGTTTTCGAGGGGCATTGTACAATGTACAGTTTTATCACAATTCACGGCAAAATGTACCATTCCCGCGCTGATAACGAATTACTGCCCCACGATTCACGAAGTTGCGAGATATTTTTTAAAAACCGTTGCACCAAAATTAGTTTATCCGGGATCGTGAACCGTATATTCTTCCGGGATAAAGTATCCTGTCCTTTCTCAGGACTCAAAATATCTCTGTGCCGAATTTCAGCAAATTTGCCTCAGTGGGCCTGAAGAGGTGGTACCTCTTCAGGCCCACTGAGGCAAATTTGACAGACACATTTTCGCATTTATAATACCTATTAGTATGGAAGTATGGATAATAAATACAAGCACATCTAAAAAGAAATTAAACCCATCAACTGCTTAATATAATTTTCAAACATTACAAATTTCAAAGTTAATTTTAGAGAGTTTTTCATACCGGTTTAGAGTAGCCGCTACATTAAGTCTGTTTTTATTAGTTCATGCATAAGTTAGTAGTTCCCGAGCTGATGCTGCACAGTTTCATCTCTTGATAATAAGGAAGAAGTCTCCCCTCTTTAAACACTATGCAAAATGCTAATGGGTATAGATGCATCTACTTACAATGTATATTATGCACAAAATTCTCGTGTCGTTTTGTTTTGTTGTCGGTGTGCATATCCTATTCAAATGCATCTAAAAGTACCTTTTTATTTGCTGCTTTTTTAATAAGCATCTTGGACGGTGTCCCCATAAGTTCTTCGAGAACTTAACACGGAACCAGACTGACGTGGTGTGAAACGACTATAAGTATAGAAAAAAAACTCAATTTTTAACTTAAAAGTGTGCCATAGGCTCAAAAATATCAGAAGCCCGGCAGCTCTAGAGCATCAAAGTTTTAATAAAATATAATCCTTGCGAGTGAATATCGCGCGAAGGATGTTTTCTTTCGTGAAGAGATTTTAAAACTCCACATGGTTCATATTTTCTTGAGAGTAGGGTAACCATGATATGATTCTGAAAAATAACTTAGAGAACTATCGTTTCCGAAAAAAAAATCCTAACATTTTTTTTGAATATCAACTCAAAGGGATTAGTAGAAAAAATTATGTACATTATTAAAATCGCCTTTTCCTCATAAATGAATCATTTCCTTTCATCGAAATTTTTTTGTAGGTACAGAGTCTACAAAAAACAAATTAAGTATATGGTTTTACTCAGAGACATATTAATATAATTTTAATGATTACAGAACTTTAATTAATTTGATGAAGATTTTGACATAAACCGCATTCATTGTCTGTCAAACTGTACTTTAAGGCCGTCCCCCGAGCAAACGACCTTGGTCATACATTTGCCGCGTTGCCGAGATCGCGCCAAAACCCTATTATTTTTACTTATCTTAGTTCAAAATTGTCCTAAAAAAATTTTAAAACGGCAAATATGTAGTTTATGACATTGTCGATCTATTGGCGTGAGTTTCAAATAAAAGTAATTTGTAAATCCAAAGGAGATGCTGAATGTATGCTTGAATTTTAACAAATTGGTATTACTTTGGAAGCTGATATCATGAGTATCAGAAACAAAAATAGAAAATTTAAAACGACAAAAGGAATGTTGATATACTGAAGATTATTGCTGTATTTTTAATATAACTTTGTAGCTTTCAGATTATGAGTTTATAAGGTTTTAAATACGGTCAATTACGGAATCTCCGGACGGAACGCCCTTAAAATGAATCCTTCTGACATATTATTTCTTATCTGCAGTGCGGCCGTAAGACTACAGTTTTTTTTAAGTCTCTCCAAATTCACACAGTATGGTCACTGTACACATAAGGAATTGTCTCCACAGCCGCCGGCAGTGTACACACTAATATAGTAAGATGTACACACGACATAGTACACTATCTTTGCTCTTAAAACTTGCCTGACGGATGCGGGCTTAAAAAGTAGGCCGTGGATATGGTTACAAGTTTTCATATAAAATTTAGCAAGTATGAAATAAATGTATGAGTATATTGGTTGCGAAGAGCTTATCATGATCAGCGGTTCAGGGAAAGGAAGATTAACCCATCAAGCCCTATAAAGATACCGATGACCGCGACAACAATAGCATAACAATAGATTTCCAAGAATCCGCGATCGAAGGATTAATCGATAAAATTTACTTTCCTCTTATAGCTTTCTTAGGATATTTAATGTTCGTATAATGAATTCGGTGATATTATGTTTAACTTTATTAAAACAGTAGCTGAAATTTCGGAAATAAGAAAAGTACAACAAAATCCGTAAGGGTCGAAATGATAGGTATACTGTTATCATCAGACAGCTGTCTGTTTTTCGTTATAATGCCTAGGTCACCTAGGCTATAGGTATAAAAGACAGTTTTTCCGTTAACATTTCTGTCATGCATATGTGTCTAGTAAATACGGTAAATACTTGGAAAAAAATATTAAGCATGATGGCTATTTGTGAGTTTTTCTCTATTTTAAACCTGGTAAATACCTATAAATAGTCGAGGAAACAAAAACATGAACCGTACCTTGCCAGTAACAGATGGGCTTCAGACGTTTTGCCACAGTTTTTGTGAGCGCCTGTCTTCGTCCAGATAATATTTCTTTTTGCTTACGATTTACACATACAACTGTATAATATTAGCTATTTCCTGTAGCAGCACATTTACGTCGCTGCAGGCATGGTAACGAACAAAATGCCTTAAATGTTTATATATTTGAGACTTTTGTTCATCACCATGTCATAGTGTCACATATTTTGATGAGATTTTATTCAAGAACAAAAAAAATATAAAATCTAATCAAAATAGTTTAGTTATTTTCACCTAAAAGTGTCGTAAAAGTTTCGCATTTATAATAGTAAGTATCTAGTTGGAAGCTAAAATTTAACACACCAACTTTACTAAACATAATTAAATACTACATAATATTATACGTTTTGGAACCGTTCATAAAAACTTTCCTATCATGGGGCTTAAAGTGCCAAAAGGCAAGACGTAAAAAGGTAACAGACTTACACACTGGTGCACTCGTAATAGTATGAGTTATTTAGAATTTTACAATCAAAATAAACCTTAAGCCCAACAAATTAAAATTTGCACAACATTTTAAATGTATACGGTAGATAAAATGAAAGCCAAACAGACAGGCGCTGAAAACTAATCAGTAGCAGGTAGCCCATCTCCGCGCAATTTCCGATATTGTGAGCACTCGATATTATACAAATGACACACGTTGCGGACCTGTTGATATATTATAATATAATAATATTATGAAATATCAGTGAAATTTATGTAACATAGACAGATCTACTTTACTTGGTCGGGCTATGCCGAACCTAGTGGACAGATTAACATTACCAAGCTATAATATCTATGGACGCTTCACACCACGTCAGTCTGGCTGGCCCCGTGCTAAGTACCTAAAGGACTTGTGTTACAGGTACCAGACAACGGAAATATATTTAATACTTTTATACTATACATATATTTAAGATATTTATTATATCATACACATATTTAATACACATCCAGACCCGGGAACATTGAAAACTTTTTTGTTCCGTCGGCGGGATTCGAACCCGCGACCCCCGGCTTGAGCGTCCAACGCGCTTACCACTGAGCCACAGAGGACGTCATCCTTTGACCAAATAACTTAGTCCCTCTTAGTTCCTCTAGGGCCTAGGCAGATGCCATTAAATTTTGAGAGTCAAGAACCATCGGCGCTGCGTAGAAGAGAAAGTAATAGGTATAGATATTAGATATTATAAGTACCCACATTTATCATATCATAAATCATAATACATAATATTATGGTTTAAGTAATGAAATTAATAATTATTATTCTGATAATGAAAATATCCACTGGCTATTTCAAAATGCTAAAAATGTACAACGAAATGTTCAAGTTTTCACATCTTATTAATTTTGCTCATTTCAAATACGTTCCTATAGTAAAATAATAAGTAGGCGTTTTTTTATCTCAATTTCCTTCTCTAGTCACAAAAATTAAAATTGCAGCATTTAGTTAAAATTCGCAATTTTAAAAACGAATTCCGGTTACCAATGTGTCAAAACGTACATACGTTCTGAATTTAAACGCGACGGAAATCCAACATGGCCGTCGATATATTAGGCGCAGGGTTTTAGACAGATTGAAATACTTACTAAATTAACATTGAAATACCTGAGTGAATGGCCATGGAGAAATAAAATAGAAATTATATTTAAAATTTTTCGGGAACCAAAGTATCTAAATACCACAAGAAAAGAAACAGACAGACAAGAATACGCACTTTCACAATTAAAATATAAGTAAGTCTTGGCCATTCACTCAGGTATTTCAATGTTAATTTAGTAAGGGCCTGTTTTACCGCTTCCTGATAAGGCTATCCACCACTTATTTTGACAGATGGAGTATGGAAAATCTGTCATATAACCCTATCGGGCACCTTATCAGGAAGCGGTGAAACAGGCCATAAGTATTTCAATCTGTCTAATATCCTGCGCCTAATATATCGACGGCCATGTTGGATTTCCGTCGCGTTTAAATTCAGAACGTATGAACGTTTTGACACATGGGTAACCGGAATTCGTTTTTAAAATCACCGGAAAATGTGGTTTCACGCAAGATTTTTTTTACAGGGAACTCACAAACAACATTTCTTACTTATAATGTCGTAGACATCGAGCAAGTCAACTCTGGAAGACTTAGGTTTCTCATCAATTTCGAATTAAAGAAATTTTTTCATTAATTTTGAAGAATAATATAACACACTCAAAATATCTGTCTTTTTGTGAATATAAGTCGATAAGGAAAGCAGTTAATATGGTTTGAGAAAAATCCTAATATCGTCAATTTATGCTTCACTATGTCCAGAATTCCAGAGAATGGCTCAATCAAAAACCCCTACGAGTATGTTAGGGGTAATTTGGATATAACCATAAAACCCCATCGACGGCACAAGTGGTGTAGGCCGTGTAGGGCGTGTGTGGTTTATTGACGCTGTAAAGGGCTATCGCATACACGGGGTTGTAGGGTTCTAAAAATTGAATGAAAAATGTTTTATTAAATGGTTAGAAACAACCACTTTTGGAATTAAATGCTACGTGATAGTAGGCATCGTAATTTTTAATAGTAAACTGACCCAAAAAAAACCAGACTGCATTGTACAATCGAAGAAATTGTTTCATAGGCATTTGACGTACCTATTTCACTTGGTTGGTTTACGTTAATTTAATGTTGATCATAACCTGTCGGCTGGGTTTGACATAACACGACCGAATTACGTAGGTCCACCAGCCTAATCAACTTCGCTGATAGTACAATAATATTTTGTATACATTATATTTTCTTGATGAATCTAATGATGCTTCAGAAACTCAACTCTGATAAGTGATAAGCCATTTCAAGATAGTGACTAAACCAGTGACCACATAATATACCATCAGTGACAAAGTAATAAATCGCCCAGCTAAATAATATAAGTATAATATTTCTGCCATACTGAATTTCCGTGAAATTAAAAAAATTTGTAGCTTATGAAAATCACTCACAGAAGTCACAGATAATCTATTCTTACTAATATTATAAATGCGAAAGTGTGTCTGACTGTCTGTTACCTCTTCACGTTCAAACCGCTAAACTGATTTTACTGAAATTTGGCATGGAGATACTTTGAGTCCCGGGAAAGGACATAGGATACTTTTTATCCCGGAAAAATGCACGGTTCCCGCGCGATAAACGAATTTTGGCGCAACGGAGTTGCGGGCATCATCTAGTGTAAATTGTAATAATATGGCTATCAATTGTTTGTTGAATTTAAATAGAATCGGTTCAGTAAATTCAGAGATTGCACCCTACGATTCTGTCATGAACTTTACCTCCTTATAATATCAGTATGGACTAACTTAAACACATTCAAATACACAGAAACCTTTAGTTAGTAGTTTCAGTTTGTAGGAGCTACCTGTCTCTGCCGCGTCAATTACCATCTGCAGCGCCGGAGGGCCCTCAGATGTGTTTGCCCGGTCTGTTTGCCCGCACGACACCGCAAAGCTATTAGCTCCTACACTCGATGGTAATAAGGCATAAATTGGACTTAATTCAATTCGATTCTAGATACCTATCGGCACGGGCGAGGAAATTGAATGTTTAGCTAGTGACTGACGATGACAGCAATAGTAAATCGTCAGTAGTAACTATCTTATTGTATAGATTTTTAAACTTAAAATGTTGTGCCCTGCATTCACAGTTTAAGATTGACATTTATATCAACTACCGTACTGAAGCATGTCATTTCAAGTTAAATAAGCTGTAATACTTAAGATTACTGATGACTATAATATAATATAATAATATGTGTGGGAGTAAATGTTTTACTCGACTATAGTACTGATATGTACTGTACTGTACTGTACTTTAATATTAAAAGCATTAAGGGCCCTCTCTCCCTAAATTAGCAGGTCGATTGTCTGTCAGTGCGAATATCGACGTAAATGACATTGCAATAACATTCATAACTGCGCGCCTTGTACGGTGGCGGTTACGACGCTCGCCGCGTCCATGATAGGGCGAAATAGGAGAAAAAACCTTTTTAAGGCTTAATATAATACATATTTCAAAAAAGTAACCAAACCAAATTATTAACTTATGTATTGCAAAGCAGTAGATATTTTTTAATATATTCTTTTGATAAATAATGAAGGAGTAAAGTGGTTTCATTCAACGATTTGGAGGTGATTTGGTTTTTTATTTCTTTATTATGTGATACCGATAGCCGATGTGGCAAAACTAAATTACGTATCATATCATGTAGATTACTAATTATTTTTTTCAGGTATAATTTCTCTGTTAATGCCGATGAAAAGTTGTTTCATCTGCACGCTTTTTTCGAGAGAGCAGCCTTAAAAGCAACTTTAGTACTGCTCATCTAGAACAAAGCTAATCAGACTACAGTCACCTACAGTTCTAAACAAAACGTAGGACGTTTCCTAATGTCTACAATTTCTACCTGATAAGCGACAACGACGTCGCACGCCGGGTGAAGCGCCACGGGCGACTAAATTTTCCGACTTTAACAATTTACACGATTATCGACTTTAGTAAACCCTAAAATAGGTCTAATATTCTCTAGCATGTTTTCTATGATGCTTACATGTTTACATTTTGACATTTGATCCAATGATTTCCACCAAACTTAACTGACAGCATAGCAGTTATAAAAGTTGCGCAGAAACCTTACATCTCAGGAGTCGTAAAGTTTGTCAGTCTTATAACCATATCTAAAGACCTAAAGTAGCTAAATAGGTAAAAACTTTCATTAAAATCGGTTTTTCCCATTCAAGCGCTTAGAGTTGACAGCTAGGCAGAGATTTTCAAAAATATATTGTATTGATTTAAAACGTAAGTAAGGATTCCAATGTAGACAATAATGTATCCAGGCACATATTCACTACACTTGTACCAGAAGGCCTACTGCGAAACCGTTTTGAGACTCAAACAATCGAATGAGAATGTCGCTCATACTCTAACAACGTCATTTCGCGTTTTTTAGAGTAGGACGCGGCATTCTCGTACGATTGTTTGAGTCTAAAAACGGTTTCGTGGTACGGCCCCAGGCTCACAGCGCTGAAAGCTGTTCGTTACTATCGGAATAGCGCTTTGTTAGTTTCTGCTGTCCTAGTATCGTTTGTCTATTACTGTTCAAAACTTCTGTCATGGGTACTGACTATTTTCTATAATTCTGATAACAAAATAGTAAAAATTATTTTTGAGGTTTCCGAAGCTTTGCGGCTTAGTAGGGGGAAAATCTAAGTAAAAAATTATAGGTTTCCTAAGGTTAAGACTACATCTTATTTTCTTATCCATAACCAAACCAACCGGTTACCAACAAACAACGCACAATCTCGAATCGTGCCTATCGAAGGTTTTTAAGGCCATGAGCGTGAAGAACGTACCTATACCGTCAGAAGAGACAACTCCCCATCATTCGGAAGATCCTCCTTTGGAAATCTGCCTGATCTCTCAAGCATATTCCCACAACGTATTTATGGTAAATTAAAGTTTACTATGGATTACCTAGTAGATATAAAATCCCCCAGAATCCAACCGTGAAAGGTTTCAACTTACAATCCTTTCAATATCTTAATTAAGTCATGATCGTTTACCGGTGTTCAAACCCGACGCGCTTAGAATTCTAATTTCCAACTCCAAAAACACCAAAAAATGTTATCTGTTGGTCGATTTGTATGCGCGGCGCGTGGCGGTTATAATTTCTTTCGTGTTTTCAGGGACGCGCGCTGCATATTTTACACCTGATGGATGGTTTCTAACCTGTTACCTGCTAAATGGACGTTGATAGCACAGTCTCTTACAGTAGAATCCGTGAGACGTACGAGTTACGACGTGGTACTGCAGTATTCGTTTTGCTATTTTAAGTTGCGTTTACGTGGGCATGCGTGCCAGTTTGGTACGGAAATGGTCCACTTTACATTTTAATTTACACTACAATATTTGATAATAAAAATTGAGAAAAAACCCAAAACATAGGAACAATTTCACAGAAGTAGAAAACAGTCTACTGCGATTTAAAATACCATTTGAGGTACACATCACAAATGGTATTTTAAATCGCAACTTCTAGCGCCAAAAACTGGAAATCTAGCAACTTTTGAACAGTAATCATTAGCCGCGTACTGACCAAGCGAGCTGCCTCGCCGCGGCAGCCTCGCGCGCACTTGCTCGGTCGGTACTGATTACGATCGTGTTAGTGCGCGGCAAACGTCCGAGGCGCCTTTGAGCATCGACCAAAAATCAACAACTTTTGGCTCGGCCGCGGCACGCTCGGGCGAAGCAGCGAGGCGGCTCGCTTGGTCAGTACGCGGCTAATAATGTAGCTACTCGTTCAGGCTAGCAGTTGGCAACACTGCCTATGAATAAACTTCTCTGATGACATGAATACTTTTTAGGAAAATGCAGGCTGGGCACCAAAAGATCATTTCAGACAAGGGTGATTGTCTGAAATGATGACCCATAATATTAAGTTGGATGGGCATGTAAAAAAGTCAGTCTTTCCCCTGACATTTCGCCAGTCGTGACTCGTGACGGTCAGATATTATATCAGTTGTATGTTTTGAATAACATGTCCTCTGACAGCATATGCCTCAAACAATCGGAACTTCCAATATATTGAGTCGCCGAGTCGCGAATTGACCATTTACCGAACGCCGTCACACACCGTCCGCTGTCCGCACAAACCATTCCGATAAATGAAAACAGACGAAAACTGCGCTAGTGTGCGCAGACGGGATACAGGTAACCGCGACATGTGGCTGCGACAGTTGTTTTGCTACTGCTATATGTACTCGTACATAAGTATTATAATACACACAAGAGCTGGGCCCACAAAATCTCATGAGCGGTTGGAACTGTCACTTGAAATAAGTATTCACGCTAATAATATTATTGTAGATACGAAAGTGTCTTCAACAGCTAAAATGATGACTATAGAACTCATTTTTATTGCGCAAAATGTAATTTGCAACAAAGTTGCGGGCACACTTGACACTATTATACTTAATGTTTTCGTCATAAATATTACTATCCTCACAGAAAACTAACATAAAGCTTCTTCGCTACAGCAAATTATTAAAGTCGCATATGACAACAGAAACAATATCTGTATCTGCTACAGTCGCTCGTCTGCGCCGCCTAAAACCCGGAGAATGGGGAACTGCCCAACAATACGAACTCAAATCAAACTCGCCTCGATATGTAACTGTATTTTGTTTTGAAATGACAGTGTTTTTTCTTTTACTGCAGTTTGGAGCACAGATGGAATTGCATTGAAAAATGTTTGTATTGATGTGACGTCGCACTAATAGAAGGTTTTACAAATTGTTTTGATAAGTCCAGTTAAGATAGGATGTGATCCAGATCCCGGCGCCGAGGGGAACGCCTTAGTTCGCCTAAGCGTTCCCTTACTTTGGTGGAAGTCCGGTCCGAGGTAGACCGGCCGGTCGTGGAGGGAGTCCCGTGCTTGTTAGATCCGGGATATCCCTCCTTATACGGCTGAAGGCGAACCGCAGGTGGTTTTAGTGAGTAGGAGTCTCACATACCCCCGGGCCACCCAACCCGGGGCACCCATGATGGGTTTCCCCTGCGACATCAAAAAAAAAAAAAAGGATGTGATCCAGAACTATAATCATGAACATTCTTCTTGCAACTGTCACTGAACCGAGTTTAACTCGAAGTCGAAAACATGCATAGCACAAAAATGTGCAGGATAAGATCAGCTAGCTATCGCTTTTCCTCCAAAATATTTTACATAATAACATGGAAATATCAAATACTGGCATCCGCTCTGAAATCTCAATTATACATTCAACTGATTGTGCCATCACAGTTTTTTTTTTCAGAAATTCAAAGACAGAATATTATGACGGACGTACGTAATGTTGTTCGGATTTTTAAAATTAAAAAGCCTTTTATTTCATTACTACGAGTAATATTAAAATTACCTAATTGTACAATACATTTAAAAACTTACTAATTAATCTAGTTTAATAACATTTTTTCTCGATTCATTACATTTAATTATCTATAATAATATTATTATTTAAAAAAAATTTTATTTACTTACATAATAATTTATAGTTATTAACATTATTTGATATTATGAGGATTTATTTTAATTTACAAATATTATACCTACTTACTATCTATTATTATATTATTAATTTTTTAACTACAATGTCATAAGTTCCATAAATTATTAATTATTATTATAATATTATTATTATATTTTGACGACCTCCGTGGCTCAATGGTTAGAGTGTGTGGCAACTCAAGCCGGGGGTTGCGGGTTCGAATCCCGCCGACGGAACAAAAAGTTTTTCAATATTCCTGGGTCATGGATGTGTATTAAATATGTGTATGATATAATAAAAATCTTAAATATATGTATAGTATAAAAGTATTATATATACTTCCGTTGTCTGGTACCTGTAACACAAGTCCTTCAGGTACTTAGCACGGGGTCAGACTGACGTGGTGTGAAGCGTCCATAGATATTATTATTATTATTATTAATATTTTTATTTTTGATTATATAATAATTTTATTTACTTTCACTTATAATACCACAAGAGCTTCAAAATTATCGGGTATTTCCCGATAGGTTCGTTGCAAACAAATGAAGGATTCAAGTTTTTCAGGTTAAAACTTGACGACTTTATTTGTTTGCAGGGAACCTTGAGGGAAATGCCAGATAATTTTGAAGCTCGTGTGGTATTCGGGGGATTATTTTTCCGTCCCAAATGTCGGCCAATAGAATTGCACCATGAGACGAAATGTACAGTTAACAAATAAGAATTTCATAATGAATAAAACAACATTAGAAAACAATATAGCAACTACCAGAGAAAATTTTCAAAAAATTATCAGTATAATACCATGTAGGTTGTACCACGTGACGTCGAATGGTGCAATTCTATTGGTCGATATTTGGGTCGGAAAAATAATCACTTATAATACCACAAGAGCTTCAAAATTATCGGGTATTTCCCGATAGGTTCGTTGCAAACAAATGAAGGATTCAAGTTTCTCAGGTTAAAAAATCACTCGCGCTTCGCGCTCGTGATTTGAAACTTGACGACGACGAAGAAAAACTTGACGACTTTATTTGTTTGCAGGGAACCTTGAGGGAAATGCCAGATAATTTTGAAGCTCGTGTGGTATTCGGGGGATTATTTTTCCGTCCCAAATGTCGGCCAATAGAATTGCACCATTCGACGTCACGTGGTAACCGGAGAAAATTTTCAAAAAATTATCAGTATAATACCATGTACCATGTTGTACCACGTGACGTCGAATGGTGCAATTCTATTGGTCGATATTTGGGTCGGAAAAATAATCATAATAATTGATAGTTATTAACATTACTTATTTGATATTATAAGGATTGATTTTAATTTACAATTATTATATATTATTATGTTAATTTTATAACTACAATGTCATTAGTTCCGTAAATTATTATTATAATATTTTTAATTTTTGATTATCTAATTGTTATTATCTATTTACGTATGTTATATTATTATGAGTACTTATTAGTAAGAACCCCTCTTTATTTGAGGGTGAAGGCCTCCTCCAGACTAGACCATCATTCTCTATCTTGGGCCTTCTCAAACCACTGCTTTCCTGCGATATCTTTTATCTCGTCTTCCCAGCGTGTCACCGGTCTTCCTCTTTTTCTATTACCTTTAGGTCCTGGCCACTTTGTGGTTTGTTCTGTCCAGCGTTCGTCTGCCATTGATAATGACTCTAACATATACTCTACTTCTTCAATTTTTTCAGAAAACAGCACTATATCGTCTGCAAACCTTAAGTGGCTGATATAGTTGCCTGAAATATTCACACCTATATTTCTCCAATTCAGTTTTTTAAATATTTCCTCTAGGACAGCGATAAAAATGCGCGGGGACAATGGGTCACCTTGCCGAGTTCCTCTTCTAATAGGTATGGGTGGGCCGATCCTGTCCAGTTTTATTCTACTTATGCCTTTATCATAGATGTTTTTAGGACTTTTATGAAGCTAGACTGCCTGTTCCACTGGTTGGTAGAGTTCTAGGCGTGTACTTAATCTTTTTTCTAGAATTGAAGCAAACAATTTGTATATCACCGGCAACAGGCTTATAGGTATATAGTTGTTTATGTTTTTTGGGTCGCCTTTTTTGTATAGTAGAGTTATACGTGATTCTGACCACTGAGAGGGAGTAGATCCTGTTTCTAGTACCATGTTAAATAGCCTTGTTAAGTGTCGTGTTAAGAGCCCGCTTGCAATAATAATAGCCTCACTATATCTGGTCGGGTCCTGGGCTTTTATCTAGTTTAAGCCTTTTTATTTCTCTAATTACCTCCTCTGCTTCAATTTTTGGCACTTTTGATGGCTCTATGCTCATACTCTGATTGTTTTCTACTGAAGATTGAGAGCTGTATAGTTCTTTGTAATAGTTTGTAGCTATGTTTTGTATATCTTTTCTATTATTTGAGGTGTTTGAGCTCCTACGTAAACTCTCTATCCAACTCGTATGGGTTTTCAATTTTTTGAAAGCTTTTTTGACTCCACCTGTAGTTGCGAGATGTTTTTCTATTGTAACAGCTCTGTGATACTTATAGTCCTGTTTTATGTATTTACTGATGAGTTTATATAGTGCTCTCAATTCGTTTTTTGCCGATCTACTTTTTGGCTTAACTCTATGTAGCTCTTGTCTTCTTTGTATGAGATTTTTTTTACGATCTGACAGGATCGTGTCTGTTTGTTCATTTGGATTCGTTGAATGTGATTCTTTTAGGCTGTTTTGAATAAAGCTTGTTATCAAATTGTAGAGTTCTTGCACTGAGTTGCATTTTTCTGTTGACGTGTGATCCATATAGGTTTCTAACGATGTGATATAATTGTTCTTGTGCTTTTCGTCTTTTAGACAATTTTTCTGACTTGCGCTAAATTTAGCTCTACTTTTTTTGCATGACTCCAGGTGTAGTTTTGCCCTGACCATTCTGTGATCTGTGGGGTAAGTTATGTTTAATACTTGTATGTCGGATATTCTGTTCTGCAAATTTGTAAGAATGAAGTCTATTTCGTTTTTCGTGATGCCGTTTGGTGATTTCCAGGTCCAACGTTTTTTAGGATTTTTCTTGAAAAAAGTGTTCATAATGGAAAGTTTGTATTCGAAAGCAAATTTAACAAGTCGATCGCCTCGGTGATTTCTTATCCCATAGCCATGCTGCTTCATTATAAGATGTTCTCCGGGCTTACGCTGACCAATTTTTGCATTGAAATCTCCCATCACTATAACATTTTTCCCTGAAAGTTTGAGGGGTTGTTCGGTTTATGTCAAGTCAATTATTCAATCAGAGCCTGCTGTCGGCTGGCCTTTACCCGACCAAATCACGTAGGCCTGTCATCTGCATATAAATCAATTTCTCCGATAGCACAAGCGGTTGGCTCATTTAAAGTACTAAGTAGATAATATGTTATCTTTATTAACACTACATTAAAGACGTCATACTCTGAAGGGGTGGAGGACAAGGGGGTAGGGGGAGGATTAATGTAGTTTGGAACAATAACGAAGTTAGACGCGCCTTCAATACTCGCGTGCGGCGTGACGGCTCGCTGGGCCGGAGATAATGGTGATTTAGGTTCAAATATTGTACATTCTGTTGCTGTTTACTTATGTTTGAGATGATAGGGATTCTTGATAAAGAAATTTAAATTATCCCAATAAAAAGTCTAAGGGCCTGTTTCATCACTTCCTGATAAGTGCCGGATAGACTATCCACAACATGTATAGAGTTTCTGTCAGATATGTAGATATTCTATCCCACACTTTTATCAGGACGTGGTGAAACAGCCCCGTAGTGTCAGGAGCCGCAATTCAAAATATTCAACCGATCCGAGCATTGGAAGGTGCTTACCTACAGACTTTCATATTAAAGATAATCCGAAAGGTTTTAGTAATAAGCTGACTGTTATGACTATTGCCAACACTCTTGACAGTATTGTCAGTTTAGATCATAAAGATAATATACCTATAGGTATATTCCCTTTATGGTTTAGATACAAGAAACGGACAAAATAGGTCCATCCGTTTAGAATTTAGATGCTAGACGTTGCCACGAATAGATACTCATAATAACAGACAGGCAGACATGTGAATCTTAGGTATGTAAACTTACAGCTTGCTGTTATAAACGCTTTTGAATACTTACAGCGTTTGTGTAAATGCGTTTGTAAAAAGGCTAAAACGTTTTAAATTAAATCGAAAACCTCACGAGCTTAAATATATACTTGTTTTTACAGGACTGTACACAAGTTACACCAGTGTACACGAATGTACACACCGCGGTAAACAGATACAAATCACAAAGGGCGCCTGTCTTTTGACAGGTGAAGGGACAGCTCCCACACAGGTTAGAGGAAAATGTGCCTTATTATGATAATAAAACTTTTGGTATACTAATAATTGACTATAATAAGAGTATTTATGCGGCATCAAAGAATAATATGTCCATTTGGAAAGTTGCAGACTTGCGAACCTACGTAATTAAGTCGAGTTGTTTCAATTTTACCCGATGATGATTAGTATTTACATGACAAACATCTTATATTGTCATGTAATTACAATTAAAAACTAGTTGTCCCGGTGAACTTTGTGTCACTTTAAAACCTTCCGGACTTGTACGAATATTTTAAGACTAAAATCAGCCCAATCCGTTCAGTCGTTTTCGAGTTTTAGCGCGACTAACACATTTGAAAATCCATTTTTATATAATAAGACTAGCTGTCCCGGTGAACTTCGAGTCACTTTAAAACCTTCCCTGTGCTTCTACGAATATTTTAAGACTAAAATCAGCCCAATTCGTTCAGCCGTTTTCGAGTTTTAGCGCGATTAACACATTTGAAAATCCATTTTTATATATAAGAAGAAGAAGAAGAGAAGATATAAATAATTGTAGTTGTACCATCTGCCTATAATACTAAATCGATTTCTCTAGTAGTAAGTTTTATGTTATATTGTTTTGTTATTTTATATTGTTAATTTTTTAAACAAATAAAGAAATTATAAATAAATAAATAAGTTTTGTTGAAATGACTCATTTCAACTTACTACTAGAGAAGCCTTGTGAAGTTTAGGTCTTCCATAGAATTTTGCGTCATTATGTGGTCAAGGATACTTTTAACATAACCTTGTATATTAAGTATCTATTAAAGTTGTATTAATTAGACTATATACTAAAAATTCACATAAAAATATTGGCTAAAACTAAAGCCAAATATTGGCTAGAACAACCTAAGGCCTAAGCCAAGCCAAGCCAAAATCCCGTCAGTTTAAATGTATTTGATGGGAACCTTGATTCTACTATTTTATGCAACATAGAAGTAGCGACTAGCGATGTTCTTTGTTAGATCCTGCCAAATAGTCAATTGGACCTATCAAGAGTTCCTATAAGACTGTTCTGCCTCTTGCAATGTCAAACAAGGCAAAGTACAAGGTGATTAAAAATGTACTAAATAGATAAGTATTATAAATTGCTCAATAGCAATAAAGCCGCCTTTGCGTTCTTGTATCTTTGATGAATGTACCGTATCTTATGTTTGTACAATATCTTGAACGCAATAAAGTATATTCTATTCTATTCTATTCTATTCTATTCTATTTTGGGTACATAACCATTTTTGTATAAAAATGTTTGGAAAGGAAATATTTGCATTTAGTGAAAAGTCAGCTATACATAAAAATTATTATAATATTTTCAACACGAAACATGATATTATATTTTAGCATCATTTACCATCATTATCTGTATTTAATTTAAATCGTCGCACATTCGTTTGAACTATACTAGTCTTATAAGATTTATGTACACAAAAAATACATCGAAAAAGACATGAAGCTACACTAACATTGCATTTGATAGGAGAATCGAGGCTCAGGTTTAGCCGGCTTAAAAATACAGCGAGCGATATTGACGAATTCCTGCCTCAAAGACATTCCACTGAACTTTCAATTAATTTCGCTAAGTGAATACTGGAGTCTTTTAACCTCCTGTTTAACTGGATATTTAGTTAATTATCAAAGTGTAAAGAAGGGTTCATTTATCAAAGTTTATTTAATAATAAATAATAATAATAGAAAAATAAGTTTATTTCTCCCACAACAAGTACACAGAATAAAATACGAAAACAAAAATACAAAAATATGACAAAAATTGCAGTGTGGGAGACAGGAGCCCAAACTAGGTTACCCTGTACCTTGGGACTCCTGGCTCCCCCTCTCCAGTTACTCTATAATTAACAACTTTGCCGTAATTATTATTAACAATCATATCGTTTACAATATTTCTTCGAAAGCACTAAACATTTATAAAATTACAATTAGGTACCTATCGTTGTTTTATAGTATATCAATAGGTTTTGATCTTAGTAAAAGCAAACTAATATTAACAAACACACTAGGACGCATCGGAATACTTAAACGCGTGTTTGTTAGATCCGGGACATCCCTCCTTTATGGGTTTTAGTGAGTAGGAGTCTCACATACCCCCGGGGTGCTTCAGCCTACTAAGGCACATACCCAACCCGGGGGACCCATGATGGGTTTCCCCTGCGCATCAAAAAAAAAAGTGACCACAACGACTGCAGACATTTGTTTCGACTTCTATTATATTATGTAGTGTGTGATCATCTAATATCATAATTTTTGTATGCCGAGTAAAAATTTTGCTAGTACCATAAAGGAAATTGTTTCATAGGTGGCGGACATACTTTATTTAGTCGGGCTATCTCAAGCATATAAAACTCAAAGGTGACTGACTGACATTAGTTATTTACACTTGCACTGTGCTGACATGGCGATCTATCAACGCACAGCCCAAACCACTGGACGGGTCGGGCTGAAATTTGGCATGCAGGTAGATGTTATGACGTAGGCATCCGCTAAGAAAGGATTTTGATAATTTGATAAATTCCAACCCCAAGGGGTTAAAATAGGGGATGAAAGTTTGTATATAATAATACTTCTTAACACGAGCGAAGCCTCAGGCGAAAGCTCGTTGTAACATAAATTTTGAAGTCTCGGAAACGAATCCTAATCATCTATAAAAGCAGTTGTCTCCAAGTCTAAAGTCTGGCCATTAGTAGATGGGTATAAAATGCAAATCCGACGTTTCCCCACGCTACCCCAAGCCATCCCACGCGTGGGCAGCCGGCCAAGTGCAGTCGGGGTGTATGTTTAGTATAGCTGACGAGACTGAATTAACTGATGTATGTTTTAGTATTGAATCTTGAAAGGAATTGACTTTTTAAGCGACTACTAAAAAGTAGGATGTTCTATGTTCGGCTGTAGATATTATAACGTAAGCACATAATATTTGAATTATGAGTCTATTCTGGGCAAAAAAGTATGATTTATAAGACGATAAGAATAAGATTCAGAATGGTTCCGATTTCATAATTTACCAGTTTCACTTTTTTAGATCAAACATAAAACTTATCATAAATAAAAGAAAGGATAGAGATGCTTTGAGTCCCGATAAGGACATCTAGGGTTAAAGAGTTTTTATTCCGGAAAAATACGATTATAAATACGAAGTAGTTGCGAGCAACGTTTAGTAAGGAAGATTTAGACTGGAACTATTTGGACCGTTTACCGCATTATTACTTTGAAAAAAATAAACGCCAAGATTCTAGGAGAACATAAAATCCAGACAGACATAAGGCGCCAATAAGTCGAGACGATCCGCCGTTTCCCCGCCACGGAACGATGATCGAGAGACTAGGAGCGACGGGATACTTAATACTAGGACCCAAGAACAACCAGGAAACCATGAACAATGTTATAAGTTATTGAATGTTTACAGTCCCAAAGGTCTTGCTTGCAAATAAAACAGAATCTATTTGAAGGTTTGACCTTTGTAATATTGTTATTTTTTTGAAAACATTACTAACGACTGCGTAAGTTTAAGTTTACACGAGTAACGAGTTCGAGTACGACTAAAAGAAAGATATTTACCTAATGTTAAGATAATTAAATAGCCCCCTTACTAGGCCCACAAAATATGAGGAATTTATGGCGTTTAATTCAAAAACCTTCTAGGTAAGTACTTTCATTTTCAAATTTCTCACAAAATTGAACATAATCGCTAGTCGCTACAAACAAATCTATCACCAAATAGTATCTATGTAAATTGTAAATAAATAAAATACATTGCAACCACTATAAAAGCGAAAAAGCGGTTGACAATAGAGAGTTAGCGCTTAATAAATAATCAATATACATTGCGGGTTTAAAAAGCGCTATATTTTTGCTTGGGCCATTGGGCGCGCAATGGCTTGTACACCGCTTCATTCATATGCAGCAGCTATGAGTCATCCGTTATGTCTAGTATTGTGGACGCTCTTTGTAACTTCTGCGCTCCTGGTAGCTAAATCGGAGTTACAGGAACTAGATGTAGCTCACTCGAGTAAAAAATGCTCAACTTTGCTTGTAAGCTTAGGTTAATAAGTATTATATATTAATATAATTATATTATATTAATAAGTATTAATATTATTAATGCGAAAAGGTGTCAGTCTGTCTATTTGTATCTCTATCTCTCTCTCTCTTTTGCCTTTTCACGCTTAAGCCGCTGAACCGAATTTGCTGATATTTGGTATGTAAGTATGTTAGATACATTGCGCTCCGGGAAAGGACATAGGATCATTTTTGTTACGGAAAAATGTACGGTTCCCGCACGCTAAAAAAATTGTGCGGCGAATTTGAACCCAACATCTAGTTAGATTATAAAAGCAGAATATCTGTTATCTTTTCAACATACATGTAGATAATTTATGTTGAGACACAGGAAAGGACATACAATACTTTCTATCACGGAAATGTACGGTGCCTGCTACAAACAAACAAGTCGGTGACAACTTATAATCTTGAGACCTCATTATAACCACATCCTTTACATTCCACACAAATTAAACACATCACACTCAAACTGACAAGCACAAACAAACATACTAACAAGTGATAAGTGCCGCCCTTCGGGATACAATCTCGTCCCTGGCTCCCATCCCTTATCTAAGACAGCTGAGTGACGTCACATTGTGAAGAAACAATAGCTAGAGATTACGGTAGTTTTTGATACAAGTTTAGAAAATAAGTAGGTTACAATATGTTGAAGAACATTACTATAGAAATAAACTAACAATTTTGTGGATGCTTTTCTATATTTGTAGAATGGTACCTACATTTTATTTTACTTTAATAATATAGTACATATTATTTTTTCACATATCTAATATCTGCAGAGCGCTGAGTATAACTTTACATTTAAACAATCTTTTAGGACGAGCAATATGCGCATTGACGGTACGACCATCAATTTTAGTCCAATCAAACGAATACAAAAGTAGAAATGTCAAAAATGGATGGATTAGTACAGTGAACGCACATCCTATCAGTAAAATCTACGCATAACTCAAATCCACTTGCTTAAATTTCGCCACACGTGAACAAAAAGTCCCGGAATTCATAAATACCCTTCATTTAAAAATTCCGGGAATTCCGGGCTTTCCCGGTTTTTTAAAAATCAAATGCGGAATTGAAAATCTCGGGATTTTCGAGCGCGAAAATTGGTTTCATTAAGTCTGGGTGCGTTCTCAACATAGACATGGATGATGGATTAAACGGTACTTAGAAATGAATAACAATGACTTTTGTTACTATGGAAAACTTAAAACACATTTGGTTACTCTTGTAAGCCAGTTGGACGGATGACACGACTGGAGAGGGATGAGGTCCAGCCTGCAGGACCGAATTTCTAAAAGCATGCGTTGGGATGGATGGCCAACGCATGGATCCATTTTCTTAGTTGCTCTAACTATACCTACTTGAAAACAACATTTTATAACATGGGCGTCAATCACAATACGTTAAAACTATATTGATTGTGAAGTATAAATATAAACACAAGTTTCAAAGGAGATATTTTATTAATACTGTCCCACATAAATCATAATAGTTATATCGATACCCACAGACAATAAAACTCAGAAACATCATAAAATTGCAGTTTTATTTTAAGTCAGATCGTTTTATGCAATTCGTCACTTTTACCAAAGGTGGATAGCAAAGCACATACCTACAGCAGAAATAAACCGAACTACGTACAGAATGTGAGACCACACAATCAGTGGCGGATAAAACTTTATTGTTCATTGAACGCTCCATCCTCTATGTCTGTGGTAACCGCACCTGCGGTTCACCCGGCACCTCACCCCAGACTACCCAGTTTAGACTTAATTTACTTCTAACATCACCCTTAATCCCTCCACGTAACGACGATTTTCGTATATCCTCTGAGATAGCGTGAATATATTGTGAGAATTGCCATTAATTATTTAAAAAGGCGGATCGTTCTCTAAAATGTATGAAATAGCTGCTACGTCCTTATAAACTATGAAATAGATGAATCGATTGTGGTACAGGGCGTTTAGATAAAATGCCTTCGTTAATTTCTCTGTTGAAAAATAGAAATCAAAATTATATATAGAAGGCTGCTTCAACTCTAGACCTCTGTGAAAATCAGGCTGTTTATCCATCCGTGCATAAAAAGTGTTCAAATTCAAAATTCAAATATTCTTTATTGTGCACACAATACAGAGAGAATACAAACAAATATAAAAACAAAATGAATACATAGGTGTCACAATGGCGGCCTTATTACTAGGTAGCAATCTCTTCCAGGCAACCAGGAGCAAAGGTGAAATTGCAGAAGAGATAAGCGTGCGTGTGTTCATTGTAGTACTAATATTTAAGAGTCATTAATTTTAAATAATACAGAATAAAAATTATATGCTATTGTAATTACTAGATAATTAACATTTTTATATTGTGTTAAATACTTATAATATGGAAGAAAAATTTTTTGTTATTGAATTTAATAATAATTTGTTTAAGTTTGTTTATGTATTATTAAGTATTACTTGTTTTATAAGATATAATATTATATTTTTTGTGTTATAAATATCGCCAACAAACTGAAATGCAGTTTGGCGGTTTTTAGGCTAAGGACATAATATTGTAATATAAAAAAAAATGCTGATAGGTACAGGTTCGGGGATTTCGGCGTTGTTTAAACAACTGAAAGCATAAACCAAAACATCAATTTGATTGATCATCATCATCACAACCATAATTATACCATGGGTCATCACACTATGACCCAATTATTGGTACTTTTCGTGATATTCTGCATCGAAGCAGATGTTTTTGGTGATGATTTCGCTATTTGTGGACCGATTTTCAAAATTCTCGTGTTGTTGTATAGGATATAAACTTAATATTGTATAACAATTACGAAAGTGGCGAGTTGATGATGGGATCTATGAGCAATCGAGGGAAATCCTTGACATTTATTAAAACACTCATAGTGGTTAATATGTTGTTTCTAGTAAGTTAAACATATTATGTTACGAATAAGATAAATTTTATATGAAGGTGTCTCATGGTCCAAAGGCACTGAACAGAACTCCTGAACCTTTAAACATAAAAGTTTGGAAATTGCAGCATCGCTTAGATAACTGCAAGCATTTACCACAATTTCGCTTACAGTAACATAATGTGAATATGTTACTTATTGGTTATTTAAGCATAAAGCCTTATTTTGTAGATAACTAAAAAGAGTGAAATTATTATTTTTAACAAAAAAATTAAAACCGACTGCCAAGGTAAAAACAATAGTAATATGAACTAAAAAGTATTAAATAACTCTCACTCTTTAAGAGTGCCTTTTTCAGAATTCGTCTAAATCTCAACTATTTCTGTGCATACTACAGTCTTCATTACTTTGAAGTCGGTACCAGTCCCAAAAGTTTCAGATATTCTGACATTACTGAACTCACGATTAAATTATCTTTAATCACAACATCAGGATTGCAATGATAATTGATAGTGTACTCGTACTGTACACAGTGCAACGCCTACGTCATACAAAGTTGGTTGGAATTTGGAAAAGATATGAAACTAGGCCGTTTGTACTAGCCTGATACCTACAGCCTAGGACTTAGTGTCTAAGCACACCATGCCGAAGTTACGTGGCCGAATTTCGGCATGATTACATCAGCAATGTCAAACGCGTAGTTACAATATAACGCGACGGAATTTCGGCATGGTGTGTCATCCTTGTGTGGCCGCGTTTTTTCGGCCTAGTGCGTTTAGAATTTGGACACTTAGGTCATAAATTGGCATTTTATTTCAATTATTTAGTTGAAGTCCTGGTGATTGTGGAAGTGAAAAAACGGCCCAATCATGCCCGATTTTCGACCCTACAAAAAGGCGTGACTCGTGTGTCTTATGATGAACACTCATACTGTATTTTATTATCATTGGCATACATAATATACATGGCATAATAATAATAATTACCTCATATTAATTACTACCATCAATACAATGTGTATTCCCCCGGCGGTACTGGCCTGACGCCTGACAGACCGTCGTAAAAACCACATTAGCTGATGAAGGGACATGTTGTTTGGGCAGGAATTTCGATACTTAAATTGGGCGGAGTACTAAAGGATAGCCATTATAATAATATGCGAAAGAATGTCTCTTAAGTGTTTGAAGTCGGGACCTATTTTGATAATAATTAATAGAATCAGGCGTTACTTTGCGGAAATCCATAGCTTTAAATTTAGTTTGTTTTATTTTTAGCAATATTCCACGAAATAAACCTCAACCTTTAAGTAAATGAGTGAGTTTTAATATGTATACCGTTTTAATATGGTAGAATGAAAGATTCAATTGTATAATAATTAAGACCAACCTGTACTTCATTCTGGCAATAAACGAATTATGAATTATGCCTCAACTATAATATAATTTATAAATCATAATATTTACAACGTGTTTTTTTTAATTTATAGTTACCGGATACAGTGTGGCCTGCAGAAGAGAGCACTTATATTATTGAGTGACATGAGTGATACTCGCGAAAACTTAAGAAATCATTAGACTATACACTGATATTTTGTTAGAAATACAACCAATATTATGATGTCCGTGACGGCAACCTGCAAATAATTTCAGATCGGTGGGGAACCAATAGAAAATCTAGAAGTGTCTATCGTTACGCCATCTGTTGCAGATTTTAAAAATGAAAAGAAATAAAGTGCCCTATTATTATGGCTTCTCACCATTATGAATTATTACTGAATGTCTTTATAAGTACCTGTACTCGTATGCTGTGAACTTCTTTTGACATATTATTAGTTATATGGTTTCTCACCAGTATGTCTTTTTAATATAATATATTACACTTCACAGTTATAATATGGTTTCTCACTAGTATGAATTACTAAATATTTTTCTAAGTTAGAGCGTAATATGAATACTGAATTTCTTTAGACATAATAATGTGTCACAGTTATAATAATATTATGGTTTCTTACCAGTATGAATTAATAAGTGTATTTTTAAGTCCGATCTTCGTAAGAATTTCTTTTGACATATGTTACAGTTATATGCTTTCTCACCAGTATGAATTAACATGTGTGCTCGTAATTTGGCGTTTGTTCTAAATTTTTTTTGACAAATATTGCAGTTAAATGGTCTCTCACCAGTATGAATTAGCATGTGTGCTTGTAAGTTGGCTTTTGTTCCAAAATATTTCTTTTGACATATATCACAGTTATAATATTGTTTCTCACCAGTATGAATTACTATTTTTTTTTCTAAGTTAGAGTGTAATGTGAATTTCTTATGACATAATATGTCACAGTCATAATATGGTTTCTTACCAGTATGAATTGATAAGTGTTTTTTTAAGTCCGATTTTCGTAAGAATTTTTTTTGACATATATCACAGTTATATGGTGTCTCACCAGTATGAATTAATAAATGACTTTTTAACTCCGGTCTTCGTAAGAATTTCTTTTGACATATGTCACAGTTAAACCGTTTCTCACCAGTATGAATTAGCAAGTGTGCTTGTAATTTGTCTTTTGTTCTAAATTTTTTTTGACAAATATTGCAGTTAAATGGTCTCTCACCAGTATGTATTAATAAGTGTATTTTTAAGTACGATCTTCGTAAGAATTTCTTTTGACATATATCACAGTTATATGGTGTCTCACCAGTATGAATTAATAAGTGATTTTTTAAATCCGGTCTTCGTAAGAATTTCTTTTGACATATGTCACAGTTAAACCGTTTCTCACCAGTATGAATTAGCAAGTGTGCTTGTAATTTGCCTTTTGTTCTAAATTTTTTTTGACAAATATTGCAGTTAAATGGTCTCTCACCAGTATGTATTAATAAGTGTATTTTTAAGTACGATCTTCGTAAGAATTTCTTTTGACATATATCACAGTTATATGGTGTCTCACCAGTATGAATTAATAAGTGATTTTTTAAATCCGGTCTTCGTAAGAATTTCTTTTGACATATGTCACAGTTATATGGTTTCTCACTAGTATGAATTAGCATGTGTACTTTTAAGTTGCCTTTTCTTGCAAATTTCTTTTGACAAATATTGCAGTTAAATGGTTTCTCACCAGAATGAATTACTAAATGGTTTTTTAAGGTACAGTGTAATGTGAATTTCTTTTGACATATGTGACAGTTATATGGTTTCTCACCAGAATGAATTAGCATGTGTACTTTGAGGTTGCCTTTTCTTCTAAATTCCTTTTGACAAATATTACAGCTAAACGTTTTTTCACCAGTATGTGTCCGGATGTGCCTTAGTAAACTGCTTTTAGTCGGAAACATTTTTAAGCAAACATCACAGATGAGTTGTTTTTTGTGACTCTTGTACTGTGCCTTTTTGTCGTCATTTTCTACGCTCTGTTCACCAACGCACTTCCCCTTGTCCCCAACATGTTCTTCTGTGGCTGTATGCTGCGTGGTGGGACTTTGGCGTAAATACTTGTCGATGACACTTTGACTCAACTTTACTAATTTCAATTCAAGCACCCTTGAGCCTTGCCAAGCATCAATGCGGTCAACGCTCAATGATTCCTGTTTGCAAACAGCATCACTATCTGACACATCATTATCTTCAAATTCTAACAAGGGTGCATGATCTTCTCCATACGTATTTGTATTTTCTACAGTTTGTTCTTCAATTATTTCTATAAGAAAAAAAGTTTAGCATTACAAACTTAAAAACTAATCAATACATAATTATTAGTTATTGACTAGTAGATTATAATCATTATAAAATACATTATACTCAATTTCACAAAGTTAAAAGGGGCAAAACAGTTAAGTGGCAAAAAGACAGGGCCGGATCTACCATATTATGGCTATTTGGGCTTAAACCCAGGGCCCCATGAGTTCAAGGGCCCCCAGCTATATCAAGTCAAAGTCAAAAATAGACGATAATGCGATATAATTCATAATTTTATTAAATTAAACAAATCGTGTAGTTTGTAATTTGTATCCCTAAAGATCCTACGATCAAGGTTTATTATGCAATTTAGACCGTGTTGGCTGGTGTTAGTACTACAAAAAGACATTTAAAATGTTGTAGACCTAAGTTGTTTCAGCCCAGGGTCCGGCCTGCAAACAGAACACTACAAAATATATAGCCCAACTGGAATTGAATACATAAAGTACAGTATAGTATACATTACCGTCTTCATTGTATTGTTCAGTCTTTATGTCCGACTCCTCTTTTATATTATCTGCGGTAGGATGTGTTATGGAAATAATTTTCTTCTTATAGATTGATAGTTCTAACAAAGATCCAATTGCTCCAATGTTAATATCAGTCTATAAATAATAGAATATAATATTGTTTTATGAGTGACACAAAAATGATTTTATTATCTACAAATAAAAAGGCTTATAATTAACTGATCACCAGAAATAGTAACATTTCACAGACAAAAATAGTAAACGATCACCAAAATACAGACCACCATTTTTATGTAAAATGATAAACAAAGATTTAACATCTTAAAACCAAAAATAGTAAATGATCATCAAAATAAGTAAATGATCACCAACATTATACTAGCATTTTAAAGTAAAATGATCACCAAAATTAGTAAATGATCACTAAGATTATACTAGCATTTTAATGTAAAATGATCACCAAAGATTTATTATCTCGCTATCCTATTTATGCAAAATGACTCCAAATAAATCATTATTAAACCAAAAGTAGTAAACGGTCACCAATATTATATGTTAGCATTTTCATGTAAAATTATAACCAAATACATTTTTATTTAGCAATCCTATTAAAGAGAAGAAGACAGATAGACGGACAGACAAACATCAGTCTTAGTAAAAGAGTCCCGTTTGTACCCTTTGGGTACAAACGGGACTCTATTACTGATACTTCGATGTCTGTCCGTCTGTCTGTCTGTCCGTCCGTCTGTCTTACTCTAGGGCCTAGGCTGTATCTCAAGAACTGCTCCAGCTAGACTTCTAAAAATTTCACAGATTGTGTATATCTGTTGCCGCTATAACAACAAGTACCAAAACAAAATAAATTTTTATTTAAGGGGGGCTACCATTCAACAAACGTGATTTTTTTTATCTTTTTTGCTCGATATCAATAACGGCAACCAGTAGGCACGTTGATATTTTCGCAAAGGCCTTGATTATATTATGTTTACTTCAATAATTAGGTAATAATAATAATAAAATAATGTAAAGGTTCCGGTTCGGCTTCTGTCAAGTAACATCGTGTCGTAACTTCAGTGCGTTATTTTATCAAAAATCTGTGATAAACCACAAGAACTATAAACAAAAGTGCAGTGCAAGATCCCACGCAAAGGACAAGCCATAAGTTTTAACTGTTCTCCTGTGATTTCGAGCATAAAACAGTGAAATAAGGGCAAAAAGCATACATACGTATACCTATATACCTACAACACGCCAACGCTTTCATACGTCAAACGGACAACTCACAAACGTCAAATCGACCGACGATTTCCGGTACAGTGACAGTTGACAGACAGAGCGGCAACCTAAGAAAAAATACAAACTAGCACAGACTAAATAAAAAGTTGCCATCCTCAAACAAGTGATACCAAAAAAAAAATAAAAAAAAATGGAAAAACAAATGGAAGACCTTATAAAAGATATCGGCGTAAAGATGAACGAAACGATAGAAGAAATAAAGCATGAGTTTAAACAGCAAACAGCAATTTTAACGGAGAATTTTGCCAAATCCATGGCACTTACGATTGAGGAGAAACTGAACCCTCTCTTTCAAGAAAATAAGAAACTCCAAGCAGAAGTGAACTCATTAAAACAGAAAGTTCAACACCTAGAGAAAAGCAATAGGAAAAATAATATAATACTTCACGGGATAGAAGAAAATGAACAAAAAAGAACAGATTTATTGGACATAGTCTTAGAGGTCCTTAATAAAATGGCAGAACAAGCAGACATCACCAACTTCGACAAATGGGAAATAAGCGAGGTCTATAGACTAGGCAAAAAAAACATAAACAAAACCAGGCCTATCCTAATTAGACTAACCCTGGAATGGAGAAAGTACGACATCCTACGAAACAACAAGAAATTTATAACACCTACTTACGCTACTGAAGATTACCCCCCTGAAGTCTTGAAAATGAGAAAAGAACTAAAAAGTAAACAGAGGGAAGAATACGAAAAAGGAAATGTAGCCATAATTAAATATGATAAGCTTATAATCAAGCAAGGGGTAAACCAAAAAATTGGCAACGACAAAAGGAAGCGGTCCCCATCAAAAACACCATCAAAAAACTATGACCAATCTGGCACTAGTAACTCAGCTGCAAAAATAAACAAAACTAACGCATTTCAATACATGAACCGCGCAAGAACAAACGTTGCCACCGGAAGCAAACAATAGCAACCAACTAATTTAAATACAAGTAGAAAATGTCTCAATCCGGCTGGTCCCCGTGAGACGTCAGACCACCACCCTTCAACGAACAAGAAAAGATGCGAAACTCTCCAAATTGGAACCTTGAACACTAGAACTCTAAGAACAAATGAAAGCCTATTAGAACTAGAACAAGCTCTAGACCAAATAAAACTAGACATCCTAGGAATGGGGATTGTCCATTTTTTTAAAATTTTGCTCATTTCAAAAACATTTCGAGGAATAAGGTCAGTGATCGTTTTTCTGTATATAAACGAAAAAAATACCCATTAGTTACTTATATTTTTGAACAAATATGTTTAACCTTAGTTTGACCTTCAATGGCGTTAAATTAGCAATAAATTCGACCACCATTACGTTTCGAACTTTTGGTAAGCTTTTCGTATCAGCTTTCACATAATGAGAACTTGTATTTGACGAACCAGCCATTATAAATAAGATTCAAAGGAAAAAAAAACATTCTGCAGAGGTCAATTGGCCGCCGATGATGACGTCAGAGCGAAACTTTAAAAATTTATTGAGAAAAAACTAGCCAATGAATTTCAAAATTATTGAATTTATATTCTTAAAATACCCTATTTTAACGAAAAAAAATATAAAAAGTACATGTAATTTTTTTTGGACAATGCCCATTAGTGAAATGAGGAGGGCAGGAGAGAAAATTGAGGAATATGAAAAGTTTATACTGTACCAAAAAGGAGAACCAGGTGGACAAAAAGGAGTAGGATTTACCGTTAAACACTATTTAAAGAAAAACATAGCAGAACTGGTTGGAGTCTCGGACAGACTAGCAATACTTAACTTGGATCTACCAGGTTACAGGAAGCAATGGTCCATCATACAGGCATACGCGCCAACCGAACAAGCTGATAAAACAGTGTTGGAATCTTTCTATGAAGAATTGTTACAGGCCATCACGAGGAACACAAACAAACATATTTTACTCATGGGAGATTTCAACGCACAGGTTGGAGCAAGACAAAACAGCGAAGAATATGTGTTAGGCAAGTTCGGTCATGGAAAAAGAAGTCGTAATGGGCAAAAACTAGTCGAATTTCTCATGGAAAATAACCTAACAGTGCTTAACTCAATCTTCAAAAAAAATACACGAAACAAATGGACCTGGTTATCTCCTGATGGCTCTTTTAAGAATGAAATCGATTACATTATAAGCAATTTTCCAAAAGCATTCACAGACACAGCAGTCATAAGCAATCTTAACTTTAACACAAACCATAGAATGGTGCGCTGTTCACTACGACTGAAACAGACTAAAACCTCACGCAACCACATCATCAGCAAACAGACAATAACAGCTCTCCCCGTAGCAGCTACAATTGATTTTGACACAGTAAAAAAACAAATCACGAGCGAAGCACTCGACCCAACACAAAAGTATAACCTAGTAGAAAAAAGACTTCTGACAAATAAGAAAAGAACCCAACAAAACAAATATGAACTGAGTGATTCCACCTTACAACTACTGAAAGAACGTAAAAACTTAATATCGAATTATCCACGAAAGGAAACAATCAAAAAAATAACTGATCTAAGCAAAAGAATTAGGCAAAGTATACGAAAAGACAGGAAATCTAAAAGACTGAAAACTTTGGAACACTACATAACGAAAACGGGAGGAGTAAAAAAGGCACTAAAAGAGTTAAGAGATGCTGGGAAAGAGTGGATACCAAGACTTAAAAAGAGAACAGCAACCACAACAAAAAGAAAAACTATCAGTGAAATAGCCACGCAGTTTTACAGCCAGCTCTATGCCAAACAAGCTCCTGAAATAACAACCAAAAATAATGACACCTATACAGAAGCAAATCAGTTTGACAATGAAGACACAATACCAATTCCGGAAATACTTCAATGCGAAGTTGCAAAAGCAATAAAAAGCCAAAAGGCAGAGAAATCACCGGGACCAGACAAAATAGTAAACGAACTCCTTAAAGGTACGATAGAAGAACTAACTCCTATTCTCACTAAAATATTCAACGAAATCATCACACAATGCAAAATTCCAGAGCAATGGACAAAATCCCATATTATTCTACTACACAAAAACGGAAGCAAAGACGACATGGAAAACTACCGACCAATAAGTTTGATGTCGAACGTATACAAAATATTCGCAAAGATACTTCTAGACCGACTAAATAAAACACTGGACGAACAACAACCAGTCGAACAAGCGGGTTTTCGAAAAGGATTTTCGACAATCGACCATATCCATACTCTGAAACAAATATTGGAAAAGTATACCGAGTACAATAAACAAATTTATATAGCCTTTATCGACTACGCCAAGGCATTCGATAGTATAAGCCACACTCACCTTCTGCACAGCTTGAAACAACAAGGCGTACCAGCAACATTCATTGACGTCATCAAAACTATTTATAGCAATAGCAAAGCCAAAATACAGATGGAAACCTTGGGAGACATGTTCAATGTAGAAAGAGGCGTAAGGCAAGGGGATCCGTTATCCCCCAAATTGTTTTCAGCCGCTCTAGAGAGTGTGTTTCGGAGACTAGACTGGGACAAATATGGCATTAACGTAAACGGCAAAAAACTCAGTCATCTCAGATTCGCTGACGACTTGGTGCTGCTAGAAGAGGATCCAACTAAATTAGAGCAAATGGTGTCAACCCTGAACAAAGAAAGCGCAAGAATTGGACTTAAAATAAACCTAAAAAAAACAAAACTTATGACAAACAGCACCGAGACATGCATTAACTTGGAAAATGAACCATTACAATATGTGCAGGAGTATACTTACCTTGGCCAGGTTATATCCTTTAGAGACCAAATGATGAAGGAAATTAATATGAGAATAGCTATTGGCTGGAAAAAGTTTTGGTCCCTTAAAGAAATCATGAAGTCGAGAGAACTGGGTATGGCTATAAAGAAAAAAACCTTTAATTCGTGCATATTGCCCAGCCTGACTTATGGATGTGAAACTTGGGCTCTTACTGCAGTCCAAAGATGTAAGCTCGCTAGGTGCCAAAGAGCTATGGAAAGAAGTATGACCGGACATAGGAGACTGGATAGAGTGAGAAATACTGACCTCCGTACCAAAACAGGAATCACTGATGTCCTAACTCGCATTGACCAGCAGAAATGGCGTTGGACTGGCCACATGTTACGGGACACAAAAGGAAAATGGAGTAGAGAGGTGACAGAGTGGTACCCAAGGGATGGCAGAAGAAACCGAGGAAGACAAAACCAAAGATGGGAAGACGAGCTAAAACTTACAGCGGGTCCAAACTGGAGACGGGTTGCAAAAGACAGACAACAGTGGAAGTCGTTGGAGGAGGCCTATGCCGAGAGGCACACTGTGTTAAGAGATCTGATCTAAAATATTATAAACATCTAAACCACAAAATTTGTAAATACGCAGAATAAAGGGCTTTTTTATTTATTTATTTATTTAATGTAAAGGTAAGGTAAGGTGTAATAATTATAATAATGTAATGTCCCATACAAAAACACAATTTTTGTTCTATAACGGTACGAAACCCTCCATGTCCGAATCACACTTGGCCGACTATTTTGTTAATAATATGCTTACATGTTTTGTCAATCGTAGTGATTTATTTGGACAGAAATATCGCATTGATTTGCTCACAAGGATTTGGTGATCATTTACTAAATTTGGTGATCATTTACTATATTTGGTGGTCATTTACTATATTTGGTGATCATTTACTTTATTTGGTGATCATTTACTATATTTGGTGATCATTTACTATATTTGGTGATCATTTACTATATTTGGTGTTCGATTACAATTTGAAGTGTTGTCATGACTAAAATAGCTGGTAGTATTGCAATTTTTAACTGTAATTTTTTGGTGTTACTAATCTTTTTTTGGTAAACAAGTTTAGGGTATCAGTGGATTTTTTGGTGGTCATTATATTTGTTCCCAAATAAAAATGTATAAATATACTACAAATATGCTGTTGCCCTAAGTTAAATAGTATCCTATGTTACTTCTAATACCTCCAAGAGTATGTGTTAGTACACATACTCTTGGACGTATTAGAAGTAACACACAGTAACAAACTTTGTAGTTTCATGATGATTTGTCAGACAGAATAGGGTCCCGTTTTTAACTTTTGGGTACGGAACCCTAAAAAGGGAAAAAATACACCATTTGCTGTATCTAGGAGCCTTTCTGAAATATATTAATTTTATTTATATTACGAGAGACATGCAACAAACGTACTAAATTCAAGCTGCTAGACAGCTAAATTTTCATATTTTTGTTATGCAAACAGTACTTAGCCTGGAAACAGACAACAAAGTGAAGATATTAGACTTTAAGAGTCCCCTTTAACTATTATGTTACGGTTTCACTTCTGAAGTACCTTATTCCGGCAGATACCATCAACAAGGCCCCGTGTCTGTACCGCCAACTGCTGCAGCCGGTGACACTGCTGCAGTCTCGTCTGGCAGATGTAACACATCCAACAGTCGCTGTCCCTAACCTATTATTAAAAAAAACACAAATCAAAGTATGAGTGACATAGCTTTTTATTCAGTCTGGGAGATCAGATAATGGGGTTCTTTTGATTTTGTTATTCAATTTCTAGATAATATTCTCTATGTAGTTCGTGATAGTGAAACTTCGCGCGAACTTTATGCTTTGGCCGACTGTTAGGACCGGAGCCTCAGAAAACATTTATCCGTTCATTAGCACTACGAGCATTAGCATTTGTTTACGTACCTTATAATTTGCCAGTTGCTCATAAAAGTATAGCAGATCCGTTCTATAAAATATGTTAACAGTTCTTTTATTTGTAGATAAGCATAAAGAGCAACAAGTTTTCTTAAACATTTTTAAATGTTTTCGTGATGTAACCACATAAATAAACTGTATTAACTATGCACTGAACAAAGCACTGAACACTGAAGTCTGAATATTTTTTGTTTTTTTCTTTAGTACTTTTTGCAAATAATAATTGTTTATAGTATTAATTTCGTGTACAAATATCTTGGCGACGGGCGACCTGACTGACACCTGTGATCAGACAACTGACAACTGACAATGCTCTACTTCTTCTTTTTTTTTTCTTGTTATGGCTCTCGGCTTTTAAACCATGGCCAGTGTCAAGTAGTTTTGGTGGGAAAAAAAATTTTTCGTAAAAAAATTACAAAATTTTCAAGTTGTTTTTCCAGATTATCGTCAAGTCGAAATTCTAGTCAAAGACTAAAAAGTAGTCGGTAAAGTCAACGAGTCAAGTCAGTTGTTTTAGTAAAGTGGTAGACCCTTTACTAAAACTTTCGATGGAGTTTTGGAGGGAACACAAAATGGCACGTTTCTTGAATTTGTATCACTTGCCTACACTTGTGCACGATAACGAATATTTAATGGTTAATATTCTACCAACATTACACATTAAAAACCGAAATAACACAATTTTAGGAAAATAATACAAAAACAAAACGTCACTCTTTCGTATTTCCGGCAAAACTCCTACTTCTTCTTCTTTTGGCGTAAGCCTCCCCATTTAGGAGTTGCCAGCGTCAGAGTCTCCGCTAGGCTAGGAGCAGGGCTTCATAGCGTTATCGAATAACAGAAAAAATATCGTTACGTACCGTTATTTTCATAATGGTAGCCAGATAACGTTATTTTTTATAACAATATATAGTAAAATAACGTTATATTTACCGTTATTATTATAACGATATTTTTTCGTTATGTATAAACGAACAAATATCGTTATAATAATAACGGTAAATATAACGTTATTTTCTGGTATCAGGTATGCGATTGTGCACGGTGCACTAAATCTCACTCGCAGCCCACATTTTTTGCGAGATTTGTGCTTACCTACTTTTAGGAGTTTAATACATAGAGAAATAATAAAAATAGTAGTTATTGACGTGACAACGTCTTAAATTAGGTTGCGGCTGGGAGTCACTTATGAAAAAGTGTAACGCTCGGTAACGTTACGATGAGTCACCGAACGAGAGAGAGGCCCGCCGAATGCCTTGCGTCTCTCTCCCACACGTTGTCACGTAAAATCTTCGCCCGTAAAACCGACTTTACAGGCAACCATTTTGTTTTGTCATGACTTTCTTGACGGACTATAACGTTATCAAAGAACATATATTTACCGTTATAAATCCTATATAACGTTATAATGTTAACCGTTATTAATATCAATTTTTAACGTTATTTTTGATATCGGGTTAATTTTCATAACGTTATCTATGCCCTTGAAGCAGTAACGTTATGAAAAAATAACGTTATTTGAAGCCCTGGCTAGGAGTTATTAAAATAGCATAAGGTACTATTATGTATTCTGTGTTAATAGACAATAGTGTTCTGTGGTCAGAGTTGAGGCGAAAAATATGTACAGTTATAACTTATAACCAACGAATAACAAAACTACAGGAAACATAACTCCCATACTTCAACCGTTTTAAATTTGGCTCCTTTTCGAACACTAAAATATGACAATTCAGATTCTCGCCAAGGTCGTTTCCCAGGTAACGTATCATAATATTGCGCGCTGGACGACAGCCTGCGCGGTTATTATCAATGTCACAGTTATGAAACAAAGCGGATGGCATTATGCAGTATACACCAAACATATCTACTATCACGAAGAAACGAGTACATAATTATTATTTTAAAATCAAACATTTTCCTCTGATCCTTAAATCGTCGATAATAATAATATATAATAATTTTGAACAAACCGTGTACGAATCGGACGAATTTAAAACTATCCAGAGCACCCAGACAAGACGTTTTCAGATTACAAAAATATATGTGCTAAATTATTACAGAACTAGCTGTTGCCCGCGACTTCGTCCGCGTGGATTTCAGTTTATAGCGCGCGGTGTACAGTTTTTTACAAAACTGCGCAGTTTTTTGAAAAGATATGTTCAGTTTTTTAGAGAACTGCACAGTTTTTGCAAGAGATCTGTACAGTTTACATACAGAACTGCACAGTTTTTTCACAGAACTGCGCAGTTTTTCGAAAAGACCTGTACAGTTTTCGTAGAGAACTGCACAGTTTTTACAAGAGATCTGTACAGTTTACATACAGAACTGCACAGTTTTTTCACAGAACTGCGCAGTTTTTGGAACAGATCTGTACAGTTTTCGTAGAGAACTGTACAGTTTTTTCACAGAACTGCACAGTTTTTCGAAAGAATCTGTACAGTTTTCGTAGAGAACTGCACAGTTTTTTCACAGAACTGCGGAGTTTTTCGAAAATATCTGTGCAGTTTTCACAGAACAGCGCAGTTTTTCAAAATGATCTGTATAGTTTTCATAGAAAACTGCATAGTTTTTTCACAGAACTATGCAGTTTTTGAAAAGATCTGTCCAGTTTTCGTAGAGAACTGCACAGTTTTTACAAGAGATCTGTACAGTTTACATAGAGAACTGCACAGTTTTTTACAGAACTGCACAGCTTTTTCCCAGAACTGCGCAGTTTGTTGAAAAGATCTGTACAGTTTTCATAGAAAACTGCACAGTTTTTATTACAGAACTGCGCAGTTTTTTGAAAATATCTGTACAGTTTTCGTAGAGAACTGCACAGTTTTTACAACAGATCTGTACAGTTTACATAGAGAATTGCACAGTTTTTACGGAACTGCGCAGTGTTTCAAAAAGATCTGTACAGTTTTCATAGAAAACTGCACAGTTTTTTTTAAAGAACTACGCAGTTTTTTGAAAACATCTGTACAGTTTTCGTAGAGAACTGCACAGGTTTTACAAGAGATCTATACAGTTTACATACAGAACTGCACAGTTTTTTCACAAAACTGCGCAGTATTTCGAAAAGATGTGTACAGTTTTCATAGAAAACTGCACAGTTTTTATACAGAACTGCACAGTTTTTTGAAAATATCTGTACAGTTTTCGTAGAGAACTGCACAGTTTTTACAACAGATCTGTACAGTTTACATAGAGAATTGCAGAGTTGTTTCAGCTGAGGTGTGACAGCTAGCATTGTCGTGATGTAATATGATTCTGCGTTGTCGGTTGTCCTTTCTTATTTCTTCAAAGACTTCTAGTAAACAAATGGTCGTATACCATTCAGAATTAACCGTTTTACGATTCTCTAATGGCACTGTAGCCACATGTCCATTAATTCCAAAAAAACAGGCGACCATTTGCTTCAAGTACTTTGAAGCAAATGGTCGCCTGTTTTTTTGCACGAGTAACTTTTGTTGGTTTCGGCTCATCTTGGAACACCCACACCGTTGACTGTTGTTTAGTTTCGGGGTCATATGCATAGATCCAAGATTCATCACCTGTGTAGATATTATAAACGGCTTTTGACGTACCACGGTTGTATTTTTTTATCATTTTTTTGCACCAATCGACACGAGCCCGTTTTTGATCGATTGTCAAGTTGTGCGGAATCCAACGCGAACATATTTTTTTTACAGCCAAATGTTCGTGTAATATCTTATGTATGCTCGTCATACTTATGCCTAAGGACGCCTCTATCTCGTGATATGTAACATGACGATCACGCATTATTAGTTCCCGCACAGCATCTATATTTTGTGGGACAACAGCTGTTTTTGGGCGACCTTCTTTATTTTCATCCGTGAGCATAGACCGCTCACGATTAAGCCCACTGTACCAGTGATAAACAGTGGTTTTTGATGGTGCTTCATCTCCAAAAGTTGCGGTGAGTTGAATAACGCACTGTTGTTGATTTAGCCCACGCCGAAAATCGTAGTAAATCATTACACGAAAATGTTCACGCGTTAAATCCATGGCAAATGAAGACACGCAATTTTCAAAATGACGCCACAATGGAAAAATAATTGACATTCACATGAAACAAAATGTATTCTTCAACCAAAGAGTTCTATTTTCAAATGTTGTAATTACTTTTTGAATATTGTTCTTGTAAGTGGTCAGTTCCGGATACATAAATAGCAGCCTAGTACAGAATTGAAATAAAAAACTTACGGTACAGATGCAGATTTTCGTAATCTCTTTAATTTTCTGTCATTACTCATACAAAATATATCATGAATGGGCTCGGAAAAATATGTACTAAAAAATCCAAAATATGTAGGTACATAAAATATGGACTAAAAAATCGAAAACATGTAAAAATATGCAGTATTAAATAGAAATATGGAAAAAAAATGGAGTATAGAATTCCAAAAATTAAACGTTGTTTTAGTGTTATAGGTAAGAAAAGAGTCACTCGTGACAGTTAACAAAGAGATAGAGGCCAGAAATATGCTATGCTGGCTTTGCCTTTGCATATTTGGTAGGCCAGAAATATGCTATACTGGCTTTGCCTATGCATAAATGGTTTGGGAATAAACATAATATGTGACAGTATTAACTGTACAACTTGCATGACATGCTGATCATAATATTGTGACCATGACAGCACGTAACGCACGTCATGCTGCATGATTTGACGTGGGAGAGCCGTGCTTCGGCACGAATGGGTCGGCTCGACCGGAGAAATACCACGGGCTCACAGAAAACCGGCGTGAAATAGCGCTTGCGCTGTGCTTCGCCGAGTCATTGAGTTTACTGAAGGCCCAGTCCCCTACCATTTTCCTTTCCCTGCCCTTTCCCTTTCTTAAAAGGCCGGCAACGCACCTGCAGCTCTTCTGATGCTGCGAGTATCCGTGGGCGACAGAAGTTGCTTTCCATCAGGTGACCCGTTTGCTCGTTTGCCCCCTTATTTCATTTAAAAAAATGATCGTCTTGGGTTCGCTTAGTATTGGCTAAATGATCCCTGCACGTCACAACTCACAATTCACGATATTTTTTTACTTCAGTTTTTGTTTAGCCATGTCAGTAACATGACCTTCAGCATAGCTGAAACTTTATTTTCTATTTCTTCAATAATCTTCTTTGAAAACAGAATACCGAAAAAATATAATAAATAATAATATAAAACGCGAGAGGAACGAAATACGTAGCCGCATGGTGGCGGGAACGTATTTTTTTTTTTTGTGTTTTAGTGAAAACATGGACGATTGTAACATTTTCTTGTAAAATATGGACTTATCTTTGTAAAACCCTAAAATATGGAAAAATATGGAAAATAAAACTTTGGATTTCACAGTCTAAATATGATAATTCGTGTAAAAACACATTCCCTAATCATGACTATTAAAGTGTATGCTACATAAACGAGTAATCTGGCTCGGCATCCAATTCAGTTCGTTTCTTACTAAACGAAGTACGAACGGCATGATTATAAAAATAAGATACTCCATACTGATGTCAGTCAGACCCCCGGTTATGAATTATGATTAAATTGTTACATCTTGCATAACACTGTCCATGGCGACTTTGTAAAAATTTTGTAAATATATTATTTTTTGATTATTGCATTTTTACAATAACATGTAAACTTAGGAAGATAAACACAAAGAGACCAGCTTAATTTTACGCAAATACCCTGGCATCCAACTTAAATAAACCATCTTTTTGGGCATGTTTTTGGGTCGGAAAAAATACAAGAACTTTACCGAAGCATAATTTTAAAAAAATCACTTACTGATGAAACTTGAAAGGTTATTCCTGTATTAAAAGTCGTATCTGTATGACTTCTACACCATTTCACAGGGCATTTAGGCATTTTAACAACGAAAATTTTGTAAAAAGCTACGTAAAAAGTAAATAAACCAAAAGACAATAATTATCATGTCAACCTGGTTGAACGTCACTTGAGTATAATATATACACGAAAAATGTGTACCGAACACATGCATAAATGTGCATGTATTCGGGTCACATTTTGTAGCCATTAGGTGCACTTTTTTTGACGGAGTTACTCTTCCTGTAGTTTAAAGTTCACTGCTTTTAACGCAAATTTTAGCTTGCTACATATTATATTAATCTGTGACGCAAACTGATTGCCATGCACTGGGCACGGATGAGTGATGACTTCATGCGACCATGCAAATACAAGATATATAATAATAAAACAGAAAAAAACAGAACAAGCAAAATAATAATTGTTATAAAACATGAGAAGGCTCTTTATGAACAACGCTTCTATCATACAAAACGTCGTCATTTTTGATGACCCTGAAGTCTAAACTTAGCAGACAGCAGACAAAATAAAATTTCAGCGAATATGCGCGAGCTAAATTATGTGTTACCAAAATTACCAAAATGGAAATTGTCGGTGAATTAGGTACCTACAGGTGATATCAAACATTGTTTTTATGTTATTTAAAAATATTTAATTAAAAATAAAATTTTGGGAAGCTCTCAACACTCAAGCAATTTTTTAACGAGTGCCTCCGCTGCCGGCGCCGGTTGCCGTAATTGCTGCCGGCGCCGGTTGCTGAAATGGCTGCCGGCACCGTTTTCCGAACTCCGAAGTTTGCCGAAGTCACGCGTTATTTGTCGAATAGGCTGCCGGCGCCTATTCGGCAAATATCGCTTGTCAAATGACAGAATAAATAAATAATAATAAAAACAAAAACATCAGTCTTGATCTAAAGGACTATGAAAAGTACAAATAATAAGGTCATAAATAGTCATATTATTGTAAGGATGCATATTTGAATCCTTCGATCGGGGATTCTTGGATATGCTATTGTATTCTATTGATGTCGCGATCACCGGTGCTCGTATGGGGCTTGAGTCTTAATGGGTTAATGATGGTAATGATGATGCTGATAAATGTGATCTGCATAGTACACAGTGTACGGAGGAGACGAAAAATGGGAAATTTTCTATTTTCTTCAATTTTGAATAGGCATTAATATTATGAATGCATGAGTAGAACACCCGCGTGTCAATTATTCGAAATAGTTTTGAATATGCTACGAGCTACCAAAGTTTAGCGTTATTTTGCCGCCCGGAAAGGAAAATTTCATATTTCTCCAAAACTTTTACGTAATAAATAATTTTTTGTATTCCACCTGAAAGCCTATTAAATAAGGTATATTTCAAGCTTTTATCCTGATTCGTCGTATCAATATTTTACATACAATAAAATAATTTTCATATTTAAGTTTTAATTTTTTTATCCAAAACTAAACAAAAGATGCAATCGAAAATATCGACAAATTAAAGGTATACAAGCATTCTATACGCACAAAAAATATCACCCGTGTGATTCGTTTACAACCACTGCTAAATCAATTTATTTAATTTACAAACTTAACTAATAATTGTCAACAGGGTTGTTAAACGACGCAACGCTGTATTATATTTTGTAGTCTTTTCGTTTTCGCGTGACCATCACGTATCTTGATTTTTTAAAATAAATACTAGAAACAATATTAACTGTTTGAAGTATTACGAACTGACATCTGATTTTTTACCGACTTACAAAAAAAGAGGAGGTTTTATATTTTTTCTAAGAATTAATTTTGATAATTTTAAATATACTCATTAAAAGCGTATATAACTTTCATACTATAAATGTTATTATATTATATGACTATTTCTATTGCATTATTGATAGCCATCCATTGAAAGACGCATGGTGGCAGCCCTAGCGTAGGATTTCACGATCAAATATCTCCAGTTGTAAACGGATCTTACAGGTGATTTTTTTTTGTGCGTATAGAATGCTTTACAAATTAAAGGTATACCCTTTAATTTGTCGATATTTTCGAGTGCATCTTTTGTTTGGTTTTGGATTAAAAAAATAAAAACCTAAAAATGAAAACTATTTTATTGTAGGTAAAATATCGAAACGGCAGATTAGGAAAAAAGCTTGAAATATTAGTTATTTAATAGGCTTTCAGGTGGAATACAAAATTTTATTTATTACGTAAACAATTTGGAGATAAATGGAGTTTTCGCTTCCGGGCCGCAAAAAATCGCTAAACTTTGGTAGCTCGTAAAATAAAAACTATTGCGAATTGACACGCGGGTGTTCTACTCTCGCATTCATAATACTAATGCCCATTCAAAATCGAAGAAAAAAGAAAATTTCCGATTTTTCGTCTCCTCCGTACACTGTGTACTATGCGGATCACATTTATCAGCATCATCATTACCACCATTAACCCATTAAGACTCAAGCCCCATACAAGCACCGGTGATCGCGACATCAATAGAATACAATAGCATTTCCAAGAATCCCCGATCGAATAATTCAAATATGCATCCTTACAATAATATGACTATTTATGACCTTATTATTTGTAGTTTTCATAGTCCTTTAGATCAAGACTGATGTTTTTGTTTTTATTATTATTTATTTATTTTGTCATTTGACAAGCGATATTTGCCGAATAGGCGCCGGCAGCCTATTCGACAAATAACGCGTGACTTCGGCAAACTTCGGAGTTCAGAAAACGGTGCCGGCAGCCATTTCAGCAACCGGCGCCGGCAGCCATTACGGCAACCGGCGCCGGCAGCGGAGGCACTCGTTAAAAAATTGCTTGAGAGTTGAGAGCTTCCCAAAATTTTATTTTTAATTAAAATTTTTTCAATAACATAAAAACAATGTTCGTTATTTGTGTAGTAGTATAATACAATATCTTTGCTTCTTTAAACAACGCTGAAACTCTCTAACATGTACATACATATAATATAAGGAATCTGAAGTTCTACCTACCTACCGTAATAGGTACTTACCTAACCTTCACCTTTGGAAGTCGGTAAAGTCGAATATATTTGAGATTACAATTATTTCTTTTTAAAATTTGTGTATCGGCACTGGAACCTAGCGCTTTACGCATTATCACCGGCTCCCATTTTGAGTGCCAGCGCCGGCAGCCGTTGTTTTATATCTCGGCTGCCGGCAGTATACTTACCGCCGATTCCCATTACTGATATTTTTGGGAGCCGGCGCCGGCAGCGGAGGCACTCCCAATTTTTTAATGTTGAAATTTTATAAAAATCCATAAATATGCTTAATTTTTCGTGCTTTAAAAATTATATCGATTAGTTTTTTGATTTTTTATTTTGATCATTCTGGGGCTCATAACTGCATAAATAATAATTAAAAAAGTAAATAAAAACCTGAATAAAACAATAATTCTCATGTTTGTATTTGCCTTAATTCTAAACATGACATTTTTAAGAATTTCAATTGGTAAATTATATCCGTAACTTAAAATTTTTACAAATTTTTGGCGACGGATATCGAAGTTAAAAACAATCCAAATTAAAAAGTATATACATACTTACCCTGACTTCATTTTTGAAAGAACTAAACATGATATTTTTCAGATTTTAATTTTAATTAAGTATTCTTTCTTTAGATTTTTTTAAATTTGGCCCAAAAATGAACAAACGAAATATTAAAATCTTAAAAATATAATGTATAAAGATCTTTCAAAAATGAAGTCAGGGTAAGTATAATAATTATATTATTATATTTTTTTAATTTGGATTGTTTTTAACTTCGATATCCGTCGCCAAATTTTTCAATTTCTTAACAAAATTCAAAATCTAAAAAATAATATCATGTATAGACTACAGATAATTAATTAAGCTTAAGGCATATACAAACATGAGAGTTGAACGTCAACGTCATATTAACGAACGCTTTAAATGTCAATTCCATACATTTTCATCGGCGATTCTATAACGAAGCGATTACGAATTCGTCTTGACTCAGGCCCCTGGGTACCTATCCAAAATACATTCGTTAATTTCACAGCTGTTGACATCAAAAAATTATTATGATTTGACAAATAGTAAAGCATCTTCAAGTAACTTGACATTTGCGATGCACGATGTCTTTTTTCCTCCCATACATTGTTTATCAAGTTCAGCACAGTAAAGCTTAAAACAAACCTAAGCGTCAGTGACAGGGGACGCGGTACGCGATACGGGAGCGTCTGCAACGCGAAACTGGCCGTGCACACCTGCGCGACTACGGTGCGAACCGTCAAACGTTAATATCATGACACAATCTATCAAAACGTATACAAATCAAAAAATCATAAACTAAAGAGTTGTAGAAAATAATATAAAAAAATGTTTTAAAAAAGAAGTCTAGTTATGTACACTTCAAAACACGCGTCTGACAACTTGACGCGCACGTTCCGCTTGCCGACGCGAACATCCCGCGTCGCGGTCGTGCAATAAGATTACATGGGCAGCGTCCGCCGCGCGGTAGACGCTACCGCTTCGCAGTCGCTTTGGTCGCGTAGGTTTGTGGAATCCTTAAGGCGCATAGAGTCGTCGATAACCTTGGACGTTTGGGCGTGGCTTAGGTCCCTCTGCTCTGCACTCCCCGCACGAAAACATCGTACATAGATTAAGCGCGCGTATGACGAACAGAAGCACTCCTGACTTATCACTGCCTATTTTACTCGAATCCACTACCTACCTACTACTTGCTTTAAAATGTGCAATTTATATGAAAGTGAATTACTATTGTGAATAAATAGATGTTTGACGAATGACTTTAATACTTTTAATGCTACACGAATTACGATTTACGCTTAGTATCAAGTATGATATTTATGTCTAATTTATTAAGAGGCACTGAAAAAAAATGAAAAATTAATCAGTAGGTATCTAGATAATTTTTTAAGTCTTGGCTGTCTTAGTTAGGTCCGTGCTTGTCTTGCCTAAGCTAGGGCATCGCAACCCGGGCCCAATTTTTAAAACCCGGGTTTTCGGGTTTTTGTTGATTGAAAACTGGGTACCCGATTTTTTTTTTCTTTTTTAACATTAATTATATTTCTTCGCTTCATTCTTCGATATATTAATTAAACAGGTAGTCCTTTGTTTATTTGCTAGGCAATCGCGTTTTTTTAAAGACGTATGTCCCTACGTATAAAAGGTCATGTCCATAATAGCAATTTTTTTATTGCATCATGCACTTCCATAATATTATAATGAGACGCATATTCCTACATTTTTTTTCTATCACAAGTAATTCCGAAGATAAAAAGACGTAAACGACGACAAGTTGGGAGTTTTATTAGATTTTACTGTGGTAGATGCGGACATCTATACTTACCGTCTTGTACCGCGTTGGAAATTACGCGCCGTTCCGCGTCATGTCGTACTTGTCCGTTTCTACCTCTAAGGTAGATAATTATTTATAGACTTGTTATCATTTACGTTCAGTTATTATAAGATTTTTGTTCGTTTTTAGTGGGAATAGTGCCACACACTCAATCAAATTTGGACTAATATGAATATTTAAGTGTTATAAATAATCTGCGACGTGATATAATAGCTGCGACGGAGGCTGAGGCCTGAGGCTTCTTTGCATGATGAATTAATAATTATTCTAAACTTTGCATACGTATTATGATTTATGAGCCAATGGAAATACAAAATAAATACATCAGGATTCATCAGCTAAAACTTTATACTTCTATTTTTTATAACGACATAGGCATGTAATACTGGGAACTACAAAAAAGGGTGCGCCTTTTATTATTCTGGCAACTCTGTCTTTACGTCAATGACACATGATGCGGCATGTGTCAGTTTACAGCAAGATGGCGCGTGAAGTTTGTTTGTCAGTGCCATTAGAATTTAACGAAATACTCCATAATACGAATTTTGCGGATATAAGTTGTCCACTCGAAATCAATATTTTCTATTATTCACATAAGGTTTCGATCGAGTCTATCGTACCCCTGCACGAAATCAACAAAAATTTCGAAAATCGGTTCACAAACGGCGGAGTAATCGTTGAACATACAAAAATAAAAAATAAAAAAAATATCCACAGCCAAACATAATAATAACCTCCTCGTTTTTTGGAAGTCAGTTAAAATTATGACCTTCATAAATTCTTAAGAGTCAGTAAAAATTTACCTTGCTCAAGACGTATCCGAAAAGACCAATAAGAAGAAAAAGGCAACTTCAACATTATGATGTTTAGTTTTACCCTTTAGTGAAAACAGAATAATTAGTGAATACATATTTTATACTAAAATTTGTAGACTTTTGAAAACTATACAGTTTAACTTATCAAACAATCACATTTTATTAGAATTTTTCACTATGGACCTATAGTTATTGATGACGTGTCTTTTTATTCGTTCATTATAACATAGAAAAAATTTCTTAAATTAGCAGCGTGTAGAAAGATATGTCTGTGTTTTTAGTTTTTCTTACTGAAGAGCCAAAATTTCTATTACATAAATATTATAAACTATGACAATAAGATTAATTTTATAAAGTGTTGAATGAATTTAGGACCTAATATAATATTTTTATTCTTACAACGTAAAAACGGACACGTACGACTTACCCGTTTTTACGCTGACAATTCAAGACTCGTCTTGAATTGACAGAGTCTTGAATTGACAGAGCGTAAAAACGGTCATCTTGTAATTTTGGCGAAAATATTGAAAATATTTAAAATTGTGTTATATCATCCAAACGGTAGGCCGTTTGGATGATATTATAACACAATTTTAAATTTAAATTAGGCTTTACAAATCAACCAATAACTGTGTTCATGTTTAATGATAATCTACAGTAACAGTTTGAATCTTAAAAACGCGAATTGCAAAAATCATGAAGTAAATAACAATTTAGGTACTGTTCATAAGAGCGTCCATACACCTATACACTTGTTTTATTTAAATACTTAAAATATTAATACTATAACGTCTATACGCGTGGAACAATCAACTTATAACTTTGACGACCTCCGTGGCTCAATAGTTAGAGTGTGTGGCAACTCAAGCCGGGGGTCGCGGGTTCGAATCCCGCCGACGGAACAAAAAGTTTTCCAATGTTCCTGGGTCATGGATGTGTATTAAATATGTGTATGATATAATAAAAATCTTAAATATATTATGTATAGTATAAAAGTATTAAATATATTTCTGTTGTCTGGTACCCGTAACACAAGTCCTTCAGGTACTTAGCACGGGGCCAGACTGACGTGATGTGAGCGTACATAGATATTATATTAGATATTATATTATTTAACTAAAAATAATCATGAAGTAAATAACAATTTAGGTACTCTTCATAAGAGCGTCCATGCGCGAACCACATTACAACCTTTTTACGTTGATTGTACTCTAAGTCTAACTACTCTACATAAACACTCATGCAAATATTGTAGTGATCTAATGCACACAAACAGACGCTCGATAGCACACACACAGGCGCAAGATTTAGCAACGAGTGACACAGCCTCCCCGTCTGAATGCTAGCGGACGACTGCCGCCCGCGCCCGCGCAGACCACCTTTGAACCAAATCGTTCGGAAATACTGTTTTTCGATATCTTTTCAAAGAAAATATTGTTTGATTTTTATAAAAAATGCTGATATTCAAGAAAAACAGATTCTAAATATATCTACGCAAAAAAAAATACCGTATATCACAGCCATTTAGGAGGAGTCCCGATTTCAAATCGAAAATCGATGTCACGTATAATTTTTTTATTGAAGCAAGGGTAAGACATAAAGCAGAAAAAAAATGTTGATATATTAGTTGTTGAACTGATCTTTCACATATATTTTTTTCAACTTTTTCCTGCCAGAAATGAATGAGTAGTTACAAAAACAAAATGACCATTTCACGACTCTATACGCCTTAAAACAAACCTAAGCGTCAGTGACAGGCAGTGGCGGATTTGCAGTCCTGGCCGCTGTAGGCCCCAGGCCATGTGCCGCCCCTTTCTCAGCACCCGTCCCATTTTTAATTGATCCCGAAAATTATTTAACAAAAAGTATTAGCTTATAAAGCTAGTTTAGAATATTTATGGACATTTAAATAAAACATTAAAAGAAGACCAGATAGGCTGTTGAGACTTGAGTTATATACAATTGCAAACGACACACAAAAGGTATCGTAACTTTTGCAATGACTTGCTAAGACGAGTAAAAAATAATTACAATAAAAACATTTTGGAACGTGCTAAAAATAGCAGCAGAAAAATTTGGAAACATATCAAGGACATAACATACACCAAAAAGCATCACGAATCATCCTCAGTTTTGCTGAAAAATCAATCTTCAGAATTGGCATCTTTAAACATTGTAAATAATTATTTTGTAAATATTGGGGCACACTTAGCACATAAATCACAAAGTCAATTGCACGGTCGTTCATATGCCGCTTTAACTAATAGATCTAACGCAATGTCTTTCTCATTAATGGACACCGATGAATCCGAGGTAGATAGAATTATTAAAAGCCTACGGGACGACTGCGCAGTTGGATGGGATAATATCTCGTGTACAATTTTGAAAAAATTTAGACATATTCTGGTTCCACACACAACCCATATCTTTTAAAAGTGCTTATCTCAAGGTCATTTTCCTAAATGTCTAAAAATGGCAGTCGTGGTACCGATTTATAAATCCGGTGACAAACAGGAAGTCTCAAATTACCGCTCTATCTCAATCTTACCATCATTGTCAAAGGTATTAGAAAAAATCATTTACAACAGGCTGGTTAATTACTTAGAACATATATCAGCATTATCAAATAACCAATTTGGATTTAGATCGAAACTTTCAACAGCTGACGCCGTACATAATTTAACAAATCATATAGCCCGAGAAGTTGATAAAGGTAATCACGTAATTGGAATCTTTCTTGACCTTGCAAAAGCTTTCGTCACAGTATCTACAGAAATCCTATTACACAAACTCGAATCCTTAGGAATAAGGGGCACACAATCAAAATTATTTAAAAGCTACCTAGAGAACCGCACTCAATGTGTCAAGGTTGATAGTGTATATAGCTCATTTGAAAATAATACTAATTATGGTGTTCCGCAAGGTACTTCCTTGTTTTTAGGATCAACACTGTTCTTAATATACATAAATGATCTGTGTCAACTAAAACAAGACCGTGGCATAATCATATCATACGCTGATGACACAGCACTTGTTTTTTCTGCTAACACATATCGCGAAGTTTTCGAATATGCACAGCAAGGTTTTAATATCGTAAATAATTGGCTATCGAATCATTTATAAACATTAAATGCCGAAAAAACTAAATACATAAAGTTTTCGATGCGTAAATCCACTTCAGCCGTTACTAACCAGCCACTATATGCACATCTTTGCACAACATTATCTAACATGGCATGCACATGTCCTAGTATTGATGGGATCAACAATATAAAGTATCTAGGTATAATAATAGATGGAAATCTGTCTTTTAGGCCTCATGTCTATAAACTATGTGAAAAAGTACGTAAGTTGATGTTTATTTTCAAGAAACTTCGTCATATACTAGACCAACATTTAATCAAGCAGGTGTATTTTGCTTTATGTCAATCGATTTTAACTTATTGTATTACATCTTGGGGAGGAGTAGGCAAAACGCTGTTACTAACTGTTGAAAGAGCACAAAGGGCAATAATCAAAATATGTAACTTTCGACCTTTTCTTTTCCCTACTAACCAACTTTATAAGTCATTTGAAGTACTAACAGTTCGTCAGCTTTTCATACTAAACGTAGTACTAAAGCAACACATATTTCTACCCTTCGACCCGGACTCCATCAACAAAAGGCGGAAAGATATCGTTTGTCCACTAGAAATAAATACAAAACATTTTCTGATAAGTACTATATATTTCTAGGTCCTCTTCTTTATAAAAGAATAAATGCCGTGTTAAATATTATATATTCTGTTAATTATTTTAATTGTAAATTAAACCTTAAAAAATTTCTTCTAAATATGACTTATGACGAAACAAAGAAACTTCTAGCTGTTTTGCAATAAATGAACATTAGAATAAGATTAAGTGAGTATAATATTGTGTAATAATAAATTAAAATTAGTATAGGCAATTTAAAACTATAATAATTATAGCTAGTATAACTATTTAATTTAATTTGTAACTTTAAGGCATCATAGCTATAGTTTGTATCGTAATAATTATTGTTGTAGCACTAATTTTCGCCTGAAACACAGGGTATCCTAGTTCAGGCAATACTATAATCATTAATTTTGTACTTATTTAGTTTAAGTAGCTCTAATATAATATTGTATTGTAAATACTGAATAAATATTATTATTGTTATTGTATTCCAGTAGGTACGTTTTATTTATTTTCGTAATATGGAGATTCAGATATTGAGACCTATTTTTCACTATCACAATATAGCGTCTGTCCAGAGTCGCGCCTATGAGGAATTTTCTTAGCTTTTTAATTTGATTGTCAAACAGCTTCCATTTTAGTAACTAGATGGCGTATGGGTAGACAACTATCGGTAATACCAGGGAATACTATCAATAATTGCTACATAACTGAGCAAAAGCATGTAAAACTTCATACATTTCAATTTGAAAAAGACACAATAATATTCCAATGAATAGGATAATAAAGTTATAATAACGATGTTTTAGTTAAAACTCGCGGAAGAAATAGCCCTATTTACCGTTGTTCACACCAAATGTCACAGGAATAATACATTTTGGTTTTGACAACATCTTACCTGCACTTGTGCAAGATAACAGATATTTAGTGGCTAATATTTTACCAATAATGAACATCAAAAATCCAAATAACACAATTTGGGGAAAAATATTTAAAACCACACCGACAATAAAAAGTAGAAGTAGAAAACTCTTTCAGTTATCATGTTTTCAGTTTGACAAGTGCAAGCGTGTTCCTAAGCTGTTACCAGTATACTGGCCTAATTGCTTAAGCCAATGATCGCTTAGGAGTATGATATTTTGATTGATATTACACTTGACAGTACACTGATATTTTTTAGAAACACGACCAACATGTGGTCAGTAATGCCAACCTGCAGATAATTTCAAATCGGTGGGGAACCAATAGAAAATTAGTGAGTGTCTACCGTCGCGCCGTCTGGTGGAGATGATAAAAAGAAAACATCCCATTGCCACTAGCAGCTAGCTCCACATAACTACAGAAGCACCCATTACAAAATTTTTGCACGATTTGCCGCCCTTTATATCTGGCCGCCCTAGGCCCGTGCCTACTGGGCCTTAGGGTAAATCCGCCACTGGTGACAGGGGACGCGGTACGCGATACGGGAGCGTCTGCAACGCGAAACTGACCGTGCACACCTGCGCAGGTGTGCGAACCGTCAAACGTTAATATCATGACACAACCTATCAAAACGTATACAAATCAAAAAATCATAAACTAAAGAGTTGTAGAAAATAATATAAAAAGGTTTTAAAAAAGAAGTCTAGTTATGTACACTTCAAACCACGCGTCTGATAACTTGACGCGCACGTTTCGCTTGCCGACGTCGGCGCCATAAGACTACATGGGCAGCGTCCGTCGCGCGGTAGACGTTACCGTTTTTGGTAAAAATTCATATTTCACAGTAATTAAACACAACACTTGTGTTTCCTTATGCCTTGTATCATGACTGTGTTTCTTGTGTACTAACTGCCAATGCAGTCTTAGTTCATCGCACAAATACAAAACTTATTGTTAACTTAAACTATATTGTAGTATATACCTACTACACCTCACTTATGTTATTATTCTAAGACACCTCACTAACACTAAATGGATTACTAAGGTCTCTAAGGCGTCTTCACTTATGTACTATCACTTCGTGACTAACCTGAGAATAATTGTTTTCCCGAACACTTCAATGTTTAGTTTATACCTAGTTTATACCTAAAATAAATATTCTATGCACTAAAATAGCTTATTATGTAACTAACCAACTAAATAGCAATATAACTCAACACTAAAGAAGTATGTAATATTAATAAAACATTACATAATAAAAGTCAAAGTTAGTTCGTGCAATCCACTCTTAACTGTAAACCCTCAGACTACTAAGGGGATACTGCGTATTGTAAACCATTCAGCAAAAGCTACTATTGTTTGGCGTTTATTGAATTGCTATTTTTGACGTAAGAGCAAGCCAGCTTATGTCAGATAATGTTGTTTTTACTCTGTGGTACTCATAATTGCTCATAATACGAAAAATACTACTCAGTTCCTATGAGCAAGGAAGTCTAGGAGCAGTGTGTTTTGTCTATGGTTTTGTGCTCGTTTTGTGTCACGTGACCGCTGGCTGGCTAGAAAATCACTGGAAAATAGAGATCATAATACAAAAACGACAGCCAGCCACTTTAAGGGCGTATACTGGCTGGAAATAAGAGATTATAATAACCCCCGCTGTAGGAAGCGGTAGCGTCTACTAGAGGCTACCGCTTCGCAGTCGCTTTGGTCGCGTAGGTTTGTGGAATCCTTGAAAACAGAAAGCGTCTTGGCCGAGCAATATTTCGCAATGCACCTGAATTCACCTGGTATCGCAGATGTTGATCAAACACGGGTTGTTTGTGTTTGTGTAACCGTTGCACTACACAGTTGGTACACTGCGGCAGTCGGTACACTTGTGAAAATAAACTTATTGCATTTCATACGGTTAGAAATATTATTTTTGTACCAAAGTGTATTTTAGAGTCGATGGGACTTTATTCGATAATGTATAATTAAATTATACACACAAGTAGGTGAGGTTCAGACACTTGATTAAAAGCTAGAGTACCTATAGAAAGCAAATTCTCGATTTAAGATGTTAAGAACGAATGTCAAAAATCACGTCCACACAACTTATTTTAATGGAATATTATAGTGAAATCATTGAACCTAAAAGGCGATGCAAAATATCAAAAACCTTTCCTTCATCAAGTCACCTGCATTCAGCACTCACCAGTCACCAGTCAGCACTGACGCTTGATTTTAGTATGTTTACTTGTGCACTCACAATATGCTGGCTATATGCGATTCAGAAAGCCTGGAATCGAAGCGAAATTCCATGACTGTATGTTCATTGTTCAGGCCCCTCAGACCTGAGGGTAACCCGAGAATCGAACCCAATTCGGATCCACGAGAATTGGACCTTTGATCAGTTCATCTAGTCCTCAACTATTCCACCTATTCCACAGACTGTACCTCATAAAAGTTACAAATTAATTCCGCGGCTCCCGGGGGTAATGCCGGGGGTTGGGGGGTTAAAATGGGGGTCAAAGTGGGGGTTAAACTCTTTGAGCAAGAAACCGGTCAGGCAGGCGGACCGCGAAATATTTTTAATTATAATTTACTTAGGAGCGTATTTGCGATTTATTTTCATTAAAAACTTGGGTTTGGAGCTTTGGACTTCGGTTCGGTCGAGTGATCATAGATTTGGTAATCGATCAAAATAATTGTGGTTATGGATGGAAAAGTTTTATTTTATTATTTTTAACAAAAAATTAAAACCGACTTCCAAGGTAAAAACAATAATAACATTAATATGAACTAAAAAGTATTAAATAATTTTTACTATCTAATAGTGCCTTTTTCCGAATTCGGCTAAACCTCAACTATTTCTGTACTCAATCTTCATTATTTTGAAGTCGGTACCAGATAGCTGAATCTTCAGTCCTCTGACAGAATATTTAAAACTTTTGGAACTGGCACCGATTTCAAAATTATGAAGATTGAGTACAGAAATAGTTGAGGTTTAGCCGAATTCGGAAAAAGGCACTATTAGATAGTAAAAATTATTTAATACTTTTTAGTTCATATGTTATTATTGTTTTTACCTTGGAAGTCGGTTTTAATTTTTTGTTAAAAATAATAATAATTTCACTCTTTTTAGTTATACTAGCAGGTAAATCTTCGCGTATATTTTACGTATCTTATTACAATTTGTTAAGAGTCACAACTCACACTCACAAAATAACATAATATTATCAGTGAAGTGAACATATTATGCTAAGTAATTTAACAATTTTAATGATTCAAGCCCCAAGCGGTCACCGGCGATTGCGATAACAATAGAAAGGCTATTGTGTCTCGTTTTTCCACGATCGAAGGATCAATCAGATAAAAAATTATACAAACTTGCATAGGATGTAGCGTAGCTACTCATAATATTTAATATTATCATAATTATTGACAGCCGTTCTTGTAATCAAGAATTCAAATCGATTGGTACTTAGTGCACCATCTATATTAATAAGTATAACTAATTAAAAAGACACTTAATGACTTTGTTTTGTTTAAATGCTTTTTTTAAAATAACTTTATTTTAATTCTATTTGTCTATTAAAATTTTATGAGGTAGTTAGTAAAGTATTCGATATTTTGTCGTCTGCCGCCACGCGCCGCGCGGCGGCGCGGCGACGCCGACCGCCGTGTATTAAAAACAAACAGGTGTTGTTATACAGTACATAATTATTATTATTAGTATATCCATACCTATGCCTTGTACTATTATCTATTCTGTGCCATGAGACATTGGTGGCCTTAACACGACGTGGTAATGATGATGATGATGACGATGATGATGATGATGATGATGATGATGATGATGATGATGATGATGATGATGATGATGATTATGATGATGAATATGAATTGCATAGTTGTTTATGCTTTCTGTTCTTAAAACAACGCCGAAACTCCCAAACGTGAATCTATAAGGAGTCAGGAGTTCTCTCAGCATATTCGAAACCATGGTATACCTTGACCCAATATTTGACTTTTTGGTAGCGTATTCTTAGTACACTTCACATAAAACCAAAATCACCATATGTTTCCATATAAATTTCGAGGAGTTCCCTCGATTACTCATGGATTCTATCATCAGGTCACCACTTTTGTGGACATAGTACCAAATTGGAGTGAAACCTAATACAACAAAACAAAAATTTCGAAAATCGGTTCACAAACGGCGGAGTAATCGTTGAACATACAAAAAAAATATCCACAGCCGAACATAGTTCGTTTTTTGGAAGTCGGTTAAAAAGGTTGTTACTTACTTACTTTAGAAATAATTATAAGTACACCTTTAATTAAAATTATATTTAATTTTGACAACGTAAGTAATTTTAGGATAATTATTATGATTTTTTGTTGTGACAACATAAATTACGATATTTTAATATTCTTGTTAATCCATTTATAACATTAGTAGGTAAGACATACTGCCTCTTATCGCTATAAACCTTATCTTATATATAAAATTCTCGTGTCACAATGTTAGTCCACGATCTCCTCCGAAACGGCTTTACTGATTTTTACCAAATTTTATATGCATATTCAGTAGGTCTGAGAATCGGCTACTAGGTACTTATTATATTGATAAGTGCATTTGTAGAATAAATAATAATAAATTATTACAACTCGAGAAAAACGACGACCATGATAGCGATGGACGTTGCCATGGTGACATATTTATTTAGTTACTTCAATAAAATAATACGGGCGATATACTTTATAATTACAAGCATGATATTTAAACAGCTTTGCTGCGTGAGCACTAACCCCCCTCACACTGCGTGTGAGGCCCACGCCGCGGCGCCGGCCGGTGTGTGGCCAGCGGGCGGCGCGCGCGCTTCTATAGACCGCCGCGGTAGGTGTTTACGGCCAGCCTGGCGCCGCACCTCCCGCACCCCCCCTCGCCCTCGCCACCCTTTGTTATTATCTTAAGGCCGTCCCCCGAGCAAACGACCTTGGCCATACATTTGCCGCGTTGCCGAGATCGCGCCAAAACCCTATTATTTTTACTTATCTTAGTTCAATATTGTCCTAAAAAAAAATTAAAACTGCAAATATGTAATTTATGATATTGTCGATCTATTGGCGTGAGTTTCAAATAAAAGTAATTTGTTAAGTCTAAGGAGATGCTGAATGTATGCTTGAATTTTAACAAATTGGTATTACTTTGGAAGCTGATATCATGAGTATAAGAAACAAAAATAGAAAATTTAAAACGACAAAAGGAATGTTGATATACTGAAGATTATTGCTGTATTTTTATTATAACTTTGTAGGTTTCAGATGACGAGTTTATAAGGTTTTAAATACGGTCAATTACGGAATCTCCGGACGGAACGCCCTTAAAGAATCTACCGGTGTATTATTAAATTATAATACCAAGTCTATTATTAAATTATAATCGGCCACCGCGATATTATATTGTTTTCTTTACATAGGCATTTTTTTTTAAATTTAACTAAGTATATTGAACACCTTTATATTTACACCAAATAAGTACATAATTCATTTTAAGTATATTTATTATATTATGTAAGTAATTGATAAGTAGGTATATTATTTTTCACATTCTTCAAAGACCTTAACCTAGTATTATAATATTATTTAACTGTATTTTACTGCTTGTTGTCTGTCAATCGCTTGACAACTACTCGGGATCCACAGAATACCAGGGATCACGGTACAGGTAATACCTTTACCGTGATCATAGCCTGAGTGGAATCCTTTTCGACGTTATATTTGCATCGCACCGCCTTAAGATGCGAAATATATCTTTATGAATAGGTAGTAGGTACAGGGTGTTTTTGTGTCGAGCAGCGGGATCATCGGTGATCGGACGCACTAGTAGATGCAGTATTGCCAGTGCTGTATGTTAGAAAGTTACATACCTACTCTCATTCGAAAAGTAACTTTTTGATGGAAAAAGTAACATTTCGGATAATTTTAATTAAAATTGACTTATAATTTATTGCTTTATTATTATTATTGCTTAAAAAGCTCATGAATCGAAATGAATGTTTCTCTTGAATATCTAAAATACTCCTGAAACTTCTTCGTTGACAGATATTGATAAGGGTCTACACAGACGGACTGCATTTCAACTACAATCCAACTGTAAATTGCAGTTCAAGTGCAGTTGCAGTTGACACGACTGCAATGCGACTACAATAGAACTGCAAACCAAACAGTTCACACGACTGCACGCCGACAGCAACTGAACTGCAATCCGACCGCGTGTTTGGTTTGCAGTTCTATTGCAGTCGCATTGCAGTCGTGTGAACTGCATTCAAACTGCAATTTGCAGTTGGATTGCAGTTGAAATGCAGTCCGTCTGTATAGACCCTAAAGGTTAAATTCACCATCACCGCAGGTTTTTCTCTTTTTTATGTGAGGCTCTATCCAAATGTTTCTCCATTTGGAATGTGCTACTGCAATCTGCATTTCACATTCTATATCAGAATCATCGTCTGAGAAGCTGTCTAACAAATCAAGAAGTAAGACAGTATCAGTTATTAGTTATCACTCATAGTCAATCACTCTGTATATAGAACTCTAATAAGGAATACGTGTGGCACCAACGCAGACTCGTAAGGAAATGAACATATTTTTAATATTATCGTATCTTAGCCGTGTGTGATAGCATGGTTCATAGGATTTGTATGGTGAGCGATATTCTTAAATATGCTCTAAGATAATATATATTTTATATTATCTTCACCGTCTGTGATGCGCTTAAGATACTATAATATTTTATATTTGGGCATCTTTTAAGATAAAATATTATATTATCTTCACCGTGTGTGATGCGCTTTACACTGCTACGACCTAGTTTATCAAGGCTAATTTAAAGTTTTTTATGTCTTTTTATTATTATCATTTTTTTTTTAATTTCTTTTTTTCCTTTTATTGTTTTATGTTTAATATTGTATTTAAGTGTAGTGTGGACTGTGGTGTGAATTTGTGTTGAATAAATGTTTTATTATTATTATTATTATTATTATTAATTATGGCAAAGAAACGTTTGCCGGGACAGCTAGTATTATATAAAATTCTCGTGTCACAATGTTAGTCCACGAACTCCTCCGAAACGGCTTTACTGATTTTTACCAAATTTTATATGCATATTCTACTGAATATATTATTGATATATGATTGATATATATTATTGATAATTGCGTTTGTTGAATAAATAATAGTAAATTATTACAACTCGATACTGACAGCGACCATTGTTTGTGCGACGGGATAGCGATGGATGTTGCCATGGTGACATACTTAACTATTTTGTCACTTCAATAAAATAATATGGGCGAAAATCGAAATACTTGATATGGCAAAACAACGTTTGCCGGGACATCTAGTCTTATAATATATAAAAATGGATTTTCAAATGTGTTAATCGCGCTAAAACTCGAAAACGGCTGAACGGATTGGGCTGATTTTAGTCTTAAAATATTCGTACAAGTCCAGGGAAGGTTTTAAAGTGACATATGACACGAAGTTCACCGGGACAGCTTGTTATTGTTAAAAAACTCAAAACATAACAATATAATAGGCTAAACAAAAAAAAAACTATGATCCATAAAACATAATAATAGGCATTATGTTGGTTCGTGTAACTTCTTTCATAAAAAATCGCAAAGGTAAAGCTAAAATAACATGCTAAACTTCGTGCCAAAACTTTCATTTAGATTTTTATCATAAAGTCTCAAACAAAAGCCAGAAACCAATAAGGCAGAAATTTTGATACCTTGTATAAAATATATTATTAAGAACCATTGTTTCCTGGAAATAAAGACTATTCTATTCTATTCTAAAAAGCCAACATATTATTCAGCTTATACTTCGTAAACTACGATTCCCATCAAATTACCTCAAAGCACTAAAATTAACTAACAATAACAGAAGTTGTGTAATCCGGGTAGCTGACAGACTGAACGACGTTAAGCACCGACGCCGGGGGCGCAGGCCTAGGGGCGGAGGCCGAAGGGGCGGAGACCGGGGGGCGAAGGCCGAACTTCCAGGCTTAAGTGTTGTTAAACTTGACAAAGTCGAAAGTGTGATTTTATGGCACCGAGACTTTGATAGTAGGTATTATAATAGTTAATAGTTAGGTATGTTTTCAACTTTTATATTTAAAATCAATCATAAGCAAAATTGGGTGTTATTATATTTTAATACTTAATTGAAATAATACATAATAATATTATTGTGACCACAAATAAAACAGGATATTTTTGATGTATTTTTATTGTAATTAAAAATTAAAATACTTATAGTTACTTACTTATAAATTGTCTTTTAAATAAGTAAACCGGACATTTTTAATGTTTTAAATAAAAATCGCGCGGTTCTTGAGATATACGACATGGAGTCCAGTTGATGTCTGACAGCAAAGTCTTAGTAATAGAGCCCCGTTTTTACCCGTTGGTTACGGAACCCTAAATGGGCAATACGAGAACATAGATAACTTTTTTATAAAGACAAATAATAAGTCTTTTTTGCCGATGGAATTCAAATTCGCTTAACGAATTCTGCTGCGTAGTCTGCGGGACAAAGCCAAAAAGTGAAAAACGGAATTTAGGCATGGATCAGCTAAGAGGAACAGAGAAGCAGCTGCGAAAATTTGCGCGTGCCCCATGCATTTTGCCAAGCGATATCAAAGGCCCTTCTCCTGTCATGCGTTTTATCGCCCGCGCGCGGATGATCCGGGTATATTCCCACATCCTATCATTTCATTGTTTTCACTGTCATGCGGGCAACACGCGATAACTCTAAAATTCTATATGGGGGATGCCGGGTGTGCCATCGAGGAAATTGGTTCCTAGGCAGTTGACAGACCAACGTCATGTGGTCGGATAATGTCAATTCAATGATGTGATTAGTCGCAGTAGGCTGGGTTTGACGTAACGCGACCAAACTACGTAGGTCCCCCTAGGATATTTAATTGTATCAACTTCCTGATAGTATAATTATTAAATTGTATCGCCAGAATTGTATTGTCTTTCTCCGCTTTTACTATTTTCTTATGTATTTTGTGGAATGCAATAAAGTATATTATTATTATTATTATTATTATTATTATTATGTTCACTATGTCATTCAAATTTACTCAATTAGTCCAATTTTGCCACGCGCGATTAACGAAATTTGGCGAAACAGAGTTGCGGTCATCAACTAGTTGTCTATTAACACTTTACAACGAGACCAATTGAGATTTGAGACCGTTGTATGTATGTAGGAGCATTTTTTAGTCTTCGATTTTGGTCTCCTGCCTTCGGTGTACCGCCAAATTGTCATCGATTGCCGATCGTCGATTATTCACCAGACGACTCATTATCTCCCATTGTTCACGCGTCTCCGAATATTCCCAAGTCTTGGGATTAATGCTGACTTTTTGTTTGCGGTTGGTTTTGGAAGGCTGGATAATTGCACGATATTTGCAATATTGAGTATTTTACTACGCTTTTCTATTACGCTTTTTGCAAAATAACACAGTACCTATAACCTACCTATCTACATCTTAACTTTATAACAAGACTGAAGACAAACTTGACATAATAATATATTTTACAAATTTCAAACAAAAAAAAACTAGATCAATTTTTTTTTTATATTTCAGTTGAATTACTTAATGAAAATTAAATTAGGTTTAGAGAGTGCCTCCGCTGCCGGCGCCGTTTTCCGAACTCCGAAGTTTGCCGAAGTCACGCGATGTTTGCCGAAGAGGCTGCCGGCGCCTATTCGGCAAAAATCGCTTGTCAAATGACAGAATAATGATCAAAAACATCAGTCTTAAATAGGTCATAAATAGTCATATTGTAAGGATGCATATATTTTGAATCCTTCTATCAGAGATTCTTGGAAATGCTAATATTGTATTCTATTGTTGTCGCGATCACCGGTGCTCGTATGGGGCTTGAATCTTGATGGTTTAATGGTGATGCTGATAAATGTGATCTGTATAGTAGCATAATGCAATATCTTTGCTTCTTTAAACAACGCTGAAACTCTCTAACTGCTAACATGTGTAAGGAATCTGAAGTTCTGTTCAGTACCTTCGGAAGTATACCACGGGGTTTATAACTGTAGCTGCATGCATGGGCGCCGGCAGAAATAATTCCCAAGGGCTGCAGATTTTAGTTTTCTTTCTTTGCTTTTCTTTTTACTTTTTACGAACAACAGTGACTGCCTATTTACGTCAACAGAATACATTTAGTGCCGAAACATTACGAACTATTTTTGTACGACATGGTATTTTGGGTTACAAAATGCTTTTTATTTCAATCATTCCTGTTGATCCCGAGATTCCCAAGGGGAGCAAGTGCACCCCCTGGCACAAAAAGGTACTAAGGTAAAGCTAAGCTAAGAAAATGCATCACAAAAAACTAAAATATCCATAATAGCCGAACAAATAGGTACCTAACCTTCACCTTTGGAAGTCGGTAAAGACGAATACATTTGAGATTATAATTATTTCTTTTTATTTGTGTATCGGCACTGGAACCTAGCGCTTTACGTATTATCACCGGCTCCCATTTTGAGTGCCAGCGCCGGCAGCCGTTGTTTTATATCTCGGCTGCCGGCAGTATACTTACCGCCGCGGGTTCCCATTACCGATATTTTTGGGAGCCGGCGCCGGCAGCGGAGGCACTTCCTTAGGTTTAACGTCATTTATCTCGTTCAAACCAATTTTCGTTAGCAGTTTTTATGTACATCACAATTATAATATAAATTACTTAAATGTTTTAGACTTGTCATGCCACACATTTTACCTCTTACAGTTTCGGAGAAAAGTGGCTGTGACATACGGACGGACAGACCGACAGACAGACAGACAAGACGAATCTATAAGGTTTTTTGCCACTTGGCTAAGGAACCCTAACTTGGTTGGCTTGGTTGTAGGTGCTTCAGCAATTAGGGCTAAAAATATTAAAGTAGTCATAATAATATCATGAGACGATAATTCGGCTAGCGTCCATCATAATAATTATTAAGAGCGCCTTCACATTACGTCGCAAGCAGTGCGGCGGGCGGCCGCGGCAGCAACGCTGCAGCCGCGTGACTTCATACAAAAGAGTCGCGCGGCTGCCGCGCAGCTCGTTTTAGTATGGAAGTCGCGCGACAGCCGCGCAGCTCGTTTTAGTATGGAAGTTGCGCGGCAGCCGCGCAGCTCGTTTTAGTATGGAAGTCGCGCGGTAGCCGCGCAGCTCGTTTTAGTATGGAAGTCGCGCGGCAGCCGCACCACTCGTCGCCTGAGTGCTAGATTGTTGCACCGACCATTTTGACCAAAAATGAGTTATGAATGCAGGATGATTAACGGACTAAAATCGGTTTTATTACACTAAAGATAATGTTAAATTTTCCAAACAAAAGGGCTGTTTTTTTAGTTTAAAGTTTTTTTGTTCACAACGAAAAAATATTAATTCCCTGCTTAAGAGGCCGGGTACCCTTGGAATTTCTCATACAAACGTAATACCAAAATCATTTTCTCATACGAAAAAATTTAACATGTTTGAGTTATTTTTCAGTTTAGAATAGTAATTACCTAGGTTCCTTCACAAAAATTTACTTAAAAATATTTAAACACAAAAAAAAATTGTTTAAAATTTTTTTAGCAAATTTGCTACTATTATATTAGAACACTAAAAAATAGAGTAAAACACTAAAAATATACATAAATAAATACTAAATTTACTACTAAATATTTAAATGCTAAAAATATTTTTTAGAGTTTAAATATTTTGTAGTAAATTTACTATTTATTTATATATTTTTTAAGGTTTTACTCTATTTTTAGTGTTCCAACATTAAGTAGTAAATTTACTAAAAAAAATTTAAACAAAAAAAAATTTTTTTGTGTTTAAATATTTTGAAGTAAATGTTTGTGTAGGAACCTAGATAATTACTATTTTAAGCTGAAAAATAACTCAAACATGTTAAATATTTTCGTATGAGAAAATGATTTTGGTATTACGTATGTATGAGAATTTCGAGGGTAGCCGGCCCCTTAATAATCCCATCTCCACGATTTTGATTTTTTCGTGCTTTTTTGGTCCACCTCCAGCTATATAGCCAATCACAGCTCGCTATAGGCGTGACGTAAGCGCCCGCCATTTTGTTTTGCGATTCAGTGTGGCTTCGTATAGTGCACAAAAATATCTTAAAAACATTGTTGTATAGTGTTTGATTTACAAATAAGCATCTAATTATAATCTGCTTATATGTCCCGAACATATTATAAAAGAAAAACCACTCGAGAACCTGCCGAAATTGAACTGTAAGTACTTTTAAGGTATCTCTCATGTAGCTCGTGTTTCTTCAACAGGAAGTTGAGATTACGTCACCTAAGCAAAAAATAAAAGAAAATGACAATCCAATCACAGAAAGCACATCTACTAAACAAATGAAGCTAAACTGAAGACGGAAAATAAAAAGGAAAATGTAACAAAGAAAAAACACACATCAAGAAATGAAAAAAAAAACATCCAAAAATGCAAATAAATCAGTAAAAAATAATGAAAAGAGCAGAGCAAAGAGGAATAAGTTTTTTTAATATACTACACATACTGTAACAGTGATACTCACAATAATTAGTACACTCTACTTACAACACAATCACCACATACTTACGCTCGTACTCGCATTAAAACACCCACACAAAATACATCATATTTAAAATACAAAATCTTTAGTCATAAACTTAAAATACATAATATAATAACAGTGTTTGAGACCCCCTTTTAAGTAAAGTTTACCTGTGTTAGGGGAATCTCGCTCTGCCGAAAACGATAAAATTTAGAAAATATAAATGAGGCTAGTAATTGTTACAAGAAGAAATAATATAGAGTTTACTCTTTACATTTTTTAATTTTTATTTAATTTGATATATTACTTATCTTAAAAGTTATTCGGGAAGCGACTTATCATATAAGACTTAGTCGTTCAAAACACTCTTTCTTGCACATTTCATGCATTTCATGCACATTTTGTGGCTAAAATAAGAATGTACGAATACTTTAATAAATTTTTAAAATTTGAAATAACATAATTATTTTTAATCACCTGTACCTTGAACAAAGAACAAAGTGGTAGCTGGAACAAAGAAGCACTGACCGATTATTTTGCAGTTTGTGCTAAGAGCAATGCAGTTTTTGTTCTACGTCCACATTCGTAATTTTGTTGGTGGTATTTTGTTCCACCTCCATTTTTAAACTTAAAAATAAACGAAATTTCATCATATTTTGATTTTGAAGAAGTAGTTTTTGATTCCACTTATCATTATAAACATAGTCATTTAAGTAATTGGTCACGCATGCATCACAAAAATAAACATAAAAACCTGTCTAGTGAAAAATTTGGTCAATGGTCTATAGGACAATCTAGCACTCAGGCGACGCACTGGCGCGGGCGACGTAATGTGAAGGCAGCCTTATCTTATGTACTTGGAAACTGAGAATTTTTAAGTTAAGTATTTACTTTTAAACCGATAAATGTTTAGCTATCTGAATAATTATAATTTATAATATATTTTGTTAAAATATTTAACGTATAATTTAATTGTTTCAGGTAACGACAGCTGCGGCAGTTACAAAATTACGTATTAGCGTGAGATGTTTTAAACTAATACTTGGATTAGGTAAGTTTTTGTATCTAATATTAAGGGTGTAGCCCGATTATTTTGCCTATAGTATATTATTATTTTTAAAAAGCGGTAAAATTGTAGGCAATTGTAATAAGAAAATTCGAGCTTCGAAAATCATGTCACTTGTTCCACCTAGCGGCCATCACAAGAACTATAGCTGCTAGCGCCATCTGTGTGTGAATGTTGTAAACTGCTTGCAGCTCCACTCTACACAGATATTACGTTAAAATAGATAGATGGCGTGGTTCATTTCTCACGCATTAAAATATGAGAATGAGAAAAAATGTGTAAATGGGGTGATATTTTTTTATTTTACAATAAATTCGGTTTTCCTATTCTTGTTTTAAATAAAGCCGTGTTTTACTTTCATCAAGACTCGCCCGTTTGTGTCGTGTGTGTTTAGCTTTAATGAAAATAGTTTACTACGCTCCTCAGTTATAGAAGATAAAATACATATTAAAAAGAAATATTACATGCTGTATTTTTTAGGTTCCGTACCCAAAGGGTCTAAAACGGGACCCTATTACTGAGACTTCGATGTCTGTCCGTCTGTCTCCAGGCTGTAACTCAAGAACGGTAATAGCTAGAGAGTTGAAATTTTCACAGATTATGTATTTCTGTTGACGCTATAACAACAAATACTAAAAACAAAATAAATTAAATATTTAAGGGGGGCTCTCATACAACAAACGTGATTTTTCAAACATTTTTTGCTCGGTATCAATGATGACAACAGGTAGACACTTGAAATACACATAATTAATTATGTGTATTTTAATAACTAATAATAATATTTAAATAAAATAAAAATTTATGAGGGCCTCCCATACATAAAACACAATTTTCGGCCTATTTATTCTCTGTTATGGTACGGAACCCTTCATGCGCGAGTCCGACTCGCACTTGGCCAATTATTGTTTTTTTTTTGCGTCTAAACAAAAATCTCAGAATTATAATAACAAGACAGAAAACGGCAGAGCAATTATTGGAAATAAATTGAACGCGCAAATTGAAAAAGGGCGAGTCGAGTTCACTCCATTTCCACTTGGACTTGATAAATTCAATTAAAATGATCTCACTGAAGTTGTTCTTGAATAGCAATTGTTAGAAGTTCAACTTTCCAACTTATACGCTAAATTATTACGGGCAATTCAAGTTTTGTTAGACTACGAAGACTTGGAATTGTCTTTAATATTGGATACATGCACAGATTGAAATTCTTACGGAACTGGAAACTTTGCGGAGATATGAAAAAGGAATGAGGTGTTTTTAAAATTGATTTTTCATGTTGAAACCGGGAAGGTTAAGCATGAGCATTCTAATGAACTCTCCACAAACTGAACACTTGTTTTCCATAGGTAGGTATCAGAATACTAGAACCTACTTGTCTTAAAAAGACAAAACATGCAATGTAGTAAAAGTAACTTGGTAAAGTATTTTTTTTTACATTACAATTAAATTCTATGACGAAAAGCAACTTATTGGTCGTCATCATATATTCAGCTTGCTTTAATTACATTACTTCAGAGTCGGGACATATTTTCATATTATAGCATTACCTTTTTTGCGAGGGAAGAACCAACTGAAAACTCACTCAGCCACGTTTGCCCTTAGCTGAAATTTCTCTTAAACAAAATAATAATAATTTAATGAATCAAACATATTATATTGGTCTATGTATCAAAATTAATAATAAAAAGTTATACTTAACGAAAAATACAAAAATATAATTATTAGCTACTGCGTAATATTATATTTTCTGTTTTTTATTTTTATTTGATCTGTTTTTCTAGAAATATAATTAAATTATGGTGACGCTAGAGCTAGGTAATACGCTTTGACTATTTCTTTTTTTAATTTTGAGAACAATAATTACTAAATACCCGGGGCGACGCGCGACGTAAAACTTGCGTTACACAAAACAAACTTAAACTTAAAGCGCCATCTTTACGGCAATCAAAGTATAGCTTAGTGCGATGGATTACAGTGCCATCTACAATTTCATGGTGAAATCAGAAACACTTCCGACGCGATGCGCTTTAGTTGCTTGCATATAAAACCGGTAGATGGCGTTATTGTGGAAAAAAGTTTTCGGTTTACTGCCATAGATGTCGCACCATGATAGATATTCGAAGCTTAAAATAGTTAAATTATTAGTTCGAGAAAACAAGCTGATTATAACTTTAAATAAGTACTTAATATTATTATTATTGTATTATCGATTATCTTAGAAATTAAAAACTTAGCAAGTTAATTTTATCTTAAAATTTAAAATTAGTCATTATTTACATAATATTATCGTCACAATAATACCTATAATTAATAATAAATCAAATAATATTAAACATAATTTGAATACTCATACACTGCGTAGATAGCTTTACTAGTAACATGTAAATATTATAATGTAATGCCTACGAATAAAAAGCCCATGTCCAACATAAATTATTTTACTGATGGTCCTATGACGAGTACAGCAGCATTTTGATATTTTATTGTATCTCTCGCTGCTGTTTGTGATGTATTTAGGTCAAAATACATGCTTGTGCTAGTTGACAGTCTAATGAGATGGAATAATAAAAAACTGGTTCACTACTTCACTTTCTGTATATCAACAGTAATCAGGATAATGTCACATAATTATTTATAAAGCCAAAAATGGTTTATCACGCGGAAATAATGTTTTTTCCGGGATAAAAAGTATTATAATTATTATTTGTCCTTTCCTGGGACTTAAAATACATCGTAAGTACCAAAATTCAGCAAAATCAGCTAAGCGGTTTGGACTTGACGAGGTAACAGACAGACAGACAGATAGACACAGTTTAGAATTTATGCAAATTATATTTTTTAATTTTGGGTAGCCTCAAGCCGCAGTAGGTACATTTAGATTTTAACAATCCATAATGACACTTTAATACTTAATCCAAAAATCAAATTATTTCATGTCGTTTGCATAAATTGTGTTTGCTTAGAATTTTGTTTATTTGCGCGGTAAGTGTTTTTTTTTTGAGATGAGAACCAATTCGGAAAATATATAGGACTAGCTGTCCCGGTGAACTTCGTGTCACTTTAAAACCTTCCCTGGACTTCTACGAATATTTTAAAACTATAATCAGCTCAACCCGTTCAGCCGTTTTCGAGTTTTAGGCCAGACTAACACATTGGAAAATTCATATATATATATGAATTTTATATATATATATATGTATATATATATATATATATATATATATATATATATATATATATATATATATATATATATATATATATATATATATATATATATATATATATATATATATATATATATATATATATATATATATATATATATATATATATATATATATATATATATATATATATATATATATATATATATAACTTTATTTATTCTGAATGCGGAAATCTGTCTGTTATCAATTATCACTTTAAAGATTTGGATGTGTATGAAGACTGTATGTATGAATCCCGGGAAAGACCTTTACTATTCTAACCTACTAAGGTATACTATATATGTACAGGGTGTCAAAAGACCGCTTCCGATAACTTCGTGGGGTTATTATAGGGCATGAGATATGTCCATTGGTGCAAGTAATTTTCTTTAAATCGCCAGTTTTTAAAATAGTCAAAATTTTCAACACGCAATGTATAACGCTGATGTAAATGGGCGATAGTATCGCGCGCCAGTGGAGCCCCGGCCCCCAGGCCGAGTCAGCCCCCACGCGCCGCTCGCGCCGAGTACCGCGCGCGCGGCCCTGCGCTAGACAAAACAGCTGATCGTGGTGTGCCACAGTGCCCTAGCCCGTGTGTAGTGAATAAACCACCAGTATTGTAATGATTATTAAATTACAATTGTTTTCACGATTTAACATAATGTTAGAATTTATTAATTACCGTTTCTTAGGTTATTAGTTTAAGTATTACTTATTACTCAAAAATACTCCGTTTTTACTTCCAGCCAAAAAGGAAAAGAAATCATAATAATTCACATTCGAATCAGTTGATCTCTTGAATCAGAAATTGTAAAAATACAACACTTACACAGTTACACCTATCTATGGAAAAAAATACTTGATAACATGTTCACTGACCTGTGATCAGCTGTCTGTTTTTATGAAATGCAGTTCGAACTGTGCTCACTGCTCCATGTAACTCAATGTAGATTGCAGAGTTATTCAACACGAAACAAAAGTAAATAGGAGACATTCCAATTCTTTACACACTTTTTTTACTGCACTGTTTAAACCGCACTATCGAAAACGATGTTCACCCCCGTTCCATAAAAGTTTACGAGTACCACAGATTACCCTTATTACCTTAAAATTACAAAACTTTAACAAAAACTTCACAGTACACGTCCAGCGCGGCGCGTGTTTACAGCCGACTGAACAAATGAAGAAAAAACTTTGTAAAATAATAGGGATTTATCCCTGTGCATATTTTGAGTTATCGATAATTTTTTATCGAAAAATCGTATTAATTGTTTTACATACGAGTACGTATTGATTACAGTCAAACTAAAAATAAGCAAATACCTACTCATTGTTAAGAATAGCGACAATAATTAAAATTTATTTAAATAATTAGGTATTATTAAAGTATTTTCATTGCGTACGTAAACGCGTATACGCATTACGCGCATACCTAGACGCGCAAACTCGTACCATAGTATAACAACCACTTTATCACGGTAATGTCGGTAGGTATCGAAATTATCTTGCAACTTGACTATGTATCCCGATAAAATTTTCTGAATTCATAACCTCATATTTCATAATAGAGTTAATTTTAAAAATGAGATTAGATCAACTAAATAATAGTTATTAACTTTTATTATTTAATGGTAATTTAAATATCGACAACATCGTTTTGAATGTACAACACTTAGATTGTCCTTGAAATGGATTAACGACACGTGACGTGCACGTGCGTCGTGCACCTGCAGAGCGGCGCTCTTTGTCGGCTCGATCACTAAAGACTCCGCCGCGGCGGCGTGCTTTTTGATCGATGTCGCCGTGCTTCGGTTTCTTTTGACCTCTTCCGAAAGCCGATACATAATTATTTTAACATTATTTTTAAAATTAAAATAGATTTTCTAATTTAGTAGCCATTTGTGCATTGAGGTATTAGGTTGTTGTTAGACATAAGTTTGATTTTTTAACAATTAGGTACTTCAAGTATCAAAACGTGGTAGTAGTTATTGTGTTATGTGTTAATTGATTATTATTATTCAGTTGTGTTAAGTAATTTACTGTATGGTGTGATAGATTTCGTTTAAAAAGGGAAGTGTTTTTGACGTTTTTGGTGGTGACTGGTCTTATTGCTTGGTGTTAAGGACTATTTTCAAAATTCATAAAGAAGTAAGAAACCGTCTTGAACTCAACATTTTTCACGTAAGTTAATTATTGCCAGATTTTTGTGTATCATCTGTAATTTCGATTGATAAGACGTGACGATTGCGGATAGACAGTTCGTCCCCATTGGTTTCGTTACTTATGAACTTTTTAACGTCGAGTATAAAAATCTTAGAAATTTGCCATACCTACTCTTGTAAGTTTTTACACATGCAGTTCATTACAGTTTTCTACATAAGTTACCATGAAACTTTTAACACTGCAAGTAGCCAAGATGAGGGGTTAGAGGTCAGTCATAGTGACCACCTTCATGGGTTTAAAGTTGGAAGGACACATCACACAACATACATTAGGGTTTAGAACAGTTCTGACGTAGTGTATCGTCGCATACGACCTTTCGAGTTTCGACAGCGTACGTAGGCCGTAGCGTGAAGACATTGAGCGCGCGTTTTTACATTGCGATTTTTAGTAATAATAATAAAATTTAAAAAAAAATTAAAATTATTTTTCTATGTGGTTTATTATCATGTTTAAAGGGTATTAATTATAAAAAAAAATAAAATGAAAATAAAAAAATAAATAAAAAAAACTAAAAATTAAATACATTTTCGTAATCAGAAAATGTAGTATAATCATACCCCAAAGTTATCGGAAGCGGTCTTTTGACACCCTGTATATATATATATATATATATATATATATATATATATATATATATATATATATTTTTTTTTATCACTTTAAAGATTTGGATGTGTATGAAGACTGTATGTATGAATCCCGGGAAAGACCTTTACTATTCTAACCTACTAAGGTATACTATATATATATATATATATATATATATATATATATATATGTATATATATATATATATATATATATATATATATATATATATATATATATATATATATATATATATATATATATATATATATATATATATATATATATATATATATATATATATATATATATATATATATATATATATATATATATAGTATACCTTAGTAGTACCATACACATCCAAATCTTTAAAGTGATAATTGATAACAGACAGATTTCCGCATTCAGAATAAATAAAGTGTGAAATAACTTTTCGGAAGTTGAGTAAACGTGATTTTGTTCATGGAGGCGAAAGGTTTTTGTGGCAATAACAGGAGGCGGATCTCCATAATCCGTCGCTTATTTTCGAACTTAGTCAATACTGTGTCCCACATTCGGAACATGATGTCCCCTTGATGTGTCAGATTGTCCCACCATTGGAAATCTTTTTCAGATTTGGTAGAGAGTGTTTTTCATGGATTATGATTTATGAACGAATAAATTGTTTTGGAATTGATTATTGGCAAATCAATTATATATAGAGTTTTATTCATAATATTAAATTGTTTAATAAGTATAGTAACAAAATATACAGATTTGTTAAACTAAAACGCCATTATGTAATTGCAAATCCTTATCTCTTATAATATTTTCAAACAAACCCCAGCTGTAGGTACACCATCAAAAGAACATAAAAAGCTCATACGCTTTAAAAGTTACAACCGCCAAAAATACGGACGCCTCTCGTATCTGCGTACATAGGAATTCCAAAATATGTCCCACAATTTTCATTCAATATTTTCCATTGTATGAATATTGAGCAGTTCACCAATAGATGGCGCTGGTTGTACAGATTGGGTTTATGAAAGGCGCTTTTAGATAAGCATTCACGTTTACTGTATTTCATAAAAATGTGAGTTTGTGCTTTGTGCTAGCCCCCTTACAGATAAAAATATTTACCACAGCAGTATTTCCGGACCTATACGACCTGCAAACCTTCTAGAAAAGAGCGTATTCCCTCTTAAATGGCCGGCAACGCACCTGAAGCTCTTCTGATGTTGCGAGTGTCCTTGGGCGACGGTAGTTGCTTACCAGGTGACCCATTTGCTCGTTTGCCCCCTTATTTAATAATAGTAATAAAAAAAACAGAGAATATTCAAAGTTTTGTTGTATTTGTCCAGTACATTGGAAAATATCTTTTATTTTATTGGTAAATATCTTTTTCAGAAAGATAATAATATTATTATTAATTAGTATATATTTGATGAGAAAATTATTTAAATTTGACTTTGGGGGGTTGATTTTCAGTTTTTGTTAAGAGCTTGCTAATTGCTTGCGTTGCACTTTACCATAATAACGACAACATCTAAACTCAAGTAAGTATCTAATATTATCATAATTACCTAAGTAATTCAATTTAATAATATTATTATGTTTCTACAAAAAACGTTTCTCACAGCCGCACTCAGAGTCGTTCATTAAATCATCATTTAAAAAATTAAAATTATCCGCTGCCCATACAAACCGCAACACTAAATGCTCATTAAACATGAAATTCCCTCTCAGAGTCAGTTAATGATAAATTAACACCTCAAAATGGCGATTAAATTTAAATACAGAAGAAGCACCATTTAACTCGATTGAGTCGCTAATCGTGGATTTTGCTGTCAAAGGGGTATGACATAGGTAGAGATTTTTTTTTAATTTGTCCCGGTCGGGACAGTCAAAGAGAGCGTTGCCCATACAGCCATTTCTGTTTTCTCTATATAATGAATGAAAAAACCACCTTTTGAGCGTGATTACGTTTAGAAAATTTTGTTCTGTGTCTACTCTTTTTTCACAGACTGTAGTCGTGTTCGTTTCGTTTTTCAATGCACATTACGCAAGTTAAAAATTAGTGTCAGTGTCATGTTCTAAAATCTGACAGAAATTGTTAATATTTTAGAACATGACACTCAATTATTATGAAGTTGACAGTACTTGACAGTCAGCTGCCAAACTGCGAAAAAAGCCGCGCATGCGTAGTTGAAAAATGAAACGAACACGGCTTTCTAGTCTTGGAAAGTCTAGCCGTGTTCGTTTCATTTTTTTTTTATTGGGCGTGAGTCGTGACTGCGGCCGTCAGAGTCGGTCATTAAAAAAAAGCACTGAACATCATTTAACAAATTGAAATTTAATGCTTTCATTACAGATACCTCTCAGAGACAAAATTAATTGACTGATTAATTTCTGTCCCCTATAAATCATTCGTACTATGACGTAGTTTGTTCCGTGTTCATACGCCGTTATTAATCTGTGATAGCGGCAAGAAGAAGGAAAAAGTAGATGTAGTAGTAGGTAGCTAGTAATTTTTATTTTGTTTTTGGTTGGCGAATTTAACATAATAATATATTTTAACATAATACATTTCAACAGGATTTCATTGGTCAGTATATACTATATATAAATAAACTATAAAGTACTTACTTATAATGTTTTGTACCAGTTTCAATTCTTATCACGTCATACTTTTATTTTAGTTAATTAACAATGCAAGAAGACAAGAAGAAGTAAAAATTTACAAAGTTTGCAGTGCTAGGCACAATCAATATATAAAAAAAAATAACAAGAAATCAAATTATCTGATGCAGCTCGCTTCAACTCCCGTACTTGGCCCAAGTGGGCCGCGATAACAATTGAAAGGCAATTGTGTCTGGTTTTGCTGCGATCAAATGAATAATAAAATACTTATATACTACTAAAATAATTTCATTCTTTCCTACCTTTCACCGTACCTACCTACTACAGTTATAATTATAACAAACATAAAAGGTGTTAGAAAAAAAACATGTTTAATATTGTTTTTATAATAGCACAATATAATTCTGTCTACTCTGATAATAGGTATCTATTATATCTCTGATAATATTTAAGTATTTAATTCAACATTTGAAGTTTCTATGTTTTACAATTTGGATTGTGTGAATAACCTGTCTTATGTCTACTATTACCTACCATTTTAATATAAGAAAACCATTTGCTATTAGGAATTATTCATAACAATATTGTAACTATATAGTAAACATACTTTAATTTCAATACCGTAATTACAAAATTTGGTGACAATGTTCATACTTCTTTGTAGGTATAATACCTATCTAGTTTGTATGGAAGTGACTATACCTAGGTACTTTCATGTGAAATACTTCTAATTTATTAAGAAAAGAAAAGGTAAAAACAGCTGTACTAAGTAATTACTAACTAGGCATGTATTGCAAGAAAATGCTTTAGTACTATCACAGTTATGAAGTTCTATGTTTACTGTGGCATTATCTAATATTATTATTATTTATTATTAACACTTCAAATAAATTTTATTTTTATCTTAATTTTATCTTTTGAAAAATTAAAACTGAAAAAATTCCAAGAATAACCTCAAACTTGAACATCAAACTCTGCAATTAGCGATTTTTAATTGTCATCTCTGAGAGGGACATTTCATGTTAAATGAGCATTAAGTCTTAATTGACGTCTCTGAGTGCGGCGGTGAAGTGATCTAACTCCTAATTAAAGTTTATAAGTTTGTACCTACTACTTTTTCTAAGTAAGGAGCCACGATTCCTGACTAATGACTTTCTTTGCTTGATGGTAGTAACAAGTCCTTTTTTTCTAACGCACAAGTTTAGGGTTTGTAATTTTTTTTAACGCCAGATTTTTTTGGCTTTTTCCAAATAACATTGACATATATTTCAGCTGACCCTTCCCTCCCTTAGCACCTCACGTTATTTCTGACGGCTAAATTATTCAGCGTTAGTTACTTTGTGATAAAAATATCGACATAGGTACTGCGCCTCCTACAACATAAACCCGTGGTGTCACAACAGGGGCGCCCTTCGTTTACCGACCACTTCAAATAATGATCGCTGCTCACTTCAACCTGACATAATGGTGTTTGGTTTTGCCATATTTTTATGGGGTAGAAACTAGAAATATACAAAATATAATATACTTAGACATCAAAGTTTTTAGAACTTTGCGATACACGTGACTTCATCCAAACTGATGCAATAAATATTATTTTTAAACTGAACACTTTACCCTTTTTAGCACCTATTTTGGGATGGATAAAAAGTTTAAACTCGAGCCAGGACACAATATGACCTGATAAAAAAATCGTAAGATAGTCTCACACCTTGTTTTTTAAATATAAGTAATCAGAAAAAGATTTGAGTAAATGCTCGTACTTATTTAAAAACTACGGGATAAAAATTGCATGTGACATTTTACAGTAATAACTTACACTTTTTATACACTTTTTCCACTTTTATTAATCTACTTTATTACAATTTTGTTTTACACGACCGGTTTCGATAAAATCATCATCAGGTGTAGTGCAGGTAATTTTAAATTTTTAAAAAATTGGTAAACAAAAATAGGGTTGTCAGCATCATGAAAAACTTTCTACCATTTAGTACAATTTTCGACCAAAAACAATTTCTTCTACCAAAAAATTACAAACTAAATTTTAAATGTACTTATAGCCTTTGATATAAAGTATAAACCTTTGATATTAATAAATTAATGACTAAAATAGGAGTTGTACTCAAATAGCAACATAATTAATATAAACTGAGTCAAAAGATTCAATTAAAAAACAATAATTACATTAAATAGATCAACAATTCGATTTAAATGTCCTATAACTAAAATTACTAAATAATTATATTATAATAATAATTCATAAAATGTCAATTGTTAAATAAATAATGTCATAAAATAATAAATTCATATAAATCATGTCAAAGTAATGCCAATGTCAATATTATGTAAAATTTCTAATACTAAATTAAATGTCAAACTTAAAATAAAATTATGTCTAATAAAATGTTAAGTATCCTGTAATAATATAGAATTTGAGAGGCATGTCTGATCGTTAAGAAGATTCCCATATTTCTTGTGTCTATTTATTTCCAGCGCTTCTAATGCATCCATCTTCCTGCTTTTTGGTAAAACGTGTAGATATTTAATGCCTTTATCGGGATCAAAGAAATGGTCATTATTATTTAGGTGTTCCGCAAATGTAGATCTGTCTGTTTTCTTCTTCCATGCTGTTAAATGTTCTTTAATTCTAGTTTTAAATTTTCTACCCGTTTGGCCTATATATATTCCTTGACATGTATCGCAGGTAAGTTTATATATACCACTACTATCCGTGATGTTATATTTGTCCTTATTGTTACATAATTTATTTTTGAGGGAACCTGTCGTGTAGAACGCTACCCTTGTATCCTTGTTTTGCAGAATTCTCTGGAATCTATAGGATAATGGACCAATGTAAGGGATTTTTACCCATGTACTTCCTGCTTTTTCTTTCTCCTCTCTATGATCGTACAGCATTTTTTCAATCATTCTTTTCTTCGCTCTCTTTAACATCTTGTCAATCAATTCTTTTTTATAACCATTATTTTCAGCAATGTTTTTTATAGTATTTAGCTCTATGCTGAAATCTTTTGGGTCCAGAGGTACCTTCAGCAACCGGTGTATAAAAGCATGGAATGCGGCATGCTTGTGCTGATGTGGATGGCATGAGTTTGCGTGTAGGATATTTTCGCTGTACGTGGGTTTTCTAAAAATATTAAATTTATGTCGGCCAAGCTCTATATCTATTGTTAAATCCAAAAAATTCAATGTTTTATTCCCTATTTCTATAGTAATATAATATAATAACAAAATACAAATGACTATAGAAATAGGGAATAAAACATTGAATTTTTTGGATTTAACAATAGATATAGAGCTTGGCCGACATAAATTTAATATTTTTAGAAAACCCACGTACAGCGAAAATATCCTACACGCAAACTCATGCCATCCACATCAGCACAAGCATGCCGCATTCCATGCTTTTATACACCGGTTGCTGAAGGTACCTCTGGACCCAAAAGATTTCAGCATAGAGCTAAATACTATAAAAAACATTGCTGAAAATAATGGTTATAAAAAAGAATTGATTGACAAGATGTTAAAGAGAGCGAAGAAAAGAATGATTGAAAAAATGCTGTACGATCATAGAGAGGAGAAAGAAAAAGCAGGAAGTACATGGGTAAAAATCCCTTACATTGGTCCATTATCCTATAGATTCCAGAGAATTCTGCAAAACAAGGATACAAGGGTAGCGTTCTACACGACAGGTTCCCTCAAAAATAAATTATGTAACAATAAGGACAAATATAACATCACGGATAGTAGTGGTATATATAAACTTACCTGCGATACATGTCAAGGAATATATATAGGCCAAACGGGTAGAAAATTTAAAACTAGAATTAAAGAACATTTAACAGCATGGAAGAAGAAAACAGACAGATCTACATTTGCGGAACACCTAAATAATAATGACCATTTCTTTGATCCCGATAAAGGCATTAAATATCTACACGTTTTACCAAAAAGCAGGAAGATGGATGCATTAGAAGCGCTGGAAATAAATAGACACAAGAAATATGGGAATCTTCTTAACGATCAGACATGCCTCTCAAATTCTATATTATTACAGGATACTTAACATTTTATTAGACATAATTTTATTTTAAGTTTGACATTTAATTTAGTATTAGAAATTTTACATAATATTGACATTGGCATTACTTTGACATGATTTATATGAATTTATTATTTTATGACATTATTTATTTAACAATTGACATTTTATGAATTATTATTATAATATAATTATTTAGTAATTTTAGTTATAGGACATTTAAATCGAATTGTTGATCTATTTAATGTAATTATTGTTTTTTAATTGAATCTTTTGACTCAGTTTATATTAATTATGTTGCTATTTGAGTACAACTCCTATTTTAGTCATTAATTTATTAATATCAAAGGTTTATACTTTATATCAAAGGCTATAAGTACATTTAAAATTTAGTTTGTAATTTTTTGGTAGAAGAAATTGTTTTTGGTCGAAAATTGTACTAAATGGTAGAAAGTTTTTCATGATGCTGACAACCCTATTTTTGTTTACCAATTTTTTTAAAAATTTAAAATTACCTGCACTACACCTGATGATGATTTTATCGAAACCGGTCGTGTAAAACAAAATTGTAATAAAGTAGATTAATAAAAGTGGAAAAAGTGTATAAAAAGTGTAAGTTATTACTGTGAAACATGAATTTCCACCAAGAAGTTACGGTACGTTCGATATCATATATGTGACATTTTAAATGAACCTAGGACAAGATGTTCTTTTCATAACCCCGTCAGTCGCACCCGTACCTACCTGGTAACAGGCATCTGTCGAGTATCTGCTAAGGATTTTCTTTCTGGGATTTATTTTCTTAAAACAATAACATCATCTTAAAATACAGGAACGTTATAATAATTATTATCATGTGCTTTTGCCTCTTGCAAGACGAAGTAAGCGTATCTGTGATCTACGTCATACGGCCTACTTACCAAAAATGTAAAAAATGGCCCCAAACGTGCCCCAAACTATCCTAAAGTGTAGCCATACTTTTGCCTTGTTTTTTGTCTCGACATGCCATAATAATTAAGTATATCTATTAAATACATACGTCGTACGTCTTATATAAACTCTATTATTAAGATTACAAATTGCACATTGATTTTGTAAACGGTAGCCGTTTCCATGGAAACCAAGCCAGCTAGACAAGAGTGATTTTATATTGCCGAAGTGTGTGCTATCCACAAGAACACTTTCTCTACCTTTATCCTTATACTATTATACAACAGCTTTAGCAGATAATTATGGCGACACGTTACATCCCCACGCGAAAAGATCATCAAACCCGCCACTGAAATACCAGGCTAACATACTACAAGAGGAGCTCTACCGTTAAATCCGCAGTATATTGGCCGCATGAATATTAAATGAACCGGCAGTGTGTGCGGTCCACCGCCGCGCCGGCTGCAAGGACCGCGAACCGCGCCGAATGTGACGCGCAATGTATGATGGAATCATTGGTGCGTTATTGACGTTATATTTGGAAAATTAATTACTAATAATAATATTGTATGTGGTTCGTATCAAAATTAATATCTTATTAACATAGTACTAGCGTCTAGCTTATCTAATTCAAAACCTATTACGCAGTTTAAAACTGCCATCAAACAACCAAACCTTGTTTGGCAAAATGATTACTTAACAGAGAGAGATAAGGGAGAGTGACACGTTATAATCCTTCCCAATAATAAAGTCTCAAGCACGATTACTCCTAGATTCTACAAAAACCATAAGATTCCGTAGAAGTTAGAACCCAAAGATTTGCGGAACCCATTCTAAAAATCCTTGATAATATTAATTAGTATAGAACCAATACAATGACAAAATTAGTTTTTCATAGTCTGCTAAACGCCTATATTTCTAACTAAGCGGGCCCTTTGACGATAAATTTTATTGAGCAATATCACGTATTGTGTCATAAAATTGATCGTCTAACTCTAGTCTAGGGTTAATGTAGAACGCGCCCGCCTTTCAATCTTATTGTCAAGCTGTTCAATAAAATTGAAGCATGATATTGCACAATAAAATTGATCGTCTAGGGGCCCTCTAGCTACATCAGACATACACAATATTATACGCGTGAGTCGTGACAGTTGATTGAGTTAGTCGGGATGATACACACAAATCGTTGTTTTGTGTTCGCTAACCGTTACATCGTGTTTGTCCACCGTAAACAATCTAGTCAGCTTTGTGTTACAATCAAAACATTTTTTAGAGTTTAAAATATTTACTCTGGTATGTATACAGTTGTTTGTATTTGTGTAATATGTACGGGTCAACGCCCGTACAACGCGTGTTGCCTTATTACCTAGATGTAACTAGGTAAGTAGGTCTAATAATGCAACTCTTTTGTATAACTTTCGATTATATTAAAGTAATGTAATAGTAAGTTCATGCCGCGATATCGTACCGAGCGCGTGGCTCGATCTTCCCCATTTAGTTATGATCAGATCTATGTGTTAAATCAATATAGGAATGTTCTTGATCTCTTGTTTGTCTCTATCGCAACCCCGAACAGTATAAGTTGTAGTAACAGCTATAGATATCATAGTTCATACACAAATGATCTGCGGCTTACATAAACACGTTTAGAGCAGCAGTTCTTAATTTTTTTTGGTGGCGGAATCCTTTTGAGAAGTGTCATTTATGATGGAGCCCCAAAATTGAACATTTTGTCTAAAAACAATAAATAAGTAAGCTTTACTTATTTATTGCTGGTGATCTGCGGAGCCCTAGCTCCGCAGATCACAATTTAAGAATGTCTGGTATAGACAGAAAAAAAATTTATCGTACTTACTTATAATTAAATAAAGTTACGCAGTCATTGTAAATTTTTACACGATAACAAATAAAAAATTGCATGAAAGTATTACAAGAATACTAGAGCAGACTTACTACCTATTACGCTACTAATTGCAATATTTTCAAACACTTTCAACAAATTAAAAGTAACTGCAAATTGTCTTTAAGTCCTCTTCAAACGGTCAATTAAAAATCGCCCTTAATGGCTGAAACGTGGAAAAATTTAATTAATTAAAAAGTTGTGCCAAAAGCTAATGACATAATTACTTAACTTAGTAAGTTTCTGATTGGAAATCGTCGAAGCTCGATTTTATATGAAACGAGCAGACAAATGCCCTGATGGTAATTGCTATTTGCGAATACATCAGAGCTAAATAGCCGTTTTCAAACTTTAATAAAAGGATTCCACTCCAGGAGTTCTGACAGAAGTAAAAATGAAATGATATTACTTCTTTTCCTACGCCACGCCGTCTCTACCTCCGTCTTAGGAATTTTCGATCAGCTCACATACCCTGACGAGAGCTTCACATTTTTTATCACCCCGCCCCAAAACGTGTACACTTAGACCAAAAAGTGCACAACGCAAAGAATCTTTCACTTCAAAAACATTATCCTCCCTTTTACATTAGTAACCAAATCTTTTACGGTACGATGAATACAATCGAAGTGAATTCTATGAAAATATGAGTTCGGGAATTTCACCATAATAAGAAAACTTCGACCGACGCTCACAAAAGTCTCTTATAAAAATATTTCCAATGGCCGAGGTAACAATAAAATGGCCGTCTTTGTGGACTCTGGAACCTTCTAGTGGCCTCTAGAATGCTCTAGAATTGTAGAATTTACCGGACACATATTGAAACTTTTCATTGCTTACTTTCGATGGAATTTATATTACTTTGGGAGGTCGGATTAAATCGTTTTGAATGTTTGTGATGTCGGTAAGATTGGAAAGTGGGAATATGTGGGAATGCAAATCTCGCCTCGGTCGGACGTAATGTGCACGTAAATTATTATTATTAGAGAAATTTCATTCCGAATCTCTGCGGCAGTGGTGTGACATAATGTGCACGTGGATCTTAGTAGTAACAAACTTAGAAGTAACTTTTAACAATAATTCTTGTCTCGCAATAACCGCTTTCCAAAAATGTCTGCTTTCCGATAGGTTTTTCTGCATTTTCATCTCAAACTCAAAATTTAAGCACTTTTGAAATTTTTATCTTGTTAATTGTGTACTCCCTATTCTATTTAAATTAAATACTAAGTTACTCTACTGTACATAGGTATACTGTGGTATTAAGTTACATTTCTCAGTCCGCAGAATACTGTGACAGTTTTTATATCGAATTTATTTCTTCCGTAAACGATTTTCAGGCAAACGCCGCATATTGTTATTCCAATAAGGTTTGCTTTTGGGATTCTGTAGTTTATGTTTTATCGTATCTCAGCTCTCTTTGTTTTATTAAGGTAAGAATATACATATTTGGGAAATTCTGTGATTTTTATGTAAATATGAATATAAATTAAAGTATAGTTTTCTCTGTGTGATTAGATTAAAAAACAAAATTCATCCCCACTTGATGTGTAGGGGAGGTACCATAAAAAATGTATTTTTTAAAGATTTTATGTACTATATTTTTCTCGGCATCATTAATAACTATAATATGTGCAATGTGCATCCATGCCAAATTACAGCTTTGTAGGTCCTACAATCGCTGAGCAAAACCGCGGTCAGACAGACGGACAGACAGACGTCTGTCCGTCTGTCTGACCGAATGCTACCAAATGGTTAACTACAACTTCTAATAAGTTATAATTAGAACAATAGAATATTGGGTTCGTTTTTAAAAAAAGTAGTGTTTTCGTGTAACCCCCCAAAGAAACTTTAAATCAACTACTGCGATTTCCATTATTATGCGAGCTATCTTTAACTTACACGTAGCCTATTACTATCCATACTAATATTATTACTCGTATAAATGCGAAAGTCAGTCTCCCTGTCTGTTATCTCCACAGGCCAAAACCGCTGAACTGATTTTGCTCAAATTTTAGTATAGGTATAATTATTTTGAATGCCGGGAATGGACATAGGATAATTTGTATCCCGGACAAAATTACTGTTCCACGCGATAAACGAATTTTGGCGGACGGAGTTGCGGGTATCATCTAGTAAACTATATTTACTTGGGCCGTGGTAAAAAGCCAGTTTAGTATATTTCGCTAACAAAACATATAGTGTGTGGTGTCTCCGGGCGCTGTATCGGCCATAAAACAAACGCGCTGGCCCGTGAACCCGGATACGCGTTATTTATTACATACACACGGACAAAAGAATTGCTATATAACGTTATCTGTACAAACTACTCACTGGTCTGGTGTCGTTGTTATTTTTCGTGGTTTTATTACGCGCAAGTCATCAAGAAAACACATTAGCAGTACTATTTATCAGTACTTAAAGCTCAATACAATAGAATTTCCAAGAATCCGCGATCGAAGGATTAATATGTACATAATGGTACCGACTTTGTTTAGACGCTTAAAATACAGTTTATGTAAGGATTCAGAGTTTAAAGCCATCGAAACACCAAAGAAGTTTTCTTATGCTAAGTACTCACATACGGCTCGATTGAGCAATAACTTCGAGCAAAACCCGCAGCTCGGGCTTTCATCCACACATTCAGCATTGCTCGATAGTTTTACTCTAAATCGATATATTTCATTTCATCAAGCCGGCTCGATGCGAGCCTTCAAGCTGTCAGTTTTGCGGTCCACACAGTAATTATTACTCGATTTGGACTAAACGAGTAATAATTACTGAAACTAACTTACTAAACGGACGTAAAACTATCGAGCAAAACCGTATGTCAGTACTTAGCATTACAAAGGCGACGTCACCCGCTCAACGCACAGGCTGTACTTATGCGTCCGCGGAAACGAGCGGTTCGGCAGCTAAACTGCGAGATCACAAGCAAATATATGGAACTGTTTATTCAACACCTCCATCGTCGTGGGTATCACAGACACAATATATTTTCAATTGTTGTGCGGTAGCCGGCTGCCGTTTGGTTATTGATGGGTGCCATATCGCATTCTCAAACGACGAGCAATGCTTGTCTTTCGAAAGTCTGTTCTTTAAATTGCTATCGGAATCAGACGTCAATCAGAATTTTAAAAATGCCCAATTGCCGTATTGAGCTGTGGAAATTCAAATAGAAACGTTGGCCTAGATAATGGACACGTTTCTTATCATCGCGGTACTTTACAGTGGTAGGAAAAAAGTGACTCGCTCGTTTTCATACAAATGGAGCGACATGCAGTATCTATCTTGATCTATGTCTGTGGGGCGGACGCATATTATATATACAGCCTCAAGAACCACAAAGGTCGTAAATATTTGATAAGATCCGGACAAGATCGAAGCTACATTAATGTAACTAGAATCGTAAGATCGGATTGAGAACCTGGCCATTAGCTCCTCCTTTGACGACTTGTGATCCTAGGGCAGATTAACTCAGGATAACGCCCACATCCTGGACTAGATATTGTGATTTATACCTATACGTTGTGATACGTAATCCTAGGTACGAGTGCTATGTTACTGAAGTGAGGTCGCTCGACAGCAATATTATCGTATATTGAAGCAACGTTACTTGCCTTTCACTGGTGCACGAATGTTAAAACTTAATGGCTATATTTTATCCTTGGCATATTTTTCAATTAGTACAGAAAATAAATTTTTAACATATTTTAGTTAAAAAATCTTATACCTCGACGACGCAATAAAAGACATTTTGAAGCCGCGGCATTACTTCTGGGATACGTACAGTATAAGCGCGACCCTCGTAGCATACTAAAAGTATGTTACGAAGGTCGCACTTAAACTGGTCATACCATAATCTAATGGTACCTCATTTGTAAGATCGGTTCAGGAGTTTAGCTGCTTTAAGAGTACAAATATAGACAACTAGATGTTTCACGCGGCTTCGCCCGCGTAATTTAGGAATTTCACGGAAACCGTACATTTTTCCGCAATATATAGCCATATATCCCTTCACGTGGTCTATTTTTCATGTTTGCCAAATAACATAAAAATTGCTCCAATAGTTCTTAAGATAATAAGCAATTTCAAATTTCCCTGTATTTCTATTTTTTTCACATTTTCCTGTATTTCTATTTTTTTCGCTCCTATTAGTCTTGGCGTGATAAAATATAGCCTGCAGCCTTTTTCGATAAATGGGCTATCTAACACTGAAATAATTTTTCAAATCGGACCAGTAGTTCCTGAGATTAGCGCGTTCGAACAAACAAACAAACAAACAAACTCTTCCGCTTCATTAACAGACGGAGCCGCGCGGAATGTCTAGACTCCAGTTACTACGCAATATTACTAGTTGACGGCCGCAACTCCGTTGCATAGAAATTAGTTTAACGCACGTGAACCGTACATTTTGACGATTCAAAAACTGTGAAATATCTATTCCCGGGACTCAAAATATATTTATACCCAATTTCATCAAAATCGTTTCAGCGGTTCTAGTAACATACAGCCGCTAACCTTTGCATTTATAATATTAGTACGGATAATGTTACCTAGGTCTGTCCTACCATGTGTATATTTACAGTATCCCGTACAGTGTTCATGTTATTTAGCGAGGCCGGTTTATTTTGCTCTCACATTTTCACCGCACGAGATAACAAGTGCCGTCTGCGGGTAAATTATAATTTCACTCGCTTTATAAATGTTAAATATTAAACAGTTTTTTACGCTGATGGTTATGTGCAGCTTGGTGAGAAGGTATAAGCTGTGAGCAGCATTAAAAACGCATTGGCAACAACTTCCATTCAATTCGCATCCTATCAAACAGCAAATACTATTCTCATAAATCATAATATACGCGTTTTGAATCTAAATATTGGATATTATTGATCCACTGTGTCATATAGGTTTATCATACAGAATAGCATTGAAATTATATCGAAGAGGTACTGAGATTGGTTTATATAGCAGAAACGGGGTACTAGGATCTCAGTTATCATTTATCATTCAATTATTTAATAAAAACAGGAAAGATAAGGAACTCAAATTATATTATACCAATATTTTAGTTCCTTTCTTCCGAAAAAAACAAGAAAAATAAAAGTTAAGATAAAAAATACTTACCACTAGACGTCAAATCCGATATATTTTCTGAAACAAACCAAAAATATAAAAAATTAAATATTATGTAGTAATAAATCAAAATAATAATTACCATTGGAAGCGTTGAAATCTTTTAAGTTCTAACATTTTCATCGGAACATGCAAATAAAAGCAGCTTTCGTAATTCTATCGCCGTTCTGCATGGTACGATTTCTCACTAGCTGAATTAATATGTACCTTATTACGATGAAAATAGAGTCCACAATTAGTCATACAGCGACTTGTCGGCTGCACATTCGTTTGAACGGCAATACGTGTAGAAGTTGCTTTTTATTTGAATCAAATCATGCACTCATCGAATCTGTTAAATATTGCATTCAAAGTTAGGACGGTGGTACATCTGCGGAATATGTCGCTGCGTTTTAGAATTATAAATTACAATACTAAGCAATTAAACAGTACTTTAATTCCAAACATCGCAAGACAATCGTGTCTTAAAACTTATAACAACCAGTTTAAACGCCACCCACGTAGCATACTAAAAGTACGCTACGTGGGTCGCGCTTAAACTGGTCGGTTCAAAAGATATTATTATTATCGACATAATAGTGTAATATTATGTAATATTATTAAAAAAAAAAAAACATTGTTCTTTGAAAGTTGTATACTTGTCATATTGCTTATATTATGACAATCGAATGCTTTTTTTTAAATTTATTTATTAAAGGTCGCTTTAACGTCATTAAACGAATGCTTGTTAATTAAAGTCAACCGCTAATTTCACTTCATTAGAAGCATCTAATCTGTAGCTCATAATTTTTTATATTTTGAAATTCAAATGATTAATAATTTAAGAAAAACATTAATTACATACAATTTAACAAAAACTATTATAGTTAGGTTAAGGTAATTTTCTAAAAACGCAGCACAGTTTCCGTTATTCAGCTTTCACCCTAACCTTCGTATTGATTAAATTGACAGAGCTCTTCATTCCACTGAAACAGTTTTATATTTGGTATAAAATGTTGTTAGACAAACACAACGTGTTATATGTGTTATATCGCGGTTACCGTTTGATTCCGATTTGTTTGTTTTGTAAAATATCGTTCGCAAAAATTGTGGTTTACAAAAGTCGATTTGTTTGCATATTTATAAGCGGCTACAATATTTCTGTGTATAAAACACTGAAGTTTTTTGTATACTGAAGTAGCGTAGCGATGAATAGCTAAAGTGTGAGATTAATAATAATAATAAGTTTATTTCTCCCAAAAATTACATATGCAATTTGTGGGAGACTTGGAGCCCAAACTAAGCCAAGGCCTGTATATTGGTACCCCAGGCCCCTCCTCACAGACAATGGAGTAACAAAGAGATAAGAGTGAGTAAGATTACCTTATTATAATTTAAACTGTGTTTAAAACGAGTAGTGACTAGTGCAGCACAACAAAAATGTTAGCCTGATCTTTGTTGTGCGGAAATTCGAAGGCACTGTACTTTTTTCCGGGACATAAATTATCCTATATTATTCCCGGGGACACGTAGGTACCAAGTAACATCGGGGTGCTCAGGGCGGCGACAAGGGGAAGCCGTCGCCCATTGCACTGAGTCCCCGAGAGGGTCGCGATGTGCAGTGTGCTCCTGCGCATCGCGACAAAACGCAGTGGAATGGCCTAGAAGCAAGCCCCCAGTGGGGCCTCTGCTCGGCCTGGGGAGCGAGTATAACGCTCCCATCGAGAAGAGTCTGCAGCCCACTAAGCAGACGTCCGCTGATGAAGTTGTGGTGTCGTACAGTTCCCGCGACTTCGTCAGGAAGCGGTGGCTAGGAGCACCGTAGAGTTTTAGTGGGTAGGGCCGCGGCACACACCATCTCCGCCCGCGGCGAGCCCCACATATCCGCAGTGGGAGTCCCCATCCCCTGCGGAATGCGTCACAGCATTTCTCTACGTAAAAAAAAAAAAAAAAAAAAAAAAAAAAAAAAAAAAAAAAAAAAGGTACCAAGTAACATATATATCGGCCAAGCATGTACAGTTATCACTCACACACATAATCTTGATCCAGCCGGAAGCGTGGACAGTTAAGCTGGGAACAAATTATCGGACGAATATCCGCGGACGTTTTCATCGGATGCGGGTTGCTTCTATCTGATAAATACAAAATACACTAAACTGTGCACATTGTCTGACATAAGTCGCGGACGCGACCTTGAGCGTTCGGACGTCCGAACAGAATCTGGCTGGCCGGATGTTTTTGCATCCGCGTACGTCTGCCATTGACATACCTATAGGTTCGGTCTTTGGCGTCCGCGGATGAACCGTGCACATTGTTAAACCGCATCCGTAAGCCGCAACTTATGGATGCGTCCGATAATTTGTTTCTAGCTATCAGCTGGAGCTCATAGAACTGATAATGGCACCGCGTGTGTAATCCAAACTAATATTATAAATGTGAAAGTGTGTCTGTCTGTCTGTCTGTTACTTCTTCCAAACAATTGAACCGATTTGCTGGGAGAACCATACTTTTCCTGGAAAAATGTATGGTTGTTTTTTTTTTGTTGCAACGAAATTGCGGGAATTGTCTACTTCATATTAAGTACGGATATTATTTACAGAGAACAACGCATATTAATTTATGTTAAATAATAGTTACTCATAACAGCTATTTCAGTTAAAACTAATAACGTATCATTTCCCTGTTAACCACCACTTCCTCCATAAATTAAAACAAATCAAAGTTAAATTTACTCGAACCCAAAACTAGATGATGTTTATTTAAAATCCTGAAACTCGAACTAATGCCGGCGAAGTCCCAGGCAGGGTTGCCAGCTCGCTAAGCAAAAGTAATGAGCTTAGCCGGACGTTTATAAAAAAAGCCGGATACCCTGTTATCGTATCTTAGAATTTAAAGTCAGTAATCAGTACCTACATCAATAAGTTCAGCAGCGCGGGTACATTTTTTCTGTTTTATTTAACAATTTAATGAATATAACTTTGCTCTACAAAAGCCGGACTTCCCTTAATTTTGGCTGGACACGCAATGAAAAAGCCTGACAGTGTCCGGCTTTATCCAGGCGCCTGGCAACCCTACCAGTCCCGGGGAATCCCGCGAATCCCGATATCCGGTTATTAAAATCTCGGGGTCCGGAGATTTTAATCTGCAACAAAAATAAGTCGCGTAATCCGGGACTAAGTGTGCGCAATCGCGGACAAATTTCATTAAAACTACCGTTTATGAGGGCCGGGATAAGCCGGATTCCGTCTTATCCGCGACTGTTATTTTATGCTACCCTTGTTAAAGATCGTTTAAGATTATTAATTTTAATATCCTATGATAGATTTTTTTTTATTAAATAAGGGGGCAAACGAGCAAACAGGTCACCTGATGGAAAGCAACTTCCGTCGCCCATGGAAACTCGCAGGCCTCCTAGGCCTCCTCCTTAGGCCTCCGGTAAACTCACTCACTCGGTTTTCTGTGAGCCCGTGGTATTTCTCCGGTCGAGCCGGCCCATTTGTGCCGAAGCATGGCTTTCCCACATCAAAAATTTAAGTAATGATTTTGATTTGATAGATAAATCTCAATCTTATTCAATTATTGTTTTTTTTTCAATGATTATTTAATTTTCTCGGCGATGCCTTAAGGCCGTCCCCCGAGCAAACGACCTTGGCCATACATTTGCCGCGTTGCCGAGATCGCGCCAAAACCCTATTATTTTTACTTATCTTAGTTCAAAATTGTCCTAAAAAAAATTAAAACGGCGAATATGTAGTTTATGATATTGTCGATCTATTGGCGTGAGTTTCAAATAAAAGTAATTTGTAAATCCTAAGGAGATGCTGAATGTATGCTTGAATTTTAACAAATTGGTATTACTTTGGAAGCTGATATCATGAGTATAAGAAACAAAAATAGAAAATTTAAAACGACGAAAAAATGTTGATATACTGAAGATTATTGCTGTATTTTTATTATAACTTTGTAGCTTTCAGATTATGAGTTTATAAGGTTTTAAATACGGTCAATTACGGAATCTCCGGACGGAACGCCCTTAAAGTATCGTCATAAAATAAAGCGTGTAGTGCAGTCGCCAGAGGTCTCCGAAAACTGTAATAGTGAATGGATTTTTGTTTTTGAGGTGTCATTTTCTTTTTTACACTATAATTACTTGCAAAGTTTACCAAAATTTTTTTTGTGCTTTTAATTTTTTAGTTACATAATTAAAAATTAATAATTTCACCATATAAAACCGGTCCAGAAAAAAAAATTCTTGTTCCTGTTATTTAATGACTCTTATCCGATTGTTTACTTTAAAAATTAACCAAATACACTATTTTTAAAAATGAAAGTTTGCTTTGCTGTGCTAAATACAACTATAAGGTTTTTGCAAAGTTTTTAGAGATTAACGCTCGTCGTAACCAAGACAAAAGGGTTTGGGTGGATTTAAGGGTTGTAACGAAAAGTGTGTTAAACTTACTTGTTGTGCGTATTTAATTTTTAAGAGAAATGATAACTTTTAAGTACAAGTAAAAACGTTTAAATATCTCCAAAAATGTGTAAAATAGACCGATTTTTTTTCTATATTTGTTGAGAATATATTTAAGTGAGAGCTAAAACATTAAATGCATCGACAAATTAAAGACTTTTTCTAGTCTTTGAAATATATTTAAACTTCCTACTTAAAGCCAGAAAAAAAATTGGGTGCTACAAATCTCACGTATATACTAAAGACGCATGCTGCGACCTATATTTGGAAAATGCTTATCTGAATACAAAAAATATCAGTTCTTAACCTAATTTGTATTTTTTTCCTTTAAGTTTGTTTTAGCAAATATAATTAATGAAAAAAAAATAAAAAAAAATCTGTAAAAACCTAACCAAAAGAAATAAAATACAGATTTTCTTCGAAATATCCGTGAAAAGTTTGTGCTACATTTTCAGAAAATTTAATAAAGTAAGAGCTAAAAAATTATACACATTAAGAAATAGAAGGCTTTGTTAAGCCTAAAAAATAATTTTAAACTTCCTATTTAAAACCAAAGAAAAATGGGAACGCCATTTACCTGGCGAGGCACACAACAAGCACATTTGGAGGTATGCTCATCTACATACAAAAATATTAATTTTAAATCTAAATTATATATTTTTTCAACTTATTTTCTTTCTTTGGAATATAAGCAACGATACAAATCAAAAAAATAATAATATATTTTATTATTTTGCTATATATTTAAAAGAAAGAAATATGCAAATTTTCTTCAAAATTTTACAGTTTATGAGTTTACTTGAAGTGGAGAATAATTTAAAAATCAAAAGCACAACTTTTCAATAGGTAAACTTTATTATTTATGTTATCAACTACACATTACTTTTTTTCTTTTCAATTTTCATCCACTATTGCAAAAATCGGAGGTTTGCACGATTTTTACGCTCTGTGAACTCCACTAGTGTAGATTTTAAAGAAAAAACAATCTAACTTATCGATCTTCACTTTTCGTGAACGTGCTTTTAGGTACTAAAACTGCGAACAAAGCATCAAGCTGAGCTCGTGGTATTTAGAGTAGAGACTTTAGAGACCACTCTCAAGTCCCAGGTACTAAAAATGATTGGCACAATTTAACGGTACGTGCTTGACTCAATTTGAACCCGATGTCACTCTCAAGAATCACGACTTGCTTTTAAAATGCACAGCAGTGGTGAGATTGAGAATGAATATATTATACCGTATACAGGTGTAACAAAGGTGTAAAAAAATAAGTGGTAATGCTTTATGGTGTGTATAATCATGGGTCCCCTATACCTATGTATAGAGTTCGGTGTGAAAACAGCAGCACTGAAAAAGTAAATTCATGACTCGCTGGCGCTTGCCCATACAAATCGCAAAAAAAAATTATCTTTTAGCGCTTCTACTTTCACAGCGATATTTTTATAGGAGGCCCATACACACCTTAAAGTATTATCAGTTAGTTTTGTCACACCTTGTATAACAGTTGGCCGTCCACTTTGCTGACATAAGCGCTCACGAAATATGAGGAAAGCGTACCTACTTCGATTGCTGGTTATTATTGATGTCAATATGGCAATCATGGTTATCATTATGGCTCAACGTAAAGTTATTATAGTTGACCTACCAGTGTCATAGAGATATTAGAGAGGACAATAGTAATTTATTATTTAATAAGATTAAGGGCCTGTTTCACCACTTTCTGATAAAGTGCCGAATAAACTATTCACAACTTTTTTGACGGATTTTCCATACTTCATCTGTCAAGTTAAGTGGTGGATAGCCTATTCGGCACTTATCAGGAAGTGGTGAAATACTTTAACAATTGTGTAAATGAAGCATACCATTTTAACCTGAACGTTCTAGTTCCTTCTATACTCTTATTATTTTAGCACAGTAAGTACAGATCATAATTTAATTACGTATCTAAAATTAACTGTCAATGGTATCCACTAAACCACCAACCATTAGCAAAGGCATACCGTTTAAATATTTAAATATTTTCGGCAAACATCTAGAACGTTCAACTCAACCTGAATTTTGTCGAAAATTACGAACACTTATATTTCCCTACTAATTGTAACAAACTCGAGGTAACGAGCCTTACACCACAGTATACATTTCATGCAGTAGTGTAACATTATCTTGAACTCAAACTCCTCGACGCACAGAAAAATTATACATACGTGCATGTGCTTTTTTATCAAATGTTAATATACACCATATTTTGGAACGTATTAAACGGCAAAAAAATTATCCACAACCTCACATAGATCCTCCTGCATTTTTTTAAATTGGTTAAAATATAGTACTGTAATGGGCGTAGTCCAAAAAAAATCACATGTACTTTTTATATTTTTTTTTTCGTTAAAATAGGGTATTTAAGGAATAAAAATTAAATAATTTTGAAATTCATTGGCTAGTTTTTTCTCAATAAATTATTAAAGTTTCGCTCTGACATCATCATCGGCGGCCAATTGACCTCTGCTGTATATTTTTTCCTTTCAATCTTATTTATAATGGCTGGTTCGTCAAATGCAAGTTCTCATTATGTGAAAGCTGATACGAGAAGCTTACCAAAAGTTGGAAACGTAATGTTGGTCGAATTTATCATCAAAAATAAGAATTCTTTTACACAATTATTAGATAAATACCCCACTAAATATTTTCGTAATCAACACAGACTAATTATAGACAAGAAACCCAAAACAACAATTTTTCTTAAAAATAGCCACTCCATGTGTGTTAAAAATTACAATAAGGTCCCGGCACATTTAAAAAGTTTAACGTACAATAGATCTGTAAGAGAACTAAAAAAAATGCTGATGAATAAGTGTTATTACAGTGTAAAAGAATTCTTAGAGTCGTAAACTTACCTGTGAATTGTGATATTATATATTTTATTATTATTATTATTTATTAATTTCTAATTTATTGTAATTTTTGTATATTGTTTTAGTATTTTAAATTGACATGTTATGTATAAAATTAATTGTTCATTGTTTATTATTGCATATAATGTTTTAGGAGTATTAATTGAATTGCAATTTTTTTTTATAATATTATAGTATTATTTTAGGATTTTAAATGAATTGTTAAAAAATGACTATTAAGTACTTAGATTTAAGACCATATTGCACACCATGTATTATGTGGTAGAATGAAAGCTCCAAATAATTAATCTTAAGACCTTTGTAACTTCATTGTAGCAATAAAATATAAATTCTGATTCTGATTCTGAATTTATTGCTAATTTAACGCCATTGAAGGTCAAACTAAGGTTAAACATAATTGTTGAAAAATATAAGTAACTAATGGGTATTTTTTTCGTTTATATACAGAAAAACGATCACTGACCTTATTCCTCGAAATGTTTTTGTAATGAGCAAAATTTAAAAAAAAAATGGACAATCCCCATTACTATACGTCGAAAGCCTCATTTTAACGTTTTGAATCTCCAGTCAGAACGCATTTGACATTGGTCCTACATTGATGGGTTTGAAGAATATGAAGACGGTTTACTGCATGTAATTTGTACTATTGCTTTTACGTTAGATCGTTTGTTTCACAAATATGGCTGATGCTTATTTTAATTGTTATAAATTTTAATTTGGGCCTGACTGTTTGAGTACATTATTCTATACTTATTATAAAACAAAGTCACTTTTTTTTCCCTCATGTCCCTTTGTTCCCTTTAATCTTCAAAACTACGCAACGGATTTTGATGATTCTTTCAGTGGTACATAGCTCATTTATCGAGGAAGGTTATAGACTATATTTTATCACGCTAAGATTAATAGAAGCAAAGAAATAGAGGAAAATGTGGAAAATACGGGGAAAAATATTTGAAAGGGCTAACTTGAACGCGCTAATCTCAGGAACTACTGGTCCGATTTGAATAATTATTTCAGTCTTAGATAGCCCATTTATTGAGGAAGGCTATAGGCTATATTTTATCACGCTAAGACTAATAGGAGAATGTGAAAAAAATGGGTGAAATTATTTGAAAGGGTTTATCTCGCGAACTACTGATGCAATTTTTATGTTATTTGGCACAGATAAGAAGTAGACCACATGAAGGATCGTGATATGTTATCGATTTTAATCATTTTTTCAGTGGCTATATATTTTATACCTGTGCGACGCCGGGGCGGGTCGCTAGTTTAATTATAAGTTTAAAAATATTATAATACTTCAAGAGTTTTTGGGCGGTCGAAGATTTTCATTGTTGAAAAAATCCTCAAAAACGTTTTACGCATTTCATGAACCCGAGTACCTATTCGCTTACTAGAAATAACCACTTTGATCTATGACGACGATGATGCTTGTGATTACGATTTAATCTATTAACCCGTCGATTATAATACCCACTTCACCTACAATACATCGAGTAGTACACGAAATCTAAACTAGTTGACATGACTGCCATGCGAGTCGAGGGCCCTCGTCAGCAGTACACCTTTTGTTATTATACTGACATATTTCAAGTTGATCCTTTGTTTCGTTATAAAATAATTGAAGTTGTTTTTCACATTCGAGGATTATCCGCGCATCTTGATTATTTTTAATTGCAATTAAGAAGTGGCTTATCGAACAACTTTTAAAATAAAATTCAGCTGAAACTGTAAATAAAAGTTAAGCTGTGAACTCGATTGAAGCGTTTGACGCAAGTTCATAGCAGAAATAGTTTACCATTAAGTAGTTTTTCTTTAGCAAAGAGTTAAGCAATAAGAGATACATCCATACTTACTAAATAAATGTAAAAGTGTGGCTGTTTGTCTGTTACCTGTTCACGCCCAAACTGCTAAACCGAGTTTGCTAAAATTTGGTATGGTGATACTTTGAGTCCCGGAACATAGGATATTTTCTATCCTAGAAATATGTTACGGTCACTCTTCGCTTGATCGGAAGATCCTATGACCCTTTTAATTATAGCAAAAGAAGGCTGCCGGATTAGCAAGGGGATAAATAAAAAATTCAGCTGAAACAATACATAAAATATAAAGCTATAAACTTGAACAAGAACGTATAAAAGGAATATACTACTTAATACAAAACATGGAGATCAGAATATTAAATCAAAGCCGACGTCAATATTGAAATAACGTCCCAAAATTCCCTAAAAATACAGAAGCGGGTGGCGAATAGCAAATATCGGCGAGTAAATAGAACACAAAAGCTAGCAGAAAATAAATCCTGGGAGGACTGGGGGGGGACTGAGGGGGCCAACTTCCCCCCTTTCCCCACCCGGTTAGGTCACAGGAATTGAATCATCCGTCGCTAGAAGATTGTCGCCTTAGATTGTACAAAAAATCCGCTCCCACTTATTATCCTACTATTCTTTTTATTGGGGCTTTTATCCCGTTTGAAGTTTCACTCGAGAATGTCAAATAGAGGAATAGCCTTATTATCGCGTTGTTATCACTTTGTATTCAGGGTTTGTACGGCTTTGCGAAGCTTCATAAAGTGTACATTGTTTCGAAGTGTTTTTTCTATTCACAGTGGCATAAGACAACACAGATAAAAATAATCCGTATTCACAATTATATTGCAAATGCGAAAGTGTTGTGTCTGTTACCTATGTACGCCCAAACCGTTTTTACTGAAATTTAGTACGAAGATACTTTCCCTACAACAATAAAGTTTACGGGACTCAGACAACGAAATAATATTATGGTATTTTTTGACAAAAGACATGGCAAGCGACATGGAACTTAGATATGATTTGTTTTTGATGTCATGAACTTAACGCACCATTAAATATTAATCACTTATAAAACGTCATTGATAGAAATATAATTCTCTGAATCTGGGGACGGGGCCTTATTGTCGTGCATTCGGACTGCGTTCGATCGCTAGGTTCTCGAACTACTAGAACTAGGTTCTAGCTACATTGATGGTGTGCTCGACAGCCTAAGAACGGTTTAATCGTGAATAAAACATCAGATCTGAATCCCATCTGAGTCCGAGATTATAATAATAATAATAAAATATCTATGGACGCTTCACACCACGTCAGCCTGGCCACGTGATAAGTACCTGAAGGACTCGTGTTACGGGTACCAGACAACGGAAATATATTTAACACTTTTATACTGTACATATTTAAGATTTTTATTATATGATAGAGATCAACTACGATAACATGGCACGCCCCTCCAAAATTCAAAATGTTTGAAGTGCGTTGTCTTGCGCGGTCGGCTAGTTATGATTAGTTGACCAACAAATCTTAGTATTATGTGACATTAACTGAAATATTACGTGACCTGTGATTGGTTGAATACTTACTACATACAAACTCTTTCATAAGGATGTGACTGCACACATTGAAACAGTTATTTGGAGGGGCGCGCCATGTTATCGTAGTTTATCTCTACACATATTTAATAGGTACACATCCATGACCCAGGAACATTGAAATTTTTTTGTTCCGTCGGCGGGATTCGAACCCGCGACCCCCGGCTTGAGCTACCAACAGCCCACCAACTGAGCCACAGAGGTCGTCATTCACGGATAATGGAGAGAAGTGAGGTAACCGAAGCTGAGTTTACTGCGTAAGCTGCCATTGAAGTAGTTTTCCGTCTACTTCGGACTGTATTAACACATCAGTTGCTCGATCGATTTCGTATAGCTAAACAGCTCTTTAAATACTAGTATCAAATAAACTTCGGAGAATGAGAATTGAACCTCTGTATATAGAGACGTTTTCACAGGCGAACGGAGGCGACACCATTAGCTGATTAAATGTGATTCTTTGTGCGAGGGCGCTGGTGATAAGGTATTGGATAATTGTAAGGGGTTTTAATATTATTAAGTGTTAAGCTCTAAAGAAATAGCACTGAATTTTGGCGCTACATTTTATTAATAGATGCTTTGTTTAAAATCTACAGATATGCGATGTTTTGTTGTTTTCTGTCGAGCGAGTTCATGTCTAACGTAATATTCGAGATAAAGTTCTACAATTTTAATATCACTTTAAACAGTATAGACCTATAATTGGCAAGTGGCTAACTTTTGTTTCATATTGCGAAAAAGGCACAGTATAACTCAAGTCCTCATATCGCTGTCACATACCAAAAAATACAAAACGGAAAAAGATTACAAAAGCCGATTTGGCAAGTATGTGCTTCGGAAATTTGATTTGTAACCGGGGAAAGTAAATCCGGGGAAGTTGATGAGGGAGTAATCGCAGTTGAACAGTTGTCAATCCGCCATCTTGTTTTCATTGCCAATCCGCCATTTTGTTACCATTCCGGTCACGTAATTCTCTTTGTCTTCGCGGCTTCTTTTGAATGTTGCGAAATAAATTTACAGACGAAGCTTCGACGCTTCAAAAGAGAAATATAAGGATTTGTTTTGACGGTACAAAGGAGTTGCGAATATATTTTCGTCTGTCTAATAGGAATTTATTGTGGGGGCATAGCTTGTGGAAAAGATAATATATTAAGGGCGAGAAGTAGCAGCCGGAAAAGGGTTTGGTTCAGAAGAGCGTGACATAAAAACAATAAAAAGATGTTAGGTCGTTAAAGTTATCACAGTCTTTAAGAGTCTGATTGAAGTGTTTGTCTTTTTATTTTTTGTCATTTGTTGATAATAAATACTAAGGGCTACACAACTACTTCTACTGGAGGATGGACGTGTTGGCTCAATCAATTTAATGTGCGTCCATTATTCTGTGGTAGATGCATATTAATTAATCCTTAATGCTACGCATAACCTCCTTTTACTATGATATAACCAGCCAGCATTAAAATATGAATAAACGTGAACTAAATATCAGAATAAAATATAATAATAATATAATATAATATCTATGGACGCTTCACAAATCACACCACGTCAGTCTGATGACCCCATGGTAAGTACCTGAATGACTTCTGTTACGGGTACCAGACAACGGAAATATATTTAATACTTTTATACTATATTATATTTATACATACTTTTATATACTTACATCATATTTTAGATTTTTATTATATGATACACATATTAATACACATCCATGACCCAGGAACTTTGAAAACTTTTTTGTTCCGTCGGCGGGATTCGAACCTGTGATCCCCGACTTGAGGTACCAACAGCCCACCAACTGAGCCACAGAGGTCGTGAATATATCTTTTTCATTCTTCGTATCTATTTAAGAAAGAGGAGGTACGACAACCTTATAACCCAATGACCTACCGACACATTACTGTAGTAGGTAAGTTGGCCCACATTGATTTCTCAAACTTGGGCATTGGTGAATATTCATCCCAATTTGAGGACCCCATCGCAGATAGTGGTGTAATTATCTTTACGGGCCATTTGTCGCGATTAACAATTCGTCTCCCATCATCCCCCATCGTACCAGATCTACCCCATCGGTCCTTTGTCAGTGATGTATGGTGGGGTAAGATTTTTTCCGTTAATCGTCTCGGAATCGCCAAGTTTGGACTAATGGAGCGGGCTTAAAGCTTTCACTTTTACATGGACTTTTATTGGAGTTAAAGCCTATAATATACTTAGATCTATTTTATCATCATGGCTATATATACAAACTTATGAACGTATTTCTGAAACTGTGTTATATAATAAGGACTTCTTAAGTTTTCGCGAGTATCACTCATGATATTATAAGTTTAAGCACTTACGGATTTTGTCGCGGAGCACTTATATTAATCCCGACGTTTCGGCTGCCTTACAGCTGCCGTGGTCACGGGCGGTATAAGTGCTCCGACAAAATCCGTAAGTGTTTAAACTTATAAATCATGTGTTATATAATATTTAAAAGCGTAAACTTATCAATTCTGTTCGATTTTAGTATGTTATTTTTAACTCTTAAGTTCCGAAATTCACAAAGTCGGAACCAAACTGCTCAATATAGCCATAATATAATTACCATTAATTTCAACAAGAGAGTGTTTCTCATCATAATATCTATACACAACCTCATCACTCAGCTTGCATTATCAGTCACTGATATACACACACCGGCAAAATTAGCGGAACATAGGCAAAAAGCTCCACAACTTGAATTCAAGTGGGTCGTGCTGTGTGAAATCTTTTTTTATAGTTTCTAAGTTCATTTAAGAAATAAAATATTGAACACAACTGGGAAGCTAACAGATTTTTATTGCAATTATGCCCTACTAAGTGTTTTTCGATGATTGACGTTGTAAGTGTTTCTGATAAGAATGGCGTTTTTAGCGGGGTGCAAGGTATGCCAGCTCATTTGATTGTTTGGTTTTTGGAAGAACACATTGCTTAGATACAAAATTAGTGATTTTCCAGCATCTACGACTGCTAGAGCTGTAACCACGATAGAGAAAGGTCACACCTACCGTTCGGTCAGTCAGGCCTTAGGTGTGTCGGCTTTCGTGGTCCATCGTAACTTTCAACGCTACAGAGAGACTGGATCTTACGTTTGGAGACGAGAACAAGGCAGATTTCGGGTGGCAATGGTTCAGGATGACCGTTTCGTAAGGGTACAAGCCTTAAGAAATCGACCTCAAACTGCTTTGCAGAGACGAAACCTGTCGGAACAGGTCCGAGATGGACGTGTAAGTGAAGTATCAGTAAGAAGAACAATCAAAGAAGTTAAATTAAACTCAAAAGTGCCAGCAAGGGCACCAAAACTTGAGACAGGACCGCAAAGAGCCAGGCTAAGATTTGCGCGTGAACATCAAAATTTAACAAGTGAGTGAAATCGTGTGTTGTACAGTGATGGGAGCAAACTCTGTGTAAATTTTGTTGACAGGCGATAAAGAATGTGGATAAATCGTAAAGAACGCTATAGACCATCAAACTTAACGGACACAGTGGCCTATCATGCAGGCTTCGTAATGGTTTGGGGTGGCATATGATTTGGAGCCCGCACGGAGCTGATGATTGTTAATGATGGTACTTTGACAATACAGGGCTATAGCACAAACATCCTAGAACTGCATGTTGTGCCTTTTACACAGTTTTAGGCAGTAACTTTAATTTTATGCGCGTCCATAGAGTAAAAAAATCGGGTATTATTACCTAAATGATGCTGGCGTAGCCCAGGTGGAAAGGTCAGCACGGTCTACGGATGTAGATCCGATTGAGAACGTGTGGCACATCAATGGGTGAACGGTACGAGTTAAAACTCCAGCTCCAAAATGTGTTCAGAAGCTCGAGTTGGCGCTACTGGAGGAGTAGAAGAATAACCCACAGGAAATGATCGACAATCAAAATGCAAGCATGGAATGGCGTATCCAGACCATCTTGAGATCCATAGAAGGCATTACACGCTTTAAACATGGCATTTCTTAAGTAAAAATGAAGAATTTATCTTAAAAACTTACTACTGAAATTTCAAAGATTTTTCTTAATTTTTGATTTTTGCAGATTTTTTTCTATTTTACACGTTTTTATGTCTTAAATTTATATAAGTTTTATTTTTTAATCCTCAATTATTTAATAAATAAATAAATATATAAGAAACAGAGAATAATTTTCAAAAAAAAATAAATTTTGTTATGTTCCGCTAATTTTGCCGGTGTGTATATTATATCGTTATCGTTTCATAATCCACGCACCCACAATATTAATAAGCGTAGTGTAACATAACCGTTTCAACTCAAATTCATTCTGCTCAGAGAAATTTGAATTCTGGGCGCATTGACGTGATATAATATCAAAATGTATTGTTATATTATACTTTGAAGATATCTAGAATCATGTCTATGTATTCCCAAAATAAATGTTACATATTGATAGACTGTCTTTACACTACACTGCCCAAATTCGGCAAACACATACATTGATGAGATTTCAGACAGTAATTTTAAGAAGGAAAATAATGTAGTATTATGTCACACGCGCGTAAATTCTCTATGTTGAAAATCTGACTCAAAAATCTTGGCTAAGTTTTTCTACAGATGATATTTTACACTGTGAGTCTGTCTTTACACTGTGACTACTGTATTTAATTTAAACTGTGGAGCATCCGTCACAACTCACATCCAAGGGTTCCGGTTTCCGCATGTTTTGGTCCCTCCATGAGCATGACGAATATTGAATTATTGCACTCGCATCATATTTTATTGAATAATTATGCATATCGACGGTTGAAAGGAAGCGACATTTTTGTCAAAAATGAGTTTTAAATGCCATCTTACTTAAAATTTCCGGCTCTTTCGAATGCGCTAACTCTCATAGCTCTACGATGAGTTTTTTGGCGTTTATGCCCTAGCAAAAAAAAAGCAATTTCCTAGTAGTATTTTTATAACCGACAAAAATTCAGGTCAGTTTGTCTGTAAAGGTGCTTGTACCCCTGCAAAAAATATTTTTTTTTCTTTTCTTTCAGGCTTTCGGTTTTGGCTGCTTATATCTTTTAAGCAATTCTCTCAAAAATTAGAAACGTCGTTTATAGCCTTTTTCCATTTCGTAATTGATCATAGCTTTGGCGCTTGTACCCTATTACCCTATATATCCAAAATTTATTTACATATTTCTCTGTCGGTTATACTCTACAACCTTTTTCAACCATATTTCCATAGACTCACGCAATGCCAGACGCCAGATGTTGATTATTCTTCTTTTCCTTCACTTTCAAACGACATTATGTATCACATGTGTGTCACTTTTAGTCTTATAATTCTATTTTTTTGTGAAAGTTTACTGTTTCTTTTGTTCTATTAACTAATAAACGACCATAACACGACCTGTAAAAAGTACGTTATCCTTCTTTTCCTATAACACTTACTGAATCGTCTAGTCTCGTATATCATTTTACTTTGCGGTATAAGAAATCAGAATTTCGTTTATGCTTCTTAACCTCAATTTTTTTTTGTCATTTGTCTCTTATGCCATATGACCTCATTCAAAATTTTAAAGTATTGTTATAACTTATAAGCGACAAAAAACCAAATCATTAAAACTAACAATACCGGTAAGAGTCCTATTTTTTTATAATTTTATAACTGTTTAAATTATCACGATACGTCAATAAATAACAGAGATACGTCAGTTTTTCTTAAACTCAAAACTTTAAACGACTCTCCTGAACAGTTCACTTTTTGGCGCTTATACACTATTACCTTTTAACCGTCGACATTATTCTCATGATTTTAAGTAATTGTCTCGGTTTTTCAGAAAACCTAAATCGCTAGAATAATCAAAGATGTTTTTAATTATAAGAAAATGTTTTGTTGAGTCGATATCAAAGAAACGAGCTTCTTGTAAATAAATTGTTTTTAAGAGCCTTTATACACTTTTTGTGAGCGGAATATGTTGTGTTGTAGTAAGAAACTTCAAAAGTATCTTCATGAAAAGAATAAAAAGCTACTAGTTATTTCTTTATCCATTTTTTACAATGCTTGAATCAAGCTAAGTAGCAATAATGCGAATTATTTCATCGTAAACTTTTTGCGGACTTCCGGTGGCATTACAGTTTTTAGTTGGCGGTGTTTTAAGTTGGCGGTGGGCGGTGAAACCCATTTATATGCATGAGGCGTCACAACTTTTAGCATAACTCCGCGTCACAAACGTCACAATAACTTGAAAACTCATATTACTTATCTTTTATCTTATATTTAGTGTACCCGCGTGGGATTTCCACGGGATCAGATACCGTAATTGGATTTTTAATACGTTTTCGGGTTTTTATTTTATCAATTTTATCACCCGTTTTATAGTCAAATATACTATCGTAATATTTTTTGTCTCGATTTTATTATTTTGCAATATTAGAGTAGTTTTATTACTCGTTTCATCAATTCTGCTTCCTATCAAACAACGAAATAATATTTTACTAAAAAATAAACCAACGTTTAGTTATTATACCGTATTTCAAAGTTTCACTGTCTCATAAGAAACGGGCTGGATCAAGCGAAGAAAAAAGTTGTACAAATTATGCTTAAAATATGCATTTTCCAGACATAGCAGACTTTGCTTTACCTTCATACTCCACCAGACATTTCGCATGTCACCGTTTGCGTAAAAAAGTCCCCGGGAACCGTACATTTTATCGGAAAAGTAGTCTTTGTCCTTCCCCGTGGTTAATTCTATATCTATGCCAAAACTAGGCCTTTACATCCGTTGTGGATGATTTATACAGTATGTTCAGAGCGAAGTAACCACTCCTCATATAATGTAGTACTTGGGATAAGATTTTTAAATGTCCGTTTGGTTGCCCAAGCACTTACGGCATTCTCGCAACATAGTCGGCCTAGTCCAGAGGAAAGAATTAGTCAATACGTCTAGGAACTATGTGCGGGTTTCCTCACGATGTTTTCCTTCACCGTAAGTGTCCGTATTATGTACTTGAGACCAGAAAATGTATCATTGATACACGCCTCCAACGGGGATCGAACCTGGACCCTCTCATTAGGCCACGGACGCTCTTATATATTGCCAAATTACATAAAAATTGGTCCAGTAGCTGACGAGCTTAGCGCTTTCAACATTTTTTTTCCATATTTTTATCTGATTCTTCGCCTCTTATATTGGTCGCAGCATGATGTTATATAACCTAATTATTAAGCCTTCCTCAATAAAAAACTATCCTACTCGTATACAAAAAAAAAAAATCGGTTGTCTGTAAAGTCTGTTTACTAACGATAGTTGAACGTGACAACTTCCTTTGTTGAGTTGAACTTCATAATATTTTTTTAAGTAAATTTAGTTCCGCGATTTGATAACAGATGTCGCTGTTAGGCCTCTAGATCGCGCTATCGCTTACTCGACAACATTTGGTATATGTAATTCAATGGAATAAGTTCTCGTCTTTTCGCTGACAGTTGACACTCACTGGTTGCTTAAATTATTTTTACGCCAGAGGTATTTGCGTCCCGGGGTAACCCTACAGAACGGATCGGACCGTATGATGTCACTCAAGTAGGACTTAGGAGAGAGACGGATGTCGAACGCTGCCGAACGCAAAGGCCGATTGTGCTTCCTTGTCGCTCGTTCCGCGCTCTCGCTTGCACTTCAATCCTTAAATGGAACGCCTCAGAGCGAGGTAACGCCGCATGAACTGTCATATTTTGGCCAAAAAACCAGCGCAGCCCATATCGAATTATAAGACGTTATCACGTCAAAAAACAATTATTTTCAAACAAGTAAGTTCCTGAGATAGCCGTTTAAACAAACTCTTCAGCTTTATGATAGTACAGATGATCCTCCAAGCTTACCCCACGTGTTAGTGAAATAATGGCGTCCAGACTCGACCGTCTGTCACTGTCGGGGCCAGACTGATGGATCAGATCTGTCACCGCGCCAGGTAAGCGCCAGGATAGCCGGCTTAGCGACTATCATGGGTAATCGACTGCTATATTGACAATATAGTGACACTATCACAGTCAGCCGGCTGATGTATTTTGACACACTTGTTATTTTTCAGGCATCGCTGTATTGTGTCGCTGTTCCACGAATTGGTCACACGTACACTAAATTTTATTTCCAGAGAAGATACTCCATCTTATGGTAGATCTAGGTATGAAATTCCCGTGTGCGGTTGCCCTCCGAAACGGCTGAGGTGCGAGAGTTGAAACTTTGTTTATTCTGTAGGTCTAAGAATATGTCAACAACTTTTCATAATTTAAAAATATTGCTTAGCAGAATTTAATAAGAACAAATTTAAAAACACGAACTTAATTTTACGAAAGCTTTAGAAACAATATATCGAAGTTAATGATCATAATATAGCAGCTGTATAGTTATTCTAACCATTAATAACACAATTATACTTATCAGTTATCACAATAACGAACAGTCTACCTGTACACAAAACTACGAAATAATCCAAAGTTGTATGCGGGCGCAGCGCTGTACCCACATCACCTTTATCTGCGCTCGCAAATTTCATTACTAAGTGTAATTAAATTGTTGAATTGTTGAAATTGTGGTTATAACTTGTAGCTGGAAATAAGGCTCAAAGATTTGATGTATGTATATTTCTTTAGTACGCTTTCGGGCCTAAATGGCTTGTCAGATTTGAGGTATCGCTTGATTCGTCAGCAATTTTTAAAAAAAATTGAGTATGACGCAGAAGTGAAAACAGCAGCAACAGGCATACATTTTCACCGCGTGATAGTAAGAGAAAGAGATGTTTCTGTCAGGTCACGCTTCCTGAATCCCGACGCAAGTTTTTACAGTTTTTAGTTTTCACCGTTCACAAAATAAGTGCACAACGTGGTTAAAGAAATTGTCACTTCAGAAATATTATGTAGATATACACTTTTGTAACTAGCCAAATAGACCACACTATCCATTCATAATGACTTCAGATCCCTCGTATTCTTCACAGCACAAAGCAACTGCAAGTTTTAATTCCTACACAAATTGAAACGTATTTATAAATTCCGAATGTACATTTTGTATCTCCGACTGCACGTCTTACTTTAAATTTGCCTTCAAGTTTCCCGACTATCCCAACGTGGATTGCACGTCAAAGTGAAAATATTTTAAACAGTTTTGAGTTGGTGCATTTTTACCTCCCGCTGTTCTGGAGATTGGAATGAGAACTAAAGGAGCTGTCCCATTTTGTTTGTATTATCAAATGCATTTTTATCTATACTTCTGCGTTCCTTCTGTATCTTTGTCTTGTGTGCGCAATAAATAATATTTCATTTATTTAATCATTCATTCGTTCATTCAAATCTTGAAGAAATTCTGGGTTTGCTATTGGTGTGGAAATTTACATGATGTATACTTTGTATTGTTATTTTTTATTATTATTAGTTCTAGCACACCAATGCAATGCTCTGAATTCTGCAGTATCTAACTAATACTGGATGTCGAGGTCGTGGTGCAGACTGTTAAACTATTTAGCTTGACCGATTTTTATGAAATGTGTAACTACTTATATAATATGATTTGGTACGTTTGAGAATTGCCCTTTCATACCTTAATATCAGCAGCAGTCAGCTCTTATAATTAGTATTTACTCTAAATACCTTCAGAAATATTACAGACAATTCGTGGTGCAAGCGGCCACGTAAGACGTCCGTCAGGCTAACCCGACAGCGGCCCTCGGCGACGCTGCTCCTGACAATTTAGCGCTGGATCTCAGCAACTATGGTGTGAAGCACAGGAGGTAGCGATTATGCGTAGTTCGAAGGACCAATGGGATAGACCTTTGAAGACTAAAGTGAGGGTTGGAGTCGATAAACTAACCACAGCATTAGGTACTTATCTAGTGCTTACAATTTTAAAATTCGTGCTTAATTTTTTTTTATTTAACCTATCAAGCCCCATAAGGGCACCGATGACCGCGACAACAATAGAATAACAATAGATTTCCAAGAATACGCGATCGAAGGATTAATTATATGGAAAAATTTATTCAATTTATTAAATATTCGCGTCGCACGGGTATAAAATATATAGCCACTGAAAAAATGATTAAAATCGATAGCCTATGATCCTTCACGTGGTCTAGCTACTTCTTATCTATGCCAAATAACATTAAAATTGCTCCAGTAGTTCGCGAGATAAGCCCTTTCAAATAATTTCCCCCGTTTTTCCAACATTTTCCTATTAGTCTTAGCGTGATAAAATATAGCCTATAGCCTTTCTCAATAAATGGGCTATTTAACACTGAAATAATTTTTCAAATCGGACCAGTAGTTCCTGAGATTAGCGCGTTCAAGTTAGCCCTTTCAAATAATTTTCCCCGTTTTTTCCACATTTTCCTCTATTTCTTCGCTCCTATTAATCTACGCGTGATAAAATATAACCTATAGCCTTCTTTGATAAATAGGCTATCTAACACTGAAAGAATCATCAAAATCCGTTGCGTAGTTTTAAAGATTAAAGGGAACAAAGGGAAATGAGGGAAAAAAGTGACTTTGTTTTATAATAAGTATAGATATAGATAGAAGATGTTATATTTAATCTGGAAACAATAATGATTTATTTACTTTTTATTCTAATTGTTATAAGAAATAACCTGAATCCGTAAGATGGCTACGTTGGAAATCCGACCTAAATTTGCATCCTTTTTTCCTTTTTCTAGGCGCTACATCTTATAAATTGTGCCAGTTTTAAGCGAGTATCACCTGTGACAACGTCTGCAGACTTATTTCTGCTTCAAAAACCAACCTTATACTTTTCAAATAGGCTTTAAAATGCCTCACCAAGATGTTCAACTTGTCTTCACCACCTTGCGTTTCTGTCATCCGCAAACTCTATGGCATTACAATACGGTTCAAAATGCCATACCTAGATTTTCAACTATTCTAGTTGAACTACCTTGCAATTCTGGTGCTTTTGCAATTCCAACTTTATGCAGTTGCAGGAGATCTCACAATGATTTAGCCAGTTTGCGTGTCATAGTTGAGCTACCTTGCGGTTCTGTCATCCGCGTATGAACCCGTCCCGTGTTGTATCTCATCTTTTTAATTCTCCATTTTATATCTGATTCAATTTTTAAGCCCCCAGACATTCAGGACGTTTATAAAGGATTCTCTCGGAGCGGTCTCTTTATAAGATATATTTTACCGTGGAATTTCTCCTTCAAGTGGCAATGTGAGAATGAAGGCAATAAAGATTACGGAGGAAGGTGAAGCTGGGTGTGCTAAATATTATGAGATATTTTATACTAAATACTTTTCCAAATCCATACTAACTAACTAAATAAATAAACTACTTATTTGGCACAATAGGGCATTACACTATTCTACAAAATATATACTTACTACAATGTGAAATACAAAACACAACAGAGAAAAATTACAATAACAAAAAAATAATAATAATAGCAAACAAAACAAAAAAAATGAAACAGAACACAATTGCGAAATAAGTGTGTCTTTCTGTCAGTCTGTTACCTTGTTACCCCCAAACCACTGAACGTATATTGCTGAAGTAGTACTTAGCATTGAAATAAAACAAAATGCCACTTCAGTCCTTGTCCGATATAGTCCGTATCCTATCAAACAGTAGAATCAGGCATTGTTAACTGCATTCAGTAAATAATAATAAATAAATAAAAATTGTTTAATTTCTGAATAAATTTGAAACAAATGTTCTCAGAAAGTCTACGTCATGGCACCTACCACCGGTTCGGGAACTACCCCGGCGAGAAGAACCGGCGTAAGAAACTCACAAGGGCCACATTTTATCAAAAAAAGTAGAAAATAACAATAATAGTAGATACAATTTTAAAAGTAACAATAAAGTATCACACTAATTTCATATAATATCTATAAGTTGTTTAATATAAACTGTATACTTTTGGTTGCAAAATATTTCAGTAAACTTTTAACCGAATGTTTACGGAAGTACGAAAGTCGAAAAAATCTATTTCGCTGTGAAAACAACACATATGGCGAGCGTGAATAGCCCGAAATAGTCAAATATAGCACGAATTCGGGGCAACTTAAATATTTATACAATACTCAAATATTATTTACTGATAGATGTTCAGGAAGTCAGGCCATGGATAACTATGATTGTGAAGCTATCTTATGGCATGCTCAATTTACTGAGGTCGATCACAAAAATATCAGATATTAAGAAATGAGGTACCTAGTTATAGTTCAGTATAGTCAAGGGTCAATAAAAAGACGATCATATTATGGAAATACACAATATCAGCTCTACCAATGAAAATATAATAACAAAATTATTAGTAGAATTGGTAGAGCATAAAAGCCTTTAAATAAATAATATATCAGATTATTCAAATTTTATATTATTCCAAAATGTACGGTCTCCAACCGTTGGACGTCCAACCGTAGAATCTCAAAGCCCAAAAGGAATAACAAAATCCACTTTAACAAATCTCGAACCATATTCGATAAAGAATAAATCTCACAATAAAATATGTGGGTCTGGAGAAGGTTTTCTTGCGAAATAAATTGGGACCCTCAAAGCAGCCCGGGATTATATAACCCTTGCAGTTATTACGGGACCCTTCTGTTGAGGTACTCTAATACCCCGGTATTACGTATGTAAAACTAATTTCGGCTCTATATTGTGTGTAAGTAATTTGAGAATTTACTACTATTTTGTTATATTAAGACGAGGCATAGATGAGAGTTCTTATAAGAACTTCTTCGGTATTGTTGTTAGGTCACCTTGTATCTTGATATTTAATCAAAAGCACCTTGTATCTTGATATTTAAATTCTTCGTCATAAAACGTTATGCGTGAACGGTACAATCATTCAATCAAGTGGCTGGTCAAATCTCCAAAAAATAAACATCCTTTTGGGTGAAAACCGGCAGTGTTTATATTTTATGATGTTGGAAGTCCTTATAAACGACCGTCCCGTCAATGCACATCACAAGATTTAAGCTTCTGATTCTCTCAGATAATCACGATATTATACAGACAGCTTAGCACCTGCAATTGTTTGCTATAAAGCTCTAAACAATGAAGAAAAAGGAAAAGTTTTCAGCTTACTTAAACAAAGATCCAACACAACATGAAAAATACGGGAAATTTCTTCGGACTCCTCAAAGAATTTCCAAGTTAAGTTGGTCAATTATTTTTGGGCGTACTTAAAACGAAATCAAGCGAGCTAAGCCTACTTAGTTGTTGGACGGGAACGAAAAAAATTGTTATAAACTTTGGGCGCCGACGATTAGGTGCTTCGCTTTAATTAAAAATAAATTTAACGAACCAAATCTTTGAAACTGGGAGGAATCAATTTTGGATAGATCTTTCGGAGTTCCGCTAAAAATGCTGGACCCTATTGTAACTTCTCGATAGAAACAGTATAAGGAAACGAGCAAACGGATCATCTACATTCTACGGACATAACAACAAGAGTAGCAAGCGCGTTGCTGGCTTTTTAGTCGGGATAATCTAAAAATTCCTCACGCATAGTTCGCTCAAAAGTTGATAGATTAGGAATATGAGGACTAGCCGTAGAGCATAGATGTAAAATTAAAGCTGTCATTAAATTTTACGTCACTTTATTAAAATTTGGCTTGTGAACCAATGATTGTGAACCAGCTGACTTGTAAGTGATAAACAAGTTGGTGACGATGGTTCTCAATTCGAAAAACCTCGTAAGATTGTAATTTGTAATAAAGGGACGTCACTTGCTTTTGTGACGTCACCACCCTTTTTTCTTTTTTCCATACGGAACCTCGCAGACTTTGTTCTCGGGACGCTTGAGTGCATTTTAATTAAAACCCCTCTTATAATTAGAGGCGATGAAAAAAATCAATTATATTAAATGAGATCCCTTCAAACTCTATCTTGGTCAAAGTATTTATTGAAAACGACGATGTCCGCGAACTCGTCAAGCTATTAAATCAATTATTACATTCTAGAGACGTTTTTTTTCTGTACATTTTTTATTAATTAGTTTTTATTTTTATTTTACATAACTTGTACACGCAGTTGTGGTGAATAAAAAAGCGCAAGCGAAGCGAGAAGTTGTGTTGTATCTGGATAAATTTTAAGCAAATATTTTTAAAATAAGCTGATATTTAATAAGGTGACTGACAGACACACGCATTTATAATATCTATTATTATGGTAAGGCAGTAAGGATTGTCAAATTGTTGTCTGTTATTAGTAAACAGCAGTTCGTCCAATTTAACAAGACCGTCACCTGTATAGTGTGTACTGTGTAGTGTATACTGTGTAGTGTGTACAGTGAGCCACATTATCCGGGCGGTTAGTCTAAAGCGATCTGTTACTTGCCTCACTAAGCCCAAAACCTACGCCCTGTTTAAGTGATACCTAGATACATCTGGTGTTGTATTTAGAGCTTTAGAGTCATATGTTTAGGGCTTAGTTTGGAGTGACGCATTAAATAGATTTAGTGCTGAAGCAATGGCTGTATTTGGACAAGCGATTCATTCTGAAAATACATTTAACATAATATTCTGTTTAATAAAAGCATGTCTAAAGAATTAATTCTAACATTACAAATAGTAAGAACGTCTGTCTGTCTCACTCATACCTCTTCACACTAGGGTATTATAATGTAGATACTTTGGGTCCAGCAGGACTAGCATAGCAACAGTAGACATGGGAAAGAATCGACAAACTGACAGGTTTTATCGACAAAACGGCGGATTTCCATTGTATAACTGTCACTTTGTCTTGTCTAACTCTCGTTTTGTCTATTTAAGAATAGACAAGATGAAAAAAACCGTTTCTATGGTGACCACGCTACGCCGTTCAAGAGAATTACTTACCTTTACATGGCGGAAAAAATAAAACCTACGCCTTTACCGCACGATAAATGAATTTCTGTTTTTTTTTTTATTAAATAAGGGGGCAAATAAGCATACGGGTCACCTGATAGTAAGCAACTACCGTCGCCCATGGCAACCAACTACACTCGCAACATCAGAAGAGCTGCAGGTGCGTTGCCGAGGAAATACGCTCTTTTCTTGAAGGTTTGCAGGTCGTATCGGTCCGGAAATACTGCTGGTGAAAGTTCGTTCCAGAGTTCTACAGTGCGCGGCAAGAAGTTACGCTAGAAGCTACGAAGTTCTGTGCTAACATAACGCCATAATAATACTATTCTACTAATATTACGAAAGTCTTTCTTTTCACGCCAAAACCGCTAAACCGATTATGCTGAAATTTCGTATGGAGATACTTTGAGTCCCGGGAAAGGACAAAATACAGTTTTTGTCATGGATAAACGAAGTTTGGCGAAACGGAGTTTCGGGCGTCATCTAGGAGATTACACTCATATACTGTATGTACATAATTTATGAATGTATATTGTATTTATAAACGTATTGTTTATAATATTATTGTCTTTCGAAAATAACTACGATCGTCATTGCTAACGCGGTAATACTGTAGCTATGGTCTGGGTCAAGGCACTAGCCTGAGTGGCAGAAATTTTGTACCGCAAAAATAATTTTGTTATATTTGGTACAATCTTGTAACAAATTTCTTGGAAATAAATAAATTCTATTTTATTCTATAGTGTGGAGCTTAATACCTTGTAAGTAAGAGACGAGGCCCTACATCTCGTCTCACGGTTCCGGCTATACCTAAGTGCACGCACTTTTACATTTCCTCAGCGTAGTTTACAGTGCTCCGATAAGAGAGGAATTACAGTAATGAGGCTCGACTGTACCGCAATCTCCGCATGTGTGTCAGCGACATGAGTGGTACGAGTTACAGGGTGTGGGGAGAGCGTAAGCGTTGCGGGTAGCGGGTAGGACCAGACAATAATGGCAGCCAAGTATACCACCTGACGTTAAATTAAATGTTATAGCTTGACGACCTAGCTATTTGACGGCCTCTGTGGCTCAGTTGGTGGGCTGTTGGTAGCCCAAGCCGGGGGTCGCGGGTTTGAATCCCGCCGACGGAACAAAAAAAGTTTTTCAATATTCCCGGGTCTGGATGTGTATTAAATATGTGTATGATATAATAAAAATCTTAAATATATGTATGTATAGTATAAAAGTATTAAATATATTTCCGTTGTCTGGTACCTGTAACACAAGTCTTTCAGGTACTTAGCACGGGGCCAGACTGACGTGGTGTGAAGCGTGCATAGAAATGAAATGTCCATAGAGATGCTAGAAAACAGAGAAAAATAAATTTGTCTTTGTACATTCATAATTTGTCAACCCTTCCATGTAATTATAGAGCTGTAGTAATTTTATTTGTATTTTTTTAATTAGCACTATAAAATATCGCTATAAAATTCAAAATTTAAAATTCTTATTTAATTAAGTGTCCTTAAAACACGAGGCAAACTAGTCAGGGAGTAATAAATGTGATATTTAACTTTCTAACTACATTATTTTGTTTAAATAAGTCATATTTTAATGCGGTATAGAAATTAATAGTTTGGTATTAAAATTATAATACTACACGATATGAGTATGTTATAAACTAACCAATATCTAATTGAATAAATAATTCTTTAATTTTTCACGCTTACAAATTTCCAAAGCGTCCGCTGTGTCTTACAACATGCCCCACACTTAAGTACCGAGCGAGATGTAAAGGGTAAACGAGTATAAAATAATAGGGCCGGTCCTTCATTACCGGGCCCTTCGCCCTTTTTACCGAAAGCCCTCAGCCCTCCGCTTAACGCCTTTAATCGAACTCTAATTCCGCTTTTACAAGAAAACCCTTAAAGGCTTATTAAAGTATTCTTAATTCGAGATTTTTGTATTTTTCTTGCAAAAAACTTAGAGTGAGGTAAGCCTGATCTACTTAAATACTTACTGGTTTTGTTGTCATTAATTTCTGACCGCAAAATCGTTTCCTCAGATTTGTAGGAATTGAAAATACTCTGCTTTCACTTGTTTAAATATCAATAAATTCAATAAAATTCGTTTTAGGTCATACCAATAAAACTATAGTATTGATCTTACTTCTTCGTTGATAACTAACTTATGATATAATATTTTTGCTTGAATTAAACTTTGATTTTCTCATTTATTTAGATCTGAGGTAAAAAATCAAATGCAGTCGATATCAATTTTAGCTTATTCTTTGATTTGAGGATAGGAAGGGAGGAAGGAGAGGTCTTGCCCTGTGAGGCATACAATTACCAAATTCCTTTTTTTCCGGCTAATGAATTTTGCTATAATATTTTACCAAAATATTATGCTTTCTTATAAAATTAATCTCGCTTTGCTAATGAATTTCAACTTTGTAAGTATAATTACTGTCTATTTACCGTGTTTCATGCAAAATTAAACCGTCCGCTTTGAAATATTAAAACTAGTTGGAATATTGGAAAAATTGTTGGCTCGAGTTGTTGTCTGAAAGAATCCGAGCGCTTCCGACAACTTCATAAAATATTTTTTGTTGACTTTATTATCAATACTGTTGCGGAAAAATCACTTTGAAACTTAACGGGAATATTAAATTATACTTTTTTAATTTATGTTTTAAAATTCATTAAGTTTTGGGTGATAATAATTATTTTTATTTATGATACTAGGTAAGCGCCTATATTATCTAAAGATGAACTAGGACAAGACACGTAAGTTCAGACTTCCGACTCTGGAACCTGGGTAGGTATTAAGAAACAGAAAGGAGAACATAATAATTACACGTTAACCTTTAACTATGGACATCTAAAAGTTGTAACATACAAGTATGGACATGGGGTCTGACAGACCGCTCGTATTTTCATCTGTTTTTTAGGTAATTGAAAAAATTTTTTGTTTTATTTTTGTTTCAATGCCTTAACACGCAATGATTTAGAGAATGTATGGGTTAAATATTCAAAATTCTAAATTATATTCCAAAATGAAGCATTTTAAGCAAAAAAGTCACTTTTAAGACTTTCATTCACCTGTGAAGAAAAAATGTAATTTTTATATAAGAAATATAAGTTTTAAAACTTTTTGCTTAATTGTCTATTAATATAAGCCATAATAAATATAAAAATTGTGATTTAAACTTCTAAACATGTAACATAAAAATTTTGACATAGGTCAAACATGGACAAAATTATTGGCAGTCATTTCACATGGTAAAGGCCACTAAAACGTAATTATGTAACTAAACATATTGTGTTTAGTGTTTATTTTTGTATCTAGACAGATCCAATTAGTTTTTGCTGTAAAAAATTTATTTCCTAAACATTAGCTCTCCTAGACCCTTTGTTCCTTAGAACATTTTCAGTGCAATATTCCAATTGTTTGACCGATTCCAAGTTTTTTATGTATTACAACGAAGAATTTCACTTAAAACATGAGCAGAAGTTATTTCAAGACATTTTATTTAGACATTGATTGCGGACTACCAAAAACACAAACATAATTCTTTGTATGGGAAGCATGGACATGAGGTCTCACAGACCGCGCTCGAAGTTTAAACCGAAATAACTTTGCAAACTTACAGTCGGCATTTAATTTTTTTGCTTCATATTATACATTTTTCTACTAAAACTGAAGCTACTAAGCACCGCAAGAGTGAAACTTAAGGGGAAGTAGGGTAGATGTGATTCTTGCAGGGTATGAGCGGTCTGTGAAACCGCGCGTCCATAGTTAAAGGCTAAGTAAATCCATAAGATTAAAAAATAAAAATTAGAAAAAAACGCTAGAAACCTCTATGATGTGTGCATAATTCGCTTGGTAAGTATGTGATTGTTTAGCACTAGCATATACCAATTATATGGCTAATGGCACTAGTGAAATACACACTGCTGCAGTCTTAGTGTAAAAGAAACCAAATCTTAAAACATAACCATCTTAGTTACAGTCGGTTAAAACAGTACATTCGCACAACACTCGTACAAAGTTATCTCGTAGCAGTCAATATCTTTCGAACGGAAGTATGATTTATAGTCGCGGAGCCGCGCGCCGCCGCGCCGGAGAGATCCATCATCGCGCGGGATAATCAAGATGGACGTTTTATTCCCCCGGAAATCTTTTTTATATTTTATCTCTTATTTTCTATGATTTCTCGAGTGTTCATCTAACAAATTGCTTGAAGTATCACGGAAATTACTTTTATTTTCAAATTCTAGGACTTTTTTTTCTTATTATCTGTCAATCTTAGTTGGGGCACTGTCACGCCATTTTCAGGATTTTCTTGTTTATGAGAAATGTTAAGTGCCTGGTAATAATGTTTTTTACTAAACACCTACGAATTTGAATTAATTTTTATTTTTTTAACATAATTATTACGCATAAAACAACATTAAAAAATATGATACTGTACTTATAGTGTTATGCAAGAAATGACGAAAATATATTATTGCTGCACTAAAAATAAGTATTTCGCATTACGGAATAACGAATAGTAACACAATTTGTTCTCATCATTTCAGAATTTCCATCAAAGCGAAATGAGAAATATGAAAATGGCTGACGAGGTGAAAAACAAAGGGAACAATCAGCGAAAGTTCAGAGCCACTGGTAATAAAACGCGATCAATTTTAATACCGCGGCTCCGGGACTAGTCGAGCTGAAATTATTCGATTCCACTTCTATACCGTCCGTCACTTTGTATTCGGTTTGAAATCGATTTTGTATGCATGTAGAAATAACGATGTCGATTAATTTTAGTAGTTGAAGCCAATCGAAAGGCTATCAACAACTATTAAAATACGATAAAAAATATTTAAAACTAGATGACCCCCGCAACTCCACTCATAATCAGTACCTTAAGTGAGTGACATATTATTATTATGTTACATACGAGTGAAAACTATGTTAATACTTACCTTACTACATATCACCCGCAACTGCGTTGCGCCAAAATTCTTAAAAATTCCAAAAAAAGTTTATCGCGCGGGAATCGTACGTTTTTCCGGGATCAAAAGTATCATATTCTGTTTTATCCCAACCAAATATCAGCAAAATTGATTCCGCATTTTGGGTTTGAGAGGGTAACAGAGAGACAACTGTCGCATTTACGGTATTAGTATTTGCTATACCTTAATGCGGTCACTGGAACGAACAAACGCACACAATAATTATTATGTCCGTTCATTAGACATATTTACAAAATGGCGGACCTCCACTAACGACATTAACTTATTCTGTGTGCTATCTCATCGCACGAGCATAAGCGCTTTCAAATGAAAAATTCAATTTCAACTCTTAAAGAGTTCCGAAATTACGTTTCTAAATACTTCCATTTCGTTTATTTGAACGGTACTACCGTGGCAAGTAGGTAAAACGTTTTTAAAATACTTGTCCTAGAGCAGTGGTTCTTAACCTTTAGCCATGAGAGACCATTTTACCAAATATTTGTCTAGCCGGGAAGCACCCGGTTGGCTTACCTAAACTAAGGATTTTTTGATAAAGAAAACAAGGACAACTTTATAATTAGCACTATTTTTTTTATTTGACAAAAATCTAAAAGTTACAGATTTAAATTGAACGTGATTTTTGTGACTGAAATCTGCATAGTTCATACTCTTTACTAACTTCTGAATTCTCACATATTGTTAGGATGGCTTCGCAGAACACTTGGAATGCCTCCAGGGACCAACAGTGGTCCGCGGACCACCGGTTTAGAATCACTGTTCTAGAGTAAGAGCCTGCGACGGCCAGACCTTCTTCAGTTTAGTAAGCTGAAAGTTTACCTATGTAGGTGCTGGTCGTTCTTACCCCTGTAAAGGTCACAAAGGTAAACTTTCAGCTTTGCTAAACTGATGAAGGTCTGGCCGTCGCAGGCTCTTGGTCCATTAGCAAGGCTTTCAGGTTACCTCTTCACGTTAGCCTAAGATGGACTTGTGATTATGAATTTGTAGAGGGACATATCTGCGTAAAAATAATAGCGTGTACTGTTGACAGTTCGCAAAATCTTGCATGTTTGCCAATTAGCCATTGTGTAGAAGTCTCCTGGAACCTATAAAATCGATGCGTTTAAGAAAATATAGGCCTAGACAAAAACTTTACGCGAAACAGCCCACAGAGCCCGGAAAACCAGGAAAGGCATACTGTTACCAACAAAACAATTTTCCAGAGGCTCGTACGTGGGGTGGGGAGGGGGATGTACTTACCGAATATCGCGGCTGATGTGATTGCGGAGGGCTACACGTTTGCATACTGTAGTGATTAATAACAAACGCGTGGCCGCACTGACAGCGGGCGCGTTAGCGATAAGCGTTTTTAACACTTTGTTAGACAAACACTAATTTACTCTAGTCAAGTCAGATATTATAAAAATAAAGTTTAAAAAACTAAAACTCGACTACTAAAACGCGCTCTAAAAAGTACGAAACTTTGATGGTCGTCAATCATTTGAGGAGTTGGGAAGGTTAAGAAATTTATCGAGCGAATCTTAGCCCCAAAATAATTGAAATAAAAATAAAGTTTAAAAAACTAAAACCCGACTACTAAAACGCGCTCTAAAAAGTACGAAACAAGAAAATAGTTTATAGGGATATGGAAATGTTTAAAGGATGGCCGTGGTCGTATGTATGCCCATTTAATATCTTTAATAATGAATCTGTTTTGCTATAATAGTAGGTGGCATACGACCACGGCTATCCTTTAAACATTTCCATATCCCTATAAACTATTTTCTTGTTTCGTACTTTTTAGAGCGCGTTTTAGTAGTCGGGTTTTAGTTTTTTAAACTTTATTTTTATTTATTTTTTTATGCAATAAAGGGGCAAACGAGCAAACCTGATGGAAAGCAACTTCCGTCGCCCATGGACACTCGCAGCATCAGAAGATCTGCAGGTGCGTTGCCGGCCTTTTAAGGGGTAATAGGGGAGGGTGGGGAAGGAAATAGGCAAGAGTAGTGAAGGGAAAAGGTTAGGGGATTGGGCCTCCGGTAAACTCACTCACTCGGCGAAACACAGCGCAAGCGCTGTTTCACGCCGGTTTTCTGTGAGGACGTGGTATTTCTCCGGTCGAGCCGGCCCATTCGTGCCGAAGCATGGCTCTCCCACGTCTATTATATAGTAATGTAGTGCCCAATAGCAGCTTTAACTGATTTAAGAGTTACTTTGAATTAGTGTTGCTATAGATAATTAATTGTTGTTTCATATTGTATTGAAGTGATATCATGAATTCATGCAATAATCAGGCAATTGCAAGCAAACCCGAGGGAAATACCTAATAAAATTTATACATTTGAAATGTGCTAACAAAGCTCTTTCATTTGATACCCCACACAACATAGTCAGGATTTTTTTTGTTTTATAGTTTAAGTGCCCTAGATGGCGCTATAGTCAATTTTACGTAAAGTCATGTAGCCTATAACCAGCGGACAATCGAGACGCTTCCAATAACACCTCATTTGTCTAAATAGGACAAGTAGTTTTAAAGTTACGAGGGAACAGACAAACATCCATACCCACATACATACATACATACATACATACATACAGGTCAAAATCATAACCCTCCTTTTTGCTTCGCCGTAGTCGGGTAAAAATAGTGGTTAATTAATATTACACACAGCCGAATTTTTATGGAGAGCTTTGATTAACTATTAAAAAAATTTCATAAGTATCCTGAAAAGTTATTTCAGGTTAGATTCCTGTGAAAATATGTTCTTATAATTCCTCAACGAGTCATAGTTTCGAAATAACGCGATTAAAAGATTAACAATAATAAAAATTGAGTGCTGCACATCACAAACTGTCTCCGCTACAACTGGGACCACACCCTATCGCTCGTGGGAACGCGGCCGCGGTGCATCTCCTGCGCTGAGGGCTCTCCACGTTAATTAGCCCCCCTCCCTCCTCTGCCCAGCCTCCCCCCTCCACCCCCCTGACACACCCGCACGTAGGGCGCATAAAAATGACGAGCTAAACAGCCGTGTTTGTTGATGCGACATCGCCGAGCGGGTTAATGATCTATTTCAACGTTATATTCATATTTAGCTGATAAGTTCGTTCACCTCTAATTTGTTTTCTACAGACTTTATTAGAGGTAACATAGTAAAGCGCCCGTCATATCTTGCTATGCTCCAGTACGTAAGCGTAACTCCTGATTTGGAGGTCGTTTTTTAACCGACTTCCAAAAAACGAGGAGGTTATATGTTCGGCTGTGGATATTTATTATTTTTTATTTTTTTTTTTATTTTTGTATGTTCAACGATTACTCCGCCGTTTGTGAACCGATTTTCGAAATTTTTGCTTTGTTGTATTTGGTTTTACTCCAATTTGGTACCATGTTCACAAAGTGGTGACCTGATGATGGGATCCAGGAGTAATCGAGGGAACTCCTCGAAATTTATATGGAAACATATGGTGATTTTGGTTTAATGTGAAGTGTACTAAGAATATGCTACCAAAAAGTCAAATATTGGGTCAAGGTATACCATGGTTTCGAAGATGCTGAGAGAACTCCTGACTCCTTATAGATACACGTTTGGGAGTTTCGGCGTTGTTTTAAGAACAGAAAGCATATGCTACTATGCAACTCATATTCATCATCATAATCATCATCATCATCATCATCATCATCATCGTCTTCATCATTACCACGTCGTGTTAAGGTCACCAATGTCTCATGGCACAGAATAGATAATAGTACAAGGCATAGGTGTGGATATACTAATAATAATAATAATTTTATACTGTATAACAACACTTTGTTTAAATATACACGGCGGTCAGCACCGCGGAGGCGACGGTATCGCTTTACTTTATACTTTACTACTTTATATACAGATCGAATACTATACTAACTACTTTATAAAATTTTAATAGACAAAATATATAATTAAAATAAAGTTATTTTAAAAAGAGCATTTAAACAAAACAAAGTCAATAAGTGTCTTTTTAATTAGTTATACTTATTAATCGATAGATGGCGCACTAAGTATCGATTTGAATGGATTTGAAATTGAATTCTTGATTACAAGAACAGCTGTCAATAATTATGATAATATTATATTATATTACTAGCTGTCCCGGCAAACGTTGTTTTGCCATTTAAATAATTTTTGGTATGAAAAATAGATGTTGGCCGATTCTCAGACCAATATCCTCACAATATCATTTAATTTTACATAATTTTATGAGAATCGGTCAAGCCGTTTCCGAGGAGTATGGCAACGAAAACTGTGACACGAGAATTTTATATATTAGATGAGTAGCTACGCTACATCCTATGCAAGTTTATACAATTTTTTATCTGATAGATCCTTGGATCGTGGAAAAACGAGACACAATAGCCTTTCTATTGTTATCGCAATCGCCGGTGACCGCTTGGGGTTTGAAGTATTAAAATTGTTAAATTACTTAGCACAATATGTTCACTTCACTGATAATATATTATTTTGTAAGTGTGAACTGTGTAATAAGATACGTAAAATATACGCGAAGGTTTACCTACTAGTGTAACTAAAAAGAGTGAAATTATTATTATTTTTAACAAAAAATTAAAACCGACTTCCAAGGTAAAAACAATATTAACATTAATATGAACTAAAAAGTATTAAATAATTTTTGCTATCTAATAGTGCCTTTTTCCGAATTCGGCTAAACCTTGACTATTTCTGTACTCAATCTTCATAATTTTGAAGTCGGTGCCAGTTCCAAAAGCTTCAAATATTCTGTCAGAGGACTGAAGATTCAGCTATCTGGTACCGACTTCAAAATAATGAAGATTGAGTACAGAAATAGTCAAGGTTTAGCCGAATTCGGAAAAAGGCACTATTAGATAGCAAAAATTATTTAATACTTTTTAGTTCATATTAATGTTAATATTGTTTTTACCTTGGAAGTCGGTTTTAATTTTTTGTTAAAAATAATAATAATTCGATTCCTACGTTGGAAATATATTACTTTCAAGTTTGGTTAGGACATTTCGGGTTGATCACCGGATATGTCAAATGGGTGTGTCAAAAGTAGGTACTTCTTGCACCTGGTTTCTCACTAGTCGAGTCATCCTTCCCAGTGGATTACGGGCAAAATCTAGTCACCATTAAATTCCTTGGAGTTCGACTGCCGAGTATAATACTCTTAAGTCATAAGTCATAACAAATACAGTAAGTTAACCTAATATAATATACTCGTATTTATCTATTTGAAGATGAATTTTCCAAGTGAATTCCCGTTTCTTTGAGCTAACAAAGCGGTTATATCTACCGTTACATTTTCATGAATTTGCCCAAACGTAAGACAAACTAAAGTCGTTCAGGGGGGCGTGTAATACATCAAAGTTTTAACTCCAAGGGAAAACAAAAGAAGTCTCCTCTCGATAAACATGGTGCACCATCGACTTTATTGCTATGACGATAAGGACCAAAGTCCGCGATCGCTCGGGGCGGGACAGGCTTTCATTTGTCACTTACAAAGGTTTTTACAATCGATCCCCCTTTGACCGTGTCTGTTTGTCTACTACAGATGTTTGATAGCTTTAAAATATTTTATTTGTGACGAACTTTAGGCTGAATTTGTGCGTGCGCGCGAACGAGTGGTTTGGTTTTGACACCGCAAGATCACAAGAAATTGTATGGAATAAAGAGGGTTTCCGCGAATTTATAAACAACTAACTGCTGCCCGCGACTTCGTCCGCGTGGACTTCAGTTTATAGCGCGCGGTGTCAACAAAATTGTTGTCACATTTAAAAGCTTTTTAAAACCCTGGTACCCCTTAAACCAAAATACCCAAAAACAGCTGTGCAGTGTGCACATAATAATATTTCATTATTTTAAATTAAACTTTATTTATGCCAAATAAAGCTATTACACAACTTTATCCATAAACTATAATTATTTATCATTGATAGGTTTAAGGTTACGTCACTGCATAGATAAAGTACTGAGTAGTGAGTTACATAAAAGCGTGTACAACAATCGAAAGAATCGGCCAATGTAACTTGAGATGGTACCACCTCATATAGAAACACGAGAACAAGCGGTAGCGCGATCTAGATGACTCTTAGCGACATCTGTTATGAATTTTTGGAACTAACTTAAATTGAACAAATTTACGCATAAACACCCCCTTACAACCCCTTTTTCCTTTCTCAGGCTTTGGGCTATCTGTATACTGAATTTCATTACAATCGGTTCAGTAGCTTTGGCGTGAAAGCGAGACAGACAGACAGACACACTTTCGCATTTATAATATTAGTATGGATTACTTGTGATCTCGCGGTGTAGTGGTTACACCGCTCGTTCGCCTGGACGCATATAAATCGAGCCTAACTCGACTGCGCAGCGCGCACGCCGCAATTGCGCGACGTGCACGCATGCTCCCTAGACGAGTATACAAAGTATACAATACGAGCTTACGACCTTTCCATTTTTGCTGTTCCATTGAACAGCAAAAATGGAAAGGTCGTAAGCGACAAAATGGCTTTTGTCGCGTAATTTAAAAACCATAAATACATTTCATATAAGCTATGGCCAATCTATGTATACATTTTGAACCAATCTATGTACACATTTTGGAAGCTTAAATCACTCTCCTCTGTTGGCAAAATAGGAATCCCTTTTTTACAGAGGTCTTTTTGATGGATTATTCTGTGTTATAAAAGTTGACTAATCGTGTTATGCCATGGGTAATTCAAAGACAAAGACATGATGAATACTGACAATAAACTTTAAATAGTTAATGGAATCAGGCGTTACTTTGCGGAAATCCATAGCTTAAAATTTAGTTTGTTATTATTTTTAGCAATATTTCGCGAAATAAACTTCCACCTTTAAGTAAATGAGTGAGTGCACGCATAGGCATGCGTACAGCACCTCACTCCTCCCACACTGCCTATGCGTACACTCGCAAGTGACTTGACGGACGTTGTTCGTAAGGTCCACATCCTGAGGATGCTCCGGTGTTGGAGCGAAACGCGCGTCGAGGTTTTCAACCTCAGGTGGTGAGGGGCCTTGCACGGATTTGCCAACATTATTGCTTGTGTGGTGGTGGTGTTTGCAAGTTCTTGCATGCGAGTGTACGCATAGGCAGTGTGGGAGGAGGGAGGTGCTGTACGCATGCCTATGCGTGCACTCACTCATTTACTTAAAGGTGGAAGTTTATTTCGCGGAATATTGCTAAAAATAATTACAAACTAAATTTTAATAAACTTTAATTTATTAGCTTATTCATTGCTGAGAAAAATCGATATCGCTACAGCCAAATTATCAAGGCGTCGCCTTAAAGAGGCTAGGAGGCTCGGACTACCCTGAGGCACGGTCTAAGCCACGTGACGAGTCCCAACTCACAATATTTCTTACCTTCGGCATTTTTTATTCATATTAGGAATTTCATGGATATTTGAACATGATTTTGAATTTCGAATCGCGATGCTTTCGACCACATATTCTTTTAGTATGACTTCATATTAACTTCACTCCTTTTTTTAACTTCAAGTAATTTCCTTCGTTCACAACATTCAGTCTACAATCTGAGTAAACCTCACCAACCTCCAGTATCCCAACTTTCAACATTCCGTTTAATTGAAGCCGCAATGTAACTAATTCTGTGACGGTCAGATCGCGCACCGCAGACGGACCGCGGTTCAAACTTTGGATACTAATACTGTATACTGTCTGATGTATAGTAGCCGGTTACTGATAGGTAATTAAATGGTCGATTAACAAAATATATAAATAACTAGCTGTCCGGGCAAACGTTGCTTTGCCATTATATATTTAATATTATATATTTGCCAAATTATTTTATTGAAGTGACTAAATATGTATATACCATGGCAACGTCGATCGCTATCCCGTCGCACAAACAATGTCGCCGGCAGTCTCAGGTTGTAATAATTTACTATTATTTATTCAACAAATGCACCTATCAATATATTTAAAGTACCCAGTAGCCGTTACTTACTCAATCCAGTCGAAAAGTATCGACATCTGTTGGAATCTTTTGGAGTTAAGAGGCCGGGTACACTTGGAATTTCTCATACATAAGTAATTCCAAAATCATTTTGTCATCCGAAAATATTTAACATGTTTGAGTTGTTTTTCAGTTTAAAATAGTAATTACCTAGGTTTCTGCACAAAAATTTACTTCAAAATATTTAAACACAAAAATTTTTTTTGCTTTAAAATTTTTTTTAAGTATATTTACTACTAAATATTTAAACACTAAAAAATAGAGTAAAACACTAAGAAATATATAAATAAATAGTAAATTTACTACAAAATATTTAAACTCTAAAAAATATTTTTAGTATTTAAATATTTTGTAGTAAATTTACTATTTATTTATATATTTTTTGGTGTTTTACTCTATTTTTCAGTGTTTAAATTTTTAGTACTAAATTTACTAAAAAAAATAAAAACAAAAAAAAAATTTTAGTGCTTAAATATTTTGAAGTAAATTTTTGTACAGGAACCTAGATAATTACTATTTTAAGCTGAAAAATAACTCAAATATGTTAAATATTTTCGTTTGACAAAATGATTTTGGTATTACGTATGCATGAGAATTTCGAGGGTACCCGGCCCCTTTACAGATAATAGGCTACTTGATCTATATTCAATTTCATTGAACAAATGCATATTTCTAGTAGAACTTGGCCTAGGATACCGTATTTCACCCTTATTATCAAATAAAAGCTTATGATTGATAAATAAAGTCGATTTGAAAATATGATTTTATGAAAATAGGAATTGTACTGACGAAAACGCTTTTGCCGTACTTCCGATTGGGATGTGACGTCATCCTCATACTAATTTAATATCTTTTATTTATCGCGCTCGCTATATGTAAGTTTATTTGTACATAAATAATAAGAATAAGCCCTTTATATATTTTCTTCAATAATTCAAGTAAAACATCAGTTTTATATATATTATCTCCATTTATTGTAGACGGGAAATGAAATGGCCAAAACTTTTCTCCAAAAGTTTTCAACATCACAAATGATTTCTAATTTCTTATATAATTATTTTATAATTTTTGGGCACTTTTAGACTCGTACATTTAGCACATTAAAAAAATTCAATAAAGAGAGTTTAAAATACAAAGCGTATGACGTCACACTATGGCGGACAGTGTTTTCGGCGCTATTTAAGAGGCATATTTTTCAATAAACATTTTTATGGGTTTCTACTGTGTAAAATATTAAAATATTAGTTTTTTTTTGTAAAAATGAATGATTTTGAAGCGATTAGCATGAAGAAAAAAATTAGGTCAAGTAGCCTATTGTGACTGTCAACTAATTAAAGACAAATAATTTGCAATAAAATAAAATTGCGACTATAATTAAATATCTAAGCTATCCTATCTCTCAAGTTGGAAAAAGCACACATTAAAAAAAAACATTAAAATTGGTTAAGTAGTTTAGGAATCCATCGCGGACAAACATCGTGACAGGAGATTTGTATACCTATATTAGATTAGATAATATTCAGTGTTTTTCTTAAATACATTAGTTGATCAATATTATAAAAAATACGTTCAGATCTGTTCGATGTTTTATTATTCGAATAATTCAAACGTGCTTTGATTGGTCAAAATTCCAATTTCAAAAGCATTTCTAACGGATGAAAACGTTAAACAAAACTTAGCAAACTACTGGCCAGTATACTGTTGAAATAACCGAACGCATCGGAAAATTTCAACTCCTATTATAAGAAGAGTGAAGATAATATTTCCATTGAAAACTGGTAATAAAATATCATTGTCAGTGTTCGATTAAATCATTTTCTTGCTGATGGTGGGTCCATCAAATTGAGTTCGGCGACGACAGTGGAGTTAACTGATATCGAATTTAAATTGGATACGACATGACGCATCGTAAGCGCCATGTCACTTAGAGCGTTTTCACGTCATTATCCGTTCCGATATCGGTGTCCGACGCCGATCCGATATCGAGGTAAGTAAAATTTATGAACCGATATCCGATATCGGGCCGGAAAATATGAAAGACAGGTACATATTTTATACATTTTACTTATCCCGATACGGATCGGCGTCCAACAGCGACATCGGATCGGATAATGTGATAACGCCCTTATGGACGCAATGTGTCAATTAACATTTTTGATAAAATCCAAATTATTAAAAAAGACCTAGATCCCAGAAGGATCAGACATAATTTACTCTCTGATGGATGAAATCTTAGGTTCTTAGTAGTGCCTCGTGTACTTAGAATACCTGGGTGTTTTTTCGTGGCATTTTTTCGTGGCTTAGTTAACTTATTTACATGATTTATTATATGCGTCCGCGTGTATTTTAGGCCTAGTGTGTTTAGACACTTAAGTCTCCAGGTGTGAATAGCTTGTTTATCCAATCTATACTAATATTATATATGTCTGTCTGTCTCGCTTTCACGCCAAAACTAATGAACCGATTGTAATGAAATTTTGTACACAGATAGTCTAAAGCCTGAGAAAGGACATAGGCTATTAACTGGAAAAAGGGGTTGTAAGGGGGTCAAAATGCGTAAATTTGTTCAAATTAAGTTAGTTCCGAAAATTCATAACAGATGGCGCTAAGATTCGTCTACATCGCGCTATTGCTTGCTCATGCGTCTTTCTATAAGAAGTGGCACCATATTAATTCAGGATTTTCGATTCTTTCGATTGTTGTCACGTTATTGTATAATTCACTACTCAGTACTTTTATCTATGCATAATGCAATGATGTAACTTTAAACCTACCAATAATAAATAGTTAATCGGTAAAGCTAAAGTTGTGTAATGTAGTAACTTTATTTAAATATACCAAATTTTAAATAAGCTTTAAAATTTGGTATAAATAAATATTAATTTAATAAAATGAAATATTATGTGCACACTGCATAGCTGTTTTTGGGTATTTTGATTTAAGGGATAACAGGGGTTTAAAAAGCTTTTAAATTTGACACCAATTTTGTTGACATCGCGCGCTATAAACTGAAGTCCACGCGGACGAAGTCGCGGGCAACAGCTAGTACTAGCAAACTGTTATAACTAATACCGGTTAATCTAAATATCGCCATTTTATTGTTTTACGTAGATTTATTTGGGGGAATATCTCCAATTTATGCGCCGTTTTATATTTATGAGTTTCATTCATGTGTATGTATGGGTTTAGTACACGACTCATACACATGCTAATTTTTTTCAATATTTAATGGCGGCGTCGATCCGAGCGGATTGTTTGAACGATAAATCTTATTAGGTTTTCAATTTTTGGGATTTAAGCTACGATAAATTTTCATGAGATTTAATTGAAATTTCTTTCGCAATTTTTACACCCCTTTCGAGCTGTAAATGGTGGATTTACATTTGATGCATAAATGAAAAGTAAACAAGAACATGATATAGTTATTACTTTCAAGAGATATATTTTATTTATTATTACTGATATTTTTAAATTCAGAGTAATAATTTCTATTAATATTTACTGAGAAGTAAGTGATGAGCTCACGCAGTATTTATTAAGTCACTAGCTGTCCCGGTGAACTTCGTGTCACTTAGAAACCTTCCCTGTACTTCTACGAATATTTTAAGACTAAAATCAGCCCAATCCGTTCAGCTGTTTTCGAGTTTTGGCGCGACTAACACATTTGAAAATCCATTTTTATAAGACTACTAGCTGTCCCGGTGAACTTCGTGTCACTTTTAAACCTTCCCCGGACTTGTACGAATATTTTAAGCCTAAAATCAGCCAAATCCGTTCAGCCGTTTTCGAATTTTAGCGTGACTAACACATTTGCAAATCCATTTTTATATATAAGACTAAGCTGTCCCGGTGAACTTCGTGTCACTTTAAAACCTTCCCTGGACTTGTACGAATATTTTAAGACTAAAATCAGCCCAATCCGTTCAGCCGTTTTCGAGTTTTAGCGCGACTAACTCATTTGAAAATCAATTTTTAGGGTTCCGTACCCAAAGGGTAAAAACGGGACCCTATTACTGAGACTTCGATGTCTGTCCGTCTGTCTGTCTCCAGGCTGTAACTCAAGAACGGTAATAGCTAGAAAGTTGAAATTTTCACAGATTGTGTATATATATTGCCGCTATAACAACAAATACTAAAAACAAAATAAATTAAATATTTAAGGGGGGCTCCCATACAACAAACGTGATTTTTTTGGCCTTATTGGCTCTATATCAATAATGGCAACAGGTAGGTACTTGAATTTTACTCAAGGTCCTTAGTTTTATGTGAACTTTAATATTTAATAATAATAATAAAATAAAATAAAAAATTAAGGGGGGCTCCCATACAAAAAACAATTTTTGGGCTAATTTTGCTCTGTAATGGTACGGAACCCTTAGTGCGCGAGTCCGACTCGCACTTGGCCGATTATTATATATAAGACTAAGCTGTCCCGGTGAACTTCGTGTCACTTTAAAACCTTTCCTAGACTTGTAGGAATATTTTAGGACTAAAATCAGCCCAATCCGTTCAGCCGTTTTCGAGTTTTAGCGCGACTAACACATTTGAAAATCCATTTTTATACATAAGAATAGCTGTCCCGGTGAGCTTCGTGTCACTTTAAAACCTTCCCGAACTTCAACGAATATTTTAAGACTAAAATCAGCCCTATCCGTTCAGCCGTTTTCGAGTTTTAGCGCGACTAACACATATTTTGAAAATCCTTTTTTATATATAAGAATAGATTTACATATTATTTCTTCGTACTGATTAGTGCCAACTGCCAGCTATAGTCTCATGATACGGTATCAAGGATAATATTTTGGTAAAGATGTATCAATTTCTAATTTCAATATTAAATATACACGTAACGTATGAAGTTATTTTGAACGTCGAAGTAAAACAAAAAACAATATTGTATTATCCCAATACAAAATCAATTTACGCGTTTTTCGCCGAAACAAACAGCCGAATAACCGTATAAACCCCAAAAAACACAAGCGCGAGGTGTATCTGGATTAGACCCCTCTTTCTCCCCGACCCCACTCTTCCCCTCTTTCGTCTTGGATTTACCCCGTTCTGTCCCCTCGTTCGTCTTGGATTTGCCCCCTTTTCTCCCCGCGTTCGTCTTTTCCACCTCAATCTTAACCCCCTCGATCTTCAGATCTGATCGGCACCTCATATTGTCCGTATTCTCGAGGTTAAGATGTCGATCCAACCGAGTACTGACCCGTAATTAATTGGTTTAGTTCAATAGAGTCAATTCTTTGTTGTCTTATATAGTTCTAAGTAATTGGTCGGAATAATCGGCTCGTTTGTTTTATAAGGAGCCAATGTTTTTGTAAACTGATAAAACTAAGTATAACAGAAAATTAGAAATTCCATTTTATAAAGAGGCAACGAGATAACAATGATATCAAACTTTTCTCGAAATGGTGTGTACAAAACGTTTATTTTTGTATACACCTAGCGATTGACCGCACACCTAACAATTGAAATTATCTAAAATTTAAAACAAAACCATTAACCGTTCATACCGCTATTTTATCGTATGTTTGAAAACATTTTAATATTATATCCACTTTTATATGGCTCAGGGATTCTGTTTTAGCGAACATTAATAACTTTAAATAATGGTGCAATAAACTACAGAAAAGTTTCGCTGAATTGCAAAATTTTCACAAATTTTATATCGATGTCACATCACACAGAGTAATAAAATCATAAAAATGCTGTAAAAGTGATATAAAATAGTATATTACCGTCATCTGCTATTTTATATGCACTTAAAAACTTAATAATAATATGGAAGCTTGGGGCGAAAATGGGCAAAGAGATAAAACAAAAGTTAGACAACAATAAACTAAGAGGACCATTTCAATCCCGCATAACATACATAATATTTCTTTAGCTTAAACAACATTAGTCTCTTTTACTATAATGAAAGAGAAAGCACTATTTTTATACAAATCTATTAACACCACTTTAGACATTGATGACACCGAAACTTATTCATTGAATTTTTCTCCCAAGCATCGATTACAGCTGAACTGCAGGCCATTATACATTTTAATCGACCTCAATTATGAACTTTAATCACACTATAGACAGTCCAATTTTCTTTGATAAGTAACTTTAATTACTTTTATAGATGAATGTGAGACGATCACTGAGAAGACACGTCGAAATCTCTATCGTTACTCGGGAAAATGGTGTCGTTCATCTTGCAGAATGGTGCTTTATCATATAAGTGTCGAAACTTGAACTAATGTTGAATTTACGATTCATTTAAACCACTCCGAACGTGAGATATAACGTGAATTGACGACCCCTGCAGTGGCGAAAATTGCGACACTCACTTATAATATTTTATATCCTTTTATAGTTCTTACTTCTTGCAATCTACGAGTGCGCGTCGCCCTTAGTTGTGTGAGTGACCATATCTATACACGCGTACATGGCTCGCTCGCTACTGACTGCTCCGTCGGGTACGCACACTAACGAAAATGTCTATTCACATTTCCAACTACAAAAAAAGGCGACGCGCACTCTTAGATTGCAAGAACTATAAAATATAAAGAGAACTTCATGATATTATTACAATTGACAAAGAAACTGATGTTGATAGTTTTATAAAAACTATCCACACTGTGTAACAGTCGTTAGAGTTGCACAATGTTTTGTCATTGTGCGATAAGTTAGTGCCTGACAGACAAAAACAAAACATCTATAAAATTGTGATACACATCGGCTGCATTGAAATAATAACATAATTTTAAAGCTTTAACAAGTTTATCAAAAAGAATACGTTTCAACAAAAATGTGCTAGGAAATTCGCCTTTCATGTACATCATAGTGAGCTATTTCGGAATCAGATTGAGCGCACCAGCTCGAGCCGGCTCGGAGCGGATTATACCGGATCTCGCCGGCTGAGACCGCCCGCGACCGGTTCAAACCGGTTCAAACTGCCCCAACCCTTCGAACCCTTGAGCAAATAAAAAGAACAATTATGAATATGGCGTTCAGCTTTTCTTTATTTAATTAGATTAGAGAGGTTTCACGGTTGTTTGATAAGGACTTATCTCTTTTGGTGATCGCTCTGCAATCTCTTGTCTTTGAAGGGCTTATCTCATCGCCCGGATTAGGGAAATTTGCTATTTAATTTATACATTGATGTGGTAAATTAGTAATGACTATGCTTGTGTATAAAGTACAGCAAAAAAATTAAACAATATAAAATAGGCGCTCTTCAGTTTACACCGAATCACGACACGACGCAGCTAGTGAAACAATTCAAATTTTAACTATATTACTACGAAAGAAGACACATTTTATAGTAGCCCTGCTCTATATGGCACCTTTTAAAAATAATAATAACTAATTAGATTCTATTAATGCTTGTCTTTTATCTCGTTACGTGGAGCAGCTCAAAGTTATAACAACATTGGAAATTCGAGTTACACAGGTAAATTGGTATTGGCGTATAAATTTTGGGACTTGTATCGACTGCGGTTTTGGCTGGCCGGATCCAGGTATTTGACTAACGTAAATACCTTTAAGATCAATATCTTACAGCACTGGATCTTTATGGAAATGCAAGTCTGCTAAATTCAGGCGAAAACTACTTCAGATCTAAATTACACTAACCTTCAACTTAAATACTGAATTACATTATTATATTAAACTATTATTTACGGCAAATACTTGACATACTATAAACATGTATTTACAAAACATTTAAAGTATTCTTAATAAAATGTTGTAAATATTAACTTTGTGATCAATTTTAATTATTCAAAGTAATGATCAAAAACTTAAGATCTGGAATTATTTATGTACAATTAGAATACTTCAAAAGAGTAATATTGCGTACTCAATGAAAGTTAGAAGCCAGTCTTAATTATTGAATACAAACGGTAATAAAATAAAGTCGGTTTTGTTTTACTTCAAGTTTCTATTGCGGTTTCATAAATCATAATAAAACAAACTTGGACGCCATTGTTTCAAATTGATGAATCAAACTAATTTAAATTATAAATGTGTTTAAAATTACCTTTCGGGGAGCTCATTTCAATTTGGGGGACAATTAAAGTGTATACAGAATGATTGAGGTCCGATTGAGAATCCTGGGGGTGTTTTGCGCGGTGGGGAAAATATTTCAAAACTGTGGACCTGGCATGACGTATTTTTGAGAGAAAAATCTTTATACAAGTCAGGGTCCAAAATCCTAAACTCTCTTATTAGTATAATATTGGAATGTATCTTTTAACTCCTCGATAGTTATATAATTTGTATTATCAAATTACGCCTAGTATTCTTTTGCACCAGAACTTACATAATATTTTAACGTAAATAATGTTGTAACTCTTTCATCAATAAAGTTTATTTTATCTGTGTCACCTACAGGCTAGTGCAGTGGTACAATAAAAGCACCTAGAGGTGCCTAGAGTAATACGTACCTACCATATTCGCCAACGTTACCGTAAATGTCAAAATTATCCAAAACGTCAAAGGCTATCCAATTTTGGAGCAAGATTTATGCGTCGATATGGCATGTCTATATATTTGTCTATGGGATAGGGGGATCAAACAATGTTTTTGAAGGATATTAATGGTTCACCCCGCGGTATCGCGGTCCGTCGTATTCTTTTGATACCGAAAGGGAAATAATTGCTCGGATTGTATTGAGATTCGTCTTATTGAACTTTATCGATTTCGCTCAACGGTTGAGGAATTCGCATTGTTATAATTTAATATTTAAGAATAGGTGAACGGTTTGAATATAAAATTTTCACAATGCAAGGAATCTATTTGGCACTTGCTTTCATGGAGTTTCTTATGAATAAGGTGCCTAGTTAACTGTTATATGTTTTATAATTTCTATTATAATTCTAATGTTTTATACCCTGCTCATATTTTGTAAACAATTGTTATAACCCCAAAATATAAAGCAGTATGCACCGGTTTCTTGTGGGGACTTGTTGCAATATATTATTATAGTTTTTCTTTGAAAAAAATTGCGATTAAAATCTCAAAGTGACTTATCATTAATCATGTTAATATTTTGATATAGCTAAGCGAAAAAGGATACCTATAATATTTTTTATATTCAAATCTGTCTATCCGACAAAACTAGGTCACTGTTCTTACAGGACATCACAAATTACGCTCGTCAGCGTTTCTTCAAGCGCTACTAACCTCAAGCTGTGAAGGAATAAGGATTTCATTAAAATTCAAAATCTAGTTCAAGCCATTCCAAGCTCGTTAGTCAAGCGTCTGTACTAGAAGCTATACAGCCTTAAGAGGTCAATCACAACGCTCTTGATTGTGAAGATTATGATTATAATCGTGTTAATGATGATCATGATGATAATGAACCTAGACTGGCCAAAGGTCGGTCTGATCATGACTGATCAAATAAGGCTGATCATGACGAGTAGAATAAGTAACTAACGGCCGTTCCCAATATTTGATCTATCTCTGGTTTTGCCCTACTAGAGATAGGAATAGCTCTCATTAGACATTAGAGACATATTTTATGTCAATTCAATGTTAGCTGCGATCGGTCGTATGTCAAAACAGAGATAGATTGAATATTGGGAACGGCCGTAAGCAATGAAGCTCCGAAGTAATGACAGTTCATTTTCTAACAAGGCCTTAATTAGTGGGGCCTCGCGCGTGGGCCATCGAGGGGCCATCGAGGCCCCGGGACCCACTTGTCCCTTGATCTGGGGACATTCAACGATTAGCTGCACTGCCATTAGTGTCATTTGCATTACTGTCTGGCTTTAATAGTTTATGCTGGTACTATTGGAATCTACTTTAAAATGTTTAACATATTATGAGTATGTCGGAAATCAAGTTGCATTCAGAACGCCAGCGCCATCTCTCGGCGCTCGATGGAGTTAGTGCACCGCGCGCGCCACTATTTAGTGACAGCGGCAGAGAGGACTCACTTCACTTCTCGGGAGCGGCGCGTGCGGATGGTTGCAACTAAACCATCCTGCGTTCTAAAAATAGATTGTGTGACCTAGATACTGTGATTTAATAGTGATTGCTTATTATATTAACTTTGTAACTATTCGAATATAGTTTGTGATTGGACTAAAGTGTTTTCCAACATTACCCACAAGTGTCCACATAGTTAGTCGTTAAAATTTGAAAATGACCGACGAAAATCAACCTCAACCGTTATCAGAAGTGGGATCAGTGTTGGATCAGCGAGACAATGAAACCAGAACGTGGCGTGCTATGTTCGAACAGCAGAACAAAAACATGCAAGCTTTGATTGCCGCGCTTCAATCGCCGAAACCGGCATATCCCGAAGAACTACCGCCATTTGATCCGGAAAAACAAGATACGGACGCAAGATCTTGGTGCGCGACGGCAGATTTGTGCTTTGCAGAAAATCCACCGAGTGGCAGTCGACTTGTTCTGGCGGTTAGCAGGGCACTCAAGGGCGAAGCATCAACATGGTTGTCGCAAGTAGTTTACGAGGGTATGACTTGGAGCGAGTTCAAAGTGCTTTTTACGACGAGATTTATTTCGACCGAGACATTAGCGGGTACCCTCATAAAATTAAACGGCGAAAAACCGACCGAGAAAGAAACCCTACCCGCATTCGCAAGTCGTTTAATTTCGTCGTTAATTAATCGATGGAAAGATGCGAATAAAGAAGAAATAGCCGTAGCTACAGTACTCGCCCACATATCGCAGTTTGACCCGAGAATACAACGTCTGGCGTTTACGACTAACATTGCAACTCGGGACAAGTTGCAACAGGAATTGAACGCCTTCTCACATTTAAAGCGGAAGTTAAATAGCTCCACTGAAATGTTATCGAGCACAAACGATAACAAGCGACAGAAAATGAACACTATAAAGTGTTTCAACTGTGGAAAAACTGGCCACAAGAGAAGCGAGTGCAGAAGCAAGCCGACGGAGTCAAGAGGACGGCCTCCGGCGTCTACGTCGTCATCGAATCCAGCACCTCAGCAGCCATCAGCGAAGACCTTGGTGTGCTTCAAGTGCGGCAAGCAAGGACACATCGCATCGCGGTGTACGAGCGGCGGCGGCGCGCAGACCGACGGCGGTGGAGCGCGGGCCGAGCGACGCGTCGACGTCTGCATCGTACAAACACCGTCGGGCTCGTTACAGCATAAAGGTGAAGTAATACGATTTACATACGATTCTGGTGCTGAATGCTCGTTAGTTAAAGAAAGTGTTGCTTCAAAATTTAGTGGTAAACGCATAAACAATGTTATTGCTATGACCGGTATTGGTCAAACACGAGTATTCAGTACAGAGCAGATTTTATGTTGTGTGGTGGTTAACGGTTTTCCTTTTGAACTTCTATTGCATGTTTTACCTGATAATTATTTACAAAGTGACGTAATGTTAGGACGCGAGATTTTAAATTTAGGTTTTGTAGTTAAAATGACGGCGACAGATATTTCGTTTTCTAAAATTCACAGTGTTAATTCGGTACGACAGGAATGTAGTAACGTGATTTCATTGGATTTAAAATCTATTGTAACGGACGTGAATAGTAACGATAAAATTAAGGTGTTGCAAATACTTGAGTTATTTTCTAAATTTTTTATAACCGGTTTACCTACAACTCGTGTGACTACAGGCGAGCTCAAAATAAAATTAATAGACCCGAATCGCACGGTACAACGGCGACCGTATAGGATGTCCGCTGAGGAACGCAGCATTATGCGCGACCGTGTAAAAGAATTGTTGGATGCAAATATTATCCGTCCTAGCTGTTCTCCATTTGCAAGTCCGGCCCTGTTAGTTAGAAAACAAGACGGTTCTTATCGAATGTGCATAGATTATCGTGAGCTCAACAGTAATACCGTCTCCGATCGTTACCCCCTTCCCCTTATTTCTGATCAAATCGCGCGTCTTCACGGTGCTAATTATTTTTCAAAATTAGATTGTGCAAGTGGTTTTCATTTAATTCCCGTAAATGTAGAGTCAATAGAGAGCACTGCTTTCATAACAGCCGAGGGTCAATACGAGTTTTTGACTATGCCGTTCGGATTGAAAAATGCGATCTCCGTATTTCAACGATCTATCATGAATGCACTAGGTGATTTAGCTCATGATTACGTAATAGTGTACGTGGATGATGTTTTGATCATTTCACCCGATGTAGAGTCAGGTTTACAAAGACTTCGTACGGTTCTGGAAGTTTTGACTAAGGCAGGATTCTCTTTAAATCTGAAGACTCAGCTGTCACTTAAGCTATAAACATTGATCCGTAGTAAAAATTCCTAAAAAATTAATTATAATCAATAACTGTTGTGAAATTAGTGAAATAAGTAAGTGTTAGATACCAAGATAACATCCTACAATATTTGAATACTCAGGAATCCATTGGACACTTAACAAAACAACCGTGAGTAAAAAGGAGTGCTGAACAACATACTTGCACAAAATCTACCAGTTATCTCAGCAAATTTATGAATAAAACTATACACCAAGAGAAACAACTGCATGGTTTAGTCATAAAATAAACCCTAAGACTAAAGTTGATTGATATATGATATTTGGATCTCACAATCACTATTACAAGTCAAGCATTCCTTTGTGCAATTCAATATATATTTTGGAACGTTACAACTCGAAATATTTTCAAAAATTCAAAAGTTTTTCAAAATACATGCAATTCTGTTGTATTGACATGTAGAACTGAATTTGACAATGACAGCTCACAGCTGTAACTGACGTTTAACCATAGACATAGCTTCAGTTTTTTTTTTTTCTTCAAGCCAAAGAAAACGACGTTGAATGTTGGATGAACGATAAAAATAACAGATTATTATTATAATAAAAACAACATTGTAATCCATTATTATAATAAAAACAACATTGTAATCCATTATTTCTTACACTTAACAATACACACAAGAAAAATAAATGATGGAAACTGATAATATAACAATAAGATCCAAGAAACAGAATAAAAGGTATGCTTCATTTTGTTTGGAAGATTCCCTAGATTCCCTAAACTCTAATATCAGCACAAAAAGCCTCCCAGATTTATCAACTATAGCGAATGCTGAACAAATGAATGAGTTACAAGATGAAAACATGCGATTAAGATCAGAATTGGAAAGTGCACACTCAGAAATTATAATATTGTCAGAAGAAATAAATGAACTTAAAAAACAGTTGTCTGAACAAAACAATCAGTTAAAGGTACTAAAAAATGTGTGCATTAGCCCAAGTATTAGCACACCAACAAGTACCAATTCGTCAAAAAAGAATAAAAACAGATCGAAATTCGAAAATCTACCCAGGAAAAGATTGAATTTAAGTAACATGGTCAACAAGACCCCTGTAAATACGCAAAGTGTACAGAATAAAAGTGAGAAATCGATAGCAAAAACTTCGCTCCGGGATAACTTAAAGTTAAATGAAATTAAAGAAACACAAAATAAAGGAAAAGAAGTCAAAGAAAAAAATACTGCTGAAAGCTCAAAACATGAAGATAATGTAAAAGAAATAAAAGAAGCAAATAAGAAAAAAATTATGATCTTGGGTGGTAAACAGTGTGTTAACCTGGCCTCTGCACTTGTTCGTTCGAGACTAAACAACAAATATGAACAATATGAAATAGTATCTTATGTTAAGCCTTATGCACATTGTGAAGAATTATCAAAGACGTTTAATAACTTAAAACTAACTATACATGACAAGATAATTATAAGTATAGGTGAACATGATAGTAACCCTTATAAAATCTTAATAGAACTTGGCTCTTTTCTAAAGTATCATAGTCAAACAACCGTTATTGTAATGAATATCCTTAATAATAAGTATTTGAATGAGGATAAGTTAAACAGCATGCTGAAACTTACTTGTCAAAATTATAAAAATTGCATATACCTAGAGCTTCCAAATAATCTACATACAAGAAGACAATTCGTGAGTCATTTCTGCTACAAAACAAATATGCTTATCGACTCGATGTACTATAGAAAAAAATACCTGGTACCTGGCAATAAAAAAATATTATTTAATAGTAGTATTGACAATAATAGATTGGTACAAAAAAAACAACGTAATATACTAGATTACTTTAAGCCGATTAATAAAAATATTAACTATACTAAAACTACGATAAAGGATGACGTTATATTAATGAAAAATACGGATCAAAAAGCCGAAGATACATTTTTTCGAGTCGAATAACTACATAAACATTATGCATCAAAATATAGCTGGTATACTAAATAAAAAGGAACTATTAAGCATTACGCTAAATGAACTGTCCGAAAATGATAACCCCGTAGATGTACTGTGCCTATCAGAGACCTTTTTATTAGATGAAGATGTCGCCAACATAGATTTAACAGGTTATAAAACCATATCAGTCTTTTGTCGTCAGCGGCAAAAACGTGGTGGAGTTTGCATTCTGCTTAGAAGTGACTTAGAAGGTATGAAATTTGACGCAATTGATAACCTAGGCTCAGAATTCTCACTCGAATGTTGTGGAATAAAAATACCGGTTCACAAACTAATAATAATATGTGTCTATAGAACCCCCAATTCAAATATGATCGAATTCTTAAATAAATTTGAAAGCCTACTGCATACATTAAGCACATGGAACACAAGTAATATCGTAATTGTTGGTGACTTTAATATTGACATGTTTAAAAATACAAAATCCAAAAAGGAGTTCTGTGATTTACTTGACAACTATAATTTTACTAACCACATTAACAAAGCCACTAGACAAAAATCGTGTATAGATCTATGCCTTAGTAACACTAACGACGTATCAAGTGAAGTATTACCCCTAGGATTGTCGGATCATGACACTGCACAGTTTTTAAAAATCAAAATAGTAAAAAAGTCATTATCACTACCAGTAAGCTACATATTTAAAAAAGATTATAATAATTGTAATATAGAAAAGTTCAAAAACTATATTAAAACAATAACTTGGTCATCATGTTACGAGGCTTCAGATTTAGATAATGCTTTTAACGCCTTTCATGATATTATGGTAATGGTATACGATCAATGTTTCCCTACAAAAAAAATTAAAATTAAAAAAAATAGCTCAAAAATTAAATGGTTGACGAAAGGAATTAAGAAATCATGCATAACTAAACGGAAACTACGATTTCAATATTATAAAAACAAGAGTATAGAAAATAAAAACAAATTTAAACATTACTCAAAGATACTTAAAAAATGTATAGAAATCGCCCAAAAAGAGAGTAATAACAAATACGTCCTAAACTCCAATAACAAGTGTAAGGCATCATGGGAAATAATTAAAGGCAACAAAATGGAAAAATCTAATGCTTTTATAAATGAAGTCATTCATAATAATGTAAGAATAACAGATGCCGAAAAAATTGCCAACATATTTAATGATAGCTTTATAGGTGCACATTCTGACGTAAAAAGACAATCTCAATATAATAATATAAATAATCATAAGATTTCTGACAATATAGAAAGAAACGCAAATAGTATTTTCTTAATACCTACTGACGAAACGGAAGTAAGATCTGTAATAAAATCCTTAAAAAATTCAAACGCGACGGGCTATGACGAAATTAACACGAAGATATTAAAGGCCTGCTCAGCTGAACTAGCTACCATACTGACGCATCTCATTAACCTATCGTTCGAACAGGGTAAATTCCCAACAAAACTAAAAAAATCTGTGGTAATTCCCATATTCAAAAAGGGAGATAGGAAAAATATACATAACTATAGACCCATAACACTTGTCCCTATCATCTCCAAAATATTTGAAAAAGTTATGCTAAAACGTCTTATATCCTTTCTGGACAAATACAATATCATTGCAAAAGAACAAAATGGTTTCCAGAAAGGAAAATCTACAACGCTGGCTTGTTTTTCTTTAATAAGAGAAATAATTGAATGTCTCGACAAAAAAAAGTTAGTTACCACACTTTTCTTTGACATGAGCAAGGCTTTTGATCACGTGGACCATGAGAAGCTCCTACTCAAATGTGATCAATATGGCATCCGAGGTTTAGCATATGAATGGCTAAGAAGCTTCCTCACGAATCGCACACAACACGTTAAAATAGCCAAAGCAAATAATAAGCAAGAGACAGTAAATGCTACATCTAAAACCAAACTCTGTACTAGAGGAGTCCCTCAAGGTAGCATCTTAGGCCCCATACTATTTATTATTTACATAAACGACTTACCTAGAATTTCACATTACAATTTTACACTGTTTGCTGATGACATTTCTGTAGTAATTAGTTATTTAAATGAATTGACATATAATTTCGAAATTAATAAAGTACTTAATGACATAATACAATGGCTAAATAATAATAATTTAAATGTTAACATAAAAAAGACAATGTATATGCAGTTTTACAATAAAAAGGGTAAAGGAAGAGACCTATGTATAAAATATAATAACTCTTCTTTAATGGAGGCTAAGACTGTAAAATTTCTAGGGATTACCTTGGATAATAACTTGTCATGGCAACAGCATATAGATAAGATTTGTAAGAAAATTAATCAATATGTCTATGTCCTCAGTCAACTCCGTAAAACAGCTACAACTCAAACAGCTCTAACGGCCTATCACGCATTCGTGATGTCTGCACTCCGATATGGGTTGATCATTTGGGGCAACTCAGTAGACATAACACGTTTGTTTATTTCTCAGAAGAAATGTATCCGGGCTATCTGCGGAGCCAAACCATTGGAATCCTGCCGTCCCTTATTCAAAAAATTGAGACTACTTACACTACCAAGTCTCTACATCTACGAGACAAGCATATTTGTTAAGAAGCACATATCAGAATTGTATATAAAAAAGAGCCAAGTGCTAAATATAAATACAAGGTATCCAGATAAGTTAGTTATACCACAATCAAAAACTACGTTTGCTAACAAAGGATGCTATAATATGTCTATTAAGATTTTTAATAACATACCCGACGATATTAAAAAATTCCCACTGAACATTTTTAAGAAAAAACTCTATCAGTGGCTAGTAGACAAAAGTTTCTACTCCCTAAATGAATTTATCAGACATATAGATATTTAAAGATATATTCTAATGTTTACATTGAATATATAATAATCATTATTACATGCACTTAATGAAATTAATGACATTACTATATTTTGACAAATTGATTGACATTTAATTAAGTATTTAATATTATTAATTATTAAGAAAATTTACCTTATGACATTATTCTCATTAAGTATACTTGACTTATTTAATATTATGCTTATTACTATATTTGTTTTGTCGCCCCTCTATTTCTAGTATAGGTTGAGACAATATATGGGTGCTGAAACATAAATTAAATAGCTAGAAATATTATATTAGTTTGATAGGTTTTAATAATTTTAATAGTAGTACAGTATGTTTAAGTATAAAAGTGTATTATATAGGTCACCTGTATTTTATGCACCAAGTGTAATGTCACAACTCACAACAGTCTTCAAAAGAAACGACATAATATCCTCATGTAAGTTTGTAATCTGGATGCTGAAGAAATGCTCCTTCCTCAGGACGAAGGTAGAGTTCTTGGGATTTGAAGTAGAGACTGGACAGGTTAAACCTAATCGTAGGAAAATAGAGGCCCTTACTGCTCTACCACCTCCTCAGACCGTGTCTCAATTACGACAGTTTATAGGGCTCGCATCTTATTTCCGCCAATTCGTACAAAACTTTTCTAAAATAATGGCACCTTTGTACCGACTGACTTCGCTTAAGGGTGACTTAACTTGGAAACCGGAACACGAGGATATACGTCAGAAGGTTGTGTCAATTTTAACTAGCGACCCAGTTTTAACAATTTTTGACCCAGATCTTTCTGTAGAGCTTCATACGGACGCGAGTAGTTTAGGATATGGCGCGATTTTGTTTCAAGTGAAATCCGATGGTAAGCGTTGCGTTGTGGCCTACTACAGTAAGAGAACATCCCCAGCCGAGAGCAAATACCATTCGTATGAGCTCGAAACTCTTGCGGTCGTTAATTCTATCAAATATTTTAGGCAATACGTCCATGGCCGAAAATTCACTGTCGTTACAGATTGCAATTCGCTCAAATCCTCTAAAACTAAACAGGAGCTAACTCCCCGAGCACATAGATGGTGGGCTTATCTACAATCGTTTGATTTTGACGTAGTTTATAGAGAAGGAAAAAGAATGAGTCATGTAGATTTCTTCTCGCGAAACCCTCTCCCGACTGAGTCGATATTAGTAGAGCCTCGTGAAAGCCCGAAACGCGTTGATGTAACTGAACTCTCTCCTAATTGGCTCCAAGCCGAACAACAACGAGATGTAGAGATTTCTAAAATAATGACGGATCTAGAGAATAATCAACTCGACGAGCAACAAGCTAAGACTTACGAAATACGCGCGGGCGTCCTACACCGTAAAATACAAAGAAAACGTAGGTCCAAATGGTTGCCTTACTTACCTCGCGCTCTCCGATGGTCCGTAGTTAATAATTTTCATGACTCGATCATACATCTCGGTGCTGATAAAACTACTGAGAAGTTATTTAATTATTATTGGTTTCCGGGACTAAATACTTACGTCAGAAAATTTGTAGACAACTGCGTCACCTGTAAAATAGCTAAAACTCATTCTGGGAAGGTTCAAGCAGAGCTTCATTCGATACCTAAAGTCACGAGCCCCTGGCATACCATTCACGTAGATGCGACGGGTAAGCTCAGTGGTAAAAATGATCGTAAGGAGTACATTTTTGTAATAATAGACGCGTTTACGAAGTATGTGCTTCTATACCACGCAACCAACATTGATACCAAGAGCAGTTTACACGCTATATCTCAAAGTGTCTCACTATTTGGTGCTCCGACTCGCATAATAGCCGATCAAGGGCGTTGTTTTGCTAGCAAGGAGTTTCGCGATTTTTGCGCTAATAAAAACATTGATTTGCACCTTATAGCGACAGGATCTTCACGCGCTAATGGACAGGTTGAGCGTGTTATGAGCGTCTTGAAGTCAATGTTGACTGCGATAGAGGCTAATGATAACCGATCGTGGCAGGACTCTATAGGCGAAGTTCAACTAGCAATTAATTGTACCGTGAATAGAGTTACACAAGCTTCGCCTCTAGAACTCCTAATCGGTAAAGTGGCGAGACCGTTGTCGTTAATGTGTAGCGATACTGTAGAGCTAGACGTTGATATAGACGAAGTTCGCGAACGCGCGTCAGATAATATAAAGAAGTGTGCGGAATATGATAAAAACCGATTTGATAAAACTAAAGCTAAAATTAAAAATTTCGCGGTTGGTGACTTTGTGCTATTGGAGAACGAGGAACGAAATCAAAACAAATTAGATCCGAAATATAAAGGTCCGTTTAAGGTGATAGAAGTGTTGGAGGGTGACCGTTACACACTAAAAGCACTAAATTCTAAGCGTACCTATAAATACGCACACGATAGATTAAGAAAGATGCCAAAGGGTCAAGTTGAAGTTGATGATTTTTGTGACTCTAATAATGATGAAGAAGTTTAAGTTTTTAATTGTGACAAAAACTCAAGTAAACATCTCTAACGGCCGTACAATATTCGACCGTACCAGTAATTATTACGTAGCCGTAGCCCGGTGGAAATCGGTTTCTCTTGAGGTAGCTCAAGTAGTCCGTGGGTGCGCGGTGCGCGTATGATTCTGGCGGAGGTCGGGGTCTTAGAGGACCGTACGATGTGCAGTCAGCGGGTGATGCATACGGGTAGAGCTGTTAGCTCTATGGTAGTGATACGTTAACGGTCCTTTTGCAGGACGTGAGGGCAATGTTGTTGCCGGTCGGCAAAGAAGCCGTGGTGTTGGAGATCTTACTTGAGAGTTTGTGTCGTACATAGTAGAGTTTGTTACTTTACCCAGTGTGTCTGTTCTTAACAGTAGTTAAAATTAGAGTACTTTGATTAACTTTAAGATTTTTGTGATTAAAAATAAATTCTATTGAGATTACTGCTTGGTTTTTAAATAAAGAGTCTGGTCAGGAATGACCGAGTGAAACGAAGTTCTCGCGTATACTATTTGTTTCAGAATAACCATCACACGAGGGCGTGTGCTAATCAGGACGGCCGTGTCGGAAATCAAGTTGCATTCAGAACGCCAGCGCCATCTCTCGGCGCTCGATGGAGTTAGTGCACCGCGCGCGCCACTATTTAGTGACAGCGGCAGAGAGGACTCACTTCACTTCTCGGGAGCGGCGCGTGCGGATGGTTGCAACTAAACCATCCTGCGTTCTAAAAATAGATTGTGTGACCTAGATACTGTGATTTAATAGTGATTGCTTATTATATTAACTTTGTAACTATTCGAATATAGTTTGTGATTGGACTAAAGTGTTTTCCAACATTACCCACAAGTGTCCACATAGTTAGTCGTTAAAATTTGAAAATGACCGACGAAAATCAACCTCAACCGTTAAGTAAATAAAATATTCTTCGTTTGTTTCTTTTTTTATTGTTCTTTAATTGATAATAATTTAAGTTGTTTTTAATTGTTCTTAGGCAATTATTATTTTCATAATCTTCTATTATTATTTATAACTTTTATAGAACAAGTTTAAGAAAAAAAATTGTGAAGCATAATGACAAAAATATACTACGTATCTCAGTAATAAATACAACTAAAGTAGGCAAATAAAAGACGAAATCGAGGCTACGTTACAGCACAATCAACCCTTTATGTGAAACGAGAATTTTTTGGAAACTAACTCCTTTGGGAGATGAAATGTTCAACTTTACACCAGTTTCAAACTCAGCACGATTTTAAATTTCAAAAGTGAAACTGTTTCAAGTAAACGGCAAAAATGTAACATTTTTGACGAGGGCGTAAAAGTAATTTCCCCGTATGAATGTAAATAACCCTTCAGATATTTGTAATGCGCCATATTTAATGTTTGCACAAAAAAATGAGGTCGCCACACTCGAAGTTACCCGCGCGTACCTTTGCAAACACAACTCCGGTTTGGAAATTAAAAATGTTAAAAGCATCGACGCCAATTATTTCTTACGAATCTTGATTTAATAATAATTTTGATAAATTTAAACTAATTAGTCTATCCTAGGTACATGTGTACAGATTTCATAACATGATAATATGAAATATCAAGAAACAATGAATAAAATATAATTACTTCATAAAATTGTAAAATATGGGAATATAGAATTTAATTTAGTGATTTATTTGCTCTGCGAGTATTCTTGAACAAACATGTAAGGAAAACAAGGAAAATCATAAAAGAACATAGACCCTCTTTGATGCAACTCAAGCAATTTGGTCACGGATTGAAAAAAAACACTGAAGGGTCATTTGATCCGCTTTTTAAACAAACTGCATAGCACAGCAATTTATCTCGAAATCTCACCCTCGAAATGGGCAGATTTAAGAAACGACTGATTTTGACACCAAGGGGAAGTGAATTGTCTAAAGGGGGACAGTTTTCCTCCACAATCTTATAAATAAATGTGGTATATCTCTAAATAACAAAGAAATGAAGAAAACTAGGAATAAACATTAAACAAGTCATAATAAACGAAAGAATTATTAAAAATGTAGTTTTATTGCTTTTCTTAAAATTATTTAATGCCCGCATGTACAGTATAATGGAGATGACAAAATCAGGCAAGCATGGCGAATGTGAAAGCAAACAGCTACAGTGTGTCTAGCTTTATTTTACCTCCAACGTAGCATTGTGCTAACGACTCAAGGCTCAATTTTACAGTAAGGTAATATAACTCCGAACAGAGTGTTTCAGTACTCGACATAATGGCCGACCCACCACGTAATTATGCTAACAGCGTTTACCTATTTATCGCCATACATATTTTATGTAAGGAAACGCGTAGCCACATTGTGTGGAGAGTTCAAATTGCTTACAAATTCAACGCTCCGGATCGCATAAAATTAGGTAATTTCGAGGTACAATGAAATATTTGTATGCAACAGGAACATGATTACATCGTTATCTCCGAAAGGGATTTCAAATTTATGCTTTCTTAAAAACAAATTTTTGGCACGAAATTTGATGTTGCGAAAATTACGGACAAAAGAAAATGAATTTCCCGAGAAACGAATAAACAAAGATTTTAAAAGGTCCCGTTTGAAACGAAATTATAATTAAACGCGAGAATTAATCCTGAGACCCTTCAAAGGACAGGTTGATACAAATTGTAAACACGGTAATCTGATAGGTCCGCCCTCGCCGGCCCTTGTAGATAACCGCTTCTAGGGATAGCTCCACGATAAGTCAGATATAGACGTTTATAAGTTCGATATTGATACAAACCGAAGGGAAAACAAATAGATAAGGGGCGAAAACATGTGTTTACTGGTCAAGTAGTTTAGTGGGATTGAATTACAAGCATTTGTAGGGGCGCTTGTTTTGGAATGTGAATTTTGTCTAACAAAATATGATTCTGAAAAACGAAGGTAAAATATAAGGAAAGAGGACGTAAGAGAGGTGATTATGTAAAACTTATGGATTATATTATGATACATAATAATTTCGGTTTCGGCGACGGTGGCTGGTTTCAATGAAACTAGGCCAGGTACGCAGGAGTAATTTTATAGTGCCCAAGTGTGTGTGCACTACACAAGAACACTCTCTACTCTCACAACCCAGTGGGACGGAAGACCGACACAACTGGCGAGAGATCAGGCGCAGGACTGACTTTTTACATGCCCATCCGACGCATGAATCATCTTACTTGTCAGACAATCAGGTGATCAGCCTACATTGTGACTCTTCCCTCGGTATCTATTAATGGTGTAACTATACCATATAGTAAGGTTGTGAAGAATCTCGGCGTTCACTTTGATGAGCATCTGTCCTGGTCATATCAACTGAAGGAGATTAGTAGGAAGGTGTACTCAACGTGGAATTCCCTAAAGCGGCTTCGGTGTTTACTGCCAGTACCTACTAAAGTAGCCTTAGCAGAATCACTATTTCTGTCCCTCCTCGATTACGCAGATGCCTGTTTCATCAACTTGACCGAAGACCAACTCAACAAACTTGAGCGCCTTCAGAATATGTCAATCAGGTTCATTTTTGGAAGTTAAAGCTCGCATATCTGAGTTCCGCAATAAACTAAAATGGTTACCAGTCCGCCTTCGACGTAATGCCCGTGTACTTTCCTTCCTTTATACAATCCTATTTGATCCTAACAGCCCTAAATACTTGAAAGACTTCTTTAACTTCCGTCGCCCCGACAGACAGGAGCTACGTTCATCCAAAAATCTCCTTCTAGATATCCCTATCCACCACACAAAATATTTCCATTCCTCTTACACCGTACAGTCCGTTCTACTCTGGAACTCTCTCCCTACCAGGGTGAGACTCTCTAAAACTTTAAATACATTTAAGTCCTCCCTTAAGGATTACTACCTCAATATGTGTTCGTAGTATGGCATTAGTCATGACATTCATTTATTTGGTACTGTTTTCATACGTCAATTTTATTTTGTATATTATGGTATATATATGTTATATAACTTTATGTATTATATTATATTACTATTATATAAAATATAAATTGTTGATAAAATATTTATTTTATTGTATTTGTATGTATTATTGCGTAATATATAATTATTATGTGTGTATTTATTTCATAGGATAGTATTTATATTATGTAATGTATAATGTATTAATGTTAAGTATTTTAGCTTTACTTTTAATTGTAATTAGGTAATAGATATTATACAGCACAACGCCCTTTCTCCAGCAACTTTTTGTTTCCTTTCCTTCCAAAGGTTGTCTCGAAGAAATTGCTATTTAGTAATAAGACCGCCTTTGTGTACTCGTCATTTTATGTGTTTTGTCGTATGTTTGTTGTTACTGTAACTGTGTGCACAATAAAGTATATTCATTCATTCATTCATTCATTCATTGTCCTACCCAAACTTGGAAATAACATGTTTCCAACGCGGGAATCGAACCCACGACCTCCGAGTCAAGAGCCGCGCTCTATAGGTACCACTAGACCACGGAGGCGTTGAAAGGAAAATTATATGATATGGCTATAGTAATTAGTAATTTTCACAGAAATAGACTACTCACCCAGATACAAGTCGTTAGCCGCACAAAAAATGCAAATATATAGATGAGAAACAAATAGATCTTTATTCCGGGACAGAAGACGAAGACAAATTATGCAGTCAGCGGTGGTGGCTATCAATTCACAAGGCTCGACGTCGACGCTGAATAAATACGAGAATCCTTAAAGAAACCCCATCAGTGTCCGAGAGTCGACCACAATGCGGTCTGCAAAGCCCTACTCCAGTAACAATAGGACTGTCTTTCATCTGACGGAGCGCGCTAGCCGTATCGTTGACCAAACGAAACAGCGGCTAAATAAAAATAGATGCGCTTCGTTAAAGCAAATTTACATTTCGCTTGTCGATTTTATTTTATTACACAACAAGCACCACTTTTTTCCCGTCTGAGACAATTTATTTTATTTCTGGTCGTAATTTGATTCGAAATGAATGGCGCGCTTTTATAACGAATCACTTTTGTGTTTGTTAGTTCAATTCGTTCCGGGACTAAAGATGTAATTAGTCATACAAATTGAGACTTTGTTCGACATTAATTTTAAAGCGCACTACAAATGTTTATGAATTATTAAAATATCCATCAGCATTCAAAATATGATTTATTTTAATGATGGTAATCTCTTTTCAATTACTTTCTCTTTCGTTCTTATTGTGATACAAATGAAATATGTAAACGAAAAGAATAACGCAACAGTTGTTCTAATCACAATTTCTCTCTATCCTCATATCTCTCAATGTCTCCCAATTCATCTGTAATCTATATTACGAATGGTTTCTTTATGTTAATCCAATAATAATGTCAATAATCCCATCCCGGGTAATTTCTTGGCACGCGTATCAATGTTATCAGTATTATCAGTATTATTATAGTCCGGCGACTTAACGAAGTTAATTCTGGTAATCCTGCGTGGTCCATTTGATTAGACTATTATATTATTTGCTATCTCCGGTTCATCTTGAGCAAATAATATCGCGTATTACTCTGATCCGATTATGTTCGCCCATCCCTTATGCAATACCAGGGGTGAATTAGATGTGCTATATTATTTAATGCTAGGAAATAAGTTATAACTAATCTTAAAATCTACCTAATCAAGTATAATATTATGTCAAAATTATAATAGAAGTACCTATTAAAGATTCCTAAATTACAAAAAAGTAAATAAGAACTTTTATTAAGTATCTGAACAACTATTTTGTTTAAATAAATATCTTCAGCATCACAACTATGTCACAATTCACAAAACATAATATTGCTATCAATGGAAAATTATCCCAACACTTTACAAAACGCACCCATATTCATAAGTCATGTCTGGCGGGGTCGGATGGGGTCCGTTGGGGTGTGGGGATCATTTATCTCAGTTTGGCTCCATCACTTAGCTTCTCACATCTCAGTGCATATTTCTATACGCTCCTTCACAATTCCATTATCTCGGCGCATCCGTTTGAGTCGCCGCGCGCCACATGCATCAGCTCCAGACAACCTCTAAATAATGACAAATATTCTGATTTCTGGACTAACTGCTGTAGTATTTTGTGAAATGTGAACTTATTGTTTTATCCATAAGTTAAGAATAATATATAAAATGTAGCGTTAGTTTAATCAGATTAAAAAATAAAAGTGTCTGATATAATTATTACAATTTAAGTACCTATAAATGTTAATAGACATGAAAAACAATCTTATAAAGATTCATAAGCAGAATATATTTAATATACTTAGGGCCTGTTTCACCGCTTCCTGATAAGGTGCCCGATAGGGTTATTTGACAGATTTTCCATACTCCATCTGTCAAATTAAGTGGTGGATAGCCTTATCAGGAAGCGGTGAAACAGGCCCTTATTGTAATGTTTATTATCTCAAGTTTTGATTTGCCAACTTATAAGTTGGCAAGTCAAGGATTACTACCTATGGTATGAAAAGAATAATAAATAATTTATTTGTTTAATTATAATAAATAAGTGTTATAACACTTATTTATTATAATTAAACAAACAATAAATAACCTAAAAGAATAATAAATAATTTATTTGTTTAATTATAATAAATAAGTGTTATAACACTTATTTATTATAATTAAACAAATAAATTATTTATTATTCTTTTCATACCATGTAGATTATAGAAAGATGATATACAACTAATTTTAACCCCGACAAGTGCAAATGGGTCGGGAAACTTGGGTTAACTTAAAGTTATAGGCCATTTGTTTTATTCGTGTGTCAAATTTAGTTGCCCTTTACGACGCGGTACTGACGAGGCCTCAGGGAGTTGTTCTGTATCCCGGCTCACCAGGGGAGCTGGCTTATCCCAGCCTGATGTATGTATATCCTGATTGGATCAGGATGCGGCTGCGTGAGATATTGATAACGCACTCACAGGAGTTTTTTGTCCGCGTGAAGCGTCTTATTTCTTCGATCGTCTAATTCTTAACCCTTTTAAATTTTCTGGATAATGCCACGAATACCAACAGTAGTATGGGACTCTTATAGTGCAACTGATTGGGTGTGCTATATTAATATGTCCGAAGTATTATAGCTACGGTCTTATAATTTTTGTCGTTGCAAAAATTAAGGTTTGAATGCATCTAATGAAGATATTATCTACTATCTAGCTTACACATAGTACTGATGAAATCGACCAAAAGAGCAATAGATTTGATACGCCGGCTAGACTGGGAGCCCCTGGTCCAGAGCGAGCATTCATTATCGGTTCGCTAAATGGTAATCATTTGGTGGGGAATATGGGGGCTTTTAATTATGCATGATTTATCCGCGCCGTCGGTAAAGTAGAAACGAACAAATTTCGAAACGATAATTTCGGAATCCAATTATGTTTGGAATTTCAATTTTCTTTTTTCGATTCGATGTTATCGATTCTGGAAATGATTAAAGATTTAAATTTATTAATGTCGTAATTACTTTATTTACGTTTGTCAATACCAGTTTACCGAACGTTTATGGTGTACAGGTGTGAAATTTTAATATCGGCTGCAGCCTGCAGCGAACGGAAAACATTTATTTACAAATTGATTAAGACGAGTTAAATAATACTTTTTTTTAGTAGAACACACAGTGCTTAAGCCAATTGCATTTTAAGCGTTTCCATAACGTAATCTACAGAAGACAAATCTAATTATTAGCTGACGTTCATTCTTTATCAAGGAAAAAAACAAAACAAAAATAATTTTCATTAACAGATTAATACAATTAGGGATAACAAAATAAAACTTATTTATAATAATATTCTTACTTATTAAACTTCACATACTTATACAAAAACAGAAAAGTTATTAGTTTATGTTGCTTACAGTCTGTATAATAATAATGATGAATATTTCGTTGTTAGACAAAATGTTTCCTCAACGTTAGTTTTGTTAGATTAATATCTAGCATATTATTTCCAAAAGTAGAGAAAATTTTTTTACCTTTTTAAAAACACCCAATTTTCAAGTATAAGTAAAGCGCACTACTGTGGAAATGGCGTTCTGAAATAGTTATTAACACCCATAAAAGCGTGAAATGAGTTGTGATAAATAAATCGTAAAAATATTATGTCTTCTTAATAGTGAATATGCTGTAGGTCAGCAAAATTTATAGTATAGTTTGATAGTAATAATAATTTCTACTGTATAATTTCCTTTAATCTGCAGACCACAGCAGTCAGATCCTATTAGATTCACACTTGCAGACAGTTATGATAATGTTCTGAGGCTATCGATTACCAATTGTCGGTGCGCGATGACTGGCGGTTCTGTCACGTTTTTATCTCCACGAGAATTACCCCCTCCCCCCGCACCGTCACCACCATCGTTAATCTCAATTCAGACCCTCACTTCATAATGTCTTCGAATATCAATAAAAAATGATAACGCATAAGTCATTGGATTTAATAGATCATTTTCGTAAAGTCATAGACGGTTTTATTGGGGAGAATATTGAAAGACATGCATAACTTATAACACCCCTCTTTCTGACAGGGGTTAAAAATAAGATCCAGTAAAAGATGATAAAGACAAACCATGTTGAACTCGTAAGACAGAAATAAAAACATAGTAAAACCCAGAATTCTAAAATACCTGACCCAGCGGTGAAATAAAATACAAAGTTCAGGATTAAAGTATAAATTTACAAAGTTGCCGAGACCGACGTTTATCTGCTAAACGCGAGTAAACGAACGTTAAACACGGCAAAGAGAATATTCGAGCGAGCACAATGAGAACGGCTTAAAAATCCAATTAAAGGGCTCGGGTAGACGTAATAACATGCGGAGTTACCAGACAACATGCGAATGTTTCTTTACACGTTAATTTGACTCGCTTAACAATTACCGAGGTCCTTTTAGCGTGGATGTCAAAGCGTTACGTACCGGAACCGTATCCGACACCCTACTCTCGAGACAAAACGCTCCTTTGTCATCCAATACTCCTCTCATCCGGGGCGTCGTTTAGCGACCCACTGACGACGGAGCGATGGATCGCGCGCTAGGCGATACCCTCGAACGGGACGATCGAACGAATTTGTCAGTTTTGTCGTTTTAGATGGTTAATGTATTCGCGAAAGTTGGCAAAGCCTACCGGGCGAAGTCTCGGAGGAAAAACGGGGTACTAATGGAAATAAGTTTGAAGTTCGATGAATGTTAGTCCGAGTGACGGGGGTTTGATGAATTCAGGCCCGGGATTGTTTCGCCGAAGGTAATTAGATTCACGACGTGTTTAGAATAAAACCAATACATTGTTTATCATTTACGATGTAAAATACATCGAATATTCCCTTTTTTTCCATGACGAGATGAATAAAGTATTTTCGTTTGATTGATTGTACTGAAAGGTTCTTAGTGGAATTTCGTGTAATTTTAAGGCATATGAGTAACTTCAAATTTTATTTTTGATACCTCATGAATAAAGAAACAGGTGATGTCCTGGAACAAAGCGATAATTAACGTTAGTTTAATTGGAAACGGTCAAAAGGATCAAAAGGATGAAATAAAAATGAAATGAATCGGATTAAAAGTAACAAAAGTGATGACTGTAACTGTCAAGTCGTTAATTGGAACGGCATCGCTGCAACCGAATTGACCAAATCAACGGGGCCTGTGGAACCGACACTGATTTATTGCAATGACTATAATGAGGTCAATGATTCTACTAATGATACTACCAACACTGCCTTGTAATGAAAACTTTTCTGTAGCAAAGATAACAAAAGTGGAAGAGTCATCACTTGATAATTAATTTGAAAGCTACAATTGTTTTTTTGTTTCTCGAAATTATTACTTACAGAAGCAATTAATTAAATAACAGTAATAATTTATATATTTATTGTAATTTATTACTGAAATTTTAAAATGAACTCAACATCAAAGGCATGGAATGTGAAAAGGTCAAGTCTTTCAAAGGCAAAAACATTTGAAGTCTTCTAGTCTTGCTTTATTTTTATCATAAATTTTAGTTAAACATATACGCATAAATGGTTGTTATAAATTATTATAACAATGTACCTAATGATTTTCGAATATTTAAAATAATTATATACCTACCTAATGTTAATTTGGAGAAGTGTGATTTTATTATTGTTATTCAAGATTATTTATTTAATAAATTAATAGTAAATCAAATTATTTTAATATTTACATTTTATGATTAATCAATGTTATTTATTTCATGAATTTATAGAAAGTCAAACTAATTTTAAGTTTACATTTTTGTATTGTTAATTAATTAATATAATAGCTTGAATATTAATGTTAAGGCTATTTTAATTATAATTTTTTTGTAATTATTCAACTAAGGAGAATGCCAATTGATAATTAAATGAAAAGTGGGCATGTTTCCGGTCTGATGTAACCGAAACTCAGGTACTTAATAAAATATATTTTTAAAATATCGCGTTTCCGGTGAAAGATCAATAAATCAAAAAATAATCAAAAATAATAGTCGATTCTTGATTTGGAAGGGGCATTGTTCTTAGAGCAGCCATAGAGTGAACGTCACTGTAGAAATGTCACTGTGAATTTTAATTAGTGTAGTAAAGAGTGTTGTGAAGAATTTTGAAGTGAGAAATTAAAAGGTGATTTATTTTAACTGGAGTGTTTGATTTTATCACAATAATGGAGAGTTTTACCTTACAATAAAACTTACCTATTATTTTTCCTGAGATATCCGGAATCCATCTTGAGTCAAGCACCCGTCTTTTTGTCGATTTCCGGCTACTTACCTCCTTCCACGTACGCCAGGTGGCGCTAGTGTCACAGATTTGAGACGGATGCGCGCCTAACTGACTTTTTCATTATGAAGCTCGAGATGTACCAGGTAGGGATTACCTGGATTCCGGATATCTCAGGAAAAATAATAGGTAAGTTTTATTGTAAGGTAAAACTCTCCATTATTTGTTCCGTCTTCGATATCCGGAATCCATCTTGAGTAATGTGTTTGTTATCTCCTGGTATACATACTGCAAATTAAGGAATTTGAATGATGCCATAATGTGTAAATTGAATACAATATATTAAAAATAAATCAAGCTTAATTACAAAGTTTTCACTCTGGTACAAAATAATTAGAAAGTGATGTACATGTACTACTTTGACACCTTAATATTTCCTTTTTGTAAAACCTTCGGAAGGTGTGTTCTCTTTTCCAATTTCCCGTGGCGAGAATCTGCTCAATTGAAAAGTTCTCAAGCCAGTTTAATGAGGCTACTGCTGCTCTGGTAGAGCCGGGTGTAGCGTCTATACCGGCAGATTTAAGCAGCGATCTAACCCAGTTTCCGATTATCGTGGCCGATGCTGGTTTCGGATCGCCTCTAGTAGTTATGAATAAATGAGACCATTTATCCTGACGTCTGTCTTGTGATAAATGAACCAGCCTCCGCACCCAGTGAATACTGTCCAAGTTCCTATCTGGGTGTTTTTTAATTCTCCAGCCTGACTGTCTATGATGCAAACTATCGGTTTTTGAACCAAAACATGGCCATAAAATCAAAGTATCGGCCTCAAATACCATTTTTGCGGGGTCTATGCTCAAAAGTGTGAGGTCGTGTACTCGACGGCCCGATGCTAATAAAAGGAGGACCGCTACGTGTCTCGATACTTGATAGAAGTTTTGCTCGTCCGGTGCGTTAACTTGAAGATATTTTATTAATATTGCAGCATCCCAAATAGGCGGATTAATTGGCTTCTCTTTTGCCTGTGATATAGCTTTCAGCATCCTCTTGACTAAGAAACTTGAAGACAAATTTTCACGTGCGCTGAAAGTGGCAATAACAGACTTATGCACCAATATTGTGCGATAAGCCAGGCCTTCTACTTGGTGAAGATAAGTTAGATATTGAGCCACTTCCTTAGGCAAAGGATTTTGAAAGGAAATATCTTTTGAACGACACCATCGTTTCCACTTATTCCAAGCTGGAGTATATGTGTTAATTGTTGAAGTCCTCCAACTTGAAAAAAGAAGTTGCCTTTCTTGTTCAGACCAATCCTGAATCATGTCAGTCCACCCGAGATCAGCCAGGCCTCCAGGTTGATCGATTCTACTGCAGGAGGGCGCTTGCCCGTCACTGTGTCGATCAGAACATCGGGAAGATTCGGGATTGAGCATGGTGTCTGTAACGCTCGACGTTGTAAGTCGCCTCGCCAAAACACTTTGTTCCATCTCGGCGCTATTAATATGTATCGGCCCGTTGCTGTGTTCAAGTGGGCTAGTATTTGTGGGATTAGGTTCGGCGGTGGAAATAGCCACGCTAGGTCGAACCTCCACTGGCGACTGAACGCATTGTAAAACTGAGCTCCGGGGTCCCCCAGATCTAGCGTCACATACCTCGGGACTACGTGGGCTGTCGCTGACGCAAACAGATCGATTTGTGGGGTCCCCAATCTGTGAAAGAGTATCGAAGTCGCTGCTTTTGTCAAATGCCATTCCGGGCACCTCTTCCCACGAGATAGCGCGTCTACGTCTCCGTTGAATTTTCCCGGGAAGTACTGTGCTACCAAAGCTACGTTTAGTTCGTCCAGGAGCGAAAGTAGTTGTCGTGTTAGTTGTAATAACTTTTTCGATCTCGTGCCACCTTCTTTGTTGATGTAAGCCACTACAGTGCGATTGTCCGTCTGTAATAAAATCTGTGCATTCTGTAGTTGATCGCGCTCCTGGGCTACTGCGGCATGGACAGCGTATAGCTCCTTCAGATTCACATGCCAATCTTTCTGTTCCTTGTTCCATCTTCCCGCCATTTTCTTTTCTCCCAGCTGTGCGCCCCAGCCGATGTCGGAGGCGTCGGTCGTTAGGAAGTGAGTGATCGGGTTCGAGTGTATCGGTAATGCCCCGTCTGCTTCCTGCATCCACCACAGCATCTCCTGAAGCGCAGGCTTTGGTATTGGAGATTTTCGATATGGGTGTGTGGTGGACAGCTGTCGACTGTAGTATTGCAGTGTCCGACAGTGTAGACGACCGCGGCGAACGACGAAGGTGGCAAAGTTGAGTCTTCCCATTAGGGACTGGGCCTGTCTGAGAGACCAACTGCCGACAGAAATTTGGTACTGAAGCGCCCTGCGTAGCGTTAGGCACTTGGGCTCCGACAGGGACCTCGTGTTGTGAGTGGTGTCCCAGGTGACGCCCAGAAATTCCAGGCGTCGTGTCGGAGCCAGCACACTCTTCTCCCAGTTTACCGTCCAACCGAGTAGCTTCATCGTGGAGATGGTAAAGGCCACATGCTCGGTCAAATGGTCGACGGATTGATCGGCTAGGAGAAAATCGTCCAGATAGACCACGCACCTGATGCCGCAAGACCTGAGATACTCGGCCAGCCAATTGGTTAAAGTGGCGAACGTTCGTGGTGCGGACGCCAGTCCAAAGGGCAGGCAGGTCATTTGGAGCAGTTCGCCTTCGTAGCTCATCCTCAGGAACCGACGGTGCTTCTCGGCAATGCTCACATGAAAGTACGCCTGACTCAGGTCTAACTTCGCCATCCAGTCTCCTGTTTGCAAGAAACTCGGCACTCTGAAATGACTGAAAAGTCGAAAAGGCTTTATTTCTAAAAACTGGTTCAGAGACTTGAGATTGAATATCGGTCGAAAACTGTTGTCTGGTTTGGGGACTAGAAAGAAGGTCGAGATGTAGCTGGGAGTGATCTCGGCCCTCTCTAAAATGCCTTGCTTCAGCATGCTCTGAATTTGTTGGGACATATCGAAGCTCTTCTTGGTCTCGTAAGCTTCCAAAACCATTTTTCCCGGATATATTAAAGGTGGTTTTCGGACGAATGGTATTAAAACCCCCTTCAAAAGTCGACAAATATGATCCGGTGCTCCTAATTTTTTCCAAGCACGCTGATATTGCACCAGACAACCTCCACGAAATTTGGGCCAGTCATTGATATCGGTTACTCGGCGAACGTGCCTTAGACCGCGGTTTGTTTCGGCTATTGCGCTTGTTCTTATAGTTAGAACGTCTGTTAGGTGGTTGCTTCGATTTTCGATTGTTTGGTTTGGGTTTATTGTATGATCGAAAAAACGTATCAGACTGCTTATGGTTAGAGACGGTAGCAGAATGATGAGCAGGTGCGGAGAGTCCCGTGTAACGGTTTTGTGTGGACGGACCTGCCGTAGGAGCGAGTTTATCGCCCCCCCCAACTTTTTGAAGGTACGACGACAAAATGTCTTTATCGAATAAAAATTCTCCATCCGGAGGAATTTTTTGTAACGCACTACTATGATATTCTTCAGGTATTTGTCTTAATAATGCTTCCCTGCGAACGCTAATTAAATCAGCCCGACGACCGCAAACAATTTGTAAAATATCATCCGAAACTTTCGTGTACCCGGAATCTTTACTAAATAATTGTTAAATTTTCTCAAACAAAGATGTAGCAGTTAAATCTTGTTCGTTATCTCTAGCCCAATTTATTAAGGATTGTAAATTATTACGCAACTCATCCTTTTGTTTTAAAATAGCATTCGATAGCGCAGCAAAACTGCGTTCCGTTAAATAGAAACGCGATGACCTTTCGTCCGTGACCGACGGGGCGAAACGCCTAAGCTCGTCGTTAACGTTCATTTCGATAAAGCCAGGATTGGAAGCATATTTCTTTTGCGCGTCCGAAAAACGAATACAATTCCAGTCGCTGCTTTTAAATCTTTGTAAATCAAAAATTCTTTTAAAATGTTCGTCACTCGATTTTGGAAACAAAGGATCTTTTACGGTTGTGGACAGATCCGATAAATGTAAGTCTTGCACAGGCCGTTGCGGCGGCTGCAACTCGAGCACATTGTTCGAAACACTCGCGGGATTATTTGTCGAACTACCGCCCGCTACATTTATGTCCGAATCGCGCACTCGCGTATCACTATTACTGTACATTATTAAGTTAGTCAGATAAGAAACTTGCTGCGATAAATGTTCAAATTGTTCATTACTCACATGGCGGGAACGTTTACTCACGGAGCGGAAACGGGCGTTTCCGCGTGGGTCCAAATCGACCCCCCGCTCCGAAGACGACGATGACGATGTCGACGAACTGTCCGTAGATTCTCTCGAACGGGAAGACTTCCTCTTACGCGGAGCTGAATCTCTTGACTCGCTCATGGTTAAGTCTTCCAATGGAAGGAGATGCTACACTTATACCGCGAAGTATTACGAACACGTGTTCGGCTAAAAAAACTTTAATCGCGGAAATTTACTATTAAATGTTAAATTTATCACACTTAAGATTATTTAACTTTACTTTCTAAATGAAAGAGCACTAAATTGTAGCATTTTGCGAAACATAACATTTTAGCCGATATTCACGACACGAAAAACGACGCCATAATGTAAAAGTCAGTTAGGCGCGCATCCGTCTCAAATCTGTGACACTAGCGCCACCTGGCGTACGTGGAAGGAGGTAAGTAGCCGGAAATCGACAAAAAGACGGGTGCTTGACTCAAGATGGATTCCGGATATCGAAGACGGAACAAATAATATAACTTTAATTATTATAAATAAACATTTATGCGTTTAATTCTGCACAGGATTATCGCTTATGATATTATAGTCCTGTGCTGAACTTATTCGTGAATAGTTATAGCGTATTAAACAGAGAGAGAAGTCAAACAACTTTAACAATACGAAATACGTCAGGGGGTCGAGTGATCAGTAAATAAGTAACTCATGGAGCGACCGAAGTTAAAAGTGCTCAGTCTGTTTGTTCCGCAGTTATTGTTCGGTAAATAGTTAACGATGCGCTAACGACGTGCTCCGGTTTTGGCGTAATTAGAATTGTTGCGAGAGCTATTGACATGGATATACAGAACAGAGCTATTTTGCCACCGAATGAAAATGAAAATGAACCCTACGCTGTCGGCAAAAGGATTCTGTTACAGGAAAAATAACCGCGAACAGTCCGCAACGAGAGCACGCGTATTCTGTCACGATTGACTGTGTAGAGGACTCGATGTGCCAATTTCAATTTTTGTAGTGTTCCAAAACAATGTCACGTACCCGCCGCTCCGGTTGAAGCCTCCAAATGGCGGGATAATACGGCACACAGATTCGCTGCGAAATAAATCTCAACTTAATATTCGCCCCGAAAACGTCAAAGACAAAAGTTCCTCTTAATTAAATTGAAATAGCCGAATGCATTTTAATAATTGGAGGAATGTTCGGAATAAAATTGAGCTTTAAAATTTTTTAATAATAACTTAATGCGGACAAAAGTGAGGAGCTCGCAAAAATGCGAACGGAATTACTTTGGTCGTTTTTAAAAGTAATTAGTAGAAGTTTCAGTGGCAATTATGAGGACGAGAGACGAGAGACGAGAGGAGACGCGGCGCTATTAATAAGCTCCGGCTGCAGCGGTGACAGCGTCCGCTTGCAACGCGAAATATTCATAATCGTAGATTATATTTTTATTATTTTATTCATACTCCTGGCTTGTTAGTAGCGGCTGTTTTAGAATATTTTGGGAAGTATTTAATATAATTTTAATTTAATAATTATTAATCATATTCCTCATTTCAATTCTAATTTCTACGTATAAAAAATCAATGAATTTTTGACAGTAAAAATTTTAACACAAAGTATTTTATTCTCAAAATATGGAAATCTAATTTTGATTCAACGAAATTATATTTCCAAATTGAAATAATAAACACAAAATAAGTTAAATATACTATTAATCATTAAAATATTAATTTATAGTACTTAAATTAAACCATTTTTTGGCATCTACTGAAAATTGAAAATTGACGATTCTTCCAAACTAGATATTTAAAGAACGAGATCAAAATCAGCCTTAGTCCCCTGACTAAGGCTGATTTTTAGGCTACTCAGGCTGACTCAGGGACAAAAAGTCAAAGCGATAAAGCAAAAGATGTCGAAGTCAAAGGGAATCGGACACGTCTTAATCCAGTTTTATGTGTCGCGGCTCCTCGCCCTCGCTCCAGCCGCTCCTCTAATTGAGCGGTTCCTGGCCGCCGGTAATTGGGACATGTTAAGCCTCCAACCTTCATTATTGGATCCGGATTTTCTTCGGAAAAATTCCGGATCAGACCGTCCCGTTAAAGTTGCCAAAGGTTGTAATTAACATTTCTTTGTCGACGTCTTAATTAGTGGGTTTTTTTTTTGTTTTCTGTATTTTTTTGTTTACTTATTAATTCATAGCTTTACCCTTTACATAACACGACTTATACTACAAATTATAACTCTGTGTACACCACACTGTGATACAGACGTTGTAGTTATAAAATAATATTAATTTGTCCTTGTACGTCAAGCGATATTAACCGCATAAAACAAGAACAAATCACTATACAGGTAGATAAAACGTCTGCCAAACAATTTGGTTTTTTATCTAATAATTAGTTAGTGTTTGTGTTATTTACTTTAAGTTTGTGGACTTTATTATATAAGTTAAGATATAAAATAAAATATAAATATTACGTTTTGAAGATAGATGATGCGTTCCTTCTGCCATCGAAGCGAAGGGTGACGTTGACATTCCAATCTTGACAGATGACATGACCGGAAGACGTCTTGATGTTTTGTGTTTTGCCCGTAAAAAAGTGATAACCGTTTATGGTTACTCTAAATGCGCTGATCGCGTACAGTTAGAGGCTTAATATTTGAGGTTTTCAAATCAACTAGTTAATTTTTAAGTTAGACATACATCGTGTCTACAAAATCTTTCCTCATAATAGCAATCTGGTCGTTAGGATTATTAGTTCGCGTAACATTGTCACCAGCCAATCTAGCTCACGAACGTCATAAAACTGAATTCCAGTTCAATTTTCCCCTTCATTAAGTTGCAATGAATAGTTTTATTGTTTGAGAGCAATTTCAGAGATAACCTCGTAATTACAATGTCGGGCAGACGCAATTGCCTGGATGAGTACTTCATGAATCTGTGCAATTATTATCCCGGATTTCATAACTACAATAACACTTTAAATTGTTTATTATGATTTTGAAGAAGTATAACTGAATTTACTCGTAGCTGAAATGTGATCGACCTTAAGTTTATACATCCTGTTATTCCTCAAAAAATATATTTTCATATTATTATACAATATGACGCGACATTTTCCTCGATGTGGATTTGTCTCCTATTTAAATGTTAAGGAATGTAAGTAGGTTACAGGAAAAATGCAGATCACTGTTGACATCAGCCTGTTTATGTAAACCGTGACCTGAAATTCTCGGAGACCGTAGTAAAAAAACACTGCATTTTTACTAAAGTCACTCTTATTTTGTTTCAGATTGCCTTCATCTGCAGCTGTACCGAGACCCGAAGGATCGCTTCAAGAAAGGACAAACGAAGGCTTCCCTCTCCCTCCAACACTTCCTTGGCTTTGAGTCTGGATTCACCCTGGACAAGGAGTCGAATACAATCGCCATAATATGCCAAGACGTGATAGTGGTATTGGCCTTCGAAACCAGAGAGAGGCTCATAGCGTGGCAGGTCAAAGTGGGGGGACAGTTGGGGTCGTCAAAAGAGTACCTGGTGATGGTGGGTGGTGGGGGATCCAGGAAGCTGCCAGCTGGACCAGCCAGGCTACACCTGCAGGGGAAGAGGTTCGCCATGACTAACGGAGTGCCACCTCGCCTTCTGGGACTTTGGGAGATTGCACATCTAAGGTAAGTATAAATTACCTAACGGGCCAATTTACAATTTAGTTTACAAAATGTAAAGTAATACCTCATAGTTATTATAATATCTGGTATTGTTTTGTCACTATAAGCGTTTCCTTATATTATAATTTGCCAAAAGAGAACTTTAGTTTATTGACTGTCATCAAAGCTAAATCACGGCTCCATACAATATTAAATTTTAATAGAATCTCATATTGTAAAACGCAGCTGCATTATGAGAAGTTATAAAATTTTGTATCCTTATTTGAGCTCCAATTTCCACTCCACGTGACATTTCATACCGCATTTTACAGTGCACTGAAATTTTAGTTGCACACTTAAAAGCGAATAGAAATAAAAACGGACAATAAAACCGGTGCTGGCTGCAGCGGCGTAAAACTCGATAACTCTGCGGCTTCCATAAACTCGGCAGCTGCTGCTTTATGGAGTCCGTCTGAGGCGTAATGGCGGCGACTTCCGGCCGCCATTCCGCGCGCGCCGCGCCGCCGACAAGATGGCGTCTTGCGAACTCCTCAATTGCCAATGTATTCGTATATTTTTAAATCATGGCTTAACGCCTCGTTGGCTGTGATATATCGCAACGTTTTGAACAGGATGTTGTTCTGACAGAAATATTACGCCAACTTGCTCAAGTCTTGAACAAAAACTGACCGAACTTTGAGAATATAACGTTATTGTTATTATTTATTGAAATATAACATAATAGAAACATCTTAAATAGTATAAGCCTTCTGTAATAACATGTAACAATAAGTTTTATTAACAAAAAAATCTTAAATTAATTTGATTTAATATTTTTTGAATCTTTATCAAAAAATTAAAATTCTTTAAAAACTACGTAAAGCTTTTATTTTTCTACGACAACCGATTCCATATCGATTCAATTTCCCATTCTACATTCAATCTTAATAAATAATTAATATTATTTACTAAACCGTTTTATTCACATTTTGGAGAATGAAAAATTAAATGCGACGTTATTCTCAAAGGCTTATTATAAGTCGCTCTCAGAGGAAGTGGCGTCATATGAGTTAACCGCAGTCGCTGGCCGCTCTCTAAATACGAACGAAATAAACGATGACACTCCTTAATTGCAGTACAACGGTCACATTAATTACGAGAATGGCTTTTATAATAAAATAAAAGTATTATGCAAACAAAATGTTAGCGTAAGTCGCATCTTGAGCATATTTTATCTTTTTGTTGAAATGTTTGTACGAAAATAAATATTACGGCAGTAGGGGCTTTAAAATGATTATTTTTACTTTACAGACGATACGGTGTGGTGGAGGGGAGGTTTTGCTTCGAAGGAGGTTCACATTGTGGCAAAGGGGAAGGCCTGCATATGCTGATCACCGACCAGGCTAAAGATATCACGGAAGCTTTCGATCAAGCCGCACAAGGGAGTCTCACGCAACAACGGACTAAGTCTAACGGTAAAATAACATGGCCGACCAATATACAATCTAGTCAAGTTTCTTGGTTATAAAATACATTTTGAGTTCTATCTTGTGTTGTCTATATTTTAATAAAATATGTACAATTTTAATTATTATAAAAAATCTACAGCGAGATAAAAATAAATAACCTAAACATTTACTCTGTTTTAGTTGGTTCAAAGTCTCGACCACATACGAGGCTATCAGACTTCAATAATACGGACCATTCGATGCAGGATACAGCTAGCGCTTTATACGAAGACAATTACTTTGGAGAGAGTTGTGGAAAAACATCTCCATACTGGCCCTCCGACGAGCGACGAGAGTTCGAAGAGACTGAGTATAGACCTGACATAGAAATGAAAACACCGTGGAACGAGGCAGACCATGTGACTTTAGAGAGATGCAGCACCTGTCTTACCAAATTGGGTACAACAACACGATCGTCTACTGTTGAAATAAACCCAAGTAACCATTTCAATCCGGCCTGGACGATGGAAGCTGTTCCTGAAACCTCGTCAGACAATTCATCTGGCAGTGCTGATTATCTCACACCTAGGGAGGTAAAGAATAGTTGCAAGTCATGCCAATGTAAAGATCAACCACCTGTAAGGCCACCCAAGCCAGCACGCCTAGATCAAAAGAAGCCCCCAGCACCTTTACCCGCGTCAAGCTGTAGCTGCAGAGCAAACGAATTATCGAATAACAATCCTAAAGTTGGCCCTTATGAAAATTATGACGTCCCAAAAGTGTCACATACAGAGGTTTGTATTATTATATTTTATACAATATTATCATCATAATATCATGTATAAGATTTTTTGAAAATGTGTAATTAATAATTCAAAACGTTTCAGGTACATAACATGGAGTATTATGATACACCGAAAAGCATTCGGAAGGCTGTAAAAGAAGATCTTTTTGAAGTTACTAAAAGTTCTACACCAGACTCATACGTGTTAAAAAAATCCTGTGGATGTGTATTGAAATTTGGTTCAAAGAAGAAGAAACCGCTTATAGTAGAATGTGAAGAAAATTTGCAGCCAGTTGAATGTCCTTGTGTAAAAGTGACAAATTGGGCTAATAATCTAATTAGCTTACCGTACTGTAAAAGGAGTACAAGCCCAGAAAAAGTAAGCTCAGAAACGAATTGCGATAAAACGGAAGACAATGCCCTGTATGCTACCGTCGATGTATCTAGAAAAACTAAAAGACAAAGTACAAATACAGACACAGACATGTCACAAGAATCTAACGACTCTTTCACTAATTACCAGAATATGGAACCAAAAGTTGAAACAGAGTTTGAAGGCCCGTATGCAAATTATGAAAATCTTGAATTTGCTTTATCACTAGAATTTTATGAAAACGCAAAAGGATTGCTAAAGAAAGCTGGTGTTACTCAAAGTGAGCTGGATGCACTCAGTGCGAACGTTGAAAAAGCTGTCATAACGGTACCGAGAAATGCCTGCAAGAAATGTTGCTGTACTAAGCATTCAGTACAAAATATGTTACAAGGAAAAAATAAGAGCGACGAATATTTACTGATGGAACCACCAAAAGATGTCAAGTGTGAAATCGTGCAACATAAAGTTGGAACGAATCCAGGCTACACCCCAATGTCTCCAAATCCGAATTGGTCTCAAAGCTTAAAACATCCGGTGAATAGGTTACACAGAGCCGAAATAGAAAAATCCCTAAGCATCCCTTCACTCAATAATCGACAAAGAAGTCAAAATACCGATTGTGCCACATCCCTAAAGGAGCTGCTTCAAAAACGATCTAGTTCAGTAGATTCCGGTAGACTTCTGGAAGACTTGAAGGAATTCGACAGCAGTGTAGGAAGTCATGCGACATCATCCTCTCTAGAGACACTGAGAAACTTAGCACTAGAAAATAGGCTAGCGTCACCGTGCGATCACGACCGCGAATGTTACGACTGCTGCAAATCGTCAGGATCTGAAAACAAAACATCCGAGGAAAGTTCTTCGAAGGATGTCCCACATTTACGGAACAAGCACATGGATAATGCGGCAATAAAGAGGTCATCTAGTGTTCCCTGCAAAGGTGGCAATAGAGATTCCTCAAGTTCCAACGACTCGGGTGTTTCGAGCTGCTCATTGAAGCACGGCGGAGGTGAATTCCAAGAATTCGAAATGCCACTTACGTCAGGTCAATCCAGGCATCATTATATGGCCCAGAGACGAATGCGAGGCAGTTTCTCAGGGTCCATCCACACTTCGTTGCCGAGGAAGTCCAAATCATCTGATCCGTTGCGAGACTTGCCCATGCAGATACACAAGAGCCACGTGCATGCGAAATCTAGTTCGGCGGAGGCTGAGGTACCTGTGCTGCCGCCCAAGCAGTTTAAAGGTGGGTTTGTTTTGTTTTCAGCAGACATTATGTGGTAGCTAATTACAGTTAAAATACCAGCTCTTAATAATTTATGTTTTTTAAACTGTCTATGCTGGAGTATAGACACTAGACAGATAAAAAAGGTAATTAAAAATTTACTTGAATACAGTGAAAACAAAAGGATTATGATTTTAATTTGTTTTGTGTGGTTGTTTGAAATGGCACCTTATCGTGTAATAATAAATTGAGTAACATACACAGTACATAATAACTCTATGGTAACATACAATTTTTTTAATGCATATTTAATATTATTCACAGGAGTGATCGACACTCACAGCACGTCGTCGGGCACGTCGGACATGTCGGACTACATCGAGACCCTCTCCCTCACCTCCTCACATTCCTCCTCAGACACAACTGGAGCGATCAGGTAACATCATTTTCTGTCATCATCAATTTCTTTCTACTAGGGTTGGGTATAAATAAAATTGCCTTAAAGATTTTAAAGTTTTTGGCGCGTTCTTATAAAGGAGGCTGAATATTTTGACAAATAATTCAGACTAGCATTAATAGACTTATATAAATATTAAACAGTTGAAAATTTTGCATAATATTATACATAATACGAATCTACGAAACCTACGAAATATTATACGAAATCTACGAAACAAAGATTTTGCGTTAAGAACAGCTAATGCTTACTTCTCGTATGTCATATTTCATAATATTAGGCTCATCTAAAATTATTGTATGTTGTAATGTTATAATGACTCACATTTTACATTACACAAAATTCCCTAAAATATAAGCGTAGGTATTTACTCTACCCTCCCTTTGTTCGCAGAATTCACCGCCAGCCGACCAACACACTGCGGCCTCGCTCGGGCAAGGAGTACCAAAACCTGGACCCTATTATAACTTCCATGTACAAAAACGGGAAGGACCTGTCCAACTACACCAACCTTCCCTAAGTCGACCCTATTAGTATAACTTGTATAGATCGAAAATATTTGTTATAATACTTTTTGGAATCGTTTATTTTTTTTTATTACTGAGAGCTGATACATAAGGCACAAAACTGATACTAGTCAGTTTTGCTACAAAATGCATTACAATCTACTAAATATTAGTGTCGGATAGCTTATTTAAAATAAATTTTAAACAATAGTAATTATGACTCTGATAAAACATGACAACATATTCTCTCAAATAAAGTTTGTTTTTTGTCATTTTTTTGTCTATTATAGCTGTTAATTTACCATACATAACAATAAGACTGATTCACATTTTTCGTTTCCATCAAATCTAGTCAGAACCTAGTTTTAGTCATATAGAGCCATTTAAGTGTGTGTGTGTAAAAAACATTGTAAAATTCTGTAAAAACATTGAGACAACGACAGGACATAGAGTAGATCTTACATAACCTCATTTTAAGTAAAAAATTAAAGACATAGTTTGGCGAAGTGAGGCCGATTTTCATGCATATTATTGTAGTGATTAAAATATTATTATATTATGTATGCATAATATAATAATAATATTTTTATGAGTTATGACTCATCACATGCACAATACTGCACACAGCGAAAGTTCAGCTGACTAAAAAGGTGTAGTTTTTCACGCGAATGTGTGCGTAAGTACATCCGGCGCGGCGTAGTTTGTCCGGCCTTATTTCGTGGTTTTCAGAACTCTGTCTATAGTTTTTTATTTTGTCTGAAAACTTTATATGTTACCCGTACTCCTATTGTATATAAAATACAGCAATAATATTAGAGGATAAATATTTCTTTTACAAACGTATTACCAAGTTTTCAATGTTCCGATTTTTATTGTGTACAACTTTTTATATGTTTATATTATTAAAATAGCCAAAGAATTCCCTCGGTAGAGTTTAATAACTATGTCAAACTTTTATATTATAAGTATTATAACTTCTTCGAAGTCACAAAATTGAAGTTGTTTTCAGTTCTCACGCAATTATTGTACAAGAAGTTAATATTATACTTTTATACATTTAAAATATTATATACTTATCTAGTATATTTCTCCTACTTATTGATCTCATATACTAAAATATTATCTTTTTAAGTGAGTTGTAAGGATTCTACTGCCTAATATTATTAATATTTTAAATTTCGGAATAACTTTAATATGATACTTATGTCTTTGTATAATAGTATATTTTGCAATGTATAAGTTTACTAAAGTATGCCTTAAACAAAAATCAATAATCATTAGATATGCCCATAAAACAATTTGCGTCATAAACTCGGGCCTACTACTTCTTTGTTAAATATAGTCCTCCAACTCTTTTTGTTAAATTTAAGAAGCCTCATATTTCTACAGGCCGATAAACAGAAAAATCTTTGTCACCGATCATTGAAAAATATTCTGAATAATGTACTGACTTTGGCTCACTCGAAACAAAGTCTACTATCTAAAAACTAAGTGGTAGATAAAAACTATAATATTTCATACACTGTAGACGTCAAGCAATCTAAGACGACGTGACGGAGATATTTCTGCTGACTTGGTGTTAATTTCGGCGCAAATTCACGCTGATCTTAGTCTCACGCTGACCGCTCGCTGACCTTCGGCGCCAAATGCTTGAAATATCAATCCAGGTCCCCGACTGCAACGCGTTATTCAAAAACGCTTCCTAGAATTTCATACATCTCGGCCCAACAGCACCGATAGTCAGCGAGCAGCCAGCGTGAGAAGAAAATCAGCTTAAGGGGGGACTAACCCAAAATTTTCGATTTTATAATTAATTTTTATTTTATATTTGAAGATAAGCCCTGAATTGTTTCATATTTCTAATATTAGATACTACACTATATTTCCAAGAATTCAATCTGAGCAAAGACACGATATTATCTTAAAATTTTCTCGATAGAAAAAAATCACAAAGATGCATCTAATTTTCACGAATTTTTCATTTATTACCATAACCGTGTATTGAACTAAGTTAATATTTTAACACATTGTATAAAATTCTATAATTGAGAAATCCACCAAGCAGATTTTGAAAATGTTGTATATTTATCGAGTTATATTGAGAAAAAACTAATTTGGCGATGATCAGCGTGTTCTTTTTCGCCTGGCATATGAAAGACGGGAGTGAGTGTAAAGAGAGAAGGGCGATGTTTCATTTTTTGGGCTAGTCAACCTCTTAATTAAGGGCATATCTATTTGAGTCGATATCTCGCTTGTAATATAATTTGGTCTCCTCGCCCTACACATATCTGTAGTTAACGCTAGTGTACCCAACTATGTACCCCAAAGTTACCTTATATACCTGCGTATAAATAAATATAGTTATTTGTAAAGTGGCTTTTATTTCAATCTCAATGGCTGACTTGAATGAAGCAGAGAGTCCTGAAATAGCTATCGCCCTCAGGAGTCTGGAGTCAGGAGTCAAGGCACATTAAGGTTGATATTAAATATTTCTAAGATCGTGCTTGCTCAATGTGATCAATCTCACTAGCTCCATTAGCAAGGTGTGATATGTACGATTACGAATTGGTGAACGATAATGTAAATACGACAATAATATAATATTATATTATGGAAGGCATTATGAAAGTCTAAGCTCAATGACTTTACTAGTACCTCAAAGTTTCATTGCTTTTATTTTAGGCTTAATGTTTGCACTAGTGTACATAATATCAAATTATTTTACTAAATATACGCCACTTATCAGTGAAGGAGGACTTTCTAGCACTGCAGATCAAAGGATTTGCTAAAAACTGTCTCAAAGTCTGCGATAAGCTGGGAGTCCGGCTGAATTGTCGCGGGCTCAAAGGCTGTATAAATCGAGTTGGGGCGTGCATACGTTACCTGATAGTCGGAAGGTGGTCAGGGACTCTCAAAGTGGGTTACGCGGACCCTAGGGGTTCCAGCTGTTTTGTAGATGTTAGGTTTTTACACTTTACACTGTTCATTTATAGCGAAACTTAATTAATTAACAATTTAAAATATTGATATGTAATTTTCGACTTTTTAAAGGTTTTTTTTTAATAATATAATGATCACAGTGTTGCTCCACAATCCACAATTATAATTATTGTAAACGCAAAAGCGTGCCTGTTTCCTCTCTTATGTTCTGTGTGTTTCCGCCAAAGTTTGAGAGACGCTGCGCTATCAGTAATGTGATCGTTTTTGCCGACTACACCGGAGTATGTGCTGGAGGATGTTCGTGATATTTGGTGCACTGAAATCGCTTCTTGAAGTGCCCTGATAAGCTTCAGTCGAAACTTATTGCTAACTTAAAACGTATCTGATGTCTGTGTCCATAGTTTGACGACCTCTGTGGCTCAATGGTTAGAGTGTGTGGCAACTCAAGCCGGGGGTTGCGGGTTCGAATCCCACCGACGGAACAAAAATTTTTCATTGTTCCCGGGTTTTATGTGTATTAAGTATGTGTATGATATAATAAAAATCTTATATGTATAGTAAGTATAAAAGCATTAAATATATTTCCGTTGTCTGGTACCTGTAACATAAGTCCTTCAGGTACTTAGCACGGGGCCAGACTGACGTGATGTGAAGCGTCCATAGATATTATTATTATAGTTCCATACTAATATTATAAACGCAAAACGTGTTTACGCTCGATTCGTTACGTGTTCAACCTCTTTACGCCCGAACTGTCGATTTTGCTGAAAATTGGTAGGAAGTATTTTGAGTCCCGGGAAAGGACATAACATGCTAATACTAGTAATCCCGAAACAATATTGTACGGTTCGACGTAATAAACAAATCTTGGCGCAGCGGAGTCGCAGGCGTTATATAGTTTACAATAAATAGGTAAATCAAGTATTCAAAGTGCAACATAAAAATTGCTCGAGTACTTTGTGAAATTAGCGCATTCAACTAATTTCATCCGTTTTTTCCACAGTTTCCTCTGATTTTTCGCTCCTGTTGGTCGAACCGTGAGGTAATTTAGCCTAAAGCATTTCTCGTTAAATGGATATTGGAAAATATAACACAAAAATATTTCTTCAATTCCAACTAGTAGTTTCTGACATTAGCGCATTCAAACAAACAAACAAAGGTTTAGCTTTATAGTATTAGTACCTATAGATTAAAAAGATCTTACACTCGTTCTGTACAAAACGTCAAAGGGGATCAAATAATAAGAATTATCCCTATAAAATCCACAAAATATGTTGATATAAGAAAATGTAACGAGTTTCAAAAGTCCTTACGGCGAATCTATACTTTGGCAAGTATAATGGAAGCTGGAGGGGCGAGCGGCCGGCCATTTGACTTGCAGATCGAGCCAATAGGGGACACTGGGGTATTGAGACAAAATGCATTTGATTATTTTAAATGAAAAGTTAGATATTATATCAAAAATAGATGAGATCTGAATGACGTATTGCAATTGTCATTATCAAGTTAGCGATGCCACGCTATTTATATTTTCGAATTCAAAATTATCGAATGCAAGCTGTCTAAGTATCCTGGACACTAGGGCTACTTGTTGCGGCCGGCTTTTTAATGGAAAACGCTGGCTCTTTGAATGTGTAATCGTTCGGCTCTGGCATGGATTTGAACTTAACTCCTTGACTTGACATTTTTATAATCCCAAAAAAGAGATAAATGCCATTTAGAAGTTTCCACATCAGGAAATAAGATTAGCTATCTTATTTCAAACTGGAACTTTATTTTACAAGTAATTACCACATTCTTAAGTGCCAAGGTTGCTTGCCCACCCTTAATAGAAAGAGGCGAAATATGAATAATAATATTTATTCGCACTGTCCGTTTCGAATATTCCCCCGGCGCGGGGCCCTCCATCAAAGGAAAAATGAGTTTGGCCGGCGGCCATCGCCGACTCTAATTGTCTTCCAATTTACATGGGCTGGCCCGCCGGGGATAAGAATTTGCTTTTTAAAATACCCCCAACGATTCAACAAACTTTCATAATTAAGAATTTATTAATTGTTCTAGAAGTTGTGGGGATTGAATATTTTAGAAATATAAAAGTTCCTAATCATTTGGGGCAAAAAAAAAAAAAAGAAACAGGCTAGAAGAAATTATAATGGGGGCCTGTTAAGAAATCGAATTTTCAATCTGAAACTTGGGCGGCAAATTTATAAAATACGTAGTAACTATTTAGTATTAAAGGTAGAATTTCTTCTAGGAAATTCCTTCTAGGTATGTTTCATGATGATCAGATGAGTAGTTTTCAAGTGAGCTTTCACGTGAAAACTACTCAATAACATACTTGTTAGTTTTTACACTATACCTTCTAAATAGATATTTTATAAGTGGATCGTGGAATCACGTAGATAATTTGGTCGGTTTATATTAAGGGCGTTCCCTACGGTGATTCCGTAATTTACCGTATTTAGAGCCTTATAAACTCATAATTTGAAAGCTACAAACTTATAATAAAAATACAGCAATAATCTTCAGTATATCAACATTCCTTTCCACGTTTTAAAATTTCATTTTTTTTTTATTATACTCATGATATCAACTTCCAAACTAAAACCAATTTATTAAAATTCAAGCATACATTCAGTATACATTAAGCATTACTTTTAATTGAAACACACGCCAATTGATCCACAATATCATAAAGTATAATAATATTATATTTGACGTTTTAATTTTCTGACGTGATAACGTCTTACAATTCGATATGGGGTGCGCGCCCGAAAAACATGACAATTCATGCGGCGTTACCTCGCTGACAGCTCTGAGGCGTTCCATTTACACTTTCAAGTCTTTCAACAACCGTAAGGCCCACCTAGGCCGCGCTCTTTTTTTCGATTATATTACGTATTTCGATGACTTAGAGAATACTTTTGCATGAAGAAGTTTGGTTAATTATGACCTTTGATACATTGACCACACTCTAAATGAAAAATAAATAAACAATCTGTGAGCTTTTAGTATTATTTCGGCTATTCAAAATTGTGCTCTATTTCCTACGTGTCAAGGTATGACTTGTGCTTTGTTCGAAGATTTTACTGGATTTCACGAATATATGTAGCGTTTTGTATTGCGAATAGTTTATTTTACTCATTATAAATATTTTAAGATAGTCATTTGAAAGAAATACATCGAAATAACTTTAGGTTACAGTCGAAAAAGTTTGTTTCTATTTATAGAGATTCGGAAGCGAGGGTTAAGGGGTTAAGGATAGTTGAACGTGACAACGTTATACGTTGTCATGTTCAACTATCGCCAGTACCGACTTTACAGACAACCGATTTTTTTAGGTCAATTTTGAACTAAGATAAGTAAAATAATAGGGTTTTGGTGCGATCTCGGCAACGCAGCAAATGTATGGTCAAGATCGTTTGCTCAAGGGACGGCCTTAAGTAACTCAGCCGACAGACAACTAACATGCCTTCACATAACTTGCCCAAATAACCATATACCATCTGCCTGAGAACCAACTTCTCTGATAGCAAATTAAATAACTTAATAATTAATAGCATTTGTTTTCATTACACCATAAGCCTGATGGAATAAATTAAGAGAAGTTGTAACCCGCAGAGAATAGAAAAGCAATTTCCTGTGAACATGACACCACGAAACGGTACACCATCAGCCCAGGGATGAGAAATTATTATTGATTAAGAATAAAATATTCGAGTGATATCCATTACCGGTGGTTTTGCTCCCTCGTGGGCGCGTACAGACTAGAACATGGAGGCTTCCCTGGATCTTAGTTAAATATTTTGCTATTTCTCTTGTTAAATACAGAGACTTAGGCCCAATTTCACCAACGTTCGTAAGTGTTAACAATTTGTTACAATGTCATGTCTTCTCTTTCATTCATATTATGAAAAACGAATAAGGTAATGTTATACTATTCGAGCATTAACTTTAAGTGTCTGAACACACTAGGCCGAATTTACGCGGCGAAAATTACGTCCGCAATGTCAAACGCAAACAAAATACCGACAGAACGGGACGGAATAGTGTGTCGTCGGCAATTTAAAATACATTGCGGGCGTAATCATGCGGAATTTACGCCGCGTAACTTCGGCCTAGTTTGTTTAGACATTAACAGTCGTTGGTGAAATTGGATCTTAAACACTTGTATTTCCATTCTACTATTTTAAGAACACTACTGTACTTTCGCTTCTTGTTCGATCTAATCTGTTTCCTATCAAGCAAAAAAATTGTACTCATATAAAAAGTAAAACTAACATCAATTTTTTTTGTGGTTTTGATTGGTCAAAACTCTAAAAGTTTTGTAAAAAATTGATTAAGTAGTATATAAAAGCACAGAGCGTCTTTACGATTAAATATAATATTTACTCTCTCACGAGAGTAATTCCAGTTTAATATCTTTATGAATGTCTAAAATGGTAACGAAGTTTGTGTCGCAGTGTGAACGTACCGTAATGTAGGGGAGAGTGGGTCTCAGCGGGCTCGGTCTATACGACTGATACAGTCTGCTACCTGCGTAACGCACGTTCGTGAGTTTTATTGTTCCACGTTAAAATTGTTTACGTTTAATTTCAGGTGTGAAAGTAATTTTTAAGTAGCCGTCAGCTACAGTATTAATTGTTGCAGTTGGCCAAGTAGCTTACATTTTTTAGTCACCAAATATTTCAATACGAAGTGTTTGAATAATATTATGTAACCAACCTTGTTAAAGCACCTCGGTAAATTGAGGCACTTAAAAAGTATCTTTCTTCTTATTTCAATGCCAGTGAAGTTATAAAATCAGTAGAGAATATAAAGAAGCTATGAACAGTGAACACATCTATATCACAAATATCTATCAGTCCACTCGGTTGATTCAATCAAAGCGTAGTGCAGGTGATTACGCCATCACCGAGTGCCCACTCTCCTCAAAGGGGTCAGTGAGCGTCCTTGAGTCACACATTTGGATATAGCTTAAGTGGTACCCTGTATAACACTATATAGTATCTTCGTCAAATGTACTTGAAACTAGATCATCAGATGGTTTCAGTAGTTTCAATAGAATAGTAGATGCTAATATTACTGCGATTCAATAATTTATTGTTTTGCTACTTCAATTTAACTGAAATTATCCTAATGCGTGGATCCGATTCGGGCGGTCTAGTATAAAGAAGATCTACTGAATGATAATAAAACTATCATCAGTCATAACTTGAGATGCTCGCAGCCAATACCAATACCAATAAAATAATAACACCGAATATAAAAAAGAATAATAAAAATATAAAACATTAATCCTTCGATCGGGGATTCTCGGAAATGCTATTGTATTCTATTGTTGTCGCGATCACCGGTGCTCATGGGGCTTGAAGGATTAAACATCGTCCCGTATAATGATTATCCTGAGTCCTGACATATTGATATTAGCAATACCAAAAGGATACCTGACCTGACTACAATATACTTATGATATCCGTATCTCATCTCATCTATTGTATTTGTGTTGTATGTGTTTATGTGAATGTGTGTATGTGTTTGTGAGAAGGCTAATCGCTTTCTGATCTTGTAATTAAATATCTCTGTGTTGGCACCACGGTGTTAATAATGTTATGTTGTTCATTATTGAATTATGTTAGTTAATTCATCTTGAATATATTAATTATCTAATTCTAAGCCTCGAGCAGTATCATAATTAGTACTATATTAGGTTTTGTAGGCCCTATACCATAATTATTATACCTAATTAGCTAGGTAAAACAGTAAAGCTTAAATTCTAAAAATGCTATTTTTTATATTATTCCATTCCTTCCCAGTCAAGATCATATCAAACAGTAAAACAGTATTCTTATGTTAATTATTACGATGAAATGTTATATTTTATATTAATTTATCATATATTTTATGTACAATATCATGCTTTGGCTTTATATTCTCAAGCTTTTCAATTTGTTAAAGAAAATAAATAATGTAATTGGTATCTCAGAAGAAAAGTAAACAAATTAAATAACTACTTAAAGTTATCTTGAAAACCACTGTAATAGGTGCTTCATACACAAAAGTTAAATGCAAAAGCCTAACGCATTAAATGCGCCACCCTCCCCATCTCGGGTGGGGAGTAAGAAGTGGGGAGTAGGGAGTGGGGAGTGTAAGCAAAAATGTTATCCCCTTAGCATCAGTACCGCTGAAAGGCTGTCTCATTATAATTATCCGTCTCTGTAGCGAGGACTTAATTTTGTCTAATAAGTCCTTTCGTTAACGAACTGACATATTGTAGCATTGCTGGGGTCGTTAAGATTTGTTGTTCAAAACCGGTAAATCATAAAATAAAAGGCTGAAGCACTTTTGAGGACTTTTCAGATGTATCGTTTATGTTGGGGTAAGGCTGCATACTTTAGGGTTTAGAGTATACAAGACGATTGTTATAGGATTAAATAATGTGCTGTAATCTGTAGCAGATCAACTAGTGTCAAAATCGTTGATCGTGCTATCGGAGTTTTTTTAGCTATGGCTGCATTTTATACGGCAGCTGAAATCAATATTTTGTGTTTGTGGACTTCAGCCTGACCGACATTACTGTAAACTTGTTCAAAATAATAATAGCTCCCACACCAGTTTCGGTGACGGTGGCCGGTTTCATTGAAACCAGGCCAGCTACGCAGGAGTAATTTTATAGTGCCCAAGTGTGTGCGCAGTACACAAGAGCACTCTCTATTCCTTTACTCTCATAACCCAGTGGGACGGCAGACCGACACGACCGGCGAGAGATCAGGTGCAGGACCGACTTTTTACATGCCCATCCGACGCATGGATCATCTTACTTGTCAGACAATCTGGTGATCAGCCTGCATTATCCTAACCAAACTTGGAAATAACATGTTTCCAACGCGGGAATTGAATCCACGACCTCCGAGTCAAGAGCCGAGCTCCGAAACTTGTTCAAAAGATCTTCCTTTGAGTCTCTCAAGTATATTTCCACAATGCAAACAAAGTGATACAAAATTAATTATAAATATATAATATAATTACATATTATCCACGTCCGATCGTACATAATAGTTTTTACCCATCTAAAACAATCATTACCCAGATAACCCGCTATCAAATGCTATTAACGTAATATTACCGCGAACAAAAACGCTCTCTAGTCCCGCGGGTAATTAAAGTTTCACCGCCAAATTAAATAATAAAAATCGGTGATTGTGCTGCAGTCGACGTGTTAAGCGGTTATCACGTGATTTTGTTATAAAGTAGCTTTGACCAGTGAAACGGTTATTATGATTATGTGAAAATTTGATGCGGCGTTTGATGTGTTAGGTCGTTATCAGAAGTTAATTTTCTGACAATGATAAAGTGAAACTTTTTTGAATATAGTTTAAAACTGGGATATGGTACGTTCATTCATTTATACAATATCAATGGAACATCAATAAAAAAAAATGTAAATAGTATCAGTCTAGAAAGTGAAGTAAGAGGTGTCGTCAATAAAATATTATAAATACTTAAAATTATAAAAATATGGTGTAGTTAATATATTGAATACACTCACATAATATTATATAATCGTTTTAGATACTAAATATTAATGTGTAATTAAATGTAAAATACTTACGTTTAACACAGAATCAGACATAAAATCAGAAGCATCATTACCCTACCTACCTTTCATAAAAATTCTGAAATATTTTACGCAGAATTAAAAACCACTTGGATTATTCTCTTCCCGCTCCGGGAGCTGCATCAGGCCTGGGACTCCCCGGGGGATTCCCCGGCTGAAGTCGGGGAAATTATTGCCATTTTAAAATTGCTAGACTTTCAATTTCATATTGCTAAATAAGCGACATGGCGGAACTAACGTCTGGGGAATTTAAAGTGTTCCGCTAGATTTGTGTAAAATAATATAGTGTAAATATAATATTAATATATCTAGGTACTTACCACTATCATACGTCGTATGCATCTGAAATAAAAGAAATTATTATTTAATGATGGTGTTAAACGTTTTTGACTGTAGTAGGCCTAGTCGAGAGGCAACTTGTTGATACAACGCTAAGCTAAACCCTCCACAAGGGATGATTAGAATCATCATCCCTGTCGGAATGATCACAGGCCGATCTGACACATTCTGTGACTGTAATGTGTTTTCAGTACATAAAACGAGTCATTTTAGATCGGCCTGCTTCAGTTCGATCGGGGCTTTAAATAATATATATTTTATTAGTTGCTCGATATAATCATCAATAAGTTATTTAACATAGAACCTTGGCACTTTTTTGTTAAGTGTGCCTAATATTCTTACTACTTCATCACCTGGCCTCGTCATTGAATTCGCATAAGTTTTTTTTATTAAAATTACGATTCCTGAGCCAGTAAGTACTCAGTTCGTTAAAACTGCTAAGAATTTTAACCTCTGAAGAAAGAGTTTGGCATTGCGCCGCGTTATTTGAAGAAAACTTGGCTAACATGAATGTTAACGGTGACCCGAGCACAAATAATATGCGGAAAAGTATTCGTAGCGTTGTTATGACTCTAATGACACATTTTATACAGTCTAAAGACATGTACTAATTTTAGTAAAAATTAGCGAAGTTTTAGGCTGCACCAGTTCATAAGAATGAAACCGTAAGCTCCATACGTCGTGTTATCAGTATTTACAAAAGGTTAAGGATTTTTTAAGTTATTGTATAGCTTTTAACACGGGATTCGAGCGCGGGGATCGAATCAAGAAATTCAGTAACGAAAAAAACACACACCACTCGGCGGCGTTGCGAGACTTAGGCAGTAGACACGGTGTTTGTGTACGTGCGACAAGACGAGTGCCAGTATGCGAATTACAATTGCATAAGTTGATAAAATGCTATATAATCTTACCACGGCATTTTCCTAGTGCCACACGTATTATTTAATGAATTAACGGTAATACGAGTCAGTACAAAGCAACAAAATGCTGACGTCCATGCAGCCCGATTCTCATGCAGTAGACGCACAAGAAGTATGGAATAGTCGTAAAAGTTAAGAAGTTATAAGGCTTAATTCCTTACCCCATTACTGATAAGAAACTAAGTGTTCTAGGTGTAACACACACGCACCCCATGGCCATTATTTTTGTTTAAAGCCTTGGGAAGATAGCGCCTCCTTATTTATGTCTGTGGTGGGTCGTTAGTTTTAATTTATATTATTTATATTGTAATCGTAGCGTAAGATAAAGATATTAGTGTTTTACATGTACAGTGTAGCGGAAGTAAAAGTTCAGTAGATACATTTTATCATCTTGCTGATAAATAGTATATCTAACACAATGGAGTTACTGTGTTTGATCTTTGTTTGTGAATCGACTATACTAGCGTATCAAACAATAATAAAATAATATTGTAAATCTTATTCATTGTTTATTACCTTGATTAGTAAGAGCCCGGTTAAACTACAACCTGTGCTACAACATCATAATATTATAATATTATTAGCAAAGCATCCACAACATTTCAGATTCCAGCCGCCCAAAAAAACCGTATTAAAAAAACTTTATAAGAATTTACTAAACATTTTCATAGTACGTAGATGTGTGAATCAGAAATCAATTGGACTCAAGTAGGTAATATAAAATCAATTTGTAGAGCTGTCCCCACCCGAGGACGTCGTAAACTCACATCGTGTCCTCGCAAAGTGACGCTCATACCAAATTATGACAAGTATTGGAAAATTGGTCCCAGGGTGGACAGTGAACTTGTGATATTCCGGAATAAATTGAGCACAAATATCATATTATGATACACATACTTTTATATCCATACTTAAATGCCAAAGTGTATATGTCTGTCTGTGCCTCTTCACGCTTATATAGATTTTTATGGTATGGAGATACATCGAGTCCAGGGAAATCACATCTAAGAATAGTTTTTGACGTGACAACGTCTTATAATTCGATATGGGCTGCGAGCACGAAAAAACATGACGCAATATGCGGCGTTACCTCGCTCTAAAGTGTTCCATTTAAGGCTATGACGTTGTCACGTTCAACTATCGTCAGTAAACCGACTTTACAGACAACCGAGTTCGAGTCGAGTTCGAGTTCGAGTCGAGTTCGAGTTCGAGTCGAGTTCGAGTTCGAGTTCGAGTTCGAGTCGAGTTCGAGTTCGAGTCGAGTTCGAGTTCGAGTCGAGTTCGAGTTCGAGTTCGAGTTCGAGTTTGAAACAAAACACTACTCTCCAACCGTCTTTTTTAATATAAAAAATCTATTTTGAAAATGTCTTTGCAATAAATATTACGAATCCACGATATTAAGAAAACATCCGCTGTCTTTATCAATGGAAAACCACCTGTGTTATTAAATTTAGATCAGAACATATTTCAGGGTACCGATTCTCACACCTCGAATTTCACTTCGATTGCGGATTGTCTCATTCACGTAAAGACATGATATTCGTGCGCAAGGAGGACAGCTTGAGATCGAGCCAACATTCGATTAATGAGAATCATGGCCCGGGCTCGGTCGTTGGCGCCCGCTGAGCGAAAATTAAATAACCTGATTTACGGCGCCACCCGACGGGTTGATTAAACATGGAATTGATACTTGAGGGTTAGACAACGGCTGAGCGTTATTAGTTATGTTGTCGTAAAATATCGAGGAGCTCTTTGGATAGATATTTTTTCTTGCTTCAACGAAATTGATCTATAATAAAAGCATCTGTTTGTCATTGATTTTTATCTCCATTCTATGTTTCTAATTAATTATAATAGTACATAATAATATGTACTATCAGAGAAGTTGATTCCTAGGCAGATGGGGGACCTACGTAGTTTGGTCGCTTTAAGTCAAATCCAGCCGACAGATCACTATATAATTAACATTGAATTGTCATGATCCGGCCAAATGACGTTGGTCTGTCAATTGCCTAGGAATCAATTTCCTCGATGGTACATCGTACGTACTACAAACACTTTTACTCTCATAATCCATGTAACATGACTAGCGAGAGATGAAGCACAGGACTGCCATTTTACATGCTCATCCGACCATCGGATCAAATGCGGTCGAAGTTCCGCATGATTACGCCTGTATTTTAAAGTACCTATTAAAAACACCATGCCGAAATTACGTCGCGTATTATATTATATGCGTTTGACATTGCTGACGTAATCATGCGTAACTTCGGCCGCGTAACAGTACTAACCATAATTGAAAATAACTTTTCTCCAAAGCAGGATTCTAACCCACTTGGACACCCACCCATTCAACACCTATTCCGAGTCAAAAGACCTGAGAGTTGAGACACGCTGTAACCACTAGACTACGAAAGAATTTTTTTATGTAAGTACTATTATAGGGCTGGGACTGACTTACCGACCTTTGCGATAGACCTGTAGACAGTGTAAACAGCCTTTATAAACTTTATGCACCTACAGGTACTTAGATTTAAATTCCGTATCTCCGAAAATACCGTAACAAATTCGCAACAAGTACGGGCAATCAGCTAACTAGTTGCTGGAGCTGAATTCCTGTAAAAAGCTGAAGTAATCTGGAATTCCGAGACCGTAGCCTCCAGCCTCCAGCCCCCATCCTCCAGCCTCCAGCCTGCTAATCAAATCTACAGTACGAGTATCCTGTTTTGCTGTATACTTACTGAGGTATGTGATGGTATTTTGAACCTAGGAGTATTTATACTAGCTATTATTTTAATACTAACTAACATAATATTGATAAGTTTGCAGGTACAGATTATGTGACTTGCTGCGTTGGCAAATTATGAAGTGTTAGTTAACATGTAAGGCACGTTCGTCTACTCGTAAACTCTAAGGTCACCCATCGCCATCGAATATGATTGCTATAAACAAATTACAATCCGAATCATGGTTATCCATAATGGCCAACGTCTGGAGGCTATCCGGAGTGGAGAGAGTCTGCAGTTTTAGGATCAGTTAAGAAACACTTAATATAATTCACATACTTCTTAAATGAATACACATGAAATACTTTTTTTAAATCAACGGCAATCCATTAAAATCACACCCCATAAAAGTATAAGCGCAGTAGACTGGCATCATGTAGATGTTGGCAGTTGGCACGGCGTCTGGCGCGTCTTGGCAGACTTTGGCACGGGAACCGGGGTGTTACTGACTGTATTCCACGCGCGGCGCGGCTGATTGCTAACTCGACTCGCAATTGACGGCTCAGTTTTTGTTGATACCCTACCCTCATAAATAATTTGAAAATACCGCGTCCGTATTTCATACTAAAATCATAAATGCGAAAGTCTGTTACCCCTTCACGTTGAGCCCGTTAAGTCGATTTCGAGCTTAGACACACAATAATTTTAATATAGGTAATATATCTATACTAATATTACTAATATAATATTATAAATGCGAAAGTATCTCTGTCTGTCTGTCTGTCTCGCTTTCACGCCAAAACTACTGAACCGATTGTAATGAAATTTTGTTCACAGATATTCTTAAGTCTGAGAAAGGACATAGGCTACTTTTTAACTGGACAAAGGGGTTGTAAGGGGGTGAAAATGCGTAAATTTGTTCAAATTAAGTAAGTTCCAAAAAATCATAATAGATGGCGCTGTGCATCTCCTACATCGCGCTATTGCTTATACAAATGTCTTTCTATAAGAGGTGGTATCATCTTACATTATGCTTTCGATTTTTTCGATTGTTATAATGTACTCTGTAACGTTATTAAAAAACGCAGTACTAATTTATGTATGCAGTGACGTAACCTTAAATGGTTAAACCTATTAATACAAAATAGTTTATGGCAAAAGTGGTGTAATTGGGGGGCTAAATATAAGTAAGCTTTAAAATTTGGCATGAATAAAGTTTAATTTTAAAAAAATGAAATAAGTTATGTGCACACTGCACAGCTGTTTTTGGGTGTTCTGATTTAAACCTTTTAAATTAAACCAGGGTTTTTTTATAAAAGCTTTGACACCAATTTTGTTGACATCGCGCTTTAAACTGAAGTCCACGCGGACGAAGTCGCGGGCAACAGCTAGTTTATCATAATCGGTTTGTTTTTTTAGCATTTACGTGTAAATTGGAACTAATTTTGAGAAAAATATATTGGTACTAGCTGTTCCGGTGAACTTCGTGTCACTTTAAAACCTTACCTGGACTTCTACGAATATTTAAAGACACAAATCAGCCCAATCCGTTCAGCCGTTTTCAAGTTTTAGCGCGACTTACACATTTGAGAATCCATTTTTATATATAAGATTTGGAGCAGAGGCGGCGCAAGGCGTGGGCGATGTGGGCGACCGGCCACGGCCTCGCGGTCAAAGGGGTCTCGCGCCTCTTGGACCCCGAGGATTTTTTTTGGGAATTTACGCGTTTTGAGACTCAAATTTTATTTATAAAAAATGATTGTCTAAAAATAATCCATTTGGGCCTAGGGGGCCTCGACGCAAAATGTATCTCGCCCACATAAAATTTTGGTTTTGCCTCGCCACTAATTTGGAGAGACGAAAACTATGTAAGAATTCTCTATAGCAAAGAACTTGAACCATGAAAAATTAACAGAAAAAGTTCACAAAAGCATCATTACCTACTTACAACAGTATGATCGGCTACTGAATAAACAATGAAGGGTTGGAAAGGGGTCACCCCGGCAACTTGGAAAAAACAAAATTCCAAATTCAAAATAAGAACTCAATCAAAAACAATCGTTATCGCTGAGTGGTTTTTGCGGCGCGCGTTGAATTTTTAATCGTCCAACCACCGGTGGTCCTGGGGGTCGTGCAGGGGACCATCGGGGGCCAACAGGGACCAAGGGGCTAAATACTTGAAAGTCTAATTGAATAAACGTGTCACCCATCCCGGATCATCGATGCAAGGATCAGGAGATATAGAGCGAGGAAAGATAGATGTGGTGATGTGGTGATCAAGATTAGCAGGTTAGCAATTTCAAAAATCATATGCTATAATTATAACAAAAAAAGAATTATAATTTTCTCAAAATCTTTTAGTTAATTTTGTTACATTGAAAACCTCTGTGGCTCAATTGGTTGAGTGTGTGGCAGCTCAAGCCGGGGGTCGCGGGTTCGAATCCCGCCGGCGGAACAAAAAGTTTTCAATGTTCCCGGGTCTGGATGTGCATTAAATATGTGTAGAAAATCTCAAATATATGTATTCAAATAAAATAACAGCGATAAACGCAACACAGACTTGATAACACAAATTCATTTTCTAAGTGTCCCTGCTATTAAAATAGAAATCACACCAAATATCACTACGCCCTATCTACGCTTTCCTATTCTACATCCGGAACTTAGCTCCTCGAAGTCCATCCCAGGGTTTAAAATTCCGTTTGTGTCGCCGCCTCTATACATCTTTAATGCCACCAGTAATTGCCATCGTTAAGTTTTATCTGCGGATTTGTGGCCCCAAAACATAAGATGGCCCCAAAATATCAATATCTTGTAAAGATATTGATTTTGAAATTTTGTGAGTATAAAGAGGGATGTCAAAATGCATTTGTATTTTAAACTAAACACACCGGCAAAATTAGAGGAACATAACAAAATTTTAATTTTTTTTGAATATTATTCGCTGTTTTTTATATATTTATTTATTTATTAAATAATTGACGATTAAAAAATAAAACTTATATAAATTTAGGGCATAAAACGTGTAAAATAGAAAAAATCTGCAAAAATCAAAAATTAAGAAAAATCTTTGAAATTTCAATAGTAAGTTTTTAAGTTCAATTCTTCATTTTTACTTAAGAAATGCCATAATTAAAGCGTGTAATGCCTTCTATGGATCTCAAGAGGGTCTGGATACGCCATTCCATGCTTGCATTTTGATTGTCGATCATTTCCTGTGGGATATTCTTCTACTCCTCCAGTAGCGCCAACTCGAGCTTCTGAACACATTTTGGAGCTGGAGTTTTAACTCGTACCGTTCACCCATTGATGTGCCACACGTCCTCAATCGGATCCACATACGTAGACCGTGCTGACCTTTCCACCTGGGCTACGCCAGCATCATTTAGGTAATAATACCCGATTTTTTTACTCTATGGACGCGCATAAAATTGAAGTTACTGCCTAAAACTGTGTAAAAGGCACAACATGCAGTTCTAAGATGTTTGTGCTATAACCCTGTACTGTCAAAGTACCATCATTAACAATCATCAGCTCCGTGCGGGCTCCAAATCATATGCTACCCCAAACCATTACGAAGCCTGCATGATAGGCCACTGTGTCCGTTAAGTTTGACGGTCTATAGCGTTCCTTACGATTTATCCACATTCTTTATCGCCTGTCAACAAAATTTACACAGAGTTTGCTCCCATCCCTGTACATGACACGATTTCACTCACTTGTTAAATTTTTATGTTCACGCGCAAATCTTAGCCTGGCTCTTTGCGGTCCTGTCTCAAGTTTTGGTGCCCTTGCTGGCACTTTTGAGTTTAATTTAACTTCTTCAATTTTTGTTCTTACTGTACAATCACTTACACATCCATCTCGGACCTGTTCCGACAAATTTCGTCTCTGCAAAGCAGTTTGAGGTCGATTTCTTAAGGCTTGTACCCTTACAAAACGGTCATCCTGAACCATTGCCACCCGACATCTGCCTTGTTCTCGTCTCCAAACGTAAGATCCAGTCTCTCTGTAGCGTTGAAAGTTACGATGGACCACGAAAGCCGATACACCTAAGGCCTGACTGACCGAACGGTAGGTGTGACCTTTCTCTATCGTTAATGGAATCAGGCGTTACTTTGCGGAAATCCACCTTTAAGTAAATGAGTGAGTGCACGCATAGGCATGCGTACCTACACTTTCTCTATCGTGGTTACAGCTCTAGCAGTCGTAGATGCTGGAAAATCCCTAATTTTGTATCCCTAATCAAATGAGCTGGCATACCTTGCACCCCGCTAAAAACGCCATTCTTATCAGAAACACTTACAACGTCAATCATCGAAAAACACTTAGTAGGACATAATTGCAATAAAAATCTGTAAGCTTCCCAGTTGTGTTCAATATTTTATTTCTTAAATGAGCTTAGAAACTATAAAAAAGGATTTCACACAGCCCGACCCACTTGAATTCAAGTTGTGGCCCTTTTTACCTATGTTCCGCTAATTTTGCGCCTGTGTGTGGATTAGTTTCAATAAGGGTAAATCACATTTCAACGTCTCGAAGCACTGATTAAATAAATGAAGCTTAGTTTTGAATTATGAGCGTAGCCACGAAAGTAGGTTCGGGGTGCAGTTATAAGCCGACTAAGTTTCGGAGGATTTACGTCATTCTCTTTTCAAAAGTAAGTATAGTTCTTGCAATCTAAGAGTGCGCGTAGCCTTTATTTGTAGTTGGAAATGCGAATAGACATTTTCGTTAGTGTGCGTACCCGACGGAGCAGTCAGTAGCGAGCGAGCCATGTACGCGTGCATAGATATGGGCACTCACACAACTAAGGCCGACGCGCACTCGTAGATTGCAAGAACTATACTTTCTCCCCCTTACTAATAAACGTTGTATAAGCTTTGAATAGTTATACAGTGTTTTGTTTCTGTCACACAAGTGACATTTTTAATTGGATTGAAGAAGACAAAACACTGTATAACTATTCAAAGCTTATACAGCGTTTATTAGTAAGGGGGTATGTATATTAAAAGAAAAAAAGGAACAATAGTTCAAGCTGAGTTCTTAAGTAAAACACAGAACAGCCAGTAATTTTGCTCTCGAAAAGTAATATACTGTTTTACAAAACTGGAATAGTTTGATACAACGTTCGCTGTGAAGTTGGCGCGGAGTAGAGGAGCGGAGTGAAGTGAGCGCCGAATAACTTTTTTATTAACTTCGCGCGTGTCATATGAAAGTTTCATTCGGCGGCGCGTAAATAAAAGATTTTCTATTCAGCGCTCGACATTTGAATTTACAGTGACGAACATATTGGCGGGAGTGCGACGGATTTTCGTATGAATGCACGCAAGGACGAAAAATAGTATACCACATTAAAAAAGATACTAAAATGTCTGTGTGTTTGGAACCTCCAAACGTATAAACTGCAAAACCAATTTTCATAAAAATCTGTACTTTTTATGTTACATTAGATGATGCCCGCAACTCCGTTGTGCCAAAACTAACTTAAATATCGGGATCGTATATTTTTTCAGAAAAGAAATATCATATTATACCTATCCCTTCCCGGGACTCAAAATATCTTCATGCCAATTTCCAGCAAATTCGATTTAGTGGTTTGGGCGTGAAGAGGTAACAGACAGACAGACAGACAGACACACTTTCACATTTATAATATTAGTATGGATGTGAGATGCCACATTTTACATTTAAATAAACAAAATAATTTTAACCGTTAAACCTAATAATTATGGAACACTGTATAACACAAGGGGTGTTCCGTGTTACATTAAAGCTATTAACAACACCTTAAAATTAATTTACTTTAGATATACGGTATACCTAATATTTTTGTAGAAATACTACATTTAATAATGAAAACATGAAATTTGTTGTATTTTATCACTTAAGTTATAAACTGCACGGTGGTAAATCGGTTTGTTTATGATGTGACATACAACACGGTCAAATTAATTTGACGCATCGAAATATATAAATAACATGGGAGCTCCATTATGACGTCATCAAACCGTGCGTCTAGTTAATTTGACCGTGTTGTACATTGCCTATTACGGGGTGGTCTAATAAATAAAAATAATTTGATTAAAATAATTATTCAACCTAGTTTCAAAGGACATTAATCCTTTTAAATATTTATTTGTTTTACTAATAAAAACTGTAAGTTGCGTAGTAATTTATCGTTTCGTGTCCGAATTGTCGTGCAAATAATTATTAACAGTGTAAAGGCCGGCAAAGAAAAACAGGACGCAAAACTTGCATTTTTACTATTTAGAAACTTAAATATGATTGCTAAACTTTTGTTTCTTGACGAGTTTGACTATCTTTAAAGAAATATAATAATTAAATCTATTTGAATGGCGACGTGATAATATTTTATTTCGGAAGTTAATCTAAAGAAACTATTCATTAGTATAGTTCCTTTAAATTAATCGTGGTTCTGTGATTTTTACACACAAATACGCATTCGTGTGTGAACAAAATTGTAAGCAAATTGTAAGTAACGAATAATTAATTTACCAAATGAAACTATAAATACCAAACAACACAATAGAGCTAAAACCACATAATTACACAAGTATTTACTGTAACATTAAGCTAAACAGCAGAACACCTGCAATCTTCCACAGGGGATAAGCTTAAAGTTCAAGCCGCAGAGCTTTTACATATAAAAGCTCGCCTGTGTAAACTAATTTACTCGATTGTTGCAGCTTTTGTGCAGATAATTCAATGAAGCTAAGGATGTTTTGCTGCTAAGGTTGCTAAAAATATTATTTTGTTTATAAGTTATGAACTTAATAAAATGACTTATGACTAAAACCTGTTATGTAAAAAAAAATATTATGGCAGAGCTTGTCTAACTTGAAATGACGCGCCCCTCCCTTGTATTCATAGTACAAAAATGTTTCATTTATATCAACTTTGAAGTAGTGGGGCGCGTCCATAGAGGAAAATAATACACGGGCGCGTCATAATTACAATATGATTTACCAACTTTTTAAATGGTAAAACGTTAAACCCTTAAATTTATTACCTAATTGCAATAATATTATGATTCAAACATAAACGCGATTTTTAAGGTAGAAGCAATTAATCTATATCCATACTAATATTATAAATGCGAGATTGTGTCTGTCCGACTGTCTGTTACTTCTTCACGCCCAAACCACTGAACCGATTTTGCTGAAATCGTACATTAATTTAACCAAAAGCCTTCTATTATTCACATGTAATTAAAAAAATAAATTTACATATTTTACAGTCAAAACAATATTGAGATAATAATATATTATTACAACATTGTGTCACTGTCCCTCATCTCTCGTTTTCGACTATAGTTCCTATTACAAATCGGTCATCAAGTCCAGCTCATCAAAAGCAATCAAAAGTCCCATCACAGTCATAGCCTGAGGCTGTACCTCCCTCCGCCCCCGCTCCCCCCTTAACTCGCCCCTACCCAGTGACAATTATGACGGCATCATGCTATATTTGTAACTTTTGATGTAGATTGTAAATAATACTTGTAATTAGGTACTGGATATAAAGTAAGCTGCACTTTTAGCCAAGACGTTTCCTTTATTGCTTTTTTATAGAATCTCCGATCAAAATGTATGGAATTGACATATTATTATATTATGAGTCAAATTTCGACATCATATTATCGTGAACGATTACGTGTCAATTTCATACGTTTTGATCAGCGATTCTATGAAGAAGCGATAAAAAACGCGGTAGAACTAATTCAGGGGAATTAGTTGGGAAAAAAAAACTTTCTATAAGAAAATTAGAAAGAATTCCTACGCCATAGCGTCGACTTCTATTTCTTTTTATCTTATGAATTTTCGACCACGACGTGATCTTACGCAATTTTTTTATTGTTTAACTGGGGTTTTCGCATGTGGTGGTTATCGATAGACAGACGGACACACGTTTGCATTTATTATAATACTAACTAGGTGACGGCCGCAACTCCGTTGCGCCTCATTAGTTTATCGCGCGGGAACCGTCCATTTTTCCGGGATAAAAAAGTATTCTATGTCCTTTACCTGCAGGACACAAAACCAACAAAATCGGTTTGCGTGTGAAGAGGTAACAGTAAGACAGACAGACACACTTCACATATTGTGTAATATAAATATGGCTTGTTCTAGTATTCACAGAAGTTCTCAAAACATTAACCCTACCGAGTCTCAAAGTATACAATCTGCACCGCTCCCAACTTCCATGTGCGTTTAATTTGAATGACGGACGACAGACGGTGATCGCTCGCGGCTATTGGCGGGCTCTCCTCACCTCCTGTGTCTTCCATTATCTGCGAGCCTGGTGTTTGAACACCCATGGGATGAAAATTAGTTTGTTGTTTGCGCACCAGCATTAATAGTTTAGTTTCTGGTTATGCGCTCCTGGTAATCTTCTGGGTATATTGAGAAGGCCGGTGGATGAAAAATGCCTACCGTCATATTATTTTTGAAGTGTAAACAGAATTAATTATTCAATATTTGTAAATTTTGGGTCAGCAGGCGTGACTGGATTAAACATTCGTAAGACATAATGAGAGCTGCTGTTTCATTACTATCGTTTTGCCAGCACTTCCGGAGTGTTAGTGAGAGTGATAATTTAGCCCCTTATTTTCTTACAGAATCTTTTGTTGTTTTCTTGTAACTTCACAAAATATTTGAATTGAATAGAATTTATATTACTTGAAGTTCTTCAATATTATACCCAATTGGACACCATTGGTGTACATGCTATAGTTGCGCATTTGTCCGACAGATACGGTTATCTGTCGGACAAATGCGCAAATATAGCATGGGCAGCTGGTGCCCAGGTGCGGTCGTGAAAATGATATGAAAAATATTTTCCTTAAAAAAATATAACATATACTCAACCCTGCCTTACCCACCACCACGCAAGTACATAACCCTCAAACTATCCGTCTTCTAGACCCCACGAGGTAATCACGACAATTGGTTGTCACCGTGACGTGACGTGACGTGGGTCGCTTCTATTGACACCACCTTAGCGTCCACACTTGTTTTTCTCTATAAAGACCTTTATGCCGACGAGATAGGAGTTATGATAAAAATTCAGGTGTAAAATAAGACTGAACCCCCTACGGTCCCCGGAAGTGATACTTTATTATCATGTTTAGGGTTTCGTGTGACAGTTAGATCAGAATGACAGCAGATGGAAGACCAACGGTGTTTTAGTTATATTAAAAAAGGGTTCACTTTAAGAGTAGGCATCAGTGTAGACCCGACGTACAGAGAATATTTGAAATTTTTTTTTGAGTTTGAGTGAGTTTGAGTGCCGCTGGAAGTGATCAGCGAAGATAAAAAACAGAGTAAAGATATACAATCGTAATTCTGTTAGATAAGATTTATATCAAGAGGAAAGTTCTTAACATAAAGTTGGCCGGGTCGCGTCGTCGAGTAGCAGATAATTTCCTAACATTATATTTTTATAAAAAAGGGCACACGAGCAAACGGTTCGCCTGATGGAAAGCAATTACCGTCGCCCAAAAACACTAGCAACGTTAGAAGAGCTGCAGGTGCGTTGCCAGCATTTTAACCCATCAAGCCCCATAAGCTCACCGGTGAGCGAGACACAATAGAAAAACAATAGATTTCCAAGAATCCTCGATCGAAGGATTAAGAGGGAACACGCTCTCTTCTGGAAGGTTTGCTGGTCGTTTAGTGTTGATGAGAGTTCATACAAAAGTTTAAGAGTGCGCGGCAGAAAGTTACGCGATAAACGTACGGTGGAAGACTGTATGTAGAGGTGATGAGGATGGTAAAAAATATTCTAAACCGGTATAATGTCAACCACATAATATTATTATTATGTACCAAAACTTCCCAAAATTATTATTGTTAAGTATAGTTTTTGTTGTGATACATTCTATCAATATAATAATAATAATTGATCATAGAACCAACCAAACTACAAAGGGGTACAACACAATAGGTATGGGTTCCTTTAATTATGTGATCACTTTAACATTTAAGATGATATTCTATAGTCACCGACAGTTCAGAATTTGTATGACTTCCCTAAAGTTTGTTTAAGGGCGTTCCGTCCGGAGATTCCGTAATTCACCGTATTTAAAACCTTATAAACTCATAATCTGAAAGCTACAAAGTTATAATAAAAATACAGCAATAATCTTCAGTATATCAACATTCCTTTTGTCGTTTTAAATTTTCTATTTTTGTTTCTTATACTCATGATATCAGCTTCCAAAGTAATACCAATTTGTTAAAATTCAACAGTGAAAAGCATACATTCAGCATCTCCTTAGGATTTACAAATTACTTCTATTTGAAATTCACGCCAATATTTCGACAATATCATAAACTACATATTCGCCGTTTTAATTTTTTTAGGACAATTTTGAACTAAGTTAAGTAAAAATAATAGGGTTTTGGCGCGATCTCGGCAACGCGGCAAATGTATGGCCAAGGTCGTTTGCTCGGGGGACGGCCTTAAGGAGCTTAGTGTTTTTAGGGAATGGAAAATACTGAAATTGAAGTTCAAAATTATTATGATACTAAAACTTATGCTGTTTTGAAAATAATGATGTCATTCTTTGCAATTTAGCTTTAAAATGAAAAACTAGATCAAAATCGGTACATATCATTGGGAGATACATCCCTTTTCAAAACGGATTGGTTCCTTTTTGGAATCTTACCCCTATTAAATTACCTATATATACTCGTATCTAAAAACTTTAAAAAGTATACACACACTTTTCGCTGTACCGTCGGGTCGTAAAGACCCCGACACGTAATTACACGTGTGACGGAGAAGGGTTGGGTGATAAATAACCCCACGCACCTGCGACGGGGTCTGAGGGACCCCCAGTCGAATATACATCACCGGAAACTGGCCGAATGCGTTTTTATGGCTAACTACTAGTTGTGAAGGGTTAAAAGTTTTTTTTTACAGAGATACTTGTTTTTCCTTTATAGAAATTGCGCTGAAATTGGTTTATTGCGCGGGAATTACATATACTTTCCAAGATAAAAACTATCCTATGTACAATCGAGGAAATTGATTCCTACGCAGTTGACGGACATACGTCATAGCGTTTGACTTTGGGCATTGGGGCGTTTGCGTTTCATGCGTTTGGGCCAACCCACACGTACCACAACCACACGGCAACCGCAACCACACCACGTGGTCGGGCGTATATTTCGTATTGTAAATGAACTGTACCATTCACACGTACCACATTTTGCAGTCGTTGTCGACCACTTGTAAAATACCGACCACATCGCAACCACGTCGCAACCACGACGCAACCACGTCGCAACCACATCGCAACCACAACGTTGCGTCGATGCAACGACACACCGCCCGCGCTCTTATTATTATGTTTTTTTAGGGTTCCGTACCCAAAGGCTAAAAACGGGACCCTATTACTAAGACTTCGATGTCTGTCCGTCTGTCTGTCTGTCTCCAGGCTGTATCTCAAGAACTGCTATAGCTAGACTTCTGAAATTTTCACAGATTGTGTATATCTGTTGCCGCTATAACAACAAATACTAAAAACAATATAAAGTTAATATTTAAGGGGTTACCATACAACAAACGCGATTTTTTGGCCTTTATGGCTCATAATAATCCATAATATGTGGACACTTGAAATTTTCACAAAATCCTCAATAGGGGTGTAGACACTAGACAGTAAACGAAATATAATACAAATTATTGTTTTTTTGAGAGTTTGTATTATAGAATTACCGAAAATGACATATTTTTACTCATAAACTTTATAATATTTTTTACTTTATTTTTTAAAAAGTAAATATTTAATCCGTAATATCACGTGATCGCAAACAGCCATTACAGGATGTGACGTCACGATCTCCAAAACATTGCGTGTGAGACATGTCACTGTCACACAGTCACATTTCGATGTCAAACTCATACAAAGATTTATGTTGTTTGGAGGACCGTGACGTCATAGCGACGCCATGATGAACTTTAGCTTTTAGCGGGAAATTTTAAAATGAAATTTAATAAGCGGTTTTTTTTAATTGAAATAAGAGTGTATTTATTTTTTATAATATATATTTTTAGCTCAAACAAAATGAGTACATCTGTAAAATTAATATATTTCCCAAAAATAGTATACACCCCTATTATATTATGTAAGTATACTTTAATATTTGATAATGATTTATTATATAAAAAAAAAAACTCAAAGAGGATATGTTACTACCGCCCGCGTTGTGAAGCTGCAAATACGACCCAATTGGGTCGTCTTTTACCTATTTAGTCTGTCTCTTTTATGTATTTATGGCATTTCGTATCTTTTGTTTCACTTACCTATCTGTCAAATTTGTCAATGTTGTTCGGAAGAGATTTAAACCGGAAAATAGTAGGTATGAACGTAACAGATCTGTATAAGTAGAATATCATTGTTGATAATATAATTAAAATAAATTATTAAGGGGGCTTCCATACAAAAAAACACATTTTTCCCTACTTTCGCTCTATATCAGTACTGAACCCTTCGTGCGCGAGTCTGACTCGCACTTGGCCGATTTTATTTTACTAAAATGTCATGACGCTATAAAAGCCGGAGTCGAACTACAATAGTGCAACTTGTGCACGACGCAACCACGTCGCAACCACATCGCAACCACGTCGCAACCACATCGCAACCACTGGCCGTCGTCATTTTGTCGGTACCACAACGCAACCACAAAATGCTGCAGCGACACCATTCACACGTAACCACAGCTCGACGACATTTTGTCGTTGCGATGTCGTGTGGTTGTGGTACGTGTGGGTTGGCACTTAACGCGACCAAATTATCTAGGTACGCCATGATAAAAGTTCAGGTGCTCAGGCGCCTAGGAATCAACTCAAACTCAATAATTTTATTCAGAATAAATTTTTTCAGTTCTCTGAACGTCATACTGGTAAACTTCTCTGATAGAACTTTCCGGGTGTTTAAAATAGTTTTATACTAATGTTCATCTTTAGCTAAGCGGCTTAAGCGTGAATATGTTACAGACGAAGTAGACTAGTTACCAAAATAAAACAAACGAGTTATTCTTACCTACTGTTTTTGTAAAACAACCATATAATTTAACCTATCAAGCTCTATAAGGTCACCAGTGATAGCGACAACAATAGAATAATAGTAAATTTCCAAGAATCCACGATCGGAGGATTAATATTATTTTAATCTCGTCTTCCATTAGACAGCGGCATCACTTCTACTCGTATTAGCTAAGATAAACCTTTATAATATGAAAACTAACCCTCCTGACCTAGAGAACAACCCGAAACTTAATTTACGTAAGACGCAACCGTAGCGGGGTTTCGCCGAAGTATCAGATTCCACAATTAGACGTCCACGTCAATCAAACTCATGGGTAGTATTAGTGGGATTATTTTGTTACTCAATTTAAAGCCATTTTAGCACGGTAATACTATAGCTAAGTAATACTAAGATAATAGTAGATGTTTGAAACAACATAACGGATTTTGATACGGTTTTTTGTATACCCAAGGAAATTGATTCCTAGGCAGTTGACAGACCTACGTCGCTCGGTCGGCTTATGTCGATTAAATGTTAGCTGTGATCTGTTAGCTGAGCTGGGTTTGACAAAACGCGACCAATTTACGTAGGCTTCTATCTGCCTATGAATCAACTTCTCTGGTAGTACATAGAGTGATTTAAGAGCAAGGTTTATAATAACATTAATATTCTTCGCATAGTTCTAGAATCTAGATTATGAAGTTAATGAGCAGAGACCTCGCTGGTCAGCTGAGGCTACAGCCTGTACAGCTACACTATCATAATAATTGGTATAATATTATAGACCAGCTACGAGCAGTATAGTATTACCGTGTCTCTAGTTCGATTAAGTTCATTTTTATCATATAAATAACATAGACACAGTGGCCCGTCCTTATATCCGCGTGATATCAAACAATTATTCAGTATCAGTTATCATGTCGCACAAGACGTGAACTCGCTTCAGAGCGAGTTTAGTTAGTAGTTTTCGTGCTGAAAAAAGCAAAAGATTTTAACCCTAATTCAAAAGATAAGAAAAATCTTCGACTCATGTTATAAAATATCTTATCTATGTTTTTGCTAGTGATACAAACATAACGTTATTAATGTTGGCGGGTTGTGTGTAAGTGATCTGTGTGCGTCTGTCAGATCTTTTGTCGCGAATTAATTTATCACGCGGAATAGAGACATTAGTTGAGCAGTCGTACAATAGACGTAGGTTTGTATCTGTGTCACATATTGTTTAGTGATAAATATTCGGAGAAAATGTGAAAATGTGCTTACCCATATCTTAGCCCAAAATAGTGACTCCCAAAGATTGTATGTTTTGCTTTTCAAGTAAACATATAAGGCGATAAGTGTGAGAAAAGATTTTTAACTTTTCACAGAAAAATACTGTGAAGATTTTGATAATTTTAATCAGTGTCAGTTCTCTTTTAATCCATCGATCGCCAATTCTTGGAAATCTTTTGCTATCGCGGCCCACTTGGGCCTTACGGGGATTGATAGGTTAATATAATATTATATCTCAAAAAGGATTCAGTGATATTCTTCCACAAGCATAACCATGGACGTAAAATAGTGTGCTATAAAATGAAATAAAGACATTAAAATTGAATAAGTACACAATAAAAATACCGCATTTCATAGGCGAGGGCTGCGGATCAAATATTATGATATATGCAAGTATTTCCTTCCTAAATGTGCTAGAAATAGTGCCTCTACGCCTCCTCTGAAATAAACTGTACTCCTCAGGCTTAAGGTTCTATTTAGACTGTGTAGACTCCTCCATAAAATAAACACGGTGGTGACAAGACGCTAATGGTTGTACAAAGCGTTTTCCGGTTGATTTACGTCAGGTGTCCGTATTTTCCACAATTTTTACCGAATTTTTCCCGAAATTTGGGGAATTTTGGGGAATTTCATGCAACGTCACTCCACCAAGTATAAGCGTTACACATTTATTTACTGTGTATCAAAGGCGTCTTTGTTAAGCCGTTGTCATATAAAATTATCGTTTTGAATCGATGGGTTCGATGACAAATTAAGTTTCCATAATAATATTATGATGTAAATAATAATTAAAATAATAAGAAATTTGTTCACAAATTTAATACGATAAGTACGTATATTTTTTGCTAATGAGTTTAACCTTTTATATGCTCTGTGTTAAAATTATATTTATTTAAATTTTATTGAATTTATGAGCAATTATTATTTGATACAGAGAAATTGAGAAGAGAGAACTCAAGAGCTTGACCGATTTGACTATTGGAAGGCTTAAAAGGTCAGAAATTCAGAATTGCTTAAAAACACTAATTAAGATGCGACAGACCAACGTGTGTCCGAAAAGATAGGTAGTGTAAATTATAACCTACTAATATAAATAGCAATAACATAGCTATAATTAATTCTAGTCGTGAATATTCCATCAGATAATCTGTTATATTATACCTGAAACTATACAGCGAATTATACAGAATATAGTACGTTCTGAATAATTCTGTTGTTACTATTATTATACGTCCTCCAAAGCTTTGATTAGTGCTCAACCAAATTACATAGAAATCTGTTCAGTAATTTTACATTAGTAACAAACTTAATATCCATACCCTACTAATATTATAAATGCGAAAGTGTGTCTGTGCGTCTGTCTGTCTGTCTGTCTGTTACCTCTTCACGCCCAAACCGCTGAACCGATTTAGCTAAAATTTGGTATGGAGATACTCTGAGTTCCGTCAAAGGACATATGATACTCTTTATCCCGGAATAGTGTACGGTTCCCGCGCGATAAACGAATTTTGCAGGCGTCATCTATTATAGTATAGTTCTCGCAAATTTTCACTATTATTACTACTATAATTATTAATAATATAGCCAGCCACAGCCATCTTACAGTGATTGAACCTATAGAACTAATAATGTTATTACAGCAAATACAGTTCTCGTCATATAATACATTTTATTACACATACATACTTAATGTTTGCCAAACAAACGTACAGTGTACACAGCTGTTTAAACAAGTAAATTATTCAAGGGATTATAGTCTTTGGTAAATAGGTATAGGGGTTATATTTGTGTGTGTGTTATTTTAAGGTTAAGTGCGACCGTAGCTAGTAATTATTATAATAGTTTGTAAGCAAATGCGGGCTCTCGCGGGTGTTGTGTCGGTTATTTAATACGTCATCACCCGCCACTATTGCGAGTATTGTCAGACAGGATATTCAACATTTTGTTACCTTTATATCACCTTTATTCCTCCGACATGAAGATCACAATTAAAAAAACCGAAGTAAAATATATCTAGTGGTAAATGTCACGCAGTGAAATGTGTTAAGGAGTTAAGTTATACACGTGTTAACTTAATAACTCCCACACCGGTTTCGGTGACGGTGGCCGGTTGTATTGAAACCAGGCCAGCTACACAGGAGTAATTTTATAGTGCCCAAGTATGTGCGCAGTACACAAGAGCACTCTCTATTCCTTTACTCTCATAACCCAGTGGGACGGCAGACGGACACGACTGGCGAGAGATCAGGCGCAGGACCGACTTTTTACATGCCCATCCAACGCATGGATCATCTTACTTACCAGACAATCAGGTGATCAGCCTGCATTATCCTAACCAAACTTGGAAATAACATGTTTCCAACGCGGGAATCGAACCCACGACCTCCGAGTCAAGAGCCGAGCTCTGAACCACAACACTCATAACCCAGTGGGACGGCACACCGATACGACCGGCGAGAGATTAGGTGCAGGACCGATTTTAACATGCCCATCCGACGCATGGAATATCTTACTTGTCAGACAACCAGGTGATCAGCCTGCATTGTTCTAACCTAACTTTGAAATAACATGTTTCCAACGCGGGAATCGAACCCACGACCTCCGAGTCAAGAGCCGAGCTCTGAACCACAACACTCATAACCCAGTGGGACGGCACACCGATACGACCGGCGAGAGATTAGGTGCAGGACCGATTTTAACATGCCCATCCGACGCATGGAATATCTTACTTGTCAGACAACCAGGTGATCAGCCTGCATTGTTCTAACCTAACTTTGAAATAACATGTTTCCAACGCGGGAATCGAACCCACGACCTCCGAGTCAAGAGCCGAGCTCTGAACCACAACACTCATAACCCAGTGGGACGGCACACCGATACGACCGGCGAGAGATTAGGTGCAGGACCGATTTTAACATGCCCATCCGACGCATGGAATATCTTACTTGTCAGACAACCAGGTGATCAGCCTGCATTGTTCTAACCTAACTTTGAAATAACATGTTTCCAACGCGGGAATCGAACCCACGACCTCCGAGTCAAGAGTCACGCTCTTAACCACTGGATCACGGAGGCGTTAATATACACGTGTTATACTAGGTATGAATATGCTAAAGATAATTGAGGATAGAGGTTATAGATTATAGGACTACTGTAACTTTAAGTATAATCTAAAAAAGTCGTCTACGTATATTATAAAAGGGCCAAGGCACATGTGTTATTTCTTTTTTGGAAAACATATCGAATTAATCCTTCGATCGGGGATTCTCGGAAATGCTATTGTATTCTATTGTTGTCGAGATCACCGGTGCTTGTACCGGGCTTGATGGGTTAATACTAATATTGAAAGCGAAAGTATGTCAGTCTGTTTGTTACCTCTTTATGCCCAAACCGCTGGCTGAAACTTGATGATACTACGATGATCTACAATACACGTACAGTGGTACACTGTAGAATATTATTTTGGGTTCATCGCAGTCTAGTAGTAACTTGTAACTTCAATGCCCAGCCTAAACCCAGTTCAACTCATTAGCAAGCAACTTATATCTGATGTTATGCAGTAAACAGTTGTCCCATTAAATATACAGAAAAATCTGCAAACAAGCTAAGTACAGGCGCGTCTTGTGCAGTAAGTGTATTAACACTAGCCTTCCCGCCCGCCCCCGCGCGCCCCCGCCCTCGGCTCTGCCCGCCCATTAGCGCGTAGGCGGCGCATTAAAATTCATCCAGACTTCTCGAGAGGACGGGTAATACCGACAACTTTAATCGGAAGTTAATCGAGATAAATTAAATATAAAGGGACTTCGCTGTTATTAGGATAGGTCTTCATCGTAAAGTGAAGACGGGCGAGAGAATAGTACGAAATGATATCACTTTATAATCTCTCTATTATAATTAACGAATATTAGAAACAAGGACAGTCAGTCGTAATAATTTCCAATTGAAGAGCGCGAGCGCGTTTAACACCGGAATCTACTCCGCACCATTTTCTTCTTCTCTTTCTTTTTTTATCCACAGACAAGAAACCATAGTTTTTCCATATTCGACCAGTATAATTTTAATTGGCCGCCTATTTCGTGTTTAGCGTCACGTCAGAGTGATAACTCTATTTCGTTTGGAAATTACCAATTACAATTACAATTCTGTGTCTTTTAAACCAGATCGAACGTATTTTAAATATATAACTACATAAGTAGTTCAATAGCTAAGAAACATATAATAGTAAATATAATATGCACGTGCTGGTAAAACCTAATATTATTTATTTAATAAAGCTTATTTCCTCCAGTATTTTCTCAAAGCTTTTACATGTTATGCGGGTTTTAAATTTCGCTTTGCAAACTTGAAGCTTATTCAAATATCCACATCTCTCAAGGCCGAAAATGGCGGCGCAGCGATATTTTATTATTCAGCTGCAGGTGAGCGCTGACCCAACAACAACACAACAATAACAATAAAACAACAACACAAAGGCGAACAAAGCCTCGCATTACGCTCAAATCTCTATTCTCTCATTGACAAATGTGTGTCAATTTTGAATTGACATTGTATAGAGATTTTTGTGTATATTTTTCTTTTGAAAGTGTCGTAACTCTTGGTTTTTATTTGGATTGGCCTTTTGTGATGGCTATTGGTAGTATTATAACTTATTTTTGTAAGACCAATTTAATTTCTGTTTAGTTATGTTTCTACCTCTCGTTAATAATTCGTTAATCAACCGTTAACCACCTGTTTCACTGGGCCCGGAGCGTCGCCGCGCTTATCATACAAATGGATTTCCTGAATTAAAACGAGACGACGTTATTAAAACATTACGTTACATTTGTTAAATAAAACGCGATGCGAATTCTATTCAGGACTGGATGAATGAGATTTCTGTTACATTTTGAAATAATTTTTTAAATTTATTTGTAGAGTTTTGTCCTTGTATACGATATCCGTAATCCTTTTTAAATGTAAGGGTACATACAGTATAAATTACATTGTATCCAGACCGTGCTTTTTATCATCTTTACACTTTACTGCTTGTAATAATATTATCCGTTGATAACAAATAACTATTGTACTATAAAAATATAATTACTTCATTCCAACAAAATTACTCTAAGAAAATCTGATAAATTTTCTAAAAAGCTCCTTGAAAATCACCTCAAATAACACTTTAAAACTTCGTTCTAAACATTATTATGTCATTTCAAAGAAAATTTAGAAATTATTCTGGCATTAAAGTAACATTAGGTTTCGTAGCAGCGTAGACGTGCTACGACGTAGCACGTCTACGAGCGCTCCGGAATAATATAAATAGCTCTACATGATATTATGTAGAGATTCTACTATTGAGGATGATTTTTTAGTACTTATCATATCTGACTTGTAATTTGTATAAAATTGTATTGAAGCTATAATATTCTTTAATATTTTTATTAATTATAAGCGTCATTATTAGCTAAATATACCTAGATTAATAGTGCATTAAAGAACACTGTCAAACTAGATCATCTAGAAAACGTTATGGGAATGAATTGTCTCACTAAAAATCAAACTTCGTTTGTAAATTCCATAAACTCATTTCAAGTTCAAAATTGTCGAAATTTCCTTTTTTTTAAATTATTTTACTTGACACTGCACTGGCAGAATGGTGCATCCCTATTCCCTGCATCTATGGGCGCCATTAAAAAAGAAGAAGAAGAAGAAAATATTACTTAAGTTTAAGGCCACTTGCAGGGATTTCTCTTAAAGTTAACCCTTAATCCTTCAGTCGCGGATTATTGGAAATGCTATCGTATTCAATTGTTGTCGCGATCACCGGTGCTCTTATGGGGCTTGAAGGATTGATTAAATACTATGTTATCTCTTTCTCAAATACAAAAAAAAGACAGAAAAGCCATGACCTAACAAAGACTTAATTAAACTTTGTTATTAAGTTTGTCGTGTTTGTTTGATGGAATCGCCTTTGTCTGGTATTTTCTGTCCCGCTATTAGCCACGCCCTTGCACAATCTGATGAAGTTTGTGCGCCAAAACAGACCGTTCGCTGCTCCACTTATCGCTATCATCACCGCTCCGCTTATATACAAAACTAGTCCTGCTGCTAACTTTGTTACATCTCCACAATCATTAAAAATGTAAAAGTTTATTTGTCTGCCTTTCCAATTCAAAATTACGGGTAAACAAGCAAACGGGCCACCTGATGGAAAGCAATTACCGTTGTCTATGGACACTCGCAATACCAGAAGTGTTGCAGACGCGTTGTCGGCCTTAAATGTTTGTAAGTTTAAATATCAAGGTAGTTTAAGTCTTAGAAAAGGACAAAGTTTTTGTTATTGAATAATGTACCACCCTCACGTTATGAACGAATTTCTGTTGGAACGAAAGTAAAGGAAACATTATAGTTTTTTTTGAATTATAGTTTGAGAGTAAAACGTGAGAGATGGACATATTTTATTTAACCATATTATATTACCAACAATAACTAATTTAACTACCCCGCTTTCCGCTTCACTTATCACTCCTTTTACCGCTACAAGTAGTTTCCGCTTCGCCGTGAGTCAGTGAAATATTTTGTTTATTAAACTTATTATATTTTTACCAACAACTCCGCTTTCCGCTCCGTTCATCGCTCCTCTTCCCGTTACAAGTAGTTCGCTTCGCCGACTTCATCCGATTAGTTTTTGACAGCGGCCAACAATAACGAGATCGTAAAATGTTCCCGCCAAGTGCAAGCACAAGTTAGTAGTTAAGTATTTAACGAAATAACTGCCAACATCGACAATATTCCTGCCAGACCGGCCCCAAAACTTTGCCTTCGCAGAGGCCTTACTATATTTAAACACAAAAGTGACCGCAACGCCTGTGGACATAATTATAATAGTAACACGTACGTGTGCTATAGAAAAATTTAACAGCACTGTTATATCTATCTATATCAGACCATTCTGACGATAATATTTATGTATATTAATTTGAAGCTGAGAAGTTTATTTATCTGCTTAACGCGCTAATGATACGAAATACTCGACCGATTTTCATAAAATAATTGAGTTACATAGATGATAGAGTATACCACGAAGAAGGTAAAAAAGGCTACTTTTTTGCGGGAAAATGTACAGTTCTCGTCTAATTTTTTACTCAAGCGGGTGGAGCCGCTTGGGACATCTAGTTTAATCCTTCGATCGCGGATTCTTGGAAGTCTATTGTTATTATTTTGTTGTAGCGATCACCGGTGCTCATAAGGGGTTTGAAGGATTAATACATAATATTTTTATTGGTCCATAAAATTTATTATTATATGCCTTGTGGAGCGGCAACTTTACCAACAGTACGTAGTCGGAGCATAACCTAGTTAAATACGAAGTTGACTTTAGCAGTTTTAAACTGAATTTAATTAATAATGTAGTGCCAGTTGGCACGCGTTATAACTTACTGAACTGAACTCACTACGAATTAAATTATTTTTAAACTACAAATGATATCATCTACAAAATATATTTGCAGAAATTGTAGGATAATATTAAATATTTTCCCCACCGTTTTGACAAGTTAGTGAAATAAAAAGTATACTGAATAAAAAAATATTTATTATATTAATTTGTGAACTATGAAAAGAAAGAGGAGGCCCAGCAGTGGAACAGTGTAGGCTGCTAATAAATAAAATATGTATTGAGACTCTTGAGTATGAATACACCCTTGGATATACTTACGTTACTTTTTTCGGCGGAAACGCAATAATTTCGCCTTGTATATCACATGTATCTATACATATTTTTGTCTATACATGCATGTTATTTTGTTGTTTGTCAGTGGCAAACTAATTGTGTCTAATTTTTAATCAATTCATTATAGCCAATCGAAACTCCTCTTGGCCGGTAACCGGCACTTGTCTGTCCAATATCGCCGACAACGCGGGGTAATATCGGCCGTGATTGCCAAAATAATTAATCACTATTACCGCAAACTCACAATCACTGCGACAGTTTTACCACCGCGGTGCAAGTCATGAGAGATAGGCTTTAGTAAACATCATCATCACAACAATGACAATTTTGCTGTCACACATGGTGGCTAATTTCAGTAAAACAATGCCAGATGCGCAGGATTTACATACTGGTAGCCAAATCTAATATATATAAATCTCCTGTCACGATGTTTGTCCGCGATGGATTCCTAAACTACTTAAACGATTTTAATGTTTCTTTTTTTTAAATGTGTGCTTTTTTCCAACTTGAGAGATAGGATAGCTTAGATCTTTAATAACTCGTATAGTAGCAATTTTATTTTATTGCAAATTATTTGTCTATAAAGAGCGACCATAGTTTATGCGACGCGGGTCACGGGATAGCGACGGACGTTGCCATGGTGACATACTTATTTAGTCACTAATTCAATAAAATAATATGGGCGATATACTTTATATAATATGGCAAAGAAACGTTTGCCGGGACAGCTAGTATATTTATATAAAGCGCTTTTTCTTTCTTTATACTTATAACCAAGTGGTACGGGTGGCCCATGACATCTAGTGCCAAAGAACTAAGTGGGTATCTGCTTCGTTATAGAGGTATATTATGTAGCTATAGAAAACCTAGCCTGTGAACACTATCTTAAAACTGCTTGTAAAAGTCTAGATTTAATTCATGCAATGTGTGATTTACACGTAAAAGCGAAACATTCGAATCAATTATTATTAATCTCATGTTGCTTGCTTAGCTTAATATTATACGCAACATGCAAGGCTGTCGAAAATATGTGAATTATAAATTTATTTCTCACATAATTTCAACTAACAACACCAACAATTTCCTACTCGCTTTAGCACACGCTATTGCTCATAACTCGCGACGCGCAAAATTAATTCAAAGTCAACTCTCCTAATCGGCCGCTCTCATTACCGCGCACAACGACGCGCATTACCCGCTACCCGCTGCCGCTTAGCGTTAGCGGGGATTACTACAATGTTATCCGGCTTTTGGCCGAGGCGGTTCTCTTTGATACTTCAAACACTAATTTTATGTAGCTCAAAGTATAAAGTGCATTATGTTTTTGATTTCAGTTTCCTATAACAGCTTAAAAATATGCCAACGTATATACAATTTTATACGTGGTTGCCAAATATTAATGCTTTAGCGAACTCTAAATTAATATGACTCTTATATTATTATCATCGTTGTACGACTATGAAAAATCTATGTTAAGTACCAAGCAAACGATCAAATTTGTTTGACAAACATGTTGTAATTTACATTTTCATCAAACAGCAGCGCAGATGAACAAACGTTCATCAAACAAGTTTGTCAAACAATTAGCTAGAATCGGTATGAGATTATGACATCTTGTTTGACAAATACAGCGGAACACGTTCAAACACGTTAGTCAAACGCTACGCAAATCCAAATTTTCTTCAAACAGGTCAAACACGTAGTTTGTTTGACAAACGCTTCAAACAAAGCTGTACACTATCAAGTGTTTGACAAACACGTAAAATTTGACAAACAATTTGATCGTTTGCGGGCTACTCAAGGAAAAAAGTCATCACAAAAACCAAAACCTATGTTCAAGGTAATGCTTTAAGTATTTTAAAATTGTGACTATATTTAGCGGAAAACAGACTGCTGGCCCTATCTACAGGTTTACTAACCTTTACAGGAAAGTAGGCTTCACCTCACTTGATTATTATTATACAGTGTCTTATATTGATTAAATATTTAAAAATATTTCTCCTCTTGTGTCTACACAAGTTGATTATTATCATTATCAGCATATAATATTATGTCTTACTCCGTCGTCGCTCCCCATGTAATTTGTGTGAGAGCGTCTACTTGTGAGTTGTGACTAAATCCCACAAGATTATTACTAATTACTTAGCGCCTACGCAATATCCATCCGTGCTCATATTATTAATGTAAAAGTGTGTAATGTCGGCACTACAAATATGCGAACGCGTTAGCCAACGCATTGGCCAACACGTCGGCCAACGCGTTCGCCTATATTATGTAGTGCCGACATAAGTCTATCTTTCACCTCTTCATAAATTTAATTAAACTGCTGAATCGATTTGGGTATTATTTGAAACGAAGATATTAATATTATATTAAGATTTAAGATTAAGATATTAAGTACTTATTAAGATATTAAAATTTAAGATACGTAAGATATTTAAGATTAAGATAATATTATAAATGCGAAAGTGTGTCTATCTGTCTGTTTGTCCGTCTGTCTATCTGTCCGTCTGTCTGCCTGTCTGTATGTCTCTTCACGCTCAAACCGCTGAACCGATTTTGCTGAAATTTGTCATGGAGATACCTTGAGTCCCAGGAAAGGACATAGGATAGTTTTTATCCCGGAATATGTACCGTTCCGGCGCGATAAACAAATTTTGGCGCAACAGAGCTGCGGGCGTACTCTACTATTAAGATAATGAAGTCCCAGGATAAAGGACAGATTTTATTTCAGCAAAATATGAGGTCCAAAGCGTAAAATTTTTATGTATGCAAACATATTGTCTCAGAACGCAGAACTGTGATTCAATCCCGCGATTGCCGTGTAGCACTCTGAACCACTAAGCCACAGAGGTTCACAATAAACGGAAATACAAATGAGAGGCCAGTTCGTAGCTTCATCTGTTTCATGTGTATTTCACGCGCAGATTTCACCAACGCCGAAAATGGCGTGCGAACGAGATTAAACAACCGGCTAACACTCGATGGGTAAGGGTTGTGTTACACCAAGAAGAGACGAAACGAGACGCTGCAAAATAAACAAAATAAGATGCCAAGACTCAAGTGTCAACCGGTATCACGCTGTAAATTTTTTCATCATAACACAACACAACATCGAAATTTGACATTTCGTCACGTCTCATCTCTTATTGTTTCCGTCTGAGCTACCCTTAAATAAATTTAAACGTTGCTTTTCTATGACAGCCATTTTAATTGGAACGAAGTTCATTATCGCGCGTTAGGCGTAATAGGCTAGACAGAACGATATTTGACCTCGACACTTTTTTATTAGTACCTGCATGGTAGGGGTAGAGGGCGTTGATAGTATTTCTGTGCGTCAACTAGGTGGCGTTTTTTTAATAACTTTTGAGTGTATATTGTATACAGGATATTATATTTTTGAACAAAAAAAAATACTTCGTTCCATTCGGGTGTCCCTTGACAGTTGACACCTCTTATGTTTTTCTATTAATCTTTTAAAAAGTTTATCTAAAAATATACTAGGTATTAAAACATAATATTATACTACACGATGAAACAATATTGTTTTGCTATACTTTTGACATAAAGTCTATGCTTAAAGCGCATCACACACGGTGAAGATAATATAATATTTTATCTTAAGATACCCAAATATAAAATATTATAGTGTCTTAAGCTATCACACACGGCTAAGATACGATAATATTAAAAATATGTTCATTTCCTTACGAGTCTGCGTTGGTGCCACACGTATTCCTTGTTAGAGTTCTATATACAGGGTGATTGACTATGAGTGATAACTAATAACTGATACTGTCTTACTTCTTGATTTGTTAGACAGCTTCTCAGATGATGATTCTGATATAGAATGTGAAATGCAGATTGCAGTAGCACATTCCAAAAGGAGAAACATTTGGATAGAGCCTCACATAAAAAAGAGAAAAACCTGCGGCGAAATTAACCTTTAAGGTCTACACAGACGGACTGCATTTCAACTGCAATCCAACTGCAAATTGCAGTTTGAATGCAGTTGACACGACTGCAATAGAACTGCAAACCAAACACGCAGTCGGATTGCAGTTCAGTTGCTGTCGGCGTGCAGTCGTGTGAACTGTTTGGTTTGCAGTTCTATTGTAGTCGCATTGCAGTCGTGTCAACTGCATTCAAACTGCACTTGAACTGCAATTTACAGTTGGGTTGCAGTTGAAATGCAGTCCGTCTGTGTAGACCCTTATCAATATCTGTCAACGAAGAAGTTTCAGGAGTATTTTAGAAATTCAAGAGAAACATTCATTTCGATTCATGAGCTTTTTAAGCAATAATAATAATAAAGCAATAAATTATAAGTCAATTTTATTTAAAATTATCCGAAATGTTACTTTTTCCATCAAAATGTTACTTTTCGAATGAGAGTAGGTATGTAACTTTCTAACATACAGCACTGGCAACACTGCATCTACTAGTGCGTCCGATCGCCGATGAGCCCGCTGCTCGACACAAAAACACCCTGTACCTATTCATAAAGATATATTTTGCATCTTAAGATAACATATATATATTTCGTATCTTAAGATAAAATAATATATATTTCCATATCTGATACAAAATATAAAATATAAATTAACTTCGCCGTGTGTGATGGTTCATAGGATTTGTATGGTGAGCGATATTCTAAAATATGCTCTAAGATAATATATATTTTATATTATCTTCAACGTCTGTGATGCGCTTTATGCAGTAAAAATTACAATCGTCGACAAACGCAACACTGCGTATCTGTGTAACCTGACCTTTAACCCTCTACTGCAAGCTGTGTTAACCCCCCAATTACCGCGCTTTCCGATATTTAATAGTTTATGTGGGAGCGTAATGCCGGTGCGTGTAAAACGAAGCCTGCGGTTAAGCCGCAGATATTAGAAAATAATAGCCTCGTTCGCGGCTTTGCGTTTATTCTCACTATAGATATAAGATAATATTATCTCTCTGTTAAGCTTGGGAAGTGAACTTAAAAATGTCGCAGTACTGACCATATCCTTAAATTCCTACAGCATTTTTAGAGCCGTACCGTAAAAACGAAGTAAAGAATTTTTGTTATCTAGTTATAACAACTAATACATATTCTGTGGTTATAAGTAGAAATTATAGTTACCCATTAAGACGCCGGTTAAAATAATATTATAATAACAGCCAACAGCATTCTCATTTCCATCACCTATAACGTAACAACGATGAAGATGATATACGGTGATACGTGAACCTCAACCGTGGGAACGTAAGGTGCGTAACATCCCCGGTAATAAATAGAGCTAATATAAATTTTTCTTCGTGAGTTGAAAAGACAGCGCGCCGCCGACGCACAATAAAAATCTTTTGACAAATTCTTTGCGCGTCTCGCGAATACGCGTACCCACACGACGACTTCTCGTAGCAAAACCGACCTTTATACCCCGTGATAAGGATTACCGAAGCACACCTGTGCCTGTTCGTCAACATATAAATCGGGCTGAAAGAGAGCAAAATAAATTGGGCCGGGGATGTGATTTATACCGCGGGGTATTTTTAAAAGTATTTAGGCCGTTACAGGCTGTATCGACCAATTTTCAATTGTGTTGGAGTGAAAAGTCCATGAAACTTTTAAATTGTTAAGTGCAGGTAACTATAGCTCCGTATTTTGTGCTAAAGTCTTACGCGTAGTAGTCAAAATTTGTAATAATAATAAAACTATCAGTCCTACTACTGTCTTTCTCGGGTCTCAAACCGTTAATTTATAAAACAACTAGATCGGTTTAGATAATGCTAGGCTATTAATATTAGTTCGAAATTTTCCTGTTCTTCTCCCGAATGCAAAACATCTCTACGTATACAAAATTTTACTAAAAAACAGCGGCTTCAATGTGAAGAAGTAACATCACAATAAATATAATATTAAAGTATAACTAACAGGTTCGAAGTTCGAACTAGATTTATGAAACACAATTTGAAATCGTACATTCAACTGCCGGCGCTGTATAAAAGAAGTTCTCATTTCATGGAATATTCTTTCGCCAGCGAAAGCAATCAGTAAGCTAAATTCAATATGGAACAACATGTTCGTTTTATCAGCTTGGAAAGATCTGCATATGGAGCTGTATTGTTCAGGGTTACTTTACCTATCTATCTCTATCATTGTGACCCTTAACTCGTCTTCGTAAGGCGATATTAAGGGTGATATAACTTTGAATAGGAGTAGAGTGTCCTCGCGTCGTCAGGCGCACATGCTCGCTATCTTATGTGGAGTGTAGACCCGAGTTGATTGTGAGTGAGAACCGATATAGTTTATTAAGATCTAATAGTGATGTTTGCATATTATGATGATATGCCTTATTAACAGATAATAATATATTATTGTGTTCCATCTAATATAAAAAATTGAATCCCAAATTCTTTTGGTCACGGCATGACCGCATGACACGAATGGTTGGGCCGATTTTAATAAATTGTGAATCTATACATGTTATAAAACAAAGTCGCTTTTTTCCCTCATGTCCATTTGTTCCCTTTAATCTTTAAAACTACGCAACGGGTTTTGATGATTCTTTCAGTGTTAGATAGCCCGTTTATCGAGGAAGGCTATTGGCTATATTTTATCACGATAAGACTAATAGGAGAATGTGAAAAATTGAAAAAACGGGAGAAATTATTTGAAAGGGCTTATCTCGCGAATTTTTATGTTATTTGGCACAGATAAGAAGTAGACCACGTGAAGGATCATAGGCTATCGATTTTAATCATTTTTTCAGTGGCGGGGCGGGTCGCTAGTATTATATAAAAAGGTATTAACTATTAAGTGAAATGGTTTCTGCAACGTTTTATTTACGCCTAGAAATCACGGAAACAGCTAGTAAGAAATAAAATTAAATATTTTTAGAATTACTTTTTGATCTATCACCGGTTTGAGAAATAACCTGCCATTAGAATCAGCGCTCGAAGAAACTCGAGTTCCCTGTTCATGCACTAATTTTTATCTCAAGGTAAAACTGCGCATTAGGAACGAAAATTAGGAAAAAGTAAATCAATTTGACTGACTAACATTAACGTGGACGGAGTTAACTGGAAGTCAGTCGAACTTTTTGGAGGTGGACCAGTGCTTGTGGATTTTTAAGTACCTACCCTATCAATTATTAGTTAAAATTAGTGCCTGAACCGGTGGTAGCCCTCATGTAGACTCGACGTTCTAAAAGTGTTACTTAACTTTGTTGAACTATTTGGAAATAAATATTTTGATTTTGATTTTCTGATAAATTAAAGAGATATTTGAAAAAACTGTTACTTAATATTAACCACTCCTACACCCGAAACTTCCAGGCTACCTCTCGCTGGCCGACGGTTTTTGCCGCCTGCCGACACTTTTTGCCGCCACCGCCGACGGATGGCCGACATTAATCGCCGCCGATTGCTCGCCGTCACGCGCAGACCGACAGAAAAACTGTATGAGTAACGACCCCAAATTATATCCGACTTTGGGACTGACAAAAAGATTTAATGCAGAGTTCTTGCGATGTTTTAAACTCGATCGGCGAGGACAGGTGAGGTCTTTGAATTATAAATGACTTGTAAAGTTAGGAACAAGTTTTTGACATGAAAACTTTGAGATACGTCATTTATTAAAGTGTTATGTACATTTATAGATACTAACAATATAAAATTGTAAATAGTTACTAACCCTAAATCTTTGTGTTGTTTTAGGTACTCTCAACAGATTTCGTTCGTTTTTAGGGTTCCGTAGTCAACAAGGAACCCTTATAGTTTCGGTCTGTCCGTCCGTCTGTCCGTCTGTCCGTCTGTCCGTCTATCCGTCTGTCCGTCTGTCTGTCCGCGGTTTTACTCAGAGACTATAGGACCTACAAAACTGTAATTTGGTATGAATACACATATTAATGATGGCAACAAAATGGCATAAGAAAACGTAAAAAAATATATATTTTTATGGTACCTCCCCTACACATCAAGCGGGGATGAAATTTTTTTTTCGCGCCCACTCCATCGTGTGGGGTGTCGTTGGATAGTTTTTTAAAAATATTGCGAGTATTCGTAGATCATTTTCCGATTTAGGGATCCGTTTGTTGAAATATTAAGTTTTAAAGTGGAAAAAATCATTAGAGTCCAGTGTCACCCCTTTCTACCAGCTAAACGGTTGGTTCTGGAAATGTGAAAAAATTCACGGGAGTAGGAAATATGCTGAATTTAAAAGGAAAACTAATCACAGCTAAGAAAACTTTATAAATTATTGAGTAATAGTCGATCAACGAAAAAAATTTATTCGGCGAAGTATAAATTGAACTTTTCGTTCAAATTCCTTTGAAAGTAACTGAGATGATGTTGTTAGTAGTGTAAAACACGCTATGAATATACGTTCATTGACCAAAAAAAAATGTCAAAAACTAGCGGTACTACGGAACCCTATATTGCGCGTGGCCCGACACGCACTTGGCCGGTTTTTAAATTAGTAAACCGTACACTTGTTTAGTCATTACTTATTATACCTTCGTCAATACAGAGTCTCGTCACTCACTCTGACATTGGCAACTCACCAAGGAGCCATTTTCAAAAAGAAGAAAAAGAGGAAGGTTGTGATAGTCTGTTTAAGGTAATAATACATTTTTGGCAATTGACTAGATTAATTTTGATCTACATCTTTATGAACATTTTATTTGTACAGTCTATTCTCCTAATTGTGTGCTAGTTTAGGAGATAATTCAACAGGAGTGCCAGCAGAAGTAAAAACGTAACGGCAACAGCAGGCATACATTTTATAGCGCTACAAAAGAAGTTTTTACTTAAAAATTACTAGGTAAATGTAAGCGACATATTATCACATACAAAAAGCACATTTTATTGCAGTTTTATTTTGCTTATTTTTCAAGTGCTGCAACATTGCTTAACCAAACCTTTTTTAAGATAGACTAAAGAATAAAGATTAAAATCACTGCAGCCGAACCTTTCCAATAGGCAATCCAATACCATCACCGAAAACGCGCGCCCCTCGACAAAACGAAAAGGTACAAAAAGGTTTTGTTCCTACCCTCAGATTGTACTGGACACGCAGAATAACGCGGGAAAACGGTTTATTGCGAATGTGTATAGTACACAGGTTTTGGGACTTTTTAAAGCTATAAATATAAAGTGGAAAGTGTGTTTGTGTGTTTGAAAGCTATCGAACTTATGGTATACGCAATACGCATATATTATATAATATATAAGGAGGTACGCACATTGCGACAGAGCGCAGCGGGGCGGTGCGCATAATATCAACCGCCTTAAATTTGTAAACCGGTCACAAATCACAATGTGTACCTTATTTGCATAGGTAACAGTTTTTATTTCTGAATCCATACTAATATTATAAATTCGAAAGTGCCTGTCTGTCTGTCTGTTACCTCTTCACGCCCACATCGTTGAACCTATTTTGCTGGTATGAAGATACTTTGAGTTCCAGGAAAGGACATACGATTCTTTTTATGCCGGAAAATGTACGGTTCCCGGGCGATAAGCGAATTTTGGCGCAACTCCGTTGCGAGCGTCATGTAGTCGTTGACGTGACGTGACTTTGGCACGTTTTGTGTTCGTGCGACTAGACGTATGCGAATTATAATTTGCTCACGTTGTTAACAATGATATGCAATACCTTTACCACGGCATTCCCCCGTCCCCGAGTACCACAGGTATTTTTCCTAGTGTTTTGATTCCTTGCAATATGGATACTAATTACACTGGCACATTATTTAGTAATAAAAGAGCGTAAAGATATTGTTCAAGCGCTTTAGTACAAAATAGCAGTTTCTTTCAAGTAGGAAAGTTGCTGTCATAAAAAAAATGATTTTTTATTATGTAATTTGTGCCCGTCTATGGGCATCCTTTTTTTTTGCTATCTTCGTATATTAGGTTTTTAGCGCCAAGGATAATTATTGAAATAATACATATAAAAATGATTAAAAGCAGTGTATTCTGCAGAGTCTCAAAACGGAACAAATATTCACCATTTTCATGATATACCCGGAATGGCAGTATAATAATTAGAGATATGTAAATGTACGATCAGAGAGACCGCTAATTGTTTGTAATGACAACGTCGCCTCAAACATTCGTGACGTCATACCTGTGACGACAGAATCGCTACATCCGGGATAGTTAATATCAGAATAAACTGGTTGCTCTCATATTAAAGATGACGCCTAGATAACTTTCTAGTTTCTACAGAAAATGATTTTAGGCGTGAATTAAGGTACTTATAAAAATAAGTATTTTATATTTTATTTGATTTGTTAGAACACAAAACAGAGGAAATTAAAATTTGATTGCATTTTTTTTTATAAAAGTGTCGCTACTTTCACAATAAAAATAAAACGATCCAAGAAAAGTATTTCTTTGAGACCAAGACTTAGTAATATCACAAATCCAGGTAGCCGGTAATCGTTCTTACCGCTCTTACCGTACTTACCCCACAAGCGGCCATTTCGAGATTTGCATCAGAAATATTTCTGTGCGATTCCTCAGCGTAATGAGCTCGCTTTAAGCTGAGTTTAATGTAATATTAAAGTTTTAATAAAGGGATTTATTCGGAGGGGGATTTCGCAGCACTTTATAAGTATTTAAGGATGTTGCTTCATCGTCTTGTAAAAATACATCAGCTTAGTGAGTGTCAGACTTGCTCGCGAAGTTTATTTACGTCTCAAAATAACTAAAGCGTAATATAAATTCACCAGTTTCTGCGAACAATATAAATCTAACAATGTTTTCTCAAAAATATTTCCACGTTCATAATAAGTTGTAAAGCTTGTCGTCACAAATTATAGCGCAATTAGAGCGTCATAAATTATCTGACATAACGCATGCCTAAGGGCTAGTTTACACGTATTAAGTAGATAAGTAGTAACTAAATTTTAACTTAATTTGAAGTGCCTGTTCGAAATTTGTCAAGTGACAAGCCCCGCCTGCCAACTCAACAGAAAATAGTCAAAATGCTAATTTCCTTGTTTAGTACCAAACTAAGTTTTAACTTGCTACTTGCTACTAAATTTTGTGTAACTTACATGCAATAAATAACTTAAAATTAAGTTAAAATTTAGTTAACTACTTATCAACTTATCACGTGTAAACCAGCCGGTGGCTTGGCGTGCTATGCCATAATTTATGCCAAATCTCATACAGTTTTCACTTTTCACTAATTCTAACTTTTCTGATGAAACTATACAGGAACAAATACCCAGTCTTTTTCATGGTTAACGATACCTCTCTAATGACTCCCTAAAGTAAGTACTTTATAATTACCTTCCAACAAGTATTATACTCATACCATATTAATCTATTTACCGCAGGGTGTGAGGGGGGTAGAGGGGTAGTTTCCGCAGATATTAATTATCTCATAATCCGCCATCTGCCACTCGACGGATATTAACTTCTCCGCGACGCTTCATTATACTATTTCCTGATTTCACGAAACCAATAGATTAGATATGGATTGGGAGATAATTGGAAAATATGGCTTACTACGTGGGCTGGTCATGAAGTCTTATGTTTAAAATCCTTGTGTCGTGTTGTTTGTTTTCTAACTCCTTCGAAACGGCTGCACCGTTTGTGTTGAAATTTTGTAAGCTTTGGTCTGAACTCTGAAAGCGGCAAACATAAATTTTTCGTAGTTGCAAATCAAACAGGGCACAGCCCTATCGTAGTTGTTTTCAGTCAAGAATTATATTAATTTTCATCACAACTTGGTCTGAAAAGGTTTTTCGCAATCAAGTATTTCCCATGGAAACCTTTCCTTCAGCAATATTTATATGTAACAAAATCCTAATTATATTATTTTATCGCCAGTGATCTAAAGATGTATGTATTTTTATTTCTTTAAGTATAGAAAATAGCTTTATCTACAGCTACAAAGATATAATTAACCTGTAAATTACATCCACGCGTCTCGCCGCTCCTACACCACGTTACTGCACATTCGTCGTATAAACACAAATATTTCGCCATGGGACTTAATTTACCCATGAGCGGTAATGAAGCCCTCAAATGTGAGCCAACTGGAGCGCGAGTTTTTAATTAAAGTCGAACGCATCTTGATAACCCTCAGCCGCGCGCGCACAATAGGGCCTGCCTTACCCCGCCAACTTGAGGCTTAATTTATAAGTTGTGGGGTAGAATCGACCCCAGGCATACGTGTCTAGTGTCTACCTGTACTGTAGCATTAAAATGAGCATAGTTTAGTGGTAATTAACTAACTTTTTGTGTGTTGAAGCGAATCAAAGTTGTGCATTTGATTTTTGACAAGGCAAAGCATAGATAAATAGTTACTTAACTACAAATAAACCTAACTAAATTGCATTTGTAGTATTTTTGGAAGCCAAGTAAATATTTCTTAAAATACACAATTGTGGTTATTTTAACTATGATAGTTATATAATTTAACTCCTATTTCTTGAATAAAATAAACTACAAATATTAAAAAAAAATCGTAACAATCTAATTGGTTGCTACTGCAAACCATCTTCTATTAACATTCAGAAGTAGATAAATAATAAAATTTAATGAAAATCAAAATCAGAAGCGATCTCTTTATCCAATCCCGTGGTCGTAAGAATCAATAATTAGGTAGTGGCTGTCCTGTGGGACCGCCGAGCCGCGCGCTGCAGTAGGGGGTTAGCTGAACTTGCAATTTGTGTTACTCTGTGGCCTGAATATTAAAATGTACTAAGTATGGATACTCTTGTGTGTGTTATACTCTGGTAAAAATACACAGTAGAGTGGAACCAAACTCTGTCAACACGGACACAAGTTTTACAGACACGCAACTAGCTATTGTTTTGCTAATTTATGTCATCTGAAATAACGCTTATATTATGTGTGCGTGCTCCCGTTTCGACTAGTCCAGAGAGAAAATGATTTATTGTACTGTATTTATTTGTATTGTGCTTATGTTATTAACCTCGCTAAAACTTGTGATTTTGCTTAATTTAGTCTTTAAATTTTAGTGGAAGACCAGAGAGGGTTTATATTAAAAGGGAAGTGTCATGTATACAAAATTCGTAGGAATAAAAGTGTAGGTGCAAATTCGTCACCACAATATTATATATATCGTAAGTCGTAACATAATAGTAACATATAATAACATGCGCAACATACCAATAAATATGTCATACATAGTATGATGTAGGTTACGGTTGTAAACTATGCTAGATATGTAAATATGTGAAATATGTTACCTAGATATCAACAATTAGTTATAGCTGATACCTAGACACGCTTTGATAATATTATATTATGTTTTAGATGTCATCAGAAGAGTTACAGGTGAGTTGCCGACCTTTTAAAAGAGAATACGCTATCTTCTTGAAGGTTTGCAGGTCGTATTTGTCCGGAAATACTACTGGTGATTGTTTGTTCTAGAGTTTTACAGTGCGCGGCAGAAAGGTACGCGAAAAACGCACTGTGGAAGACTGCCACTCATCCAGGTAATGAGGATGGTATATTTTTCGCGTGGGACGATGACGAAAATTTGCAGGAGGTAGATTCCGAACAATTCCTTTGAGCACTCCTGTGATACAACCACTTCTTAATTGTATTTTACAATTGACGTTCCATCAGCAGTTTATGAATTAGATTGTGAGTAGGGGGGGATTGTGAGTAGACATCTACAGGGCACTCTTTTATCTCCTTACGCTTAAAGCGCCTGAACCGATTCTAGTAAGTATAGTAAAAGCTTTGCACATGTGCATGCTTTGAATCTTAGGAACATACGAAAATAGTTTTATCGGTGCAAAATGTACTGTAACCGCGTGATAATCTTACTATTATGAAGTTACTAGCAACAATTAGTACTAAATAGCATGCATACTAAAGCCAAGATTTTATCAGTGGCTCGCATAAATCGATAATTTTTTTACCGCTAAAATGTTGCTTTCGGTCCTCGATACCAACACTAAAACGTCAATGTTTGTGACTCGTATTAAAAAAAGGTTGAGTACCGCTGTACCAAAGCAATAAGACTCATTTCAGGACTCGCTCAAACCTTAATGCCTCGACTGTACATTGCTTTTCGAAGTATGTAAATCAACATTTCAATAGCTGTACTCCGCTGCAGACTGTCGTGGAGGGAGGGAGGGGGAGGTGAAATATAAAAGTGCTAACAGCGCCATAATAAATCACGCGCCGCCAAATTGCCCGCACGTTTCATAGACAGCGCCACTTTACAATATGGCGACATTATTTTAATGATATAGCGGTCTATTGCAAGCCAATATTAACTATGTTTTGATGTAATTTGCAATGTACCATCGAGGAAATTGATTCCTAGGCAGTTGACGGACCTACGTCATGTGGTCGGTTTATGTCAATTCAATGTTTTGACTTAACGCGACCAATTTGTTGAGGTCCACCATCTGCTTAGGAATCAACTTCTCTAATGGTACATTGGAGTGGAAAGGGGCTAACAAATAAGAAAATTAATAAGTTATTGAAGTGAAATCTTTTTTAGCGGCGTTGAGCACTTTTGTGGGATGGGTAAAAACTGTGAAACTCGCGTCATGCTGACTCATTCTCATGCTGATCGAAAAACCGTAAGATGGTTGGAGAGTAGTGTTGTAACATCGAAATCGATTAATCGAACATTCGATTGTTTTTTTTTATTGTCGATATTTTTTAATCGATTAAGTTTCGATTAAGCAATTAAAAAAATAGATTTTTTTTTTAATCTATTTTCATAAAAAATGGGTTAAAAAAATAACGCACAACTTGGTACAGCTAATATATATTATATATATTCTTGGGCACAACGTTAATAATCAAGTTTTCACTTCTGCCGGCACTCTCGGAGTGCAACCCGTCTTTTTACTATACAGGTTGTAACAAAACAAACTAGTACACCGTATTATAGGGTTCATTGTGCATGTTTCTATGAGAAATACCTCAAATACCCCAATATGGTGAATTTTCCCATACAAAAGCAATAAACCTTTTCTGCTCTAGAATCCCAATGTCGTTGGGTAGTTTCGTTGAGATTTAGTAGGTAGTTTAATTAAGATCTAGCCAGTAGAAGTCATCCAGACAATCAAGTGATCTGCACCGTCCTAATCAAACGTGAAAATAACTTATAGCTTTGACTGCACGAAAACTAGAGCAATTTTATTTTACGTAGACTAAAACCAAACACTAACTCTAGTTCATGCATTTTATTGCCGAACATCGCAGTTCGTTTTATCTCAACAAAACCTTTATGTCGACAATAATAAAGGTCAACTTAATCAACTCCGAGGCAAAATAAACGTGAACAGTGTCTGAAGTCCAAGAAACTGGAATCTCTGACCTAATTAGAAAGTTCAAATCGATTGTTAATTTAACCGACAGTTTACGACTTGGGGAGCCTTCAAGTGTTACGTAAGGTTAAGGGGGAGGGGTGTCTCAACTTACAATTTACAACATCGTTTTACGCGAGTCCTCGTCTCGTCAATCGTATCTCTTACGAGTATGACTCTTTTGCTCGATAAAAATAGTCAAGAGTATCACATAAAATTTCTATTCTTTCTAGGGTACAGATTACAGAACGATGCTACGGAGCGTGACACAATATGGCTGTCTAAAATCATCAAATTTTGCCTCCATGACCCATTAAGCGAACGCGCTGATCAAATCTAATCAAACTGACCGCAGGCCGACATAAACTTGTGAACTTCTGACTAATTCGTACACAATTCACCGGAATTCACAAGAAAACCAGACTAACTCTTTCCGTACGTTTTCGTACTACTTGGACGCCCCCTTACAACTGGAAGTTAACCGGAGTAGTAATGATAACCGCGACGTGCTCCATTCAAGTAACTTTTAACTGCCGGCAAGTTGGTTTAACCCGCACGTACTGCTAATAGTGCTGTTATAATGACGTTATTACATGTTATAACTTTAAGAGTTAACGAAGAAAAGTTTGTGTAGTTATTGTTGTAAATGTTATGACAGGTACGTTTATGTTATAACTTACAAAGAATACTATTTGCTCTAATAAGCCCAAGAGCTCACAACCACCAGTAAGTCATAAAAATAAAAGCTGCACGATTTTGGTAAACTAAATAGTATGTAGCTCCCCATACTAATATTAATACTAATGTGTCTGTATAATATTATCTATCTGTCTGTTACCTCTTCAGGACAAAACTGGTGCAAAGGAGTGGTGCCTTCTACTCGTACCTTTTGCCTTGAAGGCACCAATGAGTGGTAAAATAATTATCGAGTACCATTAACTACCTGGTTATACTGTATCTATGATTTAGTATAATTTACTAACCACCAAAAAATAAAGTTCCACACGCAAATTGAAATAATTATGACAAATATTGTCGTTTGTAGTTTGTACTGCAATGCCAATATTATTTTAATTGCCAATAATTTGCACTTTAAACTTGATTTATTTAAATATAAATTTTCCATCTGTGGACTTTTCAGAACAATCGGAAAATTCTGATTTTTATGTTTGTTTGCGAATTTTTTGTTGTGGCAATATTTTTTTTTAATTCTACTGCATTAACTCATAAGCCGAGTTACCTACAAAAATGATGTTTGTCAGTAATAATAAAGTCATGGAAACTTACCTCCGTCGATGATTGGTCGTCGTTTAAGACTTAAGTACGGAAACAAAAAAATCAAATATTATGGTCCTGTTTGAATGTTTAAATGTTCTTTATTTAGATTACATTATACCTTCTAAATATTGCGGGCGATTTAATAAAAAACGATACGATAAAATATATTTTTTCATGATTGAACCTAAGTCCTTTTCAAGTAGGTACTAACTTGATATTATATCAAATTCATTCCAAATCGATAAAACACACACACTTTCCTATTTATTCCAGCATAGACTACTCTCCTAACACACCTGTATTAACTCCTGTATTAACCGGGTCAAGCAGATTTCTCAGATCTGCACAATAACGTCCCACGATCCCTGCGCGCCGAGCAACAATAATACCCTCTTTATCGGAACCAGGTTAACGAGCATAACCTCATCTTGTAAGCCATGAGCCTTCTAAAACTGGAGCATATCTTCCGCTGGGGAACACTAGAAAAGCAACAGCAAAACATACTTTCATGACGTTTACTTTTGTAAGCGCTTTAAATATCTTACTTATGAAAGCGTTACACAATGAATAAACTCTACAATGTTTTGGATAGAAGACGTAGAATGCAAAGGCATTTTCCAACGAATTTGACGAGGATAAAACTTCATGTAAAGCCTATTCAATATTTATTAAAATTTGCAATATTATTTTTATTGGTAACAAGGGAACGCCTCCGTGGTCCAGTAGTTTAGAGCGCGGCTATATATTGACTCTCGGAGGTCGTGGGTTCGATTCCCGCGTTGGAAACGAGATATTTCCTAGTTTGGTTTGGACAATGCAGGCTGATCACCTGATTGTCTGTCGGATGGGCATGTAAAAAGTCGGTTCTGCGCCTGAACTCTCGTCAGTTGTGTCGGTCGTCCGTCCCACTGGGTTATGAGAGTGAAAGGAATAGAGAGCGTTTACACAAAACTGCGCACATACTTGGGCACTATTACTCCTGCGTAATTGGCCTGGTTTCAATGAAACGGGCCACCGTTACCGAAACCGGTGTGGGAGGTATTATGATATTGGTAAGAAGATAAAATATATTAAATTTAATGCTTTAAATAATAGTTTTCCTTGTTTTGTGTACTAAAAATATGCTGGTATTTAAATATAAAATGTAGTGGGGTTTGGAGGAGCAAATGTATCTAGATAGTCTTAAACATAACGTTTTTGGCCTTTGCTTAAACTACTGAGTTTAATAGAAATCCAAAAAAGTAATAATTAACACTGGCTGAGTGCGAATCGTAAATGTAATGACCACATTAATTATATTTACGGTTCACACTTGGCCAGTTTTAGGTACGTGTGTGCCGAGTATTAAGTACGCGTAAAGTTTAATCCCAAGTTTGTTCGTATTAATTTGACACGTTTCCATATCTGCCGGCTGTTTAATCTTCAAGATGTCTTCAAAGGATTGGGGTAATTAATATGTTTGTAGGAATTCTCATAAAACTCAAACACATTGATACTTCCGTACTCATTAAACTCACGAGTCACGAGCGACAAGTTTTCATGTGCCAAGTTTTATCATTCCAAAACAATTTCATAAGGTGTTTCAACTTTTATACAGATTGAGTTGGGTTCTCAGGAGTTATGTGATACAATGTAATTACATACTACAATAGACCAAATTCGTCTCCGAAATCTGTACACGCAGATGCACTATAATTTTGGTCTCACATAATTTAAAATAATTTTAATACATTGGACTCATGTGAATGCTATTTTGTGTTCTCTAAATTTATATTTATTGCTAAAAAGCCTTAAATATTGATGTACCATCGAGGAAATTGATTCTTATGCAGTTGATAGACCAACGTTATTTGGTCGAATATGTCAAATCAATGTTAATTGTCATCTGTCGCGTCGGCTGGGTTTGACGTTACGCAACCAAACTACGTAGGTCCCCGATCTGCATAGGAATCCACTTCTCTGATAGTACCTATTCTTGATCTTCTTGTTTACACGTTTAAAAATATATCCGTCACGCAAGGTCATAAAAGTACTTACGGGGTCCCCCAGGGAGTATCTTTTGTCGCATAATCTATGACAGGCTTTTTATTATTCCACCGTTGTCCAGGGCCACCAGGATCAACGTTTTTAATATTTCCCATTCAACGAGCGGGTTTTTACGCTTTTACGTAATTAAATGCGTAACGCTAAATTTATTAGCCATTTCAGTCTGACTTACGAGTGTTTTGAGCCTTAAATGTTATGAATATATTTGCATGCTTGCGGCCTGATTAATATACAAAAGAGGCGTTTAAATATACATGACAATAGTGGTGAAAGTAAATAGTTTCAGGCCTATTGTGTCAACTGTTCATGATGCGGAGATAAACTTGATGTTATAACGTCATATTTAAACAATTACAATATAATTTCGTAAGTACAAAAATTGAGTCGTTTTTTGAAATCAAACTAGCTAAACACGGCGTCAAGTTTCACGCGCGTGCAATTTACTGCTATATTTTCTGAAATCATCTGAAATAAGGCTTCTATATAAGTGTGCCAGATTCATGCACTCTGCTAAGAAGACGACCTACTAAACATTATTTGTATTGTGGCTTATATCAACAAAAGTATGGAAGAAACTTAATTAAACAGTAATTATTTACTAATTTTAGGAATCTATAGGTCTAAGTTTTCATAAAAATATCGTATCGTAATCCAAACAACAAGATATACAATAAACAATAAACAAGTATAAAGAAGGTATAAATAGAATATCACAATACAATAACCTCTGAACGCCTACACTCTAACCCCAGGCCAAAGTATTTCCCACCTCCGGTTTTTAATGTTCGACTCCGGGCGGCCATTCGTCTCGGAGTTGGCCGCCCGCCCAACGCGATGGTAATTCATTATAGGAATATTATTGCGAACTTCCGCGCACTAATGCGTTATAGATGCGACTTCGGTGTGTCTGCAGAAATTGGAACTTTATTATCTTGAACTTTTTCTGTCATAATAACTATACAAGAGTGCTATTCCGATAATTTTAGCGACAGATTTAAAAGAAAAACTAATAGATTTTCTTCGCCAGCCTATAACTTACTTAGAAACACTTTAAAGCCACGTCAATCACGCAGCAGTCCTTAAAATATCTATAAATTTTCATTTCGATTGGGTCTTCACTTCGCGCCGGTCATTATTTCTTGAAACAGAAATATCGAAAAACTACAACGTTCAATAAAGTTTCATTATTATCGGAGCTGTTGGAAAAATTCCCTTTTATCTTGGAGGTAATTAGCAAAGAAGCCCGCGGCGATGGCTGCGGTCAGGTTTGTTTGGGCTTCATCAAATATTTTATTAATTAAGCAATACAATTTTGACGTGTTAGTCAAAACATTGTACGAAATAAGCTAAGCTATATATTCTGTGGCTAAGCAGTGATTGTAGAGCCAGTAAAGGCCGTGCCGTTACAAACAAGTAATAAAACACCGCTGTAGATACGACCGAGGGTCATAATATCGGAGAGTACCGAATCGTAGCTTAGGTAGCGGAGAAAATGAATTTATGATAATGACGATGATCTATATACGTAATAATAATAGCTCTAATAGGTTTCATTTAAACGCAGGAGTAATTTTATAGTGCCCAAGAGTTTGCGCAGAATATAAGAGCACTCTCTATTCTTTTACTCTCATAACCAAGTGGGACGGAAGACCGACACGACCGGCGAGAGTTCAGGACCAACTTTTTACATGCCCATCTGACGCATGAATCATCTTACTTGTCAGACGATCAGGTGATTAGCCTGCATTGTACTAATCAAACTTGGAAATAACATGTGAATCGGCGGGAATCGAACCCACGACATCCGAGTCAAGAGCCGCGCTTTGCACCACTAGATCACGGAGAAATATAGAAGACATGCAGACAGTGATAATTTCGACGCCAATAGAATAGCTATCGATTTAATCCGTAAGTGAGTCTTATAGCTGTTTACCATGTGCCAATATCCTGTAGACTGTAGAGTGTAGAGTATAAGCCTGTGTACTCTGTGTGCACCGAGCCCATAGTCCGTACTCTGTGTGCACCGAGCCTACAGCCCGTACTCTGTATCGGGCCTACAGCTGCTTCATTTCCGGAGCCCGCAGCGACGGTCCAATCAACTTTAATCCTTTGCGTTTTTACAATTTTGAATCTCATTTTGTCCAACAATGCGTCATATTTCGGCCACAAGTGAGCAATCAACCTTTTGTTACCGTTTTGTATCTTTTATGATATTTTATACCTGCGTACTGCGGCGGTGGAAACTTTTGGCTCGATGGACGCTATATATTTTTATTTCGCTGTTTCTTTTTTGCGGTCGACTGAATTGTATATTTCGCTTTTAAAAGTGATATTCGTTGTTACACGTGAAAATATATTTTAATTTGTAAGCTGTTTACATCGATTACCGTGAAACGTACACCTTTTAAAAGTATTTAAATACGTTTTCAATTTTTACAATTGCCGCTTTATTTCATAAAAAGTAAGAAGCAAAACTTATAGTATTAACCCAAATCTCTTAACTGAGTGTAAAGTTGGGCAAATATCTATTTTCCTCATAATGAACACCAATTTGTCGCAGTCTGGGGCAAGTCCCGACCGCCAGTTGTGATTATCTTGGCGACACTGTCGGCCACTGTCGGCCATTGTCGGCGAATGTCGGTCATTATCGGCCAGTGCCGGCGATAGTTGCCGGCCCGTGGCTTCATTAACTTGCCGACACCGTGTGGAACTTTCAAATTAGTTAAGCGTGGCCTCTTCTTGTGACATAGACCATGCATTTGTCTCGTATTGCAATAAATTGATTTCCTAATTACATAAGATATTTAGTACTTTACTAAAATACGTGTAATTAAATGTTTCTATATCAATGAAAATAACTACGTCAGGATGACCTGTCACTTACAAGATTACAAGTCTTTGTCATTCGAGTGACTTTCCTAAAGCATCAGATAAAAGCAGTATAAGAATTGTAAATATTATTGATAAGGGGGGGCAGGTCCATTAAACTGGAGCGAAATCATTCAAATCGGTGCCCCGAAGTTTGACTTCCCAACAACAATGGCGTAATCCGAACGAAATAATCTTCACACCATGCCCGAATTTGATTTGTCGGCTTAATAGGGCGATTAGAGTTTACAGGGCCCTGCGCCCTGCGGACCCTGACGAGGGTCCCGTCGATGCAAATTAGCCTCATAATGCTCCTCCAGTTGGAATAATTGGGCCTGAAAGCGCCTAGTAAGTAATATTCTCGAGTGATGAGACTGTATAATGGGCGAGGACTCTGCACGAAATATTTCATTACTCCTCAGCGCTAAGACGACGGTAATGAGCGTCATGAAGGTTGGGAACATGCGTTGTATCTTTTTCTGAATGTTTCATGATGGTTTGTTGGCTTTGAGTCTGTGATTATAGTTTTGGAAACTACAAAGGCACAATACGATTTCATAAACTAAACAAAATACGTAAAATATCTGGCGGCACGGTGATGCACATGGCAAGACGAGACTAAATAAATTAGAATCGTTATCCATATATGATCTCACAGATTTTTACTATACTAATAACTAAGTTACAAGACATTTTTTTCAAGTTGCGTATGTGATAGGATTGATAATGCCTGCAGTAGATTTACAGTTTGAATGCTAAACATTATTGGTAAACTTTGGTTAAGTCTGCCTCTCATTAAATCCGTGTTATATCGTAACGAAATCAGTCATCCCGTCATTTGGCGAATCCACAACTTCAGATAACGGAATGTCTGCATCGATTACCGATTTACAATCCGGCGTCCGCGAATCCTCCCCTGTTTCCCCCTACCCCCTTCTTCCCCCTTCGCCGAAATTCCTCAACTTCTGAACTAATCAAACTGTCTTATAGGACCACCGCAGGCACTCAAATTAAAACAACCATAAAGGGGAAAGTAAATATAATGCAGATGCTGTTATTTGGCAAAATAACAACCTGTCTTATAAGGCCTCGCGGTTGATATACAGACCTAAGTCTACTAGCGCGCAGTCATTTTTGAATTTAGACTCTAGTACATACAAATTAAAGTCTACTTTTCAACAAAACTTGATTGTGCAGAGTAACAAAATATACGTTTTTCGGAAAAGATCTGTAAAACAAGCTTATTCTAAAAGTTTTCACTGTTTTCTGTGAAGAGAAAGTGATACAATTTTTTTAATTTTAAAAAATTAAAAAATTTTACGATTACTTTAAAGGTAGAATTAAATTATTATTATTTTAGTTTAAAAACTAGTACAATTATTGCAGGTTGAAAAAAGCAGCTTTCAGGTAAAACTCCCAACTCGATATAATGAGGAAAACATCGAAGTGAGTAGCGACGTAAGTCCTCGTGCGAGGGATTAAGTGGCGTAGTTAGAGTTGCCCCGGTCGCCCTCGTCAGTTGCCCCAAGTTCGCAAACTTCTGCCTTCTTTGCTCCCTGTCTATAGCCGACTAAGCTCTTTACACTTATGAGGACTTGGTAATTGATTGTTATAACGAAAATCCTTTATTCGGCGTCGTAGACGAAATCTATTGGAAAAGCAGAAACCATACATTTTTTTGGATAAAAATTACCTTATGCTCTTTTTCAGGACTAAATGTTCATACAGAATTATAGGTTCATTCAATTATTACAATACAATAAGAATAGAAAAGGTATTATAAAGGTACAATTAGGCCCCGCGCGACCGTGTCAAAGTTATCTGGGGGCACGGCAGTGCCCCAGCCAAGCTTTTTAGCAAAGGCACGGCGGCCGTACCATACTTTTCTCGAAGCGGTTCGCGGCTATTTTACACCCCCTTTATCTTCGATGTTAATAACTAGCTTTGTTTATAATTTCGGTCACTAGGAGCAAGTATTAAAACTAGCTTAACCTACAAATTACATGAAATTTCGATGAATAGTTTAATAGTTACGGATGGTCAAAGTTACTACATTTTGTCCCTCACTGACATATAGATCATCAAAATTCTAAGGTACTTATAGCAGATTTGGAACCTTGAAATTTGGTACCCGGATAGATCTTTATTCACAATGAAAGGAAAAATTATGAAACCGGCCATGTTCGAGTCGGACTGGCGTACATTGGGTTCCGTACCGTAAATTTGTATGGGAGCCCCCCTTAAATAATAAGTTTATGTAATTTTTATAATTAATTATTAAAATTAAAATACTATTGAGTATTTTCTGAAATTTTCAAAAACTTTACTGATACTATTATGGATATAGAGCATAAAAGGGGAAAAAATCGTGTGTGTTGTATGAGGCCCCATTAATAATTTATTTTATTGTAATTGGACTATTAGCTTTCATAACGACACAAGAAATACATAATTTGTGAAAATTGCAACTATCTAGCTATTGCGGTTCTCGAGATCCAGCCTGGTGACATACGGGTGGACGACGGACTGACAGCGAAGACTTATTAATAATAGGGTCCCGTTTTCATCCTTTAGGGAAGGAAACCTAAAAACTGAAAAATAATCTTATAATAATAATATGCTTGATACTTTATTAAGTAAAAGGAAATTATTTTTATGTTTGTAACTTTGCAACACTCATACTGCATATTTGTTTTATTAACAAAGTTAACAATGAAAAAATAATTAAATTCGAATAAAAAAATATAAATTTAATCAGTACTGCGATATACCCTCCTTACTCGCTTGATGTATTATGGGATTTTTAAGTTATCACATGAAAATGTGATAAGGTGCGCTCCTTTCCTGCGAGGAACATCGAGTCGAGACGCTTACATCAGTGCTCTTATGTATTCAACGGTAATGCTAAAACTTACCACCTTCAAGTATTAAAGCTTAAGAGTCAATTATATATGAATATAATAAATTAATAATCGACTCAGGCCTCAGATATTTACATTACGTTGTCCACCTATAGAAATAACGAAGCCTCAAAAAAATATATAAAGGAGATAGAGAATGGGTGCTAAGCCAAGTACAGAAAAGTTATAACGTGACCTGAAAAGAAAATAAAAAAACCTTCAAAAAAGAAATGAAATCCCACCAAAACATGAAATATAAAAGGCGCCAAGCAAAATATTGCATAGCTATTCAATAATTCTGTCGTAAAAAGTTTTCAGATCACATTCAAGCCAAGCCTTCAACTTATTTTGTAATTTAAATCAACATACAGTAAATGTATCAATAGATTTCTTTATTTTATAATTATTATAATGGCTTGGCAATGAGCACTAGATAAATAATCAGCGACCAAATGGATTTATTGGGTACCATCGTCCACATGCGTCGTTGCATACTAAAACACTTTACGCTTGCCGACAGTGTAAGTATGAACTCCTCCAAATATGCAGTTTCATATTTGTTTCTCTTGTGCTCATTGCCAAGCCACTATAATAATTATAAAATAAAGAAATCTATTGATACATTTGCTGTATGTTGATTTAAATTACAAAATAAGTTGAAGGCTTGGCTTGAATGTGATCTGAAAACTTTTTACGACAGAAGTATAAATTAAATAACTATGCAATATTTTGCTTGGCGCCTTTTATATTTCATGTTTTGGTGGGATAATTAGGTATGACACGGCCGCGCGCTGCTTACAACAGTCGTCGGTCACGCGCGGCTTACGAGTTACGACTGTCGCGATGTACGGAATTGTACCTTTAAAACGCTGTAAATTAGGGGGAGGGTTAAAAAATCAAAACTTTTCTTTACGTAATATGCGATGGCCCCTCATCAAAAGCAGATGTAAGTGTCATGAGGTAAGTGTAATGACTGATGAGGTACCAGATTTTGCATTTGCAATATAAGTAATATTTAACTTTCAGACTGGCGCAGTTGGCCTGAATACTTATTGGTATCTCAGAACAATAAGACGGCGGTGGGCCCCAGGTGCTGCGGCCTATTAGGGGCCCCCAGCAGAGGCGGGTCTAATCAATCCGACTGTCAGTGAAATATGAATTTTAAGAGCAGCTGCAGTTTCCAGTTTTAATTTTACTTCAAATTTTGTGGTATTGTAGTCACTATGTTTGAATGGTATTGCAATTTGTAATTTTTACAGTTACATAAATATGTTTGAAATAATAATGAACTATTCTTCTTTTTTATCTAAAAGTGGGAACTTGTGAAAAAAAACCACTAAGTACTCTTTTTAATACTCTTTCAGTTTTGTGGAATTTTTAGTTATATTTTTATTAAGAAGCTTTCCAAAGAAAATAACATTAATAAAATAAAATAAAGATAATGATTTGTGTAAGCTTGGCTGCTTCATTTTATAATCAAGATTTTTATGGGGACCACTTAACTTTTTGTACTAGTACAAAGTATATAGTAATAGTAACCAATTATAGGTATGTTAATTTCAGATCCTTAACTAAGTACTTACCTATAACTATCTGTTTCTTAAATAAAATATTCGATACTAATAGTTTATGAACTTAACATTAATTTCTTAATATACCTTTAACCAATAATTTATAACTGTAATAGATACCCTAACATATTTTGATTTGACCTTTTCCCGAATTTAAAACAAATCTATAGAAATGATTTTTGTTATACTTACTCAAAAAAAAACAATATAGTATGCTCTGCACCTAACCACAGCCGTATTACTACCGCGGGCTCACGGGCCGCCATATTTCGCGAAACAATTTCCATTTTATTTGCGGAGCGTCAAATAATATACCAAGTTTATCTCCAGCCCCAAATCATAGCGCGTGGAATATCTAATCTTTCATCATCATTATCCGTACTTCCGTACTAATAATATAAATTTGAATGTGTATCCGTCGCGGTTTGAGAGTGAAGAACTAACACCTCTTCAGGCTTTAATTGATGACCTACTTTGATGAAATTTTGACCTTCCGTCGGATATTAAGAGCCAATAATGTGGGTCTGATTCAAAGTGAACCCTGAGAAAAAAGACGTGATATACAAAATACACAGTTCAGTTTTTCTTAATGCTAATGGTTATCGACATTACATTACGCTATTCATACTAATATTATAATTGCGGAAGTATGTCTATCTGTCTGTCAGTTACCTCTTCACGCGCAAACCGCTGAACCGATTTTTCTGGGTGTGGTTATACTGTGAGTCCCGGGAAAGGATATAGGATCCTTTTTATCCAGGAAAAATGTACGGTTCCCGCGCGATAAACGATTATGGTGCAACAGGGTTGTAGGCCTCATCTACAACTATATTTCAGAAATACCGCAGGTTCATTACAAAATTAAAGATTCATAAGAATTCCTTTGTGAATCCAGGATATTTTCGTAGCGTCGTTCGCGCCGGTGCTCTCACACAAATCTTTCAACTTGTAATTGCTTCCTTTGCTCCTTGTTTCCCGTTTTCAAACAATCGTTTACATTTAAATTACATTATCTGACGCTTATTGACTAATATAATATTGTAATACGATCCTAATGTGTATAATATCTTATACTTTGCGTTTTCACCTAAATGTATCAGCGCAGATAAAGAAATAGTTGGGTTTGATTAGGCATTAGTCTTCTGTGTAGTATTTTTGAAGCCTGGGAGGGGTCGCAGGATACACTGGGTATTTTCTGCGATCTTTCGAAAGCATTTGACTGTGTAGAGTATGATACTCTAATAAGAAAACTACACCATTATGGTATAAGGGGCACGGCACTAAACGGAACAACACGGAACGCAGAGGGTGGAAGCTAACTCCGTAAGGTCTAATGGAACCAAAATAAAACTAGGTGTGCCACAAGGGTCCACTTTAGGCCCTTTTCTTTTTCTCATCTATATAAATGATTTACCTTATCTTGTTAAAGATAAGCATGAGATAGTACTTTTTGCTGATGACACTTCACTAATTTTTAAAGTGAAGAGGCGACAATTTAATTATGACGAGGTAAATAGTTTTCTCTCAAAAATAGTACATTGGTTTAATGCTAATAATTTGCTTTTGAACTCTAATAAAACTAAATGTTTAAAATGTATCTTGCCAAACGTTAGGCAAGTACAAACCAATGTAGTACTAAATGATGAGAATATGAATTTAGTAGACACCACCGTATTCCTAGGCATAACGCTGGATTGTAAGTTACAATGGGGTCCACATATTGCAAAACTAGCAGATAAGCTTAGTTCCGCAGCATTTGCTGTTAAAAAAATTCGTGAATTCACTGATGTAGAGACTACTTTCATAGCATAATGTCTTACGGCATCCTCTTGTGGGGAAACGCGGCGGACATTAATACAATATTTGTGCTGCAGAAGCGAGCTATTCGATCTATTTATAAGATGTCGTCTTTTGAATCTCTAAGACAAAAATTTAAAGAAATAAGAATTCTGACCGTCGCATCTCAATACATTTTGGAAAATCTCTTATATGTTAGAAAGAACATAAATATTATCAAAAAGAAAAGTGATTATCATAATGTAAATACTAGAAATAAGAACAAGTTAGCAATACCAATGTTCAGACTAGCCAAAGTAAGCAAATACTTTAAAGGCCAATGTATACGCCTATACAATAAAATCCCAGAAAATGTTCAAAATGTACCTATAAACAAATTTAAAAAAGCAGTTAAAGAACGTTTGTGTGCTAAAGCTTATTATAAAGTCAATGATTTCATCGAGGACAGCACACCTTGGGAATAGGGTGGCTCCATGCAGGTTACTTTTATTTTTGTTACATAGCTGTAAGCCATAACATTGTAATTCTCCATTTTTTTAGTAAAAGATGGCCCCGTGCGAGTTTCTTACGTCGGTTCTTCTCGGCGGGGTAGTTCCCGAACCGGTGGTAGGCAACGTAGCTTCTTCGTTCGACTTACAAAAAGAGTATCATGATACCTATTTTGAATAAGAAGATATTTTATTTATTATTTTATTTATTTATGGTAGTTCTTACATAATGTAATACTATTTTGATTCCTTTAAAAACAGCGAGCAAATGATCACAATATGGATCGCCTGATGAAAAACGATTACCCGCCCATTTGTGGAGAATCACAACACCGGAGAATCGCAAGTGCGTTACCGGTTTTTTAATAAAGATCTTGGATTTTTAATAAAGATGATGGACGCTTATGACTTACGAGTTATGAGCTATGACAGACAGAATATAGTTGTATATTAATAATAAACCATTAACCGAATCACAAAAAGAAAGATGTAATATTTAATTCACTGTTTAATGCATCTTACTAAGTTTTTCAATAAACAACTTCAGTAGTTTCATTGTAACTCACTTTAAAGCGTCCTTCTGCATTATTCAATACTGTACAAGATGCGATAGAGAGCTCAAAGTTACAGTCGTTCACAGTTATTTAACCTCGGAGTTTGTGAATATGACCCCTATGTCGTTTACTTAGAGGTCATGCTGAAAGACTGTACAGTACAGCTTCACTTTCGAGGATGTAGAGACATTTATCACTGCCATGCAGGTTTGGGTGAGACTGTGTGCGTGAAGTTTGGATGTATGAGTAAAAAAGTATTGGTGCATAAATGTGTGTATGGATGAGAGTGTGTGGGTGAAAGTTTGTGTGTATGAGTAAGGGTGTTGGTGCAACACTTTGTTAAACTCTTCACCAGACGTTTTTATTTAAAACACTTTTGCCGGATAAAAGTTGGATGTCTTGAAAAATTGAGAGCGGTGATTTAGTAGCTGCTGGAAACAGGACTTGAAGAAAATACACATCACTTTTTGCGAGTTAAGAGAAATGTACGTCCACGTTATATTTTTATTTTTTATTTTATCTATGGACGCTTCACTCCACGTCAATCTGGCCCCGTGCTAAGTACCTGAAGGACTTGTGTTACGGGTACCAGACAACGGAAATATATTTAATACTTTTATACTATACATATATTTAAGATTTTTTATTATATCATACACATATTTAATACACATCCATGACCCAGGAACCTCGAAAAACTTTTTGTTCCGTCGGTGGGATTCGAACCCGCGACCCCCGGCTTGAGCTGCCACTCACTCATTGAGCCACAGAGGTCGTCATATCGGGTCGCATTTCTTAATACATTTATAAGCTATCGCAAACTAAGTCCTAAACTCAACCGTGACGGCTAAACGGATTTTGATGAAATTTTGTGTGCTTGTCGGGTCTAAGAATCACCTATTCTATTTATCATACGTCAAAATATAATGTTTGCCGGGTCAACAACGATAACAAATTTTAACACCCCTTTACATTAAATAGAAATCGTTAGAGCCGTTTCCGATAGTGATGAGCAAAGCAAGACCAAGACCAAGACTCGACCAGTCTTGGTCTTGGTCTTGTTCTTGCTTGTGCAGTCTTGGTCTTGGTCTTGCTTAAATCTGTCTGGTCTTGGTCTTGGTCTTGCACGCCTAGTCTTGGTCTTGGTCTTGCAAAAAGCAAGACTCTTGCAAACATTTTCAAAACTTTTTGTAAACGTTTTAATTTTCTCGAAAAAACATTTTCAAACCTAAATTATTAGACTAGCTACATGACCTTATCTTAACTTGATATGAGAATGGTCCTAGAATTGAAAATAGTAATGAAAGGTCAAGAGCCAACTCAGCATAGGCTGATCTTTTAGAGGCAATAATGTCCTTAAGAAAAATTATTTTTTTTTAAAATAAGAACTTTTTTATTTTTAAGGTTCCGTAGCCAAATGGCAAAAAAACGGAACCCTTATAGATTCATCATGTCTGTCTGTCTGTCCGTATGTCACTATCTGTGTACAAAATTTCATTATAATCGGTTCGGTAGTTTTGGCGTAAGAGCGAGACACACAGACAGACAGAGATACTTTCGCATTTATAATATTAGAATAGATATTCCCAAATTTTTAGTTTAAATGCATTGTTACATAATCAAAATGGTAAAAACGGGACCCAATTACTTACACATCACTGCCTGTTTGTCTGCCTGTTTCCAGGCTGTATCTTGGAACTTGAAATTAATGTTTTAAGTAGATATTATATTGTTATAATTATATTTTTATCTCATGAATATTATAGTCACTGCGACTAAATAAATTTTTTTAGCAAGAGTCTTGCATGGAGCAAGACTCTTGCATAGTCGGTCTTGGTCTTGGTCTGGTTCTTGCACACCTAGTCTTGGTCTTGGTCTTGCTAGTCTTAGGGTAGTCTTGGTCTTGGTCTTGCAATTTTTGCAAGACCAAGACTAATTTTGCTCATCACTAGTTTCCGAGATCGCCGCTATAAATATATGAAAGAATCGCTTGTTTAAGATTTTTTTCAGTGTCAGAAATTTACAAAAGCCCTTTGTTGCAGGCCAATTAGTCATGCGTGTTGTCGATAAATATTGTCAGTAATTTGGTCACGGAATCACGACGCACTTCAGCCCACTTCGTTCGCGGATCAGTCCGGATACCGATCCGGCATCAATCCGGGACAATCCTGATAAAATCTTTTCAGAGAATTGAGAGCTACTATAGACTTAAGAAACAAAAGGATTCAGACGTTTTTACTCCGACCTATATTATAGTGAGGGAGCCCTACTAGAACTATTTTTTTGTGATTGCTAACAAGCTAATATTTTGTGAGTAGCTACATTTTGATAAGACGAACAACATTTTTATTTTCGAAAAATCTCAGAAATGGTAGCTAACAGAGATAGAAAGGATTTCATACTTTGACTTGATGGTCCTAAAATATGGATTGTTTTATTTGTAGGACAAGGTTACTATTAAATTATATAACTATTAACATACCAATATACTATTCTAAATCGCTTGTTTGCAACATGTTATCAAAATACATGATCATCGTCAATTCAATTTTCAAAACATAAAAATTATTTCCCGAAGTTTTCAGTTCCGTATCTTCGCAGCTATCATCGGATCAATCCGCGGATCGATCCGTCCGGCTCGTGCACTTCATGCACTTGACGTTCGGCGTAATGGGCCGTATAATTATAGTTTTAAACAAAACCCATTGTGTCGCACAATAGGCGCTTTTTACGGCGCGGATTTATACATATCGGCCGAACGGGGTTTTTATTTGCATGGAAATAATTCGAATCGGAATTTATATTGACCTTTTTGTGTGCGTACATCGGCCGACCCCATTTTGAAAAAGGTTTATATGCAGTCTTTGCTGGAGGATAATAATTTTATGTAGTGTGGAACTTATGAACGCTTATTTATAGTATTGTGATTTTATTTGTCATTAAACTATTATTATATTTGCGTACCTTAGGCCTAGCTTACAGTCATTTATAATTATTGTATGCAAAATATCTCAACACCGCCGCGCCACCCGCGCCACTATATCGCTACTCGCAATCAATATAAAGCTTTAGGGATTTACTGTAGTATGTATGTCACAAAAGGCAACACAAATGAGCAATACATTAGGCGATTGCGGCAATATTTGTGCTCCGAGAGCTGAGTCAACACTACCCGCGTTATTGCGACAAGTCGCGCGACCAGTCGAGCGGCTCTGTTAAATAGTCTTACAATATAGTGTATTGTTATGGTTTAGATGCAATTTTGGTTTATGAAAACTACAAAATATATTCCTATAATGTCGATACAAATGCGTTTACTCTTATCATTACACAAAACAATAAGTTATGATACTTTTAATCTTTACTTCGAGTTCAATACATTGATTTGTTTTTTTTTGTGACTTATGAAGTAAAAAAAAAACCTAGTTATTACAGTATGTCACAGAAACACTACTTGTTTAAGATTAAAGGTGCTCTTATCATTATGGTTATCCAAAGTTTACTCGTCCCAAACTATGTCAAGATCAAAACTCGTTTTCATCTTGACATGGTTTAGGAAGCTTATGTTTTGCGTAAAAAAGAAACAAATATACTTACAATAGATACTCAATTTTTTGGAGAATTTGAATTTGAAATACACATACTAGTGTGATTATTTGCAAGATAGATCGCGCGATCAGCGCGGCGAGTAATCAAGCGACTAGTCGGCGAATTGGGCCGGCTCTCTCCAACTAGTCAACCGATTAGTTGGCAACTTGGGCCGGCTCTCTCTAGAGATTAGATAAACACGAGATAATAGATATTTACGAGTCGTCCCTCACATAACTCACTAGACACTTGTTTATAAGTACGAGATTAATACTGGAACAGTCGGATTCTGTTGAGATTCGCCAACGTAATGTTGTTAGACTAAACTTCGTTATAACTTATAGGGCCGGGGAATTTGATTATTATCAAACTTATTCTGATTATGGATTCAAATATTATCATTAACACGATATGAAATATTTTATTGTTTATTTTTACTAACCCTATAAATATTGGACGAACTGGTTTCGATAAAATTTCTATTGTCAGATATCTGAAGCATTACATATCAAAGAAATGCAAGCTTGATTAGAGAAAATTATGTATAAATATAGTGTAATTTTTTTATCAATGCTTCATTGCTAAAGCAAAATGCTAGATTTATAACTTTTGTAAACTTGTTTAGCTTAAAAAATATTTAATCGATTAATCTATTACTATCCACTGTTACGGTTAAGAGCTCTAAGCAACTACTATTTAGCAATTGCTCTTAACTGTTATACCTGAGTCATTTAAATAGAATAAACCAATCTGATACTTGCATACATTTCTACTTACCCAAAATAGAGGTAATAGCAAGTCTATGATCAATACTACATTACTGAGCTCCTCTAACCGCGCTAACCGCGTACTCAGTGTGACAGTGAGTGTACATCTAATATGTATGTCGGTAAGTATGTACCGCGATCGCACTACGAAATAACCGCATTCGGCGGATCTCGTACTGTTGTTGGGCCACGAGAAAAGCGTTTCTGCGGTGCGACGCAGCGCGAGGCATCTCCATAGAAATATTACTATGATGAACAGCACACCACAAATACTGTAACTCATCAACTTATTACTTTACAAGCTTAACTCTTATAGGTTTCGCTATAAGTCCTTTGGGCGATGATTCTTAAATCGGTTTTAAAGCAGAGCGCGTTGTAGTTCTCTACGCCGCGCCTCTCAGAACTTTCGTAGAATTTACTTAAATTCATGTGAGCAGGACTTTATCCGCTGAGTATTTAAACTTTGTATATTATTTACACGCTACTATTTCTACTAATAAACTCAGTATATTTATAACTCTACTAGACGACGCCCGCAACTCCGTTGCGCCAAAATTCGTTTATCGCGCCGGAACCGTACATTTTTTCGAGATAAAAAGTATTATATGTCCTTTCCCGGGACTCAAGTCTCAAAGTATCTCCATGGCAAATTTCAGCAAAATCGGTTCAGCGGTTGGGGCGTGAAGAGGTAACAGACAGACAGACAGACACACTTTCGCATTTATAATATTATAGTATAAGTATGGATGCAGATGGTACAATATATAAATTCATAAATGGAAGTATTGTAATTTGTGACACTCAATTAAACACTGTTTAGTCTAAACCAAATACTTCAAAATGTTACAGATACTGTATAGAAAACAGAGAGCTTAGTTTTACTTCTACTAGCAAACTGTGCACTCAAATTAACAGCTCATTATCTAGCTGTATTTTTCCTCTACGTTCTTTTATTCGTCACCGCTTTTCCCAGTGGCCACACACCGCCGATAGCTCAGCTGCTGTACAAATCGCACGGCTCTTTGTACAATGTACAGCTCGTTAGCTGCACTATCGCCGATATTCTAGAATCTAGATCGTGTTAAATGTTTTAAATCGACATAATGGGGGCTAATCAACAATCGGAAGCTGCTGCGCTCTTTAATCAGCTCGGGATGTGAATGCACTGGGCTTCTGAGCGCTCGCGCTTAGCAAATATTTTGACTTGTTTCAAGACTTTCGAAAATCGAAAGGCATTCGGAATTTAGTTATAGAAAAAACATGTCCTGGATTAGGTATCCCTGGATACACAATATATTTCAAACAAGGAAGCGTGTGCATCTGTCTGTTCACGTTGAAAACGCTGAGTCAATTTCGGTAACATTGGATATGAAGATATTCCAAACCGCAGAATAGAACTTACATTTTAAAATTTACAAAAATTCTACGGCTCTTGCTATAAAACTGCTTTTTTTTACAAGAAAATGGAGGGCAAAGTTTTGTTCCGAAAAACGTGCTTATTAACCTATCAACCCTCATAAGGACACCGGCGACCGCGAAAACAATAGAATAATAATCGATTTCCAAGAATCCTCGATCGAAGGATTAATAGTATTTTTTATTTTTTCATTTTCTAAAAATGATATTGAAGGAAAAATATTTGCTGTACATCACAGGAATCTGTTCAAACATCCCTCCGGGCATTTTCACTTTTAATTATAACATGCGGTTATGATCTGGTGTAAACACCCCTGCACAGTCGGGGAAATTGAAGCTTGGCACGTTGATCGCCCGTAATTTTGTCTATACGAGTATAAAGTGGTTTTTATTCATGCTTTTTTCCGATTCAAGTTTAAAATATAAAAATGAAATGCCATTAAAATATTCATTAATTTGGTAAGTCTCAAACGTGAGGCGAGACACAAAATTCCAATTATAAAATTGGCGTAAGCCACCATTCTCTGAAATGTTGTTTATAATTATTGTTTCACTTGATTAGCTTTACAAAAACAATAAATTAGATAATATGAACAAAATAGACTGTGACACCTAGTACAAAAAAAAATATATATTTCAGAAGACTTCGACAAAATTTTGACTCGACCAACGATGAATATCGCTTAGCTGCAGCGCCATCAAATTATGCTCACGCAGTCATGCTCGTAATATTATGTAGTACGTAAAAATATCATCAATAGTAAAATATCTTGAAGCATGTCAGGAGTAAAACCACAGTTTTGGAACCGTTTTTGCAGGATCCTTGTCAATATTGTACCAACGTGCTAAACACCCAATTTCCTCGACCATACTTGTAGCGATACAGTACTGTTGGTGTACACGAGAGCGGGCGCGGGAGGCATCGTCGTATTTGTGTTTGAAATTACATTTTTGCCGAAGCGTTTTTGCGTCAAGTTGCCGGGAAATTACTTTTTCATACATTTTTATTAGGCCGTCGTAAAATATGAAAAAGCTAATTTGGGTATAAACGTTGACAATGCGGTACAGTTGTTTCGAGTTACAATCGCAATCGTAAATACTCGAGTTACGTACTAAAATATTATAATGATTTAAAAATTGATCATTTGTTGCCTTTGCTACATACCTAATTGTACTACTAACCGTATCCTAGTTAAATATCTACACGTCTTATAAAGCGATACTCGAGGTTTTTTATAGACTCGAGCTTATAATATACATGATGCAAATGTTATAATAATTATAATTATATTTTACAAGAACTTACGTTATAATTGTGAAGGTTTGTCTCTCTAAACCTCTGTCCCGATTTAAAATAAATCTGAGTTACTTTTAATCCCAAAATAGGACGTAGGTTAGATTTTTTCCCAAAAAAATTATATACGATTTCCACGATTCCCACACGATATGATACTCTCAGCGAGACGAAGCAGGCAATATCTGGCACTAAGTTAGAGCACACTTTCAACATAAACAGACTAGACAAATTAATTAGCTAGTTACCAAGCAGTAAGCCCCATTATGAGTAATAACAAGTTTAGCGCAAACACGAGCGGAGTCGCGGGGAAGCCTCGTTACTACGATGGGGACTCTAATACTGACAACTTGGCGGAAAATTCGAAACTTTGTGAGTGTTCAATGCTTATTAGTTGTTAGTAAAGCATGTAAGCAAGCAATTTGACGACCTCTGTGGCTCAATTAGTTGAGTGTGTGGCAGCTCAAGTCGCGGGTCGTTCGAATCCCGCCGACGGAACAAAAAGGTCGATGTGTATTACATATGTGTATGATATAATAAAAATCTTAAATATATGTATACTATAAAAGTATTAAATATATTTCCGTTGTCTGGTACCTGTAACACAAGTTCTTCAGGTACTTGGCACGGGGCTAGACTGACGTGGTGTGAAGCGTCCATAGATATAAAAAAAAACATAAATTGAGTTAATGCCTACGCCCTATAGGCTACAAACTACAGATTATTTAACGAGCATTGAGACACCACACATTTACACGTATCTCCTGTGAGGCCAGGATCGACAGAGGTATGCAAAGACCCCTTGGTATGATCTCAAGATGCCCGAAATACGGCCCGTATTTTTGGTCAGTACTCAAGATGCATTCGGTCTCAAGACACGGTTCAGGCTCTGTGATTGGTTGGCTGTGAAAATGTGGACCAATCACAGAGCCGAACAGCGTCTTAAGACCGGGTCGCATCTTAAGTACTGACTATTTATACCGGCCTTTGAATCCGCAAAGAAGTCTCTGTGCGTCAATCCATCAGCCATTCTGATTAGCTTGCCATTTGTCTAACATAATAATTATTATGAGTGGGTACCTCAATTTATGTGTAAAACAATTAGTACCTGTTTCAAATTCATAGCTAATATTTTGTATGATTTGTGTGAATGAAATGACTAACGAATATTAAAATAAACTGCGGTCAACTGGCGATATCAAATTGAGTGAAATTGTATTCGCTGTAAATTAGCTCGCCGATTACCTATTGTGAACAATATTCAATATTATAAATGGCTAGTCAAATCATACTTTAACACGTTCAGACCGGGACCTCATGAACTGGTACTCGTATCCAAACGGGGCAAATCTTCATATGGCCACCGGTGGTACATCACCGCCCCATAAACCGAAACACCTGCCGGGCGGGGTGGACACGGCCAACGATTATGCACGAATTATGCATTCTCTCTCCTTCTAACGATCTAATAATCCTATAATAGGTCAATTATTTTGTCTCATCACTCATCACGCGTGGATGTATCAGATCAGATGGCTTCGTACTATACCAGCCTTAAAAAAACCCTAAACCGCAAACTTCACATCGAGATTGTTTATGGCATTGTACCATCAATGTCTTTATAATTTTTTTCATGTTTGATTTAGTTATCCTATAAATAAACATTGTCTTAATGTGATTCAGCAGAAATAATTTGCTTTTCACAATACAATTTTTCAATCCTTTTTTTTTTTACTTCCCGAAACAATATCCATCTCCTGAGCTACACTATGAATCTTTGTCGATTTTACAGGGCGGGAACGGTAATTGCAATACTCTCTTTCAAGGCGGCACAAATTTCTTAGTACATTAAAAGACAGGTGTGACGTGGCCACCGGTGGTACACCCCGCCCTGTCAGCGAGTACTCCGTGCTCCACCGGTGGTACACCCCGGTCTGAACGTGTTAAGCTCAAATAAATATAACAGCAACTCATATTAAAAATATGTTAAAGTTAGTTTTGAGTTTCCTATATAAAGCTCTGGTTTCCTCCAAAAGCGGCATCGTCATGCAGCGGCCGCAATACAGCTGCTGTATTGCGGCCGCTGCTGCAGTGAATGACGTCACTTAAACGTTGTCTATGTAAGCAATATGGCAAGGTTTCCTAGAAAATGGTAATCGACACCATTCTCTAGGAAATCGCGTCATACCTCCCACATAAATAACGTTCTAGTGACGTCATTCACCGCTGCATCACGGCCGCCACACGACGGCACCGCTCTTGCAGGAAACCAGATCTTTACGGCCAAGTGCGGCGTACACAGGGGATGGGCGTTGAATGAACGAACCGTTTTATTAAACTGTTTATTAGTCATGAACGGGTAAACTAGTTTAGCGTCTACTGATAAACTAGTTTATGCGTGAACGGTTGTCATGCCGGAACGGTGTGTGTGACGGGTGGGTGGTGATATTTTAAATTAATCAAGTAAATGTAAAAATTCAGTAATTAATCTGCCTGCCTGCCAGTCCTAAGTCTGGAAAAAGTATGTACTATGTAAGAAAGTGCATTTCCACCGCTTACAGATTTAACCAGTGGTCCCCAACCTTTTTTTCATGCGGGCCACAAACATGTTTTGGTCTTGGTGTCGCGGGCCGCAACAAAAATTTTTTAGGGTTAAAAAATAACATTCTTCAAAATTAACGATTTTAAAGTGAAAAAAATTTAACGACTATTACGTAGACTACGTTATTTTGTTGGTGGGCGTGAATTTCACAATTTTTTAACATCACGCGGGCCACAAATAAAGTCCCGGCGGGCCGCGGGTTGGGGATAGCGGGATTAAACCGTCTCGTTGTTCGTCGTCATCAGTCGTCGCGTCGAAGTGCAAAACGACAACAACAAGTCAAAACAGTTAATGCTGAAAGTCGTTTAGTCAAAAAAACTACTTTGTTTGTCATAGTTTATTGTTTAGTTCAGTCTTCGTCGAAGACGAAAACTAGTTGAAAAAAAATCTGTATTGTCATTGACTAGTTTACGATGAACGATTGAAGATCAAACGAACTTACCTTAAGTGAAGTTCGATCACAATTATATGAGCGACTTCATTCTTAGCGATTTATGCTTACTTATTGTATGGTGGCGCTTCCAAGCGTTACCCTTGCACGTATTTTAGAGACGAAAAAAAAAATGTCATCCCTTTTATGTCGCCTGTCATACTTGTCAGGGCGCTTAGATGCAACTTGCGAGCTGCTCATTTTGTTTAGAGCAAAAATTTACCTACGGTGTGCATTTTATATTTGTCATTTCCTAGGGAGGGAAATACTGTTTACAGTATCGTCTATTTAGGGAGGGTTTGGATAAATCGCTAAGAATGAAGTCGCTCATATAATTGTGATCGAACTTCACTTAAGGTAAGTTCGTTTGATCTTCAATTATATTTCGCGACTTCATTCTTAGCGATTTATGCTTACTTATTGTATGATGTTCAGAGTAAAACAAATATAAAATGTAAAATCATAATTTATTATACTATATTTGCCATACAAAAATAACAGTGTTTGTTTTTAATACTGTTACATCAGCTTAGATATGCTTAGCTTTATAAATAATAACATAATATGTTTATCTTTATACATAATGAGGAACTTATTACAAAAAATCATCCAACAACTTTGTAGCTAAATCAGAAGAAACAATTTCTTTATTATAAAATTTTGCAAATGTAACTGAAGAATGACTCCAGCCTGCAGATTTTCTGATTATCTCTATATTTACTCCCAATTTATTAGCTTTCGTTGTCGCTGCGTGGCGAGTACTATGAGCTCCAAAAATTGTAGTGTCAATACCACTTTTACATAAAATTTCTTTGATCCATTTACTCAAAGTTTGAGTAGAAATTTTGTTATATGGTTTTTTGAAGCTAATAAAAAGGTAATCAGATTTACGACACAATTTAGTTTTATCTAAATATTCTAAGAGACATAATGCGGGGCATATTCTTTTGTCTTGTAAATAATACGGAAGCTTTAGTACTGGCTGAAAACTGTTAGGTTTAGAGGTTTTAATGATATCTGGAATATAGATCAAGATCTCATCCTTAGTTAAATTAATATTACTAATCCTTATTAAACTTAAAGTCTGTACCCTATGTGCTGTTACAAGAGCCAACAATATAGCAGTCTTTTTAGAAAGAGTTTCCAGACTGAGATCCTCGTTGGGCCACTGTTGAGATATATACGTTAATACAATATTGGTATCCCAACTTACACTATACTTTGGTTTGACCGGTCTCATTCTGTAAACTCCTTTCATAAACCTTTTAAGCATATGATTATTTTCTAAATCAGTACGCAGCAAAGATAAAGCAGATTTAAAACTATTTAGAGTACCGTATTTAGCACCTTTATTGTCTTAATCTTAACTTGAATATTGTATTTTTTTTTGGAAATAAATTATTTGTATTGTATTTTGTATTTGTATTTATTAAACTTATCAGTTAAAAAAGCAATTACTCTGTTCACCGACACATCGTAAAAATCATAATTATGGCTCCTACAAAACAGAATCCATTGTTTTATTCCACTATCATACTGTTTGTATGTATTGTCAGATAAGGAATTAAGAATGATTTCTATACATTCCTCCGACAGGGACATCTTCAAATACTTCTGGCGGATAACTTCGCGGCAATTAGGCGTAAGGTGGGATGGAGATGATGCGGGACACTGAAAGGAGATTTTAACAGGTTAATGTTAGGTTCAAAAGTAATCGAGTGTCTATTTTTACTTAATTTTTTAAACAATGGGAACCACGGCTGTGTCGGCCAGTAAGGTACGACAATAACACCTTCTGCCTCATCCGTTACAATCTTTCTTAATGTTTTTAAAATTAATGAAAACGGTGGGAAAGCGTAGAAGTATATATTGTTCCAGTTGATAGTAAATGCATCTACTGCCCAAGCACCGGGGTCCCTATGCCATGTGACATATGTGGAACATTTTGCGTTGGCACGACTAGCAAATAAATCGACATCAAATTCACCAAAATATTTCCTTATTTTCGCAAACGCATAATCGGCTAATTCCCACTCTGTGTCAGAAAATTTTCTACGCGATAGGCTGTCTGCTTGTAAATTGTCCTTAGTATTAATATATGACGCGACCACATACAGTTTTCTGGTTTCGCACCATTGCCATATATCTCTAGCGACCGAGTTTAAATGTTTATATTGAACACTACCCATACGGTTAATACAAGATATAGCAGTCGTGTTATCAATCCTTAACAAAATTTCACGACTACTAAGATCCTTAGTAAAAATTCTTAAACCGAAAAGAGCCGCTTTTAACTCTAATTCATTGATATGTAGATCCATTTCATCACTGGTCCAATGCCCAAAAGATTTTTGACCATTACAATAAACTCCCCAACCGGTTCGTGAAGCGTCAGAAAAAATTTCAAATAAAAATTTTTGTGATTTTATTATAGAACCTGTATCTACGTGACTTAACCACCACTTAAGATCCTGTTTGACTTCGTCTGATATAATAATTGTTTGATTATAACTAGGATTCTCAGCGAGGTATGAAAACTTAAGTGTCTCTAGGCTCTTTGTGTAAAGCCACGAGTAGTCTATCGCGGGACACGCCGATACCAACAATCCAGTTAATTGAGCAAAATTAATCAAATTACATTTTTTCTTATGTACAAAAGATTTAATGTATTCTTTTATTTTTTCTCTTTTGTCAGTTGGCAGTTCCAAAGTCATGTTAAAAGAATTAAAAACGAAACCTAAATATCTGCATTTCAGTCCAGGAACTAAGTTACTCTTGTTATTGTTAACAATAAATCCTATTTTTTTAAATAAATTACAAGAAAAATTTATATGCCCCTGACATTCTTCTAACGTTTCGCCTAAACTAATATAGTCATCTAAATATATAGCACAAATAATTTCATGTTTTCTAAAATATTCCATCACCGGTTTTAAAATTTTTGTAAAAATATATGGAGCTATACATAGGCCAAAAGGTAAACATGTAAATTCATATAATATGTCTTCATATTGAAAACGAAGATATTTCCTACAGGTTTCGTGAACAGGTATTAAAAAGTATGCATCCTTTAAATCAATGGTAGCCATGTAACAGTTAGGCGTTAATAATTTTGATACCGTTCGATAGTCTTCCATTTTAAAATGTTTGGTGGTGATGAACTTATTTAAAGATTTTAAATTTAATATAAAACGTTTTTCTCCGTTCGGTTTCGGTATCAAAAATATAGGAGACAAAAATTGATCTGCCAGGGGAGTACATCTTTCTATCGCTCTTATCTTAATTAATTTTTTAATACAAATATCAAAATCAGCTTTTTCTACATTAGGAATGTTATAAGACGGTACGTTGTGCTGGAACGGTTTTGATTTAAACTGTATAATATATCCGCTGATATATCCTAATATAATTTTATCTCGAGTAATTTTCTGCCATTCGTCATAAAAATTACGTAAGCGGCCTGCATACGGTACCTCGTTCAACGACGGGTCGGCCTGCGCGTCTGCGTTCGCGCCGTCACTGTCGGCGCCGGCGGAGGCGCGGGCCTGCGGGCTCCCGTGGCGGCTCGCGGCGGCGCTCGGGGCGGCGCGCGCGGGTGTCTTGCCGCCTGGCGCTGGCCCTGTTGCGTCGGCCCCGCACCCGGCCTCCATTGGTGCGGGGCATTGTAGTTTTCCCGTTGTTTGTTATGAAAAGAAGCAGAACTACTGGGGAGTCTCTGTTTGAGCGACTGGCCAGATTTTTGCACGGTTTTTGCCGATTTTAATCTCTCTGATAAATCCTCTCCAAATAAGTATTTGTCTGAACTAATATTATTCAAAGCGTCTTTAAGTTCGTTATTAATAGAGGAGATAATGAATCTTCTCCTAGTCTCGGACTCATATCGATACATATCGCACAAAATACGACACGCATCACTCGCAATTTTTAAAATTTCTTTATGTTCAATTACATTTTTGGTTATAATCTTATCTATAACTGTGGTGAGCGCCGCTATGGTGACGCTTAAATGTTTTTGTCTACCCGCCATAGCGGTGTCACGCTTGACGAGACTCTCGGACAATGCTGCTTTTACCTCCGGGTTGAGCAGTGGCGGTATTAATAAGTTACAATTTTCAGGTACACGATATTCATTAAATATTCTTTCTTTCGTGTCCTTCTTAAGGCCTTTTTTAATGACCTCATGCCATCTACCCGCAATATCTTTATGCACCTCCTTGCCGAGTGTTATCTCCGGCTCTGGAGCTTCGCCGAGAAGCTGTAATAGCTCCTCATCCAGATTTGCATGTAGCTCACCTGGCGTGGTATTGTCAGCTGGTCCCAGCGGCTGAACGATATCAGGTTCCACGTGCGCTGACGGGTCCGACGGGGTGGCAGCCGGTGTGAGGGACAGCTCCGGCGCGCAGTCGCCTGATAGCTGCGGCGCGCAGTCGCCCGATAGCTGCGGCGACATCGCCGGCACGCGGTCGATTTCTTCAGCAGAATCTTGGTGATCTGTCAATAACAGAAGTTGTGATTAAAAAACAGCAAAGACCCTGGTTTGGTAGTTGCGTATTTTATTCGTTTTCGAACAGCAAAAGCCCGGGTGTTGGCAGTTGCGCATTCTCATCGTCATAAGACGGTAGATGGAAATAAAATCACAATGGAGCGACGCCATTGTTCCGACCCAATTTAACGCTGGTGCGTAGGTAATACATATAATATGTATAGATGGATATAGCCCTGGTTATTATAATCATGAATAATAATTATAATGTTAGCTATTCGCATCAGAATTAAAACTTACTACTCGACGAAGATGAAATTCTTCTGCCTCGTTTCTTCAATTTTCTTTCCAATCTTCTTATCTTCCTTCGTATATTTTCTTCACTGTCTGGACTCCTGCGTCTCTTCCCCATGTTGAGAGCACACGCCGTAGGTAAATTGTAAACGTGCGAAGGGCTCGGCACGAAAACGCGTAATGAGCAGCTCGCAAGTTGCATCTAAGCGCCCTGACAAGTATGACAGGCGACATAAAAGGGATGACATTTTTTTTTTCGTCTCTAAAATACGTGCAAGGGTAACGCTTGGAAGCGCCACCATACAATAAGTAAGCATAAATCGCTAAGAATGAAGTCGCGAAATATAATAAACGGTCTCGTTTCGTTGATCGAAAAAGCGTCAACGACCCACCACACTATAATTCGTCGAAGACTTAAACTAAGTAGTCGAAAAAAGAAACAATTTTTTCAACTATATAGTTTACGATGAACGATAAACGGTCTCGTTTCGTTAATCTAAAAAGCGTCGACGACCCACCACTAACCTAAAGCTTATTTAGTCCCCCATTACACAACTTTAGCTTTACCCATAAACTATTTAGCATTGGTAGGTTTAACATTTCGTCACTCATCACTGCGTAGATTAAGTACTGAGTTATACTCGTACATTATCAACGTGTATAACAATCGAAAGAATGGAAATACATAGCTCTACATGGTACCACCTCTTATAGAAAGATGCATGAGCAAGCGATAGCGCGATGTAGGAGACGAACGGCGCAATCTATTATGAATTTTTGGAACTTACATAATTTGAACAAATTTACGCATTTTCACCCCCTTATAACCCTTTTTCCGGTTAAAAAGTAGCCTATGTCCTTTCTCAGGCTTTAGACTATCCGTGTACAAAATTTCATTACAATCGGTTCAGTAGTTTTGGCGTGAAAGCGAGACATACAGACAGACAGACAGAGATACTTTCGCATTTATAATATTAGTATAGATATACATTATTATCAACTGCTTCGTTGCGACTACAGATTAACCATTTTTTTTACGCAGGGGAAACCCATCATGGGTGCCCCGGGTTGGGTACCCCGGGGGTATGTGAGACTCCTACTCACTTAAACCACCTGCGGTTCGCCTTCAGCCGTATAGAGGAGTGATATCCCGGATCTAACAAACACAGGACTCCCTCCACGACTGGCCGGTCTACCTCGGACCGGACTTCCACCAAAGTAAGGGAACGCTTAGGCAAACTAAAGCGTTCCCCTCGGCGCCGGGACTGACAAAGCCGAGCAGGTTCCCATCCTGACCCGGAGCCCCATTAGACAAGAGTTAAGAGGTTCGCGTAGCGACGCCTCCGCACTCCCGTCCTACGCCGGCGGAGCGGCAGAGAGGTGGGATCGTCCTCTCTGTCTCGCTCCGCGGCCTCTTTCTGCAACATAACAATTTCGCAGAAAGAGACCGCCGCCTGCCGTGCCTCATCGCTCTCGAACATGCAGCGCACCATGCTCGGGAGTGAGAGGTCTCCACCTAGCACCGCCACGAGATCGTGGCGCTGCACGGCCCAACGATCGCACACCTCAAGGGTATGCTGGGCCGTGTCCTCCGCAGCGCCACATTCATGGCAGGCTGGCGTTGGCTCTCTCCTGGCAACCCTACACAGGTACTCACCGAAGCAGGGCACGGGCCCGGTGAGTACCTGCGTAAGACGGAAGACTACATATTGTCGCAATGGCAATCAACAATAAAAAACAAGTTAAAAAAAATATAAAAATATTTTAACAATGTTTAAGGTACTGTAGGTTTTCACGTTGGACCCACATCTGAAGGACCCGTGTCAATCAAAGCCCTCGACGTCCATTGAACTGATTCGGTGACAGTAATGGCGAAATGAACATAAAACCTGCTGTTGTAATAAATGTAGTATAATTTATAACCGTACAACGATATTTTGATGTGTGGTAAAAATCATAATACCAGCTTTTAATGTGTCACTTGATGTGTCAATGTCATCGAAGTATCATTTTGTATAATTATTACGACCGTAAAAAAAGCTAACGAATTTCGATTTAGTGTCGCTCAGAATCCATGAACCCATGTCAACGTCAGCCACGCGCCAAAATAACATTGCAGGTTCTACTGCCTGTTTTGTAGAAGCTTGCTAGACTTAATTTCCTTTATATTATACTTAGTATATTCAAAGTGGTATATTTTTATATCCTCTAGCGTAATACGTTAAATCCCAGAGACAGGAAAGAAGTTTCCATTTTAAAGATTTTAATTTAAAAACATATTTTTTTTTCATAATAATTCATGATTATGAAAGTGTAAAAAATTAATGATGATGCATTAAATAATATATCTCCTAGTCTACGGGATCTGTGGCAGCGAATTCCTTTTTGAAATCAGTGGCATATTATTTTAATGACGTCGACTGCGACCCCACGTATCTGGGACACACAGATGACCTGCCCCAACTAACACCACTTATTCAAATTAACGAATACCGCCATTTAGAAAATTCCAGATAAATATAATTAAACCACGTAAGTATATTTTATAATTAAAATATTATATTGAAGTTAAGGTGAGGCCTTGATAATTTGGCTGTTGCGATATCGATTTTTCTCAGCAATGACTGAAGCTAAGAAATTAAAGTTCATTGTCAGTATTCATCATGTCTTTGTCTTTGAATTACCCATAGCATAACACGATTGGTCATTTTTTATAACACAGAAAAATCAATCAAAAAGACCTCTGTAAAAAAAGAAATTCTAATTTTGCCAATAGAGGAGAGTGCTTTAAGCTTCCAAAATTTGTACATATATTGGTTCAAATATACACTTTAATTTGCCCATAGCTTATATGAAATATATTTATGGTTTTCAAATTACGCGACAAAAACTATTTTGTCGCTTACGCCCTTTCCATTTCTTGCCGTTAAATTTCTTGCCGTTCCATTTCTTGTTTTCTATGAGAGGCCGGGGCGGCCTCAAAACAAGCAATCTAAAAAATATATATCCAACACGGTTTTTTACTTTAACGCGGCGTCACCTTAATTCAATAGTGTTCAAGGAAAGTTGATTTGCCAACGATATATTTCTAGTCGCGGGACAATACCTAAATATGACGTGGGCAAGACAATATATTATTATGCGAGACGCCCTGATGGATGTCCCAAGAGGACAGATTTTGTTGAAATAAAGAATATTTGATAGGCCGTAGACACCCACATATTGCTCACGCGTGTTACGCCACCTCTGTTTCTTTCAAATACTGTTTAGGTTATCTTCTTCTTTTTTCTTATCTTATATATAAAAATGGATTTTCAAATGTATTAGTTGCACTAAAACTCGAAAACGGCTACATGGATTGGGCTGATTTTAATCTTAAAATATTTGTAGAAGTCCAGGGTAGGTTTTAAAGTGACACAAAGTTCACCGGGACAGCTAGTCTTATATATAAAAATGGATTTTCAAATGTGTTAGTCGCGCTAAAACTCGAAAACGGCTGAACGGATTGGGCTGATTTTAATCTTAAAATATTTGTAGAAGTCCAGGGTAGGTTTTAAAGTGACACGAAGTTCACCGGGACAGCTAGTCTTCTTATATATAAAAATGGATTTTCAAATGTGTTAGTCGCGCTAAAACTCGAAAACGGTTGAACGGATTGGGCTTTTTTTAGTCTTAAAATATTCGTAGAAGTCCTGGAAAGGTTTTAAAGTGACACGAAGTTCACCGAGACAGCTAGTTATATTACATTATAGAATGCTTTCGTCTTGTTAACGAATACGAATAAGTAACTTATTTGGTGATTGGAAAACAAACATTTACACTCAATATGGCCATAATAACTCACGTCCCTTTTTTAACCTGTAGAACTAAATCAAAAATCTTTAAAATCTATTAACCCTCAAGCAGCTAGCAATTTAGTTCTCCCACCTCGCGATGTTTGAACAGAACTCAGACTTCGCTCTCGACTTTACTCGACCCGGTAAGAAAAACGCCGGTCCAATTAAGTAGTTAGTGTAACTCGGTAATTCCCCGGGAGATGAGGGGAGAGGGGGTGGAGAGTGGGTCAGAAAAGTTCTATTTGAGTTAAACATCTGTTTTCTTAAAGGAAAGCGGTGCAGTCTTATAGCAGACGTAAAAGAACCTTATCATACTATTTTTATTTCTGAATGTTTTCACTCGGTCATCTTGGCGTTCATTAAGAGAGGCCTATGTCCAGTAGTGGACGAATATAAGCTGATATGATGATGATGATTGATGAATGTTTTGATTTCATACAGCCAAAATACCGCCAATAAGTATACAAAATATACAGTTGTAGAATTAGTGTTTAAGTGTCCATAAATTGAGCAATAGTTACTTTTGTCTTCTACGTTTGTAATTATTGCCCGGGATACACGAGGCTAGTTTTTCAAGCTAGGATAGCAAGCTAGTTTTTTACCAAACTGTCCTGTCTTGCTGACCTAGCTTGGAACATGCTAGTTCTGTTTTCACGAGGCTATAATATTTTAAGCTAGTATTATTGCTATGTCTGGGGTGACCACATGTCCAAAATGATCTGCACGCGAGAAAAAACACTATTCGACTGAAAAACGGTTACCTCAAAAACTGTGCCAATTCACACTAGAAGTACTAGAAGATGAATTACAAGATCGGGTGTGGACACGAACGCGAATTTTAAGAAGAGATGAACGTGGACCATCTACTTTACTTTGGAAGACTTTCGCTCGGGCTTATAGGCAAATATAAAAGTATTTTACGAATGACGCCTGTTTTGTTTGATATTCTGTTGAGTCTTGCCAAAACGCGTGGTTACTGCTTACGAGTCAACTGAAAACTAGCTTCGACGGACACGTGAAGCTAGTACACAAGCCAGGACAGTAAAATCAGTGGTGGGGGGATGCTACTAGCCTGAAAATAGAACTCCATCCTATTTAAAACTGTCCTGGCTTGTAAACTAGCTTACTAGCTTACAAATGAAGATAGTTTAGTTTAGTGTAGCTTACTAACACTAGCTTGCTATCCTAGCTTGAAAAACTAGCCTCGTGTGTCCCGGGCTTATAAGAAATATCAAAAAGTAAATATGAATTTGCTTGTATGAAATTTAAAAAAAACAAACTCTTTCAGTGCTGCTACTTTCACAGTGAATTCTATACAAGAGAAAACTAGAGTAAGAAAACAATATGCTCACCTAAATTCTATAAGGTTTTTTTACACGATATAGATCATCATAGAACAAAGCAAATCTTTACAAAGTATACCTTCCCTAAAACGTCTTACGTAACTAACGAAAGACGCGCTATTCACGTAGTAACTATTTAGTAATCCGTGCCCCTACTAATCCCGTAGTAATGACGGTATCTGAATCAACAATTTAATTTCGTGCGAACTGATGTCGACCGAGATTACATAATATCGGCCCGGCCCGGATTAATTTGTAAGTTTGTAACTTGTAATCCGGCCTCTGGATAACCGTCCGGGACGATTCGATCGGTTCGACCGGATCGCCCGGGTAACCGGCACTACAGATTAGTAAATAGAAAGTGGATAGAATGTAGATACAATGATCTCAAATTATTATATCGCGTTAAAGTTTTTGACGAAAATTATGCTTCCATATAATCCATACATATTACAAAACAAAGTCGCCTTTTTTCCCTCATGTTCTTTTGTTCCCTTTAATCTTTAAAACTACGCGCTAGATAACTAGCGAAGAAATAGAGGAAAATGTGGAAGAAACGGGGAAAATTATTTGAAAGGGCTAACTTGAACGCGCTAAACTCAGGAACTACTGGTCCGATTTGAAAAATTCTTTCAGTTTTAGATAGCCCATTTATTGAGGAAGGCCACAGGCTATATTTTATCACGCTAAGACTAATAGAAGAATGAGCAAAAAACGGGGGAAAATATTTTAAAGGGCTTATCTCGCGAACTACTGGAGCAATTTTTATGTTATTTGGCACAGATAAGAAGTAGACCACGTGAAGGACCATAGGCTATCGATTTTAATCATTTTTTCAGTGGCTATATATTTTATACCCGTACGATGCGGGGCGGGTCACTAGTGTTAAACTAAATTCAAACTCTTTTAATTAGTCAAAACTCTCAAAGTAAGTCGATTGACGTATAATTTCAGAATACTATATTTTTGTACGATTTTAAATGAATCGAACAAGAAATCGAGCTCTTATATTTTGTACTAGAAGCACAGTAAAGATGACTCCCGCCCACACGCTTAAGGCTGCTCTCTCGAAAAAAGCGTGCAGATGAAACAACTTTTCATCGGCATTAACAGAGAAATTATATCTGAATAAAATAATTAGTAAACTACATGATATGATACGTAATTTGGTTTTGCCATATTTTTTCTATCGGTATCACATAATAAAGAAATAAAAAACCAAATCACCTCCAAATCGTTGAATGAAACCACTTTACTCCTTCATTATATTTTATCAAAAGAATATATAAAAAATATCTACTGCTTTGCAATACATAAGTTAATAATTTGTTTTTTTTTACTTTTTTTAAATATGTATTATATTAAGCCTTAAAAAGGTTTTTTCTCCTATTTCGCCCTAGCGTCGTAACACTCGTAACCGCCACCGTACAAGGCGCGCTGTTATGAATGTTATTTTAATGTCATTTACGTCGATATTCGCACTGACAGACAATCGACCTGCTAATTTAGGGAGAGAGGGCCCTTAAAGTAGCCCAGCGGTTCAGTGGATTAGGCTTGAGGTAACAGAAGCACAGACAGTTTCTTTTTACTTTCGCATTTAATATTATATCTCTAAATATCTAGGTAGTAGATAACCTAATTTATGATAAAATTTCTTTTGGTTCTTTACTGGTAAACCCAGTGTGAAAATAAAACGTTGAAAAACGTAAACATTTGTAAATGTTTTCCAAATAAAATACAAATATACTCGATCCCCAAGGTGTGGGGACCGCCACATCAAACGCACCCGCGAGCCCCCGGGCGCTGTAAAATACTTCGGTTTACGATTCGATAAAACACGAGACAAAGATGTTGTATTCTGAACGTATAAACTCGAGGTATGATCATTTTTTATTGTTCCATCTATCTAAATGTTTTTGTCTAAAAATAACAAATTTGAAGTACATCAAAATAATGTGCATGTTGTGTATAGTCTTAGGTTATACGTGACAGTATATTATATAAAATAGTAGCATTGTAGGCGGTTATGGTGCTGTAAAAATTATTATAGCATCCCCTCTTTATTTACTGTCACAACCGAGTGAGACATAATATAACTGACACGACTAGGCAGGAAAGGCTTTTTGCCTTGCCATGCCCATGCAATGCATGGATAATCTTGTCAAACAATACAATCAGGTGATCAACCTGCATTGTCCATACCAATTACCAAATATTACTAAGAACTGTATCACCGTATATCTTGAAATTTATGTATAATATTAAAAATTATTAAAAAACATGGTAGGTGTCCATACCAATTACCAAATATTACTAAGAACTGTATCACCGTATATCTTGAAATTTATGTATAATATTTAAAATTATTAAAAAACATGGTAGGTGTCAAGACACCCGAATGGTATGAAGTTATTTCTTATGTTTAAAAAAACATGTATGTATACATGTTTTTGAACATAATATACATAACATGTATACATAATAATATACACTCAAAAAATATTAAAAATACGCCATCTATTGACGCCCAGGAATACTAACAACGCCTCGCTGTTTATTCTCAAAAAATGCCATCTAGTTAATGCACAGGAATACTATCAACCATGCAGGTACTAATAAAAAAGTGCCGTTACAAATTTTTCAGTCTAGCTCAAGGCGCAACGCGCGAAAAGGAACTTCGTTCCAAAACTTGATATTTTATTATGATTCTATTTTTAATATTCTTCAATCTGTTTAAGAGAACCCTAACAAACCCTAAGTAATTATTTAAGATTGTGAAAACAATTTCGCAGGCGGCGGCCTAGTTTCGGATCCTCGAAAGCCTTAAATATTTAAACGTTTATAATGAATCCTAGCATTTAGCAATTTGTATTTTTACGAGTACTGTTATGTATAAACAATGATTTTGAATACAAGGGTGAGTTGCTACTAACATAATTTACTTATAATAGTTGTGTGGAGAAGGATAACAAAATAACGTTTTTTTTTTCTACAACCAAACCACTTTGTACAGCTACAGCTTTTTTGAACAACACTAATGTAATAAATGCAAAAATATATTATCTGTGATATTATTGTGTGTACAGGCTGTTACTTCTAAATTACTTAGTGGAATTTTACTGATTACGGTGAAAATTGGTATAGGTACAATGTACATATTTTTAAGCCCCGAGACTACCTGCTGACATTTTGACAAAACTTTTGTTTGGTCATAATCTTATATATAAAATTCTCGTGTCACAATGTTAGTCCACGAACTCCTCCGAAACGGCTTTACTGATTTTTACCTAATTTTATGTGAATATTCAGTAGGTCTGAGAATCGGCTACTGGGTACTTTATATATTGATAAATGCTAGTAAATAAATGTTGAATAAATAATAGTAAATTATTACAACCTGAGACTCACGGCGACCATTGTTTGTGCAACGAGATAGCAGTCGACGTTGCCATGGCGACATAATATTTATTTAGTCACTTCAATAAAATAATATGGGCGAAATACTTTATATTATGGCAAAGAAACCTTTGCCGGGACAGCTAGTAATCTATATTATTATGACAAAACAAAAGTTTGTTTTGTCATAATTAATAATATAGATTTTCTATACGACCAATCTCGCTTTGTCCCACAATTGCACTGGGGTACTTATGTAGCACTGTAAAACTCTGGAACGAACTGTCACCAGCAGTATTTCTGGACCTATACGACCTGCAAACCTTCAAGAAGAGAGCGTATTCCCTCTTAAAAAGCCGGCAACGCACCTGCAGCTCTTCTGATGTTGCGAGTGTCCATGGGCGACGGTAGTTGCTTACCATCAGGTGACCCGTTTGCTCGTTTGCCCCCTTATTTAATAAAAAAAAAAGACATTTTAAACGTAAATGTGCCCGTCCTTGCGACGAAATATTGTTCAACCGTTATAAACAGCTTACTTCGTCGCTGTTTTACTAAAATTTATCTCTACGAGGAATCCCCCGATTTTATTGCCCGGGTTTGTTACTTTACATTTCTTCGGTAATTTAAGACAATGTTAACAATTATTTAGGATAACAATTCATTTTAAAACCAGAATTTGTACTGCGTTATTATTTTCATAATGAAAGTCTCGTTAGCTGAGAAAATAATTTAACATTTACAGAAGCTTCAACAGTATGACCCTACTCTGTAATATAAACTTTTGAAGCAAGATTTTACTTATGAGTACCAGTGTAACTTGCTTCTACATTACTGCGCCATTTAATTAGCTAATCTATACTTATATTATAAATGCGAAAGTATCTCTGTCTGTCTGTCTGTCTGTCTCGCTTTCACGCCAAAACTACCGAACCGATTGTAATGAAAATTTTGTATACTGATAGTCTAAAGCCTGAGAAAGGACATAGGCTACTTTTTAACTGGATAAAATTGTTGTAAGGGGGTGAAAATGCGTAAATTTGTTCAAATTAAGTTAGTTCCAAAAGTTCATAATAGATGGCGCCGTGCCGTCTCCTACATCGCGATGACGCTTGCACAAATGTCTTTCTATAAGAGGTGGTATCATCTCAGATCAAAATTTTCGAATTTTTTGATCGTCAATACTTTGTCACGTTATTAAATAACTTAGTACTTTATCTATGCAGTGACGTAACGTAACCTAAAATCTATCAATGATAAATACTAAATAGTTTATGGGTAAAGTTGTATAAGGGTTTGTCCACATTTGTATCATTTGCGCGATCAGATCTCCGTCGCGTATCATCGAAGCGTGTCAAAATGATACGCGTATCATGATACGCCCCGATCGCTATTAACCGCGTATCTGATACTTGTCATATCAAATACACGCATGATCGGCAGGATGATCTAATAGGCGTCCACACTATGACACGCATACTTGATACGGCGCGATGATCGCGACGGAGATCTGATCGCGCAATTGATACAAATGTGGACGCACCGTAACGGTGTGTCAGGTATTACGCGTATCATTTTGACACGTTTCGATGATACGCGACGGAGATCTGATCGGGGATCTGATCGCGCAAATGATACAAATGTGGACGCACCCTAATTGGGGGGCTAAATATACTTTATTTGGCATAAATAAAGTTTAATTTCAAATAGTCGGCCAAGTGCGAGTCGGACTCGCGCACGAAGGGTTCCGTACCAAAAAAGAGCAAAATTAGGCCAAAAATTGTGTATTTTGTATGAGACAATTTGTTTTTTTATTTGATTTTAATATTATTATTAAATATTAAAGTACATATATAACTAAGGTTTTTGTGACCTACCTGTTGCCATTATTGATATAGAGCAAAAAGGCCAAAAAAATCACGTTTGTTATATGGGAGCCCCCCTTAAATATTTATTTTATTTTGTTTTTAGTATTTGTTGTTTTAGCGGCAACAGATATACACATCCTGTGAAAATTTCAACTCTCTAGCTATTACCGTTCTCGAGTTACAGCCTGGTGACAGACAGACGGACAGACAACGAAGTCTTAGTAATAGGGTCCCGTTTTTACCCTTTGGGTACGGAACCCTAAAAATGAAATAAGTTATGTGCACACTGCACAGCTGTTTTTGGGTGTTTTGATTTAGTGGGAAGTAGGGTTTTTTTATAATTTGACACCAATTTTGTTGACATCGCGCGCTTTAAACTGAAGTCCACGCGGACGAAGTAGCGGGCAACAGCTAGCATTATAGTATATATTATTGTAGTAAGATCAGCTAAAATGTATCTTGTATTTATTTATAATAACGTGTAATGTTTCAAAAAACTTACAACGACAACATACAATGAAAAGTTTCGAAATCTAGTCACGAAAAAGTCGAAAAGTCTCACTTACTAAAAAGGCGAAGCCAAACGAGCGTAATTTGTGAGTTGTGAGTCGCAGAATTTCGGTTCGGCAGAATTCTGCTGCATTCAGTTTCATACAAAAGTCTTGTTTGATTCACACCAGCGTAATTTTGTGAGTCATGATTTGTTTGAAAAGATAATATTTACGCGGCAGAAATTCTGCGGCTCACAACTCACAAATTGCGCTCGTCTGGCTTCATCCTTAGAGCGCCTTCACATTACGTCGCAAGCAGTGCGGCAGCAGCGCTGCAGTCGCGCGACTTCATACAAAAGAGAGCCGCGCGGCTGCCGCGCGGCTCGTTTTAGTATGGAAGTCGCGCGGATGCCGCGTGGCTGCCGCAACACTGGCGACGTAATGTGAAGGCAGCCTAAAGCTCTCAAAGGTCATATAACACTATATGGCAAAACGACGTCTGACGGGTCAGCTAGTATATAATATCGGTACTACATGAAACATGATAGGTGTCACACATACGACAGCGATAGGGTTTTTAATAAAAATGAGGGTAGCCGCAAAAAATGTATCCGACATAAGGACCCCCGTCAGTGTTGACAGGAGTCAACACTCGTAGCAAACAGTTTATATGTCCAGACAGAGAAAGGCCTTATCACGTAAACATACGGTCGAGAATGGCACGACAGAGTCATTAATATGGAAGACGTTTAGGGATATTTGTTTTACATTTCACAGTAGACAATCTCTCTCGGCAAATATTATGAGTGTTTAGTATGTAAATGTATGTATCATCATACAGATAACACTACATTGTCTTGATTATTGTGCTGTTACAGGAATACAGTACTGAAGTAATTAATAAATGATTCTAATCTAATAAACACGCCGGCAAAATTAGCGGAACATAAGAAAATTTTTTTTTTTTTTTGAAAATTATTCGCTGTTTTAATATATTTATTTATTTATTTAATAATTGATGATTAAAAAATAAAACTTACATAAATTTAGGGCATAAAAACGTGTAAAATAGAAAAAAATCTGCAAAAATCAAAAATTAAGAAAAATCTTTGAAATTTCAGTAGTAAGTTTTTAAGTTAAATTCTTCATTTTTACCAAAGAAATGTCATGTTAAAAGCGTGTAATGCCTTCTATGGATCTGAAGAGAGTCTGGATACGCCATTACATGCTTGCATTTTGATTGTCAATCATTTCCTGTGTCAATCATTTCTTCTACTCCTCCAGTAGCGCCAACTCGAGCTCCTGAACACATTTTGGAGCTGGAGTTCTAATTCGTACCGTTCACCCATTGATGTGCCACACGTTCTCAATCGGATCCACATCCGTAGACCGTGCTGACCTCTCCACCTGGGCTACGCTAGCATCGTTTAGGTCATAGTGTCCGATTTTTTTTACTCTATGGACGCGCATAAAATTGAAGTTACTGCCTAAAACTGTAAACCCAAAGTACCATCATTAACAATCATCAGCTCTGTGCGGGCTCCAAATCATATGCCAACCCAAACCATTACGAAGCCTGCATGATAGGCCACTGTTTTCGTTAAGTTTGATGGCATATAGCTTCCTTACGTTCTATCCACGTTTTTTATCGCCTGTCAACAAAATTTACACAGAATTTGCTTCCATCACTGTACAGCACACGATTTCACTCACTTATCAAATTTTGATTTTCACGCGCAAATCTTAGCCTGGCTCTTTGTTGCCCTGTCTCAAGTTTTGGTGCCCTTGCTGGCACCTTTGAGTTTAATTCAACTTCTTTGAGTCTTTTTCTTACTGTACAATCACTTACACGTACATCTCGGACCTGTTCCGATAGGTTTCGTCTCTGCAAAGCAGTTTGAGGTCGATTTCTTAAGGCTTTTACCCTTACAAAACGGTTATCCTGAACCTTTGTCAACCGATATCTTCCTTGTTCTCGTCTCCGAACGTAAGATCCAGTCTCTCTGTAGCGTTGAAAGTTACGATGGACCACGAAAGTCGACACACCTAAGGCCTGACTGACCGATCGGTAGGTGTGACCTTTCTCTATCGTTGTTACAGCTCTAGCTGTCGTAGATGCTGGAAAATCACTAATTTTGTATCTAAGCAATGTGTTCTTCCAAAAACCAAACAATCAAATGAGCTGGCATACCTTGTACCCCGCTAAAAACGCCATTCTTATCAGAAACACTTACAACGTCAATCATCGAAAAACACTTAGTAGGGCATAATTGCAATAAAAATTTGTCAACTTGCAAGTTTTGTTCAATATTTTTTTTCTGGAATGAGCTTAGAAACTATAAAAAAGGATTTCACACAGCCCGACCCACTTTAATTCAAGTTGTGGCCCTTTTTACCTATGTTCCGCTAATTTTGCCAGTGTGTGTATATAAAAATAAGTCGGTGTTTCCTTCCTGATGCTATAACTCCAGAACGCACGATCCGATTTTCACGCTTTTCGTTCGTTAGAAAGGTCTTGAAGAGAAAAGTACGCGGGCGGAGGCGGAAATATTGTTAATTATTATTCAATGAGGAACAAACAAGCATACAGATTGCCTGATGAACAGTAACATTATCGTCACCCATCATGAAACCCTACTGTCACAGATGGGTTGGGTTAGGTTAGTCTAGACATAATAAATAATAATAATTAATAATTATTTAGCTTGTCCATTAAGATTCAAAATATTCCAGCTGTTTTACAATGGTACTCAGAAAGATTTAATGAATACCTAAACTTTAATGAAAAGTTCAACATTAACTATATATTTTCAGTCAAACTCTTCATTACATTAAAGTAATCATTAAACTTTCGGAAAATCGCCATTGGTCTTGTTACAAAATATTTTATTAAGTAGATTGAAATGTCAATAAAGAATCAAGAGTGAATTTATTTCAGTACATTTTGTTGTTTTATTTTCCGATTTTCCGATTACCATCACTCACGGCAGTCGCGCATCAATTATTGTGACAAAAAATTTCCATCAAAACAAGCCCAGCCGGAAACGCGCCGTAATGATAGATCACTCGGATATCTCTTTAGCTTTGCCCACACTGTGCCTTTTTTTGTTCATCAAGGGCATGCGTCATAGCGCAGTCAACAGCGCACGTGAGACGCCCGCGACCCATGCGCTCTGACCGTATCCAAAACTTTCGCTTAGTTCTATTTTTTTCTAGAATTTCTTATGACCAAATAAGCCGCACATAATATTCCACCCATAAAGTTAATATACCTATCGGAATAGAGCAACAATCTCGAGCTGTCAAGCATGATTGAACATGATTTCTATGAGATTAAATTGACAACGTGCGGCACGTGCCGACTGGACAAAAAAAAAAGAGTGCTGCTGTCATGTATCACACGTCTCTTTTTAGCACGCAGTGTTACTGATAGTGACATCTCTCTTGCTCAGGCCTTTGTTTCTCTATTCCGCTAAGTATATTAACTTTATGATTCCACCCAATAAAACGTTCTGGTGGGCTATTATGACCATTCACGGAAAGTGAATTGTTCCAGGCAAAAGCCAGCCAACTTATTATTTTTCTGACTGGATTTACACGTAGTGATTGTATTATCTTTGTGGATTTATCCAGTTTGGTTGTCTATGAATGGATTAAACGTTAGACGAGCATGTAGGTGACATTAGGAAACGTCAAAGTTTTTTTTTAATTCGTCCCGGTCGGGATAGGTAAAGGGAGCGTTGCCCATACAGCCATTTCTATGTTTTCTCTATATTTTAATGAATGATAGTGAAGGCCGAAGCCAATTCTTTTATATTAGAAACGTCAAAGTTTAAACTTGACGTAACGAATTTTTTTTAAGGAATGCACATACTCGTAATATATTATAAAGGGCATAGCCTATGACAAACGGAAAAATTGTACCGCATTGCAATATATAAAAATATAATTATTATACACATTATAATACATATATGGGATTTATTTTTTTACTGTATAATAACATAGCCGTGTTCGTTCGTCCTTTAAATTTTAAATATAGGTACATAATAAATAGATTGTTTAATTGCAAAGGCGCCCGGAAAATGTAAATATTTTAAATGTTGCAACACTGTCTAACTGGGACGATTATAAACTTGGAGAAATAATAATTATTTAAAATTTGTTTCTAAATACATAAGTTTCATTCACTTAATAAAAATCTCAATAATTTGTGATTTGAAGGGAATGGCGTAAGTGTTATTTGGACTAACGGTGGGATGGGTAAAAACTGTGAAACTCGCGTCAGATTTTCGTGTTGATTGAAAAATCATAGAAAAAGCGTAAGACGGTTGGAGAGTAGTGTTTTGTGTCGAACTCGAACTCGAACGAAATGTACAGTCGGGGAAATGAGTTGTTTAGCAGAAATGTACAGTCGGGGAAAATTGTGCTTAGCAGAAATGTACAGTAAGGGAAATGAGTTGTTTAGCAGAAATGTACAGTCGGGGAAAATTGTGCTAAGCAGAAATGTACAGTCGGGGAAATGAGTTGTTTAGCAGAAATGTACAGTCGGGGAAATGAGTTGTTTAGCTGAAATGTACAGTCGGGGAAATAAGTTGTTTAGCAGAAATGTACAGTCGGGGAAATGAGTTCTTTAGCAGAAATGTACAGTCGGGGAAATGAGTTGTTTAGCAGAAATGTACAGTTGGGGAAATGAGTTGTTTAGCTGAAATGTACAGTCGGGGAAATAAGTTGTTTAGCAGAAATGTACAGTCGGGGAAATGAGTTGTTTAGCAGAAATGTACAGTCGGGAAAATGAGTTGTTTAGCTGAAATGTACAGTCGGGGAAATGAGTTGTTTAGCAGAAATGTACAGTCGGGGAAATGAGTTCTTTAGCAGACGCGCTGATTAAGGCCGTGTTTCCACCTGCAAGACAACGAAAAAATCAATTTAAAAAAAACGATCGTTTTAATTAATTAATCGAAACCCTTACAATCGATTAAAATATATCGACAATCGAAAAAAAAAACGGTTGTCTGTAAAGTCGGTTTACTGACGATAGTTGAACGTGACAACGTGCCTCTTTGTCGCTCGTACCGCGCTCTCGCTTGCACTTCAAGCCCTAAATGGAATGCCTCAGAGCGAGGTAACGCCGCATATTGCGTCATGTTTTTTCGTGCGTGCAGCCGGCTGCATCGAATTATAAGACGTTGTCACATCAAAAAATTGATGTCTCCGATTTAGTTCAAATGCGGTGAGGAGGTAGCCGAGGTGTTGCCTTTGATGTTAGAAGAAACCCCGTTCCTCTAGGCCTATGGGGAGCGGAGTTATGGCTACTTTTGTAAGACGTTTGACAGTTGCCGAGCTGTCAATGTCAAAGTTTGAGTGCTTATAACTCGGCAACTGTTTGTCCTGGATATGGGGTTCTTCGGCTCGTTCTTCCTGGATTTTTCGCCTCTATACGACCCTGGCCTCAAAATTGAGAAAAAAAAATCGGAAAATTCTGTTTGGGCCAAGTTGCAGATCTCATCGTCCTGATTAAAATGAGCCCTCACTCGGGGGCATTCTGACTTGTGTATTGCGCACACAGTTGGGCACTATGAAATTATTTCTGCTCAACTGGCCTGGTTTAATTAAAACCAGGGTGCTCTTGTGTATTGCGCACACACCTGGGCACTATAAAATTACTCCTGCTCAACTGGCCTGGTTTCATTAAAACCAGAGTGCTCTTATGTATTGCGCACACACTTGGGCACTATAACATTACTCCTGCTTAACTGGCCTCGTTTCAATTTATGTGTTTTTAACTCCTGACACTGTAAAAAAAGACGGGTTGAGAGTAGTGTTTTGTGTCGAACTCGAACTCGAACTCGACTCGAACTCGACTCGAACTCGAACTCGACTCAAACTCGATTCGAACTCGACTCGAACTCGGTTGTCTGTAAAGTCGGTTTACTGACGATAGCAGTAACGTCATAGCCTTAAATGGAACGCCTCAGAGCGAGGTAACGCCGACTATTGCGTCATGTTTTTTCGTGCGCGCAGCCCATATCGAATTATAAGACGTTGTCACGTCAAAAAACTGCTGTCAGACAGACTGTCAGACACTTCTCGCGACAGTTGTCTTGCAGGTGGAAACGCGGCCTTAATCAGCGCGTCTGCTAAAGAACTCATTTCCCCGACTGTACATTTCTGTTAAACAACTCATTTCCCCGATTGTACATTTCTGCATAGCACAATTTTCCCCGACTGTACATTTCTGCTAAACAACTCATTTCCCCGATTGTACATTTCTGCATAGCACAATTTTCCCCGACTGTACATTTCTGCTAAACAACTCATTTCCCCGACTGTACATTTCTGTCAAACAACTCATTTCCGCGACTGTACATTTCTGCTAAGCAACTCATTTCCCCGACTGTACATTTCTGTTAAACAACTCATTTCCACGACTGTACATTTCTGCTCAACAACTCATTTCCCCGACTGTACATTTCTGCTAAACAACTCATTTCCCCGACTGTACATTTCTGCTAAATAACTCATTTCCCCGACTGTACATTTCTGCTAAATAACTCATTTCCCCGACTGTACATTTCGTTCGAGTTCGAGTTCGACACAAAACACTACTCTCCAACCGTCTTACGCTTTTTCTATGGTTTTTCGATCAACACGAAAATCTGACGCGAGTTTCACAGTTTTTACCCATCCCACAAAAGTGCTCAATGCCGCTAAAGAAATTTTCACTTAAAAAAATTACTAAACTGTAAACCATTCAGTAAAAGCTAATATTGTTTGGCGTTTATTGAATTGCTATTTTTGACGTTAGAGCAAGCCAGCTTATGTCAGATAATGTTGTTATTACTCTGTGGTACTCATAATTGCTCATAATACGAAAAATACTACTCAGTTCACAATGGAGCAGTGTGTTTTGTCTATGGTTTTGTGCTCGTTTTGTGTCACGTGACCGCTGGCTGGCTGGAAAATGACTGGAAAATAGAGATCATAATACCAAAACGACAGCCAGCCACTTTAAGGGCGTAAACTGGCTGGAAATAAGAGGTCATAATAACCCCCGTCGCAAATGTTGGTTCTCGACAAATGTTACAAAGCTGACAGACACTGCGACTGAACAAAAATGACAATGTTGGCGTTGCATTCAATGATTGAAAGCGCCAAACGAAAGTTGAATACAAAGAAGATGGCGAAAATTGAAGACGAAAGCGCATAGTGTGTACATAGATAGATCACTACAATAAAATATCTCATACAACATCATACATTAACATAAATTTAACATACAGTCTCATGTCGGGAATGTGACATGTTTTCGGATGGGATTCGGAGAGATGTCTGACAGCTGACTGGTGTTGATGTCTAGATGACTTATTACGTTCTTATTATATTCCAATATAATATAATGACGCCTCCGTGGTCTAGTGGTAGAGAGCGTGGCTCTTGACTCGGAAGTCGGTCGAGGGTTCAATTCCCGCGTTGGAAACATGTTATTTTCGAGTTTGGTTAGGAAAAAAATGGAAATAAGTTTTATTAGGATAATGCCGCATGCTTGAATAAAATATTACCTATGTGTCAGACGGGCATGTAAAAGTCGGTCTAATTTACACAATATGTTATTGAAAAGATCTTAGCAGCCTATTCGTATAGTATAGGTGTAGACTGTAGGCTGAAACCGATCGAACTGATCGGTTTCAGCCTACAGTCTACACCTCGTCGATGCTCGTTTAGTTCATAAAAGTAATTACTTTTTGTGATATAAAGGTCTCATTAGAGCAACTCAAAACAAAGCCTGCTCAGTCGTCTGGGGGTCGTCACATCGCGACTTCATTTGACTGTATAATTGACATCGAGCACAAACTGCCGACCCCATGAATAACGTTTTCTGAATGTTAATTTCAAAGTAATTGGCAGGCTGATGGAGAATTAGTTATTTGATCGATTTTGGGATGAACAATATTACAATAGACAAAATTTATAGGCAGAATTTGAGAAATATACGTTATTTGGTTGGGTTATATCAAGGCCAGCGATACGACTCACGACTAAAAGTGACTTGACATAACCGGCTGGGTGATTGTATATTGCATTGCAGACAGCTGTCGCAAGACACAGAATCATTATACATAGGTCCGTCATTTGTCTTAAATAAGTAACTCGAAGAAAATATCACCATAGTTATATATGCAGCATATCGTGAATTTAACATACGTAAATGGTGTCTTAGGGGCCTATGTAATATGTATATTATGAGAGTAGAGAAATGTCTATCCTAATTTTGATGGGGTTTTAACTTTTAACACCTAAACACACTAAAAACCGGACACGTACCTATTATAAATTGTAATCCTCTTTTGTTACCTAATGGCCCCCTAACTATACCATTAATGAATTGTGCTTATCATTCTGTAAACAACACTGAACACACTACATCATAATATTAATAATATACAGTAGACTACCTTCATAATAAACCATTTTAATCGAGCATAAATATTGTACTATCACTGAAGTGAAAATAACCCTCCTGGCAGTCGGGTAATTATTTATCTAAGAAAAGTTGTAGACAATAATATTATAGTAGTGATGTCAAGTCAATATTAGCCCGGCAGTTACACCACGAAATCACAAGTAACGATTTGTAAAATGAGAGCCTTAATGCGAATAAATTAATAGGTCAACTATCTGTCTGTGAAATCATTTTGTAAAAGTAAACTAGCGTGATTTCATGTAACTTAATTACAAAACAATTCAGCATCACGACACTACAATAAATCTTGTGTGTATTGTAAAACTTTGATGTCAAGGTCACGTCTGAGTTACACTACTGTATTCATCTGCACTGTGTCGTAGTGAACTAGTAACGGAATATATTACTCCCCTAGCACCGGATATTGCGCTAAGCCTCGCAGGTTCTGCTGTTCTGGTACACAACTACTTTTTGCACGAACATCGGTATAAAGCGAGAAACTGAAACAAAGTAGGAAACATACCCCCGTACTAATAAAATCATTTACGTGGCGTATATACGTCCAACTTGATCCGCCCTGTTTGCCTGTCATTTGACTTTTCAAATTACCCAGTCAAATACATAGTTACACATTATATGAATCTTTTTTAGTCAAGGGGTAAAATATATCTCTATCAGAGTAAACAGAATGATAGAGTATGCCGACTTAGAACTGATGTAAAAAAATTTAAGTATGACGTATTATGACAAAAGTCGTCGCTAGGGTCGTTGCCTACAAATTTAGTTGTTGTTTATATTTTGGCACATGCAAAGAAAACTGTCAGAATTCAATTTAAAAATCGTATTTTTTAAAATAAATTATACCAGCCAGCGCGCAAACCTTTAAATTATAGGTATTGAAACCCGACGAATTTGACAGATATTGAAACCTATCCATTTCTTTGCAGTCGAACTACTGGTAGTTATGTCTATTGTGTCTCTATACTCTGTATGACGTGATAATATCCATACTTACTATTTTAATAATTATTATAGGTGCGATAGTGTGTCTGTCTGTCACTTATTCACGCCCAAACCGATCAACCGATATTGCTGTTTATTATGGATATACTTTGAGTCCCAGGGAAGGACACAGGATACTCTTTATCCCGGATAAATGTACGGTTTCCGCGTGATAAATGAATTTTGGGGCAACGGAGTTGCGGGCATCGTCTAGTAATTTATTAAGCAAGTAAAAAATACAAAGAAAGCAATCAACGTACTTAAGGCCGTCCCCCGAGCAAAGGACCTTGGCCATACATTTGCCGCGTTGGCGAGATCGCGCCAAAACCCTATTATTTTACTTATCTTAGTTCAAAATTGTCCTAAAAAAAATTTAAAACGGCGAATATGTAGTTTATGATATTGTCGATCTATTGGCGTGAGTTTCAAATAAAAGTAATTTGTAAATCCTAAGGAGATGCTGAATGTATGCATGAATTTTAACAAATTGGTATTACTTTGAAAGCTGATATCATGAGTATAAGAAACAAAAATAGAAAATTTAAAACGACAAAAAGAATGTTGATATACTGAAGATTATTGCTGTATTCTTATTATAACTTTGCAGCTTTCAGATTATGAGTTTATAAGGTTTTAAATACGGTCAATTACGGAATCTCCGGACGGAACGCCCTTAATCAAAAAATCTTATGTGTTTCATAATTAATTTCATACGATACAGTTCACGAGACTTCTGGCATGAATTATTTTACTGGCATTCACCAATAATACTTTGATATTATTAAATCCAAATAAGTTAGGTCGTAAGCACTATTTATATAATATACTACCTAAATAATTACAGTGTAGTTACAAAAGCGTTAATGTGACTACAAACAGTGATTGGGTGTTAACGTATTAATGAAAGTTGATGTTATTTACAATAGCGACCAAGCCGCTGACCACAGTGGCCATTTTGTTTTAACAGATTGTACGTTTTATCTAAATATTTGGAAACACATTGATGTTTCAAGAGATTTCTACTTTGAAAAGAATATGGAAAACTTTAAATTGGAAAATCGGTTTATATGATAAGTACACATAAACCGATCTACTAGTAATCTCGATCTGCCATGTCTACCGTAATAAGTCGTTTATAACACAACAAACTAATAAAATATGAAGCAGCGAATAGATACTATCATAACATAACAATGTTCAAAGCACTACATTATATTAACTTGTATTACTTACTTAACTTATTAATTGAGTACAGTTTGACCGATTTATTTATAAACTTGAATTTAAATTATTACAATATCTCAAAAGAAAACTATCCTAAAATATATAAAATATCTATTATTCTTATTTACCGGTTACTATATTTCGAGATACATACATATTATAACAATTTATATTATATAATTGTGCACAAATCTTTTTACTTTCGTTATTACTTATTTACAATAGAAAGGATGATTATCATATTATCTAAGTTTATGATTGTACCTACCTTTGACATGAGATGTCTTTGTCAACCTAGGTTATTAGTAAAAAAACAAATATTACTTAATAATATTCGGTTTAATCAAACTATTGTAACTTATTTTTTCACTTACTACTACTTTACAATTCAGTCCTCTAAAGTGAAGAACCATAGCATAAAAATACACTGTTATGACAGTAGTAATTTAATAACATTGCCTAGTCTGTTTGAGTTTCCTAATCTATATAAACTTTTTTACAAAAAGCAAATTTATTTTGCGCTTTCTTCAATGTCATTAATTTGCTGTGACAAAATAAAAGTAGACTTTACTAGTACTACATATATGGGAAACTTAAAAGGATATACTGTTGGGATAACAAAGGATATTTGCCTCCAGTTATTTACCAATAAATACTCAATAATAAGTCATTTTATAATTATTTTACTCAGCGTGCAATATATACACTACATTTCAATACTGTACTGTCATCTGTTGACTAAGTCAATAATAATAATTGTAGCATGTGGTGATATAAATATGATAAAATTACTAAGATTATCATTTTACTTAGGTCTTCTTAAAATAACTTCTACACTATTGCTTGGACATCATTCAACTTTAAAACCTTCAGCTAGAATTCAATCAGCACCTTACTTAATTTGCATAATTATTAGCCAGATTCTACCTTATAATCGTCCCAATGTCGTCACATAGTCTAAACATTTTCTATCAAAACACAAGAGGGCTACGTACCAAGACACATATATTCAAACGTAACCTTTCTTTGCAATCCTTCGATATCATTGCACTAACTGAGACCTGGCTCCTGGACGGCGTGGCTGACAGTGAGTTATTTGATAGTCGTTATTTGGTGTGGAGGCGCGATCGCGACTACCTAAACACACACGAGAAGTACGGTGGCGGAGTTCTTATTGCCGTACGTCGAGACCTGTCAGCCATTCACCGTCCTGAGTGGAGTTCATCCGCAGAGGACATTTGGGTGTCAGTCAGGATTAAAAATAGTCTACACAAAATTATTAACTTGCATGTTTGCTCTATATATCTTTGCAAAGAAAATTTAGGAAATTCGTTTAACTTTCAGCTTCACAATTTTTGCGACAAATTATCATTGATTTGCAATTCTTGTCCTAATGATGTTTTCCTGGTAACGGGGGATTTTAATCTATTTAGTCTTGACTGGCAACTAAGCGACTCTGGCCATTATCTTAACCCTGTAGGTGCCAACGGTGACACACAATTATATTTTATGGATGTTTTGTCGGAATCTAATTTTTATCAATTTAACTCGAACAGAAATTTTAACAATAGAATTCTAGATCTTGTTTTCTTGAACGATGTTGGGAACGTAAGTGTAACAACTTGTGACCATCCACTTGTACCGGAAGACAACCATCACCCATCTTTGCTCATAGCCACTAATTTCGAGCATCAAAAAACTCTAAAAGACCACCCTAGGCTTAAATACTACTATGAAAAAGGGGACTATGAAGCAATTAATACAGAATTACTTAAATGTGATTGGAATAAAATTTTGGGCCACTCCTGCTTAGATGTGGCAGTTGACAAATTTTACGATAAACTTTATGAACTTATAGAAATATACGTACCTAATAAACTTATTAATCCTCGTTGCTGCTTTCCTCCGTGGTATAATTCGTGTCTAAAAAAGATCCTAAAAGAAAAAAATAAATACTTAAAAAAATTCCACAACTACAAAAATATATCTGATTATGATACTTTTAGTTTGCTACGCAAAAGAGCTAAAATTCTGGAACAAAGTTGCTATGACAAATATATTAATAATATTGAAACTTCAATAAACTCAGATCCCAAGCAGTTTTGGTCTTATATCAAATCGAACAGAAGAGGTACAAACTCTCTCCCTTCATCTATGTACTTTGATGGGATAAAAGGTGAAACAGGACATCAAATCTCCAACCTTTTTGCATCTTACTTTAAGTCAGTTTTTCTTCCTCCGTCTAATACTTCTCAACCAATAAGTGAAAATATATCCGCTTCAGATCTACTCTCGGCTATTAGTAACATTGAAATTACTGCGGACATGATACTTAAAGAAATAAAATCTCTCGATCTATCTAAAGGTTCGGGTCCTGACCGAATTGTTCCTCTATTTATATTAAACTGTGCTAATAATTTAACAACACCGCTTCATTTACTTTTCACGCGATCCATTTTCGAGGGCATCGTTCCGAAGATTTGGAAATCAGCGTTTATTTCTCCAATATATAAGAGTGGCAACAAAAGTGATATAAAGAACTATAGGCCTATATCGAAACTTTGTATATTTGCAAAGATTTTGGAAAGAATAGTTTTTAACCAAGTATACACAGCACTTGCCTCATGGTTTATCCCGGAACAACATGGGTTTATAAGAAAACGTGCCACAACATCCAACCTGATAACATTTACGGACTTCCTTGCGGCCAATATGGAATCAGGGGGCCAAGTAGACGCAATCTTTACGGATTTTAGTAAAGCGTTCGACCGTATCGACCATAGTTTGTTACTGCAAAAAATTTGGGCTGCTGGAATCCACGGAAACCTGTTTCGCTGGTTCTCATCGTACATCCAAAACCGTTATCAGGTTGTCGTTCTTCAAGGGTACGAATCTTCGTGGTATCATACACCCTCGGGAGTACCTCAGGGGTCCCTTTTGGGTCCTTTATTATTCAACATCTTCATCAACGACATATCACTTTGCTTTAAATACTCTCTCTTTCTTCTGTATGCGGACGATATGAAACTATTCAAAACTATATTAAAACCTGTTGATCAACACCAGCTCCAAATCGATCTTAAAGCTCTCGAAGATTATTGTCAAATTAACAAACTTGATCTTAATGTCAGTAAATGCTTTAGTGTCACATTTACTCGTAAAACTAAACCCTTAGTATCAGGATACACTATAAATGATCAACTCCTGTCATCTCAAAAAACTATCCGCGATCTAGGTATTCTGCACGATCATAAAATCTTATACGATGCTCACATCGATGACATTACAAAAAGAGCCAATAAAATGTTAGGTTTTGTTCTCAGATCTAGTTCCGAATTTAAAAACATAAAAATAATAAAAATCTTGTATTGCTCACTAGTGCGGAGCATCCTAGAATACGGTTCGATTGTATGGAATCCGATGTATGATACGCACTCAAAGAGACTAGAATCTATTCAGAAAAGGTTTCTTAGATTCTTGCAATTTAAAACAAAAACCTCAGATGACCATTACATTAAAAGATGTGTCAGACACCATATTCTACCTTTACAGCAAAGAAGATCTATTGCAGATGTCGCATACCTTGCAAAAATTGCCCAAAGCCATATTGATTCCCCTACACTACTATCCAAAATCCTTATTAATGTACCTAGTAGAACATTTAGAAAACCCAAACTTCTTCATGTGCCGGTCACTACCACTAACTATAAGTCCAACTCTTTCTTCATTAGATCTGCAAATATTCTAAATAAATTGTGCGATAAACTTGACTTAGACCTATTCAACGACAAACCTCACAAAATTAAGCAGAAAATTACAGATCACTGGTTCTCAAGCGATTCTCGTCTAGAAGTCTAGTTTAGGAAATAAAACAGATAACACCCATTTCAAAATTCACCCAATAATGTATTTTTACTCTTGTGATGTATCTTTTCTCTTTTCTTTTTACCATATTTCACTAATTGTCTCTATATGATATTCTGTTATTTTTCTTTTGTTTAACAAGCTTTCTTTCTTTAAAATGTTAACTAGAATCTTATATGTGAAAACATGTTAATGGTTTCCGTGTAATATTTATAGATATGTACACTACCTTTATTATGTAACTGTTTGTTTTCCAAATAAAATAAAATAAATAAAATAAATAAAATAAATAATCTACCAAAAGCATGAATTGTCCCCTGAATCTCCTCGCCTCACCATAAGTACCTTAAAATCAAACACTACGAGTACGCATACCCTTTCCACTTTTATCTATCTTAAAGTTGTACACGACCTATAAGAGCAGTCACTGTCTTTACATTATACTCGTAGTTTGAGCGCTGACTGTAAATTTACTTTGCCATAGCATAAGTGTCTGATATAATAGTTAAGAGCTGTACTTTTAAGTTCGGAGATAACGCGATTACTGCCAAAGTATGTTCTTTAACTCACAAAGCTGTGCTGTACTTTTGCTGCTCTGAGATTGCTGTATTTAAACTGTTTGCTGCGTAATGAAGCCAATTATTGTCCGTTTAGGAGGCAGCAGGGGGGAGGGGGGTGGTATAGTTGGGGGTCGTATTGTTTGGCGGTAACTGCGGACGGTTAACAACTTAATTTAACTACGATTACGTGATTACGGTTTTTGCTATTGTATTCCATTTTGAAATTGCCGATTGTAATGAAGTGGTTAATGGTTGGGGTGTTCGTTATTTAAGGTTTTTAGTTAAAATGTTACATTCGAGCGTGAGTCAGCAAATTGCCATTAATCAGTCAACGTGGTATATTTATTAAAATAGCATTTTACTGGGAGCTTAAAACATCATCTTTAAAAAACAATTTATTTTTTGTATTTTTAATTACTCAAAGCACAAATGAACTATAACATATACAGTTTTAATATCTTAATATTTCCATCGTCATCCCAATTTACGATAAGAGGTTATGCCACGTATGACCACGTGGCCGGTGGCACGTTACAATTATATAACCTTTGTAATTTATAGTACACTCCATGTTTGTTTTGTTCCAGTTACCATACGTCAATTGTCATACCCATAGACAATTCTCAGTTTTTCTTTTCCTTTTCATGTTTTTGGCACATCATTTAAAATATCTTTTACATTTAATTACTCACCTTTATATTTTATTCTCTTTTTTCATGATTAATTTATTATGCTTCTTGTTTGTATATTTTGAACTACCATAGTCCATAGTTCTATATTATCATTGTGATGTCACTTTTGGTCCCAGCAGAATATCAGTGCAGCAATGTTGCTGCTAATGCTGAGCTGGGATCCATTTTTAGCATCACACAATATAATGTTAAATTAATCGTACTTTGTCCTTGTTCTTGCGTCTGTTTGTAAATATTGTGTTGTGTGATGTACAAAATAAATGTTTCTTATTCTTATTATTCTTATTATAACGTGAGGATGGCCGCGCGCGCGGTCTCGTAGACGCTCTACGCCGCGCTACGCCGTAGGCCGCTACGAGTGGTTAGTTACTACTCACCGCTTCGATAAAGCGTTATTTATAGCAAAATGTAAACCTCACAGGTTTATATTTTGCATTAAATAACGTTACAGATATTTACGTACATATTTTCAAGTGTGTGTATATTTTTAGCCCGCACTATCAATAACTGCTTGTTTGTTATTTTGGACTTCAGGAGCGTAAAAGATTATTATTCAATTTATCAGATTTTAACTTCAGGGGCTCATTATAAAATTTTTCAACGATAATTTGAGAAAGTCAAATGTTAGCCTAGATATATATTTTTTATTGCTTTCACTGTATTTAATCTATAATAAAAACTACATTAAGTATGATCACCACTTAATCTTACACAAAATCAGCGTTCAAACGCCGCAAATGTTCAGCCACTATGGCTGTATGGCTTAAGCTGTAAGGCTGTACTGAGCGGGGATAAGGGGACACTGGGGAGATAAGGTGCAGCCGCAAAAGCCTTAAGATATGTTGGACGATGTGTCGCGCCGGGGGCTTTGTGGCCGATGTAATACATTCAAAGACTAAACACTAACATACTAGAGACTAGACTAGACAAGGTTTGACATTAAGATTGTAATAAAAGAAGTTACGGTTCTTTTAAAATTGTTATAGTTTAATAAAGCTATTTTCTGTAATTTTTAGTTCGTATTATATTTTGTGCTACATCTCCTTACTTAATAATTACTTATATTGCCACATTAGTAATAATTAATAAAGTGTTAACATCTTAAGTTTTTCATAATGTTCTAGACTTTAGGTAGGTTCTAGGTAATGTTCTAGCTCAGAGGTCAGCAGACCGCGGCTCGCGAGCCACATGCGGCTCTTCCATAGGATTAATATGGCTCTTCTGAGACGATAAATGTCTTTCAGTAATTATTTTGTTTTAACTGTACTTACTTAAATGTAGCTTTGTAGTGTGAAGCAAATTAGACTCTAATTATTATTATTAGACTTATAAAATTTATGAAGCGGCTCTTTGAAGGTATGAGAAAATCTACAAACTTGATATTTGGCTCATCTGATTAGTAAGACCAAAATGTGTCAATCGTTCTCGAGTTTTAGCGAGGTATTCAAATTTTCATATTAAATATTAATACAAAATAAGATTACAATAACATTAAAGTCAACAGTGTTTGAAAATGTGAAAATAAAATAAAGCAAAATAGAACCAGTTTTTGCAGTAACCTAATACAAAGACAAGTATAAGCTTGTTAACTTAATACAATGTGCTGACTACTCGTATTGCCCACTCCCCTCTTTATTTCCAACTGAAATGAGATTACAGATTACAATCTGTTGGGGGTGAAACGAGTGGCCGTATCATCTAATTCCAAGTGTCCAGCGTCTTGAGAATGGCTAAATAAAAATACGCATGTAGCCGGGATGTTAGTTGAACAGGAATAAGTGTATCGCACTTCAAACGTACATAATTTTCACGATAAAAAATATCGTCTATCATTTCGTCTATCATATCGTTCATACCAAGCTTTGTCATAATCAGTTAAAGCTATCAACATGTTTAAGCGTACAATTATTTTTTTTTACAATTTAATTGTAAATAAAGATAGACAGAAATAAACCACGTATTATGTGAATTTAGTACATATTATTATGATTAGAAGGATTATTCACACGATTATTTACTTTTTTATTCAGATTGAATAGCACAATTTGTCGTGAAAGTTATGAATGTATTATGTACTTGAAAATGATTTTTAAATAAGTACAATATTTCGTACACGTTTGATGTGAATTCAGAAAAAGAAATGTTAAATAATCGGCATCGGAGCATATGAAAAAGAAAATTATATCCTTTGAGAGATATTTTCAGTCTTAATGACTAACGTAGGAGTATTTTACATAAAGTGTCTACGACATTGGTCTTTCCATCTTCGCCATAAGGCCCCGCCGGGGGTAAAATAACTTCGAACTTTATCTCCATATTTTTATCGTAACATTTAACGTTACGAAGAAGTTTGTAAGTGAATTACTGAAGATACTAACTTTGTAATTAGATAATATCCTCGCTGAAAATATACTGCCATCATAACGAAAATATCGCTTTCATTTATCTACTAAATTACGAATAATGCCCCGTGCCTTAGAGATTGACTCGTTGTGGGTTCGAATTCCGCGTTGTCAAAATGTCGTTTACAAATTTGGTTATGACTTTACTTCTGCGTAGCTGGCCTATTTTGTAGTTAACTTTCGAAATCAAGCAAGCAAATAAGAGATTTAGGATTGATTTGTCCTTATTACCTAAAATCATAATCTTAAGTCCATCCGTTCTCAAATCTAAGATCCGTAAGAGAATACATAAATTCATAAGAGGTAATTAAAAAGAGGCAAAGGTTAATAAATTAAAATCTCGAGCTGCTGAATAATGCATGCCCCGTCTCCCCTTCCTCTCCCCCGGCGGCCCACTCTCCTCTCAGTTTTTGCGTCAAACGCCCGAGGCAAATTCTGAAACGGTGTATGGGAGCCTCGCGCTAGTGTCGGTAGTTGTTACAGGTTATTTTATGGAGTTATTTCATATTGAATATAATCGAATAAGAGAATATAGACTTGAAGAATGTTTTTTTTCTGCCAAAATAAATGAAAACTATTAAAGTTATTTTCAATTACTAGTTGATTGGATAAACGTTTTCTTGCAATATACGTTAAAATTTCGGGCATAAAATATGTTAGCCGATTCTTAGACCTATACAAACGATAAGCACACTCATCTAAATCTGTTCAGCTGTATCGAAGCAATTTAGTAACAAACCCCCGAATCCGCTCAAACTACAAATAATTTAAAACTAGTTACAGCCAAGCTGTAAATTTACAGCTCTAAACTTAAGGCGTCATAAAATCAAGACATTAGATAATATCTTAACTGGACTGAATGATTAATGAATATATTTTTTATAAAATCTGTAATATGGTATACAATATTCTAATATATATTAATAAATACAATATATCTACTTAAATATCAAAGTTACAATATTAGGAATGATGAAAAAGTAATATAAACATTCAACGCACGAATATTAAATTTCTCTGAGTTCCCCGTAACTCTTTTCATAAGCGTCCTGAAGTCGCAAACTTCGGAGTTACACACGAGCAATATTCCATATCTTCGCTAATCTTCCCTTATTTTAATGTTTTATCTTCGCCTATCAAAACGCCGAACTTTGGATATCCTTTGAGTTTTTTTTAACGAGTTGTATGTTAATTAAATTCCTCCCGCGGTGGGGTAGGGGGGAATGTGAGGGGGGTCGAGGGCGGGTCTATCTATCGGCTTACCGGCCGGCGATCTGCCGCTTTGAAGTTGTCAGGCCTCCCCGACAAAAGAGTGCGACTTATAAACAGGTGGAAGTCATAGGCGATAGCGTAACTTTACCAAGTTTATGATGCCAGTAAGATACAACACCGTATAATACTGAATGTTTCTTATCAAATGAGTTGTATAAAGCGTAAATAATGAAAAAAAAAAACCTGTAAAGGGTAATTTATTACTATGATACAAAAAAAAATTGTTACACATTCTTTACCATTGAGTATTTTGTAAGAAATTAGAACGGAACTTCACAGCCAGAGTCTGCTTTTAATGACGTTGAGAAACGCTGAACACATTATTAATATAAACACTGCAACTTTCAAAAAGTGAAAATCATAATGTTTAATAATATCCGATAATGTTATGTTAAATTATATTTCCATAACATTTATGGAAATGTACCCACCACCAAGTAATCGGCGTCTGTACTATGGAATTGTTTATATCACCGAAGTACTACAGCAAATAACTTGCTATTTGTACTAAAAATGTCACTTGGTGAAAGCAAACCACGTCAGTTTCGTCTCCCGCTACCGCCTGTCCCTCAGACCGCGGCGATCAGACGGTGCGTAAGTGGATTTATTTAAGCCGGTCCGGCGTGGGCCGCCAATATATTTCGCATTTGTCAAAACAGGATTTATACAATCAATTTGTGTCTGCGGGCAGCGCCGTGTGACGGGGGTATAACGTGCTACGTGGCGCGGGGGCTTCACATCAAACGAATTACTTGCCCTTTCTGTTATCTCACAATTTTGTTCTGTCTTTTACCCTTATTGCTGACCTGAGTCTGATTTATAACGACGTTTCTAATATTGTTTACATGTGAAGATTTTTTAAATAATAATAATATTGTATTGTTTGTTGGACTTCTGTCTATCTCGTATTGCTTTCAAATTATTTAAAAATAAAAAATGAAACATCTAGACGCCGATGCTACTATTATAATTCTATATTTACCTAATTATAATATTTTAAATCCAGTACGGATCTTATCAAACGGCAAAATAGTATTCCCACAAGATAATGCGTCAGAGCTTGTTACTTTCACTTTAATTCAAAATAGTTTTATTATTCGTAGATTCAAAAGAACGTATTTTGTATTTTTTTCAAAAATCAAGATACAATAATATTATCCCAGATAATATTCCCAGATAATATTATGTCGTATTCTAGAGGGTAACAGAGAGATTCAATTATAACAAGTTTAGTCTGCACTAAAACTGTATCGAAGCTGTATTATTGTATCCTTCGATCGGGGATTCTCGGAAATGCCATTGTATTCTATTGTTGTCGCGTTCACCGGTGCTCGTACGGGGCTTGAATCTTGATGGGTATTGTTAAAATAGGAAAATTAGGTTATACAAACTACAACATTTTCCAGCTTGTGAAACCATGATATCACGAGCGAATAATGAAGAGATCAGGCGTCGAGTGTATCAGACTCTCTTGCAACTATCGGGCCTGACCGGTTTGTCGGGTCTGTCCGGACTGTCCGGAGCCGGACATCTATCACCGCCGTCTTTTTGCATCTGTCAGCCGAGTTCATGGACCCGATTTATTGCTTATTGGCTGCGCGTTATAGTCGGACTTTTTACCTAAGTCACTTTGTTTCAGCAAATTACATTGTTCTTTATGGTTGGCAAAATGTAATTACGCTGCAAAATAAAGTTCGTTACAGAAAATATAACCGGTTAAATATGGATCAGATTTCCAAAAGTAGAATGTATGAAGCAGCTACCATGTTTTTGACGATTGTCGACCACGACAATCGTCAAAAACTCGTCAAAGATGATTATGTGACGCCGATGCGATCATCTTTTTGATATTATAATATTTAAGGTTTATTATTAATTATGAAATAAGATCCTGACTTTTGCTATATATATTGCCTTGCTAAGGACTAAGCTGATCGTTAGGGTCAGTGGGAAAAAGTAATTACTTAGCACTACAAATTGTAAAAACAAAAAGATAAGATTTTGATTGCGTACAATGAGAATACAAAAATATCTCAACCTGTTTTCACAATGACATACTTTTGTAAATTGTATCCCTATTCTGTTTCATCGCAACAATAGCGAATCCGCATCGCTTACTCTTTTTGCTTTCAACGTGAAAACTCATAGGTGTTCGAGTGCCCCCGCCGCCCTGCGCCGCCCTGACGCCCTGGGGCGCTCAGCGACGCCCTGTCCGGTGGTCAGGTAACAAAGGCGCCCGGAGATTGCACTTCAATACATTTTCCCCTCGCTTTAGCTACCAGGGCCGCAGGAATGAATCGGTTTCACGCCGCTAATTTGACGTTAGAACAGCTGAATTGCCGTTTCATATTCTCTGTACGAATATGTGTGTGATGGCTTTATAATTTATATAGTGGGATAGAATAATTTCTAATATAAAAAAGTCTGAGTAATACGTATTAAGTGGATGTGGAAGTGGATTTGAGATTTGATTTGACCCAATTTGAGTCTTGGCCTCTGACTGTGAAAGTAGCAGTAGTAAATGAGTATTATATTATTATGTTCGACTTGTGTTATAATTATTATGCAAGTAGATACTTAGTACATACAGGTAAATTACATATTTTGTATACCACGTACCGTCCATCTGAGGACATAGTCAACAAGTCCCCCTCTGCCTCAGCAACACGCGGCGCATGCTAATCCCGCTGATTACACCGTGTATTACGACCGACATGTCTTGTCCAAATTACTTCCCCCGCCATTTACAGACTCATACGTGATCTGACTGAAGCAGGTGTTGAAATCAGGGTGAGGTTATGGAATTATTTTGCCAGAATATGGCAGAGTAACCAGTAGCGGCCAACAATTAGGGCCCGGACACAAAAACACTACACGACGTCGTATCGTGTTTTTGTGTCCCGGCCCTTAAACTTTTACAGCAGCTCTTGAAAACTCATATTGTGTCCGTTAAGATGCGGGCCTAATTTTGCGGCCGCGGCGCGACCAACTTATATTTTCTTCGGACATCATTGCGTAGGTACACATAAAACTTGAATGAAAATGTTGCCCGCTGCACCACGCCTTTATGTGCGGAACCTTTAGAATAGAATAGAATAGAATAATTGTTTGAATAGAATAGAAAAAGTGTGTATTCCTCAAGTGCTTTTAAGTCATTGTGACATAAACACTAAGCTTACGCGACACAATACGTCCATTATGATGCTAAACCTTTACAAAGGTTAACAGAGCTCTGAAATATCGAAGGCATCCAACTCTCGTTTCCTTAATTATCATGACAACACATGTCGCGGTGAGCGCGGGACACGGGACACGGGGAGCGGGACACAGGAGCGGGACACGGGGGGCGGGACACGGGACAAAAGGACTCGTCTTATTAGAGCTAATTGCGCCCGGAACACAAGGCCAGGCGCTCTAATTACATTCCCCGTCTTTGTACATCCTGTATAACGCGTCTTTGTACACCCCGTACAACGGGTGTACATCCTGTATATCCATGAATGTGCAGAAACACCCTGTGCAGTAGACGCGGCTTTTTAGTAGTTGGGGTTAACATAATTTTTTTAAGAATCTAAAATAAATACGATGAAATGGCTCTGATAATTCCCAGGTAGAGCAAAAAATACTACAATCTTATCATATTATGGTAATAGAAATACATACTAATAAAACTTACTGAGTGGGCAAATCTAACATAGCCTTTTCTCTCAGCCCTTTATGCACATTTAAGTTACGTAAAATATTTGTCTATTAAAGAGATAAGAAATAAAAATCAATTTACAATATTATGACTTGAAATGAGATTAACCTAGGTTAATCTTGTGCTAAAAAGATCCTTCACGTTTCTCAACTCGAAGAAGAATCTTGTTTTGTGAGCACCATGTATATATTGCGCCTGTGTGCGCACCCTGTACTTGCTGTCTTTGTGCACACCCTGTAGAACGTTACACTGCAATTACAGGCATTCGTGTCCATTGTTTGTTTCAATGCGTCTTGTTGTCTTCTTTTTGCGTGTCATTAGGTTGATTTCCGAGGAAGGAAAGTTCTGTGGTTCAAAGTTTAATTAGTTAGTCTAGACTTAAGACTTAATGTTTTTTAAACAGTGGCAATAAAACATGAAATAATGCGAAGCATGTCGTAAAGTATCATCGATTCGTTGCTTACATTTTTACAGAAAGTGCTAAAAGTTTCGCTTGTTTGTTTATTTGAACTTGGCATCGTAGCTCCTTAACCGATAGTAATCAAATTCTGGTGTTATTTTAATTCTCTAAAGCAAACGAATTGTTAATTTGCCTATTTCAATTATTAGGTGTAATTATAGTTAAATGAAGGTGAACGAAAAATCTAGAGAAAGATGTAAGAGTGCAGTTGCAAATTGAAACATAACACTTTGACACAAGTCTCTCTGACTTTATATTTTTAGTATTCGACGAACAAGTTATTTTAATGGCACAGAAAGCTGTACTTTTCTACAAGCATTTCCTAGCAATGTTCCGAGAAAATTAAGAAACTACCTAGTTGCGACATACTTTTAGAAAAATCTTAGATTTGTCACATTTTAACACCGGCCTTTCTTTTTGTGTAGCTTACGAGTATAGTAGCAAAACAAAAGTAATATTTGAAATCACCTTCATCGGCACATGATGGAATGCCAGGATTACCACCATAATAATTATTGTATACCGTGTCTACAGAATTAACAGACAGCGTCGAACATAGGCAAGTAATGACGCCGTTCGTAATCGCTTGTATTTGTCCATCACCCATGTAAGATCAGGATGGTTAGCACTCATTGGAGGCGGCCTTTTATTTTTAGGAGGGCAGGAGTATGTCGGACTCCCTCCACAGAGGTTTACCGACTAAAACCCACCCATGCCCTCCTCGACGCTACACGCGGAGGAGCGGGATCGCGACGCATTCTACCGCGTCACTCATTGGAGGCCTACGCTCAGCAGTGGACTGCAATAGGCTGATGATGATGATGAACCAATGTAAGAGCATTAGAACACTAATAAAACACACATTTTCTTGCACTTTATCCACTATATTATGATATTATTATAACTTTTTAACAAATTACACGACCGGTTTCGAAATTATTCATCATCAGGTGTGTTAAAAAGTTATAATAATATCAAGATATAGTGGATAAAGTGCAAGAAAAAGTGTATTTTATTAGTGTTCTACATGAATTTCCACAAAGAACCGTCAGTACAATCAATTACATATAAGAGCATTAGATCTTAATTATTCGAAAGTAGATAAGTCAAATTGCAGTTAACGCTCGTCTGCAGTTAAAATATTCAATTAAACATTGATCGCCAATCGGTTTCTAAATTCAAGAAGCCAGCCGAGTGATTCACTCCCGGATAGTTTTCAATTCGTTAGCAATCCCGGGATCCCGGAATCTCGGGCTCCGGGGAGTCCCGTGAATCCCGGGCTTCGGGAAGTCCCGTGAATCCCGGGCTTCGGGAAGTCCCGTGAATCCCGGGAAGTGATGTTTTATTTATGGGCGACGTGCGACACAGTCAGGTGCGATATTGAGGCAAAACACGGGCAATAGATTTTGATACTAAACCTGGGGATAACATAGGACTTATATTATAATATATAACCATAGGTCCCAGGGCACAAGATGTTTTCATAAGACTTAGAAGGTCTTGAATGAAACTGCTAAGAAGGATAATAAATTATTATTTATTTGAAAGTAAGAACGATCTTTCTTAACCATAATTACTATTTACTGCATTGATTTTCTCTGCTAGTACAAAATATAAACTTAACATTTTAATAAATATAATAAATGATTCCCTGTAGTAATTATAACGCAATAATAACTCGAAAATGAAAAACATAAAGCATCCGGCGCAGCGCGAGTATTCGTGTCAATATACTCTCCAATTTAAATTAATAATGACACAATTCTGCAGTAGGTCAGGTGAGTCCTGACGCGGGTGACGCGGAGTGACGCGGGTGACGCAGCTCTCGACACATTCAAATAAACTCGACTGACCTAAAACGGCCGGCCCGCGCACAAGTTTTCACATTTAGACGCTTTTTCGGCTAAATATTTAGGTGGACACGGATTAAAAATATTCGGGAATAAAAAATGTGACTGCTGTAAAGATAATAACACAATTTCGTATATCTATTTAAAAATTCTAACATTATTTCTACGATGTTCGCAAAATTTATATCAACATCATAAGAAAATTAATTGTTATTCCCACAATTTGTACAGTGTACAAATTAAATACACAGGGTATGCTGCTGCTGACAGTATCTCTATACTCGTACATATTATAAAACAAAGTAGCTTTTTTCCCTCATGTCCCTTTGTTCCCTTTAATCTTTAAAACTACGCAACGGATTTTGATGATTCTTTCAGTGTTAGATAGCCCATTTATCGAGGAAGGTTATAGGCTATATTTTATCACGCTAAGACTAATAGGAGCTAAGAAATAGAGAAAAATGTGGAAAAAACGAGGAAAATTATTTGAAAGGGCTAACTTGAATGCGCTAATCTCAGGAACTACTGGTCCGCTTTGAAAAATTATTTCAGTGTTAGATAGCCCATTTATTGAGGAAGGCTATAGGGTTATATTTTAACACGCTAAGACTAATAGGAGAATGTGGGAAAAAACGGGGGAAATTATTTGAAAGAGCTTATCTCGCCAACTACTGGAGCATCTTTTATGTTATTTGGCACAAAATATAAGAAGTAAACCACGTGAAGGATCGATTATAATCATTTTTTCAGTTGCTAACTATATATTTGATACCCGTGCGACGCCGGGGCGGGTCGCTAGTAATCCTATAAATTACATGATTTCTGGATATATTGTGCTGACAAAAAGGTACTTATCACAATATGTTAACAGTAATAACTATATCAGAAGCTACAGACTGATAAGTAATAATTATTATTATAAGTACCATCCACTTTTAAAATCAAATTTTCTACGAAATCGCACATCGCAACACAGCGTAAACTAACTCTCGTGTGCAGACCATAATGCGAACAAGTAATTCGTGTAACCGCGGCCCTTTGTGCTGGAAGCGGTGCTCGTGGCGACGTAGCGCCACTCCGCAAGTGGAGCAGGCGGTCACCGGCTCGCATTACATTAACAATTGTACGTGTCAATTATGCCGGGCTTTCACTGCGACTCGGTTTCGTTAGCACTTGAGGTACGAGCACTGAAGTCCGGGCCGCATGCGTGTCAGGGCGGAATTCAGCGCAGCGCAAAAATTAAGGTACCGGTTGGCAGCGGGCGACATGAAGCAACTGCAAACGACGTGTCGCGACGACAAGTCGTCTGTGCAACTTCATGTAGCCGGCTTTCAACTTGTACCTTAACCAAGCACATTAGTGAAAAGCCGTGTTGAACAAATTATAGTTAGGTGATTGACAAATAATGCCACTTTAGAGAAAAATGTTGAAGAGATTCTAAGTTGTGTATCAAAGTGGTGTAAAATATTATATCATAAGTCTACTTGCTGTTTTCTTCAGGCCGGGGTCGCGGATTTGGAATATAGCTACAGTTACTATATATAACACACAATCGATGAGGTAGGCACAGTAACTTAGGACAGGCCGTATCGCTCTGACGCAAGTCCGCCATTTGCAAGTGCGAAAAAATTATAATACAAACTGCATGCCAATGCCATTATAATAATAAAGGCAGTTGATTTTTGCGCCCCAATCCAGCTGCAGCTCAACATTATTTTTATGAAGCTTTAGACCTCGTTATCCTGACAAAGTTGCTTTAACCGGTATTCGGAATATTTTTATGTTCTAATTTAATTTGTTGTAAGGTTTATTTTGTAAAGCTGAGTTGCGCACAACTAATTAAAATATACATTCGCGCAACTTCGTTTGTGTACGAATACGTTTAGCGCGGGAGAATCCAGCATTTTTTGGAATATAAACTATCCTTTATCTATCCAGGTAATCGCATTCTAAATTTTATTAAAAACGGTTTAGTAGCTAAGACGTAAAGAGGTAAAAAACTGATATTAAAATATTATAGGTATGGATTTTGTGATAAGAATTTGGTTACATGAGGGCTTTACTAACCATTAACTGACCAACGCTAAATTTCAAACACAAAAATCATTGTTAGAATTTCTGTACATTTTAAAATGACAGTAACGTACGTCACAGAATCTTGTACCAGGAATCTATGAGAAGCACCTTAACGAAACAAACATCCGTGGAATGACGTCGATCTCCTGTCCCCCCCCCCCCCCGTTCCCTCCCGCACGTCGGCGCTGTATAAAATACCCATTTATCCTGCCTATAATAGTGTCTCCAGGGTCGCTTTATTGGTTGAAGTAAAGAAAAATTTTCAGGCTACTTTAAATAATTCGATTGCAAGGAGCCATTTTAAGCTCTACCAGGCCATGGAGGTTACATACGAAATTGATCCAAATTAATCGAAAATAGTGCACCAGGATTTCGAGTCCAAATTCACAGCGACTGGCTATGAATAGTGCAATCATAAACCACGACATTTTAACGAGATATAGAAGCTACTAAGTTTCAATAGAAAATTCATGTTACATTTTCAGATTTTCCGTTGTCAAGCCAGCGATACATGTAGTTCTGTAACTTATATTCTGTTAAAATTATTGATAATAATTTGATAGTCTACAGTCTACACAGAAACCGTGCATTTGTCCTCCAATATAAACCTATGTCCTGTTCTGGGAGTGACAAATTACAAATAAGTACCATGTGGTTTTTTGTTATTACTTAATACTTATACCAAATTATATCAAAATCAGTAACAGATTTGAGCTTGAAGAGATAAGTCAAGCTTTCATATTTCTAACAATAGCTTAGCTTAATTAGTTCCTAATTGCTACCTGCATCTACATAATATAACTTGGAACTTTCAGTTGGCAACCCTGAAAGTGCGTTCGGTTCTATGTCATCTATCGCGTCTACGAGTATAAATATGCAATGCCGCGGGGGGTTCAAGTTTGGCAAATTGCCGGCCTCGTCTACTACACTCACAACTAGACTGCCACTATACTACACTATACTCACTACTATAATGCTAACAGTTCTCAGTACTCGCTCATATTTAATCTCTTTACGTCTTTGTCGTTAGTATTCATTTTATGCATTTCCTTACACATTTCTGGCTGCAGTTATAGTTTTATTCCGTTACAAGCCTTAATGGGTTTGGCATTGTTTCGCGACTAGCGAGTAGCGAGGCTCCTTAACGTTTCTATTATGATTCTCACTGGCTTAAAGTTTTCTTCTTCCTTTTTATTATCATCAGCTCGCTTCTCCATTAAAAATAATTATACTGATGTTCAACTTTGGGTTAGTTTGTCTAATACACTGGACATTAGATTACATATTAATTTTTTGATAGAAGTTTATAGTTTATCTATTCAACAAAGTCGTAGATTATTAAATGAAATTTATGGCCTGTTTCACCGCTTCCTGATAAGGTGCCCGATAGGGTTATTTGACAGATTTTCCATACTCCATTAGTCAAATTAAGTGGTGGATAGCCTTATCAGGAAGCGGTGAAACAGGCCCTTAGTCAATTAAAAGTGCAAGTGAATATCATGTTGTGCTCCAGTTAAAAAAAAATAAACAAACGGGCTTTAATTGCGTGTTTTAAATAATAATTATCATCATTAGTCTTTTCATCATCATCATCATCATATCAGCCTATATTCGTCCACTGCTGGACATAGGCCTCTCTCAATGAACGCCAAGATGACCGATCTCCTGCTACACGCATTCAACATGGACCCGCAACTAAACGGAGATCGTGGTCCCACCTAGTTGGAGGTCGACCTATACCCCGATTTCCCAGCCTTGGTCTCCATTCCAGAGTAAGTATACTCCAGGCATTAATCTTTTAGCCAGTTACAATTTTAATAATTATGTAATTTGTCTGTAATGTTTATTTTATTTCGTTAGCGATCATTTATTTCAAGCAGCCAATCAGCGGGGATCCCCCGTCATTAGGTTTTTGATGTGATGTAGAATTTGCATAATGACGGCTCAACCGCTCGCTTCACCGACGCGAAATTAGGATTTTGATAACTTTTTTCATAAAAGAGGATTGATTCATTGACATATTGCTCACCTATATGGTCACCTATAGGTATATAAAATTGATAGTGAAAGTATTGAGTCAATACAGCGGAAATTTCTTAGATATCTAAGCAACAAAGATCGCCTAAGAAATACCCTACCCGAATACGAGGATCGCCTTCTCCATTACCGTCTTACCAGTTTAGGTCAACGCCGCAATATTGCAGACTTATGTGCACTCCACAAGATTGTCAATGGTGTGCTCAGTGATGAACTGCTTGCAAACATCAATTTATCCATTAGTAAACGTTCTAAACGAAAGCCAGTGCTCTTTGACATTCCACCTTTTAGCAATAACGTTGGACGGAATAATCCGCTACATCGTATGTGTCAGTCCTATAATGAAATTTGTTCAAAGGCTGATGTAAATATCGATATCTTTCATCAAAAAATTTTTGCTTATAAAAAATCTTTACTTGACTGTAATAAACCTCTGTAGATGATATTTAGTTACACTTAATGCACCTTAAAGTTTTTCAGTGTTAAATTGTTAATATTTTCCTAAATTAAGACGTTGATTGTCAATGTAATTTCTTTTTTACTAACAAAAGCTGTGTACAATATTTAGATTAATGAATTCACGAATGTATTATTAACTTACTAACCGAATTTGTAAAGACTTAGTTCATTAATTATTTTTGTACCTTGATTAAATAAAAATAAATATAACCGATATGTTGATATGACGTGTTAAGTCAAAATTAATTACCGAGACAAATGAAAGACGTAATTTTGGGCTGTTAGGTGTAATTATTGTAGGCCTATTTTAAGCATGTATTCTCATCGGCTGGAGTGGTCTTAAGTGGATAACTTTTATTAATTTACAAGGATCAGAACAATACACAATAATCAGCACTACTCAAAAGTATCAAAAACGGGCTTTGGCCCACCACACATTCCCACCACTGTATCTCCTGTGTCGCCAGGATCGACAGCGGTATCCAACCACGAAAACCCTTTGATATGATCTCAGGGAGCCCGAGGGACATGCTAAAGCTGTCTTGGGACCCGCAAAGAATTTAATCAGAAGAAGATAGGAGGAGTAGGAAGTATACTGTACTCAAAAGTATCAGCACGACTTACAAAAATAGCATCCAGCACATCTCAAAAGGAACTCACAAAGATCAGCTGAACTCAAACATGTAATAATGTAATTCCGCTAACTGAAAGTCGCTGTCTTAGCGACTTCGCTAACTGCGGAACAAACACTCTCCTAGCCCGAGTAAACCCCAACTTTGTGTGTCTTTGCAATATTCATTTTCAATTCTGCGGTTTTGTTCTTACATGCTATGATATTTTCCTTGTCTCATCTTAGTTTCTCTTTCTTCTAGTTGCGACTTAAAGATTTTGACTATATGTTTATTATTGCAAAGCATCTTTTAATGTATGGTGTATAAGCAAATACTTAGGATTATAAAAAACATACTAACTATTATACTCAAAATCTTTAAGTCTTGTCTGGTCTAAAAGACCACCTAATTCAAAAGAGTTCTCGTTTAGTCCTAGGTAACGCGAGCTACTATTTAATCTCTACAAAATTAACGGTTCCCATAGGACACTATGGCACGAGATGAAATATCTAATGGAACAGCACGCCTGTCTTCTTTCAATTTATGTAATTGACATTGAGAAGTCTCAGGAAATTCCTTGTAATAAAATCTCGTCGAAACAACAGCGATGGCCGCCGCTCGACCGTGAGAAATTACAACATAAATATGCAAAATTAGGTCATTTACTGTGATCGGGGGGAGGCCTTCTGGGGGCCAATTCTTATCCCTCAAATGTTGCTTTATTTGCAGGTTATCTCAACGCACGCAAATGCTCTTTCTCGTGCGTTTGTGTCTAAACACACTAGGCTGAATTACGCCGGCGTAAATTCCGCCGCGTTTACGCCGCGTTTCAAAATTTCATACAAAATACGGACGGAACGCGACGGAATAGTGAAAACCCCTCGCGTTCCGTCCGTATTTTCTATGTGTTTGAAACGCGGCGTAAACGCGGCCGAATTTACGCCGGCGTAATTCAGCCTAGTGTGTTGTGACTTTGAGGCAGCCAGTGATTGAAGGTATATAGGTAGGTGATGTAAGGTATGAGAAAATCGAGGAAATTGAAACAAAGTTTTCTCGTAATATTATGAAAATGTTAAGTAATTGACTTACAAAATTAGTTTGTAGGGGAGGTTATGTAATTGTATGCAAGTCACACATGCACGCAGGGGAAGGAGGCTCTGTGCATGTATAGTGTACAGTGTATACCCGTACCACAGATTAAAGAACCCATCAGCGTAAACGTGAACACTGTCACGGTTAACGGAATGTTAATCGTGCATGTTTATGATTTTACTAAAAACTTTGTGTTACTTAATAGGCCTGATGACAAATTTTTTTTCTTATGGTAATTGAAAGACCCTTAAAAAATATAAACATCACTGAAAGAATGACTCTGATAGCTTAAAAATTCACCAAGATGATATGACAATTCAAACATCTCTTAAAATAGACCTGCCCGAAACGCTCCATGCAAAGTGCTACGAAAGACTTACGTCACTCTTTCTGAGTTTGTACGGATCGGGAGAGAACTTTGTTCGATAGGTATATTAAATATTGCGTTTATAAAAGTGGTTTAATAACAAAAGTTGCTTTTAATTGCATAAGTTATCGAATGGTATACAAATATTAAAAAAAAAAATTGAAAAAATATCGACTTGATTATCCAACTTTGAAGGCGCATAACAAAAAAAATATAAATGCTATCGAGCTAAAGTTTTGGGAACGCTTTTTTACCGTGATTTCTTTATTTTATTAACAAAATTCGCTAATCTTTGACCTTGTCATCATCCCTATTGTAATTGGTCAGTTTGACGACAGCAAAATTAGTGGTATTATAACGATACGCGTAACAATATAATATAACACATAATATTATATGAAACCACTTCCATGCCTCTAAAACCCTATTGGGATAAACCAATGTAAAGGCTTTTAGGTAATTTAATGAATACCAAACTAAACAGAAATCTAATCAATCAGGGCAACACACCAATCGCGCCAGTTTGCGGTCGACGCAAACATTGTTCATGTTAACTGTACAATTTAATTACTTGTTGTAGATAGTATTTTGAGTGATCTTTTTTCTAAAACATTTTATCCATGTATGTAATTGTGTTTTAAAATAAACTAACGACATAACATCAGGGGGGTGAGCCAAGGCCTTTTCGTTATAGAATCGCCGATCAAAATGTATGAAATTGGCATAATAAGACGAGTCGAACGTCAACGTAATATCGAACGCTTATAATATGTCAATTTCATACATTTTGGTTGGCGATTCTACGAAGCGATAAAGAAAAAGTTTTGGCTAAATGGCCAGGTCTAATATTATGATCTTCTCGTACAGACGTTGAGATCTTTCCAAAATAATTCAACAAACGCCCTCGCCGCTTACGAGTTATTACTCGTAAGCGGCGAGGGCGTTTGATACTGTTTGTACTACTATTGTACTACTGTTGTACTACTATTGTACTACTATTGTACTACTATTGTACTACTATTGTAGCACAAACAGTATCTGTTCGTTCGACGCAAAATATTTTTCTTGCAGCGAATACTATAGGTTTATTGGTCTATAATTTGAATAAAATTATAAGAGATATTCCCAAGCAACAGAGTTTTACACTCCCCCCTGTCTCGTCCACAATAATAATTAACAATACTTTGACTTAGATTAATTGCCTCGCGATTTGTTTTTGATCTATTTATAACAACGTTTTGATGACGAATTTCTGTTTGTTTCATTGTTCATCTTAAAATATCTGAGCGGAAATAATGAAATGACTGCTCAATATTGCCGAGAATAAACAAAATAAAGTTATAATATAATGTTCTAAAATTATTTAATGTATAATGGGTAACTTATTCATATTAACTAACTTTAGTGAGTTCCAACATAACTAAATGTTGCCTGCAACCTGGTTCCACAACTTCCGAATGAATGTTTGCTGTAACTTGTAATGAACACTTTGCTTGGAAATAAAATATTAAATAACATTAGACGTAATTTTCCTGAAAGTAGAAAAAAGGAAAATCGGATCAATGGCTTAGGCTCAAAAAGGAAACAGATATTCTGCATTTATAATATTAGTTAGCATGAACATAGGTCACTACAAGACGTGATCACTGAGAATTGATTGAACTGTAAGTCAGGTGTACTCGTAAATAACATGAAAATTGGAAAAATCATTAAAAAATAAGTATTTTCGTAATATTGGTAAATAGGTACTACGTTTTGTACACGAGGCTAAGCAAATCACAAAATTAATATTCAGACAGCAGATCCATTGTCAATTTAAATAAAATGCTCGCATCAGATTTTTCGGCAGCGAAATGAGATGATCAAGACAAAATGATCTGCCATCGAGGTTAGGGGCTATTGTCAAAGATTACAGAGTCAAAGGGGAGGGCACTCACAATACTAATACTATACAGTAGAGTAACTCTGTCGTGTCCTAGAGATCCAACTCGCCGAACACAGAGACTAGTTTTATGGGCATAACAGAATTCTACGTTTTAATACTTAAATGAATCAGACGTAACTTTGTCACTGGTTACACGCTACACGGTCAAATTTTCATCAGTCTGATCCATCAATCTGATTGACGGAATATTGATGGTTATAAAAATTTCATAATAAAAATACGACCAATCCATCAATCCGTGGGTTAGACGATCAAATTTTCGTCAATCTGTACCAGATTGATGGATCAAATTTGACCGTGTAACCTTGACTTAGATAATTTGCAACTGCGATTATAGAATAAAAGTTAATATAACCAAAACCTCTACGTGAAAAATTTGGCGCATCTAAGACTAGGCTTTAAATTAAATAATATCTATGCGTCCACTCTTTTTTAAAGGAGGGGTTAATTACACGAAATATTGCTAAAAGTAATAATAATAATACACATTATTTTTTAATCGACTTCCAAAAAACGAGGAGGTTATATGTTCGGCTGTGGATATATTTTTTTTGTATGTTCAACGATTACTCCGCCGTTTGTGAACCGATTTTCAAAATTTTTATTTTGTTGTATTAGGTTTCACTCCAATTTGGTACCATGTTCACAAAAGTGGTGACCTGATGATGGGGTCCATGAGTAATTGAGGGAACTCCTCGAAATTTATATGGAAACATATGGTGATTTTGGTTTTATGTGAAGTGTACTAAGAATACGCTACCAAAAAGTCAAATATTGGGTCAAGGTATACCATGGTTTCGAAGATGCTGAGAGAACTCCTGACTCCTTATAGATACACGTTTGGGAGTTTCGGCGTTGTTTTAAGAACAGAAAGCATAAACTACTATGCAATTCATATTCATCGTCATAATCATCATCATAATCATCATCGTCATCATCATCATTACCACGTCGTGTTAAGGCCACCAATGTCTCATGGTACAGAATAGATAATAGTACAAGGCATAGGTATGGATATACTAATAATAATTATTATGTACTGTATAACAGCACCTGTTTGTTTTTACTAACTACTTTATATACAGATCGAATACTTTACTACTTTATACAATTTTAATAAACAAATAGAATTAAAATAAAGTTATTTTAAAAAGAGCATTTAAACAAAACAAAGTCATTAAGTGTCTTTTTAATTAGTTATACTTATTAATCGATAGATGGTGCACTAAGTACCTATCGATTTGAATTCTTGATTACAAGAACAGCTGTCAATAATTATGGTAATATTAAATATTATGCTACGCTACATCCTATGCAAGTTTGTACAATTTTTTATCTGATAGATCCTTCGATCGTGGAAAAACGAGACACAATAGCCTTTCTATTGTTATCGCAATCGCCGGTGACCGCTTCGGGTTTGAAGTATTAAAATTGTTAAATTACTTAGCACAATATGTTCACTTCACTGATAATATTATATTATTTTGTGAATGTGAGTTGTGACTCTTAACAAATTGTAATAAGATACGTTAAATATACGCAAAGATTTACCTACTAGTGTAACTAAAAAGAGTGAAATTATTATTATTTTTAACAAAAAATTAAAACCGACTTCCAAGGTAAAAACAATAATAACATTAATATGAACTAAAAAGTATTAAATAATTAATAATAATTAATTATATTCATTAATTATATTAAATAATTTTTACTATCTAATAGTGCCTTTTTCCGAATTCGGCTAAACCTCAACTATTTCTGTACTCAATCTTCATAATTTTGAAGTCGGTGCCAGTTCCAAAAATTTTAAATATTCTGTCAGAGGACTGAAGATTCAGCTATCTGGTAGCGACTTCAAAATAATGAAGATTGAGTATAGAAATAGTTGAGGTTTAGCCAAATTCGGAAAAAGGCACTATTAGATGGTAAAAATTATTTAATACTTTTTAGTTCATATTAATGTTATTATTGTTTTTACCTTGGAAGTCGGTTTTAATTTTTTGTTAAAAATAATAATCCTATTTGACGTTTAATTCTGAATGACACTGTAGTATGCGTACACTCCACTGATGTTCTAGTACGAACATGGTCTACTGTATGTGTATATTGTGGCTGATGGGGCCTAATGCGAGGCAAGCAATTTTTAATATTACGTGGGATCGGATGAGCATACATTTGAGGGAATTTGCTCTTCGTTTGGGAAATTGCTCGGCGGTTCGAAGACGATCGCCAATTTGAGAGACAAAAAATTGCAGCTGATTGAAAATGTGTGGATTATGAATCGGCAATTTAGCGTTTTATGATTGTTCCTAATTTTTATTATTCGCTTTATTCATTGAAGGTAAAATGTAATGTCATAAAACATAATATTTGTTGGACGTTCCGGAGGACTGAATGATTTTGATAAGTTTAATTGGCTCAGATATTATAGTGATTAGATTTTTACCTAACTTATTTTTTCTTTCCGTGATGTTGCGGGCAACATTCAATCATTTATTGTATCGATACTGCATGTTTTACATAGACCAATAAGGTTTTAAGAACAAACACAAGAACAAGGATAGTGCAATGTAAGCTCAAACTCGCAGGTGCTTTATTTAATTGTTAACAAAGCGAGGAGGTCCCTGAGCAAACTTAGCTTGTTGAAGTTTGTCAGGAAGTCGATAGCTAAAGACCTGACTCCATGTGGGCGGTGTGAGTGAAGTTCAGAGACCGAATTCCTGCGCCTCGAATGTCACTTCGATCGTAAGTCTTACACACGCAATAGCTTCGATCCGCAATAGACATAGTGTCTCATACATCTACGGGAAGAAATAATAACATTCTAGTCGTTCCTTAAACATATGCAAAGGAATAGGTATAAAATTTTCTACAAGAAACCATCTTTGCCCTATTTTAAAATGTTTAATCCATCCACTAAAGTAAACTTTAAAAAATAATTTCACCGCTGCATCTTTTGAACCGTATCTAAAGAGAATAGTAATCCAGTATTATAAATTAAAGTTATTAATTGCAGTCGGCGATGTAGTTCCGTGTCGTCGGCGAACTCCGCCAGATAACGTTGCCTCGCCGTGACTTCAATTGTACAACTTCATTTTAAATATTCAATTATATTGTTCCTAGATTCCACTTTACATTCAAGGTGAGGATCGCAAAACCAGGGTTGGTTTATGCCCTATCTTGTACCTGGCAAACCAAGTTACCAGAGGGCAGAGATCAAGAAAAGAAAAGATAAATAAAATTTGTTCACCAAACTCCGAATTTAACAGATTCTAAATAAAATTCCTAAGAATTTTTTTTAATACTTATTACTTAGATCTTAAGATATAACTAGATGGATGGACACACTTTTGCCTAGATGTCTTGTATCTAATATAAATATTAAATGTCCTTGTTTAGAGGCAGTATTAAGTTTTTTAATTAAGAAGAGATTAAAGTAATGACATAAAAGCAATATTTATTTTCATTTTCCATATTAAATAATCCCTTTATAGTTTTGTGCGTAAATTATGGGGTCGCTAATCGGGACACAATTTTTTGTGCTTGCCGTGGGGTGCCGCGTCTCCCCTCGTGACGCGCGAGTGACCCCGTGAGTCACGCGTCAGCTGTGTGGGGTGACGAGGGACCCTGCAATTATGCACTGAATACTGATCGGCCAATCAATACATGTTAGTGCATTATGTGCAATAATGACGCTCGCGTGTCAAACTGACATATCGGAGTATTACGTCACTCTCAATCAATGCATATTTAGGGCACATCCAAAAACAAAAGAAGAACAAAACAATCCAGAAAGTTTCTGAAAAATACTCATTAAAACTCAGCGCAAAAAAACCATTTACATGTGACAGCTATAATGTAAAACACAAAACACATTTTCTCTCGCCGACAGCGTTCGAACAAGACTAAAAGCCGAGATTCCAGGCAAAGGATTGAATAAATACAAAAAACTAAAATGTAACAGTAATCCTTTTCAGTTCCGCCGACGCGACGGAACTGCGGAACGTAATTTAAGTTGGTTCCGTCGGTTATAACTTTTATGACTCAAATATTAATGAACTGAGACCGCGTTTTTAATTCGAGTAATGGTGACGCCGCGTGCTGGTTTATAGCGTTTTTAGAGGACGTCATAGTGCAGGTTCATTTGTGCCCGCTCTCCTTTCATAGTCACATCGTTTACATGTTTATGTAAAACCTCGCTAGCGGAAAACGTCCTTAATTATTATGGCAGCTATGAATCTATAAAATAATGCGTATGGCATGCATAGAAGGTGTAAATTTCAACTACAGATTCCACATTTTTACACAATCTTCTAGTTACTTAAAAGATGGCAGGGAAATTATATTACTGGTCGTACTCAAAGTCTTATGTATAGTTGACTCTTCGTTCAACGCAAGCCCATGCCCATGCAGATAAATATTTTTCTCGTAAATTCTTCTTTTAAAATTATTTAAAAAATTCATTCGGATATTTTTCCAAGAATTTAATAGGGTAAAAATAAATATTAAGTTTAATGGTGGCAGTAAAGTAGTTTTGTAATATATTTGGTAATGAGCGAGGCACGTGGGTTAATTAATTTTATGTAATTACGATATTTCATCGGCCATTAATTTGATTTACAAACAAATACAGTCGCCGTAAATTACAATTTTAATTAGTATATTGAGAGGGCTGTGATTGGGTTTTGTGAAGGCCACTGAGGGCCACTGAGGGCGACGAAGGGCATCGACACAGGAAGGTCGTTAAGTAAATAACCTTTTAAAAGCCTAGTTCTTTTAATAATTAGAATGCTTTTGTTCTTTCTTGCTTTCTTATAATTAGTTTTGAAAAGTATGATTTAGGTTAGTTCAAATAATATTATTTGGCAAACATTTTACAAATGAGTTCTGATTCATTTTGGATTATTCCTTAATTTCATTCTTTTTAATCAAACTTCAGTATGGGCGACTAAAGTGCTGCCAATTTTAATGGCGAGCACTAACCGCACAACGAAAAAAATGCAGTTTTTCTTTATATTTTTAGTATGGAGTTTAAAATTACATTAAAATAACTTGAAATACTAGCTAATCTACTAGATTTGGCTACATAAGAGCACTCTTTTAAGCAATTGTTGTTCCATGGTCGGAATGCGGGACAGCCATGAGCAATCTTAGCCCATTTGTTCCACGATCGCTGTACTCTGTATATAGTTATACACCTGTTCCACTCCACAGGTTTAATTTTTATTGTTATAATATTAAACGGTCACATCATAATATTATAATAGGTTATGCCACGTATGAAACCACGTTTCAGTTTTATATTCAAAGAATAAGGTATGCATAAAAATTAAGCTTTAAATTCTTTGTTCGAGTTTGAGACGTCAAACATTTATTACGTCAAAACTCAAACGACAATATTGACAGTTTTTTTTTCGCTCCCAATGTTATGCACTTAGTTTTATTTAAGTATTTTCTTTTAGTTCTTATTTTCTTTAATAATTTATTTAGTATTTAAGTTTATTAATTATTATTTAGTATGCTCCTAGTTCCTAATTATTATTGTGATGTCACACATTGGTCCCAGCAGAAAATCAGTGCAGCAACTTGCTGCAATTATGCTGAGCTGGGGTCCATTTTTGTGATATCACACAACATAATGTTAAAATATTAATTGTTCTGTGTTCTTTCGTCCTTTGTAAATATTTTGTTGTGTGATGTGCAAAATAAACTTTTAAAACTAAAACTAAAACAAAACTAGCCAAACAGCATGGATTTAGTTATGCCTTGCTTAACCTGAGACTCCACTTTGCAGTGTCAGATTTCAGCACATAATATAATTAGTAACATAAGTATTCTGGTCACACGTTGGGGGACTCGCCGCACTCCACAGTGGTAACCACGTTAGTGTGGTGGACGTCGCGTCTGTAATCCAGTTACGCGGTATAAACTGATTACGATTTACGACAAATAAATAAATCGACGGACGACGCCCACTTGTCGTATAAGATATTAGATAACATTGAATTAATAAAATACGATTATTTAGAGACAACTGTATTGCGGGTGTATGATATCTATAAATTACTATTTTCTGTACCCATTATTACTTTTTACGAAGAAATATGTGTGGAAGCCGCAGAGGAAGATTTTCCGACCGAGGGAGGTGGTATGCTCGGTCAGGCCGAAGCCGTCATGATTGATTTCAGCTGTGGGATACCGCCACAGATGAAAATGTGTGTAAAGAAAAATATTATTATGTACTATCAGAGAAGTTGATTCCTAGGCAGATGGGGGACTTACGTAGTTTGGTCGCGTTACGTCAAACTACATAGCATGATTCGTCTATGGTCAAACCCAGCGAAAGAGATCACAATTAACATTGAATTGAAATAATCCGACCAAATGGCATATGATCTGTCAACTGCCTAGGAATCAATTTCCTCGATGGTACAATGCCTTGTCCATGTCTGTCAAGAGAGTTAAATCATTTTATAACCAATGTAAACATCATCTTTTTTATGTAGGTAAATTGTTAAAAATTGAATAATGTTACGAATGCCGTATGTTGGCGTTTTCACCGCTGCAACGTACAATGCTCACGTTCCCCAAGACCGCGGGAATGTGGGCAGGGTGGCGTTCACGGAATGTACGGCACTACACACGGTTCACGGTAAGGGTCAGTTCACATTACATCGTGACGAAGAAATGACATTCGGTACGTTTTTAAATGTAACTCAACTCAATTTTTTTATTCAGAATAAATTTTTGCAAATATTTTCTGAAAGTCTACATGATGCCTACCACCGGTTCAGGAACTAACATGTTAACTGCGGCAAGTAAAATCTTAAACCTTCGTCTGGTGCGGCGGCGGGCCAAAGTGTGCCCCCAATGATTTTTCCGCCAGTGCGGGTTAGGCCTTTCTCGACCCACCAGCACAAGGTTAGAATTCATTACTATAACTTTGCGAAAACATAATGTAGGTGTACAGTTTTTGGAGTATTGGAATAACCTTGATCCCAACTACTTTAGATTTGATTTGCCCCGGGATCTACCAAACAGGAAATGAGAAATAAACCAGGGAAAGTGGTGGGCCGATATCGACCTGAACCGCACTAGAAAGTATTTTTAGTAGAGATGGGAAATACAAAAATAAGGGGATATCGAAAATATATATTTTTATTAATACATTTAAATTCCTGTCTTTAAAACACAAAGCCCGTTTTAGTTTGCACAGTCTGCAGCATGTATTATTATTTTTTTAATTTCTTTTTTGACCGACACTCCTCATGGATTCTCCCAGCTTTTCATATCACCCTGCACAATTTCGCCGTTTAACGCTCATCTAAGGACATGATCTTTTGTTTCCTGCTATCGTGCGTTGTTAATTTTATAAAATGAATAATTATTGTATTTTAAAAAGATAAAACCGACTTCAAAATCGTACGTAATTGAGAATCAAAATTATCTATTTTAGACACTACTGAACCGATTTTGATGAACAGTATTCCCGAAGTTAAACAGTACCCAGTACAAAAAAGAATTACTTTAATCGGACTAGTAGTTCCGAAGATATGCGAATCCAAACATAAAAACCTATATGAATATGTCATATTCATTTTTTTTATTCTCTTTTTATTCAGGGATTTTAGCACACATAGTGGCTATGTCAATCCCATTTCATCAACTTAAAACTAACTTCTTATAATGACGGAATGACGGAGTACAATAATTTTGCATAATCAGTATCCGGTTCAGCTAATATAACATTAAAGATACCCATATTCATTAGAGGCACTTTAATTAAGTTGAATAACATATTCATGTATGTCATAAAATCATGCATGAATATGACATATTCATGTATGTTTTTATGTTTGTGTTCAGACATTGTATGTCGTATGTAATGTGAGCATACATTGTATATCACTTTAGAAATTTGTCACATTTGTTCAGATGCTGATAATATAAACTAAAACATATCAAAACTAGGCAGTTCTGAAAACAATACATATAATATACAGGTTGAATTGATAACCTTTTTTTGAAGTCGGTTAAAAAACACGACGTATGTCAGCTACGACTTACGATAGATTGCACATCACTAACCGGCGAGGCGGACGCTCGGTGCGGTATCGGGTCGCCAACCGCCTGCTTGTACGGCGGGCCGCAATAGGCCCACTGCCGCACTGAGTTGATTTTTGACACCTCCAGTGCGTGGTAGGCCGATAATGACCTGCCATAATTTTTTTATATGAAAGACCTATAATTTTGAACACAATCTCAAATATATATTTGCCTCTGTCGTACCTTTACTGAGATAATCGTTCCGCACCAAGTTAGACGTAGTACCAGACAACATAGTTTTCCTTCGTCCGCACCAGCTGAAATTCCGCGGCAGGCCGATTTCGGCCCACCCCGCAGTGAAGGTGCTAACCCGGCGAGAAGAACTGGCGTAAGAAACTGGCACGGGGCCCACTTTATTTACCAAAAAAAGGAAGAAAAAAAAAATCTTTTAAAATAAAGTTTACAATGCTGTAACTTAAAATTATACATTACAAAACTTAAAATTGTACCACTCAAAACTGAACTGGATAGCACACATTAATTTGATGAATTGGTCCTTATTGCTGACAACAACAACAATTGCGTACATGATCATTAATTCATTACTAATGGTATATTTGTAAAAAATATTCGGAATAAAAATATTTGAGTGAGTTTATTGTCTAGTGCAGTCCCATAACCTGAACAAAGAGATTTACATCCCAGGGTAACCCTGCTAACGGATAGGTCCATTATTATCAGGTGTTTGACGTCTGTACACTGTTCGTTCGGGTACATCACAAGCCGCATAGGTATATCACTGTGAGCTGCACCGCGTGGCTCGCTTTGACTGGATCGCTCTTTGACCAGCGAATTCCACGGGTTCTGTATGTTGACGGCACTGCATTGTAAAGTCACTCTCACAACTCTGTCAGTAGTAGAATACTATAATAATACTAGCTGTCCCGGCAAACGTTTCTTTGCCATATTATAAGTATATCGCCCGTATTATTTTATTGAATTAGTGACTAAATAAGTATGTCACCATGGCAACGTCCATCACTATCCCGTGACCCGCGTTGCATAAACAATGGTCGCTCTTTATAGACAAATAATTTGCAATAAAATAAAATTGCGACTATAATTAAAGATCTAAGCTATCCTATCTCTCAAGTTGGAAAAAAACACACATTAAAAAAAAAAAAAAAATCGGTTATGTAGTTTAGGAATCCATCGCGGACAAACATCGTGACAGGAGATTTATATATATATTAGATGTAGGTAAATAATAAACCTAAGCCGTTATAAGTAATTATTTCATTTAAAATAAGGTTACACTTTAAAGAAAACACTTTCGATTAAGCAGAGTTCAATATTGAATTTATAACAAATTTATATTAATAAGGATATTATTTTTTACCAGAATTTAACATCTATCTCCTAAGATTGCTTGTAAGTTGTACACGTAGAGAATTTACCGAGTTACTTCTCAGTATTTAGCAGTGACTCTGACGTAAAATTCGTAATATTTTCTTTAAACTAAAGTATTAACTTGTAAGTAATTACTAAATATCTCTGACTGCGCTTCTAAAGACTAGACTACTATAAGTAACACTAAGCTGCAACAGTCAATAAACACCGTATGTGTCACCGGCGCGGCGCACGTGTGTCGAAAGTTAACCCTGGTGCAGGTGTCTGTGCGGCGCTCATTAGCGACGTCACCTCCTATTGTCTACACAAACACGGAAGTGACACTTTACAAGAATTTAAACGAGTTCTTTTACAAGGAGTGTTAATAAGGATTCTTTTTGCTTTCCTTTATTGCGCAATTTTCTAACTTTATCCTTTGTGCAGTCACAGCGAAATTGCCAAGAACTATTTATAATTTGTATTTTATGTTATGATACAGTTATTAAGTGTAATAATGATATTTATCTATATCTTCTTATATATAATAAATACCGGCCAAGTGCGTGTCGGGCCACGCGCAATATAGGGTTCCGTAGTACCGCTAGTTTCTGAAAATGTTTGTATGGTCAATGAATGTACATTTATAACATGTTTTACACTACTAACAACATCATCTCAGTTACTTTCAAAGGAATTTGAACGAAAAGTTCCTTAATACTTCGCCGAATACATTTTTTTAGTTGATCGACTATTACTCAATAACTTATGAAGTCTTCTTAGCCGTGATAGTTTTCCTTTTAAATTCAGCGTATTTCCTACTCCCGTGAATTTTTTCACATTTCTAAAAGCAATCGTTTAGCTGGTAGAAGGGGGGGACACTGGACTCTAACGATTTTTTCCACTTTAAAACTTAATATTTCACAAATGGATCCATAAATCGGAAAATGATCTATGAATACTCATAATATTTTTTAAAAAGCTATCCAACGCCACCCCACACGATGGGGTGGGCGCGAAAAAAAAAATTCAACCCCGCTTGATGTGTAGGGGAGGGGTACCATAAAAAAATATTTTTTAAACATTTTATATACCATTTTGTCGGCATCATTAATATGTGTATTCATGCTAAATTACAACTTTGTAGGTCCTATAGTCTCTGAGCAAAACTGCGGACAGACGGACAGGCGGACGGACAGACCGAAACTATAAGGGTTCCTTGTTGACTACGGAACCCCAAAAACTGGATTTTCAAATGTGTTAGTCCAGCTAAAACTCGAAAACGGCTGAATGGATTGGGCTGATTTTATAGTCTTAAAATGTTTGTAGAAGTCCAGGGAAGGTTTTAAAGTGACAGCTAGTTACTTATATTGTTAATAATAATAATAATAATAATAATAATAATAATAATAATAATAATAATAATAATAATAATAATAATAAAGCCTCATTTATTCCTTAATAATTTACAATATTAACACATACTTACACTTTTAACATTTTGACATGTTTTAATATTAATTTATATGTAAGTATCTCATTTTCATCATAGCATGCTAATTTAATACCTTGATTTAACTTTGAATTTTAACAATTTCATTTTTATATTAGTATTTAAGTACTTATATTATTTACCAATTTAATTTAAATTTTTTATTAACAATTATATTTTTTAAAGAAACAATTTAAAATAAATTGATAACACTATTTAGAATTAAATCATATAAGTAGGTAATATTATTACATCAAAACAATAATTAATATTATGTTAAATCAAATTTCAATAAACCAATTTGTTATAGCATACTCCTACATAATCACATAATTAAATTAAATAAATTTAAATGCATGCATTTTTTACAATAAAAAAATTACATTTTTCATATTTTAAATAAATTTCATTAAACTTCTTATTTAATAATTTAAAATTATAATTTTTGGAATAAATTAAAACAAATTGATAATATTTTTTTACAATTAATTTTACATTTATATCATATATCCTAACATGCTAATAATAATTAGCATGTTAAGATATAAGGCTATCAAAACATACTTTTATTACATTTAGTACCTACTTCTTTTTAATAATGCATGCATGCAATTCTCATATTTAAAATTTAAGGACCTCTCTGCAGAGTAAAGGCCTCCTCCATTGATCTCCACATATCTCTATCTGTCGCCTTTTGCAACGGAGTTCTATAAAGACTTGTACTCATTCAAGCCACCGTCTCAAACAAATACTCGACCACTAGAAGAGAAAACGTCCACTCTACAAAGATTTATATGCCAGGAAATCTCTACAAAAATAAAATCATTGAAGAAAGGCAAGAGCAGCGGCCCAGACGGCATACCCAATGAGATAATAAAAGCAGGTAAACATGAGCTTATACCACTGTTGACTGAACTTTTCAACAAGATACTAGACATTAAAACCATACCAGAAGAATGGGCGAAATCGAATATTATCCTTCTGTACAAGAAAGGAAACCCTGCTGATATAAGTAACTATAGACCGATTAGTTTACAATCAAATATGTATAAATTATTTGCGTCCTGCTTGGAAGAGCGTCTCGCCGCATATATTGAACTAGACCAGCCGGTAGAGCAAGCGGTTTTAGAAGAAATTACTCAACCATAGACCACATCCACACTCTTGATCTGGTAATAGAGAAGTATGTCGAAATGAACCGCCCGCTCTACCTGGCGTTTATAGACTATGCCAAAGCATTTGATTCCATCTCGCACGATAGCATATGGAGAGCCCTTAAAGACTGTGGAGTACCTTCAGAAACTATCAAGCTAATTCAAGACATATATAAGAAAAGCAAAAGTAAAGTTATATTAGAAAAACCAGGTCCTGAGATAAGTATATGTAGAGGCGCTCGGCAGGGCGACCCTCTATCTCCCAGAATTTTCATAGCTGTCTTGCAAAACATAATGAAGAGTCTGGATTGGAATAAGAAAGGCATATTATACATATAAATGGTCGTCAGCGAATCTCAGGTTGTTTAAATATTTTATTTAAACAACCTGAGATTCGCTGACGACATTGTTCTCTTTGCAGAAACTGCATCACAACTAGAGTCAATGATAAGAGAATTACACAAAGTCAGCTGTGAAATTGGTCTACTGCTAAATACAAGCAAAACAAAAATTATGACGAATAGTAGAATAATTCCAATATTTGTTGACAATGTGGGATAAATGTGTGAAGGCCAAAGGAATATGAATAGAGAATAACGCTGATTCGAACTGCCTACCTCTATCGGTGACGATAGTAGATGGGCAGCCGAATCGAGCGATCCAACCAGGTTGGATCGCTCGATTCGGCTGCCCATCTACTATCGTCACCGATAGAGGTAGGCAGTTCGAATCAGCGTTATTCAAGTGCTTGTCTTCGATCGCTGGCTTCCAACACCGCAGAACCACCGCATACCATCCTGCCTGTAATGGACTGGTGGAGAGATTCCACCGTCAAGAACAACGGACGGTCACCGATGCAGGAATGTTAGGCGAATTGTTGGTACCGCCACAACAATGTTCCAATTAAAAAAATCTAGATATAGAGATGAACTTATATTGTTACTTATTATTATATTAAATAATGTGTTAAATATTATTATTTAAAAAAAAACACGCATCTATGATCTATTTATTTTAAAAATTAAAATATTATATGTATACGTATGAAATGCAAAACATATTAAAGGAAAATTATCCATTAACCTACACAATACTGTAATGCAATTGTGCACTTAAGTAAACCGAACACATTATGTACAATTAACGTGCCATTAAACATAAAATACAGCGAGAATGTAACAAACGTAATTGATTAAATTATTGTCAGCGCCGACCGAGCTGCACGTCGAACTGACGCCGATCGCCGATCGAGGATTAACTCGATTTGCCTGGACATGGACATTATTTGTATTGAAAATACTATTATAATACATCAAACGTGTGTTAAATGTAAAGTATGGAATAATTTCATTTTGACAATAAATAAAATATGGGAGCAAAAGATCAAATGAATCACCTGATATAAATCATTTACAATGCAATACAATAGTACAAAACATTTTATTGCTCACCAAAAATACAAAGTAAAACAATTTCACGTTAAATTTTATACCGTCACCCGTGGACATCCACAACACCGGAGGAGTTGCAAGAGTTGCAAGTTCATAGTATACGCTCGAAACACTTAACTCTTCCTCTGGCTCAATCGGTTAAAAATTGTGTCTCTATTTTAATGACAGTCTAAACTCAAACACTTTTTATCCCTAACGAACCCACAATCAACCCTCGCTTAGAGCGTTCGTCAATTTCGTATTGTAATTTGTTCCCAGTGTAACTGGGGCGCGATTGCAGTCCATGTAATGACTCCTTGTGAAAATACCCTTATATCACACGGGATTATGAACTTTAGTACTCGGCGATAGAAGCGAATAAAGTTGCGACTTGTTCAAAGTCTTTTTGCATATTATGACTTTCAACCTTATTGCGTTGTAATAGGGGTTATTGTAGTTGGTAGGGTAATGCAGTCGGGTTATTACGATCGGCTCATTGTAACTCGATCGGCGATCAGTCGTAATGGCGGACTAACGCGCGTTTATGAGGTGTTAGGCTTAGCTTAGTCTGGTTCGAAATAAAGGCAGGCAAATCGGACAGATTTGTAACTATAGTTGCAGGGGTCAGAGAACTGAATTTGATAGAAAATTATATTTTTTAAAAGTGGCCAAACACAGCAAAGGATAGAGACGTATGAAAGGAAACCTCTTTCCTTTCATACGTCTCTATCCTGGGCTTTGCCCAGCAGTGGGACTTGGGACACAAACGGCTAATTAGAATATAATAGAAATGAAAAAGACTTAAACGACCCTATTAAATAATATGAAAGCTTTTTTAGTACGTGGCTTACGCCAATTCCACATGGTCGGCTTGTCTATTGCCAGTCTTTAAGGGACAAGTATAGAAGAGAAAAAGAGGGAAAGAAGATAAGGACAATGTATAAATTATTCTTCGATCACAGCCATGAATTTTCTTGCATGGAAACAACCTGTCAAACGTTACCGCTCGTCTTTAGTTTAAAAATCCTCGCAACATGTTAAACACTGAGGCAGACAGGCCGCTTCGATCTGTGATCTGTAGTAATGCAGTTGTCTGGAGTCGATCGCCGCGTGCTGCGGATCACGTCAATCAGACTTAGCCCCGAGGGGTTGCACGTAAGACGCACACAATATGGTTAGTTGTTACGGGATTTTGTTGAACACGGTATGTTGGTGGGTTATTTGTAAAAAAAAATAATAGTAAAATTCTTTGCTTATCTGCCATTACTTACATTTTTAAGGAGCATTATGAGTTGCATAAAACTCCATAAAAGTATAAATTAGCAAGACAAAATATTCAATAGTACTATTAGATTAAATTTAGATTACTAGAAAATATTACAATTAATAAAAAAATAATAATGTTCAAGCGTTGTTTTACTGATTATAAGTTTTTATGAAAATCCAAAGACTAAAATATGTATCCTTATATTCTATAGTAATACCAGAATGAAACCAGTTCAGCAACCCATAGGTTATTAATATTAAGTAAGTATTTTAATGAATTTTTCCTAGCAGTTATTTATTTTTAACATACTCACTATTGTCATTAAATGTAAAAACTTGTAAATGGCTATTTGTTTCTAACTTAGTCGTTATTGAGATTTGTTTAGCTTAAAGGTTTTTCTGTACAAATAAAATAAAATACTGTAGGTATTGTAGTGTAACTGGAGGTGTCTAGTCATTGTGCTACTCTACGACGTGTCAATCTCTGCCGGACCCCGGATGTCCGACGTGACGGTAACAAATGAGAGCGGTGTTCACGAGCCAGTGTCCAGTGTCCGCTAGCCAGTGTTCATTGTTGAGCTGTCAGCGAAAAGCGATCTACAGTTCGATTGCGGCTGATCATTGATCGTCTGTTACAACTTACGGACCACTCAGAACGTTTGATTTGTTCATTTAGTTCTATGACTGAGAGATTCTGTTTCTTGTTGTACTCCAATTATTATCAACAAAAGCTATTATATTATTATTATAATAATAATAATAAAGCCTTTATTGGACAATCTTACAAACTATTTACAAAAGGATAAATCAATTATTGACACCGGTTACGAGATTGTCTTGCGTCGTCGCATAGGCCTCCCCTAGAGCCTGCCATTTCTGTCTGTCCTGTGTTAATCTTTTCCAATTGGAAAAGATTATATTATTAATCTTCCTTTATTATTTCTCTTCCGCTTTATAATATTATTTAATATACTATAATATTACTATAATATTATTTAATATATTACTTGCTGACTTTAACTCAAATAATTTATTACATAATAATCAATTTGGTTTTACTAAAGGTCGGTCTACAACAGATGCAGGCATTAGTCTTCTGTGCAGTATTTTTGAAGCTTGGGAGGGGTCGCAGGATGCACTTGGTATTTTCTGCGATCTCTCAAAAGCATTTGACTGTGTAGAGTATGATACTCTAATAAGAAAACTACACCATTATGGTATAAGGGGCACGGCACTAAAACTTCTAAAATCTTACCTTACAAATAGAACGCAGAGGGTGGAAGTTAACTCCGTAAGGTCTAATGGAACCAAAATAAAACTAGGTGTGCCACAAGGGTCCAGTTTAGGTCCTTGTCTTTTTCTCATCTATATAAATGATTTACCTTATCTTGTTAAAGATAAGCATGAGATAGTACTTTTTGCTGATGACACTTCACTAATTTTTAAAGTGAAGAGGCGACAATTTAATTATGACGAGGTAAATAGTGCTCTCTCAAAAATAGTACATTGGTTTAATGCTAATAATTTGCTTTTAAACTCTAATAAAACTAAATGTTTAAAATTTATCTTGCCAAACGTTAGGCAAGTACAAACCAATGTACTACTAAATGATGAGAAAATGAATTTAGCAGACACCACCGTATTCCTAGGCATAACGCTGGATTGTAAGTTACAATGGGGTCCACATATTGCTAAACTAGCAGATAAGCTTAGTCCTGCAGCATATGCTGTTAAAAAAATTCGTGAAATCACTGATATAGAGACCGCGCGATTAGTTTACTTTAGCTACTTTCATAGCATAATGTCTTACGGCATCCTCTTGTGGGGAAACGCGGCGGACATTAATACAATATTTGTGATGCAGAAGCGAGCTATTCGTTCTATTTATAAGATGTCGTCTTTTGAATCTCTAAGACAAAAATTTAAAGAAATAAGAATTCTGACCGTCGCATCTCAATACATTTTGGAAAATCTCTTATATGTTAGAAAGAACATAAATATTTTCAAAAAAAGTGATTATCATAATGTAAATACTAGAAATAAGAACAAGTTAGCAATACCAATGTTCAGACTAGCCAAAGTAAGCAAATCCTTTAAAGGCCAATGTATACGCCTATACAATAAAATCCCAGAAAATGTTCAAAATCTACCTTTAAACAAATTTTAAAAAGCAGTTAAAGAACGTTTGTGTGCTAAAGCGTATTATAAAGTCAATGATTTCATCGAGGACAGCACACCTTGGGAATAGGGTGGCTCCATGCAGGTTACTTTTATTTTTGTTACATAGCTGTAAGCCTCTGTAAGCATCTTTTACTAAAAAAAATTGTAATTTTCCATTTTTTTTAGTAAAAGATTGTGCGAGTGCGTGCGAGTTTCTTACGCCGGTTCTTCTCGGCGGGGTAGTTCCCGAACCGGTGGTAGGCAACGTAGCTTCTTCGTTCGACTTTCAAAAAGAGTATCATGATACCTATTTACAATAAAAAGATATTTTATTATTTTATTTATTTTAATTTATGATATTTTTAATAATATTATAAAGCGGAAGAGTTTGTTTGTTTGTTTGAACGCACTAATCTCAGGAACTATTGGCCTAATTTAAAAATTATTTCAGTGTTAGATAGCCCTTTTATCGAGGAAGGCTATAGGCTATAACATTTTATCACGCTAAGACTAATAGGAGAGAAGAAATAAAGGAAAATATGGAAAAAACGGGGGAAATTATTTGAAAGGGCTTATCTCACGAACTACGAACCATAGGCCAATTTTTTGTGGACTAATTTGTCAGTGAAATATGTAATTTACGCGGGCGAAGCCGCGCGGAACGTCTAGTAAAGTAAAGAAAACAATCAAAAGTACTTAATTAAAAAAATTTCAATTTGATCATTGATTTCCATTTTCTACATTAGTCCTAATGTATCACATTTGGCAATAATCACATTCACAAACCTCCAAGCTACATAAAATACAATTGCAATGACGGGAAACAATTTCATAATGGACGTCGACATGTGCGACGATTATCGTCGGCGTATATTTTAATAAAGGAATTAGAGATGCATCCGCGCCCTTCAGACTTCCAGAGGGAAAACGCGGGGAGACGACGACGGTAATCGCTAGTGGCACGTCGATACTCTATTAACGTGACAAATGACACAGAAAACTGGAAAGTCTCCTTCAGTTGATAAATTATGGTGGTAATTGTAGTTTTTGTGTGCAGCCGAAACTCGTGATGTAATATGATACCTATCCCAGAGTTGGGGATGTAATGTTGTGAGTTGTGACATTATGGCTAACCGACCAACGCTATAATCCTGCACCGCCCTATCAAAGTTTTCTAAGCAAAGCGATAAATTATGTAGGACAGCTAAAATCAATGTAGCGAACTTCGGTCTAACCGGGCATACCGCCTCACTCGGTCGGAAGATCTTCAATTCGAGCCTTCCACTGATTATCCCACTACATAATTTGGGTAACTTTGAACCAGTTCCAAACCCAAACTAATTTGCAAATTTCTCACACTTGCAGTATAGACCTACGAGTACCGTTTACCGAATAGAGAAGATAACAAAAGATAACAATATAAAACGTAGAATTAAACTATCTTAAGGCGAGGAGTTTTCTCAAAACGTCACTAACAGTCTCTTTGTGATCATCAGACCCTGTTGTAGTACGAGGGGTGCGGGGGGTACGGGGCAAAGCTTTGATATTCCTTTGAAGTCGGCGGCATTTACAAAAAATATTTTCAAGGCACTAAAAAGTCATATCGAAATCTGGTAACGAAACGATAATGGATGCCATTAGGCTCAAATCCAGCAGATTACGCTAAAAATGAAGAATTAATTTTTCTGCGGCGTATCTCGGGTTGTTAAATATGGGCATTAGAGTCGGGCTCGGCCTAACGAGTGGGCGCATTAGGCGATACATTAGATGGCGTTATGAAGAAATTATACCGCCTGGGAGCGCCCGGGAGCGCCAGTAACGACAGTCGGCATGACGGGGATTTGAGGATCATTGGGATCCCACCCGGTTATGATGCTTCGGCATGTTTATTTCCCATTGAAGTAAAAAAAAAATAAGAGCATAAAGTATAAACTATGGTTTTTATCAACAAAGTTATGGCAAGGTCACGTATATTTTATGCTCATCGGTCATCATACTAGGTAAGGTAAAAATGATGACTGAGAAAGTAATTTTAGAGTAAATACAATCCATTTGGTTATTAAACTCTGACAGGGCTATTTACGAGAGCGGTCCATGAAATATTAATTTAACCTAATGTAATAGTAACTTTATACATAACGCTACACTATAAAGTTGGTATAATATTGTCACTGTCAGATTTGCTTACATTTTATTCCAAGGTATGTAGGTTCTCATAAAAATTAAGGGACTAAAAGGCTTCACTGGGCTCATTCGCACTTCAATTTTATAATAAAATTATAACATTATATCTGCAATGAATTGAACTGGAATTGCAGTATAAGTTATACCCGGCTCCGACCGTGGTACAATATTAAAGCAATTACGACCCTCGAATTATTGGAGATTTCATTTGAATATAAATTTACACACAAACACATTAATTAATGTAATATGTGTTATAATTCGCCGGCGATGGCTGTGTGTATTACATATTAAATGGTTATTTACCTTTCAAACAACAATTAAAGGTAAACTCAGTGTATCGTAATGGAATTATTTTTTAACGAATGTGAACTGAGACGTTATTTAAAGTTCAAGTTACCGTCTTGAGTCGCGCGGGCAATTCTTTGCCTCACGAGAATAACTTTTAAAGTTTTTTGTTAATGCAATTGCTGCGAGTAGTATTTGTGACACATTCGCTATACCTATTATATGGTACTTATATAAAAAAGATAATAATTTATTCACATTTTTTTATGTTATCAAATCTGCCCATAATAATAAATAAGGATGGAATTTTAATGAATAAAATAGAACATTAGGATAATTATTTACACCTTACTCCAGCATCTTTGAAGACGTTTATCGAACTCGATCCAAATTCCAAGTCTCCGAGTGCAATCAATTAATTTGCTAATGGCGGAATGGGGGATGGAGAAGTTATGAATACAAAGCTTTCCCCAGAATTGCGTCCATAGAAAACGATGGCTTTACAAAGTTAAAGTAAATTATACGGTTATATTAATGAAATTGTTAAGGAACATTCTAAATACTACTAAGAATAAGATTTTAATATTCAGAATAACTAAAATGTGATCGTGTAGGAATCCAACATTTACAGACTAAGCACTAAAACATGAAAATCAGTCTATATTTAACTCTTTTAATGAAGCAGGTTTTCTGAGAATCTCTAAATTATTCACAAAATAAATAGTACTAGAGCCGCGGTCAAGTTGTAAGACACAAGCACATAAAGGCGTTTGTAAGATGAGCATGTCATGTAAAAATAATACATACAAAATAAAAAAATTCAAAGTAAAGTTTCATATTATTGAACATTCTTCCGTCACAAAGACAACACGTCTATTACACAGGTATTGTAACAATAGCCTCTTATAAATACCGTCGTCTATTTCCCGACGCGAAACTGTCAAACACAAAGAAATCTTTTGAGAGCGTCTACAAATACGGGAAACAGTTACAAATGCGTATAAATATTAAAGAGCAATCGGTGACGGAGGTGGACAGTGTATCCCGGGGGACAGCCGGGGTAGCCCGGGGACACGGGGGGGAGAGGGGACATATCTGTAGTTTACGATATCCGCCTTATGGATCATCCAGACGTTATGTGACAAGACAATTCTCAAGAGATCATGCGAGAATTCGAAAACGTACTTCACTCATTCCACTCTACAGCATAAACTATGAAGTACTTTCAGTAATAGCATTAGAACAAAAAGTATTTTAAGCTCTTTAAGAGGTAACGCTGTTTCACACATTTTTGAGTCGAAGATCCATGTATTTATTAGACAGCTATTACTTAACATAATTTTATCGAATTAACGTTTCTCGGACATTCTCGGCGAGAGTCTAGAGTTGCCTTAAGCCATACGTCTCGACTATTATGAGCTCGGTTTCGCAGCAGGTGTATTATTTATCGCTATCGGTCTGCCATTGAATCGGTTGAGTCCTGCGAGCGACCAAACGTTTCAATAAGGAAATGATACTGGGTTATGCTACTCCGTTTCACAGTAGGCGATACGATACCGCTTGAAGCGTGATAATATGAACCACATTTGATACACTAAGTCTTGTCTTTAGGGCAGAGACAAATCCCCTTTAGCCTATGGCTGCCAGCCTCATTCACTTTTTTCAGTAAGAGAACGGCTTAGGTTATTTAAGGCTATTAACTCCCCGAATGGCCACCGTTTCCCTATATTCCACTGGAATAAGTCACCTAATTAAAGTCTTTAAACAAACCATTTTTAAAAGAAAACTTTTTTGTTCCCTCAAGTAGTGCCTAGTAAACAACATCAACATCTAAGTTGGCGGGAAACGAGCAATAATTTTCATCGGCGCGCAATCTGATCAGTAATGAAACAGTTGCGGCGGCCATCTTTTCTGCCGCCATTTTAAATTAGAAATTTCTCGGCAAATTACTGATATTGCAGTGAATTGGAATTCCAAACAAACTCGTTTTTGTAAACGTCTTGTCTTTGAGGACGCCTCATTGAGAGGAAGCTGTGATATCAAATACTTTTAGTTAATGAAAACTGATAATTTTCTCGTAATTTTATTTTCTTTTCAAAAGAGTCTACTTACTACAAAATGTTTCGTAACGAACGTGGGTGCAAACATTGTAATACTTAGTCACTATATTCCGAAACATTAATGTCAACCATCAAATAAACAAATATTTCCAGTGCGTTTATAGTGTAGCAACTTATGTTAAAAAAGTTATGGCGAATACCTAGGTATGTATTATAATACGACAATACTGCATAGCGCGTTCACAGTTATTTTACCTTTGTGTTTCTCGGAATAATCCTTATTTCATCACCATAAAGGTAATATTGGAGGTAACATTTCAGAGTTAGTATATCTAGTGCAGCTAGCTAAATCTAGATTTAGATGCGCCGGCCCGCCCCTCTCGTGTTCGTGGTATTAATTAATACGGAATATGGGGTTTTATACACAGTTGATGGCACACAGACAGACATGTTGTAATTAAAATTAGTGAGATTGTGGCCGCTGCCAATTGATTCCCTATTCTAGTGGGAGAGTTGGAAATGAATTCTATAACAAGATGAATGAAAATTGTAACATTTGAGATACCTACATTTAGATTTATTTACGAATACTTTGCAGTTAAAATTCATTATATTCTTGCTAAACATTGTCACATCATAACAACAACTTTGCAATAAAGCCAGACAGAAAAGCATACTCTGTATTATCACAGTACTACCTGCTGTTACAGTCACCTGCCTTTGTGTAACAGTCCCAACTAGCTGTAATAATAATATCTATGGACGCTTCACACCACCTCAGTCCGGCCGGGCCCCGTGGTAAGTACCTGAAGGACTTGTGTTACGGGTACCAGACAACGGAAATATATTTTATACTTTTATACTAAGTATACATTTTTAGAGATTTTTATTATATTATACAATTATATTTAATACACTGTATCCAAGACCCGGGAACATTGAAAACTTTTTGCTCCATCGGCGGGATTCGAACCCGCGACCCCCGGCTTGAGCTACCAACTCGCCCACCAACTGAGCCACAGAGGTCGTCGGTACAGCCACAGAGCTGTAAAAATCCCCATCTATTTGTAACAAGCTCCCTATGTCCCTACGTCATGTCGTAATATTTTCATCCATCCTGCTGCTGTAAAGGTCTCTCCGTATGTCGCCGTGGGTCGAACTTCGCTCGTTACCCTCAATCCTGAACCCTGATGGCTCACGACAGGCCGCTGTACTTGAGACGACATACGATGTGATATGCGTAGACACACAAACGTTTAAATACACTAATTCATGAAAGAGGTAAAAAGGTATTGTAACTTGTTCTATGGAGACAAGTGGAGAACCCTATCCCGGAAAGCAAATTTTGGTGGTCACGTCCCTCAGCCATGAAGATACGACTAGGAAGAAGAACGTGTTCTATTCGTGATTTTTTTAAAGAAAATTTACTGTTCTAAAATTAATCTTACTTTATTCTTATGCTGTGTTCGGTAGTATCATTATTAATCAACTTCTTTTTGTCTAAATAACACAAACCTAAAACTATGTAATACGTTAATAATGAAACATAACACTTAGGGACTATCGTTTAAGTTGGCGAGACCAAAATATATCCATAAGCACTATTTAATCTGTACTGGTTTACATTTTATCTAGATATAGTACATCAGTGGCCCTTCTTAATTGCTATCACAAGTGTTGGCGAGCCGCCCGGCGCGCGGCGTCGCGGCGCAATCAAAGGCCGCGCAGTTAGCGCCGCAGCCCACAACATACAAGCTACAAGTTGACTGAAAACTTGCACTAAATAAGGCTGTCTAAACTTGTGCTACATTCTTAACAGACTTACGCCTTGATTCTTTCACTCAAAATATAGCATTTAGACAAAGAAACGATAGTCAAGCATTTGTGTCGAATGTTTTCCAAAACATTCCAAAATTCAAGTGAACGATTGCTCGAGTGAACCGTAATCTTTTTTTTTTAAATTAGTATGCAATGTGACACGCGCTACAAGGATAAGGCTAAAGATAATGTTATTTAAAATTATAATGTATTGAGTAATAGATACAACATTATATAAGTTTGTATATTATCTTATGATTTTACTTCGTATTCGCAAATCAGCTCAGAACTCGAACCCCCGCCATCTGTCTGTTGATTGACCCATGTAATCCTATGGAATACATCAGCATATTATAGTTGCATAGCGCATAACACAATCGGTTAACAATCACATCTTATACAAGGAAATATCGAGCGGACTTTCAAAGCGGTGTGGAAATTATATTTCTCTTTGAAGTTATAAAATTCGGTCAGATCCGCGGCCGCCGGCGCTCACACATCTATTACAAAACGCACCGCGCCTTTGCAAATCACCGCACGCTAATATCGCCCCTACTGCCAGGGAAATATAAGTCGAATTTACATAAATTACTTTCCAACTATTACCGCAAGCTTCGCGAATCGCTAGCACATTTTCGACTTAAATATTATCGGAGTAAAATTAAATTTTTATTGAAAACAATTTTTAATTCGGAAAACTACGCTATATATCGTTTAATTTTCAGCCTTGTCGCTTTACCGCAGGATTCATTTTGGGTTGGGAATGAATATTTTTTTGGATAATACCTCACGCGAGGTACGAACGTGTATAATTTCGCCGCTTGGCCTCGGAGGCCGTGATGGAAAAATAACAAAATATTCGCGGGCGAATCTGTTTGGTTTTGGGTGGGCGGGCGAGAGCGGCTGTGTGAAGCGATAGGTTATGAATTAATAACAATCGCTCGGCCTCTATTATATCTCTGTCACAGCTACAGCTCCCAGTTTTATCCCCGTATAACCAAAGAAGCTTTCGTGACAGTTAAAATAAGATTGCTCGAAATAATCTAAGAACAGCATACACGAAACTATTCACTTCTTTCCCGAGAACATTTCAGCAAACTACAGCAATTTATTTCAACATACAATAAAAGCGTCGACTTCAGAACACCTTTCGTAGCGGCTCTACACCGCTCTACGCCGCTCTACGCCGCGCCGTAGCGCCACAGTAGCACTTCGAGACAAAGTTGTTGATAGCTTCAACATTATCGCATTAGCGCACCGTGTGTTGTGTTGTAGTGCAGGAATTCCCAAAATAAGTTCCAAGGAACCCTTGGGGCTTGTGCCCAGTGCCAATGCCCAAAAACCGCCTATTTTTCTATAATTCTTGGTAAGAACGTCTGAAAGAATCCTGTAGCATGTATTTTAAACTCCCAATGAAAACCGCAATGAAAAAGTTTGATCATATGGCTATATCTATAATATTAATATCTATAAGTATAATATTATGACTATTAATTGATACATGTATCAGCTGTTTGTCTCTCTGTATGTCTGTGGCATCGTAGCATCCAGGCATTTGTGGTTCCATTATCTTAAAGTTTGGGAGCCGCTTGCGTGTTGGGTGCACGCGGGCAGCGGCCCGGAACAGACAGCGGGGCGATATTGATGCTGCCGTGACGTCATAAATCTAAAACTTGCGCCGCGCGGGGGGGAGAGGGAGAGGGGGGGCAGACAAATTACAGCGCGGTTCGCGGCTGGCGAGATTGCGGTGCGGTGCTCGTTCCGCACTTGCAATTTCATCGTTTTTTGTTCAATCTACCTGCTAAAATTAATCGATTTAACGCATTGTCTTCTAGTGTCTATTTCTTTTTTGTGTTAATTAAAAATATCATGATATTCACAAAGTATGATTAACAGTAAAGCTCGTCATACACTTAAAATGCATGCTTAATTAAACAGTTAAAAGTATCATCAGAATTGATATTGACGAACTTGTTAATTAGTAATTACCTACTTGTGCTCACGAAAGGATAAAAAAAGTCGCTAACGCACTCAAAATAACCCATCCTCGCACACATTTAAAGAAGCTTAAAAGAATTCTCTTTACAAAAAATGTGCTTTAACATTTAAAATCTTAATGTGGAGAAACTAGCCAGCACGAATTATTATAGCTAAAATTGAGAACAACTTTTTTGTTGCTTTATAATCATTAGCCGGGTTCGGAGGGCGCAGGGAAGGGCGAAACATCATTAAAAAGAATAATGAAACAAAAACAATAATTAACAGGCCGCGGAGTTTCACCACCTTTTAGAATCGCTGTAATGAATAAAAACTGAACAAACTTTCCGACCCCCCTCGGCGTTACGATTTTATTTATTCACGAACTTGACTTATTCTAAAATCCTTGACATTCAACTCCAGAAAGGGTTACTTAAAATCGAGGTATTTAACGAGCAGGATTTAATGTTTCTGCGAGTTTTAATCTTAGGGAGATTGAGTACAATAATTGATCCATAATATTTTCCTTATTAACTGAAAATGTAATGCTTAAAATACATCGAAATTAAATATGCAATATAATTATGTGAGTTGTGGATTATAGGCTTAGCAGGGAAAGTTTGCAACTGTGTATTTATAAAAAAACATTATTTATAGTATAATATAGACGTCATATTCCTATAATTTCATCTTTATAAAGCAACAAGTACGCTGACGATTGTTCCTTCCAAGTTAACTGTATTATCGTCAAGGTGTATAAAATTAATGTAATAATACTCAGTAAACAAGCATCCAAACAACTGCCAGAACAAAACAACATCAAACAAGACATAATCGTTGATATTGGTGATCCATACCTGCGCCTGCCGGGGGCATCACTCTGTCAACTTTACAGAGACATCGATTCAATTTAAAAATTACAAAGCCACCCCCCTTCACCCCTCCTTAGTCCTTACCCCTCTCACCCCCGCCGGTAATATCGGGTTGTATCATCGAAATGCAATAACAATGGAAGAATAAGAATAGAAGACTCGAGTGTAAGGTATCGGGAAACGGGACGAGTAAGAAATATCTGTATGAAATTACTATGACAGCTGTTGCTACCTACTGCAAAATATAATAAATATCCCATCAATCCCCAAGCGGCAGCCGGCTACCGCATAACAATTGAAAATCTATTAAGTCTGCGATACCCACGATGGAGGTGCTACAAAGGTATTATAGAAGTGTAACTAAGTCAAAAAAATGATTTTACCAAATGGGCACCAAGGTAGCTAGACTCTTATTTTATTGTCATACTCGGGTCGGTCATACGATTTTAGTTGCCAGCTTACGACAGAAACTGGATTCATAATTATTCGAGCAGTTTAATGTATGTTGTTGTTCTATAGGATGGTATTTCGATGGGTCGTATTGTGGCGATGACGCCATGACACAACTCGATATTTTGAAACTCGAACCGTTTGTTCGATGTCTCTTTGATGTTGCGCTTTCGCCCCGCAAATCATTTAAAATATTTTTATATCGGAATTCCTGCTCTTTTTTTCGATTAATTGGAATTTATGTCGATCGAAATATTTGTAGCAGTATTATTTACTAGGGCGAGTAGTCTAGGCGTTAAAAGGCCTGACTGCCACACTTATTTACTTTAAACTACACGAGCATCAATCAGTTCAATTGCATGTTTTGTTCTGTATCTTTATGTGACCACAAAGAATCTCCAGTAAGCTTTCCGACAGTTATTATTATAAAACAGGTCCTTATCATTGTCCTACTTGCAATAGAGTGAGGCAAATGTACCCGCTACAGGCTAAGTACCACGTACGCTGGATTATTTCGAGCGGGGACCGAAATAGGAAGTAGATTGCCACTGCACCTTCACAAAAGTAATCATGCTCCAGAAAATAGCGTACAACTGTACAGGGACTTGTGTTCAGATCTAGTTTTATTTCAAAGTATGTAAATAAGATTACATAATTTCATCTTAACTTGCATAATCTTTGTTACTCGTATCTAGGAGGGGAAACCCTCGAATTCTTCATTTTAAAGAAATGATGTTGAGATGAGAACGCCTTGATTGACGGTCACGTCAGGTTTCAAACAAAAATAACTTCACCAAAGACGGTTCATTCGTTTCGGAATTACGATGTCACGGATTTTATTGCTATGTACTAGCTGTCCCGGCAAATGTTGTTTTGCCATATAAAGTCATAAACTCATAATATTAAGTATCTCGCCCATAATATTATTTTATTGAAGTGACTAAATAAACTGTATGGCATCATGGCAACGTCCATCGCTATCCCGTCGCACAAAACAATAGTCGCCGTCGGTTTCGACTTTCGAGTTGTAATAATTTACTATTATTTATTCAACAAATGTACTTATCAATATAAAAAGTAGCCACTAGCCGACTCTCAGACAATTTGGTAAAAATCAGTAAAGCCGTTTCGGAGGAGTACGGTCACTAACATTGTGACACGAGAATTTTTAAAAAAGATTTTTTTTAAATAATATATTCTTTCTAATAAGAAGTCCTCGGTCTACCAGCAAAACCGCATTTACTTTACAACTGCGTTGGGAATTCCGGGCTTCAGACAATTTTCGTATGAATTGAGTAGCGAGCGTTACGTCATGACACCGTGACGTCATCCCCCGGGAAGGGGCGTCATTTCACGCTCGGTGCGTCACGCCGACAGTGTTGACAGGCGTCACGTCGCGTCACGTCACGTCGAGCTAACGACGCGTTTCAATTAGCTGACGTGCTTATTGCAACGAGCATCTCACGCGGATGATATTAAATACTCCTCCTTCTCAGGGCCTGGTACGTGCTTAATTGAAAATAACATATTACACAATATAATATATAATACTAGCTAAAAAATGTAAAGTAATGTAAAGTTACTTATGACCAAATGCTACGAGTAGAAAAAAGAAATTTTAAAGTCACCAACATCCCTGTATCCACTTCTTTTGCCTACCGTTTTGGAATTTTTCTCTCCCCTTACATCTACAATATAGACTTCTAAATCTGTTTAACTTGAAGCTACACTCAGTTCATAGTTTGACGACTTCTGTGGCTCAATGGTTAGAGAGTGTGGCAGCTTAAGCCGGGGGTCCGGGGTTAAATCCCGCCGACGGAACAAAAAGTTTTTCAATGTTCCTGGGTCATGGATGTGTATTAAATAATAAAAATCTTAAATATATGTATGGTATAAAAGTATTAAATATATTTCCGTTGTCTGGTACCCGTAACACAAGTCCTTCAGGTACTTACCACGGGGCCAGACTGACGTGGTGTGAAGCGTCCATAGATATAAAGGAAAAAAGATACTTACCCAATCACTGCTATCCTGGTCGTACGACGAATCCGAAAATCTATTATGTACAAATAACACATAATTTATTATTATCACATACACACACACACTCGCACAGACACGCACACACCACCATCATACATTTTATTCATCTATATTTGTTAAGAATAAGTTTTTTTTGTTATTTTATGTAAATTATTTATTTTTGTTTCTGTTGTCGTTAGCCGCAATTTTTTCACCTTGTACTCTTTTAAACTCCCCCATAGGACAGGCCTCGCCTAGTTTGGGGGACCGTAACTTGTAAAAATGCTTGTAAGCCAATAATTTATGGTCAATAAACTATTTGTATTAATTGTACTTGTAGTTTTTCCGTAAAGTGTATTACAAAATGTAAACATTTAACATAGTGATTTGTGGGATATACTATAATAGGGGTCGCTTCGCTTGCCCTGATTACAGTAATAATCTTTTAAAGATTTTCGTTTTTACGACTTTTGCTTCTTAATTATGTACTTCTTTGTACTATTACTGCATAACTCTTATAATATTACATTCCAGTATTCGGTAAAAGATACGTTAATTTTATTCGATTGCAGAAGGCGTTATACCTGTAGGAGATACACAACTGCACCTCAAATAAACTATAGATCCGTGACATACGTCTCGAATAAACTGTGTTATTACCCCACAAAGTGCTACATTGAACTCGTAATAGAACCGAGCGCTCAAAGGCGGTAATTGAAAAATAATTCCAGCACAGAGCTGACGGAGCAGCGCGGCGATGACGTCATAACGTAATAGTGGACTGAGCTGAGCAGTGAGCAGTCTGGCGAGCGTCATTTGAATAAACAGCGGCCTGACAGTATGACGTCGTGACTCGTGACCCACGGGGCGGGCCGGGGGCATTGCTAATGTCACAGTGACATTTCAATTTTGCGTGAGTACAAAATACAAATGATTTGATAGCAGATATAGCAGATACTCCTGTGAACTTTAAACTACAGGAAGAGTAACTCCGTCAAAAAAAGTGCACCAAATGGCTACAAAATGTGACCCGAATACATGCACTTATGAAAGTTCTTGTATTTTTTCCGACCCAAAAACATGCCCAAAAAGATGGTTTATTTAAGTTGGATGCCAGGGTATTTGCGTAAAATTAAGCTGGTCTCTTTGTGTTTATCTTACTAAGTTTACATGTTATTGTAAAAATGCATTAATCAAAAAATAATATATTTACAAAATTTTTACAAAGTCGCCATGGACAGTGTTATGCAAGATGTAACAATTTAATCATAATTCATAACCGGGGGTCTGACTGACATCAGTATGGAGTATCTTATTTTTATAATCATGCCGTTCGTACTTCGTTTAGTAAGAAACGAACTGAATTGGGTGCCGAGCCAGATTACTCGTTTATGTAGCATACACTTTAATAGGCATGATTAGGGAATGTGTTTTTACACGAATTATCATAATATTTAGACTGTGAAATCCCAAGTTTTATTTTCCATAATTTTCCATATTTTAGGGTTTTACAAAGATAAGTCCATATTTTACAAGAAAATGTCACAATCGTCCATGTTTTCACTAAAATACAAAAAAAATACGTTCCCGCCACCATGCGGCTGCGTATTTCGTTCCTCTCGCGTTTTATATTATTATTTATTATATTTTTTCGGTATTCTGTTTTCAAAGAAGATTATTGAAGAAATAGAAAACAAAGTTTCAGCTATGCTGAAGGTCATGTTACTGACATGGCTAAACAAAAACTGAAGTAAAAAAATATCGTGAATTGTGAGTTGTGACGTGCAGGGATCATTTAGCCAATATTAAGCGAACCCAAGACGATCATTTTTTTAAATGAAATAAGGGGGCAAACGAGCAAACGGGTCACCTGATGGAAAGCAACTTCCGTCGCCCACGGATACTCGCAGCATCAGAAGAGCTGCAGGTGCGTTGCCGGCCTTTTAAGAGGGAAGGGCAGGGAAAGGAAAATGGTAGGGGATTGGGCCTTCAGTAAACTCAATGACTCGGCGAAGCACAGCGCAAGTGCTATTTCACGCCGGTTTTCTGTGAGCCCGTGGTATTTCTCCGGTCGAGCCGGCCCATTCGTGCCGAAGCACGGCTCTCCCACGTCAAATCATGCAGCATGACGTGCGTTACGTGCTGTCATGGTTACAATATTATGATCAGCATGTCATGCAAGTTATACAGTTAATACTGTCACATATGTTTATTCCCAAACCATTTATGCATAGGCAAAGCCAGTATAGCATATTTCTGGCCTACCAAATATGCAAAGGCAAAGCCAGCATAACATATTTCTGGCCTCTATCTCTTTGTTAACTGTCACGAGTGACTCTTTTCTTACCTATAACACTAAAACAACGTTTAATTTTTGGAATTTTATACTCCATATTTTTTCCATATTTCTATTTAATACTCCATATTTTTACATATTTTCGATTTTTTAGTCCATATTTTATGTACATATTTTGGATTTTTTAGTACATATTTTTCCGGGCCCTATTCATGATATATTTTGTATGAGTAATGACAGAAAATTAAAGAGATTACGAAAATATGCATCTGTACCGTAAGTTTTTTATTTCAATTCTGTACTAGGCTGCTATTTATGTATCCGGAACTGGCCACTTACAAGAACAATATTCAAAAAGTAATTACAACATTTGAAAATAGAACTCTTTGGTTTAAGAATACATTTTGTTTCATGTGACTGTCAATTATTTTTCCATTGTGGCGTCATTTTGAAAATTGCGTGTCTTCATTTGCCATGGATTTAACGCGTGAACATTTTCGTGCAATGATTTACTACGATTTTCGGCGTGGGCTAAATCAACAACAGTGCTTTATTCAACTCACCGCAACTTTTGGAGATGAAGCACCATCAAAAACCACTGTTTATCACTGGTACAGTGAGTTTAATCGTGGGCGGTCTATGCTCACGGATGAAAATAAAGAAAGTCGCCCAGAAACAGCTGTTGTCCCACAAAATATAGATGCTGTGCAGGAACTAATAATGCGTGATCGTCATGTTACATATCGCGAGATAGAGGCGTCCTTAGGCATAGGTTTGACGAGCATTCATAAGATATTACACGAACATTTGGCTGTAAAAAAAATATGTTCGCGTTGGATTCCGCACAACTTGACAATCGATCAAAAACGGGCTCGTGTCGATTGGTGCAAAAAATGATAAAAAAATACAACCGTGGTACGTCAAAAGCCGTTTATAATATCTACACAGGTGATGAATCTTGGATCTATGCATATGACCCCGAAACTAAACAACAGTCAACGGTGTGGGTGTTCCAAGATGAGCCGAAACCAACAAAAGTTACTCGTGCAAAAAGTACTTTGAAGCAAATGGTCGCCTGTTTTTTGGAATTAATGGACATGTGGCTACAGTGCCATTAGAGAATCGTAAAACGGTTAAATCTGAATGGTATACGACTATTTTTTTACCAGAAGTCTTTGAAGAAATAAGAAAGGACAACCGACAACGCAGAATCATATTACATCACGACAATGCTAGCTGTCACAACTCACACCTCAGCTGAAACAACTCTGCAATTCTCTATGTAAACTGTACAGATCTGTTGTAAAAACCGTGCAGTTCTATACGAAAACTGTACAGATATTTTCAAAAAACTGCGCAGTTTTGTGAAAAAACTGTGCAGTTCTGTATGTAAACTGTACAGTAGCTCTACCATGAGTTGCTATCGAAAAAGTATACGATTTTACCGTACTCGATAGCGAGCAATCGTGCGTCGAATAATTTTCAATAAAAACCGTACCATGAGTCATACAGACTCGCTAGCGACAACTCGATTGTTTATGTAGTTCTCGTGTGTTTATAATAGTATAAAATCATAATGTAGCTAACTTCACAACTGAATTTTCTCTCTCTTTCTAGCTCGAGTATAAGGCAGAGACGGCATATGGCCTTAAAACCCCACCAATTTGAAAGAGCGATTTGTTATTTGTAAATGTAAGAAACAAATACGTTCGTTAACTTATATGCATTATAACAGGCATAGTGAATGTAAATAAAGACGTGTAACTTGATGAATAACAACACTCGTTGCTTTTTGGGAAAAATGATGACCTTGATGAAGACATAAGACCTAAATATAGTATTATTTTTACTAAGAATTGTGTCTACAAAATATATAAGTTCATAAATAATATCCATACTAATATTATAAATGCGAAAGTGTGTCTGTCTGTATCTTTGTAACCTCTTTATGCCTAAACCGCTGAATTGATTTTGCTGAAATTTGGTTTGGACATACGGCGCTGGAAAGGTACGTACGGTTCCCGCGCAATAAACGAAGTAGAAATGGTATATAGATACCTAAGTACTAAACTACTAACTTACCTTCGTTTGAAGGGAAACTCTTTGTGAAGATTTCAAATCCATGTGAGCTCTTAGGACACCACACAAATGCTCGAAAACCACTTTATTTACCCTATATTCTTTAATACAATTATTAGTATCACTTTTAAAATCTTCAAGTGGATGACCGAAGTCCGAAACACTTTCGTACACGTACACGTACACTGCCTAGCTTGAAAACTTCCTTGTTCACGTCGTCGTTCGTCTCCTCGTGCAGCCAACGCTAACATAATAATAAATATTCCTAATTCGACACTAAATATGCTTTACCGGACATATTAATGCACCGTATTAAACGCAAATTAATAAATATTGTTTTGCGTGAAACTCTTTCACCCTACAATTGGCTAGTGAGTTACTTTACTACTGTAGTAACGGTATTTTACGATACCACCTGTCAAATTGTGTACTCATGGTACCAATTGTGTAACATAAACAGCTAAAACTATAGTCGCTAGCGAGTTCTTATTCGATACGTATTTATTGTAAACTCATGGTAGCGATTTTAGTTCCACAAGTGACCGCTAGAGGCGCTGTACAATTTTCCATACTAAAAATTTACGTTAGTCGATATCGAGTATCGATAAATACTATAGCTTTAAACTCATGGTAGAGCTAAAGATCTCTTGTAAAACCTGTGCAGTTCTTTACGAAAACTGTACAGATGTTTTCAAAAAACTGCGCAGTTCTGTAAAAAAACTGTGCAGTTTTCTATGAAAACTGTACAGATCTTTTTGAAACACTGCGCAGTTCCGTTAAAACTGTGCAATTCTCTATGTAAACTGTACAGATCTGTTGTAAAAACTGTGCAGTTCTCTACGAAAACTGTACAGATATTTTCAAAAAACTGCGCAGTTCTGTATAAAAACTGTGCAGTTTTCTATGAAAACTGTACAGATCTTTTCAACAAACTGCGCAGTTCTGGGAAAAAGCTGTGCAGTTCTGTGAAAAACTGTGCAGTTCTCTATGTAAACTGTACAGATCTTTTGTAAAAACTGTGCAGTTCTCTACGAAAACTTGACAGATCTTTTCAAAAACTGCATAGTTCTGTGAAAAAACTATGCAGTTTTCTATGAAATTTATCATTTTGAAAAACTGCGCTTTTCTGTGAAAACTGCACAGATATTTTCGAAAAACTTCGCAGTTCTGTGAAAAAACTGTGCAGTTCTCTACGAAAACTGTACAGATTCTTTCGAAAAACTGTGCAGTTCTGTGAAAAAACCGCAGTTCTGTGAAAAAACTGTGCAGTTCTCTACGAAAACTGTACAGATCTTTTCCAAAAACTGCGCAGTTCTGTGAAAAAACTATGCAGTTCTCTACGAAAACTGTACATGATATCTTTTCAAAAAACTGCGCAGTTTTGTAAAAAACTGTGCAGTTTTCTACGAAAACCGTACAGATCTCTTCAAAAAACTGTGCAGTTCTGGGAAAAAACTGTGCAGTTCTGTATGTAAACTGTACAGATCTCTTGTAAAAACTGTGCAGTTCTCTACGAAAACTGTACATATCTTTTCAAAAAACTGCGCAGTTTTGTACGAAAACCGTACAGATCTCTTTAAAAAACTGTGCAGTTCTGTGAAAAAACTGCGCAGTTCTGTATGTAAACTGTACAGATCTCTTGTAAAAACTGTGCAGTTCTCTACGAAAACTGTACATATCTTTTCAAAAAACTGCGCAGTTTTGTAAAAAATTGTGCAGTTTTTTACGAAAACCATACAGATCTCTTCAAAAAACTGTGCAGTTCTGTGAAAAAACTGCGCAGTTCTGTGAAAAACTGTGCAGTTCTCTATGTAAACTGTACAGATCTCTTGTAAAAACTGTGCATATATCTACGAAAACTGTACAGATCTTTTCAAAAAACTGTGCAGTTCTGTATAAAAACTGTGCAGTTTTCTATGAAAACTGTAGGTACAGATCTTTTCAACAAACTGCGCAGTTCTGGGAAAAAGCTGTGCAGTTCTGTGAAAAACTGTGCAGTTCTCTATGTAAACTGTACAGATTTCTTGTAAAAACTGTGCAGTTCTCTACGAAAACTTGACAGATCTTTTCAAAAACTGCATAGTTCTGTGAAAAAACTATGCAGTTTTCTATGAAATTTATCATTTTGAATAACTGCGCTGTTCTGTGAAAACTGCACAGATATTTACGAAAAACTCCGCAATTCTGTGAAAAAACTGTGCAGTTCTCTACGAAAACTGTACATATCTTTTCAAAAAACTGCGCAGTTTTGTACGAAAACCGTACAGATCTCTTCAAAAAACTGTGCAGTTCTGTGAAAAAACTGCGCAGTTCTGTATGTAAACTGTACAGATCTCTTGTAAAAACTGTGCATATATCTACGAAAACTGTACATATCTTTTCAAAAAACTGCGCAGTTCTGTATAAAAACTGTGCAGTTTTCTATGAAAACTGTACAGATCTTTTCAACAAACTGCGCAGTTCTGGGAAAAAGCTGTTCAGTTCTGTGAAAAACTGTGCAGTTCTCTATGTAAACTGTACAGATCTCTTGTAGAAACTGTGCAGTTCTCTACGAAAACTTGACAGATCTTTTCAAAAACTGCATAGTTCTGTGAAAAAACTATGCAGTTTTCTATGAAATTTATCATTTTGAAAAACTGCGCTGTTCTGTGAAAACTGCACAGATATTTTCGAAAAACTTCGCAGTTCTGTGAAAAAACTGTGCAGTTCTCTACGAAAACTGTACAGATTCTTTCGAAAAACTGTGCAGTTCTGTGAAAAAACCGCAGTTCTGTATAAAAACTGTGCATATATCTACGAAAACTGTACAGATCTTTTCAAAAAACTGCGCAGTTCTGGGAAAAAGCTGTGCAGTTCTCTGAAAAACTGTGCAGTCCTCTATGTAAACTGTGCAGATCTCTTGTAAAAACTGTGCAGTTCTCTACGAAAACTGGACAGATCTTTTCAAAAAACTGCATAGTTCTGTGAAAAAACTATGCAGTTTTCTATGAAAACTATACAGATCGTTTTGAAAAACTGCGCAGTTCTGTGAAAACTGCTCAGATATTTTCGAAAAACGGCGCAGTTCTGTGAAAAAACTGTGCACTTCTGTACGAAAACTGTACAGATCTTTTAAAAAAAAACTGCGCAGTTTTGTGAAAAAAATGTGCAGTTCTGTGAAAAAACTGTGCAGTTCTCTACGAAAACTGTAAAGATCTTTTCGAAAAACTGCGCAGTTCTGTGAAAAAACAATGCAGTTCTCTACGAAAACTGTACAGATCTTTTCGAAAAACTGCGCAGTTCTGTGAAAAACTGTGCAGTCCTCTACGACAACCGTACAGGTTTTTTCAAAAAACTGCGTAGTTCCGAAATAAAGCTGCACAGTTCTGTGAATAAACTGGGCAGTTCTGTGAAAAAACTGCAGTTCTGTATGTAAACTGTAGAGATCTCTTTTAAAAACTGTGCAGTTCTCTACGAAAACTGTACAGATGTTTTCAAAAAACTGCGCAGTTCTGTAAAAAAAACTGTGCAGTTTTCTATGAAAACTGTACAGATCTTTTTGAAACACTGCGCAGTTCTGTGAAAACTGTAGATCTTTTCGAAAATCTGTGCAGTTCTATATGAAAAAACTACGCAGTTCTAAGAAAAAACTGTGCTGTTCTCTACGAAAACCGTACAGACCTTTTCAAAAAACTGTGCAGTTCTGGGAAAAAACTGCGCAGTTCTGTGAAAAAACTGCGCAGTTCTGTGAAAAATTGTGCAGTTCTCTATGTAAACTGTACAGATCTCTTGTAAAAACTCTGCAGTTCTCTACGAAAACTGTACAGATCTTTTCAAAAAACTGTACAGATTCTTTCGAAAAAACTGTGCAGTTCTGTGAAAAAACCGTGCAGTTCTCTACGAAAACTGTACAGATCTTTTCGAAAAACTACGCAGTTTTGTGAAAAAAACTGTGCAGTTCTCTATGAAAACTGTACAGATATTTTCAAAAAACTGCGCAGTTCTGTTTAGTTTTCTTAAATATTACAATGCAATGCAAATACCCAAGAAAATCACTTATGACAACATTATTATAGAAGAAGTAGAATCATTAAAATTTTTAGGACTAAAGTTTGACCAACACTCCAACTGGAAAGCACATGTTGACTATATTTGTAGCAAGCTTGACAAATTCGTTTATGCACTTCGACGCTTAGCAAAGACCGTGTCAATATCAGCAGCTCTTTGTGCATATCATGGATATGTGTCATCAATCTTATCTTACGGTCTTATAATGTGGGGCAACTCTGTGGAGTTTGATTCAGTTTTCAAATTGCAAAAGAAGTGTATTAGGGCGATTTGTGGTGTAGGGCCGCTTGAAAGTTGCAAACCCTTATTCCAAAAACTGAAAATACTCACGCTGCCATGTATGTACATTAGAGACATGTGCATCTTTGTTAAAAAGCATCCAAAATATTTTGTACAAAACAAGGATAACAATGATACAAAAAGATCACAACGTTATCCCAATAAATTAATCATGCCCAAATGTAGCAGCACAACGTTTCTTAAAAGTCCTTATTCTATGGCTATTAAAATTTATAACAACTTGCCAAAAGATTTAGAAAAACTGAGCCTAATTCCTTTTAAAAGAAAACTAAATGAATGGCTTATAAATAATTGTTTCTATGAAGTAAAGGATTTTTTCGTTGGTACTTATTTCTGACAGTTCTCTTGTCTTTAAATAATGACATATTGTGACATTTAGTGATGGTAATACTTCTACTTCTTTTCTCGACCTTTTAGATTAATTATATGACATTTGCATACTATTAATTTAGTTGAGTGATATGATCCTATATTTTATTATGAAGACCATATTGTACATCTCACTCTGGCAAATAAATTATTATTATTATTATTATTATTATTATTATTATTGATAATAACCGCGCAGGCTGTCGTCCAGCGCGCAATATTATGATACGTTACCTGGGAAACGACCTTGGCGAGAATCTGAATTGTCATATTTTAGTGTTCGAAAAGGAGCCAAATTTAAAACGTTTGAAGTATGGGAGTTATGTTTCCTGTAGTTTTGTTATTCGTTGAGATACTCGTATAGTGGATATTGAGATGTTTATCAGGGCGAGCGAAGCGACACTTTACGGAAAAACTATCACGCCTATTGATTAAACATAGTAGAGTAGATTTTTATTTAAATATTATATAGTCTCTGATGATGTGTTATCATCGGTCAGTCAAGGTTTGGTTACTATTAAAATATAAAAAAATGCGTAAGGGCCGGGACATCAAAACGTGGATTCCCACGATACGGCGTCGTGCGGCGTCGTACGACGTCGTGCGACGTCGTACGACGTCGTACTACGTCGTGTCGTGTTTTTGTGTCCCGGCCCTTAAAGATTATTACCACCTACGAATAATAAAAACTTTATTATTCGTAGATTACCACGCAGAAATACGACGCGAGCCCTCACAAAGATCAACTTTTAGCTTGTTTATTTATTTGTTTGCAAATGTAACAAGATTTCAAAACAAACCCGGTGTCACAAAAGCCTGAAGGGTTTTTCCGTACCGGTCCATCCATCATGAAATGCTCACTTAATATTACCTACTGCTAAAAAACCTTATAAGTTATAACTATAGAGACATTCCACGCCAAGCGGGAAGGAAAAAATAGTCAATGTCTCCAACTCCGATAATAATATTTGAGTGTGTTATACTCGTACCTATACGTGCGCCAAACACTTGTGCAATACTGTGACCAGATGGAGATTGACGGGGCCCTGAAACTCAGCATTCAGTGCTTGAAAGCCGATTACAGATAAAAAAAATATAATTTAAGTAATCAAACCCCTAGACGTATTACTTCATTCATAGAGCTTCCCAACGGCCAACTGTATTATCTAAGTAACAAATTTTTTCAAACATAAAAATGTAATCTTATATGTATATAAAATTCTCGTGTCACAATGTTAGTCCACGAACTCCTCCGAAACGGCTTTACTGATTTTTACCAAATTTTATATACATATTCAGTAGGTCTGAGAATCGGCTACTGGGTACTTTATATATTGATAAGTGCATTTGTAGAATAAACAATAGTAAATTATTACAACCTGAGACTGACAGCGACCATTGTTTGTGCGACGGGATAGCGATCGACGTTGCCATGGTGACTTACTTATTTAGTTACTTCAATAAAATAATATGGGCTAAATACTTTATATTATGGCAAAGCAACGTTTGCCGGGACAGCTAGTAATATGTAAGCATAGTGATTAAAGTACCAACTCAGCAATATATTAACAACTTGCTTGTGCACTGTACGTACAAAAACATAAAGCGATATTACTATTCCCCTTTTAACTTCAATTATGATTTGAATTGTTATACGAAATATTAATTGCATACTAGACCACGCAATATGTATTAAACGCATTACTGGCTGTATTCCGTAACGTATACGTATGTAACACGCGGTGACCGACAGCCGGCATACAGTACGGTCAATTTCAATCTAAATTGATAACAGTTCCCCGCAGATCTAGCCCGCAGCCCGCGGCACTATTTATTCGCGGGGAACGCGGATTTATACAAATAACATTTAGAATTTATTTGCATTCAAATATTTAAACGGATTTTTAGACGCGAGTTTGGTTGTGCAATATACGTACTGGTCCACGGTTAATTAAAAGTAAAACAGGATTTAAAATTTAGAAAACTGTTTCAATTAATGTTCTGCAATAGCAGTAGTATTGCCAGATCACCGAACACGCAGAAATTGGCCACTGAATAGCTATTACCAACTTATCTATTTCTTTCAATGATCAGTCACGTTTCAGCAGAAACCGGAAAAGTAATGGATCGAATTTCTACGTGATTCAAGCAGCTAACGTTGTGAAGTAGAAAAAAAACACAATATGAATATTAACCATCATCTTTTTGGGCATATTAACCGCGTCGGTTAAAATTGCGAGAGAGATTCCATATTTACTACCAATTCCCTATCGTCAAGTATTTGCATCTCCGTACTCAGTAGCGTGCAGATTTAATATTGTTATCGCCGTATATAATAGTACAGAGTACAGACTACAGACAGTCAACAGACATATCCCGGTCCGCATTCAAAGCCGCTCACTTGAACACTGATCATAATTTATCGAGCATTCCTACTATTGTGTAGTTCTACTGAAACATATCTATCATCGAGACCATCAATTTGCATGATAGATATTTTCTGCATGAAGAAGTAGGGGTTTAAGTTCTCTCAATATAAATCGACAAAGTTCCTCGTGGACCAGTTTAAAACTATTTTGCACAGGGGTTCTTCGAAATATTTAAACAGAGAAATAGATACACACTTGATAATTTGGTCATTAGATCCAAGTCGCAAGAAAAAGAAAGAGTCAGAAAATGTCTGACGTATCTGCCAATGAACAAAATAGTTCTGGCCTATTTTTTAACTATCTTGATCAAGAATACTACGTACGTTACAATTCGGATGTTATGTTAATTTTTTGAATTACAATATGTAACATTTTATCGTACGGTGACACTATCTCACACAGTACAACCATGTTCGTATTTAAAATTTAAAACTTAACTATACGACTCAATCGTCAACCCACCGAAGCGAGCGGCTCTCAACAAGTGGAGGCCGTCATTACTCGGGCTGCAACAAGCGCGGTTACGGAATACACCCGCACATTTTACATGCCCCCCTCCCCCCTCGATACCATTATGCTCGTACAACGGATACTTGGAAATATCTATTATGTGAACTGGTTGTGAATTTGCGATACGCTTTATATCTTACTACAGATAGATCATAATATTGTGCGTTCATGTCTCGTTGTTTACAAGAAACATGGACGAAAAGTTCTTATTGAAATGTTAATTGTGTAAGATCTGATTCAAAAGTGCGGTCTCTCAAGTACTATTTACCTGAAAAATCACACTTATCGATTCGAGTTCAGAGAAATAACTCAAACATATTATTATTATTATTAAGTAACAAATTCTAAAACCATAAAACCCTTACTATGAAAGTTTTTTTTGCGTCCAAAAACAAGTAACATTCAAAATTGTACGAAAATAAAGTATGTATTTAGTAAGTAGTTTAATAAGTATGTATTTAGGTGAGGTCTGTTTATTTACAGAATGTCAATAAAAGTCAATAAGTTGCAGAGTAAACTAATAAGTATGAGGGGTCAGTAACGCTCCTGCCACACCCCACTATGGACAGCGAGTGGCGACTCAATCGTCGGACAGTAATGAGCCAGATGGCCGGGATTTACGACACAATATCTCGACAGATTAACGTTACATTCTGCTGAATACGCCAATGGAAGGAATCGGATGGAACGACATGACTATTGTGATACAAAGGATTTATAATAATACTAGATGCCCCTCCGTTACGCTAAAACTCGTTTTCCAGGATAAAAAGTATCCTATGTCCTTTCTCGGGATTTAAAGTATCTCTATACCAAATTTCAGCAAAATCGGTTCAGCGGTTTAGGCGTGAAGAGGTAACAGACAGACACTATAATATTAACTGTATGGAATATAGATAATATTAGCATGAATAATTATTATTTCTCTGAATCCAAAAAGTACCTTCTATTTTCATGCGGAATTTAAAAACGAACGCCATTTTTTCGACTTTATAGGAACTGTAAGTTTACTTTCAAAATGAGGAGGCAGTAATTCGAATTGGGATTTTTTTTTTGCTTCTTACGTTCAAGCCCGTTGCGTTACCCCGTGAACTCCCCAGACCCGCAAGAAAGCCCCGAGCGGTTTTTGAGCTGGCCGTTGCATTGTTAATGTTATTGCTTTTGGCAGCAGCCGGAGCTCTCCTGAGGACCGGACCCTCGGCCGATACGCGGTGCGTTATGAGATGGCCACAGTAAATACTGCGTTGCCACGAAATTGGCATCGGCTTAAAAGATTTTAACTTTTTAAATTCTTGTGTTTGAGCCAGGAAGTGATCAAGAGTTCTGTTAACTTTTTCAATAGCTTGAATCTAGCTTCAATGCCCACATTAAACTAAAATTTCTATGACACCTACAAAAGTATTGAAAATGTGAATGTACTCGTATATATTGAATATTTACTAATCTAGCCCAGACTATGCTAACTATAATGTTATTAGTACAAAATACATGTAATGATATTCATTGAAGTTCCAAACAGGGATTTAAAGTAATACTCCGCCGAAACTATTTCAACTAAATTCTTTTATAACTTTCCGACAAACTTTCCGTTCACAGTCTCACAAGATCTCAAATAAGTTGTAATAGTTGTTTTACATTTGTTATGACTACATAATTAACTAGATGACGTCTGCAACTCATTGCGCCAAATGTTATCACACGGGTCACCGTACATTTTTTCAGGGATAAAAAGTTGTCCTATGTCCTTTCCCAGAACTCAAAGTATGACCATACCCAGCAAAATCGGTCTAGCGGTTCGGGTGTGACGCGGTAACAGACAGACAGAAACCGGTGTGGGAGCTATTATTAGCTCCCACACCGGTTTCGGTGACGGTGGCCGGTTTCATTGAAACCAGGCCAGCTACGCAGGAGTAATTTTTATGGTGCCCAAGTGTGTGCGCACAAGAGGTCTCTCTATTCCTTTACTCTCATAACCCAGTGGGACGAAAGACTGACACGACTGGCGAGAGATCAGGCGCAGGACCGACTTTTTACATGCCCATCCGACGCATGGATCATCAGTTCACTTGTCAGACAATCAGGTGATCAGCGTGCATTTTCCTAACCAATCTTGGAAATAACATGTTCCCAACGCGGGAATGGAACCCACGACCTCCGAGTCAAGAACCCTGCTCTCTACTACTAGACCACGGAGGCGACAGATAATGTATTGGTGATTGAATAGGCGATTCACTGTATACTTATTTGGATATTAGTTACATTTCGATTTCGCAAATCACATACGCAATAATCGATTGATTGATATTATCAAAAACAAACTGTACAAATTAATATAAGTAACATAAATAATAATAACATGCTGCTGTATCTAGACTTGTATCAATCCTGAAATCGTTTTCATCATAAGTAGTGACTCGCGAGGCGACGGGGCAGACATTAATATGATGTGTTCAGAGCCCGCGGGATTTGTGTGTGTTTATCTCAAGAGTGTCAGGACACACAGACACAAGTCACGACACACAATAATTCATCACACAACTCACCACTGCGCTTATCCCGGATTATGAGTTGTTGCGTCTAAATACAGATTTACTTGAGTAGTAACTTACGACTCGTATAAAGCCAGTACATACAAACATCCATATTCATACAGCATATTTTAATGTAGGTATTTTAGTTTAATTTACATAACAAGGGAGATCGCACACGTCACACTTTTTGTGTGATCGAGTCTGCGGCTTACATACAGTCTGATGGCGCGCGCCATCAGACTGTATGTAAGCCGCAGACTCGATCACACAAAAAGTGTGACGTGTGCGATCTCCCTATAAATGCGAAAGTGTATTTGTTTGTCTGTTTATTTGTCTCTCTGTCTCTAACTCTTGACGCCCAAAGTGCTGAACCGAAATTTGGTATGTAGATACTTGAGTCCCAGGAAAGGACATAGGATACTAACCCGAAAAAAATTACGCATTAATTTTGGCGGAACGGAGTCGAGGGCGTCATATAGCTCATTACAAATATATTTTCTCGTTTCGCCTCAACATGCCGTGTCTATTATAATGTTACAAGCTACGCTGTATAAATATGTAGACTTTCCAACACGAAAATAATACACAAAATAAAAACAAACAAACTTTTAGCCTTTTTAATATTAGTATAGAATATACTAACTAGGTAATATTAATACATATGTTACGCTCAAAGATCGAAATCGCTCAATGAGCGAAAAAATAGCTCACAACGCGTTGTGGTCACAGTGAAACAGCCACGACGCGAAATTCGCGATGTGGCGTTAATGAAAACGGCCACGACGCGTTCTGGCAATCACAAAAAGACCATAACGCGAAATTCGTGTCGTAGCTGATATTCGTTTTTCTTGATTTGTTCTTGATTGATTAATCGTGGTATAGAAGATTATAATATTTGACTTACCACGCGTACAACAAAATTTTAATAATATTAGTATAGATAGTATGGAACTATGGATATTTTATAAATAATAATGATAAACACGTTATGCAGTGATTTAGTAAAAGAAAAAATATTTTGTAGTACGCGTGGTAATTCTTCCATACCTATAGACGATTAATCAATCAAGAACAAATCAAGAAAAACGAATAGAATATCAGACACGACACGAATTTCGCGTTATGGTCTTTTTGTGATTGCCAGAACGCGTCGTGGCCGTTTTCATTAGAGCCACGACGCGAAATTCGCTTCGTGGCTGTTTCACTGTATCCACAACGCGTTGTGAGCTATTTTTTCGCTCACTGAGCGATTTCGGTCTTTGAGCGTAACACATACATCTAAATGTTATACATGTTTAATTTTCTAAGAACTTTGTGCATATTTTAGTGACATAAGTGACAAGTGACAACAGATTATATTGTGTAGTGTAATACGGATTTGAGGTCCACTCTAGTGTGAAGGCGGAATTTCCTTCCACAAGCAGTAATGTGTAATGTAAGCAACGTCTTACCTGACCTAGACCGCTACATAAACATACGACTATGTATCTCACTACCTGGACATAGGCGCTATTATCCTGTGACGTATTACCAATGTACAGGTGTACATAAGCCATAAGACGCAATACCGACATTCCTCAGTTGTAGTTACGATTATGTATAGGATTTAGATTACATTGCTAAGGTAATGTAAATTGAAATTAAATTTTAAGCGCCTTTGCTTAATTCTTTATATAGGTTTAGAGAATCTCAACCCCTGGAGAGGTCAATGGTGAAAAAGGATAAATTAATGAATTCGCGCGTAGTTTCTAGATCTTTTACATTTGATGTTTGTAAGACCGCACATCTCGGATCATGTCGCACCTAGGTATATTACGCGCTTTCTAAACTATATCAAAAACAATTTAATGCTCAGAAATATATTTTGTGCAATTAATCATAATTTTAAAATTGTAAAATTACTACTTAAGATGGCACGATGAGTTAGCTGCTGGCAGGGCTCGAAAACGTTATTTTTAATAACGGTTTTGATTCGTTCGGAACGGTTCACTGCAATAACGTTTTTGGGAACAAAAACGTATTTGAGAACGATTTGAGAACGTTTTGAAAACCGAAATGTTTGGATGTTTGGAATTGCTGGACAAATACGAGCCAGGTAAATACCTGGCTCGTCTAGCAGCTAGCTAGCTACGGCTCCGTTGGATCGAGAGAACTGGAACACTTTGGGGGTGCCCTTTGCCCAGCAGGGGGACAGCATAGGCTCTTTAAAAAAAACAATGGGATCTTGTGAGTTGTGAGACTGTGAATGAAAAGTTTGTCGTTATAAAAAAGACTTAATATCTTTCAGACAAATAAACGGTCCATTGTGTCATTATAGCTTACAATATATGCATAACAGGCAAAATAATAATTATATGTAAAATACAAAGAGATTTCTAATTGCAACTCTCTTGTATATTTAGCCCGAGTTCTCTAAATAATTGACACAACATTGTGATATAACCCGCAGCTTCATACACAGAGTCAAGAATTATGTCCCAATTTGTAGCGTACATTTGGTTAAGTTTGTACTGTTATGATGTGACCGCAACTGTGTACAATTAATTAAGGTGAATTACTAGCGCGAGGTAAATATTATACAATATACGTAAGACCTCATAATATCGGGACCTCGAATGAGGGGTCCTCATTTCCTCCTCGCGAGGACTTCACACCGAGTCTTCCAGGGCGTGGGGGGTCATCGCATAGGCCTTCATTATATCGTTTTCATGGGATCATCGGGGTCATCGTAAGGGGTGGGGTTCATATCGTAAGGGGTCGTAATTACAAGTGGGGGGTCATTCGCGAGGGGACCTCATTACCCGGACAGCGTTAAACGGTCATAATTCCCGGCTCGGCTCCAGGGAGCAGCGTGATAAAGGGTTATTGACCTACTTATAGGATATATTTTTATATATGTTATCGAACGTACCGTAACTTCTTGGTGGAAATTCATGTTTCACAGTAATAACTTACACTTGTTATATATAAGTGGAAAAAGTGTATAAAAAGTGTAAATTATTACTGTGGATATATTTTTGGAAATTATTACGCACTAGGTGGGCCACGTGACTTCGTTCATAGAAACACTTATAACTTGCATAAATAATTATTTATTATATTTCTTCGCTTCATTCTTCGATATATTAATTAACCAGGTAGTCCTTTGTTTATTTGCTAGGCAATCGCGTTTTTTTAAAGACGTACTTATGTGGGTACAAAAAAATCGTTCCGCTTGATAGTCACTCTTTCATCAGCACGCTTCATTCTTCGTTAACGCGAGGCAACGTGTTAGAAATAAAATGCGCTAGTGTAAAGTGATACACAGAGTTTAATATCTTACTGAGACAATAATAATTTAATTAACGACACTTCAATCAACACACAGTAATTTCACACTGACTAAATACTTTAAACTTGGTCCAAGTTGACGACTCAACGATTGGAAGCCAAAAGCCCCGAACATTACTCGTGCAGCAACTTTTATACTAAATTTTCTGGCGCCATCTTAGTTCCTTTAGTTTCCGGTTAGTGGAAATATGGCGCTAGTTGTTTCATTATTTGAGAACAGGACATCCGGTTGATCGCTAATTTCCCTAAATTGCCAACACGGCCATTCTGCTCGGTGACTGTCCCAGGCACCTCACCAGACGTCAAACACAAAAATAATTCTTGCCAACACGGATACAAACTTTATTCAGATACCCAATCATCTATTCGTATCCAAGGTTTCATGTTTTCTGCAGCTGATATGCCTTTATATTTTTTATTTGTCCTTTCACTGCCCTGTATGTCGATCACTTCGTATCTATCGTTGCCCAAAATTTTGTTCACTCTGAACGGGCCTTTAAAGACTGGTAATAATTTACAGCTTTTTCCATCATTGCTCTGACTTTGAATTTTAATTAGCACCAATTCACCCTCAGAGTATTCTCTAGCCTTCGTACGACCCTTGTCAAATCTTTCTTTTTGTAGTTTGGCATTAATTTTAATATTTTCGCTCACTCTCTCACGTAAAGAAGTCACATCAAAAATCTTATCAACGTCTATCTCAGGCGCTAAGCTATCGCTGTCTGATCTTATACGATAACCAAAAAAAATCTCGCTAGGAACGGCCTTTGTGGTTTTATGTACTGTACTAACCCTTGTTGTAAAACTTTAATAAACGAATCCCAATTATCATCAGTGGTATTAGCTCCTATAGCTTTCAAGGCTTCTAAAATGGTCTTATTAAAACGTTCTACTTGACCGTTTGATCGGGGCATACCTGTTGCCACAGTATGCAAGCGTATGTTTTTATCTTTACAATAACGTAAAAATTCCTCTGCCGTAAAACCAGCTCCTGCATCCGTTATAATCCGTTTAGGGTTCCCAAATATTTTTGTTATATTTTCTAATTGTTCAATAATACAAGAAGTTTTAGTTGATTTGACGGCAGAGATAAACACGAATTTTGTAAATGCGTCTACTGCGACTAGCAAAAATTTATTTTTATTCTTAGTCTCTACAAATGGACCTAAATGATCCAAATGAATTGTGTGAAATGGCTCTGCATACTTTGGCAACGGATATAGTTCCCCTTCTTTTGGACCTCCTTTATTTTTGTAATAAATACAGTTCAAACAATTTTTTATATACTTTTTAACTATGTGACGCATACGTGGAAACCAGTACTGACTACCTATTCTCTCAACAGTTTTGTCTACGGAAAAATGTCCCAAGTCATCATGATTACATTTTATTATTTGCCAATAACATTTTTTTGGTACTACCCATCGTCGTCCTTGGGACGTTCTTCTGTAGACTTTTCCCCCTAATAAATCATACTTGTTAAAAAGGTCTTTATTATTATCTATATCCCCGGCCTCCAAAATGACTCTAATTTGTTGTAAATCGGGATCTTGCAGCTGCACTGACAAAAGCCAATCTGCTTCAGTTATTGACATTATAATATCAATTTCCGATTTTTCCCCGGATGGCACTGGGTTTCTGCTCAAAGCATCTACATGTTGCATGCGAGAGCCTTCCCTATGTACGATCTCATATGAGAATTCTTGAGTGGCCAAAACCCATCGTGCTATTCGGGGAACAATCTCTTTCTTAGTAAGAGCATATCTCACCGCATTGCAATCTGTAACGATTTTAAAGGATGATCCTAAAAGATACAACCGAAATTTTTGTAACGAACAAACTACGGCTAAAAGTTCTAGCTCGAACGAATGGTACTTCTTTTCGTCGGCTGTAGTTTGTCTGCTATAAAAATGTACGGGCTTTTCCCCTCGTTCTGTAAGCTGCATGAGAATTCCGGCAATACCGTTCCTACTCGCGTCGGTATATAATATGTTATCTTTATTGGGGTCAAAAATAGTAAGAATACTTTCCGACGTTAACGTATTTTTAAGTGTTTGAAAACATTTCTCCTGCTCCGTATCCCAAGCCCAAACAGCGTCCTTCTTCAACAGTTTTGTTAATGGTGCTGAAATCATAGCACAATTTTTTATAAATTTGCGAAAATAGCTTATAAGACCAATAAACTGTCGAAGATGGTGAACTGTATTGGGTTTAGGGAAATTTTGGACTGCGTTTATTTTAATTTCGGTAGGCATTATGCAATTAGGTTTCACTTTATACCCTAAAAATTCAATTTCTGTTTTAAGGAAATGACACTTCTTTAAATTTAAAGTTAGACCATTTTCTCTCAATATGCTTAACACTTTTTCTAACAATTTTAAATTATCTTCAATAGTTTCGGTTACTAGATAAACATCATCTAAATATAAAATAATATCTTCAAATCTTAAATTACCTATAACTTTATTCATTAACTGTTGAAAACATGACGGCGCATTAACTAAACCAAAGGGGAGTCTTAAAAACTCGTAGTGTCCATCCTCTGTTATAAACGCAGTCTTTTCTATGGACTTTTCGTTAATACTGATCTGATAGTACCCACATTTCAAATCTAGGCTAGTGAAACACTTACGACCCTGCAAGCGGTCTATTAGATCTTCAATACGTGGCATGGGGTACTTGTCTTTTATAGTAATTTTATTTAACTGACGATAATCAATGCAGAGCCGTTTTTCACCGTTCTTTTTATTAACGAGCAGCGCTGGACTCGCATAGGGCGAGTGACTTTCACGTATAATGTTATTTTCTAACAATTCACTAATCATTTCGCGTATAATTTGTCTATTTGCTGGAGAAGACCGGTAGGGTCTGCATTGAATCGGTTGAGATGTAGTTAATTTAATTGTCATTTCGTGATTTTTAGCCTTTCCTAATTCTTTAATGTTAGACGCAACACATTCACTATATTTACGAAACAAAACCATTAATTCTTCTTGACGGATGTCTGAATCGATTTCGAGTTGACTCACAATGCTAGAAAATTCCGTAAACTTGTTAGCGTAATCAAATTTAAAAACGTTACCAACCCGCGAATACATAAGATCTGATCGTTCAGTTACATTTCTACCGATTAGAACTTCACAATCTGCTAAGTCATCTATAATATAGAAGTCAATCTCCGATAAAGCCACAGAGTCGATCTTTAAATTAACTATAACTTTCTCGGTGATAATTTTAGAATTTTGTTTTGAAAAACCTTGCAAATAAACAGGTGTAGGTAGTTGTAAAAATTTTAAGGAATGTTTACTTGCCAATTTATCTGATATTAACGAGCAGCTACTGCCTGTATCTACAAAGGCTTCACAAACAAAATCGTTAATATATATCGATTTCATAAATTTGTTACGTGAATCACACGTGGAAATATTTTTAGTTTCTTGTTTATCAACTTTTAAGGAATTTAGCTTATGATAGCACACTGACTCTAAATGACCTCGTTTACCGCAATAATCACACTTATTAGACTCACATTGACTTCTTTTATGATTTCCTCCGCATGCAAAACACTTAATTTGTTTACGTGTAAACATCTGACCGGCATCTTTGTTCGTATTGATTTGATTTGACTCGGTTTGTGACGAAGACAAAGATGTCGACTGTTTTGCGGGCACATTATTATTTTTAATAGGAAAATCCCTAGGGTTAGAATTAATTTGTCTGCTAGATATTTTCGATTTATAAATACGTCCGTGCAAAAAGCTAGCTAAACTATCACATGTCACAAAATTACTCGCTTCGACGGACGCGCCTATGTTACTATCGCCGATATTTCCTATAATTATTGAAATTATATCTTGTTCTGAAAAATCTAAAGAGAGTCTGTCAATTTTACATTTTTGATCAAAATAAAATTCGTACAAAGACTGATTTTCTGTCGGTTTTTTATCTAATATCTCTTTTAATAGTTCAAACATATTACGTTGAATGCGAAAACTCGATGCAAGTCTTTTTTTCCAATCCCTCCATTTCCACGAAGGCCATTCTCGCTCTGTACGTAATAAAGAGTCATACCAAACTTTCGCGGAACCTTTTAATTTGTTTAACACCTGATAACGTACCATTTCATCGGACCATCTAAACGTTTGAGAGTAAGATTGTAATATACCAAGCCAAGCATTTATATCATCTCTCAGTGGGTCGAACTCTGGTATAATATTGTTGAGTATAAAGCTGTTATTAGTACTCACAGTTGAGGTATCAGCCTGACCTGATACTTTTCTCCTTCTGGGTGGAGGCGATGGTGTTCGGGCACTACTCGTGCTGCTACTTGAACTACTTGACCGAGCCTTTCTTCGTTTCGAACGTTTACCCATTGTAAAAATTCACGGATTCTTGTCACTTCTGATGTTAGAAATAAAATGCGCTAGTGTAAAGTGATACACAGAGTTTAATATCTTACTGAGACAATAATAATTTAATTAACGACACTTCAATCAACACACAGTAATTTCACACTGACTAAATACTTTAAACTTGGTCCAAGTTGACGACTCAACGATTGGAAGCCAAAAGCCCCGAACATTACTCGTGCAGCAACTTTTATACTAAATTTTCTGGCGCCATCTTAGTTCCTTTAGTTTCCGGTTAGTGGAAATATGGCGCTAGTTGTTTCATTATTTGAGAACAGGACATCCGGTTGATCGCTAATTTCCCTAAATTGCCAACAAACGCGAGCACGTATATAACCATCCCTAACCGCAGCGCTCAGAAGAAAATTGGTTATATTATTAAGATGATTGAGTCAGTGTTGTAACTAAAGTCAGTGTTATTTTATTGTGTAACAAGAAAATACATGTAAGTACTATTAAATACTTAGGCAGGCACTACCGAGGCCAAGACGAGCCAATTATTATATTATGCAATACTAATAGGCATGTACTGTGACCGCGAGTCAATAAACGTACAATGTGTTTGGAATATGTAATGTGTTTGCTTTATCTGTTCTACGAGTATAAATAGAATGCTTCAAGCCCCAAGCGGTCGCATGCGACCGCGATAACAATACAAATCTATTGTGTCTATATTATGTTTGCCGGATTGGGGGAAACAACTGCAGGTGATTACTGCAATTATTTAACTAACCGGCATGTACTGCGACTGTGAGTCAATTAGTACAGTGTGTTTGAACCGCGAGTCCTTTTACACAGTCTATATTCTATATGCATCGGAATTGATTGCGGATCTCTGACGATGTTTTACCTATTCTATAAATAGAATAAATAGAATATTATGTTTGCCCGATTGGGGGAAATAACTGCAAGTTAATTACAACAAGTGTTTAAATATAGTAAGTTATTTTATAAATCGCCATAATGTGTGGATTGACCGCGGGTCTCTAAACACAATTTATATGCATCGGAATTGACTGCGAGTCTCTGTCGATGTTTTATCCGTTCTATAACTAGACCTATACGTTGGCCGGTTTGGGGGTTAACTGCGAGTTATTTTATAAACCGCTATAATGTGTGGATTGACTGCGAGTCTCTAAACACAATCCTTATGCATCGGAATTGACTGCGGGTCTCTGACGATGTTTTATCTAAAAATAAAAGTATAATATGCTGGCTAGTTTGAGGGGATTAACTGCGAGTTAATTACTATTTAAATTTAAAATATATTGATATTTTTTAAATCAACATGTATGGATTGACTACGAGTCTCCGACAATATTTAAAGATAAAAATTAGCAACTACCGCGCGTTTTCCCGCGCTCTTTGTTCTATAAATAGAACTTCATAATTATTATTGTAATATAAATATCTTTGCCGTTTTATAGAAAACAGCTATTTCAAGCTAATAACTAGATTGACTGTGAGTCTCATCAGTTAACAACCTATGCGCGTCCTGCGCGATCCTTTTGTTCTAAATATAGAACTACGATTATAATTCACTATGTCTGACGGTATATAATTATTATTATCAAATAAAACTTGCACCAATGTTGAGACTCGGGTTACACCGCGAGTGTATAACGAAACTTACTTAATATTTACATAACGTGATAGTTACTACCCTCAATATTTTTGTAACATATTTTATCGATAAATAAGTCGATTATAACGAGCAATTATCCTACCCTAATATTTATTTTTTTAGGTCACTAAGACCAGACAATCGGGGAAATATCACTAGCAGTGACCGATATACGGGTCGATCAGGTTACGAATGAACCCAAAGCTTTCCCAATCCTAAACTAGGTGCCAACGGTCGATTCTGAGTACCGGCACCGATAGAACCGGACCAGATCCGGATAGATCCAGGGCTCCTACTGACGTTAGGTGAACCCTCGTTGGATTCGCCAGAGTATGGTTTTAAATGATTCCAAAAATGATTATGATAAGCTACTGCTTATAAACATTCCTGATAATAAGTGTTGCAGATCGATTCCATTTCCATCGATTATTATCATTATCAGACTTATCAACAGTATCTGACTTATCTCGATATTAATTATTACTTATCAGACAATATATTATCAGACAAGACAACTTCGTATTATGACTTATCAGACAATATATTATCAGACAAGACAACTTCGTAACGGAAACCTATAACACTCAGACTCGATAAGTCTTGTCTCAATATCAGACCGAGATTAATATTGTTTCGCTGGATAATTTCAGTATTTGTTCTCAGAGACAAATTAGTACATCCCATCAACCGGGTACCTTTTGGGCTCTGGCAAACCCTTCCCGCTACCCGTTAAAGCGGTGGGAGCTGGTAACCGTCGGCTGGTGCCGCTAGTACTGTACCGCTACAATAAACCCTCTTCGAGTTCGAAGAGCGTTGGGTTGACTTGACGTTCAAAACCGCAGCAGTAGTGCTGCTGACAGTTATTTTTATATAATATAATATTTTATAGATGTTACTAGTATAATTATTGTGGGCTTAATAAAGCTATCCCCAACCCGCGGCCCGCGGGCCACATGCGGGCCACCGGGACTTTATATTTTGTAGCCCGCGTGATGTTAAACCAATTTGAAATTCACGCCCACCGGCAAAATATTATGCAGTCAACGTGAGTCTTTTTTTCACTTGTAAATCGTTAATTTTGAATAACGTTATTTTTAAACCTAAAAATGTTTGTTGCTGCCCGCGACACCAATACCAAAAATGTTTGCGGCCCCCATGGGAAAAAATACATATATTTGGGAACTTCGTTCCACAAACAAAAACAGGTTGGGTACCACTGGCTTATTTAATTGTACATCATGACATCAATAAATTATTAGAATTTAAAACTATATCTTTGTGTACCCCCACCACCAAGGTTACCTTATTTCAAAGATTTTTTTTCCCTAAACAAAGCGGCGGAAATATTGTATTATATTATAAATACAATTTTTGAATTATTTTAAAGAAACGACTTCGTAAGTTTATTTCGAAGTTACATGTTAATTTGGTAAATTATCGTACGGCTTTCAAGCCAATACCCAAAAGTGGATATCTAGCAAAAATAGATTTAAAAGCCTACTTCTTGGTTCCTTTTAACTTACTAGTCGATCGAAAGATTTTAATTTACGGATTAAGAGCCTTAAGTCTTGACGTACAGACTATCAGATGTGCTAACTTTTTTTTCACAAAAAATATAAAGAAGGAAACCATACCAGGCGTGGGCTTTATCACTACTAGACTTACCACGCTTTTACAATATCAGTGTTCTAGGCGACAATTCTTCAGCCTCAGGCGCCCTTTTTTTTGTTTACGTTTTATTGTTAATAGTCCAATGGGTGTATTAACTCCACAACAAATATGTAAATATTAAAGTCTTAACGTTTATAATATATATTATTATAACATAACTAGCTATCCCGACAAACGTTGTTTTGCCATATAAAGTATTTCACCCATATTATTATTTTGTAGAAGTGACTAAATGGGTATGTCACCATGGCAAAGTCCATGATTGCTAACCCGTCGCACAGACAGTGGTCGCCGTCGGTCTCGAGTTGTAGCAGTTTACTATTGTTTATTCAACAAATTAATACACTTATAAAGAGTACATGTTGTCCGATTCTCAACCCTAGCCGATATGCTCGCTAAGATTCGCGAAAATCGGTCGAGCCGTTTCAGAGGAGTTCAACCACGCACACCGTGACACGAGAATTTTATATATTAGATATATTATATAATAATATATGCCTATTAAAAACGGAATAATATAGAACAGTTAAATCCGTGTACTATTCGTGAGCTAGCTCAACTGAGAGGTGTTTTGACACTTTCACATCCTGATTCCTGACTCCCGCCACGGAATGCAACTGGTTTTCAGCGATTAAAATTTTTTATTCTAAATAAAATATGCAATGATAAATACGATAACAGAATCATACTTATTCTTGAATAATAATTGTTAAAACATTCAGCCTGGTGGACAGAGAACACAATATTCTCGACTTTCAATCATATTTATATGCAATAATCACATTATCGACGACCACAGAGCCGGACCCAGTTAAAGCTTAGACTTCTTAAAATTTATTCTAAAATACTATACTTCGACTTAGATTTTAGATAAATACTCTCTTCAATCTTATTAGTTAATAGACTTATTACAGAGACCTACGTCCGCTCCATCGGAACCTTAGCCAAACAATTTGACAATGTCTGTAATACGATATCTTCTGCAGCCATCACTGTGTACTGTCATTGTTTATGAACAATGTTGACATTATTGGTTGGTGACATTGGCTCAGATGAATGTGTGAAGCGTCTTTCGAAAGAAGCTTTCCGGTAAAAATCCTAGACCATACCTGAGTAGTATAGTACCCGGGATCCACTTATAAATTATTTGTTTTTTCTTACACTAGCTGTACCTACTGAATACTGGTCATTGACTTAAAACTTACTGCCTAATAAAACTCGGCAAAATAAAAAATTACGGTTTTAAATAGTGGCATCGAAATTTATATTACAAAGACATCAACTCCCGGGCGTGATTGGGTCAATAATGTTATTAAATTATGTAATTCTTTTTATTAAAAAAAAAGAATTTATATTTAAGTTATTACGCCGTGCGATGGTTATTCAAGATTATATTAAATAGGATAATGCTACAGTACGGGTTATTATTGCTAACGTTTAACGCTCTGCACAGAACAGTCACCTTCCAGTAGGTTAGCCGCTGGATAAAGCAAGTGCTGTGTGAGAGCGGCGCGGCGTCGACACGAGCGTCGACACGAGCGTCGACACGGGGACTGAAACTGGACACGATTAGTAAGACGACAGTCGACAGGCAGGACTAGCGACTCCAATACTTTCGCTATTTTCCTTAGCCATCATTTTACCGACGAACAAAGTTTCGCTGAATCAGTTATATAATCACCATGATCCCAGTACGTTATCATTTGAATCACAAACCATAGAGGTCTCTTAATTTTTGTTTCTACTGACTATTATTATTATTTATGGGCATAATGTTAAATTTTTTCTCGAACATAATGAGTACTATTCATAATTATATATATATTATATTATATTGTATTGTATTTTGTAAAAAATCTTTCTTTCGTTACTCTGAAAATCTACCTGGTTAATTAATATATCGAAGAATGAAGCGAAGAAATATAATAAATTATCAAACGAACTTACCAACTGAAGTTCGATCATTATTATTTAATATGAGTCGCTTCATCCAAAGATATAATCTCCCTCCCACCCAGTCTGCACTAAACTTTGTTTGCTGCAGTACCCAAAGAAATAAAGAAAGATTTTTTGCATTACCTCTCTCTAAACATAATGAAGCGTGCTGATGACAGAGTGACTATCAAGCGGAACGATTTTTTTGTACCCACATAAGTACGTCTTTAAAAAAACGCGATTGCCTAGCAAATAAACAAAGGACTACTTGGTTAATGAATATATCTTTGAATGAAGCGACTCATATAATAATGATCGAACTTCACTTGGTAAGTTCGTTTGATCATTTATTTATGCTTAATTAAGCAAAGGTAATTTAATTAACAAATCATACCTAGTTTGGTTCGGTTAGGTATTTTTTAAATGCAGGAAATCACCTCGCTATGTGTTCTTACTTACCAATAAATAATTGCACACTGAAAACTTTCCGCTTAATAGCAAAATATAGAATATATTCTACTATAGTCATTGAATTTTGTATCTAAATATTCTAAGCTATAAAATAACACACATAAAACCAATGTTCAATCGTGACAACTGACAAAAACCCGACATAAAAAAACATTATGTTTAGCTCATTTTTTAACTTGTCTGTCTCAAAACTGTATTCATGGTTATGTATTTATCTAACAGTATAAGTTTCGAAATAAATGTTTTATTTCAGCTGAGTTATTTCCAAAGAACAAAGATATCCAACTGTTCTCCGATATTACTCCGTCCGGGGTTACTTAAAATACAGCAACAAGACGCCCGCGCCAGCATCACATACAAAACCAAGTCAATTTCGTTATACAGTTGAGAAATAATATGATGCGGTGTTATACAAACTAGTCAGGTTGCGTTACTGACTGTGATTATGGTTCTAATGGCCGAGGAGTCACTTAATGATCACTTATCATTAACTAGTTGATGCCCGCAACTCCGTTACGCCAAAACTCGTATATCGTGCGGGAACCGTACATTTTTCCGGGATGAAAAGTAGCCTATGTCCTTTCCCGGGACTCAAAGTTTTTTCCTTGTCCAAACTCTCATTTTTCCCATCCTTGATTATGCCGATTCCTGCTACTTAGACCTGACCGAAGAGCTTTTAACAAAATTAGAGCGTTTGCAAAACCTTTGCATACGCTTTATTTTTGGCTTAAAAAAGTTTGACCACATATCAGCTCATAGGTCAAAACTTAAGTGGCTTCCTATCCGCCTCCGTCGCAATTCCCATATCCTTTGTCTATTGTATAATATCCTGTATAACCCCCTTTCCCCCTCCTACCTTGTTGAACGTTTCAATTTTTCACGACCACTCCATAATCCATGCAGGTCCAATACAAGAATGAATCTTTCACTCCCATCCCATCGCTCCAATTTTTACTCCTACTCCTTTACCGTTCATGCAGTCAGATTGTGGAATTCGCTTCCCCACACTGTTCGTGATAGCTCTACCATCGGTGTGTTCAAGAAACGCTTGAAAGAGCATTATCTTCAAGAATCTCAATCCATATAAATAACGTTATTAAATATACATATAGTATTTATGTATTATAGACATATTGTATAGTATTTATAATTTATTATTAATATTGTACTATTATTTATTTTGGTTAACTTAATACATGTATGTTTCATTATTATTATTGTTATTATTAGTTTTGTGTTTATTGTAGATTTAAAGTTTAATTTTGTTATTGTGCACGCTCTATCTGATGTCTTATATCACATCTCTCTCCGTAGGGCTGCTGTAAGAAATTTCTTTAGAAATAAGCAGTCCTTTGTGTCGTCTTTCTATGTCAATTTTTATGTAAACAGTGTTTTGTGTGCAATAAATGTTTAAAAAAAAAAAAAAAAAAGTATCTCCATACCAAATTTCAGCAAAATCGGTTCAGCGGTTTTGGCGTGAAGAGGTAACAGACAGACAGACTTTCGCATTTATAATATTAGTATGGATTTAATAAAGAGTTTGTCAAAAAATCTATGGTGCTTATATTATCAAAGTCTTCAATAATAGCCAAGCAATTATTATTTTTTTAAATATCTATGGACGCTTCACACCACGTCAGTCTGGCCCCGTGGTAAGTACCTGAAGGACTTGTGTTACGGGTACCAGACAACGGAAATATATTTAATACTTTTATACTATGCATATGTCGTAGCCGACTGGTTAAAATAGCCGTTCAATCAAACAGCTAGCCCTTTGACTGAACAACGCCATTCAATATCACGGCTAGCTTTTTAATTGAATATTTCAGTAGCTCAAAACGTTCAACACTACAGCTGATTCAAGCCGCCGCACAGTGGTCCGAAATCGCTAAATAGTGGACATTCGCAAAAAAGTTGGATTTTGGTATGGAAAAAATACCATTTGATAGAATTTAAGAAGAGTAACAATAAATCCTTAATAAGTTTTTTACAAAAATGTGTTTTTTAAGGTGAAAAAAAATAATTACGAAAATGTTGTATGGGAAAGAATCTATAAATAGATTTTTTGCAAAAACTACTAGGGCATTCAGGTTCATTCTTGAAACAAGTAAAGTTCTAGTGGTATTTAAGGTTTAGAAAAAAAAAATTACGCAATTTTACGTGCAGCCTTTTGCAGTAGAGGGGTTCAAAATTTTGAAATAATTTTACTAACTTTTTAGGTATGGAAAAAATACCATTCGATAGATTTCTTAAATAGTAACAATAAATTCCTGATAAATTTTTTACAAAAATATATGTTTAAGGTGAAAAAAAAATATTACGAAAAATTCTGAATGGAAAAGAATCTACAAATCAATTTTTTGCAAAAACTACTAAGCCATACTGGATCATTTTTGAAACAGGTGAAGTTCTAATGGTATATAAGGTTTAGAAAAAAAATACGCAAAATTTACGTGCAGCCTTTTGCAGTAGCAGGAGTTCAAAATTTTGAAAAAATGGTACTTACTTTTTAGGTGTGGAAAAAAAATATCATTCGATAGATTTATCAAAAAGTAACAATAAATAGACAATAAGTTTTTTACAAAAATTTATTTTCAAGGTGAAAAAAAATAATTACGAAAATTTTGCGTAGAAAAGAATATATAAATAGATTTTTTATAAAAACTACTGGACCATACTGGATCATTTTTTAAACGAGTAAAGTTCTAGTGCTATATAAGGCTTAGAAAAAAAAGTGCGCAAATTTACGTGCAGCCTTCTGCAGTAGGGGGGTTCAAAATATTGAAATGTTTGTACTAACATTTTAACGATTTTTTGCTATTTCTTTAATGGCTGTTGTGTTCATTGCTTAGGTTTTTAATAATTTACTTATATCATTTTTGTACAGATTTACAAACCAACTTCTGGGTCTTGGGTCAACCCGAATATTTTTCAGGCTATCACGAACACATTGGTGAATAGGCAGATCCCTACAACCCCTAATTGAAATCCCCTAGGGAAATAGCAGAGCTGTATGTAAAGCTTTATCCATGGTACTACATGCCTGCAAGTGTTTACAAACTCCTTATATATGGTGCTGATATTTGTAAGCATTTTGGCTTTATTCCAATTGGCTATTTAAGTGAAGAAGCTTTAGAGGCAAGCAATAAAGAATTTAGAAATACTAGTGATACATACTAGGAATATGAGTCGAGCAAAAACTAATGAAGATTTGTTGCACAACTTTTTAATAAGCTTTGAATTTTGATCCATATTTGTCTTACATTCGACCAAAGTTGTCTAAAAATAAACACCAAGAATTTCATCCAGGCACAGTCGACCTGTTGCTTGAAAGACTTTATAAGGTCTCGTTTTATATAATATTATACCCCAATTAGTAACATAAAATATCATTGTTATACCCATACAGTTCTGTGAATGCATTCTATAGCGGTACACAAAACTCAAGAGAGGTAGGTATTATATAATTTTTGGATTTTCTGTTTAATTTTCAATTAGGGGTTATAGGGATCTCTGACTATTCACCAATGTGTTCATGATAGCCTGAAAAATATCCGGGTTGACCCAAGACCCAGAAGTTGGTTTGTAAATCTGTACAAAAATGATATAAGTAAATTATTAAAAACCTAAACAATTCACGCAACAGCCATTAGAGAAATAGAAAAAAAATCGTTAAAATGTTAGTACAAACATTTCAATATTTTGAGCCCCAAAATTTTATATAATATTTTATACCACTGCAGAAGGCTGCACGTAAATTTGCGCACTTTTTTTTTCTAAGCCTTATATAGCACTAGAACTTTACTCGTTTAAAAAATGATCCAGTATGGTCCAGTAGTTTTTATAAAAAATCTATTTATATATTCTTTTCTACGCAAAATTTTCGTAATTATTTTTTTTCACCTTGAAAATACATTTTTGTAAAAAACTTATTGTCTATTTATTGTTACTTTTTTATAAATCTATCGAATGATATTTTTTTCCACACCTAAGAAGTAAGTACCATTTTTTCAAAATTTTGAACTCCTGCTACTGCAAAAGGCTGCACGTAAATTTTGCGTATTTTTTTTCTAAACCTTATATACCATTAGAACTTCACCTGTTTCAAAAATGATCCAGTATGGCTTAGTAGTTTTTGCAAAAAATTGATTTGTAGATTCTTTTCCATTCAGAATTTTTCGTAATATTTTTTTTTCACCTTAAACATATATTTTTGTAAAAAATTTATCAGGAATTTATTGTTACTATTTAAGAAATCTATCGAATGGTATTTTTTCCATACCTAAAAAGTTAGTAAAATTATTTCAAAATTTTGAACCCCTCTACTGCAAAAGGCTGCACGTAAATTTGCGTATTTTTTTTTTTCTAAACCTTAAATACCACTAGAACTTTACTTGTTTCAAGAATGAACCTGAATGCCCTAGTAGTTTTTGCAAAAAATCTATTTATAGATTCTTTCCCATACAACATTTTCGTAATTATTTTTTTTCACCTTAAAAAACACATTTTTGTAAAAAACTTATTAAGGATTTATTGTTACTCTTCCTTAAATCTATCAAATGGTATTTTTTTCCATACCAAAATCCAACTTTTTTGCGAATGTCCACTATTTAGCGATTTCGGACCACTGTGCGCCGCCGTTTAATTGAATTAGTTCAGCGCTTACCACCGCGGCGCTAAGTGCGTTTTGTTTACAATTTGGCGTCAAGTAGCCAGTGTTTTGTGATTGTATTAAGATATTTTTCGTAAATATACGTTACAAGTGTTATTAAAGTGACAGAAATTATGGGGGCACATACGAGTGAACCAAAATTTAAACAAATATTCGAATTTAGAGGAGAAATTACGGGTTTATGAAATACATCACGAAGGTATTAATTGCAATTGTGTTCAAAATGAGTTAGAATACAATTTATTCTGCTTATTATCATTACGCTTGTGTATTAATAAAACTAAACTAATGGGCAGCTTAGTTAATTTGCCATTTAACCAGTTAGCTAAGCGTCGCGTCGTCTAGCTGTAGTGTTGAACGTTGCAGTCAACAAGTTGGCTAAACGACGTATAGCCGTGTGATTGAATGGCGCTGTTCAGTCGAAGGGCTAGCTGTTTGATTGATCGGCTATTTAAACCAGTTGGCTGCGACACATATATTAAGATTTGTATTATATTATGATACACATATTTAATACACATCCATGACCCAGGAACTTTGAAAACTTTTTGTTCCGTCGGCGGGATTCCAACCCGCGACCCCCTTGAGCTTGAGCTACCAACAGCCCACCCACTGAGCCACAGAGGTCATCGAATTATTGTCGGAGTGCGGCTGTAAGAAAGGATTTTAATTCAAACACATTAATAGGTTCTAGTTTTTGCCCTTTGGGTACGGAACCCTAAAAAAATACTTTTTTTGACTGCTAAACAACGATTTTACATCTGCAATCAATTTATATTACAGTATGTTTCAGAGCACCGATAGTACTTCAGCCAATCGTAAAATCACTCAAACGATCGACATCAAATTAACGATATTGTTGACAGGCCAGTGATTTGAAAATGGCAATCAACCGTCACTCCGACGTCACGGGTCAGCGGTCAGATCGACCCGTCACGTGACGTGACGCGCTATCGTCGGGCTAATGACGCGGAACGCTATCGGGCCTAATAGACCTGACGACTGACGTTGTTCGCTTCAACGTGAAGACTTGATCGGAGATTTGAAGTGTAGCCGCTTCGGTATTGATTGAGATGCTTACAGGAAAAACTATGAAAGTATTTGAAACATTATCTATTGCCCCGCAGACTTAAAATTTTACAAACTTTTTGAATATAATTTTATTAGGTACTCAAAAACATCATTGTCTAAGCCCTAAGTAAACACTGTTGTGGGATAATAATTATTAGGTTTATGATAGTTAATGTAGCCACAGCATCAAAATATCACAAAATTAAGGAAACTAATATTATATTGTCAAAAAATTTAATGAAATGTTTGATATTAATAATCTCAAAATATCTCAAGCCTCAAAGACGCCTGAAAAGCTAAATAAGTATAATATTTCATGTTAAGTACTGGCGCGTTTGACCTCGGAGGAGTTTTTCTTAGGAATGATTCATGATAATGACTTGACTAACGAGTATGGTGTTATTTACGGCGGGAACCGGGGGCGCGTGGGGCGAGGGGGCGGAATTCCCAGCGAGTCCGGGGCTCATTGTGCGTATAGTAAATGTTCCCGTTTTGTCACGCTAATGGACTTTTATTTTTATTTTATTGCCCCGGCCTTTTTGTCCTATTCAACTCTAACGTGTTTCACCTACATTTTGCGCGGTGTAATGTCTCTTTCTGTCAATAAAAATACACTAAAACCTCATTGAATGGGACTATTACAGTTAAATAGAAAGGAGTAGGATTACATGGAACTTATAGCATACAGCAAACTAGACTACACATATAATTAAATAGTAAACTTTTTCCACGTTGGCCCCTAATGGACCAAAACAGGCGGTTACAAACACGGGGAGTAACAAAATTCGTCTATGATTACCCATGAACAACGTCCATCATGATATAGCATAGCTTCGTTATCATGGGGGCCATCATGGTTATTGGTTATCCATCATTTTCTAACGAGGAGAGGGATTTTATTTTTTAACAAGTTGCACTCTACGTAACATGTTTATCGTCTACATAATTGATAGTATATTGAAGGCTCCAACTCATATCAATTAACCTACGACGTTTACATAATTCATAACATTACTCCCGTAATGAAAACACTTTCGTCTGCCATCACCGACACCGACGCCAAGCTTGCACTCTCGTTACGTACGCCTAATTAATGTCAGTTTGAATCCTTTGCAATAATTCATGTCGAGGTGTGGAGGTGCGACGTACAGGACGATCAGACAGGCGGCACGTAGGACGCCATTTGCATGTCAAAGGCGGCTTAATGCACGGCCTCAAAAGAGTGATGAAAATTTGCCCAAGTGAGGCCGGGCCGGCTCCGCCCCGAGAGATGTGCAATAACTGATTCAGTTGACACCGCCGGAGTGCTTTGCCACGGAAAAGCCGGAGCTATAGCTAGAGACGTTCCTTTGGAAATGTTATGATTTGTTCAATCGAATTCAAATAATATGTAGGTACTTCCTATGAATTCACATAAAGTACATATTTTCTTGTGTTACAAACTACTTCCATTAAAGTTTAATACTTAGGACTTGTAGTTCGGAACACAAGAAAATATTATGTTTAATGATTAAACATTTCTGTTCGTAACAAAATAGTTCGACTTTTTAGAAGATATAAACCTTTTTCAGAAATACGAGTAAGTAATATTACGTATATGAACGTCAATTAAGTCTGAGAACTGAGACGCATTTCAGGTACAAATTATAACGAAACAGAGCCGTAACCGACACAGACCGAGTTTAAACAAATTGATCACGCGCCAGCACTTTGATATGAATATTCCGCGATAATGATGTAACCCGGATCTGTATATTTTAAATGATTTTCCCCGGTGCTGTCGGCCATCTTGTGACAGTGCCGGCGGTAATTGCGTTGCGTCCGGCTGATGGATGTCTTGCGCTGCATTTTATACTCATTACTATTTTATCGGCTTTTAAATGTATTTTCAATATTATTTGCCTTCAAAATGGTCGGAAATTAATGCTGAATTGCTTTTGTTTTAAAATTAACGGACTTTAATGATTTCAGTTCACACGAGTCAATGGACGGCAGCCGGGTTGAATTTTCATACGTTTTAAATGAGCGTAAGCGCGATATGTCCAAGAAGTGGAAAAATTGGCTTCCAACTCCGCTCATAATGTTTACAACCATGGAGACAAAATAGATCGTTGCGCAATCCTTTTCCATTTCTTCGGTAACATGTGCGCGGTCTCCACATACCTACACTCACTACTACAGAATCAAGTGAACTACGCTAGAAACAACTGAAGTTGGTACTAACTAGTAACTAGTGGTTGTAATTAATTAACTGAGAGTGGCGAGTGGCGAGTGGCCGGCGGCCGCAGACGCAGCGGCCTCTTACAACTTCGCAGTATAATTTGTGAAAATTGATCATACATATTTAATGGCGCTGCGCTAGATTTGTTTGACCCGCTTCAACAACTTCGATGTTGAAGTTGGAAATTAGAATCAATTCCGTGTTTGAAATATTACGCCGCAGCAAACGGGGACGTGTATGGTGTCTAAATGACAAACCTGATGGTATCGAATACACTGCGAGCGCAAATTCAATGATTGACAAGCCCCATAAGAGCACCGGTGATCGCGAGTCGCGAGTCACGACAACAATAGAATAACAATAGATTTCCAAGAATCCGCGATCGAAGGATTAATATACTAAAAAGTTTGACGGAAACTGTTTAAGTTAAGTCTCTCTGGCTTCTGAATGCGACCGTTAGCCTTTTCCTTGCTTACTCAGACACCATAGGGTATGGTAGCAACAACAGACAACCAAATACGTTATTCGTAGCTTTGTTGAATGTAAGTTCTGTTTAGGCACTCACGTAGTAATTGTCTATAGAACTTACGAATGAGGCTGTCACTTGTTACCGCTAACCCCGATTTTGAACAAAAACACTCGTACATAAACTAGATCCTGAAACTGCGTGATCCGCCACTTGTTTTGTTCAAAAGAACGAGGTCAACGGTGTTTTCGTTTCGTCAGTGGCGTGTTTAGACTTCAACGGGGCGGCTAATCCGGCAGGAGCGTGACACACTTCGTTTGTCCCGCGCGTCACGTCGTCCTGCTGACACGCCGCGTTACGGCGCGTCACGCGTCACGCCGCCGTGACGAGGGCCCTGCTCGCGCGCCAAATGCGACTTTCGTGACGTTTGACACTCGAGAGCTCCTGAGGTTTTTGCCGCCGCTTCAAGTTGTACCGTTTATTTTTTAAGAATTGTAAGCGACGCTATAAGACGCTTATAAGATACATAATATTGTTTCCTTGCCATTAATTACTGTATTCAATTATGTGTTTTGTTTCACGCCTCATAAACGCTAGCTTTTTACCCGAGAAAAACTTTAACCTAACAGCCAACATTGCTAGTGTTTGTGAGGCATTATATTTAACTTAAACGATCTAGTTAAAGTGCGAGAAAACTACCCCGAGATTCCTGTAAGCCGGCACAATGGTCTAACAACTAGTAACATTTAATCGAGTTCACGTAAGTGGCCGTAAGAAAATCTGTTGAGACTCCTCGCATTAGAGTAATCCGGCCCGGGGTACCTAATATTCTCGTGCTTCGAACTTCTATCGTAGGCTATCACGCTCGTACATGAAACAGTATGTGTACGCGGGAATAAGAAGCATGCACTCTAATCAACATCCGAGTGATGAGGATAAGTCCCTTGGAGACTCGCCCGGCGGCCGCCGCCCGGCGTTCGCCAGTAATTACACAGAGCCACGGCGCGGCCTAATGCCACACAGGGAATTATTTAGCAGCCTCCCCCCCCCTGCGGATTTTCTCTCCCCCTAATCAGCGGGATCGGCACGTCTTCGCGGATGTGACACGCTCGTGATAAGTCTAATAAGCGCCGCTCTAATTGTGAGACACGAACTCTTTTGATTACGAATGTATGCCACGCTTAGGGAACTGACGATAATTAAATAAGACGTCTTGACAAACAAAGGACCTGTTTTTGGAGATACCTTGTTCGTTTGTTACTGAATAAAATTTGAGTTTGTTTTCTAACTCCTACGTATTTTGTGAGAAGCCGCCGCAGAGAAAACTCATAGTACTTTAACTGCTTAGTTACAATAGCATGAAAAACCAAATTTCTTATGATAATCTACATTAAACTTTCAGGTCTATCGTACTGATACAGAGCTCGGCTTTTAGTACTTTGGATTTGGGCATTCCTGAGATTGAAAAACGAGGAACGAGGAAAAGGAGTGAATGCCGATGAGCGTAATTGTACCGATACCTCGAATACTCGCTGACGACAAAGGAATGTCTATTGTTATTAAAATATTTGCGACGTCAGCGATTAACGTTATCCGTATTGCTGGAGCAGACGAAATCCAATTTATTATCCTTGTTATCCTTGTTACTAAGTTCAGAGTTATTTTACTTCTAAATGCCCTTTATTATAACTACATAAGGATCAAAGTAGACACCCAGAGGTAAAAGATCTCCGAACGGCGTATAAGTTAGGCCAAGTTTAAATCAGAATTGTCCACTCGCAGTCGCATTCGGAAAGTTAACTCGTCCCGAAAGTCCGAAATAGAGTCACGTCGGCCTGCAGCGCGCCGCCAGGGCTGCCAAAAAATAAATAGAGCGCCAGGTATTTGGAAAAAATCCCAGCGAGGTAAGACGACCTGAGCCAAAATTTACGCAAAAAAAGTTACAGAAATTACAAAGCTTGACCGCTTAATTTCGTTGAACACGCAGCCAAATTGCCTCATGCCGGACCGGCGACAGCCCTGATGTAGGAGGAAGGAGGGGGACACTCCTGGAAATACACTGAGACGTCTGCAGAGGCCGTCGAAACTTGCATGCATTAAGGTGCTCCACGCTTACCCGAGTGTGCTAAGCCGGCGTCTGTAAGTTTCATTTAGTTATTTATGCAACTGTCCTTTCGTCTTGTCTGTGATTTTCGAGACTGCAACGTATGGATACTCTAGCTCTAAATTTAATGCATTTTTATAATGGTAAAGGATAATATTACTCGTATAATTGACACGTCGACCGTGGCAAAACGAGACACAATAACTTTTCCATTGTTATCGCGGCCAGGTGGGTTATTATGAACTCAGCCAGTTTACGCCCGAAAACAGTACATTTTGGGCGTAATCTGGCTGGAAATAAGAGGTCATAATAGCCCATCTGATCCACCATCACGACATTCAAAAGAAGGTTTCTATCAATTCGTCCTTAGAAACTCGTCCTAAACGCTAAGTTAAATAAGACATCGCTCCCCTATTTATTGTCATGCCTAAGGCCGCATTTCCACTGACGCGGAGCGGAGCGGAGAGGAGCTTAGCGGTGCCGAATTGACCAATCACCATGCTCGAAATCTTCGCTCCGCTTCGCTGTCATTCCGCTGGAATAGCACGATTGGTCAATTCGGGCACCACTAAGCTCCGCTCCGCTTCAGTGGAAACGCAGCCTTAAACTGCTTCAAGCAACAACATACTCTATTGTCTACACTCCATGTTATGCTCACACGTATCTTAATATCATGCTTAATATTGTCATACCGTGCAGGAGCTTCCTGTCACCGCGTGGTCACTCGCTGCGGGCGGCGGACCGGCCGGATCGGGCGACACAATATTTACCGATACCGCCCCAGGGACTGAATATGCGGGCGATATTTTTGCGCAGGGATTATCCAGGATACCAACTGGAAATATTTAAACTGCGAGTGCTGTGAGTTAAAAGTTATTGTAGTCTAGTTTTGATACCTCATTTTTATTCAAAATATTAAGTTGACGTAAGTACTTTAAGAGCCTGCTGCCAGAAATGTCAAAGCACGCTAGCCCCGCCTACACACCCCGCTATCCTCCAATCGTGATAATAATATAATGATTTCATGAATCCATCCATCGAGCCATGCCATCGAGCATTGTGCTTTGCGCTGCAGCTAATAGTGAACAATATCGCGTAACCACGGTTCCCGCATTATAGCACGGAAGTAAAGGTCGTAAGTCCCAAAACTGTTTTTTGATGATTACTTAAAAACTAAATACATTACTAATATTTCCTATAGCCATCATTTTAAAAAGTGTGTGATTGTAGCTGTAGTGCAAGTTATTTAATGATAGTAAGTCAATAAGTGTGACAGATATTTGTTGAAAAGCCCAAAAAGATTTATAATTTCGAAAAATATAAGTATCGAGTCAAAATAGGTGAATATCAGATCAATATTATTTAAATCTCAATTTCAAAGTCAATCGTCTTTCGGGATCGTAATACTTATCAGAAAACAAAGCAAAATTTGGCAGCCCGCTCTTAATGAAAATATGTTTGTAGACTACATTTTTTACATTCCATTATTCATAGCTGAATTTTTCTAACGTGTTGAATTTGCAGACTAAGATTTTAAAAGTCATAAATACTTATCTCAATGACTTACATATTATGTAGGACATAATTTTATTATCAAAACGAACCAAACTTATAAAAAGACATGACAAAATTGAATATTATTTATTATAATAATTTATCCAGTGATATCCACTATAATCTGGATTACTTAGAATGAAAGTTTCGCAGGGATAAAAATTCACCGAACAATGTTCGAAATATAAAGGGAAAAGGCAAAAATTGTGGACGGTAAATGTTGTGGATATTGAAAACAAACACAAACACACGCCGGAGTAACGAAGTTACGGAGAATTAACATGACACACACACACACAGCTGACACTTGACACACACAACACGCGCTCAATTAAACGATATCGGTCGGTTACATTTTAAATTTTTAACTCTATTATGCGGCTTGATGGACAAAATATTATATTACTGGCGCTTACAAACCGTATCCTTTTTTTAAAAGTATTAACTTATTATAGGTCTGCTGGCAGAGAGAGGAGATGATTTTTTGTTTATAAAGGGGACAAACGAGCATACGGGGCACCTGATGGAAAGCAGCTTTCGACTACCGTAGCCCATGGACACTCGCAATAAAAGAAGAGCCTCTCTTATTGAAGGTATACATGTCTAGACTCTAGAGATAAGCACGCCTATGTCACCCTAATGTTTTGTCTACTTTAAATTAATTAAAAAAAAATACATCAAAGAATAAATAAAATATAAATAAATTATTACAAACACTAAAACGTAATATACTTAGCGATATGTTTAATCGATCAGGTCTATCTCGTCCCAAGTGGCAAAATTACAAAGTTTTCTTTTTATGTGAGTTTCATAAGTATTAAAATATATAATACTTAATGTCGCGCATTTTAGTTGAGCGTTTAATTCTTCTGTTGTGTGTCTGCAGCTGTATGGCTGTATTGTGCGGTGGAAGTTCCATCAACGCCATTTCCGTTCTCGCTCAGCGCAGCTCCACAATTAGCATGTTTCAGTCCAAGTGTCGCTAGTGTAATTCCTTTATGGCATTTCTTTGTTCTACAGAATACTACATTTTATTGCGGTTCTGTCCGTAGATCAAATGGGAATCCTGAGATTTTTTGAGATATAAACTTGCCTAAATTACAACCTTACCAAAACATCAAAATTCTTTCAGTACCTACCTTTATCGTGAAACAGAAATATCACTATAAACTTTCGCGTTTACAATAGGAATTAGACACTATTTCTAAGACAGTTTATTATTCTGATGTTACAAAAACAATTCCAATACCATCAATGAATGTAACATCATTACCAGCTAATGATGGTGACAGTGCAGGAGCGAGGGACGACTCCCTCTGATAACTTATATTGTGATCACACGCACGTGATGTGATGCGATTCGCTAATCATCGTAGTTATTAACTGCTAACGGAGGCTGTTATTAGTTACTATCCGACAGGGTAGAAGAAGGAGTATATTTTTCAAGTATATTTCATAAAATATACTAGAGGACTAACATGATATTTAATTTTATTAATCAGACTGACTCAAGTGAGACTCCATATGAAATGAAACAGTAGCCTGCCTGTTCTTCGAATTGCGACGCTTAAAACATTTTCATTATGCATGAGAAAGCTAGTATTAAAAAATATTATAATGTACGAACGTTCATAAGCATAACAGACTGAGTAACGTGGGAATTAATGAAAAATCTATAGGGGAACATCTCAACAAAACATTTCCTTTTATCTCAAGATAAACATGTTAAAATATTCACAACAGTATGGGGCGTGTGATTGAATATCCGCGGGGGGCACAGGGGGTAGGGGGGTTAAGAGGAGGTCGTCAAATTGGCGCGCTCGCGAGAGAATATGTAATGGCGACATGTATAAGTAATTGAGCGCCGGATCACGACGACACTCCTCTGATTCTATTACGATGAAAATAATTAACGGAAACACACGTGAGACGATTAAATTGATACGCGGTTTAGTGTAATATGCACGAGACATGGTTCACGCTACTGAGAACTTGCGGGAACCCGGCCACCATCTTGGTTCCCAAATAGCGCCCGCCGTAAAGTGCTGTATATTATGTGCAGCCAACTGGTTTAAATAGCCGATCAATCAAACAGCGTCGTCTAGCTGTAGTGTTGAATGTTGCAGTCAATAAGTCGGCTAAACGACGAGTGATTTAATGGCGTTGTTCAGTCGAAGGGCGAGCTGTTTGATTGAATAGCTATTTTAACCAATTGGCTGCGACATATACATGCGAAAAATGTGAAACGACCTATTGTGATTTAAAAATGACTACGGATATTTAAATGTCCTGAAATCCTTTCTTTTCATCGCCAACAGAAGCCCACTAAGCTGATGATCACGGAACAAAGCTGAAACTTGGGGAATGTAGGGGATGTAGTAATTATAGTTAAATTGTGCCTCGTCCCGGCGCGTACGGACATAATGTTCCCGGGTAATCTGTGCTCCCTGAATAGTTCCAAATGAGGGACCACCGCGGAACAGGAACAGTGCGGGAACCGCCCGGGATGTCCGAACTCCGAACCCTATTCACCTGAGCGCGAGAAATGAAAACGACAAATAAAAAATATATTTCCACGTCGCGTTATAGAGGTACTAGTCCACGAGGAGAGAAAATATTGTAAGCTACATTTGATAGCTCTCTACATTTCATAGCTAATTTGTCTATAACATATTTTGGAAGTTAAGAAAGTTAATAAGCCCGCTTAATAGAATTCAATCAACTACCTACGTGAGTTAAATGACATCAACTGCTGAGAGTGCAATGTGATTTTGAGATTTCAATTACAAGCAGCATCAAAAATCCTAAAATTGTCCAAGATAGCGTCCTTTGACCTTTCTATTTCGTATCCTTTCGTAAGTAAATCGTAAGTAATCACTGGATAACCGTCTGTAAAGGTAATAGCGGGTCGGCGGTGATGGCGGGCATTAAATATGTATTCAGCCCCGACTCCCGACTCCCGGTCTCCCCGCGATGTGCCGCGATAATCGCCGATAGCTCGGGATTTGGAGCTTTATAAATTATATAATATACTAGCTGTTGCCCGCGACTTCGTCCGCGTTAACATAGTATAATAACAAAGATGGACAGTTTTCCCCTTTTTGTGGTTCCTTATACAAAGGGGAAAAACGGGACCCTATTTAAGCAAACGTCAAACGCAAACGTCCATAAACTTTTATGTTTCTAACTCAAGAAATGACCGTGGAAATGAAGGACTTTCATTCAAACTTTCATCTCTATTCACCCCCTTGGGGGTAGAATTTCCAGAAACGCTTAAATACGCATCCATTCATTTTTAATCAGTAACCCAAAAATAAAGTTTCATGTTTCTAACTCTAGAAATGACCGTGGAAATGAAGGACTTTCATTCAAACTTTCAACCCCTATTTCACCCCCTTCGGGGTAGAATTTTCAAAATTCCTTCCTTAGTGGGTGTCTACTCAATAAAACAACCCTACTCACCAAATTTCGTAGCTGTAGCTTTAACAGTTTTTGCTCAGCGATGATGAATCAGTCAGTCAGTCAGGACATGTAATTTTATAAGTATAGATTACTGCACAGATTACAGGGAACATAGCTGGACTTGCGTAAGAGCCTGCGATGGCCAGACCTTCCTCCATTTTGTAAAGCTGAAAGTTTGTGGCCTTTACAGAGGTTAGAACGACCAGCAAGTATGGAGTTTCGGTCGCGATTACTTTAAGAGCTATACAGTTCTCAAGGTCTACCTGACCTTCCAAAAAGAGTAAAGCTCAATTTCATAGCTTGTATTCTTCGCGGTAAGTGGATAAATGTCGTGTTCCAGTGCCGGAAGATGATAATAGTATTATCGTGATCAGTGATTACAAACTTTTACACGAAGACAGGCCATTCATTAAACTTGTTGAGCCCCTCCCCACTCCTCACCTCCCCGCTCCCCACCTCTTACCAAACTCACCAAAGAGATTTGGAGCTTATCTCTGGACATGAGTTTGTAGAGGTTATGCGTTTCTTAGATATCTCCCTTGGCCGAGAGTTACTAAGTCATAATCTTCTATCTATATCTATATCTATATCTATACTTATTATAAAACAAAGTCGCTTTTTTCCCTCATGTCCCTTTGTTCCCTTTAATCTTTAAAACCACGCAACGGATTTTGATGATTCTTTCAGTGCTAGATAGCCTATTTATCGAGGAAGGTTATAGGCTATATTTTATCACGCTAAGACTAATAGGAGCGAAGAAATAGAGGAAGTGGAAAAAACGGGGAAAATTATTTGAAAGGGCTAACTTGAATACGCTAATCTCAGGAACTACAGGTCCGATTTGAAAAATTCTTTCAGTGTTAGATAGCCCATTTATTGAGGAAGGCTATAGGCATAATTTTTTCAGTGGCTATATATTTTATACCCGTGCGACGCTGGGGCGGGTCGCTAGTACATAATATATCTAAGATTTATTGAAATTGTGGTTGAATGATCAATGAACTAGGGACATATTAAGTACATGATCTACTACTTAAGTTTGCGTTATAGCAGATAAATAATTTCCATTTTCCATACTTGAGAAAAATATTTATATTTATTTATATCGTTGAATTCTGAAATATTATGTTGAATTCTGTAGATAATCTACATTTATGTTCCAAATGACTACCTGGATAGACGTTAATGTGACAGTAGTCAGTACGGTAGCAGTGTTGGTTCTTCGTTATTAGAGCAGATATAACTGCGGTTTTAGGAATGTTCGTGATTTGTGATAAAAATAAATTTTTCTTCACAGCTTCTAGAAAACATTAAAATTATTAAGTATCATTTCCATTAAATAGATTTGTTATGCTTCTTTACTTATACTTCGTATATTTATTCAAATATACGAAGTATAAGTAAAGAAGCATAACAAATCTATTTAATGGATAGTTTTAATTCTGTAGTATTTGTTCCACTGGTTCTCGAATATGAATGTTATTATTATTATTTCTAGTACTTAGTTTTTTTTTTCTTTACCTTTTTTAACTCAGTTTTTATTTTTTTAAAAGCACTCTCTTACTACGTAAGTCAATGTATTGTGTTGAGTATTTAATATTTAAGTATTTAATTTTTAGTTTATATGTAAAAACTTATAGTTAATTTTATTCGTTTTAATTGTCTTTATTGCATGGCTGTAAGTTTTTCTGTAGAAATAAAATAAAAAATAAAATAAAATTAAAAAATAATCTATCAATACCAAAGAGAAATGTACCAACTACATAGTAAAATATTCCTAATTTGGACATCTTGTATTTCTGTAAGTTGTGCAACAATGTATGCTATCTCGGCTTTGTCCACCAAAAGGTCAATTCGGAGATATTTTACCTCTATGAAATTGATCCTTATGTTGTTAATAATAAGGTTCCGGAATGTACATTGTACAACCCGGCCAGCTTATACAAATAATATTATTTGCGTCTCGAATCTCGACAGAGTCTCAATAGAAATATTGAATATTGGTCGCAAATACGAGAATAATGATAAGGTATGTTATGTTGTAACTTGTAAGAAACCAAGAAAATATAATATAGGATTCATGTTTTATTAGTTTGGCTATTTCGGCGATTATGTTTGTAAACCTACAGAAGGTTTAGGTTAGGGGCGACCAATAATTACACGGGGCATTTATCCAGCCAAATGTCACTCAATTTATAATCACAGTGACTTAGAGTAGTCGTTCTAGGTTTCAGTAAATACCACACCTTTTTATATTTTGAAATTTCCATTGCACGACTTTTTACATGGCTGTATGAATAATTTAAAAACTTTAATTTTATGATTATTATCATAACAAAAACTAATATCATAATAAAAATTATTATCAAATGATTGAGGAATGAGGATCAATCCCACAAACATCGAGGTAAAATAAATCTAAACGCATTGCTGAAGCCTTAAAAATTAATGACATACGCGTAATATTATTATATTCGTGACTCCAAGGAAATTTCAGAATGACCGGGTCCGAATAACAGTCGTATAGCCGCGAAGACTACATGGTCTCCTGGGTACTGTGGACCCTGAGCCTAAACCGATTACAGCCAGGTAGAGCACTCTTGTAACACGATAATGATCTAACTCGCCCGATCATACACAGTATAACACAACACAGTAAATTAATAATGACGCCCGTTACTCCGACCCTCCGCCCTGCGCCCGTTGGGAGTTGTATGTAATTGTTTGCTTGTTTGTGTCTAAGGCAAACTTCTCGGTTCGAACACCAAATTAATTGGGAACATTTGGGTTAAGTAAAGATACCGGAAATAAAGCGCCAATTGAAGATTTCAAAACTTAGGAACCTACATAACGTTTCAATATTACGAGTATTTAACATGTTTGGCAGAAAAATCAGTATCCAAGAAATAATACTGAATGTCACCTAATTAGTGTTTATTGTTTGTTTACTGTTTGCTTGAAGATTGTCCTATACAACCTGGTATACTCCTAAAGTATTTAAATTTAAAGCGCTTTTTTCTCGGCATGTCATACTTAACACGCCTATAAATATTTATCGTCAATTTAATAAGTTTATGAATAGAAATGAGACAAAAAAAATTACATGTAGCATTTTTTACCAATTTATGCAAATATAATTCGCATACGTTTAGTCGAACGCACACTAACACCGAGCCGAAGTGTGCCGAACTGAACGGACGTTAGACGAATGTTAGGTGTTTTACCTTACGGAATTTCTATATTCGGTCAACGCGCTCAAAGCCTATAAAAGCTATGCAACAGCTTAAAAGTGTAACAGCAACAACGGGAATGTTTTCAAAGCGACATGAGTTTCATCTCATGTCTCATCTTTACAGTATACAGAGTGTTACAAGTGCTTAATTTTAGTCCGCCATTGATCATAGACAAAGGTTCGCTATTTGCTCGGGGTGTCGAAATATCGCTCTCGCAGCTTATAACTTCTGTGTGTCTAGTCCGTATCACTTTTGAACCCTATTACCAAGTGATACGGTTCAAAAGACGCACTTGTGTAGTGCGAGGCAATATGCGAGATTAAGGACTCGTCCACACAGCTGCACACATTTTATTACTTCTCTGTCACTTGTGTGACTTTATCCATGTGTGTCAAAACAAACGAGAATAGAGATAGCTGTCTACTGAACGCTTTATTACAATATTAGCAGCCGGCCTAAGATGCGCAAACGAGAAAATCTCGAGATATATCACTCTCGTGTGTAGTTGAATATGCAATTTCGAAAAGGGCACATATCTGTAAACTTAGAATGTTCAGGAAATAAAAAAAACTAAATATTTTCCAAACCATGTACTTATTATATTCTAAAAGTAGTTATTGAGTAACATTTTGGTATTACATAATTTGCTTTCAAAAATGATTCAAATGATTTATTTTAATATTGATTTAAATTTGTTATTAGATATTTAATAATTGTGAGATGTGCCCTTTTCGAAATTAGGACTAATTGGGTACAATTATAAATATAACAAAAAAATCATAAGAAACTTGTGTATCTTTTATTTTAAGCATCTTAAATCAAACATATTATTAAAATTAGACATGCGTAACACGCTTTTATTAGAAATCTTCTTCTGCAGCTTCTCTTTCAGTAGTTGTAGGCCAATGTAAGATTTCTTCATAAAAATCTATAAATTCAGCCGGTATGTATTGCTTCACCTTTGAAATGTCTGCAATCTTTAGATGGTTTATAGGTACTTTACCACTATATGCTGAATTTGTTTGGTTAGGCAAGTTACTACAAGTACCCTTTACTTTTGAAAGATTATATACTTCTTGAGAAATGTCACTATCTATATAGCTTTTTGCGAGTACTTCACCAGGTTTTCTTGGGTCAAAAACAAACTCGTAATAAGTCGATACTTGAAAAGTAACTTTTTGACTTTTGAAAGAGACAGATATATTTTGCTTCAACGTTCGTATTTTTAATTCAATAAGTTCGAAAAGGGCACATCTCTGGGAGTTGTGACCTTTTCGAAATTGTTTCTGTACTGACTATGACGTTGCTAGTCGAAAGAATAACAGAGATGTGCTCTTTTCGATCATAATGGATGAAGGCAAGCATTTACACCACATTTATGAAAAAAAACCTATTAGGCAAAAAATGCGACATGTGCCCTTTTCGAAATTGCACATTCAGTTATATTGTCGATAATGACATAATGTCAAAATCATTTTTGACATTATGTCGATAGATTTTGAAGACAGATCTACACGAGAAAAATTGTATGTCATGTTAGGGTCAATAAAGATGAAGAGAAACGCCATCAAAGAACGAGAAAACGTGTAGACAAAATTTTCTCGTTGGCGTATGCTAGAGGGGCAGAACGATTTGAACATCCCTTGTCCTCATTCAAAGTATCCCCAATCCTAAAATAATGTTTTGGCGTGTAAACAAAAATCAGAACGCGTCTCATTTTAAGTGAGCTTCCAATCCACGCCAACATGAAAATGTTACCTGAATTATGAATACCACAAGTCAGAAGATGCCAATGCAAAGGTGTGAAGTCGCCACGATCAAAATATATTATTGTAAACAAAACGTACCTAGCGTCGCGCCGCGGTGGTAAGCGCTGAACTAATTCAATCAAATGGCGGCTTTTGAATCAGCTGTAGTGTTGAACGTATTGAGCGACTTAAATAGGTATTCAATTAAAAAGCTAGACGTGTGAACTGTGATTGAATGGCGTTTTCAATCAAAGATCTAGCTGTTTGATTGAACGGCTATTTAAACCAGTGGGCTGAGACATAATATCTACTAAGTAAATAAGGTTTTAAAGCCACAAAGAAAAAATACATTTATTACATCTACTTAACGTTATCGTCCTGTGTTAAGAAACGCGGAGAGATAAGGGGCTATAAACCCCGCGAGCCCGGCGCGATAATAAATCAGGGGAAGCAGTAAAATATTTATCGGGGACTTTATAATCGATTTCATATCTGGCCTTAAAGAGTTACGGCTGAGCCCAGGGGAATCCCGGGGTCCGGGGCGCGGGAATCCCGGGTTCGCGGTCCGGGGCGGGGGAATCCCGGGGATGTCCCGGGTTCCGGGGCGGGGAATATCGTGCGGCATTTTCGCGAGTGCGAAATTAAAATGTTCGTCGTCGGTGCGGCGAGGGAGTGGTATTGAATCTAAATGTCGCCGATGCACTACCGCCGCGCCGGGGTGACCACACTATCGGTGCATTGGAGAAACTTTGTGAGTTGTGACTAAAAACAAGAGTGTAACCACTAGCAGCGGATGCAATGGTAATTATGGGGGAAAATACAAGTAGCTACAAATTTTTTTCTTGTAATATTCTAAGGATACTTATACAGCCTGCGTAAGATCCGGCTTTGAATAATTCTAAAATTCGTACAGTTTTAGCGCCATACTCGTACATGCCACACAAGCGCAAGCATAATTAACCTACAGTTTATTGTTTTACCATCATTAAAGACGTGAATGGAAGAACCGGATAACTAACATTTCATAACATCAGGACAAATGCTCTTTTTCCCCTTAACATTTTAACAAACCTCGTAACTTACGTACTTTATCATCTAGCTAATATATTTGGCTACACATAGAATCTACAGTTTTTTATTTAAAATTATAATAATTCCAGCCATGAAGCCTCTATATATTATTATAAATGATAATGCAAAAAACGGCAATTTCAACTGTTACAACTTACTTATCTGATGCTTCCACTGTCTTCATTTTATTAATGTTACGATTTACAGATTATGAGCTAAAGTATAATATTGTTGTATAGTAGAAAATAGACTCATTCTCATTTCGTCACATCATCAAGACGTGACGTCATACGGTCATAATATGACGTGACGTAATATCCAATAAGACTAAGTCCCACTTGCGGGCCACAATGATGGTGGTCGTAACGGTCGCGCGGTGGTATTATTGAAATGTACTCTCCGCCTACGATTGTGCCAACTCTTTTGTGGCGCGTGTGACCTGCCGGGGCCGGGGCTATATTCAGTATTGTACAACGATGTCCCTAAACTAGATTTACGCTAAAATAATATCAATCCACCTGAAAAAACGCCAGACCGTACAAAATAGATAATTTTGTTATTAGGAATAGAAGATTAACATTAAAGTTACCCGGAAAACTGCGACGAAAACTAAAACTTTCAACTTTGATAAAGATGTCACAAGAAAATAACTAAAACATTTTAATAATTGGAATAATATTCCATTCTATGTAAATTGTAAATCTTGGTAATTGCGAACGCCAAAAGTACCTATATAAATGTCACGTACGTCACGTTACACGTATCTATTTCATCAAGGACTAACACGTTTTACAATTTTCTTAGAAATTAGATTATTAGTTATTACCTATTCGAAAAGGGAGTGATTATGAAAGAAGATTTGATTGCTGTTGTTGTTTGTATTAGATGTTAAAATATACTTACATTATATTTTATTGCATGCAGTATCTAGGGGTTATTTAACAGTGTGTCGGGGGATTTAAGGTTAACATTCATCACGTTAAGAGCCTCGCAAATGTAATCTGTCGCCGTACATCATTTTAACCTGCAGTTATCACGTGAATTGTGATAATGTGACGCAGCACGGCCGCGGCCTGCACGGCGCAGCTGAGCTGACAAGCGTTGGTTTATCAGCTTTATCTGAAGTCTGAACATAGTGTTCTGTTCGTTTAGTAAAAAAAAGTTTTTAATTTTCAATATTATTCTAAATCCGTGTCTCGAAAAAATGTACGGTTCCCGCGCGATAGACTAATTTTGGCCCAACGGAGTTGCGGGCGTCATGTAGTAAATATCTGAATAGTTTAAATAGCTCACTTTCTACCATGAGGAAATGGAGAAAAGTTTTATTTAACCTTAGTATTTTAATAGGAAATATGCCGTTTAATTTTAACATAACAAGTAAACTAAAAGACTTTAACATTTAAAAGCGAAAATGTTTCTCAAATAACGTGTATTCGAGAAACATTCGTAAAGGCTACAAAAATAACCCTGCTAAGTCGCGAACTCAAACGAAAAGAATTCGACAACAACAACCCTGGCCGGGTGCAAAATAAAAAATGCGCTTTTAATTGGTTAAGTTTTGTTACAAAGAACTGGCGTGTTTACTTGAGAGAAGTCACGCTGCAGGGTCACGGTAATTAGCGTTATGAGTGTCCCGACTCCCGCCGTCACGTCGCACGGCACGACACGGTACGGCGGGATTCCGGCACCAACTTGGAAAAATCAATCTTGGGCTGTTTTATTGTACTAAACGCGATGCAATCAAAAATAAACCTTATCACACACGCAATAGATCTCACAATGTGTCTGCGTACGAACCGTGCGCTGAAACAACGCGGGAGAAGAATTAAAAACTCGGCAAGTGTTCTTCCCTGTTTGAAGATAAAAGCGCACAAATTCTTAGCAACATTTATCGCGGCAAAGGAAGCTAAGTAGGTTGCGCACGCGGCAGACACACCCGGGAAATCCGGGAATACAGGAGCATTATAATATAGTGATTTCTTAAGTTTTAGCGAGTATCACTCATGTTATTATAAGTTTAAACACTTACGGATTTTGTCGCGGAGCACTTTTATTAATAAAAGTGGACTACAATTAATTAAAATTACTTAATAATATTATTTCAATTATCCTTGGTGCGAAAAATAAATAAAAAAAAGGATATGGGGCGAACAGCCCATAGACGGCCCCAATTTTTATTATAAAAAAAAAAACTTATAATATCATTATAACATAGTGTCAAGACTCAAGACTCAAGACTCATGGTAAAATAACGAAATACTACAACTATATTAATATTTTAGCACCCATTTAAAAGAATTCAGGGAATTTTTTTTTTTAATACAATAATTATATCGATGGCCCCAACGAATAAACGTGCAAGAGCTCTTACCCAAAAAAATTTTTTGGGTAAGAGCTCTTGCATTCATTTGCATGGACTATGATATATATTCATACATCATCTATGTAATTTTTTTGAATTTTTTTGACTTAAAATAACGATTTTATAGCAATGTAAATCTTTATTGTACGGAAAAAATAATAACATATATCACATTAATAATAAAACATGCGCTTATTGCAGATTATTTGTTTATTTGAGTTCACCAGAATAAACGTGTTAAAACAATCTGGCGCTCGTGTCTATCTTTTCCTTTGGGTTATAACTCTTGCACGCTTTTTCGTGTAAAAATGCAAGCGACTTCTACCATTAATGCCTCATTGCAGATGGCGAAACTTTGACTATATTAAAAACAGCTATTATTTTATCCTTTTACTAATTTCTCTTGTCTATTCTGCTTTTGTGAAGGTTATTCGAAGAGCTATTGTAAAGTTTATCACAAGAGCTGCTGGTGAGTTGCCGCTCTTTTTAAGAGCGAATATGCTCACTCCTTGAAGGTTTGCATATCGTACAAGTCCGGAAATACTGCTGGTGACAGTTCATTTCGAATTTTACAGTGCGCGGCAGAAAGTTACGCAAAAAAGGATAGTGGAAGACTGCCACTCATCAAGGTTATGAGGATAGTATATTTTAACGTGGAACGATGGCGAAAAATTGCAGGAGATATGATACCGAACACTCCCCGTGATACAACCGATAGAGGATGCGGAGTGAAGCTATTTACATCTCGGCGTAATTCTAAAGGGTCCAGTTTGTTTGAAACATTGTGGCAGTCAACAATTCGAGCGGCCCTTCGTCGGATGCGATCCAAAGGGATTTGTTGGTATTTCAGAATCCCTGCCCAGATATGAGAACGGTACATAATATGAGGCCGAACCTGCACCTTGTAGAGTTGCAGGCATTGGTCCAAACTGAAATACTGACTCGTCCTGTTAAGAACAGAATCAGAAAAGTATTGTCTACTCACTTTACCCTATACGTGTGCGCCGAAACTTTAATCACCGTCGGCGGGCGCCGGTCAAAAATCGGCGGCGGCGCGGCGGCGTGATTTCGGCGTGAAGAATTGAAATAAAACTGCATTATTTAATTTGAGATTATGCGGGGTGTGCGGCGAGTGCGCTCTCAAAAAGCGGCATGAATCCAACGCCCGGTGCGGTACAGGTAACGTCATAAGTTTTGAGCGCTCGGCAAAAGTAGTGGGGAGACTTGCGCATGTGTAAACTCGCGCTCAAGGTAAATTATAAGAAAAGTCAATTATAAGAAAAGTAAAAGAAAAATATAAAATAAACAAAATAAAAGTAAAGTTAAGGTCAACTTGGGGAAGTCCATCTAGGGGGTAAGTCCATCTAGCGGCATTAACTTCCACATTTAAAAGACTACTTTCATATGGCTCAGTGGGTAAAACAGTATTGCAGAGTTAGTTTGATCTAAGAAACAGACATGTCGCTACTCGCTACTAGCTACCCGTTACAAAAAAATTACTAGTTTTCGAGTTCGAGTTCGACTCAAAACACTACTCTCCAACCGTCTTACGGTTTTTCTATGGTTTTTCGATCAACACGAAAATCTGACGCGAGTTTCACAGTTTTTACCCATCCCACAAAAGTGCTCAACGGCGCTAAAAAAGTTTTCACTTCAAAAAATGTGGCAATACGAAGGATTTTTCGGAGTTTCTTGGATTACGTAAGTAATTTAGTGATACTTTTACTTATTACTGGTGTTCAATTTAATATCGCTTTCATTTGGTTATTATCACCTGCAAAATATTTCTTACCTAAAAGTGCAATAGTGGGGAAGTCCATCTAGCTTGCATAAGAAAAGGCCGTCATATGACGGTCTTACCTCCAATCAGATATTGTCCTATAACCTTTTCAAACCTACTAGATGGCATTGCCTATATAGTGGCCTGGTTCACAAGTGCCCTTGAAACCTGACCTCCACCACTGAAAATTATGATTTTCGGCTCATAAATTTCTAAGTAAATATGTTATTTTATAACATTGTTTTATTTTAAATTACGGATTACCTATGTCAAAAAAATGTTTGATAGCCCTGAACCCGAACAAATTTACTTGATGGACGGACGGACTTGCCCCAATTATTTTTTTTACTCAATAAAAACTAAATGAAGCTTTAAGATTATAACAGCATAATTTCTTCTTCAATACCTCCTACTTACAGATGTCACTATCTGGTTTTTAGTGTTTAGTGTACGATGTCGAAAATCGCCTTTAGACGGACTTTCCCCAAAGGCTGGCAATGTCCGTCTACAAGATGTTTCTTTGAAATATCAACTATATTTGCCACACAATTAATGCGTGGGGATATCTAACGTCTGTATTAGGTTTATAAAAGATTACTTTGTCATCTACTGTGAACACCGTCTTTCTAGAGTCATTACAAAAGAAATAGGGGCAGCTCAAAGCCAACTTCAAATAAAGTATGCCGGTCTTCCCCAAGTTAACCATAAATTAATAGGAAAATAAAATAAAACAATGACAACTGACAACTATGTCAACTCAAAACATTTCAAAGCCAACACTCAAAACTCGTGACGGTACCTATACTCGTATCAAAGTAGCGCGGTGTCTTTGTGCAGCGTATTTATGTGAGGGAGTTCCCCGCTCGGTCTTCTTCGAAACTGAACAAACGTACGTAGTTTACTAGAATTAATAAGTTTAGAAGTCGCGCCAACTTTACGCCGATTGCAGATCGGCGGCGGCGGCGTCAAAAAAATGTCGGCGGCGGCGGCGGGTCGGCGCGGCGCACACGTCTACTCTACCCTATTCAGATACTTTCTCCTGTGAATTCTCTATTTTAGACATAAATTCGCTTCTACTTTCGATGACATTTAGCCGAGAAATATGGTGGAAGCCAGTAGATAGGGCATTACCTGCACTATCATCCGCATAGCAATAAATGCCATTGGAATGTAACTTGTCATTGATCTGCCAAAAAGCTTGTGACACATTTGCACAAATTCTCGGGAAGCCCATATTATGAAGGAAGCTTTGATAGTAGCGGCTAGCGTTTTGAGCCAAATCCGATCAAAGGCCTTAGCAATTTCCAAACTAACAGCCAATGCCTCTCCTCTCCACACAATCACCTGAGCCCAACGATGAGTTTGGTACGCCAAGAGATAACCAGCCAAGCGACCCATACTGTTTGTCGTGTTTGTCACTTTGTAATGTCTGGCCGCCCAAGTGTCGAAAGAGCTGATAATGGATCCCATTATCTTCGAGATGACGGAGGTTTTAGCAATTGGTCTGTAGTTGGAAGGATTTGAGCGGTCATCTTTTATCGGGGATCGAGTACACTAAGGCTGTCTTCTAAGAAGCCGGGGCAATGCCAGAAGAGTAGGAGAACCAAAAACGATGCGTTAAGACCGGAGTCAACTCTGGAGCACATTTTTTCAACACAATAGAAGGGATTCCGTCAGCCCCACTCGACTTTTGGATATCAAGGGCACGCAGGGCTATTCACACTGTGCGCTGATGTAACCTATTATTCGACATGATACCCCTGCATCGAGGTATGGTCGGCGGTTTTTATCCCAAGGTCGTCTTTGTATTTTGCATAGTGGGCTAACGATCCATTTCCTACTTGTAGGGATGGTAGGATAGCTTTCAAAAATACCCTTCAATAGCTTAGGCCAGAGACCAGAATTCACGGGTTCGCAAAGAAAGGCACTCGAGTCGCTCACCGATATTATTGACGTGCTGTTTCTTTGCCCGATTGATCTCTCTCTTGAAGGATCAATAAGCAAGGTTGCACTCCATTTTACATGTATGTGTCCACGCATAGACGCGAGGTAGGTCAATATTTTATCAACAACAAGAATAGGTCAACAATATTTTTTATTGAACCGTCAACCAGAAAATATTAGCTAACTAGACTTTCCACGCGGCCTCGCCCGCATAAATGAGAAATTTTACGGAAACCGTACATTTTCCCGCAAAAAATAGTCTACGTTCTTTCACATCATGGTCTACTCTACATCTGCGCCAAATAACTTAAAAATTCATCCAGTAGATCGCGAGATAAGCGCCTTCAAATAATTTTCCGGGTTTTTTCTACATTTTCCTATGTTTCTTCGCTTCTATTCGTCTTAGAGTGATATTTTATAGTTTATTGCCTTCCTCGATAAATAAACCATCTAACGACGAAAGAATTTTTCAAATCGGACCAGTAGTTCCTGAGATTGGCGCGTTCAAACAAACAAACTCTTCTACTTTATTATATTAGTATAGATTTACATTTTATACCATACAATAATAAGGTCGTATTACATAAATAATGAATCAACTTCTGAACACTAATATACGGGCTTTTATCGTTACAAACATGTAAAAGCAACAAAATATACAAGAATAAGCGTGTAAATGACCAGAGCATGGCTCAGGAGGAAAAATATATACGTGGAATAACCATGCAACATTTCACTGCACTTGTTAAAACTTCATTTATGACACGAATAAACGTGCATTGATATAATAGTGTTGACAAGTCTCATATTATTCGCTAGAATAATAATTCAATATGGTTTTTCTTAAATATGTAGAAAACCGTTAACATTTGATTTTTAATAAATATATGAGCTGAAAGATATTTTTTTTTTACCTTTAATTTGATTATACATTATATTTGTCTATTTAGTAGTCAAAGTTATGTGGTTCCAAACGTTTTTTTGTCTTCCTGAAAATATGTCTTTTGAGTTTTTGACTATTACCAACCCTGGAATATTATGATTAACTCGGTAGTCCCTAGCTAGTTCGTATTTTAACCAATAACTATTTATCACTATTTGTTTTTAATCATATTAAATCTATTTTCATGACTAATATTAAATAATAAATCTTAACTTTATTTCTTTTGAAAATAAATAATATTAAATAATAAATATGTACCTACTTTACCTAAACATAACAGAAATTATTGGGGAATCTACGATCGATTGATTACGGTACGCATGTAAAGGACGATCCGGAAAAAACGGAAACTTTTGGTGACCGCACAAAAAACTAGGAGAGTAGGAAGTTGGTGCTCCAGATTACAGGCTTTTGTTGTGGATTAACAGCGGCGGATAAATAATGTGGCGACGCCGCGCCCGCCGGGGCCCCGCCGCCTAGTGCCGCGCCGCCCCTGATCTCTTAATGATGACCAGCTCGTGTGCTGCGTGATACGCACTCGCGAGAGAGGGTTCCGTATTAGAAGTTATCCCTACAAGGTTCTAGTTACTAGTAGATTGAGAAAACCTAATAGTTTTGGCAACGAGAAATCCACGCGCATATCTAGAAAAAAAATTGATACCTCGTCTCGCTTATCACCTAATAATCTTCACTATTTAAGTAATATTGAAGTAAATAAAGTAGCAATTCATTATTAATACCGTTTGATAGCCTACCTATTCACTACCCCTGGACAGCTGACCGCAGATAGTTAATATATTTGCGCAATAAATGTTCTATTTCAATTCCCGTGCGTATTGTTATTGTTAATGACGTACATCAATCGATGTATATCCTGTTATACATAATACAACTTATACATTTACATGTACAATAAAATACAGTAGTTACAAATATTACAGCTACCACTTACCCCGAAGCCAGCTGGTGAATCTGAAACGATAAGAAAAATTGATATTAGAGAAAATTATTGTAACTTATTCTTTACACACATTTACTTGATTTTAACAAATATGCTGTTAAATCTATACGATTGTACAGGAGGTAACAGGAGTCACTGCTTTACCGAACTAATGACTCTAGAGTAGCGAGTCTAAATGCTCCGAAGTTATTTGTATTTGGCCGCGGAACCCCAAACTGGCCGAGTTGATTAATTGTGGCCTGCAAGTCAAACTCCGCTCAAATGTTTCAACATACTGCTGAAGTCAAATTCTCTGATTTTCGGTTCATTTCCCGGTCTTTACACGAGTAACTTGTAAGTGACAAAAGCTGATCCACAAACATGTAGGTGTTACACGCTCGTGTGAACATCATTTAAGTAGCTATCTCATATCTGAATACCCAAACTAACGTTATTCATGTTATAAATACTTCGTATCAAAATAAATTAGTCTGTCTATTACCAGCTCTTGAGCGGCTAGAATCAAAAGATAATAATAATATTATGTGGATTTGGATGAAATTGATAACGAAATTATTTGGAATGAAAATATTTTTAACCCAATACCACTAATATTATTCTACATGCCAATACCAGGTTTTATTACAGAAAATGTTCAGCTCCCGTTAGTTTTCTATTTCTTTCATAATTTTTAGTAGAACCTTCACAACATAAAAACCTAAAAACGTAACTCATTACTCACGATGACGTATCTTATTCAGCACTTAACAAACAATAGTGATGTTCCACCGTAACGCTAACGACATTATTGGAGTTAGCGTCGCTGTGTCGCCGACAATCGAGTATTAGTTGCCTGTCACAATGTAAATGACGCTCACACATTCAATCTAATGATAATCCTGACTGCTTTTGTTTCGAATCCATGTGACAGCCGGTGTAGTTTGGAAACTGTTGTATGTAGATAGTAATCGGATGTCATACAGTCATACTGCTATTTCGGTCGTTGATCGTTGAACAATGGAAACAATATTTTTTATTTCGAATTAGGATTAACATAGTTTCTAAAACGTCTTGTATTAAAGCTATTTTTATTATTATTATTAGCCTTTATTCAGAAATACAATACACTTATTTTACATACATTGCAAAATATTCAAACTAATTATTATTCGGTAGCGCGGTCTCTATATTAAAGCATTTAAAGCTATAACATTTTAATGCTAAAAGCTGAGTTACAGACAAGTTACATATTTCATAACAGAAGCTGATTTGAACATCCTTATCATTTCAATACTTATTTTTAAAAAACTATTCAGAATAAGCTGTAATAATAAAATGTGCTTAATTTGATAAATCTTGTTACCACATTATTAACAACATATTAATCAGCAAGCGAAACATTACTTCCAAAAGAACAATATTTATAAGCACTTTAATGTGAAATTCACGTGAAATTTCCAACATGTTCGCAAAGAAACAATGTTGTGCAACATTATGGAGTTGGGAATTAGTTCGTGCTCCCAGGTGCTCGCAGTTCGCACATCGCGCCTGTGCTCGCGGTCTAACATATTACATAAACATTACGAGGCGCATCAAACTTGCACGCTCATTTTGTACTCGCTCGAACTGCTCACCCATAATTACTTCAATTTAATTAGCAGCACAGAGAGCATTAAACTCGGCTTACTGGAGCACATTTTATTTAAGGAGGTGCTCGACGTAAGTCTCGTCCGGGATTACCGCATGTGACAATTTGCCCGGAGTCCCGGGTCCCGGGCGCCGGGATTACGCTCGCTATCGACTATCGAGCGCGCGACACTAGCGCACGTCTCGCGGAGGATTACGCGAACACTTGAAACAACTCGCACGCGAGCTTGTTATCACTTATCATTTACGCTGCTTTATTGAAAATCTTCCTCGTCAGTTGCACTTTTATATCCGGCGCTCGGTTCATTTTCTCCTAGAAAATGTTGGTGGGAAAAGTAAATAGTTATTATAGAACATTTACAACGTTCGTATACTTTCGCTTAAAAGGACTAATGTACTTCAAATTGCACTAATAAAAGTTGTAAAATGCGAATCGAGTTGTAACGATCGAAACTTGCCGAGCATGCGGTGATCCCGCAGAGAAAGTTGCCAATAAAATGGAATATTGCGAGTAAATAATTGTCCAAACTCTCGCGGCGCGGCGGCTATCGACTGATATATCGATGCGAGTTCCACCACTAAAATGATTCACTAAATCACTACCGACTGGGACTGCCGAACTGTCCCTACTCGCTAGAGTCGCTAGTGATGGGAACGGTTTATCGATATCGGTCCAACACTAATTGCGACTAATGCGAATCTGCGGAGTGCGGGTCGGGAACACGGGTAACAATAGTAACAACTAGCAACTGTGATTTTGATAGCTGTTATGTGTTTAAACTTGCTTCTATTTTTATTTTTTTCATATACTCAATTAGGTTATAACACCTCTCTACTAGGCTTTCGTCGGGGTTATAAATTATACGACATAACATTACAGGGACGACTAAAAAGAAATTCTTCACTTATGAAATAGTGGAGGCAGGGAAGGTTTTCACCTCCGATTTCGTTGAACGTCCATCGATTTTCATGAAAATTGGTAAGTAGGTGGGGGATACCCTAAGAAACAAAAGTGACATAGTGTCAACTTGCGCTTTTGCCCTGGGGGTGGATGCCAACCCTTCTCGGGAAGTAAATTATTTTTAATAAAAATAGTCGCAGGAATCAATAAACACACTAATTCTAAGCAAAATTTATTATATAAAGTTTTTTGATTAATTCAATACTTTCGGAGTTATTAAAGATCAAAAATCAGGTTTTTGCGTGAGAAAAATACATGCCTTAAAGCGGTTTTTCATAATTAAATAAGAAACTATAGGTTTTTACGAAAAATGTGTAATTACCAAAATTAAATCCAATAAAAAAACAAACTAATTTCTACTCTGAAATACCTTCCTTTTTTTCATTCAAAGTGAGCTACATGTGATTGTAAATTTATTTTCTTTCAGCGAGTACCTAAGTCTAATCATCCAAATTTAAATAACGGTAAACCGATGCATTTTATGACATATACTTTTTTAAGAACTTTTAAAGTGCTTAAAAGTACCTTTCTAATAAGCATTTTAAAAAGTTAATAGCATCAATATTGACCAAGTTATGACAAAAATAAGATGACCCTTTCAAATTTTTTTGGTAAAATCTAAAAATAAAACGTTGTCCATTTCTACAATAATTCAAATTTATGGTTATCCCCAAAGGTTTTTCTTTATTTTAGCATAAGTTATGATCTCAAAAATTTTTCTTGGTCTAGAATGCTTAGTTTTGAAAAAAAGAATGATTTAGTAAAATCGAAATTTCTCAAATTTTCGTCCATATCATTTTGTTTTGAACATAACTTCAAAAATATTGAACCTTCGTAAAAATTATTAAAAACGAAATTTGTGTCCATTTTTTAAGAAATCTTTTGATTTTAATAGGATGAAAAATAACGACGATAGAGACTTTTAAAGCCTTACTTTTACTGCAGGAACCATGAAATCGGGACCTTTTAACCCTATTTTTTTTAAACCAAGGGCTGTTAAAGGTATTGTTCAAATTGATCTTAAAGCTCTTTAAATAACCTTTAAAAAAGTACATAAATGAACCGAATAACTTAAAAATTAACAGAGCTTTGTGATATTAATGAACATTTTTTTTAAAACAATTTTGAAGCAGAGATTTGGGATGCAAATATTGTAGGAATTGTCAATAGGTACATCTATACTAATATTATAAATGATAAAGTGTTTTTGTCTACCTGTTGAATCTTAACAACCAAACGCTTCAACCGATTTTGCTGAAATTTAGTATGAAAATACTTTGAATCTTGTGAATGGATATGGACATAGGATACTTTTTATCCCGGAAAAATGTACGGTTCCAGGCACGATTATAGGCGTCATCCATACCAAATATACATTAATCTTTTCAAGTCTTTCAATATTCAGAAAGTAAACAAAACGGTAAATGTCTATTAAGAGAGGGGCTTTTTATAATGATGTGCGTCTATTAAATATTTCTGTCTAGCAGATTCAGCTTTTGCGTCAATTTTTTGCACAGAGGGTAGTTTGAAATGGTTGTTTGAATATTTTGGACTGAATAATATCAATGTTTGAAATATATTAATAAAATTTATCTTAACTATGAAAAAATATTCGAACTCATTAAAGCCGATAAAAAACTTCAAACATTGGGTAATTTACAGGGGGGCAATATTTTCGCAAAAAAAAATTAATAAGAAATTAATAAGTACTAAGTAAATAAACTGAAAAAGTTGGGTTCAAAAACCTAAACCTATTAAGTTTTTGAACCCAATTTTTACCGTTATTCCGAAATAAAGGGGTACTTTTAGGGGTTTATATTTCAGTCTTATCCTAAAATTATATCATAAATACTAAACAAACTCTTTATGTAATGTAAATATACGATTTCAAAGCAAAGAAATACAAAAAATGTATTCTTCACGAAGTGATGGTTGCTTAATTGATTGAAAAATTAATTATAATAAAATCATAAATCATGAATAAAACATTAAAAACATTTATTTTATCAAATAAAACACAATTAGTTAAGCCTGAATGGTTAAATCTGCATTTTTTCTATTTTCAACAAAAGGGGTGGATTTCACCCCTAAAACAAAAAAGCGCGATATGAGCGTATGTCACTTTTAAAGTAGAGGGCTTCGTTAAGCCCTCTACTTTAAAAGTACTTAATCCCAAATTTTCATCCAAATCGATGGAGGTTCAACGAAATCGGAGGTTGCACCTGATTTTTGCCTTCATTAACTGTACTAAAATAAGTAAGTCAGAACCAACATAATTATAAAAAGTATTTTATATTCACATAATATTATGTAATTACTGTCACAGTACTTAGTAAAAACTATTTATGTCAGCTAGTAAGGGCTATATTTCGTATATTTACTGTTTTGTTGTTGATTGTTTACGTTTAACTGTTGTATTTGTTATTCGCTAATGCCGTAAAAGTGTTTATCTGAACATCGCGCAGTATAAACATCACGGGTTAGAGGCTGTGAATACGCGATATACGACTGTCAATAAAAACCTCGTAAACTGCTGACTTCGCGACTGTCAAACGAGCGGCGTATCTCCTGATGGTGATCGACAGGAAAGTCCCAAGTGCGCCTTCGCAGACGGTCCTCCACACACAAAACAGATACAATGCAGATACATAGTATTATTTGAATCACTAGATTTCAAACTTAGAGATTTAATAATAATTATACAATAATACTTGAACTCCATACATTTTCTTTCAAGCTTATTCAAACCCATATTATCTTCATTAAATTAAAGTTAAGTAATCATTAAATAATTCATTCAATCATTAAATCAAAGTGCGAGAGGGTAGAATGAAAATAATTTGTACAGGCGGAGGTCATGAAAAAACCGGCCAAGTGCGTGTCGGGCCACGCGCAATATAGGGTTCCGTAGTACCGCTAGTTTTTGACAAATTTTTATGGTCAATGAACGTATATTTATAGCGTGTTTTACACTACTAACAATATCATCTCAGTTACTTTCAAAGGAATTTGAACGAAAAGTTCCATTTATACTTCGCCGAATACATTTTTATATCTTATGAAGTCTTCTGAGCCGTGATAGTTTTTCTTTTAAATTCAGCATATTTCCTACTCCCGTGAATTTTTCACATTTCCAGAACCAACCGTTTAGCTGGTAGAAGGGGGGGGGAGGGGGACACTGGACTCTAACTATTTTTTCCACTTTAAAACTTAATATTACACAAACGGATCCCTAAATCGGAAAATGATCTATGAATACTCGCAATATTTTTAAAAAACCTATTCAACGACACCCCACACGATGGAGTGGGTGCGAAAAAAAAATCATCCCCGTTTGATGTGTAGGGGAGGTACCATAAAAAAAATATTTTTTTTACGATTTCATGTACCATTTTGTTGCCATCATTAATATGTGTATTCATACCAAATTACAGCTTTGTAGGTCCTATAGTCTCCGAGTAAAACCGCGGACAGACAGACAGACATCAGATTTAGTATTAAGTAAACTTTTTTCTTTAATGGACTTACTTTATATTATTAACTGTTTTTTCCACTTAACATCTGGTATTACGTAACATTTTTCCCCCACCCCTCTTAGGGGACAAAAGAGGGGGTTAGATTTTGTATGCTGATGAAGTAGAAATACTTTAAATGGCAAAACAATATTTGCCGGGACAGCTAGTCCAATATATTTTAAACTAGACCTTCCGCGCGGCTTCGCCCGCGTAAATTAGATATTTCACAGACAAATTAGTCCAAAAAAATAGCCTTTGATCCTTTACGTGGTCTACTTCTTATCTGTGCCAAATAACAGAAAAAATGTTTCTGCAGTCCGTGAGATAAGCCCTTTCAAATAATTTCCCCCTTTTTTCACAATTTCCTCTATTTTTTACTTCCTATTAGTTTTAGCGTAATAAAACATAGCCTATAGCCTTCCTCGATAAATGGGCTATCTAACACTGAAATAATTGTTCAAATCGGACCAGTAGTTCCTGAGATTAGCGCGTTCAAATAAGCCCGTTCAAATAATTTCCCCCTTTTTTCTATATTTTCTTCTATTTCTTCGCTCCTATTAGTCTAAGGGCCACTTCCATGATGTTTAACTCAGAGTTAAACATCATGGTGCAAGTGGCCCTTAGCGTGATAAAATATAGCCTATAGCCTTCCTCAATAAATAGACTATCTAACACTTAAATAATTTTTCAAATCAGACCAGTAGTTCCTGAGATTAGCGCGTTCAAATAAGCCCTTTCAAATAATTTTCTCCCGTTTTTTCCACATTTTCCTCTATTGCTTTGCTCTTATTAGTCGTAGCATGATAAAAAATAGCCTATAGTTTTTCTTGATAAATGTCACTATCTAACACTGAAAGAATTTTTCAAATCGGACCAGTAGTTTCTGAGATTAACGCATTCAAATAAGCCCTTTCAAATATATTTCCTCCCATTTTTTTTTACATTTTCCTCTATTTCTTCGCTCCTATTAGTTTTAGCGTGATAAAATATAGCCTATAGCCTTCCTCGACAAATGGGCTATCTAACACTGAAAGATTTTTTTAAATCGGACTAGTAGTTCCTGAGATTAGCGCGTTCAAATAAACAAACAAACTCTTCCGCTTTATAATATTATTAGTATAGATACAACAGTGTTACATATTTTTATTTATTTATTTAAGGTCGTCCCCCGAGCAAACGACCTTGGCCATACATTTGCCGCGTTGCCGAGATCGCGCCAAAACCCTATTATTTTACTTATCTTGGTTAAAAATTGTCCTAAAAAAAATTTAAAACGGCGAATATGTAGTTTATGATATTGTCGATCTATTGGCGTGAGTTTCAAATAAAAGTAATTTGTAAATCCTAAGGAGATGCTGAATGTATGCTCGAATTTTAATAAATTGGTATTACTTTGGAAGCTGATATCATGAGTATAAGAAACAAAAATAAAAATTTTTAAACGACAAAAGGAATGTTGATATACTGAAGATTAGTGCTGTATTTTTATTATAACTTTATAGCTTTCAGATTATGAGTTTATAAGGTTTTAAATACGGTCAGTTACGAAATCTCCAGACGGAACGCCCTTAAGTAATACAATTCTCTATTTGAGAATGTACTTTAAACCTGCAAGGTTTGTCTGGTACACCGTATATGATGTGTCTGTATTTATGTCTGTATGTTTAACCTATTCGTGCTAAAACCGCTAAACTGATTTTGATTAAATTTGGTACTTATGTGGGCATTATTTATAGCAAATTGACACCGATTATGATGACGGGTATGCAGATTCCTTGAGTGGTGAGTCCCAGGAAAGGACACATGATAGTTTTTTATCTCGGAATTATGTATGACTAGCTGTTGCCCGCGACTTCGTCCGCGTGGACTTCAGTTTATAGCGCGCGGTATCAACAAATTGGTGTCAAATTTAAAAGCTTTAAAGTAAATCAAAATACCCAAAAACAGCTGTGCAGTATGCACATAATATTTCATAATTTTGAAGTGAAAACTTCTTTGCGGCGTTGAGCACTTTTGTGGGATGGGCAAAAGTAAAAACTGTGAAACTCGCGTCAGATTCTCTGTGGTTAAAAATTTAATCGATTGTAAGGGTTTCGATTAAGTAATTTAAAAAATCGATTTTCATAAAAAATGGGTTTTAAAAAATGGGCAACGTTAATAATAATCAAGTTTTCACTTCTGCCGGCACTCCCGGAGTGCATTTTTTTAAGTAAACTTTATTTATATACCAAATTTAAAGCTTATTTAGCCCCCCATTACACAACTTTAGCATGAGCTTTACCCATAAACTATTTATCATATTTGGTAGGTTTAAGGTTACGTCACTGCATAGATTAAGTACCTACTGAGTAGTGAGTTATTCAGTAACGTGTATATTGTATAACAATCGAAAGAATCGAAAACCTAACTTCATATTATGGTGCCACCATAGGTAGGTAGGTAGGTAGGGTGGTAGGCGACTCTTAGCGCCATCTGTTATGAATTTTTGGAAGTAACTTAATTTGAACAAATTTACGCATTTTCACCCCCTTACAACCCCTTTTTCTAGTTAAAAACTAGCCTATGTCCTTTCTCAGGCTTAAGACTATATGTGTACAAAATTTCATTACAATCCGTTCAGTAGTTTTGGCGTGAAAGCGAGACAGACACACAGAGATACTTTCGCATTTATAATATTAGTATAGAAGTGTAGATTCCGCGTGGTAAACCCAAACTATTTGCGCTTAAGCGACTGAACTGATTTTAATGAAATTTGGTACATTGCATTGCAGATATTTTGAATCCCGGAAAAGGACTTGACAGAAGGGTGTCTCAGAGTCTAACAGTTTGATGCTTAGCAAAAACTGTTTATAATTAATTTAGGAGGATTAGTAATTAGAAGTTCGCGAGGTGACGGTGACGGGTAGACCGATATTTTACCTCCGCGAGGACCTTTGTACCAACAACATAAGGGTCATCCTCGCGTAACTCCGAGGTAAAATAACTACGGACGGCCGTAACGCGATTTGTTGGAAAGGTGAGGAGCAACTAATTACAAAGATAATTACTTGAGTCTGTCGACGCCGGGAGACGTCAAGTCCGCACCCCGCACCCCGCACCCCGCACCTCGCGGCATCATCCCCAATTACTGATGTAAATCTTTAGTTGACTTGGCGCTTTTAAGTAAGTATACTATTATTCCGTTATTTCCTACCTAGCATACCGGGAGCCTAGGCGTCAGGACTCAGGAGAAGGAGATTGGAAATTTAGCAGTCAGCATTGGCCACTGAGTGATAGTTACTGAAAAACGTTAAATAAATTTTCATTTTCATTGACAAACATAACTAACATGAATGCCCAATGTTCGAATCATAACACATCATACAGGCCACGGATCTTCTAACTTTTTCGTAGCAAATTGCACAAGACACAAGTAACTGTAAGTAATATGAAAGAGTAAAGACAATGGCATGGATGTAATAAACTTTATGGCTTAATGATGTTGTGGAAGTCTTACTGCAAAGAAAATTTTAGTTAGTATAGTTTGTAGGAAATTACAGTGTGGTGAAGCTAACATTATGAGTAGTCTTGTGTTACGAGTTACATTTCCATCTTTGTTACAACTAATATTTCCTTTATTTTTTTCGTATATAGACACATTTAAATACAAATTACAATGCGTTCTTACATACACACACTACTCAGTTTAAAATATAAACGAATGAAACAGGTATTCTAAATGGAAATACATAGTTCGTAATAATATAAACTTACAACCCCTGAATTATGACAACGAAGACCTGCAATAAAACCCTTAACCACTGTTAGTCCGAAGTGTAACTGGCCCGGCAAAAAGTACAGTTACAGTAATTAGCCGAGTCGGTGGGCCGGGGTTTTGGGGTTGAAACTTTTTAATGCTCATTTCTCCCCGCTTTTTGAAAAAGTCTCCCCTGCTTAGTTGGTCAATTAATATCCTTTATTTACAAACTAGTCGCAAGATGACGCCCGTCAAAACTCGTTTATCGCGCGGGAACCGTACATTTTTCCTGGACAAAAAGTATCCCAGATGTCCTTTCCCGAGACTCAAAGTATCTCCATGCTAAATAGCAAAATCGGTTCAACGGTTTGGGCGTGAAGAGGTAACAGACAGTCAGACACATTTTCGCATTTATAATGTTAGCACAGTGTAAATAGACATTTTAGTATGGATAGTATCAAGTATGGATGTGTATTTATTATTTAATATCGTGTTGACTATGAAAAATGATTACATTTCTCGTCCACGGGTTTTAAAATTCGCAGAGTATACCATGGCGATACAGCGAGACCAATATTTCACATGACATCCTGTTTGTGGGAACAGCCGCCTTAGACAAGACATGGCAAAACGCTAACGCTAACGTTACTTGAAAATGTATGCGATTTGACATAAGTCATCGCTTCGCTAAATTCGCTTAATACTAATGTCAAATCCATACATATTGTAGCGTAAGCGTTAGCGTTTTGCCACTTGTCTACGAGGGCTGGGAAGTTAAGAAGCTTCAATCAAAATAGTTACATCCTCCTAAAGTTAACCCTGCAACAGGACGTTATCACCGATGAGGCCGCAGTTGATGTCGGAGTGAGCCGAGGTCTTTCGTGATACACATTAATTTCATTATCCGCATCTGTGTCGCCGTTCTACCCCGCGATAAGAACTGTATTTTTCTCCCGCGCCCTGCGCCCTGCGCCCTCAGCAGTCCGCCCTTCGCTTCGCTGAGCCCTTTATCGACGAGTTACATGCATAATAAAGACGGATAGTTCGCGACGGCCGACGACATCGGAGGGTTAAATCTGGAGTTTATGTCGCGTGTGTACGCGGTCTCGCGGACCCCGCGGCGCCGCAGGGTTGAGATAAAATGTGATGTTATTTCTTATCTCGAAGTAGCCATGATCGTCTTTATATGGCTTAATAATGTAGGATCGGTATTTTATTTTATGATTTTGTATTTTTCATGTATCAGGAAGCAGGATTTAGGTACTAATAGTTACTACTCAGTTGTACCACCACGTTAGGTTGAATATAATATTAAAGTATCTTATATCTTTAAACGAGCAATTCTTGTATATAATATGTATATATATAAATACTTATATACAGTGTAAACTCTATGTAACGTCACTCTATTTAACGACAAACTCTCTAAAGCGTCGAAATCATTAGACTTTGGTTGGTTTAGCTTGTCTACCATACAATGAAACACTCTACATAGCATCACACCCACTCACAATAATGACAGCATCACAACGACTGAACAATAAAAAGTACCTTTTTAATTACTAAAATTAGTAAAAACTGCGCAGCTGTGTACGTTTTTTTGTCGCATTGTTGTCCTAGCTCATAATAAACTCGACTTTCGGCATCATGAATACAGAAATTTCTAAGAAATTCGTTCTTTTGTTTACAAATTGAGTATAATTGCACGTGTAGGCTGTTTTAGACTCTAACTAATAATAAGGAGTCATGGATTATTATCTATTCGTTATCATATTCTCAGTTGAACATAAACTTTCAAACTGTAAATATGTTTAGTAAAAGAAAATCACTGTATATTGACGAAAATGTATTGATTTTCCTTCTCTCCATTTAACGGCCACGCTATATTATAACGTCATAAAATGCACGGTCCCTTCAGTGATGTTATATAGAGTTTACACTGTAATTGGAATCTCGGAATCGGCTCCAACAATTTTCATGAAATTTAGTATATAGGGGGTTTCGAGGGTGATAAATCGATCGGAATCATTATTAGAAAATGTCATTTTATTCGTGTTTTATCGAATACCGAGCAAAGTTCGGTCAAAGAGCTAGTGTATATTTATTCGCAATGGCTCCCTGGTGGGGTGGTCACTGGTCAGAGATCATCCAGCCCACACATCATCAATGACTATCACTGAGAGTCACGCCGCGCCGCCAGCCATGCGGAAGTCGTATCTGCTTGCATCAACACTGTCCACTGTCCAATCTACCCGCTGATTTACAGCTGTAGTGAGATGAGGGGTTTTTGTCGCGGGCTACACGCATAGCTCGTTACTGCGCTTCCGTCCGGCCGGGGGCGGGGGCATGTGCCGGCAGTCGGAGCCGGATACGGAAGTCGTTAGGCGGCCGCGCGACCCCCCGTGGAGGGAATTGTCCAAATCTCTCCGAGAGCGGAGCTACGTACAGTCATACAACTCATGCAGTACGCAGCGCAATAAATTAATGTATTTTATGGTCGTGTCGAGTGAGCCAAGATAATATTATTATGTAAATGATTTGCGAATGTTATATTTTTTTCAAATAACACGACATATTTTTTTTCAATCAACGTGACACCAGGCTGCATTGACCTTATTACATAATTAGTACTTACAGCTGTCCGTGTCCATACTACTATCTGTAACCAACAGCTCGGGGCCTCGCTCTTGCAGGGGCTTTGCAAGGTATTTTTTGTAAGACAAAGGGCCTCGTAAAGACCTGCAGTCTCCCATGGCCTCGCAATGACTTTCCGCCCGGGGGGCGGGGTCTCGCAATAGTAAGGCTGCCACGGTTACCAAGTGTCGCCTAAACCGAATTCAAAACCTTTAAGAGCCTCTACTCTCTTTTCTACTGCTCTCTTCACACTCACGCCCGTCTTTCATATGCCAGGTGAAAAAGGACGATCGCCAAGTTAGCGGGCAGTTATAGGTATTCTGTTTTTTAAAGGGTTTTTTATATGAAAGTGGTAAAAAGTTATTCCAACATTGTATAGACGACTTTCTCAACAGTACATTGTATTTTTTTCATACCGTTAAGACGTCAATACAATCCATAAAAAGGTGATATTCTAAACCTTTTACAGCAAAAATCACAAAACTGTCGCGGGTTTGACTTGGATTATTTAAAGATACTTAAAAAAAATAAAAAATCTCGCTCCAACATTAGATTATAAATGTTGTAAAAAACTTATAGAAATACTGTATTTTAACTGTTCAATCACGTCTGTTAAATGAGCGAAATCGACAAAATTTCGTATACGGACTCATAACGCTTCAGTTCAGACTTAAGACTACTTTAGAGCCAGGAATAGACTAATAATATACATAACATTATTATACTCGGAAACGGGAAAACTATCCTCGAGCAGTCGGGTAAATAATCATCATCGAAGTGTGATAACTGATAACTATGTTTCAATTATTGATGCCAACAAACAATCATACAATAAGCCCCTCTACTGCGGTCGGCCGCGACATGACAGTACTCTCGTGATAATGGCCATCATCAGCGTTCATAGTTATAATACCTCGGAACCATCGGCATGATGATCCTTATTTGGTCTACATAGATAACCTGGTGGAGGATAAAATAATTGTGAACGATGACGACCACAGAACTAATCCCTCGCGAAATGTAAACACGGTTTGGAATTATTTTAGCTGTGAATATTCAATATAATGAGCAGCCTGTGAAAAGGCCAGTGACATCGCTAAAAGGTTAATTACAAACTGTAGCGACCAGTTATGATCAATCCCATTACAATAGGGATTTTGTAAAAACCTTGTTCCTACTATCTACTGAGGAATAAATAAAAAATATAAGTTAATAACATCCTAGTAGATATACTCCGTTTCGATTAATTTCGCTCCACATGTAAACAAAAAATTAAGACTGGACCAAACTATGACTGTCACTAAGTTTCCAGATTTCCTTTATCGTTCCTTTTCGAATAATTATAATATTGTAATCTCGGTGCACCGGAAAAGGAATGATACTCACCAAATCTTAAGTTAAGGGCGTTCCGTCCGGAGATTCCGTAATTGACCGTATTTAAAACCTTATAAACTCATAATCTGAAAGCTACAAAGTTATAATAAAAATACAGGAATAATCTCCAGTATATCAACATTCCTTTTGTCGTTTTAAATTTTCTATTTTTGTTTCTTATACTCATGATATCAGCTTCCAAAGTAATACCAATTTGTTAAAATTCAAGCATACATTCAGCATCTCCTCAGAATTTATAAATTACTTTTATTTGAAACTCACGCCAATAGATCGACAATATCATAAACTACATATTTGCCGTTTAAAATTTTTTTTAGGATAATTTTGAACTAAGATAAGTAAAAATAATAGGGTTTTGGCGCGATCTCGGCAACGCGGCAAATGTATGGCCAAGGTCGTTTGCTCGGGGGACGGCCTTAAGGAAGTATTTTTTGTTAATAGTAATTAGGCCTGTGTGAGTGATTATAATCTAGAACAGAATGCTCGTCGGTACGTACGGGCTACTCCGATCCCATAAAACAGTTTGTGCTCGGAGTTCGGTATTTTCGTGTAGGGATTTATTCTGTTCTGCTCGGCGCTGGTACTGTGTGGGCCGGGCGAGCTGAAATTTTGACCGGTCGGGAAATATCGCAGATATGCGTCGGCTCGATTGTGTGCGAATTCGTACGACTACACCACCTAGCAGGTACCTACCGGAATAAATAATCCTGCTGCCTGTCTACAGCTGTCTAAACTGTCTACCGCATGTGTTCGCCTGGTAATACGAACTTTGGAGTGCGGACTGCGGGCATACTTTTTAGGCAATTAAATATTAAAACTTTTAGGATAAAAATAATGTACTCAGAATTGAAAAAAATTCAAATCATCACAATAATGTTCTGCATCGTTTAAAGCATTATAATATGACAAAAGATGCTTTCAAAATAAAACCAGTAAGCTCGAATTTAAACATTGATTGGGGAATGGCGTGAAAATAAAGAAAAAGAACATTAACAGACCTGAGACACCCTCAAATTAAATGTTAACAAATATTTAAAAAACAAACCGATAACGTCTTCAAAGAGAAAGGGGAAGAGTAATTCGGGCACAAAACAAAATATAATCCGCGATTGTCGGGGGAAACGCGATTCTTTCCGCGGCCGTTAGCGGAGGGAGGGCAGGTGATGAGGGGAAGGGGGTGAAATGTGCACGGAATGTCAAACAGATGGTGTATACAGTATAGTCCTCACGTAGTATAGGATGTTATGGGAAATAAAACACCATAAGGATGAGTCACTGGAAATAATAATTATTTCCGTACTTTAAGAATCCGCGGAAATTGACCCAACGCTCGTAATGATTTTACTTTGACTTTTAATGTAGTGTTAGATGTTCGTTTTTGCATTGCAGCATTTAATTTTCCACTAAATCCATGCTTAATTTAAAGGTTCCGGGGAAGACTCCGGAATGAAGCGCGCGTCACGTCGCCGTTAATTCGTGATAAAGTGTAGTTATTAAGATTATAATTGATATGTATGTTAGACATTAAGGTATATATTGTATGGGCCTACGTAGCCTGATTTAAATAGATAAATAAATAAAAATAAAATTAAGCCCGCGATGGCGGATTCTTGGAAATCTATTGTTATCGCAGTCGCATGCGACCGCTTGGGGATTGACTCTTGAGGGATTAATATAATATCCAATCAGTACAAAAAGTTCCGCCAAGAATGTCTTATAAATACTCGTACAGCAGTAAGCTAGCTTTATAATATTGTATCAATTTTCATGGCGCGTCTTATCCAAAACTTTCGTCTTAAAAGCTTTTAGATAGTAAAGTTACATTTTCAGCAACTTGCTAGTCCTAATACCTACAAACTTTTGCGCGTCGCCCTTAGTTGTGTGAGTGCCCATAATATCTATACACGCGTACATGGCTCGCTCGCTACTGACTGCTCCGTCGGGTACGCACACTAACGAAAATATCTATTCACATTTCCAACTACAAATAAAGGCGACGCGCACTCGTAGATTGCAAGAACTATAACAAGCATTAAACCTAAATAGTGGTCAGTTTAGTCCGTTACATAATTATAATATTTTACTGAAATTACGAGTAAAATGGTTATCAATGATCTGATCATTATGATGAGAAGTGAGAACTGCCACTGCTCACAATAAAGACTAATCTCACTATGGATCAGAAGATCAAATCCGACAAGTAGTTAAAACCCTAGAGTGTACCATAGAAATAACATACGTAAACACTTGAAAAACAGAACACTTTTTAAGTCCTTCCGCAGTCTGCGTCTGGTAAAAAGTCTGTTGATCAACTCTTTCGCCCTCTCGTGTCAGATTCACGCCAAAATTGTTTGCTTAACGACAGGAAGGAAGTTAGGTTAGGTTTTAATATGTGTAACTCACACACTCCCACACACGACACACACATGGACACGGTCTATTGAAAAATCCGCGCGAGGCGGCGATCAAACAGACGTGATGCTGAATTGTCAATCCGAGCCGCAAGGGCTGTGGTACACCGGTAGCTAGGGAGTGTTTACACTAATTTTTACATTGTTCTATAACATAATATCAGGTAGGTTTTCTGAAGTAGGAACACGGTCGAGCTTTAGTGGGTACAACTGCGGCCACTTACCATCTCTTCGGCCGTAGCAAGTCCCACATACCCCGGTGTTCCTTCCCCAACGCTGCCGGGGATGCGTAATAGCATTACCCGACCCAAAAAAAATACAGGACACTTTTAATAACTTTTAGGGGCCTTGCACGGATTTGCCAACATTATTGCTTGTGTGGTGGTGGTGTTTGCAAGTTCTTGCATGCGAGTGTACGCATAGGCAGTGTGGGAGGAGGGAGGTGCTGTACGCATGCCTATGCGTGCACTCACTCATTTACTTAAGGGCGTTCCGTCCGGAGATTCCTTAATTGACCGTATTTAAAACCTTATAAACTCATAATCTGAAAGCTACAAAGTTATAATAAAAATACAGCAATAATCTTCAGTATATCAACATTCCTTTTGTCGTTTTAAATTTTCTATTTTTGTTTCTTATACTCATGATATCAGCTTCCAAAGTAATACCAATTTGTTAAAATTCAAGCATACATTCAGCATCTCCTTAGGATTTACAAATTACTTTTATTTGAAACTCACGCCAATAGATCGACAATATCATAAACTACATATTCGCCGTTTAAATTTTTTTTTAGGACAATTTTGAACTAACATAAGTAAAAATAATAGGGTTTTGGCGCGATCTCGGCAACGCGGCAAATGTATGGCCAAGGTCGTTTGCTCGGGGGACGGCCTTAAAGGTGGAAGTTTATTTCGCGGAATATTGCTAAAAATAATAACAAACTAAATTTGAAAATATAACATTTTAATTTTTTTAAATCGTTCGACAAATTCGGGTTTCGATCTTAAAGGCGATTAAAAGTACCAATAATAGGGTTATAATTAGATAATTCATAGTGTGGTGACTGGTGGTAGTGATGATGATGATGATGAATGTAACATGCATAGTAGCATATTATGCTTTCAGTTCTTTAACCAACTCCGAAACCCACAAACTTGTATAAGGAATCCGGAGTTCTCTTAGCACCTTCGGAACCATGGTATACCTAATTGCAAAATCTAGCTTTTTGGTAGCATATGCTTAGGACACTTCTCATAAAATCGTAAACATTGATTTCTCATGGATGTATGGTGGAATGGTGGTTAAGATGATGATTAATAAAATTTGCATAGTAGTATATGCTTTCAGTTCTTAATACAACGCCGAAACCCCCAGACATATTGTATCTATAAGGAGTAAGGAGTTCTGTTCACCACCTTCGAACCATGGTGTATCCTGGTGCAAAATCTTACTTTTTGGTAACATATGCCTGGAATACTTCATATGAAACCAAAAAAACCATATGTGGAAACAAACAAAAATTTTGAAAATCGATTCACAAACGGTGGAGTAATCGTTGAACATACATAAAAAAATATCCACAGCCGAACGTATAACCTCCTCGTTTTTTGAAAGTCGGTTAAAAAACTAAAAAGTTAACCTATCAATCCCCAAGCGGCACCCGCCTGTCGCATAACAATTATTGAAAATCTATTGTGTCTGCGATGCCCACGATCGAGGTGTCATGTCCATACGGCGCATCGAGGCACTTCGTAAATTTATAAAATGTCAATAGTATGAAATTCTGTGCTTCGTATTGTTTTTTTCTTTCTTCAGAATACATACAGTCATATACAGCATTGTTACATACAAATTATATTGTGTATAATGTGTGTGTCTGTTTAGAACCCTGTCTGCTTTTAGCTATATGATATTGAATGTACTGTCACTTTTTGGTGGAAATTCATGTTCAATTAAATAATTATACACTTTCCTTGCACTTATTCCACTTTATTTTAATATAATATTTACTAGATGTCCCGGTGAACTTCGTGTTACTTCAAAACCTACCCTGGACTTCTACGAATATTTTAAGACTAAAATCAGCCCAATCTGTTCAGCCGTTTCGAGTTTTAGCGCGTCTAACACATTTGAAAATCCATTTTTAGGGTTCCGTAGTCAACAAGGAACCCTTATAGTTTCGGTCTGTCCGTCCGTCTGTCTGTCTGTCCGCGGTTTTGCTCAGAGACTATAAGACCTACAAAGCTATAATTTGGCATGAATGCACATATTAATAATGGCAACAAAATGGTACATAAAATCTTAAAAAAATATTTTTTTTGTTGGTACCTTCCATACACATCAAGCGGGGATGAAATTTTTTTTTCGCGTCCACCCCATCGTGTAGGGTGTCGTTGGGTAGGTTTTTTAAAACTATTATGAGTGTTCATAGATCATTTTCCGATTTAGGGATCCGTTTGTGAAATATTAAGATTTAAAGTGGAAAAAATCGTTAGAGTCTAGTGTCTTCCCCTTCTACCAGCTAAACGGTTGCTTCTGGAAATGTGAAAAAAATCACGGGAGTAGGAAATATGCTGAATTTAAAAGGAAAACTATCACGGCTAAGAAGACTTCATAAGTTATTGTGTAATAGTCGATCAACTAAAAAACATATTGTATTCGTCGAAGTATAAAGGAACTTTTCGTTCAAATTCCTTTGAAAGTAACTGAGATGATGTTGTTAGTAGTGTAAAACACGTTATAAATGTACATTCATTGACCACACAAACATTAAAAAAAAACTAGCGGTATTACGGGAACCTATATTGCGCGTGGCCCGACACGCACTTGGCCAGTTTTATATATAAGAAGAGAAAGAATATTACAAAACTGTTATTTACACGACCGGTTTCGAATAAATCATCATCAGGTGTACTGCAGGTCTCCTGTCTGCTTTGTCTGTAGTATAGCAAAACTACTGAAAATGACTAGGCCTGCGAGGGGCCCCGGCCGGTGTGCCCCGGGCGCGCGTTTTCCAGTGGGTTCGTTATTTGAATGGCGGTCGGCGCGCCGCATACTGATGCCGGAGCCCACGCCAAATACGAATATTTTATACCGACCCATTCACCCAACGAGCTGACGGATTACCTGATGTGGACCGAGAGGTCAGTACCTACCCTTAAGTGTTTGTTTGTTCTGAAGGTTTTAAAATGTTTGCATCATTGTTCTAAGCTAACTGCTTAAAACTAACGTTTTATACTTCTTCATTGTGAAATATGTAATAAAAAACATGTCGCTCTAAGCTTGATTTTGTACGAATCGCCCAATGTGATTTCATTAAAACCCCCCCTTCGTAATGACAGGTACCTACCTAATGATTCACATGTCATAAAGGATCTCTAGAACTACAATTAAGTATTATAGGATCTCTAGAACTACCCAAATGATATCCTTTAATTCTACGATTGTAGATACTTAGATAGTTTTTTGGAAGTTATAGTTTTTTTGGTGTTTTAATAATAATTACGAACCTACTTAACCATAATATTCCAAGAAATAACTAGAGGACTTTTAGAGTTTTTCACCTGTTCTCGTCGTAAGTGTGCGTCGCCGCTCACGCCGCACTCACCTCACGCCACACTTGCCACACTCAATCACAATCCCATGGCTCGACGCTTGTTCTTTTTGCCACGCCACTCTACGCCGCTCCGCGCCACGTTACGCCGAGCCACGTCTTCATTACGTCGATTCTCCACTCAAACGTTCCGCATACAACTTCATCACTAGTCACTTTTGCGTATTCAATTTAATGGCTTCGGCTTGAAAATGAAAGGCTTGAGAGTTGAGGGTTTGGACGCGTTAGACGAAACTTGGCTTCGACTGTTTTATTTCGTCCCAACCGTAGTATAGTGCGTTTCATCGAATAGTTCCTATGCCGTCATGTTGGCACTTATGCAAATTAATGTTGCCACATTACCCTTACTGTGCTACCTTAAATTAGGGGAGATAATATGTTCTCAGTTATCACAAAATGCACTTAGAGAAAATTGTACATAATTCTAACAGCTTTCGCCCGCGGCTCTGCCTACGTTAACGTCTATCCTGCGGGGACCGTTCTTTTTCCTGGGATAAAAGGTACCCTATGTCCTTCTCCATACTCTAGAGTTCCAGACAACGTGTACCTACGAAAGTTTTATGATGATCCGCTTAGTACTTTATGTGCGAAGGCGTAACCAGCAAAGTCACTGTGAGAAGTACTAGGGCTCGCTTCGCTCGCCTTGATAATATTATTGTACTAGCTTTAACCTGCGCCTTCGTTCGCGTGTATGTAGTTTTCGTTACTAGAAGTGCGTTTCATCAAATAGTTCCTTTGCCATCATGTTGTTATTCTCTGTTAATAACGTAAACACGGTAGACACGCTCTGCATGTATTTATAAGATTTACTGTTTTTAAGGGTAATTAAACTGACGCTGGTAACCCTAAGCCGTAGTGGCGGCAACCCGAGTTTAATGGAATTATTGGGGCCTAGTTACGTTTTTCACGTTCACAAAACTGTTTCACTCTTAGCACCATCATTCTTTCACCACTCTTTAATGTTTTCGGCACGATTTTCTCACGAAATCACAGTAAAATTATGAAAACTCGCAGATCATGTCAACCTTGTTTAGAATATTGACAGACAGGAATGCCAACATGACGGCAAAGCAAAGGAACTATTCGATGAAACGCACTATAACTTCACTAACGTTCTGCCAGTAAAATGTAGGAAGTATGAAAACGATCAATCTTTTTATTTACGTTTACGGTTTGGGTTACTATTAAATTGAACAGTGTGTATCCACATTAATATGTGTTGGGTAGCAGGTGGGATTCCGTGTTGCTGAAACATTGGGTGCAGCTCCATGCTCCGATAGCACGGTTCCCATATATTTAATTGTTGAACAATATTATTGTGATTCCAATTTATTTTATATTTTTTACTAACACTAGAATAAGGACCTATTGTTGAAACTAACACTATGGATGAAAATCTGAAATAAATTAATTGAATTGAATTGAATTGAATTGAATTAATATAATAATTACTAATTTACTAATATTTACTAATACATATTTGATATTACGTATTATTTAAATGCGAAAGAGTCTATTTGTCTGTCTGTTAACTGTTACCTCTTCACGCCCAAACCGCAAACCTGGTTTTGATGGAATTTGTTATGGAGATACTTTTAGGGGAAATGACATAGGTGACATAGGATGCTTTTTACCCCGGAAAATATAATATGTAAGTACGTGTATAAGTATATACGAATTTCTGTTTTAATCTTCAAACGGAGTTGCGGGCATCAACTAGTTCTGTATATACTTTGCTTGACAATATGGCTGTTGGCTATAAGTATTATGTACATTACGAGTATAAGCTCAACACTGCTTAGGTAAGCTTAGCACTGGCATAATATATTTACCAAATACATACGACTACTCATAGGTGGGCATTAACTCGTTAATCCGTTAATCTATAATTAACGAAGTTAACATTTTGATTAACGAATTAACTTTTAAGTTAAATTTAGAAAATGTTAACGGACACGTTAACTTCCGTTAATATGTAGAAGTCCGTTAATCGTTAATCCAATGCCTACTATTTACCGCACAGCGCCGCGGCGTGGCGCGATAAACAGGTTCAGAAGTACAATCTGTCAAGAAAACGTAGACGCAGTATAAAATTTTCTAAACTTAATCACGCTCAAAAGGTGGTTTTCTCTTTGTTTTTTCACAGAGAACGCTTATACACTTTAAATATTATCACCTTGCCCATTTTTATCTCGATTTAATAAGGTTTTCATATTTTTATGTGATTTCAAAATTATGTAAAGTATTTTAAAGTTGTGTTAACTTCCAGAACCTAAACCAACAGGTTTTTTAAGTACCTACACTAAAGCAACGATATAAAAATGCAATTTTACAATAATTAACGGATTAACGATTAACGTTAACTTGCGTTAATTCTTCCGAAATGTAACGCTTTAACGTTTAACGAAGCTAACTTTTTTTGTAGCGGATTAACGATTAACGAAGTTAACTATTTGATTAACGGTGCCCAGCTATGCGACTACTTACCTAATCAAGTATTTATATCTACTCAGGCGTATTACAGACAGTAGTACTGTCTCATGAATGTGTTGATGCGAGTTTCATCAGCGCCGCGCCGCGGTCGGGGATATTAGATCAGCATACAGATGCGCGAGTCATGCAAACGAGCTGCCGTCCGCCTGATGGGGCCACCTTATTACGACTGCCTATATACTTACATACTTAGCTAATTTGTAGGAAACAGTCAATATGCTGGCAAGGATGAACGGAAGACTTTAGAGATAGTGTTCAGAGTTCAGACGTTTCACGTTGTACCATCGAGGAAATTGATTCCTAGGCAGTTGACAGACCAACGTCATTTGGTCGGATCATGTCAATTCAATGTTAATCGTGATCTGTCGTTTGATGTAACGCGACCAAACTACGTAGGTCCCCCATCTGCCTAGGAAACAAGTTCTTTGATAGTACATCGTGCGGAGTTCAGTAACTTCGATAATTATAAGAGCGCCTTCACATTATGTCGCAAGCAGTGCGACTGCAGCGCTGCAGCCGCGCGACTACATACAAAAGAGAGTCGCGCGGCTCGTTTTAGTATGGAAGTCGCGCGGCTGCCGCGCGGCTGCCGCAACACTCGCGACGTAATGTGAAGGCAGCCTTATAATGTGCTCATAAGTGATAAGAGATACTGCTATAGTATGACTTATCACTTATGAGTACACACTTTTACATGTTGCCCATTAACTAGGTCACAGTTTCAACTTACTAAATGAATTTAACCTGAACAAGTTTGTCGTATAAACTGAATTATCCTTCCCAGTCTCATGAAATATTTTCCGCTCAATTTTCCTGCCGTATGCCGGTATTAATCATGAGCGGACAGTGATTCTCCAGGCAGTAGTATCGCGGGGCGACACTCTCACACTCAATTTTTGAAAATTGTAAAGCTGCGTCAACAGCGCGAGGATTTAAGAGTCTTGCGCAAACACAGCGCTGCAGTCTTTTAATCCGTATGGAAATTTAAACCTGGGGTTTGATTCTAACCTCGAACTTTGCTTCGATGTCTCGCTTTCACCCAATATGCCGTCTCAAGAGTCAAGTGCGAGTGAAGTCTATTCGAATTGAAAAAAGTGACATTCGAACTATTAGAATTGCTTTGTTATTTTTGTAAAAGTCTTATTTGAATTCACATACTTTTATGTTCCCTCGATCGTTCATGATTTATTGCCTATGCAAATAAGGGTGTAAGTCAGCAAGTGAAATTCGAGGTACAAGAATTGAGGCACATCAAGTGCTCAAGCCATTATCGAGCCATATATGATATAATGTTATGTCAGGTCAGGCGGCTATACCCACTGTATTGGTGTGATTTGTGACACTACGCAATCTAGTTTGTACGATAGTCGGCCAACTTGAAATTGTATAATATGTGCGGTGGCCCTTATCTATTCTGTGGTATCGTGTCGTGTCGTTACCGTCGCAGTGTGAAAACACCTAATATGTCATAGTTTTAAATTCGTAGGTAACAAGTAAAGTTTTCGTCATAATACGTAAAATTTAAAAATTTCTAACTTCTAAGTCGGCTATAATACTCTATAATTCTGTCTACTCTGTCCGGGCGTTCTCTACTGTTTAATATACAATTGTATGCGTTGCGTCATAATTCTCTCTACTCTGTCATCGTAGTCAAGGGGGCATCCACAAATTACTTGAGGTGTTTAAGGGGGGGAGGAGGTCGAGTCAAATCTCATCTAATCTCACGTTGGGCAGAGGGGGTCTCGGCAAATCTCACGTATTTTTTTGTCATTGTTACAAGAAAAATTATACTATTTTGGTCCATTCATGCAATCTCGTTAATCTCGGACGAAAAAAAGGCGAGATCTCGCGAGTTTGACGAGATTGCACCTGAGTATAAAAAAGTCTTATTCGAAGCTGGCCTAAGCAATTACTGTGCACTGTGATATTCAAGTAAGTCCTGAATTTTGACTTCTCGTTGTTTTGTTAGCTATAAAAGAACTGTTTTATTACTAAAAGTTTTATGTTTGATAATGTGCGCTTTTAAATTTCTGGACGTCACGTTATGTTTTTGTGCGGTTCAGAAGAGTGTGGAGTGAAGACGTCATGATGTCCTCTAGCGTGATATTTCCATACATTTTACTTCCCTATGTTATCGTTTTACTGTGTGGACGTTCACGATATTACCGCCACGTCCAAAATTATAAAAGTGCACATTAGGAGAGAAGACTGGTTGTTTCTTTCATTTGTTATATTTTGATAGATAGTAGATACGTACTATGTAAAAGTTTACCACTTCAAAATTATAGACAGATACGTCAAACAATGTTTGATGCATAAAATTCTATTGAAAAGAATTTGTGAAAATGAAAGTTAATCTTATAATATTTATTACTTTTTTTAGTCATTTATTCAAATATTGAGATTATTTGTAAAAAAAACCCACCAAACTACTAATCTCGTGAGATCTCGAAATTGGCGAGATCTCGCGGTATTATATTTATAAACTCGCGGGATCTCGCTTCAGCACTAATCTCGCGAGATTTGCATTCCCTAGGTGTGACGAAGCTGTCTATAGAACAAGGTGCTAAGATACTTTTTGTGTGTATTTAGGTTGCTCTCCCTTCCAACAAAACACCTCCACGAAGCATCGATCCTGCAACAAAACCTAATAGTTGTGCCGGGGCAATATCACCTTAATGACCACCCCGCTGCCGAAGACGCTATTAACCGCCGCAATTTATAACGAGTATCGAGCTATATCGGGTTATATCGAGTTGTATCGAGCTCGAGACGTGTCCGCGGTCACGTTAGCGGCGGTAATGGCCGTGAGGAATCGAGGAGCAGGGAGTGGGAGTTGAGGAGTGGAGTTGGATCCTCTCCAAGATCTCACCTGACCTCAGAACACGTATCGCTTAAACCTGCCGTTATCTATTAATACGGGATAGTCTGATACTAAACTGTTATGGCTGCTAATCCAATGTTTAATAAGTATTGAAGTAAAATTCGGTATGAATAGAAGTTATATCCCACTTCATTCGCGTTGAGAATAGAGTGGACCATCAATACAACGACTGATTGTAATATGGCCATAATATACAATATTTTAATAATGTCAGCCTTTTTTCAAGCGAATATATGAATAAAGTTTCTTACAGCTTACTCCTTCCTTATTTGATGAAACATGTCACAAAGCTAATTGCGAAAGCCAGGATAAAGCGTAATTAGGCAATACCGTTCAGTACCGTACAACGTTAATGTTGTAACTTTTCGAGAGAGTAAATTAGAGGACTGAATAGTTATGGTAGGGTCTTGGAGGAACGTCGAAGTACAAAGAACGTCTAATGATCAGGTAATGTGGTTGCTCCTAACCTGGAATTATTTTATATAGATAAATTTTCTATCGCATTTGAGCGTTCCACAGTGTGATAAATTTTTGACACTCTTTAAAAAAATATCTACAAAGAATATCGATGTCGGAGTTTTACTCTAATGTTTATATAGCTATCAACTATAATATTTTGAAAGAAAAACGTGGTGAAACAAAATCGAGGTTTTTATCACACTGTGCGTTCGCTTACCACACAGATTTTTCAAAACTCTGCTCCTTAACCGTTTAACCGCATAACCTTTGGGGATAACGAGGGATTGTTAGAGACTCATTGATAAACAGCCGGCGTTTTACAAGCCGCGTTACGAGCCAACTCGTCGGGTTAATTATAATAAGACGAGCCGCGATCAGCCATACTGCTGTTGTCATAAAACTGAGATTACACGGCCGTTATTCGACGAGGGTAAACGTGCAGCGGCTTCGCTGAAACAATACTCTCTCGTACAAAAAGCCCATTATTTTTTGTTTGTGATCCGTTTGCGAGCATTGTAGGTCAAGCGAATAAGCTTTTGTTTTCATTTGAATTTTGATACTCTTTTTTGTAGAATAATATTTTGTACTGCAAACTTTTAATAATATTAAGTATCATTGTTTTAAATTTGAAAGGCAAATAATAGATACATGCGATTGGAGTACCTTATTGTAACTTTCTCGAAGTGTTTCACCGTTTTTTTGAGCCTTCATAGAATTGGTTTCCGTTGTAGCAGATAATTCATATTTTCAGGATATGATGTCATCAATAGATTTATTAGTCGTAGAAAGTGTTAATTGAATAGCTCTTATACTTTAGATTTTATTGGTATCTAAAATACACCGATTTCGTCACTGGCACACTGATGATTTCTTTTTGAAATATCTTGAATTCTTGAGACAAGTATTGTGTTCCATTATCAGTTTGTAGCTCTTCTGGCACTCCATGCACAGCAAACCATCTTTTTAGTTGTTCAATTACTTCATAATATGATGACTGACCTTTTAGCTGTTGAAGATCTAAAAATCCAGAGTAACTGTCACAGATTACTAAGTAAGTTTTTCCTTTTAACTCAAATAAATCTAATGCAACTATTTGCCATGGAAGTGTAGGAATCTTTTTAATTAGTACTATATCTTTAATGTTATCTCTCTGAGTTTGTTCACAGACAGAGCAGGTTTTAACTAGATTTATGACATCGTCATATTGTCCTTTCCAGTAAAGAAATTGCCGTGCTCTTCTCAAACAGCTATTTATACCTAGATGTCCTTGATGAATGTTCTTTAACATTTTAGCAATCTGTGATTTTGGTAATATTATTTTATTTCCTTTAAAGATTATTCCATTGAGATAGCTTAAGTCTTTTTTAAAGTTAAAATAGTGTCGTAGTTCGGTAGGCAGATCATTGACTTTTTCTGGGAATCCTTGTATTATTGTTTTAAGAAGTAACTGTAAGTGTGGATCTTCCTTAGTAGCTGTAATTAACTCTTCTTTAGCGTTTAATGACATAGGTAGTATAACTGCAATTTTCAAATTGTCTTCTTGTTCATATTTCAGATTAGATGTATCACAATCTCGACTGAGGAGATCTGCTAAAGGTATTTCTGTTCCTTTTTTAAATATAACTTTTGGCGAGTATGGTGCAAGATTGAATATTAGGCGTTGCAGTCTCGCTGGAGCAGATTGTATATTTTTTTTAAAGATCGTCTCAAGTGGCTTATGATCTGATTCCGCTGTCAGTTCTTTGCCATAAGCATATTCATGAAACTTCTTACATCCGAATAGTATAGCAAATGCTTCTTTCTCAATCTGTGGATAAGTCTGTTCAGTTTTAGTCAGCGATCTTGCACCATAGGCTATTGGTTGTCCTTGCTGAAGAAGTGCTGTTCCGAGGTTTCTTGAGCTTGCATCTACAGTTAGTGTGACTGGTTTGTTAACATCATATAGTTTCAATACTGGAGGACTCTGTAAAACCTGTTTTATTTTGTTCAGAGCTTCTTCTTGATGGGCTTCCCATGTGAAGATTGTATTTTTGTGTAGCAAATCTCTAAACGGATTCGTCAATTCTGACATGTTTTGAATAAATTTATTTAGATATGTAATCATCCCGAGTAGTCTCGGTAGCTCAGATTTATTTGTTGGTGTTTTTATTTCTTGAATGGCTTTTACTTTTTCAGGGTCTGCTTCTAGTCCATTTTCTGAAACAATGTGCCCTAAAAATTTAATTCTTTGTGATTAAAAAATGCGCTTATCTTTATTCAGTTTGAAACCGGCTGTTTTCAATGTTTTTATGACTTCATAAACAGTTTTGTTGAGTTCTTCTCTAGATTTTGAATGAATAAATATATAATCGATGGACACTCTGAAATTTTTGAATTTACTGAGCAAATTAGTTAATATTTCTTGAAATATTTCAGGTGCTGAGGACACTCCAAATCCCATTTGTAAGAATATCTTCCCCATGGGGTAGCAAAAGTTAGTATTTTTTGTTTTCTTTCAAAAAGTTTTATTTGCCAGAATCCTTTAGTACAATCTAATAATGCAAATAACTTAGAACCTTTAATATCAGCTGAAATTTCTTCTATAGTAGTAAGTGGAAAGTGACGTCTCAGAATGTTTTTGTTTATATCAGATGGATCTATACAGATTCTTAATTTGCCTTTTTGTCTGACTATTACAATAGGACTCACCGCAGGAGTAGGCTCCTTCTGTGGCTTTATGACATCTAACTTCACCATTCTGTCGAGTTCTTGCTTCACCTCATCTCTTATGGCATGTGGAATACGTCTTGGTGGTATGATTTCAAGTTTTGGGTTCTCTATAAGATCAATATCATACTCGTAATCTTCATAACAGCCTAAACCGTCGAAAACATCGTTTTCGCATTCACTTTCCTTTAATGTTTTGACTCTTGCGATTAATTCCAATTTTTCGCAGGTATCTAGTCCTAGAATTGGTGTAACTTTTTCTTGTACAACTTTAATATAATGTTACTTTCTTTATTTTTAACCGACTTCCAAAAAACGAGGAGGTTATATGTTCGGCTGTGGATATTTTTTTTTTTTTTTTTTTTTTTTTATTTTTTTTTTTTTTTTTGTATGTTCAACGATCACTCCGCCGTTTGTGAACCGATTTTCGAAATTTTTGCTTTGTTGTATTTGGTTTTACTCCAATTTGGTACCATGTTCACAAAGTGGTGACCTGATGATGGGATCTAGGAGTAATCGAGGGAACTCCTCGAAATTTATATGAAAACATATGGTGATTTTGGTTTTATGTGAAGTGTACTAAGAATATGCTACCAAAAAGTCAAATATTGGGTCAAGGTATACCATGGTTTCGAAGATGCTGAGAGAACTCCTGACTCCTTATAGATACACGTTTGGGAGTTTCGGCGTTGTTTTAAGAACAGAAAGCATATGCTACTATGCAACTCATATTCATCATCATAATCATCATCATCATCATCATCATCATCATCATCGTCTTCATCATTACCACGTCGTGTTAAGGTCACCAATGTCTCATGGCACAGAATAGATAATAGTACAAGGCATAGGTGTGGATATACTAATAATAATAATAATTTTATACTGTATAACAACACTTTGTTTAAATATACACGGCGCGGCGGTCAGCGCCGCGGAGGCGAGTGGCGAGTGGCGGAAGATCGAATATACTTTACTACTTTATATACAGATCGAATACTTTACTAACTACTTTATAAAATTTTAATAGACAAAATATAGAATTAAAATAAAGTTATTTTAAAAAGAGCATTTAAACAAAACAAAGTCAATAAGTGTCTTTTTAATTAGTTATACTTATTAATCGATAGATGGCGCACTAAGTATCGATTTGAATGGATTTGAAATTGAATTCTTGATTACAAGAACAGCTGTCAATAATTATGATAATAATATATTATATTACTAGCTGTCCCGGCTAATGTTGTTTTGCCAAAAAAATAATTTTTGGTATTAGATGAGTAGCTACGCTACATCCTATGCAAGTTTATACAGTTTTTTATCTGATAGATCCTTCGATCGTGGAAAAACGAGACACAATAGCCTTTCTATTGTTATCGCAATCGCCGGTGACCGCTTGGGGTTTGAAGTATTAAAATTGTTAAATTACTTAGCACAATATGTTCACTTCACTGATAATATATTATTTTGTGAGTGTGAACTGTGACTCTTAACAAATTGTAATAAGATACGTAAAATATACGCGAAGGTTTACCTACCAGTGTAACTAAAAAGAGTGAAATTATTATTATTTTTAACAAAAAATTAAAACCGACTTCCAAGGTAAAAACAATATTAACATTAATATGAACTAAAAAGTATTAAATAATTTTTGCTATCTAATAGTGCCTTTTTCCGAATTCGGCTAAACCTCAACTATTTCTGTACTCAATCTTCATAATTTTGAAGTCGGTGCCAGTTCCAAAAGTTTCAAATATTCTGTTAGAGGACTGAAGATTCAGCTATCTGGTACCGACTTCAAAATAATGAAGATTGAGTACAGAAATAGTTGAGGTTTAGCCGAATTCGGAAAAAGGCACTATTAGATAGCAAAAATTATTTAATACTTTTTAGTTCATATTAATGTTAATATTGTTTTTACCTTGGAAGTCGGTTTTAATTTTTTGTTAAAAATAATAATTGATTGTACGCAATAGCACCCAAAACTGCCAGTCTATCTTCAGTGTAGCTTATTAAATTTTTAGTGCGGCTTGGTTTTAGCCTTGCCTTTATTTTGTCTATCAAATGTCTCGGTAACACATTGCATTGTGCTCCTGTATCTAGTTTGGCTGTAAATTGCACATCACCAACTTCTATCTTTTCTGTCCAGTCTTTATTTACGCCAGCATTTATAGCTGATATGTATACCTCCTCTTCAGAACTAATTGAGCTTTCTTCTACTGCATTCACTCTATTTTTCTGTTTAATCTGATTTTTTTTTGCGTACGGCACATCTTGGCAAAATGTCCATTTTTATTGCATTTTGCACATGGTTTATTAAAAGCTGGGCATTCTCTGCTTTTATGGTTTGTACCGCATCTTTTGCAGTCAAAATATTCATTTTGTTTATTTCTGAGACTTATGTTTTTCAATGATAAGACTTTATTTTTACTTTCGAACTCGTCCAGTTGTTTTGTGGCTTTTTCACAAGTTTTACATATTGCTACACTAGTTGTCTATACTTTACATATGGCTTGGCTGTTTCGTTACTTACTGCAGATCAGAAACTAAATATTCGAAAAAGCGAAGCCATACATTACTTACTGATATGTAGAAAGTGTTGGAGTTAGGTTCGATAGAGTTAGGCCGCGTCGATTCAGAAGCTTGGCTCTACATTAGATTTGATGTCTTTTTCACAGGGCAAACCAATGATATTGTATGTTACTAACGTAACTAGATTGGCAGTCTACGACAGAAACGCGTCACCACTTTGAAGATGCCTGCAGGCATATCTGCCATACATAATGACATAATAACATTATGAAGTGACATTGTCTTTTGGGCTATCAAGTGGTTACGCATTTCTGAGAATCGTTTGTAAGACATTGCCACTCTAGTATTTTAGAAACTCATTGGGGCAAACCTTTTGACAGGTGGTCGTCGAGGTACAATTTTCATGAAAGGTTTTTGGTGGTATAGTTATATCTACTTACAATTTGCAATTGACGTTATATTCGATCATTGTTCTATCGCTGCTGCTCTTTCATTCATACTAATTGCTAATTAATAATTATTATGTCACCATTTCGCTTGTATCATGAAAATACTTACGGTCTTCGTCTTGTTCTCTTATATTCAGTTTGAACTTTGGGAAAAGTAGCAACTTAGGAATACCTATTAACAAGCGAAAGTACGTACTTAGTGAAACTGATATAGGAGGAGAATTTTATACCTCCAACAAGCATTTTATCTTCACTAATAACATCCCCCGGTACGAGCTGAAATAGTTGTTGTGTGTCGTTGTTTGTCAAACACTGCCCGCATGGCGGCCGGCCTACGGCGGACGGTAAACATCCCCCATACAGTCTGTACTCTGTACACGGTTTATGATAAAAACTTGCGGCGCGACTTGTGACTACACACCACACTTACGTACTTAGATAATATCAACCTCAGAAAAACAATAATTTCGCTATAAATATATTATGATGCGTGCTGAGTCTGCCTGTAATTGGGTCTGCACCTTAATAAGTTTCGTGTTGTAACATTAGTGAAATAAGTTTTTATAAGATGTAAACCTGTTGGCAGATAAATAAATAAATAATATGTATTTCGTATAAATACTAATATAATATTTTATATTATGACATCACACAGATCACTAACATAATGTATGATCACTGATCAGACAGACATAAGCATAGGTACCAACACACTTATATGTTCTAATATAGGATAGCGTGTATACTTGCTCAATAATATTATTATGTGTTACATGTTAAATAAAGCCTTTAGGTAAAGTACTCTAAAGCTTACTGTCACTACATTATTTATTTTTATCTTTCAATACTGTACCAATATCCTTCTTTAAAATAATACCTACCCCTGAGCAATATAGTGACACTTTACAGCAATAATGACATAATCAGAACAATCGCGGCTGTCAGTACTAACGAACTGCTTCCGTCAGCTCTCAGTCACTTCAGGCGAGATCCCCCCCCCCTACATCCGGCTCCGGATCGCTCGCTTCCGCCATCTTTGTACCGCTAATTAGAGGGAAAAATGAAAAATGTCGCTCGTTTAATCATTTTTTTTATTCAGAAATTCGAGTTCAGTAACATAAGTTTAGTTATAAATTCATTCTAGCGTAATGTCTAAACGGCGAGCGACCGGCTGAGTGACAAGCGGCAGTTTGTTATAGTCTATCAATAAACCTGATACATTATTAGGGGATGATGGTGGTAGGGCTTAGCAGCATGATTCTTCGTGTTGTCAACAAGAGCTATGAACGTTAGATAGGTATATTTTGTTCTTTGAACCGTCCCAAAATAATATCACAGATTTCAAATAAAAATCTACAATGTAAATTGTTTTTAAAGTTACAACAGACAATATCTTTCGATACAATTTTACTGCCGGCCGTCATGATCGTTTTGTTGTTTTGTACAGCAGTTTACTGTCTAGTGCTGTAGTGGTGTCGTGCTGTCGCTCCGCGGCGCTCGCCGCACGAGGATATCTTCAGACTTTGAATATACATTAAATAAACTCCGAATATCAAAATACCGTCGCTAACGTTAACAAATGGTGAGAGTCGTTGTATAACACTATAAATTCATTTACAATATTAAAAATTAACGTACTATTTAAATATATTTACATCGTATATTACGAGATATAAAGTACACCGTAAATGACTAGAGCTACATTACGTTCGGCGGTTTTCGCCCCTGCAGGTCGGTACCGCATGCCGGACGATATGGCGTACGATATATCGCACGACATATCGCACGATAACTCGCACGGTACGGACGTACAGGAGCTGCTCCGGTTGCTGTAGTAAATTTTATCTTAGGTTTACCTGTCATATAATTCGTTTAGTTAATAACTAATTATGTGATACAATTAAAACTGCATCGCTTTGGCAAAGATATAGTGTACGGAAAGTTACAGAAGATTGCGGCTATAAGGAGAGGTTCGGCGTCGGGGAGATTATCCAGTTTATATATAATTTTATAATGAATATATTATAATTTCTATAACATCGTGTATAACCGCACTCTTGAGTATCGACTGTACGACTGCGAATACTTGCAGAGCTTTTGGCATTTGGGATACACGTTCGATAAAATTGCAATATGCAACTCCGAGTACAAATAAATTGCTATTTACACAAAATATCATAATATTATAGATATACATTACTGTTAAACACAACGTGTCCGCTCGTTTGTTACAAAGTAAAACATTTTTGTAAAATTAAAAATAAATAAATAAATAAAAGCCGTCGCACAACGTGCTAAGTCTCCATGGACGGAACGTTATTACAAAATAAACTAAACAAAGGATAAAAATGTAGACACAATAACAAAATAAAAACATAAATCATGATAAATGAAATTGGAAGGAATAAATACGTCTTCATATTATTATGACTTTTAGATGATTAGCTACTACTTTAGTACAGACTAGGTCAGATGAAGCATGTGAGATTGATTTGCTATCCACAAAACCACGAATATACCTACGCTTAAATGCCATGTTTTGGGTTGTATATATTTTGTTCTACGATTAATTTACATTAGATGAATAGTTAAAATACTCTTGAGCTGATCTTATGAAAAAAACATTTAAAATTTCAAGATCATAATTGAAATGATTCTAGTTTGAGAGATGCGGAAGTCTTGACACTATGTTACAGTACCTTACCGAAATTATGAAAAAGTTTTATATTAGCCTGGTTCGTAATACTAGATGTTTTCGTTTGTATAATTACTATTACAGCGATCTAACCTAGGTCTTACGGCAGCAATATATTTAGATGATTATTTCGACTACGAGGAAAAGTCGTCCGAAAACAAGATTCAACCCTGTATACCTATTTTGGATTTTTTCTTTAATCGTTTTTACGTTTAATTCACTAATCTGACAAACAAAGATTAAAATTCTTCGCCTTTATTAGATTTAACTTTTAATGTAAATATTGTACACAAAAACAATTTTATCAATGATTCATTCGAAAATACAAAATTATCCGTAATAATAATTAACATTAACGCAGCCGATATCGGATACGACGACACAACGCAGAGTCAGTAGGCCTACTACGAAACTGTTTTGAGACTCAAATAATCGGACGAAAATGCTGCGTCCTGCTCTAACAACGTCATTTCACGTTTGTTAGAGTAGAATGCAGCATTCTCGTCCGATTATTTGAGTCTCAAAACAGTTTCATGGTACAAGGCCTGAATACGGTCCGCCGTGCACAGTACAGGCGCGAGCTGCGAGCACATTCATGAATCATGTTACGTAATTAAGTATATTAGAACGTCAGAGCACGCTTTTACTACTTTTGCGGAAAGAGTTTTTTTGACGATCTGAAAGTAAGTACTTTTTTGTAATCATTATAAAATTCTCAAGGATTTACAAAGGTGTTTAAAAAGTTTAAACATAAAGACGTCATTTATATTATGATGTAAGATTGCTCAATGATCATCAGTTTCCACGCTATTTTACTTTCCTCGGGACTGTATCACGTACAATGTACATGTCACAACCCGCAGGCTGCAGCTGTATTCTGGCCCGTCGTCGGTCGCCGCACGCGCATCGCACTCGAGAAGTACTATCAGTATCATCTAATTAGTAATTAAACGTTAATTTCGATCATACTACCGATAAACACTGCAAATATAAATATATTTTAACGACAGTTAAAGGCAATTTGAAATATCGATCACAAGTCTATTGCTATAGAGAGTCGGCGTCCGCCGGGCGAGGGCGGGCGGCCAGGGCGGCCAGGGCGGCTAGGGCAGCCAGGGCGGCTAGGGCGGCCAGGGTGGCTAGGGCGGCCAGGGCGGCCAGGGCGGCTAGGGCAGGTCGGTGTAGATGTGCGGGTGCGGGCGGTACTCCTTGCCCGAGCGCGGCCGCAGCGTGCTCGTCGTCTGCCGCATCACCCTGCACACACCACATCGGGTCAGGCCGGCACTCTTGCCCAAGAACTGGCATTGGAAAGCGTCGGTTTACTCCGAAGGAGTATCGAACGAGAGTGTTTGCAACTTTGCTGATAGTCAACAGGTCGTATGCGTACCTCATGGTGACGGGCGTGTCCGACGACGAGTGCGACGAGCAGATGGACAGCGTCTCGATGTAGTCCGACATGTCCGACGTGCCCGAAGACGTGCTGTGCGTGTCCGCCACTCCTGCGAACGGGACCGTGGTGAGAAACGGCGAAAGTACGAAATTCAAACTAAACAAAAATGGGGGTTAAAAAGTGCTCGAAAAGTTAAATATTATGTCATTCGACCAACCTCGCAACGGTTTGACGGTGAGAACGGGCACCTCGGCCTCGGCGGAGCAGCACTTGTGGTCGTGAGTGGTGTCGTGCGGCGGCGCGGCGGGCGCGGGCGAGGCGTGCGCGGGGGTGGAGCGGGCGCGGCGCGCGGGCGGCGGGGAGGCGGCGCGGCGCGCGCTGCGGTACCGCCGCCGCGCCGCCGCCGTCGTCGCCGGCAGCTCGAAGCCCGCGCGCAGCGACCACGACGACACGCCCGAGTCGTTGGAGCTGGACGAGTCGCGCGTGCCGGCCGGCGGCGGCCCCGTGCTGTCCGCGTCCGAGTGCTTGGCGCAGTCGCACGGCGTCGGCCCGCGCGCGATGTCCCGCAGCGTCTCCACGGACGAGCCGCGGCTGCCGGCGAACTCCTTCGCGTCCTCCAGGAACCGCGACGAGTCCGCCGAGCTCGACCGCTTCCTGTAGTCGGCCCGGTCGTGCTGCCCGCGCGCCTCGACGGCGTCGGCGGCGGCGGCGCCCGCCCGCGAGTCGTCGGGGCGGCAGAGCGCCGGGTTGCTCGCCGACTTCTCCTCCAGCAGCCGGCCGACGGGGCTTTTCGCCGGGTGCTTGAGCGTGTGGAAGGCGAACGTGCCGATGGGGGACATGGGGGTGTAGCCGGACGCGAGCGACCTGTCTCGCTCCAGCTTGCCGCCCTCCAGCGAGTTGGGCTCCATCAGCAGGTACTCGTCGGTCGCGGACCTCCTGCCTCTGGAGCTCCTCCCCCGCGGGCCGCACTCGGCGCAGGCGCCGGCGCCGTCGCAGGGGAGGTTGTTGAGCGCGAGCGTGGGTCGCAGGTTGGCGGTGAGCGCGTCGAGCTCGGCTTGCGTCACGCCGGCCCTCCTCAGGAGATCCTTGGCGTTCTCGTAGTGCTCCAGGGACAGGGCGAAACTTAAATTTTCGTAGTTGGCCAGCGGGCCGTCGTCGATCTCGACGCTGCCGGAGTCGACGCTCCGGCTCATCTGGTCGCCGGCCGCCGCGAAGCCGGCCTGAGCTGCTTTTCTTCTAGTTTTTCGCGAGAGATCTATAGTCGCGTACAGAGCTTTCGCGTCGTCCGCGTTCGGTTTTAAATTTTCTTTGTTTGGGGCTGTATCTTCGATCTTGTCGGCGTTGGACTTGCAGTAGGGCAGCCTGATCCAGCTGTTGGCCCAGTCGGTGACTCGCTGGCAGGGGCAGCTGGCCTGCTGAAAACTCTCGTCGGTGTCTATGACAGTCGGCTGCTTCTGTTTTTTGCCGAACTTGAGCAGGCATCCGCAAGGCTTTTTAAGTATGAGGGTATTTGGATTTGAATTTTTCGTAATTTTAAACAAATCGTTACTCATGCATTCCTTGAGTCTCTTTGGCGTGTCGTAGTACTCTCCATCCACCTAAAATGCATTGTTTTATTTATATGTAACATGTTAGATTTTTAAAAAGTTAAGTCGAATTTACATCAGGAATTAAGCTAGTGCTATTCACGTTGGAATTAATTTCATAAAAGTATGAAAGTAGTTTGGAACGTGCTGCAATTGCTTTCATGAAACTGATTTCAACATACATAGCACTAGTTTACTCATGTAAATTCGTATTTATTATATAATATCGGATATAGAACAGTCTGAAATACAGGGTACTGACCAACATGGTAGTCTATATCTATATCAATATCTATCTAATATATATAAATCTCCTGTCACGATGTTTGTCCGCGATGGATTCCTAAACTACTTAACCGATTTTAATGTTTATTTTATTTTTAATGTGTGCTTTTTTCCAACTTGAGAGACAGGATAGCTTAGATCTTTAATTATAGTCGCAATTTTATTTTATTGCAAATTATTTGTCTATAAAGAGGGACCATTGTTTATGCGACGCGGGTCACGGGATAGCGATGGACGTTGCCATGGTGACATACTTATTTAGTCACTAATTCAATAAAATAATACGGGCGATATACTTTATATAATATAGCAAAGAAACGTTTGCCGGGACAGCTAGTATATAATATATAACAAAAAATTAAAACCGACTTCCAGAGTAAAAACAACAATTATTAATTATTATAATGAACAAAAAAGTATGAAATAATTCTTACCATTAATAGTGCCTTTAGCCTTATGCAGACAGCAGAATACTCCTAAACCTCTACTATTTCTGTACACAATCTTTGAATTATTTTGAAGTCGATACCAGCTAAGAATGGTGAGTTCTTAGACAAAATATTTTTAATTTGAAAGACTGGTACCGACTTCAAAATTATGAAGATTGTGTACACTGTACAGAAATAGTAGAGGTTTAGGAGTATTCTGCTGTCTGCATAAGGCACTATTAATAGTAAGAATTATTTCATACTTTTTTGTTCATTATAATAATAATTATTGTTTTTAACCCCCGACAAAAAGAGGGGTGTTATAAGTTTGACGTGTCTGTCTGTCTGTCTGTTTGTCTGTGTGTGTATCTGTCCGTGGCATCGTAGCATCCAAACGGGTGGACCGATTTTGATCTAGGTTTTTTGTTTGAAAGCTGACATGATCGAGAGTGTTCTTAGCTATAGCTCATCATCATCAGCCTGCTCAGTGCTGGACAATCAGGGTTTATCTGGTTCATGTTTGTGGCATCGTAGCATCCAAACGGGTGGACCGATTTTGATCTAGTTTTTTTTTATTGAGAGCTGACATGTTTGAGAGTATTCTTAGCTATAGTTCATCATCATCAGCCTGCTCAGTGCTGGACAGTCAGGGTTTATCTGGTTCATGAAAGGCCTTTAGCAACTTGTAGTAATTTGATGGGTTTTATATTTCATTCTAGTTCGTGAAATTTGTGAATATACAATATACGTATTACACATAATAATGAAAAGTTGGCCTGGTGATGCACCATCACCTGATAATCAATAGGATATCCAACTCCTCGCCAAAGAGTAGATGGTAGACTCATTTTAATTGCGACAACTAGTAAGAAGTAATTTTTTGTTAAAAACAATAATTTCACTCTTTTTAGTAATTTAAGTAATTTATAAGGTTTTCTGTAAATACTAATGTGTTCTACTAAGTGACTTTGGAGCCAGGATACACATTTATGATATTATGTGAACTATAAAGTTAATATACCTAGCGCCCTCTCGGAATAGAGAATTGCATAAGCAACTCCAAGAATATACTCACTGTATAATTAACTAGCTGTCCCGGAAAACGTCGTTTTGCCATTTAAGGTGAACGCAGATTTGGCCGCACCGCACGCACCGCAGTCGCCGCATTTCGGATTCTTCATATAAAGAATGTAGAAGTTGCGAAGACTGCGGCGCGGGTAGGTATGCGAGCTTGCCTATAACTTCATATAAAGAATTCGAAATGCGGCGACTGCGGTGCGTGCGGTGCGGCCAAATCTGTGTTCACCTTTAAAGTATTTCTACTTCATTAGCCGATACAAAATCTTAACCCCCAAAAGAAATTTTACAGGAAATTGGTGCCTTCTGAAGAGTATAGGCAAATCAGTAGGGATCATTGGTATTCTTGGTATATGAATTATGAGTTAATTCACCAGCTGCAGTGCCGGTCATAATCTTCGCTACTGCGCACCCCGCCTTGGTAGCGCCTAGCGCCCACTTCGGAACGGGCGCAATTTTTAATTTCGCCATAGCTCCTAAACCAAACGTCCAATTTTAATCATTCACAGACCAAATATTAGCTTTACAAACTGTATTTAGTGATGAAATAATTTATTTTGATAAGGATTATCGGTATGAGTAAAATAAATGCGTTTAAATGTAGTCCAAAAAAATCAAGATTTTTAAATAAAAAAATGGTTGTTGTGCCTCACTTGACATAGCTAGGTATAGTGTGTCGTGGACATTTTTGTAGATATTTATAAGATCTACATTTACTTAGAACATTGTATGATTCTATCTTTTATAGTTCTAAATTTATATTTATTTATATTAATTAAATAAGTAACTTTTCTGGTTGATTTTTTTCACCTTGTGTCAGAAAAACCGAAATATCTTACGGAACCCTACATTTTCCAAAATTAAAAGTAGCCTATGTTACTCGTAAATAATGTAGCTTTCGAATGGTGAAAGAATTTTTAAAATCGGTCTAGTAGTTTTTGAGCCTATTCATTACAATTAAACAAACAAACAAAGTTTACCTCTATATAAAATTAGTATAGATAATATAAGCTTGGCGATAATCAAGCAATGATAAAATTAATGTTCATGCGCCTATCTCTAAAGGCTCTATAGTTCTGTTCAGTGACTTTATCTCTATCACAACACTCCTGGAAAGTCATTAGCTCACTATAATTATTGTTCATATAATATTATGCTTAAAAACTACTTAGAACTACGTTAATATAACTATTTATTTTGTCCCAATAACAAGGAGTTTCCTACATACAGACATACCTCATAATTCATAGATCTCATAATCAAATTGCTAACTTGGTAACCTGATCACCAAGTTTGAATCATTTTCTTTGATACAACATTATAACACCAATATAATTTTTTAAATAGTTCGACAAATTAAGAGTTATGATTTAATGATTCATGATGTGGTGGTTGTGGTGATGATGATGATGATGAATGTAACTTGCATAGTAGCTCTATATATCAATAGTTCGGCTTTGGTTTAAGAACTCAAAGCATATGCTTTGAGTTCTTAAACCAAAGCCGAACCCCCCAAACTTGTATCTATAAGGAATCCGGAGTTCTCTTAGCACCTTCGGAACCAAGGTATATCGTCGGGATCATTGAAAAAAGCCGGAAAAAACCTCGCATATAGATACGGATGAGTTAGCACTTACATTATTATAATTAATTATATTAGGCAGTGAACTCTTACTTGATTTACTTGCTATGTAAGTCCAAAATTGTTTGGGATTACGCTCAATTGAGTTTTCTACATTACCAAGATATTGTTTATAACAAGTAGCTTCTAAACGTTTAGCGCGATCGCGCAATAGTTTAAATGTATTAAAATCTGACAAGTTGTGGTGCTTTTTATACCTTCTTAAGTGTTTGTGTTTTTCCCTAAGGAGCTTTATTAATGCGGATGTAAACCAGATAGGGTAGGTATTATTGTGAGATACTTTTAAAGGTATTCGGTCATTTATAATAGCATTAATAGAATCGTAAAAGTAGTCAAGTGCATTCTCACAAGATCGCTTGGATAATAATTCTGTCTCCCAACGTACAGAATTAATATCATTATTGACATCGTCGTAGTTACAACTTACAATTATGTAACATGCGCCTTTGAAACTGAGACAATTCTAAAGAGTAGCTTTCAGAAGAATTCATGTCAATCCAGAGTGCCTTGTGGTGAGGGTCGAGTGGCACGAGAGGATCATGACACTCCGACACGGTGACGTTCGGATTCCTGAATCACAAGAAAATGGAATAGACCCATACGATGAGTTTGTTAAAATTTTTCTAAAGTTGATATTTCATTGATTTTTAACAAGACGTTACGACAAAAAATATTTCTATTTTACGCAGCAGAAATGTTGTATCTTTGAGAGGAAATGTATAGACAACTTAAAAAAGCATAATTTTTTGAGCGACGGATCTGTCGTATCTCAAATATAACACGCCCCTACACATTTCATTTCGCCGTATCTTGTTTACTTAATTAAATTGCCTTACAACTTTTGGTTCAAGTGCAAAATCGGTGACAGACATTGTGAAAATGAAATGCTGTATCTAAAACTAAATGAATTGTTTGTTTTATAAGAATGTCATTATAAAAAAATTAAAAGAAATAATATGACTATTTACTATTATTTTTATAACATAAGAAAATAAAGGCATGGAAATTTTTTTTATTAATCATTAATCAACATTGAAATATAAAATTATTGTAAGAAAATGAAAATTAATGTAATAAAACATTTATTTCTCTTGTTTTTTCTACTTCATAAAGGTTTAAGCCCTAATATTTTATTCATGCTCATGAATTTAAAGTTATTCTTTTTATATTATAAGATGTGGGGGCAAACGAGCACAAAGGTTACCTGATTGAAAGTAACTACCGTTGCCAATGGACACTAGCAACATGAGAAGGGCTGCTGGTGCGTTGCCGGCCTTACCCGGTACTAATACGCTATCTTTTTAAAGGTTTGCAGGTCGTATGGGTCTGAAAATATTGCTGGTGACAGTTCATTCCACAATTTTACAGTGCGCGGCTGAAAGTTACGTGAAAAACGCACGGTAGAAGACTGCCACTCATCAAGGTGATGAGGATGGTATATTTTTCGCGTGGAACGATGGCGAAAAATTGCAGGAGGTATGATTCTGAACAATCCCTCAGGGTACTCCCCGTGATACATCATGAAGCCGATTGAGGATGCAGAGTTTCCAAGGAGTCCAGCCTGTTTGAAACACTATGGCAGTCAACAATGCGAGCGGCCCTTCATTGTATACGATCCAATGGGAGTAGTTGGTATTTGGCGCCCTTGCCCAGAGATGAGAAAAGTATTCCATATGAGGCCAAACCTGCGCCTTGCAGAGTTATAGTCGTTGGTCCGGACTGAAATACTGTCTCGCTCTGTTAAGGACACCAAGCTTTTTCGAGGCTAACTTGGCCTCACCCTCTAGATGACATCGGAACTGGACTTCACTCGATAATATGTTTACGCCAAGTATTTTAATGCTGGGGGAGAATGTTAAAGGGGTGCCCTGAAAACTAGGATAATATGAACGAATATGACCATTGGTGACTTTTTAGTGGTGAACGCGCAGACTTGTTATTGGCGGGGTTGAATTGGAATAAATAACGTCTACCCCATTCAGAGACTTTCTCCTGTGAATTCTCTATTTAGACACAAGTTCGTTTCGACTCTATATTTAGAAAAATATCGGGGGAGCCGGTATATAGGGCAGCGCCTGTACTATAATCCACATAGCAATAAATGCCGTTGGTCTGTAACATGATCTGCTAAGAAACTTGTGACCTATTTGCATAAATTCTCGGGGAGCCTATATGATGGAAACTTTGATAGCAGCGCTTTTTGCCAAACCCGATCAAAGGCCTTTGCAATGTCCAAACTAACAGCCAGTGCCTCTCCCTTCGACTCAATCGCCTGAGCCCAACGACGAGTTAGGTACGCCAAGAGATCACCAGCCAAGCGACTCTTTCGGAACCCGTACTGTTTGTCCCTGGTCGCCCAAGTATCGAAAGAGCTGGGTATTGATAATGGATTCCATAATCTTCGAGAAGACGGAGGTTATAGTGATTGGTCTGTAGCTGGAAGGATTTGAGCGGTCACCTATTTACACCAAGGCTGTCTTCCAAGAAGCCGGGACAATGCCAGAAGAGAAGAAGAACTGAAAAAGACGCGTTAAGACCGGAGCCAACTCTGGAGCACACTTTTTTAACACAATAGGAGGGATTCCGTCAGGCCAACTCTGCTTTTGGATATCAAGGAAACGCAGGACTGAGCGCTGATGAAACTCTGACATGATGCTCGTGCATCGTGGTATGGTCGGCGTTTTCTATCCCCCATCATCTAGGGTCGAGCTTGACGCAAAGAGCTTGCCCAGAATATCGGTTTTGTATTTTGCATCGTGGGCTAGCGATCCATTTTCTACTTGTAGGGATGGTAGGGATGGTAGGGATTATGTGTGTGTCCACGCATAGACCCGAAGGAGCTCAATATTTATTAACAACAACAATTATAGCTCAAAAATATTTTTATTGAACCATCAACCAAATAAAATTAAATTAAGAAATTTAAAAAACCCCCGCCAAACATCTTTAAAAAGTAATGAAATAATATTTACTGCCTTTAAGTTAAAATAATTCCTAACTTGTGTAAAGTAATATTTTAGTCCATAATTATTGTCACGGTGTGTCGGGGGACCGCTGAGTAAACTACAACATACAACCGCCAAGTCGCTGACTATCTCGATTGTTCGCTATGAATTAATTGTGAAATGAAATCAGACATCTACATTAGCGGTCCCCCGACACACCTTGACAACAATTATGGACTAATATATTACTTTACACAAGTTAGGAATTATTTGAACTTAAAGGCAGTAAATATTATTTCATTACTTTTTAAAGTAGTTTGGCGGGGGTTTTTTTTAAATTTCTTAATTTAATTTTATTTCATACTTTTTAAACTTGTGTTGGTTATAGTGCAGAATAATTCCTATCAACAGATAATCATAAGTATTCTCATGATTACCATCTATCAATGTCATTTTCGATGAGGCTGTTAATATGAACCGAAACATGAAACCTCCACTTTGGGTTCATACGAAGCTCGGTTCCTATAGAATCCAGGTTATGCTGCAGTAGCAGCGTGTAAATATCTACTGTTTGTCTTCTTCTTACTGGTTGTCGCAATTAAAATGAGCCTAAACACGAAACCTCTACCTACTCTAAGTTGGCGAGGAGTTGGATATCCTATTGATTACCAGGTGATGGTGCAGCACCAGGCCAACTTTCCATTATTACGTGTATAGTTATATTGTATATTCACAAATGTCACGAACTATAAGAATGAAATATAAAACCCATCAAATGACTACAAGTTGCTAACGGCCTTTCATGAACCAGATAAACCCTGATTGTCCAGCGCTGAGCAGGCTGATGATGATGATTTATAGCTAAGAACACTCTCGAACATGTCAGCTTTCAAACAAAAAAAACTACATCAAAATCGGTCCACCTGTTTGGATGCTACGATGCCACAGATATGAACCATATAAACCCTGATTGTCCAGCACTGAGCAGGCTAATTATGATGAACTATAGCTAAGAACACTCTCGATCATGTCAGCTTTCAAACAAAAAAAACTAGATCAAAATCGGTCCACCCGTTTGGATGCTACGATGCCACGGACAGATACACACACAGACAAACAGACAGACAGACAGACAGACAGACACGTCAAACTTATAACACCCCTCTTTTTTGTCGGGGGTTAAAAAATATTAGCAAATTTACATTAAAAAAAATGAGTCGATATTGTTAATAGAAAATATAATTTATCTTTACAAACATGTAAAATCAACAAAATATGTATACAAGAATAAGTCTACAGATGTCCAGAGCAATGCTCAGGGGAAAAATATACGTGGACACATACATGCAACATTTCACTATACGTCTTTAAGCTTCATTTAAGAATAAACGTGTTCAGTTCCATTCAGAATAAACGTGCATTGATACACACAAACACGTTTTCTCAAACCGACGCTAACAATCTATTAAAAGGCGTTAAGAACGGCGTATATGGTGCGCCGGCAAAAGTATCATACAGGGGCGGGAGGGAGATGAAATGGCGTTACTTATTTCTGTACTCATTACTTAAGTATATTCATTGGTTGTAAGTATAGGTTTAAGAATAAAATTATGTATTTGAAATGTAATATCTTTCTCATACCTATAAAATTAGCATCAAATAAATTATCGTAACTTTGTTAATGTTGTATTTTAGGCGACAAAAATGTCGTAACTCATTTAAATCAAACTAGAGAGTTAAAAAACCTGTGTCATATCTTTTTCTAATTTCTCACGCATTGTCGTATCTATCTTTTATCCGAAAATTGCAGTTTTTTGTCTAGTTACGACAATTTTTTTTAAGGTCTGTGCTAAAAGGTGGTAAAAATCCATGGTCGTATCTTTACTAGAATTTATCGTAGAAAGACGAGATATAGACCATTCGACGCAGAATTTTTTTTATACAACAATCAATTAAAAAGTGATTTTGGCCAAAATTCAAGTTACGCCACTTCCGCTTTCACCCGTCGATATTGTCATCATCGACCTCAGAAAAACAATTTCGCTATAAGTAAAATATGATTTGCATGCTGAGTCTGCCTGTAATTGGGTCTGCACCTTAAAGGGCCGGGTACCCTCGAAATTCTCATACATACGTAATTCCAAAATCATTTTCTCATACGAAAATATTTAACATGTTTGAGTTGATTTTTAATTTAAAATAGTAATTATCTAGGTTCCTGCACAAAAATTTACTTCAAAATATTTAAACATTAAAAAAAATATTTTGTTTTTAATTTTTTTTTGTAAATTTAGTACTTAATATTTAAACACTAAAAAATAGAGTAAAACACTAAAAATATATAAATAAATAGTAAATTTACTACAAAATATTTAAATACTAAAAATATTTTTAGTTTAAATATTTTTTTGTAAATTAACTATTTATTTATATATTTTTAGTGTTTTACTCTATTTTTTAGTGCTTAAATATTTAGTAGTAAATTTACTAAAAAAAATTTTAAAGCAAAAAAAAATTGTTTTTAAATATTTTGAAGTAAATTTTTGTGCAGGAACCTCGGTACAATACCCGGTAATAAATATTGCACATCGACCTTTCAAAAGAGACATTCGGCTAATTTCGATTTCATAGAGTGAGATCTTTGTAGCACACACCTATTTGACATTATGTCAGTCGTTGTTCAAATTCAATAGAGTGCAGTCGCGTCCACTTCAAAATATATATCTAGAGTTGTTAACACCCCTAAATTTGCTACAGCTGTAATTTTCCAAAAGAATTTTAAATACGTAAACATAATTTGAACACCCTTTTTTATTTTATTTTATCCGAACCTAAAGCCATTACTTATAGAAAATTTGGTGTTTTTTATACAAAGAATAATAAAATTGCCAAAAGAAGCAAACCATAATTATTGTTTTAACTGCTCCTAATACATACCGGACTTTTTGAATTTGTGCGTTAGAGATAACGCTCTACAAAACCGAAATTAGCCGACTGTCACTTTCCAAAGGTCGATATGCAATATTTATCGCCGGGTACATTACTATTTTAAACTGAAAAACAACTCAAACATGTTAAATATTTTCGTGTGAGAAAATGATTAAGTTTCGTGTTGTAATATTAGCGAAATAAATTTTCATAAGATACTAGCTGTCCCGGCAAACGTTTCTTTGCCATATTAAGTACTAGCTGTTGCCCGCGACTTCGTCCGCGTGGACTTCAGTTTATAGTGCGCGATGTCAACAAAATTGGTGTCAAAAGCTTTTATAAAAAAAACCCTGGTACCCCTTAAACCAAAACACCCAAAAACAGCTGTGCAGTGTGCACATAACTTATTTCATTTTTTAACCGACTTCCAAAAAACGAGGAAGTTATATGTTCGGCTGTGGTTTTTTTTTTTTTTATTTTTGTATGTTCAACGATTACTCCGCCGTTTGTGAACCGATTTTCAAAATTTTTGTTTTGTTGAAATAGGTTTCACTCCAATTTGGTACCATTTTCACAAAAGTGGTGACCTGATGATGGGATCCATGAGTAATCGAGGGAACTCCTCGAAATTTATATGGAAACATATGGTGATTTTGGTTTTATGTGAAGCATCCTAAGCATATGCTACCAAAACTCAAGATTTTGCACCGAGGTATACTATGGTTCCGAAGATACTAAGAGAACTACGGATTCCTTATGGATACAAGTTTGGGAGTTTAGGCGCTGTTTTAAGAACTGAAAGCATATGCTTCTATGCTAATTGCATTCATCATCATCATCATCATCATTATCATCATCATAACCAAGTCAGGGTCACCAATGTCACCAAATTCAACCTTATCTTCAGAGCATAAGGCACACATTTGACATTACTTCTGAGAAGTTAAAGTTGCTTCGGTCATGTAACATTCTGTCTCACTTCGCCGAGATATTCTGTAAAACAACCTAATTTCAACCTTTTGCATTGCGTTTAGCGTTCATGGTACAATAACTGTCGTCTGCCGGGTACCGCACTATACAGTGCGAGGCGTGTGCGACAAGTAGAGCGAACAAGCAAGAGCAACTAGTCCGGTGACCGGCTACTTAGCACGTCACACGTGTTCACTTCGATTTTTTTTAAATGTATTGTTTAAAATTGTCTGCAGGCTGCAGCTGATATTATATTTTGTAAGTGTGACTGTAATAAGATACCTACGTAGAATAATATACAGGTGTATTATTCTACGTATAGTACGCGATGGCTTACTAGGTAACTAAAAAGAGTGAAATTATTATTTTTAACAAAAAATTAAAACCGACTTCTAAGGTAAAAACAATAATAGCATCCTTATAATATAAACTAAAAAGTATTAAATAATTATTCCTATCTAATAGTTATTAATAGATGTCCGAATTTATATAATACAACACCACAATGTGGCCGCTTGGGAGTTGAAGCGTTCGAGACCGGTTTTATTATTTTTATTTTTATTTATAATTTATTATGCACAGGAAATATAACAATATAACAGTTTACACAGAAAGACGACACAAAGGGTCTGCTTATTTCTAAAAGAAATCTCTTCCAGCAGCCCTACGGAGAGAGATAGGATTAAAAACAGCAGATAGGACGTGCACGAATAATATGATTACATTAAATTATACAATAACATATGCTCCTAAAAGTAAAAACTAATACTATACTTACAAAAACGGCAAAAGATAATATTAAATAAAATTTCAAAGGTTTTAAAAGGTTTCAGCTCGATACTTATAATTTGTTGCTAATACCTAGTTTGTATTCTTCGATCGTGGATTCTTGGAAATCTATTGTTATTCTATTGTGTCTTGCTCACCGGTAAGCTTGTAACAAGATACGTAGAATAATATTATACAGGTGTATTATTTACGTACATAGTACGCGATAGTTTAGTACTAGGTAACTAAAAACTAAAAAGAGTGAAATTATTATTTTTAACAAAAAATTAAAACCGACTTCCTACGTAAAAACAATAATTACATCCTTATAATATGAACTAAAAAGTATTAAATAATTTTTCCTATCTAATAGTGCCTTTTTCCGAATTCGGCTAAAACTCAACTATTTCTGTACTCAATCTTCATAATTTTGAAGTCGGTGCCAGTTCCAAAAGTTTCAAATATTCTGTCAGAGAACTGAAGATTCATCTGGTACCTACTTATATAATGATGATACCACCTCTTATAGAAAGACGATTGTGTAAGCAATAGCGCGATGTAGGCGACGCACAGCGCCATCTATTATGAATTTTTAGAACTAACCTAATTTGAAGAAATTTACGCATTTTCACCCCCTTACAACCCTTTTGTCCAGTTAAAAAGTAGCCTATGTCCTTTCTCAGACTTTAAACTATCTGTGTACAAAATTTTATTACAATCGGTTCAGTAGTTTTGGCGTGAAAGCGAGACAGACAGACAGAGATACTTTCGCATTTATAATATTAGTATAGATGTCGCAGCCAACTGGTTTAAATAGCCGTTCAATCAAACAGCTAGCCCTTTGACTGAACAACGCCATTCAATCTCACGGCTAGCTTTTTAATTGAATATTTCAGTCGCTCGAAACGTTCAACACTACAGCTGATTCAAAAGCAGCCGTTTGATTGAATTAGTTCAGCGCTCACCACCGCGGCGCTAGGTACGTTTTGTTTACAATATAGCGTCAATTAGCCGGTGTTTGTTAAGATATTTTTCGTAAATATATGTTACAAGTGTTATTAAAGTGACAGAAATTATGGGGGCACATACGAGTGAATCAAAATTGTAATTTGTAACAAATATTCGAGGAAAAATTACGGTATTATGAAATGCATCAACAAGGTAATAAGTAATAATTGCAATTATTGTTTTCAAAATGAGTTTGAATACAATTTATTCTGCTTATTATCATTGCACTCGTATAATAATAATACTAAACGAATGGTCAGCTTAGTTAATTTGACATTTTACCAGTCAGCTAAGCGTCGTCTAGCTGTAGTGTTGAACGTTGCAGTCCACAAGTCGGCTAAACGACGTACAGCCGTGTGATTGAATGGCGTTGTTCAGTCAAAGGGCTAGCTGTTTGATCGATAGGCTATTTTAACCAGTGGACTGCGACATAGATATAAAGTATTTTTTTTTTAATTTGATCGCAGCGCTAACTGTCGGGACAGACTAAAATTAAAATTCGAATATTATTTAAAATTTGACACTGCGATGGTAGCGCCGTCTGTCGGATCCAATGTAAAACATTCCAAAATCAACAACTACTAATAAAAAATTAAAAAAACATTGTCCAGCAGACAAAATTTTGAATCTAAACCACTCCCAGATCCCCTTGAACACACACAAAAAATTTCATCAAAATCGGTCCAGTCGTTTGAGAGAAGTTCAGTGACATACACACTCACAGAAGAATTATATATATAAAGATAGACCTGTTGGCAGACCAAATAAAAAAAATAAATAAAAAATGACGTACAATTTGCCTTAATCTTACCTCCGCAGATGGTATTTTTGGCACGTCGTAGTTCTCATAAGGTCCAAGGTTGGCCGTGTCCTCACCGATGGAGGAGAGATGCGCGTGGCTGAAGGACCGGATGGGCAGCGGCATTGGCGGCTTCCGCGGCCCGGCTGGCTCCGGCCTCGCGGGCTTCGGCGGACGCTCAGGCGGGCGGTCGGGCGGGCGGGCCGCGCACCGGCACACGTCGTCGCGCGCGGGGGAGGGGTGCTCGCCCGCCGCCTCGTCGACGGCGTCCATCGTCCAGGCAGGCGCGAAGTGCCGCGCGCCGGGCGTCAGCGCCGCCGTGGACGAGCGCGACAGGGCGCCCAGCTTGGAGATGCAGCTCATGCAGCGCTCCAGCGACACGCCGCCCCAGGGCCCCTCCGCCGCGCCACCCACCCCCGCCGCCCCGCACACGCTCGCCGTGTCGCCCAGCCCCAGGTCGCCGCTCCAGCAGGGCGACGCCGCGCCCTCGCCCCCCTCCGAGTACAGCCGCAGGTCCGATGGCGGCGCCGCCCGCTCCCCGACCGCCTCGAACGACCGCTCCCGCTTCCTCAGCGAATTCGTGCTCCCTGGAAATATCACTAAATGACGCGACGTTCTAAAAATGTCAGTCTGTTAGTTTGTATCGCGGCTGACCCTGTACCTACCGGAAATGTTTTTATTCGCCGACGCCCGTCTCCTGGGCGAGAGCTGGCCGCGCGAGGCGAGGTCGAAGTCCCGCGCGATCTCCGCGGCCCGGTCGGTCACCAGCACGTGCAGCCCCTCCCCCTTGCCGCACAGCGACCCGCCCTCGAAGCAGAACCGACCGTCGATCACCCCGTAGCGCCTGTTTTATTCATTCAATTTTATTAGGAGAACACTGTTTATTATTTTTAACGTTATTATTTTTAACAAAAAATTAAAACCGACTTCCAAGGTAAAAACAATATTAACATTAATATGAACTAAAAAGTATTAAATAATTTTTGCTATCTAATAGTGCCTTTTTCCGAATTCGGCTAAACCTCAACATTTTCTGTACTCAATCTTCATTATTTTGAAGTCGGTACCTACCAGATAGCGGAATCTTCAGTCCTCTGACAGAATATTTGAAACTTTTGGAACTGGCACCGACTTCAAAATTATGAAGATTGAGTACAGAAATAGTTGAGGTTTAGCCGAATTCGGAAAAAGGTACTATTAGATAGCAAAAATTATTTAATACTTTTTAGTTCATATTAATGTTAACATTGTTTTTACCTTGGAAGTCGGTTTTAATTTTTTGTTAAAAATAATAATAATTTCACTCTTTTTAGTTACACTAGTAGGTAAACCTTCGCGTATATTTTACGTATCTTATTACAATTCGTTAAGAGTCACAGTTCACACTCACAAAATAATATATTATCAGTGAAGTGAACATATTGTGCTTTAACAATTTAACAATTTTAATACTTCAAACCTCAAGCGGTCACCGGCGATTGCGATAACAATAGAAAGGCTATTGTGTCTCGTTTTTCCACGATCAAAGGATCTATCAGATAAAAAATTGTATAAACTTGCATAGGATGTAGCGTAGCTACTCATCTAATATATAAAATTCTCGTGTCACAGTTTTCGTTGCCATACTCCTCGGAAACGGCTTGACCGATTCTCATGAAATTATGTGAGCATATTGTGAGGATATTGGTCTGAGAATCGGCCAACATCTATTTTTCATACCAAAAATTATTTATATGGCAAAACAACGTTTGCCGGGACAGCTAGTAATATAATATAATATTATCATAATTATTGACAGCTGTTCTTGTAATCAAGAATTCAATTTCAAATCCATTCAAATCGATACTTAGTGTGCCATCTATCGATTAATAAGTATAACTAATTAAAAAGACACTTATTGACTTTGTTTTGTTTAAATGCTCTTTTTAAAATAACTTTATTTTAATTCTATATATTGTCTATTAAAATTTTATAAAGTAGTTAGTAAAGTATTCGATCTGTATATAAAGTAGTAAAGTATATTCGATCTTTCGTGCCGCCACGCGCCGCGCGGCGGCGCTGTGATGCCGTCGCCTCCGCGGCGCTGACCGCCGTGTATATTTAAACAAAGTGTTGTTATACAGTATAAAATTATTATTATTATTAGTATATAGACACCTATGCCTTGTACTATTATCTATTCTGTGCCATGAGACATTGGTGACCTTAACACGACGTGGTAATGATGAAGACGATGATGATGATGATGATTATGATGATGAATATGAGTTGCATAGTAGCATATGCTTTCTGTTCTTAAAACAACGCCGAAACTCCCAAACGTGTATCTATAAGGAGTAAGGAGTTCTCTCAGCATCTTCGAAACCATGGTATACCTTGACCCAATATTTGACTTTTTGGTAGCATATTCTTAGTACACTTCACATAAAACCAAAATCACCATATGTTTCCTTATAAATTTCGAGGAGTTCCCTCGATTACTCCTGGATCCCATCATCAGGTCACCACTTTTGTGAACATGGTACCAAATTGGAGTAAAACCAAATACAACAAAGCAAAAATCGGTTCACAAACGGCGGAGTAATCGTTGAACATACAAAAATAAAAATGAAAAAAAAATAAAAAAAATAAAAAATATCCACAGCCGAACATATAACCTCCTCGTTTTTTGGAAGTCGGTTAAAAAAATTAAAACCGACTTCCAAGGTAAGAACAATAATTACATCCTTATAATATGAACTAAAAAGTATTATAGTATATATATTATAGTATAATATATAATTTTTCCTATCTAATAGTGCCTTTTTCCGAATTCGCCTAAAACTCAACTATTTCTATACTCAATCTTCAACATTTTGAAGTCGGTACCAGATATAGCTGAATCTTCAGTCTGCCAAAATAAACACACCGGCAAAATTAGAGGAACATAACAAAATTTTATTTTATTTTTTGAAAATTGTTCACTGTTTTTTATATATTTATTTATTTATTTACTAATAAATTATTAAAAAATATATTTTACATAAATTTAGGGCATAAAAACGTGAAAAATAGAAAAAAATCAGCAAAAATCAAAAATTAAGAAAATCTTTGAAATTTCAGTACTAAGTTTTTATGTTAAGTTCTCCATTTTATTAAAGAAATGCCATGTTAAAAGCTTGTAATGCCTTATATGGATCTCAAGAGGGCCTGGATACGCCCTTCCATGCTTGCATTTTAATTGTCAATCATTTCCTGTGGGATAATCTCCTACTCCTCCAGTAGCGCCAACTCGAGCTCCTGGACACATTTTGGAGCTGGAGTTTTAACTCGTACCGTTCACCCATTGATGTGCCACACGTCTTCAGTCGGATCCACATCTGTAGACCACGCTGGCCTCTCCACCTGGGCTACGCCAGCATCGTTTAGGTAATAATGCCCGATTTTCTTACACTATGGACGCACATAAAATTGAAATTACTACCTAAAATTGTGTAAAAGGCACACCATGCAGTTCCAGGATGTCTGTGCTATAGCCCTGTACTGTCAAAGTACCATCATCAATAATCATCAGCTCCATGCGGGCTCCAAATCATATGCCACTCCAAACCATTACGAAGCCTGCATCATAGGCCACTGTTTCCGTTAAGTGCGATGGCCTGTAGCTTTCCTTACGATTTATCCACATTTTTTATCGCCTGACAACAAAATGTATACAGAATTTGCTCCCATAACTGTACAACACAAGATTTCACTCACTTGTCTAATTTTAATGTTCACGCGTAAATCTTAGCCTGGCTATTCGGTGTCCTGTCTCAAGTTTTGGTGCCCTTGCTGGCACTTTTGAGTTTAATTTAACTTCTTTGAGTCTTCTTCTTACTGTCCAATCACTTACACGTACATCTCGGACCTGTTCCGACAGGTTTCGTGTCTGCATAGCAGTTTGAGGTCGATTTCTTAAGATTTGTTTCCTTACAAAATGGTCATCCTGAACCATTGTCACCCGATATCTGCCTTGTTCTCGTCTCCGATCGTAAGATCCAGTCTCCCTGAAGCGTTGAAAGTTACGATGGACCACGGAAGCCGACACACCTAAGGCCTGACTGACCGAACGGTAGGTGTGACCTTTCTCTATCGTGGTTACAGCTCTAGCTGTCGCAAATGCTGGGAAATCACTAATTTTGTATCTAAGCAATGTGTTCTTCCAAAAACCAAACAATCAAATGAGCTAAGCATACCAAGCACCCCGCTAAAACGCCATTCTTATCAGGAACACTTACAACGTCAATCATCGAAAAACTCTTATTAGGGCATAATTGCTATAAAACCTTGCCAGTTTATTCAATATTTTATTTCTTAAATGAGCTTAGAAACTATAAAAAAGGATTTCACACAGCTCGACTAACTTCAGTTCAAGTTGTGACCCTTTTTAATTATGTTCCGCTAATTTTGCCAGTGTGTGTATTTGAAACTTTTGTAACTGGCACCGACTTCAAAATTATGAAGATTGAATACAGAAATAGTTGAGTTTTAGCCGAATTCGGAAAAAGGCACTATTAGATAGGAAAAATTATTTAATACTTTTTAGTTCATATTATAAGGATGTAATTATTGTTTTTACGTAGGAAGTCGGTTTTAATTTTTTGTTAAAAATAATAATTTCACTCGTTTTAGTTTTTTCGCGTACTATCTAACATAGAATAATACACCTGTATAATATTATTCTACGTATCTTATTACAAGCTCACCGGTGAGCGAGACACAATAGAATAACAATAGATTTCCAAGAATCCACGATCGAAGGCTACAAACTAAGTATTAGCAATGAATCATGAAAAAACCCTGGTTTCAAAAACAGAACCCGGGTTTTTCGAGCTTTTCGGGTTTTTCGTTTTTTTGATAATTATTAAAGGCCAGACCTGATAAAAGGTATTTGTAACAAACTAACATACAAATTATTTATTTTTATAACATATTGTATAGGTTGAATTATTTATGTTGGTCATAATTAAACAAAATATAATATTTTAAAGGAAAAGTTTCGCTTTAAGAGCATTAAAGACTAATTGTCATAAAAATACTTATTAATAATAATAAATAATACATATTTTAAAAATCCTACCAAAAAGTATGATACGGCCGTGCCCGTGCCCGTTCACTCGAGACTTGGTTGGGCACTGCCGTGACCGCACACTATGGTATTTAAATAGTATTTTACTGGAAAGGTGCTGGCAATCGCTGAAAATCATATTTAAAGTATTTTCGCATCGTTTATCATTGAATTTTAAGAAAACCCGAAAAAAACCGAAAAACCTGGGTACCCGGGTTTTAATTTAAAAAAACCCGAAACCCGGGTTATGAAAATTGGGTCCGGGTTTCGATGCCCTAGTCACCTAAGGTATAATAATATAATATCTGTCTCGATGGCCGTCGCCGCTGCGGCTCGGCTGCTAGTGCGCGCCCGGTCTGGTAGGTACCTGCTACCCGGCCACGCGCCGCGCCGCGGCCGCTCGCTTGACAGCCCTAGCAGATTGTAGCAAGCGAGACCGCAGACAGTTATTGTACTATGAACGCTAAACGCAATGCAAAAGGGTTGAAATTAGGTTGTTTTCATGTGTTGTTGTGACTTGTGAGACAGGCATGTTACAAATTTTTTTTTTTCCATTTATTTAAGGTCGCTTAGAACAACAAGGTTATCAGCGACCACAAGAACAATTACATAAATTTAAATCAGAGTATAAATATTACAAAAAGTTAGGAATCGAAGAACATCACAACACATATCAGGATCACTTAATACAAGATATCTGTCACTGTTAAGGTTAAACATTTGTCTTTCAGTAATATAATTAGTACATTCGAATAATACATGTTGGACTGAGAATGGTGAGCTACATCTAAGACAAGTCTTAGGAGTGCTTTTCGTGATGTAATGAACGTGAGTTGCGTTGGTATGGCCTATTCTCAGACGCGTTAATACACATTGGTCTTTTCTGTTAAATTTGAATGCATATTTGGTTTCACCTTTTAAAACATCTCGTCTAAAATAATGCAACTTAGAGGTTTCGGTAATCCAATTTAGGTTCCACGTAAGACTTATTGAGTTGTATAGTTCTCGTTTGGCGTCGAGAAGTATGATGGGTATTTCATTGCTAGTGTAGGGCATCAAACTAGCTTCCCTAGCCACTTTGTCTGCTTTTTCATTACCGTCTATTCCCTGGTGAGAGGGTAACCATATAATTATTACATCAACTGATAGTTCTTTCAATTGAAAAACGACAGAGTGTATCAATTGTATTAGAGGGTTTTCAGAAAAAGAGTTCTGAATGGCTAAAAGAGAAGACTTAGAGTCAGTGAAAATGGCGTATTTTGGGCTTACAGGGTTTGTTAAAATCTTTTTTACAGCACAGTAAATTGCATAGGATTCACAGTGAAAAATCGAAAATTGTTTAGGTAAACTAATTGCGGTGGAATCTGATTCGTAAATAATGGAGCAGCCGGTTCCGTTATCAGTTACAGATCCATCTGTGTACATTATTTTATAGTCACAGTAATTTTCGAGTAGTTCTAAGTAAAGTTTGCGGTAAACTAAAGCATCAGTAGATTCCTTAATAAAATTGCAGAGGGATACGTCCACTTTAACATTGTTTTGCATCCAAGGGGGAATAGGATGAATATGACGAGCAAATAATTTAGGAAAGGGCATATTTAAAGTTTCTAAGTATTTTTTAACCGACTTCCAAAAAACGAGGAGGTTATATGTTCGGCTGTGGATTTTTTTTTTTTTTTTTTTTATTTTTGTATGTTCAACGATTACTCCGCCGTTTGTGAACCGATTTTCGAAATTTTTGTTTTGTTGTATTAGGTTTCACTCCAATTTGGTCCCATTTTCACAAAAGTGGTGACCTGATGATGGGATCCATGAGTAATCGAGGGAACTCCTCGAAATTTATATGGAAACATATGGTGATTTTGGTTTTATGTGAAGTGTACTAAGAATACGCTACCAAAAAGTCAAATATTGGGTCAAGGTATACCATGGTTTCGATGATGCTGTGAGAACTCCTGATTCCTTATAGATACACGTTTGGGAGTTTCGGCGTTGTTTTAAGAACAGAAAGCATAAACTACTATGCAATTCATATTCATCATCATAATCATCATCATCATCATCGTCATCATCATCATTACCACGTCGTGTTAAGGTCACCAATGTCTCATGGCACAGAATAGATAGTAGTACTGCAAGGCATAGGTATGGATATACTAACTCGTAATAATAATTATGTATTGTTACATAACAACACCTGTTTGTTTAATACACGGCGGTCGGCGCTACAGAGGCGACGGTGTCGCGCGGGCGGCGCGTGGCGGCAAACGACAGATCGAATATTTTACTACTTTATATTATACAGATCGAATACTTTACTAACTACTGTTCACTTCACTGATAATATATTATTTTGTGAGTGTGAGTTGTGACTCATAATGTAAAGAAAAGACGTCTACGTCTTACGCCTAAAACTGGTCTTATGGTTCTGTAGGGTTACCCTGGGACGTTAATCCCTCTGGCGTAATATCAATTAAGACAACCAGTGAGTGTGAGCGAGAAGATAAATTATTGTAGCGAATTAGTTATATCAAATGCCGTCGAGTAAGCGATACCGCGATGCAGACGCTTAACAACGACATCTGTTGTTGAATTGCGGAACTAAATTTTCTTAGAAAATATAAAGTTTACAAATCTCAACACTTAAAAAATTGTAATAAAATACGTAAAATATACGCGAAGGTTTACGTACTAGTGTAACTAAAAAGAGTGAAATTATTATTATTTTTAACAAAAAATTAAAACCGACTTCCAAGGTAAAAACAATAATAACATTAATATGAACTAAAAAGTATTAAATAATTTTTACTATCTAATAGTGCCTTTTTCCGAATTCGGCTAAACCTCAACTATTTCTGTACTCAATCTTCATAATTTTGAAGTCGGTGCCAGTTCAAAAAATTTTAAATATTCTATCAGAGGACTGAAGATTCAGCTATCTGGTACCGACTTCAAAATAATGAAGATTGAGTACAGAAATAGTTGAGGTTTAGCCGAATTCGGAAAAAGGCACTATTAGATAGTAAAAATTATTTAATACTTTTTAGTTCATATTAATGTTATTATTGTTTTTACCTTGGAAGTCGGTTTTAATTTTTTGTTAAAAATAATAATATAACACGTAATCTTAGTGGAACCGGCAATCTTACTTCTGTCTGGAATAAATCATGTAGATGTTCGACCGATATAATGTCATTGACAGGATTTAACGGAGTAGAAGTAACATTATACGCATAAGAAAGACAGAGTTTCATTCTTCTAAGCCACAAAGGAAGTTCACCTGATTCTACAATTAAACTATGAGACGGACTAGTTCTGAATGCCCCTAAACATAACCTTAAGGCGGTGTTTTGAATTGAATTTAGACTGTTTAATAAATTTTTATTGGATGAGTCATAAATTATTGATCCATAATCAAGCTTAGATCTTATTATAGCCCGATAAACATTTAATAAACAATCTTTGTTAGAACCCCATGAAATAGACGATAAAACTTTAATAACATTTAAATTTTTCAAACAGTCGGCTTTTAACTTCTTAATGTCGGCTTTCCACGTATGTTTACTATCAAATAACATACCAAGAATTTTAATAGAATAAGTTCTAGTAAGCGGATGGCCATCAAGATGTAGTGCCACATTATCAAAGGTACTGTTTTGTCTAGAAAATATAATAAACTCAGTTTTAGATTTAGAAAACTTAAAGCCATTTTCTTGAGACCATTTCTGTATCGAACTGAGGGCATTTTGAACAATTTGTATAGATGTGTGAATATTTTTACCAACGCAATACAATGTCAAATCATCAGCGAAAAGCAAACCCTTGACTGGAGACATTATGACAGTAAGGACATTATTAATCGTTAAAACAAATAGAATTACACTAATTACAGAACCTTGTGGAAGTCCATTATCGAGTTCAACAGGAATAGAATATTTATTGTCAATTTTAACCTTAATTTTTCTATTGGACAGAAAATTATTTATGAACATAATAACATTATCAGTAAAATTAAGAGATTTTAAGGTATTAAGCACCACTTTCTTAGAAACCATTTTGTAAGCCTTCTCAATATCCATTGAAACTGCTATTAGGTGACCTTTTAGAGCTAAAGCATCACAAATAGCTGAATCTAGTAATACTAAATGGTCATTAGTTGAACGAAATTTACGGAAGCCACTTTGAAAAGGTGATATAAGTTTTTCATGTTCCAATTTCCACCGAATGCGATTTGCAATCATTTTTTCTAAGATTTTGCAAAGATTACAAGTCAAAGCAATGGGCCTGTAATTTTTTGGAAGGGTATGATCCTTGCCTGGTTTCGGAATAGGAATTATTATCGATGTACACCATATCTCGGGAAATAAATTATTTAGCCAAATTTTATTGTATAACATTAAAAGATATGAAATACCACTTTTTGGGAGATTCTTAATAAGACAATTAGGAATTCCATCAGGGCCAGGAGAAGAATTTTTACAGTTCATTAATACAAAATGAAGCTCCTCAATGGTAAGTAAACTGTTTATCGTGTATTCTTTATCTAAATTCGTACTATTAGCTATATTACTGGAAAAATCTACGTGAATATTTGAAGAATGTAAGATGAATTCATTACTATAATTGGAGTTTGACGAGTATTTTGCAAAGTTTTTTGCTAAAACGTTACATTTATCAATATTGTTTGTAATTTTATTTGAATCATCATCAAGTAAAAAGGGGGAAGGTGTGTTTATATTACGATTTCTTAATCTATTTATTTTATTCCAGATTTCTGAAGACGAAGTTTGAGGAGTAATTGAAGAAGTGTAATCATGCCAGGATTTTAGCTAAGTTTCTTTTAAGAGTCTTCTAGCAAATGATCTTGTTTTTTTATAGTAAATCAAATATTCTATCGACTTAAATTTTAGATATTGTCTATGAGCCCTTTTGTAATCTTTTATCGCATTTAAACAATCATTAGTAAGCCAAGGCAATTTCTTCCGATTATTTTTATTACCACGCGACATAGGAATGGCTTGATTTGCGGATTCAAATAATAAATGATTAAACTTTGATAAACATAAGTCAATAGTTGTTTCATTAATTAAATTAATATCATACAATTCTTCAATTCCTTTATCTATCAGTGATTTATATAAATCCCAATTTGCTTTTTGAAAAACCCATTTGGGAACATTAGAACTATTTTCTTCTGAACAAGATGAGTGACTTAATATTATCGGATAGTGATCACTATCATGGGGGTTATCTAACACATTCCACTGAAACAATGGAGCAATCGTACAAGATGATAACGCTAAATCAATCGCACTAGTTGTAGCATTGGCGACATTTAAATGAGTGGGACGGTTTTCATTCAATAAAGTTATGTCATTGTGTGTATCTAAAATGTTTAGGACAATTTTACCACGAGAGTCCGTTTTATAACTCCCCCATGATAAACTATGGCTATTAAAATCACCGATCAAAAGAAAAGGCTTCGGTAGTTGATTAATTAAATCAATCAAATCTTGCTCAATTAAAGCAACACTATTTGGTAAATAAATATTACATACAGTAATTTTGGTAGGAAAATTTATAATACAGGCAACGGCTTCTAAATTCGTATTAAGATTTACTTCTGATATAAAAATATTGGACCTGATATAAGATACTACACCGCCACTTGCATGGGAAGTATTATTTCTATTTTTATATATAGCATTATATCCTGCAATTTGGTGACAATAATTATTTTTAAAGTTAGATTCTTGTAAACAAATACAACTAGGGTTCCATTCAGATAATAAAATTTTTAGTCTTTGTTTACGTCGATAAAAGCCGTTGACATTCCATTGAAGTATATCTAACCTAGACATTTTTATTTTTATATAATAATTTAAGTTTTCGTTGTAAACGAGTTATACGACTCTTAATACTCCTATTACTGAAATGAGGATTACAGATCCGTCAACATTTTAATTATAGTGGAAGGGTCTTTAGAATACTGATCACAAATAACACTTATGTCTTGAACTCCGTGGGTATTTTCTAGAAAACTCTTGAATTGCAATTGATCCATCGGGTAGTTGTGAGGCGACGAAGTGATAATAGAATTTATCTTTTCCCAGTCAGCTAACACCAGGCCACTAGTAGATGAGGATGTTTTCTTCTTTTTACGCGAATTCTTAGCCAAATCTTTTGATGATAGCGAGTCACTTAAGTAGGTATTGTCCTCAGACATATTTTCTGACTCTGTATCGCTCATTGAAATTTGTTCCGAATCTAAGGTTTCAGTAAATTGGGTTATCGGGTGATCAGTAGTGTGGGAAGACTCAGTTGTGGGTGGGTGAGGTCTTTTGAAAGAGTCCAACGTTTGAAAATCTGAACTAACCATGTTTGCTGTTTCACGTACTTCAATAGGTAAAATTGTATTTCCGGTTATATTTTCAGGACATTTACTGGCTACATGTCCCTCTTTTTTACAAATAAAGCAGGTCATGGAGTCCGAAGAGGTGTATATCCAGTATGTGCTACCATCGAAGTCTATTTGCATACGATCGGGTAATTTTTTCAGATCCTCTGGAGATATGTACGTTTGACGTCGAAAGCTTAAAATATGACTAAAACCGGGATCACTTATGCCAGCTTTAATAAAAGTTACTGGAGAGACTAATTTAATATCCAGTTCTGCCAATTTGTTCTCCAGTAAGGCGTGTGGAATAATCGGACAGACGTTGGAGAAGATTATACGTTTATTCCTAGTAACTAGGGGCCGAATAGGTAACTTCTTATTATTTATTGTAATGCACTGATGTTTGTCTACTAGCTCATCGGCAATGTCTTTGGAAGACACATAAGCGCAGATTCTGTTATTCGACATTCGACTCAGGAATCTTATTTGGGTGGAATCAATTATTTTTGCAAACGCATACGCGTATTCTTTAATCGGGGTGTCGTCAACTGCATCTATGATAACGGCTTGTTCTTTGGTGGGGAAAGCAACAGTTTGGGTAACAGACGAGTAGCTCGGTTGAGATTCCATCGTCCCTGTAGTCAGAGACGACAGAAGGGTCTATTGTTAATAACACTCACACTGCCTCGCGCGAGCGCGGGCGCAGTTCGCTCGATAGGTACTCACTAAATAAACACGTAGACGATTAAGGGCGTTCCATCCGGAGATTCCGTAATTCACCGTATTTAAAACCTTATAAACTCATAATCTGAAAGCTACAAAGTTATAATAAAAATACAGCAATAATCTTCAGTATATCAAAATTCCTTTTGTCGTTTTAAATTTTCTATTTTTGTTTCTTATACTCATGTTATCAGCTTCCAAAGTAATACCAATTTGTTAGAATTCAAGCATACATTCAGCATCTCCTTAGGATTTACAAATTACTTTTATTTGAAACTCACGCCAATAGATCGACAATATCATAAACTACATATTCGCCGTTTTAAAATTTTTTTAGGACAATTTTGAACTACGATAAGTAAAAATAATAGGGTTTTGGCGCGATCTCGGCAACGCGGCAAATGTATGGCCAAGGTCGTTTGCTCGGGGGACGGCCTTAATACGCGCACGTGCAATCCTAGCGGCGCACCGATAACGACTCGTTACTAAATTTGTTTTATCGAAGCAGCTTACTTCTCTCTGGACTTAAGGCTGAATTTGTTATGTTCAATTTTGGTGAAATTGGTGACCCTGATGTGGTAATGATGATGATGATGATGATGATGATGATGATGATGATGATGATGACGATGAATGTAATTTGCATAGTAGCATATGCTTTCAGTTCTTAAAACAGCGCCTAAACCACCAAACTTGTATCTATAAGGAATCTGGAGTTCTCTTAGTATCTTCGGAAACATAGTATACCTCGTTGCAAAATCTTGCCTTTTGGTAGCATATGCTTAGGATGCTTCTCATAAAACCGAAATCATCATATGTTTCTATATACATTTCGAGGAGTTCCCTCGATCACTCATGGATCCCATCATCAGGTCACCTTTTTTGTGAACATGGTACCAAATTGGAGTAAAACCTAATACAACAAAACGAAAATTTCGAAACTCGGTTCACAAACGGCGGAGTAATCGTTGAACATACAAAAAAAAAAAAAAATAAAAAATATCCACAGCCGAATATATTATAACCTCCTCGTTTTTTGGAAGTCGGTTAATGGATGGATTCATGTTAAACGGTTCATTTTAGTAGGCGAACATTGTTAAGCATTTTAAACATAAAAAATTTGAAGGAAAGTAAATCGCAAAATCGCGGGGGATCTCACCGGAGGTGCGCGATCTCCCAGACGCCGAGCAGCTTGGGCGGGACGCCGGCGGTGAGCGCCAGGCGGCGGTCGCGCAGGTGCAGGCGCGCGGGCCCGGCCGCCAGCCGCCTGCCCCCCGACCCCGCTCCCCCCGCCGCAGCACCCACCAGCACCAGGTACTGCCGCGCCTCGCCCAGCTGCGCGCTCACCTTCACCTGCACGCACAACGTCGTCTAACTACCTGGTACACACTCACGTTGGAGGGGCCACCCCCCCACAAGCACCAGGAGACTACCTCACCTGCCACTGCATGAGTCGCTCGCGGGTCTCGAAGGCGAGCACGGCGGTGAAGTCCGCGCAGATGAGCGCGAGCGTATGCGAGTGCTTATCTAGCGTGAAGCCCGTCTCGCAGCCCAGGTAGTGCTGCAGCGACAGCGACGCCTTGCTGGCTCCGCCCCAGCGCGCGCGCGCGTCGCGGTACACCAGCACGTGCACGCAGTCTGCAACACGCATACTGTTAGACCCTGTGCACATACTCAGGGGCGGTATGTAACGTGTAAGAGGCTAATTATTATGCAAGCGAGCAGTGTACTAAGAAACTGTAGACTTGACCAGGTCTTCTAGTGTATAACAGTTAGGCACCTAATCGTTTGTTCGGTTCGTGTAAAGTGATAGGACATGAATACTATAAAATATTAAATAAGTAATATAAGCCTGTCCCGCGACTGGTACTATCCCAGTAACCTATAGCGAGGGCTCGAAAATTACTTTGGGGACGAACTATTTAATAAGCCTATATAAAGTTACAAAGGGAGGAAATTGATCTGCCGCGTCTGTTATCTGACCGTGTGACACTCGATTTGTTCGACACCGTCTTTGAGCCGAGTCAGTGAGGTGTGGGCGCCGCAGGGGGAAGGGAAAGCGGCAGGTGTAGAGAGGGGGGGGATCTGATAGCGCCACGCGCTGGCATCACGTCACATTCCCCGTGTTTTATGGAGTCTAAAATAAGCGCCGCGGCGGTTCGCTCCCCACCTCCTCTACCCCGAGGGGACGTTATCTTTGACGCACCGCGAATGCTATACCGCCTTTTATTGGGGAAAGATCGAGTAACGATTTTACAAATGACTGAACTCTTGGCAGAGGGATGTTTTATACAATAGCAGCATTCCATAGATTCGATTCGTTTGAGCTATGTAAGAAGCATTCCCATTTAAAAGTACATAGGTAGTAACTAATCTATACTAATAATATTATAAAGCGGAAGAGTTTGTTAGTCTGTTTGTTTGTTTGAACGCGCTAATCTCAGGAACTACTGGTCCGATTTGAAAAATTCTTTCAGTGTTAGATAGCCCATTTATCGAGAAAGGCTATAGGCTATATTTTATCACGCTAAGACTAATAGGAGCGAAGAAATAGAGGAAAATGTGGGAAAAACGGGGGAAAATTATTTGAATGGGCTTATTTGAACGCGCTAATCTCAGGAACTACTGGCCCGATTTGAAAAATTCTTTCAGTTTTAGATAGTTCATTTATTAAGAAAGGCTATAGGCTATATTTTATTACACTACAAATAATAGGAGCGAAGAAATAGAGGAAAATGTGAAAAAACGGGGGAAATTATATAAAAGGGCTTATTTGAACGCGCTAATCTCAAGAACTACTGGTCCGATTTGAAAAATTCTTTCAGTCTTAGATAGCCCATTTAGCAAGAAAGACTATAGGCTATATTTTATTGCGCTAAGAATAAGAGGAGCGAGGAAATAGAGGAAAACGGGAAAAATTATATGAAATTGCTTATTATCTTAACTACTGGAGCTATTTTTATGTTATTTGGCAAACTTGAAGAATAGACCACGTGAAAGGACATAGGCTATTTTTGCGGAAAAATGTACGGTTGCGTGAAATTCCTAAATTACGCGGGCGAAGCCGCGCGGAACACCTAGTAATTAATAATAAGATATGAACCTTTGCCAAAACTGATGCGTTGTGCGTGTGTGTTAGTGTCTTATTATGTTGTGAGTATTATGTTGTGAGTTTTTGTGGTGGTATGAGCCTTAGGCACTACCATAGATACTCTCCTCTCTACGTGGCCCGAGCACTCTACGCCTTTTATGTGCGAGAGTGAAAAAATGACTCCGCGTTCACTAGACACTAAACAGCAGACAGAATAGTCATTGTGAAACTTTACAGTTCACCCCTCCGCCGTAAACGGCACTTCACAAACTAAACTCACACTGTTTAACGAGTGAACAAACAAAAGGAGTCTTTTGATGCCTTTTACATCACAATCACACAAAGCTACGCGGCACTAGAGACGAATATTAATTTAATTAAAATTAATTTGTGATATATTATAGTTAATATTGAATATTGAATTTTGCGCCTTACAACACGGTCAAATCTTAATATTATGTATTCTGTGGTCAAATCCATAATGCAACATTCTTCCTTGTCTATGTTCTTCTATGATGATGATTGCATATTATACATCAGACAAAGTATAATATAGAACAACTGTTAATCAAATTTAACATGAATGATGCTAATCCAAACAGCATTCCTGTAGATCCTCACATGAGGTTGCACAAGAAAGAAGGACCGGATAAAGACATTCCCTATAGAGAAGCAGTTGGCTCCCTGATGCACCTGGCTATCGTGAGTCGACCTGATATAATGTTTGCGGTCAGTCTGGTGAGTCGTTTTCTCAATTGTTACAACCATACCCATTGGAGTGCAGTTAATAATTTTTTTAAATATTTGAAAGAAACAAAAGATTATGGGTTGTGTTACTCACAAAGCACACAATTAGCAGATGTCACTGGCAGATTATGCAAATGATTTGGATACACGTAGATCTATTACTGGATATGTTATTATCAAGAATGGAGCGGCTGTAACATGGTGCAGTCAAAGACAACAAACAGTTGCTTTATCAACAACAGAAGCAGAATGGATGGCTGCCTGTGCTGCTACAAAAGAGACTATGTGGATCAAGTAATTCTTAAGTGTTATTGATCAGTACAAACAGAGTGTAATGTGTCTTCATCTGGATAATCAAAGTGCCATTAGTGTCATTAAAAATATAAATTTTCATAAGAGGTGTAAGCATATTGAAATAAAATATAATTTTATTAAAGATAAATATTATCAAAATATTATTGATTTGAAATATGTTAGTAGTGGTAATCAATATGCAGATATTTTCACTAAGGCATTGTCAAAAGATACATTTAAGTTTTTGAGAACCAAACTTGGAATGTGTTCATTTAAGTCAGTTTCTTTGTAATTCTTATACTTAGATTGTTACATAATTTTGCTCAAGTTTATTTTAAGTTAAGTACATGTTTGCTTATTACTGTAAGGCTTAAATTCAGGAAGAGTATTGAAATTAATTTGTGATATATTCTAGTTAATATTGAATATTGAATTTTGCGCCTTACAACACTGTCAAATCTTAATATTATGTATTCTGTGGTCAAATCCACAATGCAACATTCTTCCTTGTCTATGTTCTTCTATTCTGCGATATCATAGTGACAGGCCATATTTTGTACAAGTTTTTGCTTATTTAATAAAGTAAATTACTGTTATATAGTAATTTAATTTGCTCAAACTCATCATAATTTAATGAAGAGAATCGCCTAAATCTGTCCAACGCCGCGTATTGAAAAATCATCACTCATTTTAGACCTGGGGCCAGTTTCATTTGAAAATTTATCAGACTATTGTTAAAATACTCTAGTAAACAATTTAAAAAATCAGCTAGCTTTAAGTCAGTGAAAAAGTCGTCAGCTGATAAGTTTTAGTAGGTATAGATACTGTTGCTGCGGCCACTTACCTCTCTTCGGCCGTAGCAAGTCCCACGTGGTCCGTCCCCAATGCTGCCGGGGATGCATAATAGCATTTCCCGACAAAAAAAAAAAAATTATAGATGCTGTTGCGTTACACCTTTCAAGGTACCAGCTGACAAACTTTCCACTGAGATACAGCAAGCTGACATTAATTTTCATTCATAGTAGCATATAAACGATCACCAGGTAAATTTTAAGCTGAGAGGGAATCATTGAAAATATAAATTTTTTTCATGTTCAAGGAGCCAGCTGACGTATTATCCACCGTGTTATGGTCAGCTGACTGTGTTTTTCTTTCAAAATACTACATAAATAATACTCTGATAAATTTTCAAATGAGAGGAAATGACTGAACATTTTTTTTCTTCATGGGTGGGAGCCTGTCACTGCCCAGTGCCCAGTGCCCACCCCACCCACGGAGTCGCAGCTTACGGTCGCTAGTATTCATAATATAAGTCTCGCATTGTACAAAGTTTCGCCCGGGAGGAAATCATTGACCAAAAATGTACTTGGCTCCCGGGCCATGTGAGTGCGCCCGTACTAAGTGATGTTACTGGATAAAAATCATGTTCTAGTTTTGGGCAACTTTTATTAGCACGTTGCCTGCGAGGTAATATTTCGCGCGGCACACATCCTGTAGTATAATGTATTCAGGGTGTTATTGTTTGCTCGCTCCGGGAGCACCCCGTGCGCGGAGTAGAACACGCCTTATACGCTATACAGGGTGTGCACGGTCGCCGGCGGGCGGCGGCGGCAACACCCGCTATAATATTCATGCGCTACTTACGGCTGCTCCCAGAAACATTTACCGCTCACTTCACAATTACCTAACAATTACGTGAACGTTAACAGAGGCATTCTGTGACATGTAATATTATGGTTTTGCTATATTTATGCAGCAGTAATAAACACTAGCAGCTAATTTGGCTGAAATACGGTAAAGGTTGTTTTAAGCATGTCGTTATTGCACCAAAAAAAGTAACTTCGCCTTGAATCTTTGCCTTGTCGACTCTACACGCGTCGCGGGCTGGTGAGTGGTGACCGAAAAGAGTAAGTTATCAGGCGCCTGACAGCTTGTTTTCTCGTTTATGTCTCTCATTAGACACAACCCTGTATTTCCACGTCCCCGTCGCTTCGTCGAAAAAACTTCACAAAGATATAAGCCAATTAGCGGCTGCTATAAAAGATCACACTTCTGCTAACGAGGCACAGCACTGGTGCGTTGCTTTACTGATTACTGACTTGTCGTTATCGTTTAGCGTTTAGTACTGACTAGTTACAAAGTAGTTCAGAATAACGCCAGCAATTAGCAAAAGTGGAGCGAAATATCTGGTAGCGGTGTCGCTTACACCGCATTTTATATTATTCTGGAAGTTTGAGCACTATTTCGTCGTTCTATATTTATATCTGACGACCTCTGTGGCTCAGTTGGTGGGCTGTTGGTAGCTCAAGCCGGGGGTCGCGGGTCGAATCCCGACGACGGAACAAAAAGTTTTCAAAGTTCCTGGGTCATGGATGTGTATTAAATATGTGTATCATATAATAAAAATCTTAATAAATTATATGTATAGCATACAAGTACTTATTAAATATATTTCCGTTGTCTGGTACCCGTAACACAAGTCCTTCAGGTACTTAGCACGGGGCCAGACTGACGTGGTGTGAAGCGTCCAAAGATTTTATATTATTATTATATTATGTCAACTCTACCAATATTCTCCCGGCTCACACACTCGTTTTTAAGTCAACAACTCGATATCTCTTTATTGACTAGCAAATTAGCAGCTCCCCAAAGCGGAGCTCTGACAGTACAAAATATAACTTCTTAGTAATTCGTGGTTGAATTTATGAATTAATGATCATAATAGGCTAGGCTTCCCAAATATTAATTGATTTGAACTCTTTACTGCTAAAGTTATCTGATTGCATTTATTCGTAAATAGTTCGGCTATTCGAGCTATTTTATCGCAGCTAAAAACAATAGCTATGGAAATTGATATTGTATCTCGACGTGGTTCAATGATTTTGTACACGTCAGCTCGCTGCCGTAAAACAATTACAATAAATAAAGTTTGTAGTTCTCGATGTTAAACATTTAATACATTTAGAGAACTCCGTGCTAATGTTTATTTAGCAAAGCTCCTCAGTAAACAACTAGACAGTAATGCCGTAAGCCTAAATAATCTTCGGGGCTTAGGGGTTTACTGAGAAATTCCCTCTCAGATTTGTAATTATATTCCACTCGGCGCGGGTGGATTCGGCCGGGCTATCGCAGCGACCAGTTTTGTTGTACAGTTTAGATTATGACGTATCGCCGATGACCAGTTTAACATACATTTCGCAGGGGTAAAACGATAAGCATCAAATAATCTTCGGCAGTAAAGAGATCGGTATCTATTCTCGCCCCCGGCTGACAGAAATTGATTGAAAGTAAACAACAAAGGGTGCGACAGAGACCGATAACGAAAAAGTAGAGCTACGGCCCGTTGGATTACAGCTTTCGAATTACTTATGTTAGTTCTGAACACTACACACGCTACAGCACAGATAGCTATATAGTTACAACGTAAACTATTATATTATAGTCCACATAGTTGCTCTGTACTACAGCGAACAGTCTACAGTCTAGGTACATAGTTGTGAATAAGTTATCACGTCGCAGATAATCACTCCAGCGAGCACTGCCGTGATGCAACTGGGATCGAATATATTATGGAATTACCGAGAGTAGAGTACTGGGGGAAAGCAGTGCTTCGGCACGATTTCGTCTGGAGAGATACCGCCGCCACGTCGCTTTGCAGGAGAAAAAACTCTTGCATTACGAGTAATGTATCGCTGAGGCTGTGGGTAGGCCCGTGGGCGGGCTTGCGACTTGAAAACTCAAAAAAGTGATTTATTATTTATGGTAGCGACCTCATCACGTTTGATTTATACGGAGCGGATGAATAAACATGATGGTAGTTAGTGTCGTGTTTATGACCGACGTCCGAGGGCTGCCGACCCCCCGGGCGACCGTCACTCGGCGCGAGTGGCCTATAAACCCCGTATTGAATAAACATTGTTGCCGAAGCGTATTGCCGGCTACTACCGTCTATTGGTCGTGTTATACGGCCGGCCATCGCCGTTTACGACGCTCGTAAACGCGGTGACGGGCGACGGCGTGTCCGGTGCACCGCCGCGCTTCCGCGAGACCTTACACTGCCCTCCCCGGCGCAATCGATAGCATCGCCGGAGGAAGCTCGCACATTTTAAAATATAATTTTTAAAGTGGAGCGCCTCACTCATAAGGAATGAGAAATGAGTTTTTTGTCGAACATAAATTCTGCAGAACAAAAATTAAACAACTTTTATTGGGGAGCGATCTGCATAGTCGTAAAGTGATTTTTCAGACGAGTTAACGACGGTACAATAATTTATGATGTGGAACGTCGTTGGTGCTCGCCGCTGGCGCCAGCGGCTCGCTGTGCCAGTGCGCTCGTTACAGTGAGTGGCATGTCACCCTGCAGCCTGCAGGCTGTAAGTAATAGCACTCGCGAGCTCTAAGGATTACTCGCGATATGGCGCCGCTTGGAAATTGCTCCTTTCTTATTCTACGAATAAATTACTATGAATTTACAATTTTAAAATTCTTTTTCTACAAAATTACAAGTTGCTACTTTTTTAATTTCACGACTTTGTATTCGTTGTATTTTGTAACCTGCGCCTGGCTCACTTTCCGATGCGTATTTATTTTCAGTCCGATTGATGCGGTGTGAGATGTAAGCGGTGAACAAACATTTACTTATTTATTTACACGCTCGAGTTGCCCGGCTCACCGTGTACCCGGTAGTACCGGCCGCACGGTGCGCCCGGCCCGGCCGAGTAAACAACGCAATGATCAAATTTTCCGCCGCAATTAACTAATAAGAACCCGGGCCGAGGTAGGCCGTAGTACCCAACTTCCAGATAGTTCCCTCTCGGCCAGTCGATAAAACCACCATCTTACTGAATGTGGCGATGGGCCGAGATTGTTTTTGTCCAAATAATGGTTCAGCCGCGATCAAATGATAATTGATAACCCTTATTCTTATCATCCCGTTTATTCTTATTATCTTTATTGTCTTCCTAACGTTAAGCTCTCGAGCGGAAATCAATGAGCACGGTTCAACAGGAAAATGAAAAACTTCCTGCTTTATTATTACATTCCAGAACATATTATTTGATACCGCAGGCAGACAGAGGTATTGTTTAGGCAGGTTAGCTGGGTAGTATATGCAGTAAAAGTTATAAACCCTTAGCATAAAATAGCAGCAGTTAACAAAGCGGGTAAACATTTTTGTCAGCAAACAAATTAAGCTCATAATCCGTCCGCGTGATTCCGCCTCGCCGCGCCATCAAACCGACACGCGTCATGTTGAAATTAAACTAAACGTGCAATTTCACCTCACAATAGTCGACGTGCATAATAATGAATTAATTATTTAAAATTTGCATTAACTTTTCGACACCTGCGTCGGACGAACGGACCGGTCGACGTCGGCGGCGGCGGGAGGAGGATTCGGTCCAATTAGTATGGCAAATAATATTACACAATGCACGCACGACGCTACACACGGCCGGCCCCAGCGGAGAGCCCGCGGCGCGCTTGTTAGCGCACGCGGACGCCCGGCGGCCGGCGCGCGCTCGGCATGCAGCGGCGCAGCGGGATGCACGATTGATTGATAACAGCTCTCGATGAATGCGACGGACTACGTAAAATATAGACTTAAACTAGATATTATACTGTAAAATTTATCGCGGCGGGGATGTGTTATCATAAATTTTTACAGTTTATGAAAGCAGAAGCGCGCGTCACGATGATTCAGTGCCGGCGCTGAGTCGTATATTACAGTTTCCTGATGTAAAGTATCTGTGCTGCGGACTGTTGTGGATGCTGAATTATAAATGTTACTACTGAAGCACCGCCGCGGTGGCATAATTTTTTATTTTAATGCTGACATTAGTCGCCGCGCTCGGCGCTACACACGGCTGCGGCGGTTGACAAATTGTTGCAACTCGCACAAGACGTAAATACAGTGTGCTCTCAGAATAATATATAAGCAGCTAGCGACGTTATTGTCTTGTAAACTAGTGTGTGTAACATTTTAATTAGAGTAGTTAGTATATTGAAATCTATAGATTGCAGGACGTGGAACAGTTACTGTAGTTTCAAATTAAATTGAAACCTCAGTTCGTATACAAATGTCGCATGTCATGTTGCGTGTAATTGTGCAGTGTCACTGTTATTGTCATGCTGTTGTCAGATTTACCAGCGGATCAAAAGATACAGCATATAATGAGCTTACAACAATAAATGATAGCACGCCGACACGCTGTCTGTAGGAGTGTTTGAACAGCTTTGTTAAATTTTGTAATGGTTAAATAGTATGCTAATAAAACTATATTTTAATAGTATCTTGGGCGATGAAAATAAAATCGAATATCATATTTCTGAACAAAAATAAAAAATCATAAAAGTTTCGCAATAAAAAGTATCGTGCGCTCTCGAGCCGCGGAGTCAACGAGCGTGAGGCCGGCTCGTCTGCCGCCGCGTACACACTGTATGCCGCAATATACGCCGCGAATAATAACATTTTGTAATTTGCAATTTATTTTTGCCTGTATGGTTGCAATTACCTCACCTGCCACTGGATTCCCCGCACCGTACACCCCGCGACAACCCGTGATCCCGCGACAGGCGACAAACGAACGTAATTACCTCGTTATGAATTGGCGCGTTACCTGTTGTTTGTGTGTGACGTCGCGCGTGCAACGTGTCACAATATCAGACAATACTGACAGGATTAAGCCCGCTATTGTTCTCTTCGAGGTTTAAGGAGGGACGAGCAACGAGACAATAATTATTATAACGGGAATGACTCGTTGTGATTTAAGATTTTATTTATGGTGAGCGTAGGTACATAACGTATCACATATATAATAAATAATACCTCCTTCGTAATAGCAACACTGGTATTCCAGTGTTGCTATTCTACAGTTAAAATTTAATTCTACCTTTGTACTAGCTGTAAGTTTTAATTAAAATAAAATAAAATAAAATAAAATAAAATGAATGCTAAATCTTCCTCTACATACTCGTAGTAGAGGTATATTATAAGGTTAAAGACGAGGAAAATATGTATTTTGCGGAAGATTGCAGTAGGCATAACAAAGTATGTTCAATTCCTAGCATCGGCTGACGTCTAGCGGCGCGATTGATTTGCCCCGGCCGTCCCCGCGTGTCCCAGGGGAATCCCGCGCGTGCCGATGACCCCCGACCCCGGAGCCCTCGTCCCGATAACAAAGCGCCGGCAAGTGTCGCGACGAGCACCCCGAGCCCCGACCTTGACTGAAGGATGACGCCACATCGCTCGTGCCGTCATGCGAGATGCGAGACTTGCATGGGGCGAGTCGTTAATTAGTTACATCTGTGACGTTTTAGGGTGGTGTCATACCTCAAAATGGGCGATCGTAAAGGTCTGCACGTAGTGAAAGATAAAACATTACGTTAGTAAAAAGTTCGCAGCTGTTTATGAAGAAACCAATTTGAAAATCTCTAAGTAGAGTTCAGTATAAGAACGGTGAAACTTCGATGCATTTGATTGTGTTTCCGAGTGTCCTCGTTAGAGTTAATATAAGGTGGTACTGTCTGGGGCGTGAAGTGCAGCCGGGAGCGAACCCCTTGCCCCGGATATCGAGAGCCCACTCACAGCCCCATCGCGGGCACCGGCGCTACACACAGGTCAGGGTTTTTCACTGCCGAATTCCACAAGAGTGAACCTTATATTGTTAGCATAAGGACCTGCTAAGGATAAAATCACGGAGCTGAAGGTGCCGCTGAGAAAACAATTTCATTAGTTGTCTCGCGAGCTGCGGCCGGGGGTGAGCGTGATCGTTAAATAAAATCCGATGCCGCGTCGTGATTGCGAGGAGCAGAATATGCATACAACTTGTTGTTAAGCTTTTAACATAGGTTTTAGTTTTGATTTAACAGCAGTTAGCGGCAATCAATATTATGTTATAATTAATTATAATATCGTTACAAATGTATTATTTTAATCGAAGTATCCACATTTATGCGGCATTGGTCATAATTCACAATTATCGCAGGAGCAATATACAGTGATCACTATAAAATATTAAAAACCTTGACATAGGTCAAACCTTGTCATCCAGGTTTCAATTTAAGTTAATTCACGATTTCATCCTGTTAGGACAGGGGCGAGCATTTAAAAAATAGCATCCAACGTAATACATAGGTCCTGTTACAGGCTTAGGCAGGTTTACTGCACAGTGGGCTCTCAATCGCGTGTAAATTACAGCCAGTACGGGCGCGCTAACTACGAGTACGTGCCAACATTACGCGCGTCCGGGGACTTGGACTACTGGGAGCACTCACATAGTTAACGCTCAGGTACATAAAACGTTTGTTCTCTACAATCTAAAATATTATACGATGTCGCCAAAAATAATGTGTCGTAATCCTACATAATAAGTGGGATTAGTGAAATCTGATAAGTGGTAAGTCTGATAATATAATATTATCGTATCTGTGTGGTCGTCAACCAACATTTAAAGTTTTTGTAATGTTCGGATAAGTAAGTAGTTTTACAATTTAATGAAATTTCAGTTGTGGTCCGTACGTCCGTCCTTACTAATTTAAACAGGCGCGTATATATTATGGATGTATAAAATATTGAGTGGATCAGATGGTATCACGCACGGCCGAGCGTAATGAGCTGCACGGTGCGTTATAATGACATCGCGAGTCGCGGCCGCCCCCGCCCGCCCAAAGCACTCCCCGTCCGGCGTAGCGCGGCGCTACGACGCGGCACGATGCAACTCGGATACGCTCGACGCGACATTAACGGGGCACGATGCTGCATGACGCGCCACAACGCGGCACGACGCAGCTCGGACACTCGCCACCTCTCATCTGACGAGCTAACACCGCGACGCCGCGATCGACAATTCATGCGCTACATTCAAATTAATCGGGGCTCGGGCCGATCCGCTTTACATTTTAACATTATGCACAATTGAGTTTCGCTCTGAATTGTTTCGCATTAACGACTTTAAAAAGTCAATGGACGTTAAATCAAATTCCAGCGAACAGAGAACTCCGCCCCGCCGATACAGCGGAGTACAGGCGGACTTAGCTCTTTTATTTTACACCGTGTCTGTGTTTTTAAAGGACTACAACAGTCTAGGAACGCGCTACGTTCTATTTGACATCTCTGAGACTCTCAAAGGAAAGTTATCGGAATATGTTGCCGGTCCTTTGGGCTCGCATTATTGAATATCTTTACCGAAGGGTAAACTGAATCAACACAACGGAGGCAAGTATTGCGGCGAGCTGTTTTTATCGCGATACAGCTGACGAAACGTATTGCATACTGTATATTGTGGATAAGTGTGTAATATTGTAATATAAACGTAAAGTTTTGTCGTTAATAGAGAGTTTGGCAATTAAACTATAGGTTCTGTAGTACTTATAGTAGAAACTATTCTATGCTATCCTTCACAAGTTTTTACGCAAACTCTATTGTGACTCGAAAAGCAACAATTTCCGTACGCGTGTGAAGATAAGGTCAAAGAAAATTTGTCCCTGGCTTATCTTAGTTGTTTTTAAGAGATCTGCGGCACTTTGTTGTGTATTTTGTGTTATGTACTATCAGAGAAGTCAATTCATAGGCAGATCGGACCTCCTTAATTTGGTAACGTCACTTTCAACCCAGTGGACAGGTTACGACTTAGTTAGCATTGACCTAACACGACCAAACGACGTGGGTCCGCCATTGCATCGACCTATGAATCAACCTCTCTGATGGTACATCGTGCATGCTCACCTGCGACTGGGGACAGCTTCCGCATGACGCACCACCGCGACTTCCACTGCAACAATAAACAACATTCAACATCTGCCGGAACTCGGAAGTGGAACTGTTTACACTGATAATGCTAACAGGTATCAAACAACCTTACCTACATGTTGATCTTGACTCTTGAGTAAATATTAGGACAGATTTGTGTTTTTTATTGTACGCCCGGAATCCACGGTAAATATGTACGTAGCGATTAAATATTTACTTAGTCTCACACACAGAGTCCGTATGTAGCCTGCTGACGTACAAATGTGTAAAACTAAAGTCTAAACTCTGAACGTTTCGTCGTAAACAGAAAACAAACGGCGTCATCCCTGTCATTCTTCAAGAAGTCTACAAATCAACTAAAAATACACAGGACAGAAGATCTGTCGTATTTGCGTATGCAAATACGACAAATCTTCTGTCCTGTGCTGTATGCTATATAAAATATAGCATAATACTATATTACTACCATTGTAAAGTGCAGGGAGGACCAATAAAAATCGAATAAAAATGTTACGAATGAATTTTGAAACACGATAAGTTCGTTGACCTTAAATTGTACAGTGAATATACAATTTAAGGTCAACGAACTTATACATAGTTAATGCATGATGCTCACCTTCTTCCCGTCGCGGAACTTGACTGTGCCCTCGATGATGGTGTTGTCGTCGGCCATGCTGGCGGGGGCCGCTGCTACCGCCGCATCGCAGCACCGCGACGCCCCTCACCCGCGCGACATGCCGCTCGTGCCGTCCGCACCGCACCGCACTGTGCAGCACCGTACCGCACCGCGCACTATCGCCACATGGCGCAGAGCCTGGGGACAATGGACAAATTAACCCTCCGTGCACCACGTAGGGTCTGACAAACCCCAGACGTACTAAAATTTTCATAACTTTTTACAAATTCGTGTGATTTTATTGACGCTTTAAGTAGCTGGAGTTAAGACGTTGTCCTAGTGTTTGATGGCAGTGGTTTAGCATTTGTGTCGCCGATGCAAAGAACAGACATGCACAAAGTGCGCTGGGGTCCCACAAACCCCACGTAGTTCAGGACGTCGTCAAAAAGTTACGTAGACGTAGTATTGTGGAATATGAAAAAAAATCAATATTTCAGGGATATTTTAATTTGTTTCGACTTAATTAGCATTTCTGGTCAGGTTTAAGAGCAAATTAAGTATGAATTTGAAAATCGCAAAGTTATATCCATTGATACTGAGAGGTTCTCATAAGCGCTTTCACGAATTTCTTGGCAAAACAGCTCCTGGACCACCAAAAATATTATCAAGATCAATGAAGAAGTATTCAAATTGTATCAGGAATATAAATTGAAAACTCAAATAAGGCTGTGAACAGAATAATGTACCTATTTGCTTACACATACCATACCCACTTGTGTAGACTGATTATATTAAGTTAATATTATTACATTTGTATTCTTTATAAAGTTAGTTTTAAAATTTAAAGCAGAATGGGAAATAAAAGATAACTTTTTAATTGTAGGAGCTGACCCAAAGAAGTGTCTATGTTTTATTTGGTAAAAGATTACTAAATTTTCATTTTTGGCTGTAAAAGATAAAAAATGGAAGATATTTAACTTTATATTACAATTCAATAGACAAACAATAGCTATTTGAAATAAAATAAAATAATAAATACAAATTACGTATTCCTTGCCCAGATAAGTCCTTGGGTTTGACAAACCCCACGTGGTGCGCGATGTAACTTTTATCCACGTGGTACACGGAGGGTTAAATAAGTATTTTTTTTTAGTTAATATACAGTCAAACTTTACGGTTTTTTTTGTTAGTATTTTCATTCAGATAAAGTTTTTCGTCGATTCGCCTTATTGGAATTTGCAACATCGAAGATAAAAGATGAAAGAAGAATACAGTACATACAGTGAGTACAGACTTTAGAACGGGCTTAAAATACAAATATTGTCTACGACAATGAGTATAAGCCGTGGGTTTAAAGTACAAATTAAACTGCACAATGAAATGAAATAACAAAGATAAAGTTCACATCAGTCATTTCGTTCCAGCTTCGCGGGTTATTGTTATGATACAAAGAGACGCGAGCAGATTCCGAGTGTACCGACAAAATTGAAGGGAACGCTCCGAGTTCCGATCCAATTAAAATTCGCAGCAGCATGGAACAAGTCAATTACCATCCGGCGCAGCGCGAGCGCGGCTGCGGCGGCGAGCGGCGCTGCGGGGAGACGCGGATAATTCGCGTAATAAACAAACAAAAGACAGCTTACATTCGCGGAGCAATTTGTTTGTTTCCCTTTTGTCGAGGACCGCGATCGAGCACGTCGTTAGCGCCGCGCCGAGACGAGACGGGGTTCAACTGTCACCACTCAGTGTGTCGCTGCTTACTATACTGTTGCTGACTAACAACTAGTTATTTTCAATCGATGCACGATGTTATGATGTATTGTCATTTTCGTATATAATTTTTGTTTCTTTCGCTACCCAATGTGCGTTGCGCGAGTCTATCAGCTGTGTCATGTGCCAGACCCAGATTCAAGATATAATTACCGCTTCGTTTTTAAATAAGCAGAACACGAGTGCGGAGTGAACTATACGAGGTAACTGATAGCTAGCAAAAGTTTCATCTCGTATGCACTAAGTATTAATGGTGGAATTAATTACGGTAATGCATCAAATCCCCGCAGCCGGCAGCGTGGGGACCGCGCGGCGCGCGGGTAAACTTCTTCCTACACAGTACACTCTAAAGTCTAAAGTCTAAACCTAAAGCCAGTGCTGCCGGGGAGCGCCGAACCTCGGTTACTGTGGTACTATATTATTATATTTATTAGTTACTAAATAGAATAATGGCTAAGTACACATTATTAAGCAGCAGCATTATAATTCCAACACAAACAAAAAGGTAGAGCTATTTTGCGTATGCATAATATCTTAACACGATATTCGCATTGGCTTCTTTCATTTGCACGACTGGGACTGTGAAATTGGTGATTTTTATTGTGAATTGTGATCGAGTATCGGCTAGGGCGGGTGGCGAGGGCGGGCGGCGTCAACGGCGGCCGGTCTCTCGCATTAAGCAAATCCTCACATAAAGCGCTTAGCCCGCTCCGACGTCGCACGGGACAGTGAGCACTGCTGCGCGGACGGAGGGGCGGTAGTCGGCTGGCGCGGCGCCGGGCTCAATTACCCGGCATCTTGTTGCCCGCACTCCGCACAGGATATTGTTTCCGCGTCCGTGCGCGCCGCACTTGTCTCCCCTGGGCAGGACGTGATCATATTCTGTCCATGAGCGACAGCTGATGCGGTCATCATGAGACGTCAAAAGTCAACAATTATTATGAGTGGCTGCCACCAGCGTGTAGTAAGGTGGTGGCAGTGCTACTTATATATTATCTTATTTTGGTATAATAATTATTATATTATTGTGATAGCTGATAATATACATTATACACCATATTATATTATTATTATGTAGGTAACAAATTGATTGTACCGTCGGTTCTTGGTGGCAATTCATTTTGAACACTAATAAAACACAATTTTTCGTGCACTTTTTATTATAACTTTTAACAAAATAATTTACTTCGAAAACGACCGGTTTCGAAATAAATCATCATCAGGTGTAAGTTTAACGTCGGTAGTTTTAGTTAAACTTACACCTGATGACACTGACATAGTATGTACTACGCATGAACGTAGAAAAAAAGGCGGACGGAGTCGTGTCATATACAAAACTGTGTCTTCGATTTTCTTCTGAGTCGGCCATGCGCACATTCTGACGCCTGTCAAATAGTATGGACTAGCACAAGAATGTGTGCGTGCGGACCGTGTACATACAGCCAGCTGGCCGACTCTGAACGACACAGTTTTGTGTATGGTGGGACTCCGTGCGCCTTGTACTACGTAGTACTTACTACCTCAGTGCCTGATGATGATTTATTTCGAAACCGGTCGTGTAATTTGTTAAAAGTTATAATAATATTATTATCATAATATGTATAGTGGAAAAAGTGCACGAAAAATTGTGTTTTATTAGTGTTCAATATACCTACACCACGTTTGTTGTTAGGTGATATAAAAACAATCGCCGAAATTGTTAGAAACCTGCAACCATAGAACTTCAACAACTATCTCTCAGTGTTGCTGCTATCACAGGGAACTCTACTTATTTATGGGACATTTATACAAAAAACCAAATTATTTTCACCCATTTATGTTACACCCATAACGAAGTTGTTAATTTATAATTCTGTGCACAGTAAAAATATTGCAGTTTCTTGATAAGTTTAAGTTCTGTAAGTAATTAACGAGCAGCGGGCTCACCTCATAGCCGGTGGTCGGCGGAGTCATTAGTCAGGACTCAGGATAAACTTTAGCTATATTATCCTGCAGCTCCCATAACTTCGAAAGTTTTAACTTACTGTAGGAACTAGGTAACCTGCACTATCCAGTACTTACCCAGAAGTCAGTAACAAGTATATTATTTACTGCAAAGTGCAGCTTGCAGCGTTTCGATGTAATAATAATATATTATGACAACAGAAAATCAGAACTAAAAAGTAAAAGCACAGATTACTAAATAGTTACTTTACTACCTATTTAGAAATTAGGTAAGTCTACGGTTTTAGATTTAGAAATTAGGTAAGTAAACTATCAAAATTCAAAATTAAAAAAATATATAATTTCTATTACTTAAGTAGAAATTATAAATTTGATTTGTTTTGAAATTCTATCAAAAGAAAAGAAATCAAAAGTAATCAAAAGAATTCTAAAACAAAAAATGCAAATTCGCAGTCGAAAAACAATGAAATACTACTCTACACTCTTATTCACAAGTATTTAACGAAAATCTATATATCTAGATAGATAGATTTTCGTTAAAGATCAGCTATAAACAGTAAAAACGTAAGGACACTGAGTGCGGACCCGTGAGCCCATTCCCCGACTTGACCCGGTCACGTCACAGCCGCGACTCGTGAGCCGTGAGCAGTGAGCAGTGAGCAGTGAGTGCTGTGACTGGTGTGAGCCAGGACCGCTGAGGGCTCTACACTCTACAGGGCCCTACACCCCGCAGCGAACAGCGAAGGGCACAAATGTAGCACAAGGTCTTGCATAACACATTATACAAAACAAAGTAGTTGTATAGTTGTTACTCGCTTAATAGGACGTTATTGCAGTTATTATACTAATATTACAATTATAAATGCGAAAATTTGTCTGTCTTTTATTCCGTCTGTCTATTTTACCTCTTCACGTCAAAACCACTGAACCGAATTTACTGGGTTGTATTGCTAATCGAATGAGACAAACGAAAATCTGGTTGTAGAACGGGAAACGTACATTTTCCCGGAAAAACGTATGCTATGTCCTTTCCGGGACGAAAATTCGGAAAATATTTCCCTAGATTTGTTGTTGTTGGGTTTGTGTTGATTCTAGGGAAATATTCTATGTCCTTTACAGGGACTCCCTGTAAAGGACATAGAATATTTTTTATCCCGGGTAATTTGGGTGGGTTATACTAAATCAATGTTATTCGTGATCGTAGATCTGCCTTTTGCTTATGCATGTATTTCTCTGGTTGTACCTACTTTTAATATTCATTAAAAGTACAATCAGAGATATTATATATTTGACTTCGCTTAAACCCCTCATTTACTTATCACAGTATAGACTATAGACTCAGTTCGTTGTTGAGTTCATATTGAGACTTGAGAGAAGTAAAGACTTAACTTCTAAATATCTACGTATGGACATGATGCACTTAAAGTATATAAGGTTATTATTTTTAACAAAAAATTAAAACCGACTTCCAAGGTAAAAACAATATTAACATTAATATGAACTAAAAAGTATTAAATAATTTTTGCTATCTAATAGTGCCTTTTTCCGAATTCGGCTAAACCTCAACTATTTCTGTACTCAATCTTCATTATTTTGAAGTCGGTACCAGATAGCTGAATCTTCAGTCCTCTGACAGAATATTTGAAACTTTTGGAACTGGCACCGACTTCAAAATTATGAAGATTGAGTACAGAAATAGTTGAGGTTTAGTCGAATTCGGAAAAAGGCACTATTAGATAGCAAAAATTATTTAATACTTTTTAGTTCATATTAATGTTAATATTGTTTTTACCTTGGAAGTCGGTTTTAATTTTTTGTTAAAAATAATAATAATTTCACTCTTTTTAGTTACACTAGTAGGTAAACCTTCGCGTATATTTTACGTATCTTATTACAATTTGTTAAGAGTCACAGTTCACACTCACAAAATAATATATTATCAGTGAAGTGAACATATTGTGCTTTAACAATTTAACAATTTTAATACTTCAAACCCCAAGCGGTCACCGGCGATTGCGATAACAATAGAAAGGCTATTGTGTCTCGTTTTTCCACGATCGAAGGATCTATCAGATAAAAAATTGTATAAACATGCATAGGATGTAGCGTAGCTACTCATCTAATATATAAAATTCTCGTGTCACAGTTTTCGTTGCCATACTCCTCGGAAACGGCTTGACCGATTCTCATGAAATTATGTGAGCATATTGTGAGGATATTGGTCTGAGAATCGGCCAACATCTATTTTTCATACCAAAAATTATTTATATGGCAAAACAACGTTTGCCGGGACAGCTAGTAATATAATATAATATTATCATAATTATTGACAGCTGTTCTTGTAATCAAGAATTCAATTTCAAATCCATTCAAATCGATACTTAGTGCGCCATCTATCGGTTAATAAGTATAACTAATTAAAAAGACACTTATTGACTTTGTTTTGTTTAAATGCTCTTTTTAAAATAACTTTATTTTAATTCTATATTTTGTCTATTAAAATTTTATAAAGTAGTAAAGTATTCGATCTGTATATAAAGTAGTAAAGTATATTCGATCTGTCGTCTTTCGCCACGCGCCGCGCGGCGGCGCCGCGATACCGTCGCCTCCGCGGCGCTGACCGCCGTGTATATTTAAACAAAGTGTTGTTATACAGTATAAAATTATTATTATTATTAGTATATCCACACCTATGCCTTGTACTATTATCTATTCTGTGCCATGAGACATTGGTGACCTTAACACAACGTGGTAATGATGAAGACGATGATGATGATGATGATGATTATGATGATGAATATGAGTTGCATAGTAGCATATGCTTTCTATTCTTAAAACAACGCCGAAACTCCCAAACGTGTATCTATAAGGAGTCAGGAGTTCTCTCAGCATCTTCGAAACCATGGTATACCTTGACCCAATATTTGACTTTTTGGTAGCATATTCTTAGTACACTACACATAAAACCAAAATCACCATATGTTTCCATATAAATTTCGAGGAGTTCCCTCGATTACTCCTGGATCCCATCATCAGGTCACCACTTTTGTGAACATGGTACCAAATTGGAGTAAAACCAAATACAACAAAGCAAAAATTTCGAAAATCGGTTCACAAACGGCGGAGTAATCGTTGAACATACAAAAAAAAAAAAAAAAAAATTATCCACAGCCGAACATATAACCTCCCCGTTTTTTGGAAGTCGGTTAAAAATTTAACAAACTAACGAGTGAAAATATGCCGTTAGTGCTCACTATGCAATATGTGACACACGATTTATTTCTATTACTATCTAAACAAATTACGATTTACAAGTACCTATACTCGTAGATAGGAGGAGGGTACAAGAAGTAATCTTGAAAATGTCAAATTCTGACAATATAACATATCGTATTATCCAAACGATATCACCACACGAGTGACGAGTGGAATTTAAAACGCTTCCGACGTTAAAATATGTGGCGGTACCTTGTGGTTGGTACTCCACAAACAAGTGTCTCTACACTCTACACTCACAAGTCACAGTAATGATACTGTGACTTGTGAGTGTAGAGTGTAGAGAGCTGTATTGTGCGCACATGACTCAGAGCCGGCTGGCACGGCGCGGCGGCGGCGCTGCCAACTGCCTCGTCCTGCCAGACTCCTGGCACCGCCCACGTCCAATATCGTCTGTCAATCACTTATTACAGACAGCACAGAGCAGCTAACTACACTATGCACTAAGCGTAGATACAAAAGAAAATGAGTAAGCTTTCAGTGTTGAAATCTTTCACATGAAAATTTCGTATCACGGTGTTTGTAACCGAGCTAACGGCTGGACCTATAATTATAGGTCCAGCCGTTTTTGCAAAGCAGCTCGGTTGTGTTGTGTTTGTTTTTTTTTTTATTGTGTTGAAAGTGTCAACAGCCTGTAGGTCTGAGAATTAGCTGACATGTATTTTTCATACCCAAAATAATTTTGTAATTTGTAGCAGACCAAACAGCGGACGTCCTAAATCGCGTGTATCGAAGTTCCTGGAATCATGAACGGATCAACTGTACAGTGATGATAGGGTAGTAGTTTCAGTAACTCAACATTATTATAATGTTAAATATCACCTGAGTAAGAATAATATTATTTACGTAAGTATATTTTATAATGTATCGTAGAAAATGACCGACTTCTATACATATTATAAAACAAAGTCGCTTTTTTCCCCTCATGTCCCTTTGTTCCCTTTAATCTTTAAAACTACGCAACGGATTTTGATGACTCTTTCAGTGTTAGATATCCCATTTATCGAGAAATGCTATATTTTATCACGCTAAGACTAATAGGAGAATGTGGGAAAAACGGGGGAAATTTAAAAGGGCTTATCTCGCGAACTACTAAGTAATTTTTATGTTATTTGGCACAGATAAGAAGTAAACCACGTGAAGGATCATAGGCTATCGATTTTAATATTTTTTTCAGTCGCTATACCTATATTTTTGTGCGACGCCGGGGCGGGTCGATAGTTATTTATATGACCAAAATACCTACTGTATTGACATTGACCCATCGCTGCTAATTTAACGATGCGATGGGTCAATATCAGTCAAATTGATTTCGACATGCTACGCGACAAGGATTATGCGATTACATCGTAGCCGTGAGTACGGTCTAGTGATTCCACGTCACAGTAGCCTTGAGCTGTCTAGGAGAGACACCCGGGGGCGCGCAGACAATTCGATTGCACCCACTACCGACAGGAAGTGGGTTAAAGCAACGTTCAGTATAAAGGATTATTTTAATTACACCTAAAATAGCTTGACACATTCTCTCTATTTAAAATGTTACTATACGACATACGTCTAGGCTAGGGTTACCATCTGACCGGATAAAGCCGGTCTAGAACGGATTTTTACGTGTTAGACCGGGGTTTTGTCATACTTGCATGTCCTCCCTAGTCCCTCCCGCTCAAGCGATGAGTGCCGCACGCACTGAGCCCGGAAGTCCCGGGACGCAAGCACTTCTCAGTGTAGGCCAGTCATTAAAGCCAAAACCCGAAAGAAATTAGTAACTTGATAAAATTTTAGGGGGTTGTTAAAGAAGGTAAAATAACTTACCGTGTGATTTTGCAGCGTTCTGGGGTGTACGGAAAGGGTTGAAAAGGGGTGAAAAAGATTTTTTGTTAATAACATTGCGTAAAAAATTAGTAACATGCTGCAAATTTTGAATTAGGTTGTTCTTACCGTTTTGTAAGGTGTATTAAATTTGTAGCGTTTTGCAATACACGGAACATTGTTTATTATTAAAAACAATAAAATTTGTTAATAACAAGGGTAAAAAAATTAGTAACACGCTGCAATTTTGGGATTAGGTTGTTCTTACCGTTTTCTAACGTGTATTAAATTTGCAGCGTTTTGCAACATACGGAACATTGTTTATTAATAAAAAACAATGAAAACTTAGCAGTATTCTTAATTTATTACAGATATTATATTATTATGTAGAGACCTAGTTAGAGTTTTCACTTAAGTATTATAACTCCCACGTTAACGATTATATTATTAATTATTTACGAAGTCTCTACTAAGGACATTAGTAGAAACTGGATGAGGCTCACAGCTTCTTTGCGCCAAAATTGTTTTATTGCGCAAGAACCGCACATTATTCCGGGATGAGTATCCTCTGTCCTTTCCCGGGACTATAGGTACCTCCATACCAAATTTCAGAAAAATTGCAGTTCAGCAGTTTGGGCGTGAGAAGGTAACCGATAAACAGACAGAAAGACAAACGAAAGTGTGTCTTTCTGTCTGTTTATCGGTTTAAAAATATTAGTATGGATTTTATCTAGGCAATTATATCTTACCACATGTACCTATATACAGGTGTAACAAAAACAAGTGATAATACTTTAGGGTGTGTACGTGTTCCCTGTAGAGAGTTCACTGTGAAAGTAGCAGCGCTAAAAGACCAAAAATTTTTTTCACTTTTGTATGGGGAAACTCGTGACGCTCGGGCCTTTGCCCATACAAAAGTGAAAAAAATTTTTGGTCTTCCAGCGCTGCTACTTTCACAGTGAACTCTCTATAGGGAACACGTACACACCCTAACTAAAGTATTATCACTTGTTTTTGTTATACCCTGTATATGTCGCAGCCAGCTGGTTTAAATAGCCGTTCAATCAAACAGCTAGCCCTTTGACTGAAAAACGCCATTCAATCTCACGGCTAGCTTTTTAATTGAATATTTCAGTCGCTCGAAACGTTCAACACTACAGCTGATTCAAGCCGCTGCCGTTTGATTGAATTAGTTCAGCGCTCACCACCGCGGCGCTAGGTGCGTTTTGTTTACAATATGGCGTCAACTAGCCGGTGTTTTGTGATTGTATTAATATATTTTTCGTAAATATATGTTACAAGTTATTAAAGTGACAGAAATTATGGGGGCACATACGAGTGAATCAAAAAAACAAATATTCAAATTTCGAGGAGAAATTACGGGATTATGATATGCATCACGAAGGTATTAATTGCAATTATTGTGTTCAAAATGAGTAAGGATACAATTTATTCAGCTTATTATTATTACGCTTGTGTAATAATAAAACTAAACTAATGGTCAGCTTAGTTAATTTGCCATTTAACCAGTTAGCTAAGCGTCGTCTAGCTGTAGTGTTGAACGTTGTAGTCAACAAGTCGGCTAAACGAGGTATAGCCGTGTGATTGAATGGCGTTGTTCAGTTTAAGGGCTAGCTGTTTGATTGATCGGCTATTTAAACCAGTTGGCTGCGACATATACATTATACAACTCATTACTCAATAGTAGTTAGGATCTTTCTCAAGAAAAAGTCTCACGAAGTTCGGCGGAGAGATTATAGATTTTATGTTAGTACACGAGGTGCTCCCCGGAGCCCCGGGCCGGGAGCGCAGCCCGGGGGCGCAGTCCGGGCCCGGACTAACTTCTAACAGCTAGTTGCTCCACAAACTCAACTTTTACCTCGCAGTACCTGCTCTACGCATACATTAAGCATCGGAGTATGATGTACTACTAGTTTCTAGTATTAGAGCTATAATAATTTTATACTTACTGTTTTTTACGCAATAATTTATTATTAAATGACAAATATAAATACAATGTTAAGTATAATCTTGAAAAACTTAACTGTCCTTGAAATCAAACTCGCTCAATATAGAGATGTGTAATAAACGCGTGCGATGTGATTCTGCATTATTTTTTTACTTAAAATTACATTAACTTAAAAATTTATAAACTTATAAGTTATAATATAATCTGAAATCTTATATTATAATTTTATACACAAGTCACAACTGTAAAAGTCTACTTTCATAGGGTGTAATAAATTTAAAAAAGTTACTCTTTCAGTGCTACTATTACGTGCAGCTAACTCTATACAGGGTGTAACAAAACTAACTGATAATATATATTGTGCAATGCAAGAGGCAAGAGACACTAGCAGACCCATATATGGGTCTTCTAGTGTCTCATGGTCTACGGACCACGAGTAACTACTTTATCGTGTTATAAATTATTCGAAACTTCGAGCTTAAAGGTTTCGTCACCTAAACATGAAAATGGAAACTCTATTATTGAGTTTGTCCGTGTGTTTCTTGTATTCTGTGGACAGTGATCATAATAAATTTTACCTATGCAGAAGGCAAAAAAATTACTCATTATGATTTTTGTTGCCACTACAATAAAATATGTAACCTTTTTGTTATTATTAAAAAATTAAGTTTGCGAGTCCGACTCGAATTGGCCGGTTTTTATCACACACAGTTTGCTCCAACTTAGAACTACTAAAACTAGTATCTCACCTCGTCAGTCCTTCAAACACCAGGACACACACACAGACACATACACCACAGACACTTCACAGGACACAGAACACGACACGGGACACCACACAGCGCGAGCGGCCGACGAGCTCGGAAAAGTTTCGAGTTTGGCGGCGGACGAGACGCGGACACGCGCCGCGCCGGGAACCGGGGTGCGAGCGGGACTGCCGGAGCGTACCGCGCGCTGCCGGCGCCCGCCGCCCGGCCCGCGGTGGGGCGGAGGAGGAGACAGGACGCGGGGGAGCGGGGGCGAGCCCCAGGACCCCCGCGAGCCTCTTCGGGGAAATTTTGACGAACGACATTCCAAAGCACGCCGCTGCATTTCGCTAATTGCACTTTTAATTAGTGTGTCTCGTAAAAGCAGCCGAGACTTCCAAGTTCCAACAGGAATTCAGGCCCTGCAGGCCGTAGCACTCAGCCGCGGCACAGATTCCGGACGAAGCCTCACGACTCATGAGTCACCTGGGCCTATAGACCGCTTTTAGGTATCGTTAAATTCCACCGGACAAATGTGACCAAGCACTGTGACTGTGAAATCCAGTTTAAATCTAAATTGTTTATTGTATTATTAATAAGCAAAAAAAAATTAAGTAAAAAATTGAGACTAGATTACTATTAGTCACGTAGCAATATTATCACCAGCGCGCGCGTCGTCCGCGTTGATTTATATCTCAATCATCGCAGCCCATAAACCCGATGACACACATTAGATCGCGCGCCCTCGCCCCTCCTCAATCTCACCCTAGTCTTACAACTGAACGCGGGAAACTCTCCCCGGCCGCCACTCGGCACGGCTCGCGAAATGTGCAGTTTGAACTGCAAACGCGACGCGTATAGAGGCATTTCTTTTGTATGGATTTGACAGACTTCGTCAAGCAAATCTGCCAATTCAGTACAAATTTAGAAATGCATCTGCGCGACGCGTTGTGGTCTGAATTGACCCTAAAAGGGCCCATTCACAATCCTGCATTGCAGTCCGCCGCGCAGTCCGCCGGCTTATGCAGGACAGTGAATGGACCCTTTAAAACTCAACTCACACTTGGGCAGAATCGGAGCGACGCGTTATGTTTTTGCCTACAGCATATATTATATTCATCTTTACTGTTCTATTATGTAAGTACTTTCTGCTATGAAAATATAGAAACGCGAATGAACGTCGAAGAGGGAATGCACGCGTCAACGGGCGTCAACGGGCGTCGACGCACGCTTCCATAATATTTTAATAGAAGAAATTTGTACTTAAGAGCCTACTGCTAAAACGCTAGCCCCGCCTACACACACCGCTATCCTCCAATCGTTATATATTGATTCCATGAATCGTGCCTCCGAGCTTTGTGTTTTGCGCTGCAGCTGTGAACAATATCGCGTAACAACGGTTCCCGAATTATAGCACGAAAGTAAAGGTCGTAAGTCCCAAAACTGTTTTTTGATGACTGATGATTACTTAAAAACTAAATACAATAATAATATTTCCTTTTAACATTATTTTATAAAGTGTGTGATTGTAGAAGTGCAAGTTATTTAATGATAGTATTAGTAACTCAATAAGTGTAACGGATATTTGTTGAAAAGCCCAGAAAGATTCATAATTTCGAAAAATATAACTAACGAGTCAAAATAAGTGAATCGTGTTTTCCTTTTGCAGAATATCAGATACGAGTATATATATACAATGATTAAATAAATCTGAATTTCATTTAAGTCAGTCGTCTTCTGGGATCGTAATAAGTAATAATTAATACCTACTTACTCGTATTAGAAAACGCAGCAAATTTTACAGCCCGCTCTTAAACAGAGTTGAATATGCTGCAGGCAAAAACATGACACGTCGCGACGCTTTGACTACCCTCCAGAGTGAGTTGAGTTCTAAGACAGAAGTGTTCACGATCGTCGATTAATATCCACTTATAATACGAAGGCGCTCACAAAACTTAATTCTTAACCCATCAAGCCCCGTACGAGAACCGGTGATCGCGACAAAAATAGAATGCAATAGCATTTCCGAGAATCCCCGATCGAAGGATTAATTAATTAATTCGGCGTCAAGGCGCGACAAAAACAATCCGCAAATATTGTGTGATAATATGATCATAATATGATCACTGATAGCCGGCGCTGGCCGTGGTGATATCGCGATAGCGGCCGAGATAGTTCCTGATGTTTACGAAATTGCATAGCGAAATGTGTTTTTTCTTCATAATCTAAGATTACCTTATCTTCAATAACTCAATATTATCATATTGTATTTGCTTATTATAATGTCCTTCCAATATATTTGTTGTAATTACTATGTACTTATAACTTATGTACCAAACGGTGTGTAATCGCCGCGTCTCTGTCACTTCAATCCACAGACTACTTAGGGATACTACTTCAATCCGTATGATCATTCATCAGCGTAGCTAGCATACCGTCGTAGACAAACGAAAGAAACTAAATTTTGACAGTTATACCGGAAAAACATTGGAGAAAAAGTTTCTTTCGTCTCTCGATTTCTTCCGCTTTTGAGAATCTATATGTCAAGCATGACAACCATTTTTATCCGCTTTTGACATTTAGTTTCTTGATTCTTTTTGTTTTTTAATATGGCACTACGGCTATAATAAAATGGCTAGTGTCGAGTAAATGGCGGCAAATTCAAAATATCGATGTATAGCAACCCTGTCTATAGCCGGAATTATAGTTTTGATCTACAAACTACGAGTAATAAACTTCTTTAGGTTTTATTATTCGTATTTCGTAGATCAAAACTATAATTTCGACTATAGATTGGGTTGCTACAAGTCGTATTTTTGAATTTGCCGCCATTTACACGACATTGGCCATGGTTTTATAGCCGAAGTGCCATATTTAAAAAAAAGAGTCAAGAAACTAACTGTCAAAATAGCCGTTGCTATAATGGTTGCTATGGAAAAGTTTCTTGTTTTTGTCCACTGAAACTCAAGTCGATGGGTGGCGCCATGCTCGGGAAAAAGATATGTAGACATGGGAAAGAAACTGCCATTACTTTCTTCCCAAGAATCGACTGGGGAAGGCCATGCTAGCTATGCAGGAGGTGTATTGTGTCGGGAGTCGGCGACATGAGACAGTACTCGTAGATAGCGCGCTCGCGGCGGACAAAAGAGTCGTAGTTGAGCGCGTATTGACAGGCCGTCGCGTGAGTGGCGGGTGACGGGCGGCTCGCGACCGCCGACGGCGAACATTAATACCCGTCAGCGGAACAATACCTGTCAATAGCGGGCCCGAGCTGCGGCGCCGTCGCACAGTGGTCCGAAATCGATAAATGGTGGACATTCGCAAAAAAGTTGGATTTTGGTGTGGAAAAAAAACCGTTCGATAGATTTTAAGAAGAGTAACAATAAATGCTTACTCGTAATAAGTTTTTTCCAAAAATGTATATTTCAAGGTAAAAAAAAAAATTACGAAAATGGTGTATGGGAAAGAATCTATAAACAGATTTTTTGCAAAAACTACTGAGCCATACTGAATCATTTTAGAAAGAAGTGAAGTTCTAGTGGTATATAATGTTTAAAAAAAAAATTACGCAAATATACGTGCAGCCTTCTGCAGTAGGAGGGGTTCAAAATTTTGAAATTTATGTACTAACTGTTTTGGTAAAAAAAAATACTATTCGATAGATTTATAAAAGAGTTACAATAAATCCGTAATAAGTATTTTGCATTAATTTGCATATTGCATATATGCAATAATGCATTAATTATTTTGCAAAAATCTATTTTTTAAGGTGAAAAAAAATTATTAGCTACAAAAATTTTGCGTGGGAAAGAAACTATGAATCGATTTTTTATAAAAACTACTAGACCATACTCGATCATTTTTTAAATGAGTAAAGTTCTAGTGGTATATAAGGCTTAGAAAAAAAAAGTGGGCAAATTTATTTTGCAGTAGGTGGGTTCAAAATATTTAAATGTTTGTACTAACATTTTAACGATTTTTTGCTATTTCTCTAATGGCTATTGCGTTAATTTTTTAGTTTTTTAATAATTTACTTATACCATTTTTGTACAGATTTACAAACCAACTTCAGGGTCTTGGGTCAACCCGGATATTTTTCAGGCTATCATAAACACATTGGTGAATAGGCAGATCCCCTTATTGAAAATTAAATAGAAAAACCAAATATTATATACATAATAACTCTTTTGTGTACCGCTATACAAATGTGTTCACAGAACCGTATTAGGTATATATAAAAGAGTCCTTAAAAGTCTTTCAAGCAACAGGTCGACTGTGCCTAGATGAAAATCTTGATGTTTATTTTTAGACAACTTTGGTCGAACGTAAGACAAAATTACTACATTATATAATTACTAGCATTAGGCAAACATTGCTTTGCGATAATATAGTTGCCATATTATTTTATTGAAGTGACTAAATAAGTATGTCACCATGGCAACGTCGATCGCTATCCCGTCGCACAAACATGGTCGCCGTCAGTCTTAGGTTGTAATAATTTATTATTATTTATTCGACAAATGCACTTATCAATATAAAGTACCGAGTAGCCGATTCTCAGACCTACTGAATATGCATATAAAATTTGGTAAAAATCAGTAAAGCCGTTTCGGAGGAGTTCGTGGACTAACATTGTAACACGAGAATTTTATATATAAGATATATATACATAATTATATTATATATGGATCAGAGCTTATAATAGAGTTTCTGCTCGACTCAAATTTCTAGTATGTATCTCTAGTATTTCAATTTTTTTTATTCCTTGCCTCTGAAACTTCTTCACTTAAATAGCCAATTGGAATAAAGGCCAAATGCTTACAAATATCAGCACCATGTAAGGAGATGGATAAAACTTTACATACAGCTCTGCTATTTCCCTAGGGGATTTCAATTAGGGGTTATATGGATCTGCCTATTCACCAATGTGTTCATGATAGCCTGAAAAATATCCGGGTTGACCCAAGACCCTGAAGTTGGTTTGTAAATCTGTACAAGAATGGTTTATGTAAACTATTAAAACCCAAAAAATTAAAGCAACAGCCATTAGAGAAATAGCAAAAAAAACGTTAAAATGTTAGTACAAACATTTTAATATTTTGAACGCACCTACTGCAAAAGGCTGCACGTAAATTTGCGCACTTTTTTTTCTAAGCCTTATATACCACTATAACTTTCCTTGTTTCTAAAATGATCCAGTATGGCTCAGTAGTTTTTGCAAAAAACCTATTTGTAGATTCTTTCCCATACAACATTTTCGTATTTTTTTTTTTTCACCTTAAAAAATACATTTTTGTAAAAAACTTATTACGGATTTATTGTTACTCTTCTTAAAATCTATCGACTGGTATTTTTTTCCACACCAAAATCCAACTTTTTTGCGAATGTCCACCATTTAGCGATTTCGGACCACTGTGCGCCGGGTCTAACGACGCGCCCTGATTGATAGTCGCGCGCCAGACACCAGGGCGGAGCGGGGGGGAGCACAAAGGAACTAATGCGCGCCGACGAGTGTTCCGCATCCATCACGGCGGTCCGCGGTGCAGTGGAAATTAGATCATTACAGGTAACTCATCAATCCAGCGGCGCTCCAATCGGCGACGGCGCCCGCTACAAATCGCCGGGGCTTTATACTGCCGATGTGCGGTGTTTTATGACGTTTGTAATGAAACACTCGCTTTGTATTTCACATTATATTATCTTGATTATTTACCTCTATACACTGTGCCGTTACTACATAATATCGAAGGCTCCGGCTAGTCGCGGCAGAGGTCGGGAGCGCGGGACAGGCCGGCGGCGCAGGCCATGAGGTGGGGGAGGCGGGACTGCTCGTAGAGGCCGGCGAAGAGCGCATGTCGCGGGCCGCGCGCGAACACCGCCACGTCCTCCCCGCCGTGCGTCTCCGACTCCAGCGGCACCTCCGCGTGCGACCGCCACTCCACAGACCCTGCGGCGAGACAGTCACGTGTTATGTGCGTGCTGTAGTGATTATAGAAGCTCCTAATCATAACTCATAAGTAATATACAAATGTGCTCCCTCGCTGGGAGCATTCGTGTGTAATGTAAACACTAAATGCTCAAGAGTAAAGCTAAACGAGCGTAATTTGTGAGGAAAGAGTCACAGAATTTCGGCTGGCAGAAATTCTGATGCATTCAGTTTCATACAAAAGTCCTGTTTGATTCACACGAGCGTAATTTTGTGAGTCATAATTTGTATGAAAAGATATTTACACGACTGAATACTCACAACTCACAAATTACGGTTTGGCTTCACCCTTAGAGCATTACATTACAATACGAGTACTACCTCCCTGACCGACGAGCGTTCACGTATAATGTAACATTATAAATTGTAGAACATCGCATTGATGTTACGAGTTGTATCGAATTATTACACACTAGCCACCCGCCCCGGCGTCGCACGGGTAAAAATTAATATATATCTAGCCACTGAAAAAATTATTAAAATCGATAGCCTCACGATCTTTCTCGTGGTCTACTTGTTATCTGTGCCAAATAACATAAAAATTGCCCCAGTAGTTCACGAGATAAGCCCTTTCAAATAATTTCGCTGTTTTTTCCACATTCTCCTATTAGCCTTAGCGTGATAAAATATAGCCTATAACCTTCTTCAGTAAATGGGCTATCTAACACTGAAAGAATTTTTCAAATCGGGCCAGTAGTTCCTGAGATTAGCACGTTCAAGTTAGCCCTTTCAAATAATTTTCCCCGTTTTTTCCACATTTTCCTCTATTTCTTCGCTCCTATTAGTCTTAGCGTGATAAAATATAGCCTATAACTTTCCTCGATAAATGGGCTTTCTAACACTGAAAGAATCATCAAAATCCGTAGCGTAGTTTTAAAGATTAAAGGGAACAAAGGGACATGAGGGAAAAAAGCGACTTTGTTTTATAATAAGTATAGATAGATTAATTACAAGGAGCGCATTAAAAAAATGTTCCCAATAAGCGCCTTAATGATACTTTTTGATTGCGTGCAACTGATTGCGGAGTACGTACTGAAGTCGGGGTCGGCGGTGACATCCTGGCGGCGGTCCCCGCGCGGCGGGCGGTGGCCCGGGCCGTTGGCGTACGACAGCGTCATGTAGGGCACGCCGTCGTCGCCGACGTCGTCGGACGGGCCGAGTACATCGCCGCCGCGCCGCGTGTAGCCGTTGAACGCCATCACGTGGGCGTGGTCGGCCGTCACCACTATCAGCGAGTCCTCCTCGTCGAGCAGCTCGACGGCGCGTTGGACGGCGGCGCTGAGCTCGACGGTCTCGTCCAGCGCCAGCTCAACCCTGTTCTCGTGGTGGGCGTGGTCGATGCGCCCGCCCTCCACGAACAGGAAGAAGCCGCGGTCGTTGCGGTCGAGCGCGCGGATCGCGGCCTCCGTCATCTCGGCGAGCGTGGGGTCGGCGACGGGGTCGGCCTGCAGGTGGTAGCGCATGTGGCTGCCCTCGAACAGGCCCAGCAGGCGGTCGGGCGGGTCGGCGGCAGCGGCCAGCAGCCGGTCGCGGTTCCACACGTACTGGTGGGTGAGGTTCCGCGCGGTCTTGTCGGCGCGCCACTCCCGGATGAGATCGCGGCCGTCAGCGCGCAGCCCCGCCGCCCCTTCCTCGTCCACCACGTCCACGGGCAGGAACTCGCGTCTACCTCCGCCCAGAATGACCTACGAAATAGGGAGGATGACTAAAAAGCAACAAAAAGAAAAACAAAAGAGGGCGCATAATTATTGTCATACTAGCTGTTGCCCGCGACTTCGTCCGCGTGGACTTCAATTTATAGTGCGCGGTGTCAACAAAATTAGTGTCAAATTTAAAAGCTTTTTAAAACCCTGGTACCCCTTAAATCAAAATACCCAAAAACAGCTGTGCAGTGCGCACTTATTATTAAACTAGCTGTTCCCCGCGACTTCGTCCGCGTGGACTTTAGTTTATAGTTTTTCCCGTACATCGATTGAATAGTTAACGCGCAAATCATAAAAGTATATTGCGTGGGACAATATACTTTTATGATAATATGATAGATGTAATTTACGAATGTCAAGGAAACCGTACATTTTTCCACAAAAAAAGAAACCTGTGTCCTTTTACGTGGTCTATTCTTCATGTGTGCCAAATTACATCAAAATTGCTACAGTAGTTTCTTAAAATCTCCGTTTTTTCCACATTTTCCTCTATTTCTTGGTTTCTATTAGTTGTGGCGTAATAAAATATAGCCTATAGCCTTTCTCCATAAATGGGCTATCTGACTCTGAAAGAATTTTTCAAATCCAACCAGTAGTTCTTGAGATTAGCGCGTTCAAATAAGCCCTTTCAAATAATTTAGCCCGTTTTTTCAACATTTTCCTCTTTTTATTCGTTTCTATTAGTCTTAGCGTGATAAAATATAGCCTATAGCCTTCCTCAATAAATGGGCTATCTAACACTGAAAGAATTTTTCAAATTGGACCAGTAGTTCCTGAGATTAGCGCGTTCAAATAAGCCCTTTTAAATAATTTCCTCCCGTTTTTTCTACATTTTCCACTATCTCTTCGCTCCTTTTAGGTTTAGCATAATAAAATATAGCATATAGCCTTTCTTAATAAATGAACTATCTAACACTGAAAGAATTTTTCATATCGGACCAGTAGTTCCTGAGAAAAGCGCGTTCAAATAAGCCCTTTCAAATATATTTCCGTTCCGTTTTTTCCACATTTTCCTCTATTTCTTCGCTTCTATTAGGTCTTAGCGTAATAAAGCCTATAGCCTTCCTCGATAAACGGGCTATCTAACACTGAAATATTTTTTTTTATCGGATCAGTAGTTCCTGAGATTAGTGAGTAATTTGTATTCTGTGCTCATCACTGCGTAGTGAGTAGTGAGTTATTCATTATCGACGTGTATGACAATCGAAAAAATCAAAAAACGCAACTCAATATGGTACCACCTCTTGTAGAAAGATAATATGAGCAAGCGATAGCGTGATGTAGGAGACGCACAGCGCCATCTATTATGAATTTTTGGAACTAACTTAATTTTAACAAATTTACGTATTTTCACCCCCTTACAACGCTTTTTTCCGGTTAAAAAGTAGCCTATGTCCTTTCTCAGGCTTTAGACTATCTGTGTACAAAATTTCATTACAATCGGTTCAGTAGTTTTGGCGTGAAAGCGAGACAGACAGACAGACAGAGATACTTTCGCGTTTATAATATTAGTATAGATATTAGTATAGATTGTCAAGATTCACTGGCGGGCTACATCGTTGAGACAAATAATAAGAATAATTAAAGGAGCTCAGGTTATCGAGTTCAACCTTGAAGTGTGTGCCGGGGTATGTGTGCACGAGCTGGTGGGCGATGTCGGGGCAGGTGTGCGGGTCGTGTCCGGCGGCGCGCACGGCCGCGTCGCTCTCCCAGTCGCGGTCCGCCGCGTGCGAGTACGCGCCCGCTGGCGACGCGTGCGTCACGCGCGTCGTCGTCACGATGCCTGCACATACACAACAGGTGTATATTTTTCTATTATTCTATTTTATTTGTTTTATTTGTAGGGAAGACAGCTCGATTAATAATTAAAAAAGTTACTACATGGAGTCGCTAGTAGGAGCCAATCACGAGTCTTCACGAGTGATTTGCATTTTGAAAAAGAAAATAATATTATGTTCACTTAAAACTAATCAATCTAAAGATTATGCGGAAAAGATAATATTTTTAGCGTAGATGCAAATGATGTCCATATTGACATTATCTGAATGTCTGCAATAGATAGCATTTTTCGATTTTCCTGTCGATACTACTGTCCGATGAGTGATCGACAATACCGATAGATTTATCTACAATTGGCTATCGATTGGATGATAATATACTTACAAAATTTTATTTCATTTTATTTTGAGAAATAACATTATGACAATATAACCCTTCGATCACCAATTCCAGGAAATCTTTTGTTGTCGCGGCCCATATGGGCCTTACGGGCCGCGACGGGGCTTGATGGATTAATGAATATATATAGATCATACAAACACGTCTAGGACGCGGGCACACACACAATATACACTTCTGACACACAACACGTGTGTGTTGTGGGAGTGTTCCCTCTCTCACACGCACAACACACTCATTACACATTTTATGTGATTGTGTCCCTAATATTATAATAGTAAACATAACATTAAATCCTTCGATTCTTGGAAATCTATTGTTATTCTATTGTGTCTCCCTCACCGGTGAGCTTATGGGGCTTGATGGGTAAGTAATTAAATTAGTAATGTACATTACCGGCGTCTCGGCCGTCCTCAAGCGCCCACGCCGCTATAGAGTCGAGGTGGTGCTGCGTGTCGGCGGCGGCGGCGCAGTCGTAGCGCGGCACGGCGGCCGACACTCCCAACGTGCCGAGGTTCGCCTTCGCGCCACACAGGTACGCCGTCGACGTGCACGCCGAGTCCGCGATTTGGGAGTCCACGCAGTACGTCTGAGTACCAAGACATAAAAGTAAGAGTAGTTTATAAGGACTAAATGGTCCTTATGGTTCTGTGTATTTATTACTTTATTTTATTTCTCCTGAAGGGCGCTGGAGCCGTTATAATGTGACGTCGTGTAGCCTATATCCGGCGGATGATCTTCGAATTTCCATTCTCAAATTTCAGATTATTTCTCAAATTTCAAAATTGAAAAGGTGAGCAGACTCTATTTTGTTGCGCTACATTAACTCTAGTTACTTTGGCAGTTCACCACTAAAATTCTGTCTGTCCAGGCTAGGTGTTACCAGAGCAGACAGAACTAAGGAGTACCTCGACTTCCAACAAACTGGCGATATACGCGAGTCAGGCCGCGGGCGCGACTGACACTTTCAACATGTTCCACAATGCTGAGTTACTCATTAGTACGCTGCGCACCGGCGGATATGATATACAGTCAAAACCGTTTATGGCGACATCGTTTAGAACAACATACCGGTTAAATTGACCAAAATCAAAGGTTCCGGCTGAATGATATATAACCACCTTATCAAAAAACATTGGTTTTTACGACATTGTTTACTACGACATACCGCATTAATCGACCACATTTGGTTAAGATTGCGGAGAATTATATCTGCAGAACGACCGGCTCAGCTGTATTGTAAACAATTTGAATAGGTAACAGTATCCACATCTGGCACACTATACTTAATAGTCAATGGCTATTATCGTAAAAGTAAACAAAATTTAGGGTCTTTTGTACTCGTAATTCTTAGAAACAAAGCACATGCATGCCGTAGCCTCATGGCCCGCTTCGTCAGTCTGTTTGTTACTTATCTTTACTTTAATTAGCCCAAAATTTACGACCTGAGTTATCTCCTACTGAAGCAGACGAGTTCATTGATGTAGATCAGTCTATTGCAATTTGTGCACCAGCTACGGAGGATGATATTGTACGTGAAGTTCAAGAGGAAAATGAAAACGAACAGGAAGACTCGGAAGAACAATTATTTACAGTGCCAACTTTGATTGACGGTCTCAATGCTGTTAGTGTATTACGAAAGATTGTTATTTTTAATGAACAGTTCCACATGCAGGGGAATTGCAGGAAAACTGCATAGTTGATACGCTGAATTACAACGTGAATTACAAAATGTGTATGAACGACAGAAGTGTTCCAAACAAACTAAAATTACATATTTTATGCATATGTACAAAAATGATGGAAAAATTATATTGTTCTTTTATATTATACGTTTGTATTGAAGTAAACAAAATGTGGTTTAATTTCCTACATGAGTATACATCTTATTTTTCCTATAAGTACTTGTCACTGGTTATTACAACTATCGGTTTTCACGACTTAATATGAGTAGTCCCTTCGATGTCGTTATAACAGATTTTGACTGTACTACGTCAAACGTATTTTCGAGATCTCCTCTGAGTCCGCCTATTCGTTAGTTCTGTTTACTCTGGTGTTGCCCTTTATGGATCTCACAAGAAATGTTATCCTCACCTTCGCGAGGCCGACGGTGGGGAAGGCCTCGAAGGCGAGCTGCGACTCCTCCCCCGTGGCGCCGGCGCGCTGTCCCCGCAGCGTGCGCGCCGCCGCCAGTGTTGGCACCGACATGCCGTCACCCAGGAACATGACCACGCGGCGCGCGCGCCCCGCCCCGCCCCCCGCCGCTCCCCACCGCGCCGCGATCCCCGCCCGCGCCTCCGCCGCCCAGTACTCGCGATCGGCCTCGGCCGGGTTACCGCCCGCCGCCCGCTGCCTGTGCGGGTTCCTCGCGCTCCGGTGGTACTCGTCGTCCGCTGTACGAAAGATAATAATGTTAAGCGTCGTGCCGTTCGTTACAAAAAATGTATTCGACGATAACTCACCCCGAGTTAGTTGCAGCGCGAGCAGCATCAATAATGGGAACACCCCCCTCATAGTGCTCGCTGTAGGACAACTACCGACTCAATGGAGGTGCGATGCCTCCTAACTCCGATCGAGATCGTTCGAGACTGGCGTCACAAGATCGTCTTAAATATTCAAAGGCGAGATAAGCGCGAAGATTTGACATCGCTTAGATAAAATAACAAGGAAATATCAATTTGTTTTGTTGACACGACGTATTAAAATATTATTATTTATTTCCCTGTAATACGAATATTTACTCCGCGGATAAAAACTTATGAAAAGTCGCCTTTGCTACACACGTGACACGACGTATCGAAACCGGCCTTCCATAAAAGTCACTGTAAAGATAACTTAAACATAATGCCTTGTATAAGACAGTCGGTGTGTAACTCTATAAGGTGCGTCTGTCTCTGTGTGTTACATTTTAAGCTTGAGCCGCTCAACCGATTCTGACAAAATTGTGTGCGTTACGATTGCTCCGCCAAGTTATCTAAGCAGAAAAAAACTTCGCCAAAAAATTGTCGAAATTTGTCGAAATCAAAGGGAACAAACTAAAAATTTGTCAATGTTTAACCTCTCCTTCGCGGTACCCCATACAAATAAACCCGTCGTTTGCGAAGAATTCGCGGCGACCAACGGTTCGCGCGACGTAACTTAGTATTTAAGCTAAAATATCAAAATATTTTTAGGCATCAGCCTTTGCAGCAATTGTATAATTTTACTAGAACTAGATATATAAACAAAAAAGTTACAAGGATTCCGCGCGAACGTAACGTGGAGGATTGCGCGGCCATGAAGATCTAGGGAATCACATGGGTCAGAGATCTAATTCCTTTTGTCATAATATGAAGACTGAATTTGTCAAAATTTGTCGAAAAACAAATTATAAACTATAGTTAAATATTTTAAGAAATATTTACCTTAGAAGTTATGGCCGCGCAATCCTTCACTTGTAATTTTTTAATGTTGATTATTTCTTTATAACTTAAGACTTAGTGCAAAAAACTGTTACAGGAAGAAAGGTCTTAATTTGTCGAAACTAGTGAAAGCAATAAATACTACATAAAGCTTATTTAAACAGACATATCAGTCCGAAACAAAAATACATGGCCGCGCAGTCGTAACGTTAATTTATACGCTGATATCTCATTATCTGTAATTACTAGAATTTCGGTGTGAGTATCCATTTATTCGACATATTAACCTGATTAGAATGATATATCGTTTTGCCCTCAGAACAATTTCCAACGCGTGTAATCTCGAAAAATATGTTCTCTCATACAATGTTTGAGCAGGGTAACCATAATTTCGATTTGATTTGGGAATACCTCTAACTGGAGACTTGCAATTATATTGAACAACATCTAACTCAATTTGCAAAAGTATTAGTATTAAATAAAATAAAACGTGTATATTTCAATAATTAGATATGTTACGCTCAAAGACCGAAATCGCTCAATGAGCGAAAAAATAGCCCACAACGCGTTGTGGTCACAGTGAAACAGCCACGACGCGAAATTGCGAAATTCGCGTTGGGGCTCTAATGAAAACGGCCACGACGCGTTCTGGCAATCACAAAAAGTCCATAACGCGAAATTAGTGTCGTGGCTGATATGCTATTCATTTTTCTTGATTTGTTCTTGATTGATTAATCGTCCATAGGTATGTAAGATTATATTTTGAATTACCACGCGTACTACAAAATATTTTTTCTGTTATTAAATCACTCTGCATAAAGTGTTTATCATTATTATATTTTATAAAATATACCTTATTAAAAAAAAAAAAAACAACAATTAACAATAACACGTTGCGCCAGACAGACAGTCAGTTATAATAATATTAGTACGGATAGTATGGAACTATGGATATTTTATAAATAATAATGAAAAACACGTTATGCGCTGATTTAGTAAAAGAAAAAATATTTTTAGTACGCGTGGTAATTCAAATATAATCTTTCATACCTATGGACGATTAATCAATCAAGAACAAATCAAGATTAACAAAAAATTAAAACCGACTTCCAAGGTAAAAACAATAATAACATTAATATGAACTAAAAAGTATTAAATAATTTTTACTATCTAATAGTGCCTTTTTCCGAATTCGGCTAAACCTCAACTATTTCTGTATTCAATCTTCATTATTTTGAAGTCGGTACCAGATAGCTGAATCTTCAGTCCTCTTACAGAATAATTAAAATTTTTGGAACTGGCACGCTAACCCTAACCTTGGTAAGGAACGTAACTAGCTTACAAAAAATGTTTGAATGCTTATAATTACTTGTGGTCAAAGTTCTAGTGAAAATAAAAACACGAAATTTCACTAATCTTCGTTGTATGCGGCCTTAATGTTATTATTGTTTTTACCTTGGAAGTCGGTTTTAATTTTTTGTTAAAAATAATAATAATTTCACTCTTTTTAGTTACACTAGTAGGTAAATCTTCGCGTATATTTTACGTACCTTATTGACGACCTCTGTGGCTCAGTGGTGAGCGCGTTGGTGCTCAAGCCGGGAGTCGCGGGTTCGAATCCCGCCGACGGAACAAAAAGTTTTTTAAGTTCCTGGGTCTGGATGTGTATTAAATATGTGTATGATATAATAAAAATCTTAAATATATGTATAGTATAAAAGTATTAAATACATTTCCGTTGTCTGGTACCCGTAGTCCTACAGGCACTTAGCACGGGGCCAGACTGACGTGGTGTGAAGCGTCCATAGATATTATTATATTATTATTACAATTTGTTAAGAGTCACAACTCACACTCACAAAATAATATAATATTATCAGTGAAGTGAACATATTGTGCTAAGTAATTTAACAATTTTAATACTTCAAGCCCGAAGCGGTCACCGGCGATTGCGATAACAATAGAAAGGCTATTGTGTCTCGTTTTTCCACGATTGAAGGATCTATCAGATAAAAAATTGTACAAACTTGCATAGGATGTAGCGTAGCATAATATTTAATATTATCATAATTATTGACAGCTGTTCTTGTAATCAAGAATTCAAATCGATAGGTACTTAGTGCACCATCTATCGATTAATAAGTATAACTAATTAAAAAGACACTAAATTTCGAGGAGTTCCCTCGATTACTCATGGATCCCATCATCAGGTCACCACTTTTGTGAACATGGTACCAAATTGGAGTGAAACCTAATACAACAAAACAAAAATTTCGAAAATCGGTTCACAAACGGCGGAGTAATCGTTGAACATACAAAAAAAAATAAAAAAATATATATCCACAGCCGAACATATAACCTCCTCGTTTTTTGGAAGTCGGTTAAAAAACGAATAGCATATCAGCCACGACACAAATTTCGCGCTATGGACTTTTTGTGATTGCGAGAACGCGTCGTGGCCGTTTTTATTTGAGCCACAACACGAATTTCACGTCGTGGCTATTTCACTGTGACCACAACGCGTTGTGGGCTATTTTTTCGCTCGCTGAGCGATTTCGGTCTTTGAGCGTAACAGATATATTTATTCATCTGCACAGCTTTAATTAAATAAAATAAAACCTGTATATTTCAATAATTACATAATTATATTTACTTATTCATCACAGCTTGAAAAATTTATAAAAAAACATATTATATTACAAAAAATCAAGAAACAAAATAAAATTTTATGGTACCTTCCATACACATCAAGCGGGTATGAATTTTTTTTTTCGCGTCCACCCCATCGTGTGGGGTGTTGTTGGATAGGCTTTTTAAAAATATTATGAGTATTCATAGATCATTTTACGATTTAGGGATCCGTTTGTGAAATATTAAGTTTTAAAATGGAAAAAATCTTTAGAGTCCAGTGTCCCCCCCTTCTACCAGCTAAACAGTTGCTTCTGGAAATGTGAAAAAATTCACGGGAGTAGGAAATATGCTGAATTTAAAAGGAAAACTATCACGGCTGAGAAGACTTCATAAATTATTGAGTAATAGTCGATAAACTAAAAAAAATGTGTTCAGCGAAGTATAAAGGAACTTTTCGTTGGTTGGTTACCCTGCTGAAACATTGTATGAGAGAACATATTTTTCGAGATTACACGCGTTGGAAATTGTTCTGAGGGCAAAACGATATATCATTCTAATCAGTAGGCCTACTACGAAACCGTTTTGAGACTCAAACTATCGGATGAGAATGCCGCGTCCTGCTCTAACAACGTCATTTCACGTTTGTTAGAGTAGGACGCAACATTCTCGTACGATTGTTTGAGTCTCAAAACCGTTTCGTGGTACGGGCCCAGGTTAATATGTCGAATAAATGGATACTCACACCGAAATTCTAGTAATTACAGATAATAAGATATCAGCGTATAAAGTAACGTTACGACTGCGCGGCCATGTATTTTTGTTTCGGACTGATATGTCTGTTTAAACAAGCTTTATGTAGTATTTATTGCTTTCACTAGTTTCGACAAATTAAGACATTTCTTCCTTTAACAGTTTTTTGCACTAAGTCTTAAGTTATAAAGAAATAATCAACATTAAAAAATTACAAGTGAAGGATTGCGCGGCCATAACTTCTAAGGTAAATATTTCTTAAAATATTTAACTACAGTTTATAATTCGTTTTTCGACAAATTTTGACAAATTCAGTCTTCATATGACAAAAGGAATTAGATCTCGGACCCATGTGATTCCCTAGATCTTCATGGACGCGCAATCCTCCACGTTACGTTCGCGCGGAATCCTTGTAACTTTTTTGTTTAAACATTGACAAATTTTTGGTTTGTTCCCTTCGATTTCGACAAGTTTCGACAAATTTTTTGGCGAAGTTTTTTTCTGCTTAGATAACTTGGCGGAGCAATCGTAACGCACACAACAAAATTTGGTACGGAGATACTTTGACTTTCAGGAAAGGATATAAGATAATTTTTATCTCAAAAAAATGTACGGTTCTCGCGCGACAAACGAATTTAGGCGAAACAGAGTTACAGGCATTAACTAATAATAATAATATCTATGGACGCTTCACACCACGTCAGTCTGGCCCCGTGCTAAGTACCTAAAGGATTTGTGTTACAGGTACCAGACAACGGAAATATATTTAATACTTTTATACTATACATATATTTAAGATTTTTACTATATCATACACATAATATTTAATATACATCCAGACCCGGGAACATTGAAAACTTTTTGTTCCGTCGGCGGGATTCGAACCCGCGACCCCCGGCTTGAGCGTCCAACGCGCTTACCACTGAGCCACAGAGGTCGTCCGCTACCTAACTAGTATTAAATATGTATTTTTTAAAATTAGCAAGGACTAAGGATCATAATTATTAGGCGCTTAACTTACATAAAAAATGAGAATAAAACAAAACCTACAATTAACAATGAATATTATAATAACTAATTGTAAAGGACAAAAATGCAGTCAGCTTATTTAGCAATGAGCAATGATAAACGCATAATCTCAGTGATTGAGTAAGGCGATACATATGATGAGCAGGGATGCGGCGGCGGTGTGGGCGAGGGAGGCGGGGGGAGGGGCGGCGCTGCAGGCGCGCTCGCCGGGGCCGACGCACGCGGCGTACGCCATGCGGTGCGGCACGTGGCTTTGCTCGTACAGCCCCGAGAACAGGGCGTGGTGCGCGCCCCACGCGAACACCGCCACGTCGTCCCCGCCGTGCGTCTCCAACTCCAGCGGCGCGTCAGAGTGCGACATCCAGTCCTCCGCACCTGACACAACACGAATGTTATTATCGTTCGTTAACCCTTCAATTTACGTGCGGCCAGATCCGGCCGCGCTATCTAAACGCAGCTATTTTTGTCTATACCCACGCGGCCACATCCGGCCGCGCTCTTTCATTCGATTGAGATACGTATTTCGTCGACTTAGAGACTACTTTTGTATGAAGAAGTTTGGGTAGTTATGATCTATGGTAAATTTGACACATTCTGAATGCAAAATATTATACAATCTGTGGTCGACGAGTATTTTTCAGTCATTAGAAAATCGTGAATTTTTTCGTGTGTGTTCTGACATTTTGTGTGTTTTTTGTGAAATTATTGATGGATTTAACGAATGTAAGTAGTAAAATAAGTTACTTTAGTAATAAGCATTAGTTTTAGATAATCATTTGCAAGAAATACTTCGTAAAAATTTGTGAAAGTTCAGAAAAAAGTTGTGTGTGTTATAAGTATTTTGAACGTAATTTGCTTCATTTAATGGTAAATTAATTACGTAAAACGCCTTAAGAAGTTATAACAAAAGGTCTACAAGATTTTGAATTACGATAGTATTTCTTACAATTCTAAAACAAAGAGTTCAAAGTCCGCAGGTAACGGCCATATTCTGCCGGCCACGGCCATTTTGAACTTTATTTGTAAAGCCCTAATGACGAAGTTTGCTTGTGGGTAATACGAAACCCATTTTTTTGGGTTAGATTTATGACCTGTTTTTATAAACATCTCGAGTAGTAATGATAAACAATTTATGTAAGAGTTAAAAATCAGGGTTCCCTCGAGTAGAATAAAACAAAATATTAACTTATTTCATGTGAAACAGTCAGAAAAAATATATTTCAAAAAGGATATAAAGGAAATATTATATTTCCTTATTTAAAATTGGTGTCCGATCATAGTGGCAAAATTTTGATTAAATGTCACAATTTGACATTTGTCAAAAGTAGAAGGCGAAGGAGATTTTTCTGTGACAACTGACAAGGATTACCGAGCAAGTTTTTCAAGTGATAACTGATTTTCATATTTTTCAACAGTTTTCATATTTTAAAGTAAAAAATAGTTGGGAATAAACATTAATTGTCGTTTTTCTTATTTCAGGTATGGTTAAATTATGTTATGTTATAGTATTATGTTGTAGTCTTGTTGTAGTATAGAGAATAATAATAAATTCTTATTTCAGAACAACGCAACGTTTATTCTTATTTCAAAAACAAATTGTAATAGAAACGTATTACAAAACGACAATTTGTTTATAAAAAACAATGGAAAAACTTCAATTTGAATTTACTTTGTTGCCTAGTAGTGATGGAAAATCTAATATTTTATGTTTAACCTCAATTGGCACACCGGAAGGCAAAGTATATGCTGTACCAGAAGAATTTCAAGGATTTACTCATCATAAGACCCTATGTTCTACTACATCCTTTACTAAAATAAAAAATAGCTTAAAGAAACGATACCAAAAAAGAAGAATATGGATAACCTTGTCAAAGGAACTGTCCGAAACTTATCTAGATGCAGATAATAATATTCAATTTAATGACCAGTATTTGGAGGAAATAAGTATAGAGAAATCCCTTACTGGTAATACATTGCCAGCAGAAACAGAAAGATTAGAAAAAATATTTGTTAGGTTCCTGGAAAATACTCAAACTAGCACTAAGCAACAAAATTTGAAAAATATAGCAGAAAAATTTGTGATAGAAAAATTTACAACAAGAAATCCAAATGCAAGTCAATGGATTGAGATGTTTGAGAAAGAGTGCACTCGGTGTGAGGTCACAACCGATGAAAGTAAAATTGAAGTACTCCGATTATTTTTGGATAAAAGTTGTTTAGACTGGTACAATTCAATGATTATTAAATTATCAATGAATTCAGATTGGTCGCAATGGAAAGACAAGTTTTGTCATTCATTTATTAATAAAGGTTGGAATCCAGTGATATATGCATTATCTTTTAAATATAAAGAGGGTTTACTAGTGGATTATGCAATGAGAAAGGAGAAACTATTATTAGAGATGAGAAAATCAATAGATACAGATACTTTAATTGATATCATTGCTGCTGGTTTACCAGAATTCATATTAAACAAGATTGACAGGGAATCCTTAAAAGACACAGTAGATTTATTTAATGAACTCGGTAAATATGAACACCTGATGAATAGAAGAAGTAAGATAGCTCCAAGGAAATATGAAAACCAGAAGTATTTGAGTAATAAAAATGAAGAGAAAAGTCCATGTAAAATTTGTGACAAGTTGAATAAAGGATCTCGCTACCATCCGGAAGCTACTTGCTGGTTTCGAGTAAATGAAAATGGACAAGTTAAAAGAAGAGACTATAAACATGTAAACAACTCTGTGATTGAAGCTGAATTGATAACTGACCAAAAAAAACGAACTGTAACACCATTAATATATGTCAAGCTACGATTGGATGATAAACTGGAACTATATGGAGTGTATGACTCTGGTTCAAACGTTTCATTAATAAATTCAAGATTCCTAAAATTAAAAGGAAAAGGTATTGGCAAGAATGAAACAAATTTAAAAACAATTAGTGGTGTTACGGAAACATGTGGCTTGGTAAAATTGAAAATTAAAATTTTTGCATTAGAAAAAAATGTTGATATCTATGTTATGAATGAGAAAAAAAATGCATCATGATTTCTTAATTGGATTGGACCTAATAAAAGAGTATAAATTGATTCAAAATGAAAATTTAATAGTTTCACAAAATCTGAACATCCATAAATCTATACCAACATGTGAAAGTTCCAAAAAAATAAGAAAAAATGATAAGAGACAAATACAGAACATGATTAATTTTAATGAACATATACGAGAAGATTTTGATATAAAGATAAAGCATTTAAAAGAAGAACAACAGCATGAAATAATTAAATTAATTTCTAAATATAAAAATGTTTTTGCAAAGGACAAATATGATGTCGGTAAAGTTAATGGGTATGAATCAAGGATAGATTTGATAATGGATAAATATTGTTGTAAGAGACCATATAAATGCACAGTAGATGACAAGAAAGAAATAGAAGCACAAGTAGCTAAGTTACTGGAAAATAAACTTATTGAAGAGTCGTACAGCCCATTTGCTGCACCTGTTACCCTAGCGTTTAAAAAAGAAGACAACAAAAAGTCAAGACTGTGTATAGATTTCAGGGAATTAAATAAATTAGTGGTACCACAGGCCCAACCATTTCCTCTTATTGAAGATCTGATGATAAAAACGAGAGACTGTAAATATTTTTCAACCCTAGATATAAATTCTGCGTTCTGGGCAATTCCCCTACGTATCGAAGACAGAAAGAAAACAGCTTTTGTTACCCAAGAAGGGCACTACCAATGGACGTGTTTGCCATTTGGACTCAAAACGTCACCAGCTATTTTCCAAAGGATATTAAGTACAATTTTAAGAAAATATCATCTAAACGGCTTTGCAGTTAATTATATTGATGATATATTGATATATTCAAAAACATTTGAAGACCACATTAGCCATCTAACACAAGTACTGGAGGCAATTACTAAAGAAGGTTTTAGATTAAAATTTACCAAATGCATATTTGCATCTGACTCGGTAAAATATTTGGGACATATAATCCAAGACAATTCTATTCGGCCAATTAATGACAACTTAATTTCAATAATGGAATTTCCAGTCCCTAAAACTCAAAAAAGCGTACGACAGTTTTTAGGAAAAATAAATTTTTACCATGGATTTATACCAAACAGTGCTAAAATATTGGACCCTTTGCATAATTTGCTTCGGAAAAATGAAAAATTTATTTGGTCTGAAAAATGTCAAGAAGCATTTAATACTATAAAAAAGTTACTGTGTTCAAAACCTATACTAGAAATTTATGATAAGAATTTACCCATAAATATATATACAGATGCCTCATTGGAAGGCATTGGTGCCATTTTGAAACAGGTACAACCAAATGGCGAAGAAAAGCCAGTGGCTTATTTCTCAAAGAAACTTAATAATGCACAGAAGAAGAAAAAAGCAATATACCTTGAATGCCTAGCCATCAAAGAAGCAGTGAAGTATTGGCAATTTTGGCTGATAGGAAGATTATTCACTGTCTACACCGATCATAAGCCACTAGAAAACTTAAACTTAAAAGCTCGACCAGATGAAGACTTGGGTGATTTAACTTACTATTTGTCACAGTACGATTTCAAAATAAAATATGCTCCTGGAAAACAAAACATAGAAGCTGACTGTCTAAGCCGGAATCCGGTATTAGAACCAGATAATAATATAGAAGAAAAACTAAAAACTGTTAACTTAATTACATTGGAAGATATTATATTAGATCAAAATAAAAATGTTGATATTCAAAATAACAAAAGTAAATTAATTGAAAAATACAATATTTACTTTAAGAAAAGTAGAGAAAAAGAAAAAGTTATTTTATCAGAAGAATTTAGCATGAGGTTTTTGAAGAAATTGCACAATAACCTGGGTCACATTGGAATGAAACAAATGCAAAATACTGTAAGTCCATATTATATAACAAAGAATTTATTAGAGAATATTAAGAAAATTTGTAAAAACTGTGATATATGTGTAAAAAATAAATCGAGAGGTCAACATAAATATGGTATGATGTCTCAATTGGGTCCAGCAAAGAAACCTTTCGAGATTGTCTCCATAGACACTATTGGGGGCTTTGGAGGTTCGAGATCTACAAAAAGATATCTTCATTTGTTAGTCGACCATTTCACAAGACATGCATTTATTCTCACCTCCAAAACACAGAATGCTAATGATTTCATCAGTTTGGTATCAAAAATACCTGAAACTTTCAATATTGGTATGATACTATCGGACCAATACCCAGGGATAAATTCAAAGGATTTCAAGAAATATTTAGATGAAAAACAAATACCTCTGGTGTTCACAGCGGTTAATGCTCCATTTTCCAATGGCTTGAATGAGAGGCTAAATCAAACCCTAGTGAATAAAATTAGATGCAAAATTAATGAACAGGGAAATACAAGAGCCTGGACAACCATAGCCCAAGAATGTGTCAAGCTGTATAATGATACCCCACACACGGTCACTGGCTACACACCAAGCTATCTACTATTTGGAAAAGATGTTGCTATTTTACCGAAAGAGTTGAAGCAAAATAAAATATCTGAAAATGATTGGATTCGAGACAAAAATAGAGCATTGGAAAATACTTTTAAATCACATAATTACAATAAGAAAATATTTGACAAAAACAGGAAATTTCATGAATATAAAGTAGGTGATTATGTATACATAGAAAATGGAAATAAGCTAAACAGAAAGAAATTAGACGAACTAAGAATTGGACCATATAAAATTATAGAAAAACTATCTAGAACTATATTTAGAGTAGATACTGGACATAAAAAAACAGAATCTAATATTTTTCACATCACAAAGCTGATCCCAGTGCCTGAATTGGAGAAAACATTCGACAGCAGTGCCTAATGGATTAGGCTAAAAAAATCTTTATGATTTTTTTCCTGAGGGGGGGGAGATATAAAGGAAATATTATATTTCCTTATTTAAAATTGGTGTCCGATCATAGTGGCAAAATTTTGATTAAATGTCACAATTTGACATTTGTCAAAAGTAGAAGGCGAAGGAGATTTTTCTGTGACAACTGACAAGGATTACCGAGCAAGTTTTTCAAGTGATAACTGATTTTCATATTTTTCAACAGTTTTCATATTTTAAAGTAAAAAATAGTTGGGAATAAACATTAATTGTCGTTTTTCTTATTTCAGGTATGGTTAAATTATGTTATGTTATAGTATTATGTTGTAGTCTTGTTGTAGTATAGAGAATAATAATAAATTCTTATTTCAGAACAACGCAACGTTTATTCTTATTTCAAAAACAAATTGTAATAGAAACGTATTACATATATACTTCTGAAAAGAATATTATATCAGACTAAATACTATATTATAATGGCTTGATAGATAGAAAATTTATTAGATATTGTAAAATGCTTTACAAAAACATGAAATATAGTAAGGTTGTAAAGTTATTATATTATTTGTACAAATAGGGTAGGCCGGGCGCCATGTTTTTTATAAATAGGTCTGCCTAGAATCTAGGCAGCCATTTTTTTTTAGACTGAGGGGTTAAGAAAAGAAAAGAAGTGACAAATATAACAGCTGTCATCCGAGTAGGTATATTTTTAGCGAATATGTACCAGAATAAAAAAAAACTCATAGTGCATTCCTTAACCACCACGAAAAAAGTATTTTACAAAGAAATCTATAGCCTGTATATTATGTAGTAGATAACATTCGCATGAGTATGTCAGGATGCAACAATACTTACGGTAGTTAGACTCCTGCGTGACGTCGACGCGGCGGCCGGCGACGTGCGGACGCCAGCCCGGGCCGTTGGCATACGACAGCGTCATGTAGGGCACGTCCAGCTCGTCGCGGTCGTCGGACGGGCCGAGCACATCGCCGCCGCGCCGCGTGTAGCCGTTGAACGCCATCACGTGGGCGTGGTCGGCCGTCACCACTATCAGCGAGTCCTCCTCGTCGAGCAGCTCGACGGCGCGCTGGACGGCGGCGTCCATCTCGAGCGTCTCGTCGAGCGCGAACTCGACGAGGTTGTCGTGGTGGGCGTGGTCGATGCGCCCGCCCTCCACGAACAGGAAGAAGCCGTTCTCGTTGCGGTCGAGCATCCGGATGGCCACCTCGGTCATCTCGGCGAGGGAGGGCTCGGTGGCGGCGCCGGCCTCCATGTTGTAGTGCATGTGGGTGCCCTCGAACAGGCCGAGCAGGTAGTCGGGCGGGTCGGCGGCGGCGGCGGCGGCGAGCAGGTCGGCGCGGCTGCCGACGTAGCGGTGGGAGAGGTTGCGCGCCGCCTTGTCGTCGCGCCACTCGCGCACTAGGTCGCGGCCGTCAGTGCGCCGCCCCTCCGCCCCCTCCTCATCCACGGCACCCACGGGCAGGAACTCGCGCCGCCCGCCGCCCAGGATCACCTGTGACAGGTTCGCTATCAATGCTACGCCGATTCGGTGCTCAAAACTTAATTGTCAGTGTAATGAAAAATATTTTTCTCACCTCCGGGCGGAAAGCGACAACTTTCTTCCCGCTGTTGCCGTTTTCCGCTTCCGTCGATGAGAAAAATAGTATACGCACCACGGGCAGTAAATAAGAAAGCCTCAGATCACACGTTTGTTCTGTTGTTACATGTAATTAATTACATGACGTGATCTGAATTTTGAGACAATATTTTTTATTTTCCTGTCCTAGGTGCGTACTGTACTATTGTGCAAAATCTAAGTAGGGCTGGTATGCCACGTATGGCAAAAGCCCTTTATTTAAATAAAGATTTAAAAAATCTAAGTAGACTATAATTATTATTATTACTACAATTAATAATATCCGGTATGGCTTTGTATTAATATTACTTGCATAATTTTTTTTAATTGTCATCGGATGTTATTTGAAAATTATAAGAAGGTGATTACAACGATACTCCTATCTAATCTAAATCTAGCGGCACGAACGATTGTGACTTTACAAGATACGCAATGTAAACAGTCGGTATTGAACATTCGATATCCGGTTTTATGTTCTTAATAAAGAACATAAAACCCTCGAATGAATATCAAGGACGAGGGCATAACAGTATTTTTAAAAATAATACTTGTAGCGAAGTCTGCCGAACTGATACGACGCTAACCGAATGTAAAGTGTTTTTCGTTACGGAATTTATTGATTCGGTCGCCGCGCTCAAAGCCCGCGATAAAAATTGATATTCCGTCTGTACGAAGACCGACCTTGAGCTGGTTGCCGGGGCTGCGGTGCACGAGCTGCTGCGCGATGTCCTCGCACGTGGCGGGGTCGCGCCCGTCCGCGCGCACCTCCGCGTCGTTCTCCCAGTTGCGGCTCGCCACCTTCGCGTACACGCCCGACGGCGACGCGTGCGTCACGCGCGTCGTCGTCACGATGCCTGCATAAACACAATTCCCAATTTTAGGTTACTTACGACGGTTACTTACGGGTTGACGACGAGGTCAGCGTTTGGCTGTTTTTCTAAATAATAAGTTGTATGGAGCGTTTTGGGAAATTATCGCAATGCACGTGTCTATGTCCTAGAAGTACAATCAAATGATTACCTCAGGGTCGTGACACTCAATAACCATATACAGTGTCTCCTAAAATTGCACAAAAATACCACCTTTATTAAAGCTCAAAGGTTTCACAAAAATTACAATGATTACATACAAGACATAACAGAACAAATAAATTTTAATATTGATTATAGTGACTATCTAAACACTTATTTGCCATTCTACAACACAAGTAATATTATAAAAAATATAAAAAATAAAAAAGTATCGGATACAACTACGGACTTACAAAGAAATAAAATAACTTTCTATTTTAAAAAAGTTGACAAAGTTTCTGCACCTAAAGTAGTAGATAAAATAAATAATAATAAAGAAAATGTCAAAGGCACAATACCATACTACTTCAAAATAATGAACAATAGTAATAATAATAAGTTATCGAATTTAAATATAGAACAAACGAAGATTTTTTTCGATAAGACCTTAACAATCCTTCACCAAAATATTGCTGGCGCCATAAATAAAGCGGAATTACTTTACCTATCCTTACTAGATTTAAAAAAACAAAGTTTAAATAACTTAAAAGTTATTTGTCTAACAGAGACAATTATTAAGAAAGGTTCCGAAAATTTACTTCAGTTGCATGGATATAAATTATCTGCTGCTTTCTGCAGAAACGCTAAGAGAGGGGGTTCATGCATACTGACAGAAAGTTATATAAATTGTAAGGAAATAAAATGGATTAAAAATATGGGAATAGCGAACGAATTTGAATGCTGTGGAATAGAATTACTGGATCATAAATTATATGTCGTATGTATATACCGAACTCCACAAAGTGATACATATTCATTCTTTAAAAACTTAGATAAATTACTTCATGACGTAAATAATAAAAGAAAACAAACAAGTATAGTTTTATGTGGTGATTGGAATCTAGACACTCTTAAAAATAACAAAAACACACGCGAACTACGAAGTTTACTTAAAAACTACAATTTAACTTCACACATAACATGCCCTACTAGATTATCATCCTGCATAGACCTAATCGTTAGCAATCTCAAAATGACAAAGTCAAATATTCATCACCTAGCTCTATCTGATCATGAGACTGCTCAGACATTGACTATTAAAGTAAAAAATGTTCCAAAATCAAACATCACATGGGAATTTAGAAGAGATTACAGTGCTGATAATGTTCGTAAATTTAAGGAATGTATTTCAGCCTTGCCTTTTTAGAGTTAAGAGATGAAGAAAATGTGGAAGGTACGTTCAATACATTTCACGATCAAATAGTCCTTTTTTATAAACTATGTTTTCCACTGATAAAAATACGTAATAACAAGAATAAACAACGAACATTATGGCTAACTAGGAGTATAAAGAAATCATGTTTGGTAAAAAGAAAAATGTATTTAAAATTAAGAATCTCAAAAATAAATAATTACAATACAAAACAGCGTCTAGTAAAATATGATTTATTAAAAAAATGTATATACAAATCAAAGCAAATACAAAACACTAAATATATAAATAATCAAAAAAATAAATGCAAAGCAGGGTGGAAGATAATAAATGAAAACTTAGGAAATAATAATGAAGATAATGACATTGCATATATTAAGAAAGACATGAACGTATATACTAAACCTAATGACATCTGCAAAATATTTAATGACTATTTTACCAATATAGGAAATATAAGGCCTAAAAAAGAAAAAAATATAAACGAAAAAAAGACTTGTGCAATAAACATAAATAAAAACACAATTTTTTTACACCCTACAGATCCTCGTGAAGTTTATAATACAATATTATCTTTAAAGAATACAAACGCCGTGGGTTATGACGAGATACGAACGGACATTATTAAGAAGTGTGCAGTACAAGTATGCTATCCACTTGCCAAAATTATAAGCCAGTCACTAGAACAAGGTGTCTTTCCTAGCCGACTAAAAATTTCAACTATTAGGCCTTTGTTTAAAAAAGATGACAAAACTGAAATAAGTAATTACCGCCCAATAACTTTAATTCCGATTTTAGCAAAGATTTTTGAAAAAATCATGCTAAAACGTATAAAAAACTTTTTCAATTCAGAACACCTGCTGGCTAATGAACAATTTGGTTTTCGAGAAAATAGCTCTACTACAGAATCCTGTTTTTATTTAAGCAAAATAATTCATGACAGTTTAAATAACAAAATACCTATAACGGGGATATTTTTAGATATGACTAAGGCTTTTGACTTAGTTAACTATGACATACTACTGGATAAATTAGAAAAATATGGAATAAGAGGAAAGGCATATGACTTGATAAAATCCTATTTAAGCAATCGGAAGGTATGTACAATTATTACAAAAAATGTCGGTAATTTTAAAAAAACTTACAAATCTAGGTATGCATATTTAGACATAGGAGTTCCACAAGGAAGTCTGATTGGTCCATTTCTTTTCCTGGTGTATATTAATGATGTCACAACGGCAACAAAACACCTTAAACTTCTATTCGTTGATGACACTACAATCTTGGTCAAATGCGAAAATATATTATTTTATGAGCAAGAAATAAGAAATGCACTCAATGACACAATATCATGGTTGGTTAAAAATGACTTACAAGTTAATATTAATAAAACTAAAATAATGCAATTTAAATATTACAATGCAATGCAAATACCCAAGAAAATCACTTATGACAACATTATTATAGAAGAAGTAGAATCATTAAAATTTTTAGGACTAAAGTTTGACCAACACTCCAACTGGAAAGCACATGTTGACTATATTTGTAGCAAGCTTGACAAATTCGTTTATGCACTTCGACGCTTAGCAAAGACCGTGTCAATATCAGCAGCTCTTTGTGCATATCATGGATATGTGTCATCAATCTTATCTTACGGTCTTATAATGTGGGGCAACTCTGTGGAGTTTGATTCAGTTTTCAAATTGCAAAAGAAGTGTATTAGGGCGATTTGTGGTGTAGGGCCGCTTGAAAGTTGCAAACCCTTATTCCAAAAACTGAAAATACTCACGCTGCCATGTATGTACATTAGAGACATGTGCATCTTTGTTAAAAAGCATCCAAAATATTTTGTACAAAACAAGGATAACAATGATACAAAAAGATCACAACGTTAACCCAATAAATTAATCATGCCCAAATGTAGCAGCACAACGTTTCTTAAAAGTCCTTATTCTATGGCTATTAAAATTTATAACAACTTGCCAAAAGATTTAGAAAAACTGAGCCTAATTCCTTTTAAAAGAAAACTAAATGAATGGCTTATAAATAATTGTTTCTATGAAGTAAAGGATTTTTTCGTTGGTACTTATTTCTGACAGTTCTCTTGTCTCTTTAAATAATGACATATTGTGACATTTAGTGATGGTAATACTTCTACTTCTTTTCTCGACCTTTTAGATTAATTATATGACATTTGCATACTATTAATTTAGTTGAGTGATATGATCCTATATTTTATTATGAAGACCATATTGTACATCTCACTCTGGCAAATAAATTATTATTATTATTATTATTATTATTATTATTATTATATTTTGGAAAGAGGTTCCTTATCGCGCGCTCGGCGATGCGAAAGAAGGCTAGACGGAATGACACTTGACCTCGACACTTTTTTAGCACCTGCGAAGTAGGGGCAGATGGCGTTGATAAGTATATTGAATGGTATTGGTATTCCTGTGCGTCAACTAGATGGCGTTTTTGAGAATAAACAGCGACATCTACCGGACGTTTAAATAAATTTTATTATAATTCCACAAAAGTGTCGTTGTTAGTATTTCTACACGTTAATAGATGGCTTTTTTTTATAACTTCGCTCAAGTTTTTTATTTGTAAAATCTTGTAAAGTTATAAAGCTAACGGAGTTGTTCCTTCACCGATACTTCTATTTGATAAGAAACAAAAAAACATGAAACCTATCGTTAGTATTATATTTGTATAGGCCCACGTAGCCTGGCTTAAATAAATAAATGAAATGACCTGCGTCCCAGCCCTCGTGCAGCGCCCACTCGGCGATGGACTGCACCCGGTTGTCGGGCAGCAGGGAGGCGGTGCAGTTGTAGCGCGACACGGCGGCCGTCACGCCGGTCGTCGCGTAGTTGTTCTTCACGCCGCACAGGTACGCCGTCGCCGTGCACGCCGAGTCCGCGATCTGCGCGTTCACGCAGTACGTCTGCGCAACAACACACACTTGTAATATACGTGTTTTTATATGTTTTAAAAACACTTTAAAGTACAATTTGATGTTCTGGTACCTAAACTAGGCCTGGCCTGTATTTTAAGTACTGTTTAATTTATGTGTCTAAACACAACATGCCGAAGTTCCGCGGCGGAAGTTCGGCATGATTCCGCCAGCAATGTATTTTAAATTACCGATGACACACTATGCCGAAATTCCGTCGTATTATATTAATGTATGCGTTTGACAACACAATTACATCATATTATAATTCTTTTCAACATGACAACCAAAATTACGATATCTACTAAATAATCAAGTAGGCATAGCTATCTAATCACTTTTAATTTTACATTTAATCGCTCAATTAATTCGGATTACATTTAATCGGTCTGCTTCACGAATTCCGCAGACATCAGCAGCAGCACAGTGCATATACTGTGTGAATTCACAGTATGCACTGCACTACACTACACAGTACACAGTAAGATATATGTGATGTTCTAACCTGAGATACGGAAAATGAATTATACCTTAGCGAGTCCAACGGTCGGGAATCGTTCGAAGGACATGCGCGACTCCTCCCCCGGGCGGCCGGCGCGCTGTCCCCGCAGCGTGCGCGCCGCCGCCAGCGTCGGCACCGACATGCCGTCGCCCAGGAACATGACCACGCGGCGCGCGGGCCCCGCCCCGCCCCGCGCGCCCGCCAGCCCGCCGGCGACGCGCGCGCGGATCTCCGCCTGCGCCTCCTCCACCCAGTACGCCGCCGTGCGCTCCGCCGCCCCGGGCTCCGCGACGACCGGCGGCAGCGCAGACCGCCCCGCGCCCCCCGCACCCCCCTCGCCCCGCCCGCGCTCGTGCGCCGCCCCCCGCGCCGTACCTGTCGCCGCCAACACAAGCACCACACACCACGCTGCTCTCATCGCGCACCGTTACTACTGAAAACAACATCCAAAACGTGTTCATTTATATTCAACATTTTATCTAATTTTTTCTCTGCATTTAATCACGATTATCTAAAAGGTTTATTACTCGTTATCGATTTGGAATATTAATTTTAAAATCGTGTTTGATAAAAAAAACACCAAGGAGCCTGAGAAAGCGATTTGCATAATATTATTTGTATAATGTATATGTCGCAGTCATCTGGTTCAATCTGCGATTCGATTGAATGACTAGCGCATTCATTGAATGACACCATTTAATTGAATGACTCGGCCGAACATCGATTGAACGATCGTCCCTCAACGTTTAACTAGTTAGCGATTTGTAGCATAGCGTTTTGAAGATAGCGGACATGAAATCAGTCAGGCAATTGAACGTATTTCATTTTCTTCCTACTGCGACGCTACTAGTCACTAAAACAAATATGGCGTCAAACAGCTCGCACAGCTGGTAGCACTGTTTTGATATTTTATCGATTACATTTACATTAAAGTGCTTTATATTTGTAATAACTTTTAAAATAACACGAAAGCGTGGATTAACCTATAACTACCCCGTCAACGGCTACTTTCATTCAATGGAATGCTGTCATTCAATGAATGCGCTAGTCATTCGATCGAATAGCAGATTAAACCCGATGACTGCGACATATAATAGACTACTTATATAAAGTACTCGCTTATGAATTTACAATAGAAATGTGACACTGACCTGACTAGTTTCCTTTAACTTCGAAGATAGTTGTACACGTTTCTTTGTATGCACGTGAACACGAATGCTAGAAGTGGCATCGTCACATCGATGTTTCCCCATAATATCATCAAATACGGTTTATATCCATCGGACCGTTTCCCGGGCACTATCGCCCGACCGGTTACAAACTATTTACTCGACGTGAGCCCAAATTGTTAGTCCAGCGGGATCAAATCTAAGGATGGTCGGGGCCCGGCGGGCATCCTGGAGCTGCAGTGCGGGTTTCTGGGCGAGCGTCTCGGTGCCGCCGCCGCCGCCCCGTGTTGACGCCCAGTGGACACTCTCTCTGGAACACGCCGGTACGCCTGTGGATAGTTTTAAGAAATCAGGATTGTTATTTACTTACTAGTATAAAAAGTAAAATAATTTATTTCATTAATTTTGTTCTTCTCAACCAAGTACCTACTTGATACAAATTTTTAGCATGCCAGTTAATAGTATTAATTATGCACCCGGCTAGTATGTTGTATGTGGCAGTGTAAAAGAATGGGCAAACCTGTGCAAGAAGCGGCACCAGGGCCAGTCGACATTGTGAAGCTTGAGGTTGTCCATGGTGTACAATGTACATGCCGTAGCCCGTAGCCCGTATTGCAGCATTCACTCCCGCTCCTAGAAACTCTCGTGGAAGGTGATCTGACCGGGAAAGAAAACTTTACATTAAATATAATATTATAATGATACTCTACGGTTATTTTGTGTGTACGGTTATTTGCGAGTGGACGCAGCTTCCAGACTGTCCTCGAAAGGACTGTCTACTTGTGTGTTTCTGAAGTGTGAAAGTAAACAAATAAAATATGATTGTTTTGGAACGAATAGCCTGGAGACAGACGGACGGACATTGAAGTCTTAGGTCCCAATTTTACCCTTCCCGTTTAGAACTCTGACATATAAATTAATATAATATTATATTTTCCCCTTTTTTTGCTAAATTAAATACTTAACTGAAACATTTGGCAAAATTCACTTTTTTGTTAGTTTAATACCTATGATTCTGTCTTTATTTCGTAGAAACTTGCAATATGTCTGATATTATATTATTTTGCAAAAATTAACAAACATTAAATTTTTATTACAGCATCTTCTAAAGTCGTTGACAAACAATGTGAAACAAAGTCAATTAGTACCTAACTTTGTTTAATTCTGCCACAAAACATTGCTACACTGTTGTGGTTGTGGTAGAATTAAATAAATGTGCTTACTCACTGGAAATATTTGTTATTGTTATTGTTATATTTAAATATAAATTTAATATTTCTTCTACATCCATTGTTGATAAATACTTTTATTTATTATGTCAATACAGGTGATCTACCTAATGTTAATCTCAAGTGATGCATAATATTATTATAACATTATGTATTAATAACTTATAGTCAGAGAAGTCTAGAATGGCATAAAGTGCTGCTATCAAAGCTTCCATCATACGGGTTGCCCGAGAAATTATGTAAGTGGGTCACTGGTTTCTTAGCAGACAGAATCATAAAGGTCGTAGTTGACGGCGAATGCTCGGGAACTCAGTCTGTTGATGCTGGTGTCCCTCAGGGCTGTGTGCTATCGCCTACTCTATTTTTACTGCATATCAATGACATGTTGCAGACCAGCGGCATTCATTGCTATGCGGATGATAGTACAGGTGATGCTGTATATACTGGTTCCCCCAATATTTCTCGGCAAAATGTCACTGAGAGTCGAAACGAACTTGTGTCTAAGGTGGAGAATTCATTGCAGAAGGTCTCTGAATGGGGTAGACGTAACTTGTTCCAATTCAACCCTGCCAAGACACAAGTCTGCGCGTTCACCATTAAAAAGTCACCAATGGTCGTATATCCTCGTTTCGAGGGCACATCTTTAACCATCTCCCCTAGCATTGAGATACTTGGCGTCAACATATCGAGCGAAGTCCAGTTCCGATACCATCTAGATTCTAGAGGGTAAGGCCAAATTAGCCTCGAAGAAGCTTGGTGTTTTTAACCGACTTCCAAAAAACGAGGAGGTTATATGTTCGGCTGTGGATTTTTTTTTTTATTTTTTTTTTATTTTTTTTTTTTTGTATGTTCAACGATTACTCCGCCGTTTGTGAACCGATTTTCGAAATTTTTATTTTGTTGTATTAGGTTTCACTCCAATTTGGTACCATGTTCACAAAAAAAAAATACGCCTAGCACGAACTTTTGTAGGTTTCGTATCGCAAACGTATCGAGTTATCGATACGATAACGTTATACAACCTAAGTCGGAAGCACGAAGCACTTTCGAAATACTATCGAGACTTCGATACGATAACGTTAGATGACGTCACACCAACGTAAATATGAGTGAGAAAAATAGAATGAATGGTCGTAAAGTTTGATGAACATTTCGTTTAAAAACTAGATACGTATTTAATTAATTAAAATTTTTGTGATTTTAGGGCACTTAAAACATAAATGTGTTCAAATTATGACGCAATATGAAGAAATTGTAGTAAAAGTTAATATTCATAAAGATAAATGGTATTTATTAATACAATTTATTACTAAAGCGATGTTTGGTATTCCTAAACGAAGGACGTGAAACACTTGACATTTTTGGTAACTCGAAAGTCGAAGCTCATTCAAAGTTAGCTTTGTTTTGAAGTGAACTTGTGTTGTGAATGTTGTGTGAAAGTTTTGGAATTATTTTAAAGTTTAACTTCTTAAACATTCTGCTGAAATGAGAACCAGCCACCCGCAATACACAATAGGCTACTTGACATATTATATTTAATTTCATTGAAAAAATGCATATTTCTAGTAGAACTTGGCCTAGGAAACCGTATTTCACCCTATTATCAAATAAAAACTTATGATTGATAAATAAAGTCGATTTGAAAATATGATTTTATGAAAATAGGAATTGTACTGACGAAAACGCTTTTGCGGTACTTCCGATTTGGATGTGACGTCATCCTCATACTAATTTAATATCTTTTATTTATCGCGCTCGCTATATGTAAGTTTATTTGTATATAAATAATAAGAATAAGCCTATTATATATTTTCTTCAATAATTCAAATAAAACATCAGTTTTATATATATTATCTCCATTTATTGTAGACAGGAAATGAAATGGCCAAAACTTTTCTCCAAAAGTTTTCAACATTACAAATGATTTCTAATTTCTTATATAATTATTTTATAATTTTTGGGCACTTTTAGACTCGTACATTTGGCACATTAAAACAATTTCAATAAAGAGAGTTTAAAATACAAAGCGTATGACGTCACACTATGGCGGACAGTGTTTTCGGCGCCATTTAAGAGGCATATTTTTCAATAAACATTTTTATGGGTTTCTACTGTGTAAAATATTAAAATATTAGTTTTTTTTGTAAAAATGAATGATTATGAAGCGATTAGCATGAAGAAAAAAATTAGGTCAAGTAGCCTATTATGGTAGAATTTATGGAAAAGTAAGTACATTTCATTTATTGTTTTAAGTATAATATAATACTTATTGATTTTATTAATAATATCTTTCAATAGGATATTTCGAACATAATATTTCTGTAAATTTTTAAACTTTAGAGAGTTATAGTTTTATAAATAAGTAAGTATACTTACTCAAGTCAATTAAAATATTAGGCTTGCCATAATATTATGCTTAATTTTTTTTAAAACAAAGTTGAGTGAAAAATATAAACTTATTTTTGTCAATAAAGAAAGGTAACATACCTATATTAAGAATGACTACTGGAAGATACAGTCCTTTAACTAATGTCGAATTTATTTAAGGTATGGAGACTTATCTAAACCCAGCGGTGGCCGTCGTGGTAGACACTATATACAGCAAAAATGGAAGGAGCTAACGGACATGCTAAATAGTGATGGCACTGGAGACCCTCGAACAGAGAAGTGGCGGAAGGTATGTTTATGAAATTCCTAATAAGCACATGTAAGGGAAAAGACTATCACTTCACACATGTAGAAGTACATGCATGAGTACTTTGATATCGTTGCATGCATGCAATTGATGGTGTATTTTAATGGTGTGGTGTTCATTTTTGTTTCTTAAGGTTTGGAGTGATTTCAAAAATAATATTAAGAAAAAGTTCGCTAAAATAAATAGGTCCGCTCAGGGTACAGGCGGTGGGCCAGCACTTCAATTGACATTAACAGACCTAGAAAACAGGGTTTTGAATATAATTGGGGTGCAGGCAGCTACTGGGATGCCCATTATACAAGAAGCTGGAGATGTACAGGTGTGATTTTTATTTGCTTGGTGTAGGTAGGTATGTAGTATAAAGAAATATTTTATGTTTATTTTTGTAGCTATCAGTGAAATTTCTCTAAATATTTAATTTCTTAACAGGTCAGAATTTGGCCAAAAGTGTTTCTTGTTTACAACTTGCCTACCTACTCCTTATGCTAAACTGTAATAAAAAAGGGTCAGCACTTGAGTTTTTTGTTAATACTGTGGTATATTAGTGATCGAAGGTTGTGACACTTCAAATTCTTGTGTCGATGACTGGATGGTGTTTGAGTGATGGTGTTTTCTATTTTTAACCGACTTCCAAAAAACGAGGAGGTTATATGTTCGGCTGTGGATATTTTTTTTTTTTTTTTTTTTTTTATTTTTTTTTTTATTTTTGTATGTTCAACGATTACTCCGCCGTTTGTGAACCGATTTTCGAAATTTTTGCTTTGTTGTATTTGGTTTTACTCCAATTTGGTACCATGTTCACAAAGTGGTGACCTGATGATGGGATCCAGGAGTAATCGAGGGAACTCCTCGAAATTTATATGGAAACATATGGTGATTTTGGTTTTATGTGAAGTGTACTAAGAATATGCTACCAAAAAGTCAAATATTGGGTCAAGGTATACCATGGTTTCGAAGATGCTGAGAGAACTCCTGACTCCTTATAGATACACGTTTGGGAGTTTCGGCGTTGTTTTAAGAACAGAAAGCATATGCTACTATGCAACTCATATTCATCATCATAATCATCATCATCATCATCGTCTTCATCATTACCACGTCGTGTTAAGGTCACCAATGTCTCATGGCACAGAATAGATAATAGTTCAAGGCATAGGTGTGGATATACTAATAATAATAATAATTTTATACTGTATAACAACACTTTGTTTAAATATAGACGGCGGTCAGCACCGCGGAGGCGACGGTATCGCGGCGCCGCCGCGCGGCGAGTGGCGGAAGATCGAATATACTTTACTACTTTATATACAGATCGAATACTTTACTAACTACTTTATAAAATTTTAATAGACAAAATATAGAATTAAAATAAAGTTATTTTAAAAAGAGCATTTAAACAAAACAAAGTCAATAAGTGTCTTTTTAATTAGTTATACTTATTAATCGATAGATGGCGCACTAAGTATCGATTTGAATGGATTTGAAATTGAATTCTTGATTACAAGAACAGCTGTCAATAATTATGATAATATTATATTACTAGCTGTCCCGGCAAACGTTGTTTTGCCAAATAAATAATTTTTGGTATTAGATGAGTAGCTACGCTACATCCAATGCAAGTTTATACAGTTTTTTATCTGATAGATCCTTCGATCGTGGAAAAACGAGACACAATAGCCTTTCTATTGTTATCGCAATCGCCGGTGACCGCTTGGGGTTTGAAGTATTAAAATTGTTAAATTACTTAGCACAATATGTTCACTTCACTGATAATATATTATTTTGTGAGTGTGAACTGTGACTCTTAACAAATTGTAATAAGATACGTAAAATATACGCGAAGGTTTACCTACCAGTGTAACTAAAAAGAGTGAAATTATTATTATTTTTAACAAAAAATTAAAACCGACTTCCAAGGTAAAAAGAATATTAACATTAATATGAACTAAAAAGTATTAAATAATTTTTGCTATCTAATAGTGCCTTTTTCCGAATTCGGCTAAACCTCAACTATTTCTGTACTCAATCTTCATAATTTTGAAGTCGGTGCCAGTTCCAAAAGTTTCAAATATTCTGTCAGAGGACTGAAGATTCAGCTATCTGGTACCGACTTCAAAATAATGAAGATTGAGTACAGAAATAGTTGAGGTTTAGCCGAATTCGGAAAAAGGCACTATTAGATAGCAAAAATTATTTAATACTTTTTAGTTCATATTAATGTTAATATTCTTTTTACCTTGGAAGTCGGTTTTAATTTTTTGTTAAAAATAATAATAATTAGCCATCATTATCCATCAATTATGATTTTTGGTAAAATACTATGTTATGACACGTCAATGGCATTACTGCTTTTCGTATGTAATCTCTAGAGTAGAAAGTATCTTGTTATTAAGCAAATATAGTATACTAAATAGTAGTATACAATATGGTATTCACTTCCAAATTTTAAGTAAGTACTAATATACTTATTTATTGTTCTGATTGAAATAGGTTGTTGGTGAGGAGGAAGATAGCTTGTCAGGTACTCATCTGCAAGTTGCAGCCACCGAAATTGCAGATGAATTGACTGTCAACGATGTTCCTTATGAATATACTCCAATAATTCCTGAAGGTTGGTATTTTTTAAATTTATCTTTCATTTACTTTAGATCCTTACTATAATAATATAACACATTACTCTTTACTTTGAAATAACTACTAGTTTTATTAAGTACTTATAGTAAAATATTTTAAAAATATCATATACAAAAACTAGTCAAGTAGGTATCCAGCAGAGCACATTCATCCAAAATAACATCTTGAGAACTAAACCTTACAGAAAGTATTAACATTGTATCAAAATTTTTACAGATACACGGAATACCCCAGGAACAAGCAGTCAACCTACAGTCGCTCCGCCGCCTCTTCCTCCACAACCACCAACACCTAAACAACCAGCAGCTCCAGGGGAAACCCAGTGGCAACCACCAAAAAAAAAGAAAAAGTCCGAAGACCCAGCTTTAATATTTAAGGAGTTTGAGGAGACTGCAAGGGAGTATGAAAGGGAGCGTGACCGAATTGTGTATGAATTAGAAAGAGAGAGGATTCGACAGCGTGATGTAGAGCTCCATTTACAAGCTCAGTGGTTAGAGTTTATGAAATAGGCTTTGAAAGTATTAAGAACGTATTTGGAGAGAAGAAGTGAGTAGTGGTTGTTTTAATATCGCAGCATTGTACAAACCTCATTGGTTTTAAATGCTGTTTAAGATAAGCTTTTATAATTGTATATGTTTTATTTGGTGAATAAATAAATAAATAAATAAATAAATAAATAATAATTTATTTATTTAGCTTCATCAATACACATCCCCTACACTAATCACTTCTTTTTCTAAAGAAAAGATAATATGTTTATCACCACTTCATCTACTCAAATCTTTAATAATAATATAAAAATACAGTAGGGCCTCGGTAATCCGGACTCTCGCTTGTTCGTTGATCGCTGTAATCCAGCCGGCCAGAGCTTTAAACATTGCTTTAAAATGGGCTGAAGACTGAAGATAACAAATTTGATAGCCACGAAGTTATGTTTCTCCGTCAACTTACATACTGAGCTTTTGAAATACAGTGCGAAAATCATAAACAGAAGAGTTAATACTCTTTAAGTTAAGTCTGTAATCAGACTTTTTCAAAAAGAATTACTTAACTAATGTTTTATTTTACTGATTTCTTGCATGGTTGTAATTATTATGAACATGTATATGTTCTGCTGTTATTATGAACATGTAATTATGGCATATTTTGTCTTTATGCCATAATTTAAAAATTGGTTAAAGAAACTAGGGTTAAACATGTGTTTTATTACATTAAAATATATTGCATACTATAATCCGGTCACCTCAATAATTCGGAACGGGTCTTGTTTTTGCCTCTCCGGATTAACGAGGCTCTACTGTATTTGGTACACAATTTGGTGTAAATAGGCGGTTTCACAAAAATATGGAAACTTCGTTTCTGCAGCACATTTCAGTTAAAATCAATACTAATTATTTACTACCATAATTGCTAAATAATAGTTTACAATTTGTTTAATTTATCCCCCAAATTATGACAAAAGTAACATTATATTATATATTAAAAATCTGTTTTATATGTCCCAAATGTCAGGCCCTAGGCGTGTCCGTTCTCCGAAATTTTGTGTTTAGAAATCCATATTTAAAAAAGTACTATGTTTATACTTATTTTTATTAATATTTTTTTTAATGTTTAAGTACTCGCAGCTAATCATGTGAGTATTTTGTAATTAAAATAAACAATAATTATTTTTTCTCGAATGAGTTTAATGTCCTCAACTTTTTTTGCCAGGCCCTAGCCACTTACGAATTTAAAAAATTTCGCGACATCATTAGAATATGCGTTGAATATTGTTGGGGAATTTCAGAGTATTACATGAAGTTATTCTCTGACAACACTCGCTCCGCGGCAGTAATTTTATAAATCAGTGCAAAAATGAAAGTTTTGGGGCCACCACATGGTAATTCCAGTCACTTGTTCAATCCCTAGATAAGTAATTTTGTTGTTTATTGATATTAATCCTTCAGGCCCCGTGCGAGCACCGGTGATCGCGAGAACAAAAGAATACAATAGGAATACCTAGAACCTCCGATCGAAGAATTAAATTCTTATGAATTAATCAATATTTATAAGTAATACGTCGGCATTGTTTGCAATATCATATTAGACTTTATAATGTTATTTGCAACAGAATTTTATGTTCAATCAGTCAGTCCCTAGACCATTAGGCCCTAGCTTCTAAAGGCACTCGGACTGACATTTAGTATGAAAACATCAGTACTATAACGAAATACATATATTGTTTAAGCCTTCTCAACTGAAAAAATATAATAGACTTAAGAAAAACAATTATTGAAAATATTATATCAAAAGCTGAAACTCATCAAGAGCAGTCAAACAAACAGCGTTGGTCTGGCCCAAATGTTGAAAAATAAATACTTTGGTGATACAGCTCCACTCTTTATATTATATCCTATAAGAAGTTTCGACCAAGTAGTCCTTAAATCATATAAAATCGGCTAAGTGCGAGTCAGACTCGCGCATGAAGGGTTAAAATTAAAGTTGTCAGTCCCTAGATGCGTAAAATCAGCAAGACTCTAAAAATTTCCTAAATTATTGCATAAAGTGACTGGCCCTTTTAGATAAGAGTGTTTCCTTAGTTTTATTATTCATAGTGATAAACTCATAATTAAGCCTTTCTAGTATATTTTAGAGCTCTCAAAAAGATAGGCCTAAGCTTTTAAGTGAAGAACAAAGAAACAATATTTACCATCTGATTCTGCTTTCTCCATAGGTTGCTGACTGATCAACACACATGTTTTGTTGAGAGCCATTTAGCTATTACGTATTATGTCGATTCTGGTAGTTCGAATGCGTTCTGTTGGTTGCACTTACAATGCGTTCTGGTTGTGACTTGTGCACGATATTTTACTGTTCCAACTTTTGCTCCTATTCAGTTTGCCTTTTAACAATAGCCTGAAAGTTAATAATCACAATATTGAGAGCAAAATATGCGTGAAATAGATGTAATTAGACAAGTTTTACAAGAAAATAATAAGTGAAAACAAACCTTTTCAAGTTTGAAGGGATAATGAGCTAGGTATGTGTTAGTATAGAAAGCCAAAATAAAACATAAACTTACTTATTTACATTTTTTTTCATACATTTTTACATGGCACTATTTTTGTAATGTTATGTACTAAAGGAATACTATGAATATTAAGTTTATTGTAACTTTTACAAGAAATAAAATACCGTAAACTTGCCGTAAACAAAAAACATGCAAAACTGGGCAAAACAGAAAACTGACAAGTGACAAGTCACGTCACAGCCATGAGCCACAGTCACAGATTAATAGTCGTGTTCGTTTGCATTTTCAACTGCGCATGCGTGGCTTTTTTGTGTGTCAAGAGAGTGTCATGTTCTAAAATACCGATCAATTTCTGTCAGATTTTAGAAAATCTGACAGGTATTTTAGAACATGACAAGGTATTTTAGAATATGACACTCACACTGACACACAAAAAAGCCGCGCATGTGCAGTTGAAAAAGCAAACGAACACGACTCTTGTGAGTTGTGACTTTAGTCTATGGTAACGACTAACGTCAATGTCATTATTGAAAATTTTACTCAAAGATTTTCACGTAGTTCGCGAATTTTTATCAGTTTTTTCAGCTAATTTAAATTGCAATAATTCAAAAACATACAAATAGTGAAGTGAAAAAGAGATTTTCAATGTATTATATTGAGTACAAAGTCGCCATGTCGGCGACTACGCTAATATCGACCTGTAGAGTGTAGTAGGTAATTATGTTTCAGGCAATGAGTTTCTAAAATACTAGAGTGGCAATGTCTTACAAACGATTCTCAGAAATGCGTAACCACTTGATAGCCCAAAAGACAATGTCACTTCATAATGTTATTATGTCATTATGCTAACAGTTTACAGAAGAATTTGCGAATGAAGTCTCAGTACACAAGTGTAGTTTTAACGCTCTGTTGTGGCTTTGATGAGGTGGCCCTAACGGTGTATATAAGTATCCTTAGGGGTGCTATAGAAAAAAGTCGAAAGGTAATACACGTAAGTTAATTAAACATCTGATACACTGTCGTCACCGGCGGTTGTCAACAGCAAAAACGTGTATGCGCGTTGCCAGCCACACTGTTGTCAACCACAGTGTTGAATAGATTTTGCGTGGTCGTCAACCGCCGTTGACGACGGTGTACCGAAGTTCAAATCTTTTTATTCTTATATTCGGTGAATAACAGATGTTAGTACCTATATAGATATACGGATCCAGTTATTAACCCTAGTATACTACTCTAAGCCTCAAAGGCGCCAACGAAACACAAAAAGTCTTGCCTCTTTTTTGTTTTTGCTCATATCGTATCATGATTCTCGTACATCTCACATTTTATAGATACGAAAAGTATAGCAACTAAGCCAAAACGATAGGTTTATTAGTTTTACTAGTACAATCATCCTGTACGCTCCATAAGTGTATGAGTAGTTTAAGTGCAACTTTTATGCGGAACAAACATTTGCGGCATTTTGATTTATTTCAATATTTATGTAATTTTTATTTAATGTATTTATTTCATAGGTAACGTTTTATACAAACTTTTGTATTTTTATAAATCCTATTATTAGAAAGCCTCAAAATAAATAAATAAATAGCGTGTTGTAAGAATGTGGGCCTCCAAAGACTATTTGTACAATAATTGTGAAATTGAATATTATTTTAATGAAAATTGTCTAAAACGAAGGTTTAATGAAATATTGTAGCTAAATTATAATAAAAGAAAGATGTTGAAGACTAAAATATTATGCTGTGTTATGTGGAATAGTTCCATATATTTGAAACATAAAATTGATTACTGTTTTAAATGCTTTTAAACTTTGTGAATTATTCTACAAATTAGTTTTTTGTATTTACTGTCTTCATACTAATTTATAACCATGAAAAAAATTTTGGTGTAAACTGCATTATTTGATTTAAAGGACCTTGTTATGAACCACTGTGAAATTGATAAATTTTTGTAAGGGCTACGGTATTAATTCATTTATAAAGTAAAAATATTTTGTATTTGATTGTTATGCATTTTTATTAAAGAAAACATTCGTGGCTATGTCATTAATAAAAAAAAACATGTTTGGCTTTTTCAGTTTTGCAAAAAATTGCTTTACAATCCAAAGCATCTTAAAAGAGTATGAGTAGTTCGAACGTAACTCCCAAGAAGAGTAGTTCACTAGGGTTAACTTATGAAATAAGATGATATCGTTATATTCGAAAATATACTGGAGATGAAAATAAGGGAAATCGCACACGTCACACTTTTCGTGTGATCGAGTCTGCGGCTTACATACATTCTGATGGCGCGCGCCATGCAGATTGTGTATGTAAGCCGCAGACTCGATCGCACAAAAAGTGTGACGTGTGCGGTCTCCCTAAAGTAAACTTCGTTGTAATTTTTTACATGTACGCAACGCTATCGGGAGCGGGCGCGCGCCATTCCCGAGTCCCGACGCAAATGTGCGGGCCTGCGAACTGCGGCCAGACGAGCTGTCTGTGCGGATGAGCTGCGGCTGCCCGGAATACGTCTCGACTTTGATTACAATAAATGATACCCAAGAGAGTCTCGTTATTTACCCTTTTGTTTTGTAATACCTAATACTTAGGCAGGTGACATAAGTCAAAGTCAATTTGACAGCTGTCAAAGTGACTTTGATGCCTAAGATAGGTTCCTCCGGGACCGCAAACCTAACGATTAAAATGCAGACGAACCTACGCAAAAAAAAATTAGACCTAACCTAACTAAAGTATTATCAAATATAATTTTAAATGTCTAACAGCGTTTGGTCTAACACTGCAATACTTGCCGTGTTTAAACACCGTATTACGCTAACACCGTGTTACCCTAACACCGTGTTACCCTAACACCGTGTTACCCTAACACCGTGTTACCCTAACACCGTGTTACCCTAACACCGTGTTACCCTAACACCGTGTTACCCTAACACCGTGTTACCCTAACACCGTGTTACCCTAACACCGTGTTACCCTAACACCGTGTTACCCTAACACCGTGTTACCCTAACACCGTGTTACCCTAACACCGTGTTACCCTAACACCGTGTTACCCTAACACCGTGTTACCCTAACACCGTGTTACCCTAACACCGTGTTACCCTAACACCGTGTTACCCTAACACCGTGTTACCCTAATACCGTGTTACCCTAACAACGTGTTACCCTAAATTTGGATAACCTAAACTCTTTAAGCCTGACATCTTTTAACCTTACCTCTTTTAACCCAACCTAACTTCTTACTAACGGCTAACCTCATTAAAACTAACCACTTTTAACCTAACCTCTTTTAACCTAACCTCTTTTAACCTAACCTCTTTTAACCTAACCTCTTTTAACCTAACCTCTTTTAACCTAACCTATTTTAGCCTAACCTCTTTTAACCTAACCTCTTTTAACCTAACCTCTTTTAACCTAACCTCTTTTAACCTAACCTCTTTTAACCTAACCTCTTTTAACCTAACCTCTTTTAACCTAACCTCTTTTAACCTAACCTCTTTTAACCTAACCTCTTTTAACCTAACTTCTTTTAACCTCAACTCTTTTAACCTACCTTCTTTTAACCTCACCTCTTTTAACCTTACCGCTTTTAACCTAACCTCTTTTAACCTAACCTCTTTTAACCGACCTTTTTCAATATAACTTCATTCAACCTAAATTCTTTCAACCTATCTCCATTCAATCTAACGCCATTCCTGCACCTATCTCCATTCGACCTAATAATTTCTATTCAACTTTACCCGTTCAAGCTTAGCTTATTTAATGCAACCAACTTCAAAAAGCGTCGTATATTATTATTGTGCTTGCAGTTTTTATAATTAGTATCAATCATTCAAGTAAAAGTTAAAACTATTATAGTTAGAAACAATTAATAAGTAAAGAAGGCTAATAAGGCTTGCCATAAGAGAAAGTCCCAAGACCAACGAATAATAAAATCAAGAAACGTAACTCCCATACTAATACAGTTTTAAATTTGGTTCCATTCGAGCTGTCATGTAACGTCAGCCTTTATACCGCTCAAGGTCACCAAATGTATGAAAAGTGAACCTAAGGTACACTTTTTTGACAAGTATTTTTGAGCATGTTTTTTGACGGAGATACTCTTCCTTAGTTTTTTATTATTCGTAGCCCAAGACGAACAAAGACAGCGGACCTTTCCAGGGTAAATGACTAGTAAATTGGACAGTACTAGTCATTGGACAAAGCAGAAAAACAATATTAATATTTATTAAGGTTGCTTCAAAAACTGCATAATTCTAAAGTAATAGAACGCCTGATTTTAAAGAAAAACAGGTAGTTTTTAAAGCAACCATAATAATTAATATTGTGTTTTTGTACTCTGTCCAATAGGAGCAAAACTGACTTTTTATCCCGATAGGCGTCGCATCGTCGACTGACCGTAATTTGACATTAGAGCTGTCAAATCCCATACATTTTTTGTAAACAAGAGTAATATTTATCAATTTTCGTAAAAATGCCTCAATGTTGTGCTTTGAGTTTTAAAAACCGGAGAGTTCGTATATTTCCCAAAGACCCACAGTGAAAAAAAGTGGGAAAATGCCTTGTGAATAAAAAATTCCAAAGAAAGAATATGGCACGCGTTTACTTCATTTCACAGAAGATAATTATTTTGAAAGATGTAAATACACAGGTAAGTCGTGAAATTATGCTGTCTAGCCTAAGCTAAACTTATTATTTCCTAGACATGCCTCTTAAAAACAAACCAATTACAAATTCTAACAAATATTTTCAGATGCTGAGGTATAAGAAACATTTTTAAGAAATACATACAGAGCTTCTGTTATCTTACTGTTTATTAGCATAATTATGCAAGATCTATAAGTAATTGACAAACAATGGCAATTGGCTATCTTATGACCAAGTGTCAAAGCAAATTCAAGACATGTTTGCTAATAGAAAAGTTACTGTAAGGATTCCACAACTTGTTGCACCACAGTTGCAGCAAGTACTAAAATGTGTTCATACTGAGAGGATTATAGGATTAACCAATAGCAAGTAAAATATTTTTTATGTTTCATGTATTGTAACTTTAGAGAATGTATTATGAAAAATAAATAAAAGCTGATATGATCATATAAATGATTGTTTGGTTTTATTACATTTCAATAATTTTTATAAGTACAATTATTTATCAAAAACTGTTGGTTTAAAATGGTGGATGTAAACCATGAATGACCATGACACATACATGTTTGCACTTAGCAGATGCACCACTTCCTGCAGCTCATTCACAATAGTATTCCTCTATACGTCTACACCTCCTTCTTGAGAGACTTTAGTGTCTACTAAATACATCACTTTTGCAAGTTTTGCACATTCCTGCAAGAATGTATAGCATCCCATGAGTAAGGGGCGGTCAAAAAATGTCTAGATTTGTATAAAAGTTGGCCTTTGGTTCCGTGTTCAATCTGTAAAAAGATGGAATAATATCTAAATATTTCACGTTTATCTGTGATAGTAAACAAATGTTAATAATGTATATACACATACCTTTACAGATATTCTATTATTTCCTGCTTGCTGATGCTTGGAACAGGTTAATTGGCGTCCATGTCTCTGAATATATTACGGTGTGGATAGATAAGAGAATTGTCCTTTTGATCGCCCAAATCACCGTCAAAGTTTTGGTTCCGATCATACGCCTCCAATCTTGAAATAAAAACTCCTTATGAGAATAACATTTTTTAAACAAATTGTGAAATAAGAAATATAACCTAAAAATATTACTATGTTCACCTTTCGCTCAGATCGCCTTTTTGCTCACCACTGACGCATTTCTCTTACGCAGCTCACTTTTCAGCTCACTCACAGTAAACAAAGAATATAATATTTTAAGATCTTTAACACAAAGAAAACATAGAAAATCGCAACCACTCATTTGACACTTGTAGTAAACAAAGGCCGGTCGCTGGTGGCGCCATCTGCTTCGAGCTTTTAGTTTGGCTCCTCTTTACTAGTACCACGCTAGTACTGTCCGATGACTAGTCATTTACCTTAGTCCGTCAAGAAAGAGAAGAAATTAACAAGTGGCAACATCGTATTGTCTTCCCTTTTTTCTAGATTGATTTGAAAGGGGTGACCATTGAGTTAATATACACTAGGAGAGAGCCTTATATCGGTGTATAAACGTCAAAAGCGTGTAATATTATGTCCTAATTACTCGGACATAACAAAGGAGTCGGTCTGCATATTTCATGTAATAAAAGTGTTAACTTAAAGGTTTTAGTGAACATTTTATAGATATTGTTGAGTTTTGTGGTTCCGATAACCATAAGAATGGCCAAACAATGCCTCAAACACGTGCATTTAGCATGAAATACGTAAGTTTTAAACAACATTTTTTGGGCTTTTCCATTGGTATTTTTGTAAGCTAAAAAGTTAATTTATAAGTTTGACAATCCCTTATTCGTGCCATAGAAGGCATTAGTGCTAAAAATTTGGCTACAAAAATTGCATAGCGTTTTACGTGTGCTTACGGATTCTTACAACTTGAACTATAGTTTATCGATATCATGAACTAAATGATTTTCTTTTCTATATTATAATGTGCTTCAAAATGATCGACAAATAAAAATATGCAAGAAAATACACGCACCTTGTTTCGAAATCTTCGAAATTTTGAATTATATTTTGTGTGTATTATCGACTTATATGTTACTCACTCAAAAATATGATTAAAGACGTCATTAGTGCGTTAGAAATAGTCGTGTGCGTTTGGTTTTTTTTTTTTTTTTTTTTTTGTCATATTCTAAAATACCGATCAATTTCTGTCAGATTTTTAATTTTTTTTTTTTTTTTTTTTTTGACGTGATAACGTCTTATAATTCGATATGGGGTATGCGATGCGGTGCCCGAAAACCATGACCGTTCATGCGGCGTTACTTCGCTGACAGCTCAGTAAGGCTCACCTGGGCCGCCCTCTTTGTTTCGATTATATTACGTGTTTGGATGACTTGGAGAATACTTTTGTATGAAGATGTTAGGTTAGGTTAGGTTAGGTTAGGTTAGGTTAGGTTAGGTTAGGTTCCCCCCGATGGTTGCTCGCCTTGTCGCGGCGGTGGGGCTCTAGTAACCGCGGCTTGGACAACCGCGGTGAAGCAAAGAGGCAACCAGGGCCGGCCGGTGTCGCCGCCTGGCCCGAGGAGGGCGCTCCCAGCGGACTGGAGAAGTCCGCTGCGGATGCGCACCGAGGTGGGGCCGCAGAGGAAGAGGCAAGTAGGTATTACGGTGCGCCGCTTGCCCTATCCTCTGCGGCCGAGGTGTGGTCGGTGGCAGAGCCACAGACCTGATCTGCCACATGGCCTCCAAGTAGCAGACTCGGGGGGCGTCTGCTACAGTCCTGGTGGGGGCCGAGGAGGAGGGCGCACGTGTTGTGCGCCCATCGTGGAGTCTTCGGGCCGCTGGCGGGGTCGCAGATGTGTGTATCGTTCCTGTGGCCCCGTCAAAAGGCGGCGTGGCGGAAGATGGGGGGGGTTTTAGTGGGTATACCGTGGTCTCATTAGCTACGGGAGTCCCACATCACCACTCGGGTCGCCCCCTGCGCCTGGGTGGTATGCGTAATGCATTTCCCCCTCCGGAAAAAAAAAAAAAAAAAAAAAAAAAAAAAAAAAAAAAAAAAAAAAAAAAAAAAAAAAGGTTAGGTTAGGTTAGGTTAGGTTAGGTTAGGTTAGGTTAGGTTAGGTTAGGTTGGAGAAGGGGGTGGACAAGAGCGTGACGTACGCTTCCATCTTAGAGGAGGCGAAGAGACGGATTGACCTTGTTGAGATGGGAATATACACCAGAAATAAGGTTCGATACCGGCTCGCGAAAACGGGTGCCCGGATCCTAGAGGTGACCGGAGAGGACGCCCAGAAGAAGGCGGATGCCCTCGCAAACAGAATGCGGGACGTCCTGGATAGAGATGTAGTTAGGATAGCTCGTCCTATGAAGAGAGTGGAGTTGCTGGTATCCGGAATGGACGACGCGACGACCGCCGCCGATGTCACCAAGGCGGCGGCAAAAGAAGGAGGTTGCCCGACCACCGACATCCGGTCGGGCAAAATCACGGTAGGACCCCGGGGCGCGCGGAGTGTATGGCTCCACGTCCCCACGGCTGCCGCCAAGAAACTGGTGGATTCTGGGCGGCTGCAGGTAGGCTGGGTCTTGACGAGGGTGGTGCTGCTGGCCGCGAGGCCAATGCGGTGCTACCGTTGTCTCGACACCGGCCACTTAGCGCCAGACTGCCGGTCCCCGGTGGACCGTAGCGGGAATTGCTTCCGCTGCGGTAAGCCGGGGCACAAGGCTGCCGACTGCGAGGAAGAGCCGAGTTGCTTTTCCTGCGCCGAGCTCGGCAAACAGAGTAACCACGTGCTGGGGACTAACGGCTGCATCACACTAGCCAGCAAGTCGCCCGGCACGCGGAAGAAGCGCAGGGCTCCTTCCAAGGCTCGGCCGCGTAAGCGGCCTGTAGCCGAAAAGGCCGGGGCGAGTAAAACCGCCCCCGCCATGGAGGTAGAAGCCTAGGCCTGTGGGCGGTTGATCGGGGGATCACCGTCTACAATATAGGCCCCGAGGAGAAAGGCTCCCTTGATGCCCGGGGAGCCTCTCGGTGCAGACAGGCGGCGGCATGGCTGCCGCAGATAAAGAGATGCCGGAAGCGGCAAGCGCTGCGGAGGACGCGGTGCGATGCAACCCGCCCGCTCCTCCGCGTGTAGCGTTGACGAGGGCACGGGGGGGTTTTAGTCGGTAAACCTCTGCGGAGGGAGTCCGACATACCCCTGCCCCTTCCCCCGAGGGGGCGGGGGATGCGTAATGCATTTCCCCTCAAAAAAAAAAAAAAAAAAAAAAAAAAAAAGGTTAGGTTAGGTTAGGTTAGGTTAGTAATGTAATTTTTATTTAATGTATTTATTTCATAGGTAACGTTTTATACAAACTTTTGTATTTTTATAAATCCTATTATTAGAAAGCCTCAAAATAAATAAATAAATAGCGTGTTGTAAGAATGTGGGCCTCCAAAGACTATTTGTACAATAATTGTGAAATTGAATATTATTTTAATGAAAATTGTCTAAAACGAAGGTTTAATGAAATATTGTAGCTAAATTATAATAAAAGAAAGATGTTGAAGACTAAAATATTATGCTGTGTTATGTGGAATAGTTCCATATATTTGAAACATAAAATTGATTACTGTTTTAAATGCTTTTAAACTTTGTGAATTATTCTACAAATTAGTTTTTTGTAGTTACTGTCTTCATACTAATTTATAACCATGAAAAAAATTTTGGTGTAAACTGCATTATTTGATTTAAAGGACCTTGTTATGAACCACTGTGAAATTGATAAATTTTTGTAAGGGCTACGGTATTAATTCATTTATAAAGTAAAAATATTTTGTATTTGATTGTTATGCATTTTTATTAAAGAAAACATTCGTGGCTATGTCATTAATAAAAAAAAACATGTTTGGCTTTTTCAGTTTTGCAAAAAATTGCTTTACAATCCAAAGCATCTTAAAAGAGTATGAGTAGTTCGAACGTAACTCCCAAGAAGAGTAGTTCACTAGGGTTAACTTATGAAATAAGATGATATCGTTATATTCGAAAATATACTGGAGATGAAAATAAGGGAAATCGCACACGTCACACTTTTCGTGTGATCGAGTCTGCGGCTTACATACATTCTGATGGCGCGCGCCATGCAGATTGTGTATGTAAGCCGCAGACTCGATCGCACAAAAAGTGTGACGTGTGCGGTCTCCCTAAAGTAAACTTCGTTGTAATTTTTTACATGTACGCAACGCTATCGGGAGCGGGCGCGCGCCATTCCCGAGTCCCGACGCAAATGTGCGGGCCTGCGAACTGCGGCCAGACGAGCTGTCTGTGCGGATGAGCTGCGGCTGCCCGGAATACGTCTCGACTTTGATTACAATAAATGATACCCAAGAGAGTCTCGTTATTTACCCTTTTGTTTTGTAATACCTAATACTTAGGCAGGTGACATAAGTCAAAGTCAATTTGACAGCTGTCAAAGTGACTTTGATGCCTAAGATAGGTTCCTCCGGGACCGCAAACCTAACGATTAAAATGCAGACGAACCTACGCAAAAAAAAATTAGACCTAACCTAACTAAAGTATTATCAAATATAATTTTAAATGTCTAACAGCGTTTGGTCTAACACTGCAATACTTGCCGTGTTTAAACACCGTATTACCCTAACACCGTGTTACCCTAACACCGTGTTACCCTAACACCGTGTTACCCTAACACCGTGTTACCCTAACACCGTGTTACCCTAACACCGTGTTACCCTAACACCGTGTTACCCTAACACCGTGTTACCCTAACACCGTGTTACCCTAACACCGTGTTACCCTAACACCGTGTTACCCTAACACCGTGTTACCCTAACACCGTGTTACCCTAACACCGTGTTACCCTAACACCGTGTTACCCTAACACCGTGTTACCCTAACACCGTGTTACCCTAACACCGTGTTACCCTAACACCGTGTTACCCTAACACCGTGTTACCCTAATACCGTGTTACCCTAACAACGTGTTACCCTAAATTTGGATAACCTAAACTCTTTAAGCCTGACATCTTTTAACCTTACCTCTTTTAACCCAACCTAACTTCTTACTAACGGCTAACCTCATTAAAACTAACCACTTTTAACCTCAATTCTTTTAACCTAACCTCTTTTAACCTAACCTCTTTTAACCTAACCTCTTTTAACCTAACCTCTTTTAACCTAACCTATTTTAGCCTAACCTCTTTTAACCTAACCTCTTTTAACCTAACCTCTTTTAACCTAACCTCTTTTAACCTAACCTCTTTTAACCTAACCTCTTTTAACCTAACCTCTTTTAACCTAACCTCTTTTAACCTAACCTCTTTTAACCTAACCTCTTTTAACCTAACTTCTTTTAACCTCAACTCTTTTAACCTACCTTCTTTTAACCTCACCTCTTTTAACCTCACCGCTTTTAACCTAACCTCTTTTAACCTAACCTCTTTTAACCGACCTTTTTCAATATAACTTCATTCAACCTAAATTCTTTCAACCTATCTCCATTCAATCTAACGCCATTCCTGCACCTATCTCCATTCGACCTAATAATTTCTATTCAACTTTACCCGTTCAAGCTTAGCTTATTTAATGCAACCAACTTCAAAAAGCGTCGTATATTATTATTGTGCTTGCAGTTTTTATAATTAGTATCAATCATTCAAGTAAAAGTTAAAACTATTATAGTTAGAAACAATTAATAAGTAAAGAAGGCTAATAAGGCTTGCCATAAGAGAAAGTCCCAAGACCAACGAATAATAAAATCAAGAAACGTAACTCCCATACTAATACAGTTTTAAATTTGGTTCCATTCGAGCTGTCATGTAACGTCAGCCTTTATACCGCTCAAGGTCACCAAATGTATGAAAAGTGAACCTAAGGTACACTTTTTTGACAAGTATTTTTGAGCATGTTTTTTGACGGAGATACTCTTCCTTAGTTTTTTATTATTCGTAGCCCAAGACGAACAAAGACAGCGGACCTTTCCAGGGTAAATGACTAGTAAATTGGACAGTACTAGTCATTGGACAAAGCAGAAAAACAATATTAATATTTATTAAGGTTGCTTCAAAAACTGCATAATTCTAAAGTAATAGAACGCCTGATTTTAAAGAAAAACAGGTAGTTTTTAAAGCAACCATAATAATTAATATTGTGTTTTTGTACTCTGTCCAATAGGAGCAAAACTGACTTTTTATCCCGATAGGCGTCGCATCGTCGACTGACCGTAATTTGACATTAGAGCTGTCAAATCCCATACATTTTTTGTAAACAAGAGTAATATTTATCAATTTTCGTAAAAATGCCTCAATGTTGTGCTTTGAGTTTTAAAAACCGGAGAGTTCGTATATTTCCCAAAGACCCACAGTGAAAAAAAGTGGGAAAATGCCTTGTGAATAAAAAATTCCAAAGAAAGAATATGGCACGCGTTTACTTCATTTCACAGAAGATAATTATTTTGAAAGATGTAAATACACAGGTAAGTCGTGAAATTATGCTGTCTAGCCTAAGCTAAACTTATTATTTCCTAGACATGCCTCTTAAAAACAAACCAATTACAAATTCTAACAAATATTTTCAGATGCTGAGGTATAAGAAACATTTTTAAGAAATACATACAGAGCTTCTGTTATCTTACTGTTTATTAGCATAATTATGCAAGATCTATAAGTAATTGACAAACAATGGCAATTGGCTATCTTATGACCAAGTGTCAAAGCAAATTCAAGACATGTTTGCTAATAGAAAAGTTACTGTAAGGATTCCACAACTTGTTGCACCACAGTTGCAGCAAGTACTAAAATGTGTTCATACTGAGAGGATTATAGGATTAACCAATAGCAAGTAAAATATTTTTTATGTTTCATGTATTGTAACTTTAGAGAATGTATTATGAAAAATAAATAAAAGCTGATATGATCATATAAATGATTGTTTGGTTTTATTACATTTCAATAATTTTTATAAGTACAATTATTTATCAAAAACTGTTGGTTTAAAATGGTGGATGTAAACCATGAATGACCATGACACATACATGTTTGCACTTAGCAGATGCACCACTTCCTGCAGCTCATTCACAATAGTATTCCTCTATACGTCTACACCTCCTTCTTGAGAGACTTTAGTGTCTACTAAATACATCACTTTTGCAAGTTTTGCACATTCCTGCAAGAATGTATAGCATCCCATGAGTAAGGGGCGGTCAAAAAATGTCTAGATTTGTATAAAAGTTGGCCTTTGGTTCCGTGTTCAATCTGTAAAAAGATGGAATAATATCTAAATATTTCACGTTTATCTGTGATAGTAAACAAATGTTAATAATGTATATACACATACCTTTACAGATATTCTATTATTTCCTGCTTGCTGATGCTTGGAACAGGTTAATTGGCGTCCATGTCTCTGAATATATTACGGTGTGGATAGATAAGAGAATTGTCCTTTTGATCGCCCAAATCACCGTCAAAGTTTTGGTTCCGATCATACGCCTCCAATCTTGAAATAAAAACTCCTTATGAGAATAACATTTTTTAAACAAATTGTGAAATAAGAAATATAACCTAAAAATATTACTATGTTCACCTTTCGCTCAGATCGCCTTTTTGCTCACCACTGACGCATTTCTCTTACGCAGCTCACTTTTCAGCTCACTCACAGTAAACAAAGAATATAATATTTTAAGATCTTTAACACAAAGAAAACATAGAAAATCGCAACCACTCATTTGACACTTGTAGTAAACAAAGGCCGGTCGCTGGTGGCGCCATCTGCTTCGAGCTTTTAGTTTGGCTCCTCTTTACTAGTACCACGCTAGTACTGTCCGATGACTAGTCATTTACCTTAGTCCGTCAAGAAAGAGAAGAAATTAACAAGTGGCAACATCGTATTGTCTTCCCTTTTTTCTAGATTGATTTGAAAGGGGTGACCATTGAGTTAATATACACTAGGAGAGAGCCTTATATCGGTGTATAAACGTCAAAAGCGTGTAATATTATGTCCTAATTACTCGGACATAACAAAGGAGTCGGTCTGCATATTTCATGTAATAAAAGTGTTAACTTAAAGGTTTTAGTGAACATTTTATAGATATTGTTGAGTTTTGTGGTTCCGATAACCATAAGAATGGCCAAACAATGCCTCAAACACGTGCATTTAGCATGAAATACGTAAGTTTTAAACAACATTTTTTGGGCTTTTCCATTGGTATTTTTGTAAGCTAAAAAGTTAATTTATAAGTTTGACAATCCCTTATTCGTGCCATAGAAGGCATTAGTGCTAAAAATTTGGCTACAAAAATTGCATAGCGTTTTACGTGTGCTTACGGATTCTTACAACTTGAACTATAGTTTATCGATATCATGAACTAAATGATTTTCTTTTCTATATTATAATGTGCTTCAAAATGATCGACAAATAAAAATATGCAAGAAAATACACGCACCTTGTTTCGAAATCTTCGAAATTTTGAATTATATTTTGTGTGTATTATCGACTTATATGTTACTCACTCAAAAATATGATTAAAGACGTCATTAGTGCGTTAGAAATAGTCGTGTGCGTTTGGTTTTTTTTTTTTTTTTTTTTTTGTCATATTCTAAAATACCGATCAATTTCTGTCAGATTTTTAATTTTTTTTTTTTTTTTTTTTTTGACGTGATAACGTCTTATAATTCGATATGGGGTATGCGATGCGGTGCCCGAAAACCATGACCGTTCATGCGGCGTTACTTCGCTGACAGCTCAGTAAGGCTCACCTGGGCCGCCCTCTTTGTTTCGATTATATTACGTGTTTGGATGACTTGGAGAATACTTTTGTATGAAGATGTTAGGTTAGGTTAGGTTAGGTTAGGTTAGGTTAGGTTAGGTTAGGTTAGGTTAGGTTAGGTTAGGTTAGGTTAGGTTAGGTTAGGTTAGGTTAGGTTAGTAATGTAATTTTTATTTAATGTATTTATTTCATAGGTAACGTTTTATACAAACTTTTGTATTTTTATAAATCCTATTATTAGAAAGCCTCAAAATAAATAAATAAATAGCGTGTTGTAAGAATGTGGGCCTCCAAAGACTATTTGTACAATAATTGTGAAATTGAATATTATTTTAATGAAAATTGTCTAAAACGAAGGTTTAATGAAATATTGTAGCTAAATTATAATAAAAGAAAGATGTTGAAGACTAAAATATTATGCTGTGTTATGTGGAATAGTTCCATATATTTGAAACATAAAATTGATTACTGTTTTAAATGCTTTTAAACTTTGTGAATTATTCTACAAATTAGTTTTTTGTATTTACTGTCTTCATACTAATTTATAACCATGAAAAAAATTTTGGTGTAAACTGCATTATTTGATTTAAAGGACCTTGTTATGAACCACTGTGAAATTGATAAATTTTTGTAAGGGCTACGGTATTAATTCATTTATAAAGTAAAAATATTTTGTATTTGATTGTTATGCATTTTTATTAAAGAAAACATTCGTGGCTATGTCATTAATAAAAAAAAACATGTTTGGCTTTTTCAGTTTTGCAAAAAATTGCTTTACAATCCAAAGCATCTTAAAAGAGTATGAGTAGTTCGAACGTAACTCCCAAGAAGAGTAGTTCACTAGGGTTAACTTATGAAATAAGATGATATCGTTATATTCGAAAATATACTGGAGATGAAAATAAGGGAAATCGCACACGTCACACTTTTCGTGTGATCGAGTCTGCGGCTTACATACATTCTGATGGCGCGCGCCATGCAGATTGTGTATGTAAGCCGCAGACTCGATCGCACAAAAAGTGTGACGTGTGCGGTCTCCCTAAAGTAAACTTCGTTGTAATTTTTTACATGTACGCAACGCTATCGGGAGCGGGCGCGCGCCATTCCCGAGTCCCGACGCAAATGTGCGGGCCTGCGAACTGCGGCCAGACGAGCTGTCTGTGCGGATGAGCTGCGGCTGCCCGGAATACGTCTCGACTTTGATTACAATAAATGATACCCAAGAGAGTCTCGTTATTTACCCTTTTGTTTTGTAATACCTAATACTTAGGCAGGTGACATAAGTCAAAGTCAATTTGACAGCTGTCAAAGTGACTTTGATGCCTAAGATAGGTTCCTCCGGGACCGCAAACCTAACGATTAAAATGCAGACGAACCTACGCAAAAAAAAATTAGACCTAACCTAACTAAAGTATTATCAAATATAATTTTAAATGTCTAACAGCGTTTGGTCTAACACTGCAATACTTGCCGTGTTTAAACACCGTATTACCCTAACACCGTGTTACCCTAACACCGTGTTACCCTAACACCGTGTTACCCTAACACCGTGTTACCCTAACACCGTGTTACCCTAACACCGTGTTACCCTAACACCGTGTTACCCTAACACCGTGTTACCCTAACACCGTGTTACCCTAACACCGTGTTACCCTAACACCGTGTTACCCTAACACCGTGTTACCCTAACACCGTGTTACCCTAACACCGTGTTACCCTAACACCGTGTTACCCTAACACCGTGTTACCCTAACACCGTGTTACCCTAACACCGTGTTACCCTAACACCGTGTTACCCTAACACCGTGTTACCCTAATACCGTGTTACCCTAACAACGTGTTACCCTAAATTTGGATAACCTAAACTCTTTAAGCCTGACATCTTTTAACCTTACCTCTTTTAACCCAACCTAACTTCTTACTAACGGCTAACCTCATTAAAACTAACCACTTTTAACCTCAATTCTTTTAACCTAACCTCTTTTAACCTAACCTCTTTTAACCTAACCTCTTTTAACCTAACCTCTTTTAACCTAACCTATTTTAGCCTAACCTCTTTTAACCTAACCTCTTTTAACCTAACCTCTTTTAACCTAACCTCTTTTAACCTAACCTCTTTTAACCTAACCTCTTTTAACCTAACCTCTTTTAACCTAACCTCTTTTAACCTAACCTCTTTTAACCTAACCTCTTTTAACCTAACTTCTTTTAACCTCAACTCTTTTAACCTACCTTCTTTTAACCTCACCTCTTTTAACCTTACCGCTTTTAACCTAACCTCTTTTAACCTAACCTCTTTTAACCGACCTTTTTCAATATAACTTCATTCAACCTAAATTCTTTCAACCTATCTCCATTCAATCTAACGCCATTCCTGCACCTATCTCCATTCGACCTAATAATTTCTATTCAACTTTACCCGTTCAAGCTTAGCTTATTTAATGCAACCAACTTCAAAAAGCGTCGTATATTATTATTGTGCTTGCAGTTTTTATAATTAGTATCAATCATTCAAGTAAAAGTTAAAACTATTATAGTTAGAAACAATTAATAAGTAAAGAAGGCTAATAAGGCTTGCCATAAGAGAAAGTCCCAAGACCAACGAATAATAAAATCAAGAAACGTAACTCCCATACTAATACAGTTTTAAATTTGGTTCCATTCGAGCTGTCATGTAACGTCAGCCTTTATACCGCTCAAGGTCACCAAATGTATGAAAAGTGAACCTAAGGTACACTTTTTTGACAAGTATTTTTGAGCATGTTTTTTGACGGAGATACTCTTCCTTAGTTTTTTATTATTCGTAGCCCAAGACGAACAAAGACAGCGGACCTTTCCAGGGTAAATGACTAGTAAATTGGACAGTACTAGTCATTGGACAAAGCAGAAAAACAATATTAATATTTATTAAGGTTGCTTCAAAAACTGCATAATTCTAAAGTAATAGAACGCCTGATTTTAAAGAAAAACAGGTAGTTTTTAAAGCAACCATAATAATTAATATTGTGTTTTTGTACTCTGTCCAATAGGAGCAAAACTGACTTTTTATCCCGATAGGCGTCGCATCGTCGACTGACCGTAATTTGACATTAGAGCTGTCAAATCCCATACATTTTTTGTAAACAAGAGTAATATTTATCAATTTTCGTAAAAATGCCTCAATGTTGTGCTTTGAGTTTTAAAAACCGGAGAGTTCGTATATTTCCCAAAGACCCACAGTGAAAAAAAGTGGGAAAATGCCTTGTGAATAAAAAATTCCAAAGAAAGAATATGGCACGCGTTTACTTCATTTCACAGAAGATAATTATTTTGAAAGATGTAAATACACAGGTAAGTCGTGAAATTATGCTGTCTAGCCTAAGCTAAACTTATTATTTCCTAGACATGCCTCTTAAAAACAAACCAATTACAAATTCTAACAAATATTTTCAGATGCTGAGGTATAAGAAACATTTTTAAGAAATACATACAGAGCTTCTGTTATCTTACTGTTTATTAGCATAATTATGCAAGATCTATAAGTAATTGACAAACAATGGCAATTGGCTATCTTATGACCAAGTGTCAAAGCAAATTCAAGACATGTTTGCTAATAGAAAAGTTACTGTAAGGATTCCACAACTTGTTGCACCACAGTTGCAGCAAGTACTAAAATGTGTTCATACTGAGAGGATTATAGGATTAACCAATAGCAAGTAAAATATTTTTTATGTTTCATGTATTGTAACTTTAGAGAATGTATTATGAAAAATAAATAAAAGCTGATATGATCATATAAATGATTGTTTGGTTTTATTACATTTCAATAATTTTTATAAGTACAATTATTTATCAAAAACTGTTGGTTTAAAATGGTGGATGTAAACCATGAATGACCATGACACATACATGTTTGCACTTAGCAGATGCACCACTTCCTGCAGCTCATTCACAATAGTATTCCTCTATACGTCTACACCTCCTTCTTGAGAGACTTTAGTGTCTACTAAATACATCACTTTTGCAAGTTTTGCACATTCCTGCAAGAATGTATAGCATCCCATGAGTAAGGGGCGGTCAAAAAATGTCTAGATTTGTATAAAAGTTGGCCTTTGGTTCCGTGTTCAATCTGTAAAAAGATGGAATAATATCTAAATATTTCACGTTTATCTGTGATAGTAAACAAATGTTAATAATGTATATACACATACCTTTACAGATATTCTATTATTTCCTGCTTGCTGATGCTTGGAACAGGTTAATTGGCGTCCATGTCTCTGAATATATTACGGTGTGGATAGATAAGAGAATTGTCCTTTTGATCGCCCAAATCACCGTCAAAGTTTTGGTTCCGATCATACGCCTCCAATCTTGAAATAAAAACTCCTTATGAGAATAACATTTTTTAAACAAATTGTGAAATAAGAAATATAACCTAAAAATATTACTATGTTCACCTTTCGCTCAGATCGCCTTTTTGCTCACCACTGACGCATTTCTCTTACGCAGCTCACTTTTCAGCTCACTCACAGTAAACAAAGAATATAATATTTTAAGATCTTTAACACAAAGAAAACATAGAAAATCGCAACCACTCATTTGACACTTGTAGTAAACAAAGGCCGGTCGCTGGTGGCGCCATCTGCTTCGAGCTTTTAGTTTGGCTCCTCTTTACTAGTACCACGCTAGTACTGTCCGATGACTAGTCATTTACCTTAGTCCGTCAAGAAAGAGAAGAAATTAACAAGTGGCAACATCGTATTGTCTTCCCTTTTTTCTAGATTGATTTGAAAGGGGTGACCATTGAGTTAATATACACTAGGAGAGAGCCTTATATCGGTGTATAAACGTCAAAAGCGTGTAATATTATGTCCTAATTACTCGGACATAACAAAGGAGTCGGTCTGCATATTTCATGTAATAAAAGTGTTAACTTAAAGGTTTTAGTGAACATTTTATAGATATTGTTGAGTTTTGTGGTTCCGATAACCATAAGAATGGCCAAACAATGCCTCAAACACGTGCATTTAGCATGAAATACGTAAGTTTTAAACAACATTTTTTGGGCTTTTCCATTGGTATTTTTGTAAGCTAAAAAGTTAATTTATAAGTTTGACAATCCCTTATTCGTGCCATAGAAGGCATTAGTGCTAAAAATTTGGCTACAAAAATTGCATAGCGTTTTACGTGTGCTTACGGATTCTTACAACTTGAACTATAGTTTATCGATATCATGAACTAAATGATTTTCTTTTCTATATTATAATGTGCTTCAAAATGATCGACAAATAAAAATATGCAAGAAAATACACGCACCTTGTTTCGAAATCTTCGAAATTTTGAATTATATTTTGTGTGTATTATCGACTTATATGTTACTCACTCAAAAATATGATTAAAGACGTCATTAGTGCGTTAGAAATAGTCGTGTGCGTTTGGTTTTTTTTTTTTTTTTTTTTTTTTCATATTCTAAAATACCGATCAATTTCTGTCAGATTTTTAATTTTTTTTTTTTTTTTTTTTTTGACGTGATAACGTCTTATAATTCGATATGGGGTATGCGATGCGGTGCCCGAAAACCATGACCGTTCATGCGGCGTTACTTCGCTGACAGCTCAGTAAGGCTCACCTGGGCCGCCCTCTTTGTTTCGATTATATTACGTGTTTGGATGACTTGGAGAATACTTTTGTATGAAGATGTTAGGTTAGGTTAGGTTAGGTTAGGTTAGGTTAGGTTAGGTTAGGTTCCCCCCGATGGTTGCTCGCCTTGTCGCGGCGGTGGGGCTCTAGTAACCGCGGCTTGGACAACCGCGGTGAAGCAAAGAGGCAACCAGGGCCGGCCGGTGTCGCCGCCTGGCCCGAGGAGGGCGCTCCCAGCGGACTGGAGAAGTCCGCTGCGGATGCGCACCGAGGTGGGGCCGCAGAGGAAGAGGCAAGTAGGTATTACGGTGCGCCGCTTGCCCTATCCTCTGCGGCCGAGGTGTGGTCGGTGGCAGAGCCACAGACCTGATCTGCCACATGGCCTCCAAGTAGCAGACTCGGGGGGCGTCTGCTACAGTCCTGGTGGGGGCCGAGGAGGAGGGCGCACGTGTTGTGCGCCCATCGTGGAGTCTTCGGGCCGCTGGCGGGGTCGCAGATGTGTGTATCGTTCCTGTGGCCCCGTCAAAAGGCGGCGTGGCGGAAGATGGGGGGGGTTTTAGTGGGTATACCGTGGTCTCATTAGCTACGGGAGTCCCACATCACCACTCGGGTCGCCCCCTGCGCCTGGGTGGTATGCGTAATGCATTTCCCCCTCCGGAAAAAAAAAAAAAAAAAAAAAAAAAAAAAAAAAAAAAAGGTTAGGTTAGGTTAGGTTAGGTTAGGTTAGGTTAGGTTAGGTTAGGTTAGGTTAGGTTAGGTTAGTAATGTAATTTTTATTTAATGTATTTATTTCATAGGTAACGTTTTATACAAACTTTTGTATTTTTATAAATCCTATTATTAGAAAGCCTCAAAATAAATAAATAAATAGCGTGTTGTAAGAATGTGGGCCTCCAAAGACTATTTGTACAATAATTGTGAAATTGAATATTATTTTAATGAAAATTGTCTAAAACGAAGGTTTAATGAAATATTGTAGCTAAATTATAATAAAAGAAAGATGTTGAAGACTAAAATATTATGCTGTGTTATGTGGAATAGTTCCATATATTTGAAACATAAAATTGATTACTGTTTTAAATGCTTTTAAACTTTGTGAATTATTCTACAAATTAGTTTTTTGTATTTACTGTCTTCATACTAATTTATAACCATGAAAAAAATTTTGGTGTAAACTGCATTATTTGATTTAAAGGACCTTGTTATGAACCACTGTGAAATTGATAAATTTTTGTAAGGGCTACGGTATTAATTCATTTATAAAGTAAAAATATTTTGTATTTGATTGTTATGCATTTTTATTAAAGAAAACATTCGTGGCTATGTCATTAATAAAAAAAAACATGTTTGGCTTTTTCAGTTTTGCAAAAAATTGCTTTACAATCCAAAGCATCTTAAAAGAGTATGAGTAGTTCGAACGTAACTCCCAAGAAGAGTAGTTCACTAGGGTTAACTTATGAAATAAGATGATATCGTTATATTCGAAAATATACTGGAGATGAAAATAAGGGAAATCGCACACGTCACACTTTTCGTGTGATCGAGTCTGCGGCTTACATACATTCTGATGGCGCGCGCCATGCAGATTGTGTATGTAAGCCGCAGACTCGATCGCACAAAAAGTGTGACGTGTGCGGTCTCCCTAAAGTAAACTTCGTTGTAATTTTTTACATGTACGCAACGCTATCGGGAGCGGGCGCGCGCCATTCCCGAGTCCCGACGCAAATGTGCGGGCCTGCGAACTGCGGCCAGACGAGCTGTCTGTGCGGATGAGCTGCGGCTGCCCGGAATACGTCTCGACTTTGATTACAATAAATGATACCCAAGAGAGTCTCGTTATTTACCCTTTTGTTTTGTAATACCTAATACTTAGGCAGGTGACATAAGTCAAAGTCAATTTGACAGCTGTCAAAGTGACTTTGATGCCTAAGATAGGTTCCTCCGGGACCGCAAACCTAACGATTAAAATGCAGACGAACCTACGCAAAAAAAAATTAGACCTAACCTAACTAAAGTATTATCAAATATAATTTTAAATGTCTAACAGCGTTTGGTCTAACACTGCAATACTTGCCGTGTTTAAACACCGTATTACCCTAACACCGTGTTACCCTAACACCGTGTTACCCTAACACCGTGTTACCCTAACACCGTGTTACCCTAACACCGTGTTACCCTAACACCGTGTTACCCTAACACCGTGTTACCCTAACACCGTGTTACCCTAACACCGTGTTACCCTAACACCGTGTTACCCTAACACCGTGTTACCCTAACACCGTGTTACCCTAACACCGTGTTACCCTAACACCGTGTTACCCTAACACCGTGTTACCCTAACACCGTGTTACCCTAACACCGTGTTACCCTAACACCGTGTTACCCTAACACCGTGTTACCCTAATACCGTGTTACCCTAACAACGTGTTACCCTAAATTTGGATAACCTAAACTCTTTAAGCCTGACATCTTTTAACCTTACCTCTTTTAACCCAACCTAACTTCTTACTAACGGCTAACCTCATTAAAACTAACCACTTTTAACCTCAATTCTTTTAACCTAACCTCTTTTAACCTAACCTCTTTTAACCTAACCTCTTTTAACCTAACCTCTTTTAACCTAACCTATTTAAACCTAACCTCTTTTAACCTAACCTCTTTTAACCTAACCTCTTTTAACCTAACCTCTTTTAACCTAACCTCTTTTAACCTAACCTCTTTTAACCTAACCTCTTTTAACCTAACCTCTTTTAACCTAACCTCTTTTAACCTAACCTCTTTTAACCTAACTTCTTTTAACCTCAACTCTTTTAACCTACCTTCTTTTAACCTCACCTCTTTTAACCTTACCGCTTTTAACCTAACCTCTTTTAACCTAACCTCTTTTAACCGACCTTTTTCAATATAACTTCATTCAACCTAAATTCTTTCAACCTATCTCCATTCAATCTAACGCCATTCCTGCACCTATCTCCATTCGACCTAATAATTTCTATTCAACTTTACCCGTTCAAGCTTAGCTTATTTAATGCAACCAACTTCAAAAAGCGTCGTATATTATTATTGTGCTTGCAGTTTTTATAATTAGTATCAATCATTCAAGTAAAAGTTAAAACTATTATAGTTAGAAACAATTAATAAGTAAAGAAGGCTAATAAGGCTTGCCATAAGAGAAAGTCCCAAGACCAACGAATAATAAAATCAAGAAACGTAACTCCCATACTAATACAGTTTTAAATTTGGTTCCATTCGAGCTGTCATGTAACGTCAGCCTTTATACCGCTCAAGGTCACCAAATGTATGAAAAGTGAACCTAAGGTACACTTTTTTGACAAGTATTTTTGAGCATGTTTTTTGACGGAGATACTCTTCCTTAGTTTTTTATTATTCGTAGCCCAAGACGAACAAAGACAGCGGACCTTTCCAGGGTAAATGACTAGTAAATTGGACAGTACTAGTCATTGGACAAAGCAGAAAAACAATATTAATATTTATTAAGGTTGCTTCAAAAACTGCATAATTCTAAAGTAATAGAACGCCTGATTTTAAAGAAAAACAGGTAGTTTTTAAAGCAACCATAATAATTAATATTGTGTTTTTGTACTCTGTCCAATAGGAGCAAAACTGACTTTTTATCCCGATAGGCGTCGCATCGTCGACTGACCGTAATTTGACATTAGAGCTGTCAAATCCCATACATTTTTTGTAAACAAGAGTAATATTTATCAATTTTCGTAAAAATGCCTCAATGTTGTGCTTTGAGTTTTAAAAACCGGAGAGTTCGTATATTTCCCAAAGACCCACAGTGAAAAAAAGTGGGAAAATGCCTTGTGAATAAAAAATTCCAAAGAAAGAATATGGCACGCGTTTACTTCATTTCACAGAAGATAATTATTTTGAAAGATGTAAATACACAGGTAAGTCGTGAAATTATGCTGTCTAGCCTAAGCTAAACTTATTATTTCCTAGACATGCCTCTTAAAAACAAACCAATTACAAATTCTAACAAATATTTTCAGATGCTGAGGTATAAGAAACATTTTTAAGAAATACATACAGAGCTTCTGTTATCTTACTGTTTATTAGCATAATTATGCAAGATCTATAAGTAATTGACAAACAATGGCAATTGGCTATCTTATGACCAAGTGTCAAAGCAAATTCAAGACATGTTTGCTAATAGAAAAGTTACTGTAAGGATTCCACAACTTGTTGCACCACAGTTGCAGCAAGTACTAAAATGTGTTCATACTGAGAGGATTATAGGATTAACCAATAGCAAGTAAAATATTTTTTATGTTTCATGTATTGTAACTTTAGAGAATGTATTATGAAAAATAAATAAAAGCTGATATGATCATATAAATGATTGTTTGGTTTTATTACATTTCAATAATTTTTATAAGTACAATTATTTATCAAAAACTGTTGGTTTAAAATGGTGGATGTAAACCATGAATGACCATGACACATACATGTTTGCACTTAGCAGATGCACCACTTCCTGCAGCTCATTCACAATAGTATTCCTCTATACGTCTACACCTCCTTCTTGAGAGACTTTAGTGTCTACTAAATACATCACTTTTGCAAGTTTTGCACATTCCTGCAAGAATGTATAGCATCCCATGAGTAAGGGGCGGTCAAAAAATGTCTAGATTTGTATAAAAGTTGGCCTTTGGTTCCGTGTTCAATCTGTAAAAAGATGGAATAATATCTAAATATTTCACGTTTATCTGTGATAGTAAACAAATGTTAATAATGTATATACACATACCTTTACAGATATTCTATTATTTCCTGCTTGCTGATGCTTGGAACAGGTTAATTGGCGTCCATGTCTCTGAATATATTACGGTGTGGATAGATAAGAGAATTGTCCTTTTGATCGCCCAAATCACCGTCAAAGTTTTGGTTCCGATCATACGCCTCCAATCTTGAAATAAAAACTCCTTATGAGAATAACATTTTTTAAACAAATTGTGAAATAAGAAATATAACCTAAAAATATTACTATGTTCACCTTTCGCTCAGATCGCCTTTTTGCTCACCACTGACGCATTTCTCTTACGCAGCTCACTTTTCAGCTCACTCACAGTAAACAAAGAATATAATATTTTAAGATCTTTAACACAAAGAAAACATAGAAAATCGCAACCACTCATTTGACACTTGTAGTAAACAAAGGCCGGTCGCTGGTGGCGCCATCTGCTTCGAGCTTTTAGTTTGGCTCCTCTTTACTAGTACCACGCTAGTACTGTCCGATGACTAGTCATTTACCTTAGTCCGTCAAGAAAGAGAAGAAATTAACAAGTGGCAACATCGTATTGTCTTCCCTTTTTTCTAGATTGATTTGAAAGGGGTGACCATTGAGTTAATATACACTAGGAGAGAGCCTTATATCGGTGTATAAACGTCAAAAGCGTGTAATATTATGTCCTAATTACTCGGACATAACAAAGGAGTCGGTCTGCATATTTCATGTAATAAAAGTGTTAACTTAAAGGTTTTAGTGAACATTTTATAGATATTGTTGAGTTTTGTGGTTCCGATAACCATAAGAATGGCCAAACAATGCCTCAAACACGTGCATTTAGCATGAAATACGTAAGTTTTAAACAACATTTTTTGGGCTTTTCCATTGGTATTTTTGTAAGCTAAAAAGTTAATTTATAAGTTTGACAATCCCTTATTCGTGCCATAGAAGGCATTAGTGCTAAAAATTTGGCTACAAAAATTGCATAGCGTTTTACGTGTGCTTACGGATTCTTACAACTTGAACTATAGTTTATCGATATCATGAACTAAATGATTTTCTTTTCTATATTATAATGTGCTTCAAAATGATCGACAAATAAAAATATGCAAGAAAATACACGCACCTTGTTTCGAAATCTTCGAAATTTTGAATTATATTTTGTGTGTATTATCGACTTATATGTTACTCACTCAAAAATATGATTAAAGACGTCATTAGTGCGTTAGAAATAGTCGTGTGCGTTTGGTTTTTTTTTTTTTTTTTTTTTTGTCATATTCTAAAATACCGATCAATTTCTGTCAGATTTTTAATTTTTTTTTTTTTTTTTTTTTTGACGTGATAACGTCTTATAATTCGATATGGGGTATGCGATGCGGTGCCCGAAAACCATGACCGTTCATGCGGCGTTACTTCGCTGACAGCTCAGTAAGGCTCACCTGGGCCGCCCTCTTTGTTTCGATTATATTACGTGTTTGGATGACTTGGAGAATACTTTTGTATGAAGATGTTAGGTTAGGTTAGGTTAGGTTAGGTTAGGTTAGGTTAGGTTAGGTTAGGTTAGGTTAGGTTAGGTTAGGTTAGGTTAGGTTAGGTTAGGTTAGGTTAGTAATGTAATTTTTATTTAATGTATTTATTTCATAGGTAACGTTTTATACAAACTTTTGTATTTTTATAAATCCTATTATTAGAAAGCCTCAAAATAAATAAATAAATAGCGTGTTGTAAGAATGTGGGCCTCCAAAGACTATTTGTACAATAATTGTGAAATTGAATATTATTTTAATGAAAATTGTCTAAAACGAAGGTTTAATGAAATATTGTAGCTAAATTATAATAAAAGAAAGATGTTGAAGACTAAAATATTATGCTGTGTTATGTGGAATAGTTCCATATATTTGAAACATAAAATTGATTACTGTTTTAAATGCTTTTAAACTTTGTGAATTATTCTACAAATTAGTTTTTTGTATTTACTGTCTTCATACTAATTTATAACCATGAAAAAAATTTTGGTGTAAACTGCATTATTTGATTTAAAGGACCTTGTTATGAACCACTGTGAAATTGATAAATTTTTGTAAGGGCTACGGTATTAATTCATTTATAAAGTAAAAATATTTTGTATTTGATTGTTATGCATTTTTATTAAAGAAAACATTCGTGGCTATGTCATTAATAAAAAAAAACATGTTTGGCTTTTTCAGTTTTGCAAAAAATTGCTTTACAATCCAAAGCATCTTAAAAGAGTATGAGTAGTTCGAACGTAACTCCCAAGAAGAGTAGTTCACTAGGGTTAACTTATGAAATAAGATGATATCGTTATATTCGAAAATATACTGGAGATGAAAATAAGGGAAATCGCACACGTCACACTTTTCGTGTGATCGAGTCTGCGGCTTACATACATTCTGATGGCGCGCGCCATGCAGATTGTGTATGTAAGCCGCAGACTCGATCGCACAAAAAGTGTGACGTGTGCGGTCTCCCTAAAGTAAACTTCGTTGTAATTTTTTACATGTACGCAACGCTATCGGGAGCGGGCGCGCGCCATTCCCGAGTCCCGACGCAAATGTGCGGGCCTGCGAACTGCGGCCAGACGAGCTGTCTGTGCGGATGAGCTGCGGCTGCCCGGAATACGTCTCGACTTTGATTACAATAAATGATACCCAAGAGAGTCTCGTTATTTACCCTTTTGTTTTGTAATACCTAATACTTAGGCAGGTGACATAAGTCAAAGTCAATTTGACAGCTGTCAAAGTGACTTTGATGCCTAAGATAGGTTCCTCCGGGACCGCAAACCTAACGATTAAAATGCAGACGAACCTACGCAAAAAAAAATTAGACCTAACCTAACTAAAGTATTATCAAATATAATTTTAAATGTCTAACAGCGTTTGGTCTAACACTGCAATACTTGCCGTGTTTAAACACCGTATTACCCTAACACCGTGTTACCCTAACACCGTGTTACCCTAACACCGTGTTACCCTAACACCGTGTTACCCTAACACCGTGTTACCCTAACACCGTGTTACCCTAACACCGTGTTACCCTAACACCGTGTTACCCTAACACCGTGTTACCCTAACACCGTGTTACCCTAACACCGTGTTACCCTAACACCGTGTTACCCTAACACCGTGTTACCCTAACACCGTGTTACCCTAACACCGTGTTACCCTAACACCGTGTTACCCTAACACCGTGTTACCCTAACACCGTGTTACCCTAACACCGTGTTACCCTAACACCGTGTTACCCTAATACCGTGTTACCCTAACAACGTGTTACCCTAAATTTGGATAACCTAAACTCTTTAAGCCTGACATCTTTTAACCTTACCTCTTTTAACCCAACCTAACTTCTTACTAACGGCTAACCTCATTAAAACTAACCACTTTTAACCTCAATTCTTTTAACCTAACCTCTTTTAACCTAACCTCTTTTAACCTAACCTCTTTTAACCTAACCTCTTTTAACCTAACCTATTTTAGCCTAACCTCTTTTAACCTAACCTCTTTTAACCTAACCTCTTTTAACCTAACCTCTTTTAACCTAACCTCTTTTAACCTAACCTCTTTTAACCTAACCTCTTTTAACCTAACCTCTTTTAACCTAACCTCTTTTAACCTAACCTCTTTTAACCTAACTTCTTTTAACCTCAACTCTTTTAACCTACCTTCTTTTAACCTCACCTCTTTTAACCTTACCGCTTTTAACCTAACCTCTTTTAACCTAACCTCTTTTAACCGACCTTTTTCAATATAACTTCATTCAACCTAAATTCTTTCAACCTATCTCCATTCAATCTAACGCCATTCCTGCACCTATCTCCATTCGACCTAATAATTTCTATTCAACTTTACCCGTTCAAGCTTAGCTTATTTAATGCAACCAACTTCAAAAAGCGTCGTATATTATTATTGTGCTTGCAGTTTTTATAATTAGTATCAATCATTCAAGTAAAAGTTAAAACTATTATAGTTAGAAACAATTAATAAGTAAAGAAGGCTAATAAGGCTTGCCATAAGAGAAAGTCCCAAGACCAACGAATAATAAAATCAAGAAACGTAACTCCCATACTAATACAGTTTTAAATTTGGTTCCATTCGAGCTGTCATGTAACGTCAGCCTTTATACCGCTCAAGGTCACCAAATGTATGAAAAGTGAACCTAAGGTACACTTTTTTGACAAGTATTTTTGAGCATGTTTTTTGACGGAGATACTCTTCCTTAGTTTTTTATTATTCGTAGCCCAAGACGAACAAAGACAGCGGACCTTTCCAGGGTAAATGACTAGTAAATTGGACAGTACTAGTCATTGGACATACTAGTCATTGGACAAAGCAGAAAAACAATATTAATATTTATTAAGGTTGCTTCAAAAACTGCATAATTCTAAAGTAATAGAACGCCTGATTTTAAAGAAAAACAGGTAGTTTTTAAAGCAACCATAATAATTAATATTGTGTTTTTGTACTCTGTCCAATAGGAGCAAAACTGACTTTTTATCCCGATAGGCGTCGCATCGTCGACTGACCGTAATTTGACATTAGAGCTGTCAAATCCCATACATTTTTTGTAAACAAGAGTAATATTTATCAATTTTCGTAAAAATGCCTCAATGTTGTGCTTTGAGTTTTAAAAACCGGAGAGTTCGTATATTTCCCAAAGACCCACAGTGAAAAAAAGTGGGAAAATGCCTTGTGAATAAAAAATTCCAAAGAAAGAATATGGCACGCGTTTACTTCATTTCACAGAAGATAATTATTTTGAAAGATGTAAATACACAGGTAAGTCGTGAAATTATGCTGTCTAGCCTAAGCTAAACTTATTATTTCCTAGACATGCCTCTTAAAAACAAACCAATTACAAATTCTAACAAATATTTTCAGATGCTGAGGTATAAGAAACATTTTTAAGAAATACATACAGAGCTTCTGTTATCTTACTGTTTATTAGCATAATTATGCAAGATCTATAAGTAATTGACAAACAATGGCAATTGGCTATCTTATGACCAAGTGTCAAAGCAAATTCAAGACATGTTTGCTAATAGAAAAGTTACTGTAAGGATTCCACAACTTGTTGCACCACAGTTGCAGCAAGTACTAAAATGTGTTCATACTGAGAGGATTATAGGATTAACCAATAGCAAGTAAAATATTTTTTATGTTTCATGTATTGTAACTTTAGAGAATGTATTATGAAAAATAAATAAAAGCTGATATGATCATATAAATGATTGTTTGGTTTTATTACATTTCAATAATTTTTATAAGTACAATTATTTATCAAAAACTGTTGGTTTAAAATGGTGGATGTAAACCATGAATGACCATGACACATACATGTTTGCACTTAGCAGATGCACCACTTCCTGCAGCTCATTCACAATAGTATTCCTCTATACGTCTACACCTCCTTCTTGAGAGACTTTAGTGTCTACTAAATACATCACTTTTGCAAGTTTTGCACATTCCTGCAAGAATGTATAGCATCCCATGAGTAAGGGGCGGTCAAAAAATGTCTAGATTTGTATAAAAGTTGGCCTTTGGTTCCGTGTTCAATCTGTAAAAAGATGGAATAATATCTAAATATTTCACGTTTATCTGTGATAGTAAACAAATGTTAATAATGTATATACACATACCTTTACAGATATTCTATTATTTCCTGCTTGCTGATGCTTGGAACAGGTTAATTGGCGTCCATGTCTCTGAATATATTACGGTGTGGATAGATAAGAGAATTGTCCTTTTGATCGCCCAAATCACCGTCAAAGTTTTGGTTCCGATCATACGCCTCCAATCTTGAAATAAAAACTCCTTATGAGAATAACATTTTTTAAACAAATTGTGAAATAAGAAATATAACCTAAAAATATTACTATGTTCACCTTTCGCTCAGATCGGCTTTTTGCTCACCACTGACGCATTTCTCTTACGCAGCTCACTTTTCAGCTCACTCACAGTAAACAAAGAATATAATATTTTAAGATCTTTAACACAAAGAAAACATAGAAAATCGCAACCACTCATTTGACACTTGTAGTAAACAAAGGCCGGTCGCTGGTGGCGCCATCTGCTTCGAGCTTTTAGTTTGGCTCCTCTTTACTAGTACCACGCTAGTACTGTCCGATGACTAGTCATTTACCTTAGTCCGTCAAGAAAGAGAAGAAATTAACAAGTGGCAACATCGTATTGTCTTCCCTTTTTTCTAGATTGATTTGAAAGGGGTGACCATTGAGTTAATATACACTAGGAGAGAGCCTTATATCGGTGTATAAACGTCAAAAGCGTGTAATATTATGTCCTAATTACTCGGACATAACAAAGGAGTCGGTCTGCATATTTCATGTAATAAAAGTGTTAACTTAAAGGTTTTAGTGAACATTTTATAGATATTGTTGAGTTTTGTGGTTCCGATAACCATAAGAATGGCCAAACAATGCCTCAAACACGTGCATTTAGCATGAAATACGTAAGTTTTAAACAACATTTTTTGGGCTTTTCCATTGGTATTTTTGTAAGCTAAAAAGTTAATTTATAAGTTTGACAATCCCTTATTCGTGCCATAGAAGGCATTAGTGCTAAAAATTTGGCTACAAAAATTGCATAGCGTTTTACGTGTGCTTACGGATTCTTACAACTTGAACTATAGTTTATCGATATCATGAACTAAATGATTTTCTTTTCTATATTATAATGTGCTTCAAAATGATCGACAAATAAAAATATGCAAGAAAATACACGCACCTTGTTTCGAAATCTTCGAAATTTTGAATTATATTTTGTGTGTATTATCGACTTATATGTTACTCACTCAAAAATATGATTAAAGACGTCATTAGTGCGTTAGAAATAGTCGTGTGCGTTTGGTTTTTTTTTTTTTTTTTTTTTTGTCATATTCTAAAATACCGATCAATTTCTGTCAGATTTTTAATTTTTTTTTTTTTTTTTTTTTTGACGTGATAAAGTCTTATAATTCGATATGGGGTATGCGATGCGGTGCCCGAAAACCATGACCGTTCATGCGGCGTTACTTCGCTGACAGCTCAGTAAGGCTCACCTGGGCCGCCCTCTTTGTTTCGATTATATTACGTGTTTGGATGACTTGGAGAATACTTTTGTATGAAGATGTTAGGTTAGGTTAGGTTAGGTTAGGTTAGGTTAGGTTAGGTTAGGTTAGGTTAGGTTAGGTTAGGTTAGGTTAGGTTAGGTTAGGTTAGGTTAGGTTAGGTTAGGTTAGGTTAGGTTAGGTTAGGTTAGGTTAGGTTAGGTTGTCGGAGGAGTTGTGTACCCGGTAACGCAGGGAAGCAACGGATCTTAATGTTCATGGTGTCAATCGATGGGCCTTGAGTTCGCCGATATTTCAGTTTTGGTTGCAACTCAAAAACCCAAGTGGTTTTTGAGTTATTCAATTTTTTGTGTTTTTCGTCTTTTAGAACGAAATTGTTAGTAGGTCATCCATGTACGGAGACACTGGTTGACGAGTTTGTCCCAGTGTTTCTTTGCGGGGCTGACCTCTAACTGGGTGGAGAGTAATCTGTTGTGGGTTTGCTCCTTATTTTGTTTATTTTGGTGTTGAATTTCTTGGGTTTAACTTTAATTATTAGTTAGATTTAAGACTTTTTTACACTTGGTGATATCCCTCCTTGTCATCTGCTCGAGTTTCGAGTAGCTGATTGACGGGATATGCCGAAGGGAGGTGGTCGAATGGATAGGGAAGTGCAAGATGAAGGGGGGGGATCTGATGGGGGGGGAAACAGGTCTTCAGAGGAGGAGTTTTCGGCCTTTTACGGCGATGAAAGGTCCGGGAATGAGAATATCTTGGAGGAGGTTCGTGGTAAAAAGGGGGTTCGTCGTAAGGATGGACAGGATAGGGCGGGAAAAGGTTGTGGTCCTTCGGGGGTTTCTGCCCGAGCGGGCATATCCGTCGAGGAGCTGTTGGGGACGGACTCAATACCGTCCCTGTCTGAGTCGGAGCTCGTCGCGAGTAAGCGACTTTTCTCGGAGCTTTCGGGCTCTGACACGGAGGAGATTGGCGTGGGGTCCGATAAGACTGTCAAGGCCCAGACGGCCAAACGAGGGAAGACTAAGAGTTCGATGAGCAGATTATCTGCTGCTCGTCAAGAACTCCGAGAAAGAACCAAGGAGGCTAAGGAAGCAGATTTCCTTGCCTCTATGGAGAAGAGATCTTTTAGAAAGGAGGTGGCGGTATTGGACCCTACACCGCCAGGCCCCCTGGACATTGATGTAGAGGTGATGGGGCCGGAGGACTTGTTACGTGCTGGTGAGAGTAATCTCCAAGAGATTCTTGCCATTGCCAACAAGTCCACCAACCTCAAAGGTGGCTACGCCAACAAGATCAAGCGGGCCACCTCCACTTTGAGGGTTGTTTTAGACGCGCTTGGAGCGCGAACTGAAGCAGAGGAGACTCGCCGTCTCAAGGCCGATAATAATCGGCTTCAACGAGAGCTGGCGAATCTACGCGAGGAAGTACGCGCTTACAAGCGCGAGTTTGAGGAGAGCCGTACCGAAGCGGCAAAGGCGAAGAGTTCTCCGATGTCCAGCGAACAGCTGGGCATTCTAGAGAAGAATATTGCCCGCCTGGTGGGCAGTTTAGTTGACAGGCGTATGTCGGCTCTTGAGGAGCGCTTGCCTCCTCTGGCTCCCATTCGCCCGCCCCTAGCTGCAGATAAAAAGAGAGCAGCTCAAGCCCAAGAAAGGAGGGTTGTTAGTCCGGCACCAGTTGCCTCACAGGCCCCCAATGCCTCACAGGCCCGCGATGCCTCACAGGCCCGCGATGCCTCACAGGCCCGCGATGCCTCACCGGTGATGCCGTTAAACACGACTCGTCGTGTGGTTCGGGAGGATTTTCCGGCGCTTCCTGTGCGCCCAGAAGTTCGTTCGGCCCCAGCTAAGCCCAATAAGGGTAAGGCTAAGGGGTCGAAGAAATCAAAGTCCGGAGAACGAATGGACACTGGGCCATCTACTTCGTCGACAAGCGCCGTTGCCTCGGTGAGTGTCTCGAAAGAGGCACCTACAACAACCGCCACGGCATCTGAGCAGCCTGCGGCAGGGTGGACTGAGGTGGTGCGCCGAAAAGCGCCCAAGAAGAAGGCACCTGAGCCTGTTAAAACAGCAGCGAAGGAGCCCAAGGTCGTGATGCCACGCTCCACGGCCGTAGTAGTCAAGTTGAAGCCGGAAGCGGTCAACAACGGTTCGACATACAGCTCCGTCTTGCAGAAGGCGGAGCTGTCGATCAACCTGGTCGAACTTGGCATTGGACCCCTTCGCATTAGGCAGGCGGCCACGGGAGCCAGGGTCATTGAGATCCCTGGCTCAACCAGTCATGATAAGGCGGACACCTTGGCGGCTCGTCTGTCGGAGGTCCTTGCTGACGAGGTGGATGTTTCAAGGCCCGTGAAATGTGCCGATTTCAAAATCACGGGCCTCTCAGATGCTGCAACCGCAGAATCGGTAAAGTCTGCGGTCGCCAGAGAAGGTGGTTGTACCCCCGCTCAAATCTGGGTGGGAGAAATTCAGCGGGGGTTAGTTGGAACTGGTTTTGCTCGTATGAGCTGCCCAGTGACAGCTGCTAAAAAACTGGTGTCACTGGGCAGCATTGCTGTGGGGTGGAGCAAAGTCACGCTCCACCTTGTTAATGCATGTCCCAAGCATTGCTTCCGGTGTCTGGGATTGGGTCATTTCGCTGCGTTATGCCCCCCCTCGATGAAAGACCGCAGTAATTTATGCTATCGCTGCGGTCAACCTGGGCATAATGCATCAGGATGTCAGGTGGCAAAATTGAAATGTGCGGTCTGCTCGGATGCAGGCCGCCCAGCGGAGCATGTAATGGGGGGTAGGTCTTGTAACCCCCCACCCGTTCGTGGTAAACTCCCCAACACCTCCAGGGGAGCGGCGTCGCCTGAGGCCCAAATGTCTGAGTAATGCCTGGACATTTGGGTTTTCTTCAGGGGAATGGTAACCACTCCGCCACGGCTCAGGATCTCTTTCTGCAGTCGATGGCGGAGTGGCAGATCGATGTGGCGGTGTTGGCGGAGCCCTACTGTGTCCCTTCTCAATCGCATTGGGCTGGGGATGATCAGGGTTCCGTCGCCATTTTGGTGAGGCCCGGCGCTGGCCCCCCCCTCATACCCAGAATGAGGGGTCCCGGGTACGTGGTAGCGGTTTGGGGAGAATACGCTATAATCGGGATTTACTTCTCCCCAAACCGTAATTTGGCCGCCCTAGAGCAGTTCCTCGATGCTCTAGGGCCGCTAATCGGAAGGCTAGCCCCCCTTCCAGTAATAGTGGCAGGGGACTTTAACGCCAAGTCCTCGGCGTGGGGTTCCCCTGTCACTGACCCGAAGGGGAGAGAGGTGGAGGAGTGGGCTTTGGCCGCGGGACTGTCCCTTCTAAATACAGGAACAGTCCCGACCTGCGTGCGGCGGACAGGCGGTTCAGTGGTGGACCTGTCGTTCGCCACTCCTGCCGTCGCGCGCAGGGTGGAGAGATGGAGGGTGGTGAAGGAGGTAGAGACACTCTCGGACCATCGCTACATACGGTTCGAGGTGTCTTCGGCCTCGGCATCGAGTCCAGCATCGCGCTTCGGTGGACGTAGTGTGTTCCCGCGTTGGGCTCTCTCAAAGCTCAACCGCGAATTGGCGGAGGAGGCGGCCATCGTCGGCCGTTGGAGTCTTCCGCCCTCTGAGGGAATGGGGGTGGACGAATTGGCTGGCTGTTTCGGCAACGTGCTCACTAACGTTTGCCGAGCTGCCATGCCTAGAGTGCGTGGTCCCGCCCCACCCCGAAGGGCGGTCTACTGGTGGTCGACGGAGTTGGCCGATCTTCGCGCCGCCTGCAATGCTGCGCGTCGCGCATATACTCGCAGCAGGCGGCGCCGTCCCCAGGACGAGGAGCGCGATGGCCGGCTGTACAGGGTCTACCGTGCGAAAAGGGAGATCCTGCAGCTGGCCGTCAGTCGGGCCAAGGAGCGAGCGTGGCTGGAGTTGGTGGAGGGGATCGACAAAGACCCCTGGGGCCGACCGTATAAAAGGGCGCGAGACAAACTCCGCGCCCAGTCGGCTCCGTTGACGGAGACACTCCAGCCACAAGTGCTGGGTAATATTGTTCGGGAACTGTTCCCGGTCCCTCCAGCAGGATTCGCTCCTCCGCGAATGGCCCCGCTGATGCTGGACTCGGTGGTGGAGGATGTTCCGCCACCCGTCACTGACGCAGAAATGGAGGCAATTCTGTTTCGCCTCCGTAGTAAGAAGAGGGCGCCCGGTCCGGACGGGGTGCACGGGAAGGTTTTGGCGATAGCCCTAGTGCACCTCGAAGATAGGCTCCGGGAACTGTTCAACTGCTGCCTACAGAGCAGACGGTTCCCGGAGGCATGGAAGAAGGGTCGGCTCGTCCTTATTCCGAAGGGCGGGCGAACACCGGACTGCGCGTCGGCGGTGCGACCGATCGTGTTGCTGAACGAGGTGGGCAAGGCTTTTGAGCTTATTCTAGCCTCCCGCCTCGCTCAGCATTTGGAGAAAGGACCCGGGCCCAGACTGTCAGACAGTCAATATGGGTTCCGGGCCGGTCGGTCGACCGTCGACGCCCTGGGGCGTTTAAGGTCAGTGACGGGTGATGCGGAACGTCGAGGGGAGGTGGTGGTGGCGGTGTCGTTTGACATCGCCAACGCCTTCAACAGCCTCCCTCACATCGTAATACGGGAGGCACTGATCTACTTTGGTGTGCCTCCGTATCTCGGGAGGCTGATGAATGCGTATCTCTCCGATAGGGAGGTCGTGTACGAGGACGGGTCGGGGTCCTTAAAGAGGTTGGAGGTCGATTGCGGCGTCCCCCAGGGCTCGCGTCTGGGTCCGGACCTTTGGGACGTCGGCTTTGACTGGGTCTTGCGGTGTGCTCTTCTCTCGGGCATGGTGCTCGTCTGCTACTGCGACGACACCTATGCCCTGTTCCGAGGGAAGACCTACGAGGAGGCCGCGCGGCTGGCTGAGGTGGGAGCATCCCTCGTTGTCAGCCGCATAGAGCGGTTGGGGCTTCGGGTACGTCTAGACAAGACCGAAGCCATACTCTTCCGCGGACCCGGGAGGAGAGGACCCCCACCCGGGGCACGACTCCTTATTGGAGAGACGGAGGTCAGGATGAGTCCGACACTAAAATGTCTTGGACTCATCCTGGACGGGAGGTGGACCTTCGGCCCACATTTCCAACAGTTGGGACCGAAGGTCGTGAGGGCGGCGTCAGCACTGGGCCGGCTCCTGCCTAATATAGGAGGGCCCAGCGAAGCCTGCAGGCGGCTGTACTCCGGAGTCTGTCGGAGTATGGCCCTGTACGGTGCCCCAATTTGGGCGAATTCCCTTACCGCTCGCAATAAGGCCCAGCTGCGAAAAGCGCAGCGGGTCATAGCGGTGAGGGTGATCAGGGGGTACCGTACGGTCTCCTGGGCGGCAGCTACTGCCCTGGCGGGAGACCCGCCGTGGGAGCTTGCTGCGACGGTTTTCGCCGAGTTGCACCTTCTCGTTTCAGAGAGGAGGTCGCGCGGTGAAGACCTGCAATGGGAGGAGCTCCGGCGGGTCCGAAGGCTGGGAGAGCAGTGGCTGCTGAGGAGGTGGGGTGAGGACCTGGCGCAGGCCCAGTACGGGCAACGTACTGCTCAGGCTCTGTGTCCAGTCCTTGCGGCGTGGATGCGCCGCAAGAGAAAACCCCTCACCTTCCGCCTTACACAGGTGCTCACCGGACACGGTTGTTTCGGTGCGTACTTGTGTAAGGTCGCCAGGAGGGAGCCTACGCCAGCCTGCCATGATTGTGGCGCTGCGGAGGACACGGCCCAGCACACCCTCGAGGTGTGCGATCGTTGGGCCGTGCAGCGCCATGATCTCATGGCGGTGATTGGGCGGGACCTCTTGCTCTCGAGCATGGTTCGCTGCATGCTCGAGAGTGATGAGGCCTGGCAGGCGGCGGTCTCTTTCTGCGAAACCGTCCTTTCGCGGAAAGAGGCCGCGGAGCGGAACAGAGAGGATGACCCTTCCTCCGTTCTGCTCCGCCGGCGTAGGACGGGAGTGCGGAGGCGTCGCTATGCGAACCTCCAATAACTTCCGTCCCACGGGGCTCCGGGTCAGGTTGGGTACCTGCCCGGCTTAGCTAGTCCCGGCGTCGAGGGGAACACTTTTGCTTGCCTAAGTGTTCCCTAATTTGGTGGAAGTCCGGTCCCTTATGAGGTAGACCGGCCGGTCGTGGAGGGAGTCCTGTGGTAGAGAGAACCAGGATATCCCTCCGTATACGGCTGAAGGCAACCGCAGGTGGTTTTAGTGAGTAGGAGTCTCACATACCCCCGGGGTGCTTCAGCTTAACTGAGGCACGTACCCAACCCGGGGCACCCATGATGGGTTTCCCCTGCGTAATCAAAAAAAAAAAAAAAAAAAAAAGGTTAGGTTAGGTTAGGTTAGGTTAGGTTAGGTTAGGTTAGGTTAGGTTAGGTTAGGTTAGGTTAGGTTAGGTTAGGTTAGGTTAGGTTAGGTTAGGTTAGGTTAGGTTAGGTTAGGTTAGGTTAGGTTAGGTTAGGTTAGGTTAGGTTAGGTTAGGTTAGGTTAGGTTAGGTTAGGTTAGGTTAGGTTAGGTTAGGTTAGGTTAGGTTAGGTTAGGTTAGGTTAGGTTAGGTTAGGTTAGGTTAGGTTAGGTTAGGTTAGGTTTTTTTTTTTTTTTTTTTTTTTTTTTTTTTTTTTTTTATTGATTGCCATCCCCCTAACATGATCAGGGATTGTTGTTTGCTGTATTTTTTGTTTGCTCTTTTATTTCATTTTTCTTTTTTAAAAGCACTTATAGCTATTACATTTACACTTTCTTATATTTCTCGTTTTGTTTTCTTACAATTGTTGTCGTTTTATATCTATTACAAAAACATTTTTATTACTTCATAAGTAATTTCGTCATTTGTATACAATATTTATTCTTCTAGTACATGTCAAAATTTATAAATTACTATTCTTTTTCATATTCAATAAGTTGGTACTAATACAATAATTTTTTGTTACGAACTACAATTTGACACAATTTTAAAGTAATACAGCATAACATTATACAAATTCAGTAAAATACAATAATAAATAATAAAACCAATAAAATTAAATATTCAATAATAATTTCCATTAATTAACAATTCCAATAAAATTCAATATGTCAAAAGTAAAATACAATAAAATAATTAATTAAATCCAATAAAATTAAATACACAATAATAATTCCAATAAAATTCAATAAAATGTCAAAAGTAAAACGATAAAACTACGGCACAAACATTCAATCTAACCCTAATATCACAGTAAACATCACACTAGTTTATCACAGTTTTTCTTATTGCAGTATTCTACGATTCTCTTACAGTAAGAGAGAAATACTTCCCTCTTTTTTCCCCCCAGGATGGAAGGCAGGCTCTCACCCGTCATCGATGTGCCCAATTTCTGCTCAATATCATATCTATTACTAGCAAAAATTGGGCACTCGAGTAACAGGTGAGGAACCGTCTCCTCAACTCCGGGCTGACACGAACACGACGGATCCTCCTTCAACTTGAATCTGTTCAAGTAGAAGGCGAATCCGCCGTGGCCAGTCAGAATCTGTGTCGTGTGATGTGTAATGTCTATTTTCTTGACGATTTTGTGTGCAGCAGCAGCGCTTGGGAAAAAGAGCTTCGTGACTCCGGCCGTCCCTCCCACTTCGTATCTCCTGTCCCATTCTCCAACCGTATCCTCTCTTAAGATGCGCTTGACGAATGAAACAGGACACAGATCGTAGTCGGGCTTCCTTTTCGAGCCCAGAGCGGCTTCCTTGGCTAACTCGTCGACTCTCTCATTCCCTCTCAACCCTGCGTGCGCCTTGATCCAAAACAAGGAGACCTCCCGCCTCTGCAGTGCAGCTTTTCGGAGGGTCGCCCTTGTTTGCACCGCCAGGGGATGAGGGGAACTAAGAGTGACTGCCTGGAGTGCCGATCTAGAATCGCTAAGGATACCGACCTTTGCCATTCCACTCTTGCAGGCTTCAGTTACGGCTCTTTGGAGCGCTAGAAGTTCGGCTTGGTAGACGGTGCAATACGGCGGCAACGCAAGCTTGACGGCCTTCGTCTCGGCCTCACCCTTCCATACGGAGAGTGCGGCTCCGACTCGACCCTCAATCTTGCTGCCGTCCGTATAGATCCTATGGACGTGGCTGTTAACCACGTCAGCATATGAGTCCTCATCTACCAACCCGAACCTCAGCTCTACCTGCTCTGCCGGATGTGGGTCCTCAATCGCAGGAGCCATTCGCTCCACCTCCCTGTCTCTTAGCACCGGGTGTGGTACTCCCTTCTTGGCCTCATAAAGTCTCGATGCTTCGAGTATTCTGAGGTCAAGAGGGAGTATCCCAGCCAACAGCATTGCAGAGTTCAGGGAGACAGTTCGATATGCTCTGCAGATCTTCTGGGCAAAACCCCGTTGAACGGAGTTGAGTCTTTTTTGGACCCCCATCTTTTCCGCGGTGGGTGCCCACGCTGCTGCTGCATACAAAATCGTCGGCTCTATCACGGCCATATATATCGTCCTAACTATCTGGGGGTTAAGCCCCCATCCTACTCTGGCGGCTTTTGCAAGTTGCTTATAGCGCGCTATCGCTTTCTTACATACTTCTGTGACATGGGCGTTAAACGTCAGGCCGCTGTCAATCGTTAAACCTAGTATTTTTACGTTGTCATAATATTTTAATTCGACACCCCCCATAGCCAGCCGTGGGACATCAAATTTTAATTTCCTTGTTGACAGAAGTGCGCATGTCTTATGGGGAGCAAATTTTAACTTGTTCGAATGGCCCCATTTCCTAATCTCCTCTAATATTTTGTTTGCCTTTAGCTCAATTTCCAGGGCCGTTGTCCCTTCGAATACTAGCACTATGTCATCAGCGAACGCCTGGTTGAAGACATTCATCTCCTCTAACAAAGTTAGCAGGGGGTCCAACAAGAGATCCCACAGGATCGGTCCACCGATCGACCCCTGCACACACCCCTTGTCGGTCCCCCTGCTCACTTCCACTCCAGCATACCTCACGTTCACCCTTCTGCCGCTCAAGTAGCTGCTGAACACCCGCCTCAGGTTCCCCGGACACCCAACTTCAGCCAACCGAACCTTTATGGCCGGCCACCAAGCACTATCGAAGGCCCCCTCTATGTCCAGTGATACCACAACAGAAATTTTCTTCTCCTCCCTCAGCTTTCTGATGTGGTTCACCAACCTATAGAGGGCGTCTTCGGTGCTCCTTTGGGGCATGAAGCCATACTGGTTGGGGCTTATTTTGGGCAACAGGTAGAACCTAAGTCGGGCGACCAGCATCTTTTCGAAGATTTTGCCGAGAACAGGAAGGAGGCCGATCGGTCGATAGGCTTTTGGTACCCGGTATGATTCCTTGCCCGGCTTTCTCAGCACCACCACTGTCGCCTGCTTCCACTTTTCGGGAAAGTAGCCGACAGTGAGGCACTTATTCAACAGGGCAAGGAACCATTCCGGGTTACAATCCACAGCGTGCTGGCAGATGTCGGACGTGAGACCGTCCGCCCCGGGGGCCTTCTTGGGGTTGAAGGACCTTACGGCTCTCTTCAACTCCTCCATGATGAAAGGAGGGTCGTCCGGGCCCGTCAGCGGCTCGGAGTCCAAGGACTCCGCACGCCGGCGCGTCCGCCGATGTTCCTCACTTTCATCACCTTCCAGGTCCGCGGGGTAGAAGGTCTCCGCCAACAGTTCTGCGGAGCTTCGGGCGTCGAGGGTCTCACTGCCCCTTGTTAGGGGCAGATCCTCCTCCCTCCCTCTAACTCTGTTCAGCACTCTGTAGATGCCCTCCCAGACCCCCTCCCTATCCTGTTTTCGGCAAAACTCCTTCCAGCTCGCTACTTGAGCCTCTTTCACTGCCTTCTCATACTTCTCTTTCGCTTCCAGGTACAACGCAACCACGCGGTTTCTGCGATCAGGTGCTGCGTTCCGGATCCTGCGTTTCCTCGTGGCGACCTCCTTCTTCATCTGCGCGAGCTCATCATTCCACCACGACAAGGTGAATTTTTGCGTGTGTTTTTTGGTCGGCATAGTGTCTCTGCATGTCTGTGTTATGGCTTGTGTGTAACTGTCTATTGCGTCATCTATTTGTTGTGTGCTGTGTATTGAGTCCATCGCTTGTATAGTCAATTGTCTGTCTGACATCAACTGGGTCAGTTTCTCACGAAACTGAGTCCAGTTTGCCTTATGAGTGTTAAAGATGCGTGTGGTACGTATTATGTTCGTGCCTGTGGATTTATGTTGTGTGATGCCGAAGGAAATGCCGTTGTGGTCCGAGCTCGTCAGACCCTCCTCCACTCTCCAGTCGCCCACTCGGTCCAGCAGATCATCAGAGCACGCTGTCACATCCACGAAGCTGGAGTACCTTTTACCCCCTCTGACGGTGTCGTACGTAGGTACGTCTCCGGTGTTGAGTATGTGTAAGCTCATTGCTTCCAGTACAGCAGACACTTCCCTTCCTCGCGGGTCTTCCACATCGCCACCCCACCACGGGCTCTTTGCGTTAGCGTCGCCTCCCAAGACCATCTTATCGGATCCCAACTCTCTTCCTATCCTCATAAGATGGTCCAGGTAGGGCCCCACAGGCTTGTCGGGCTCGAAGTAGAAGGACACAACAACCATCTCCCAGGCTTTGGTTCGGAGGGTGGCTACAACAATGTTGTTGTTGCTGAGGCGTGTGTGCAGCTCGACGTCCAACGTGTCGTCGAAAACTGCAACACACGCCTTGACAACACCGCCCCCTTCCCCATCGCTCTGGTAGACCCTCACTCCGTTGTGTGTCCTCATACTCCGGGCCCCACCTATGTAGGGCTCCTGCAGCAGCGCCACACAGGCCTTACGCTTGGTGGCTTCGAGCATTAGCTCTCTTGTGGCGATTTGGCTCCGCTGGAGGTTGGCCTGCAGAATTCGGTACTGGAAGTACTCACCGGGGACAACCTTAGCAGTACGCTACCGCCGATCTGGCCAGAGCATCCCACCTCTTCCTTTCCACACATCCTCTATCGAAGGCGCTGTGCTCCTCGTTGCCTCTCTTAGCCTTTGCGCAATTAATGCACTTGGGCTTCTCTCCCCGCAGCCACTTGTCGCAATCGATCCTCATATGAGGACCGGCGCAGTGACTGCATCGTACCTGGCTCTCCTCACAATGCCTCCTCGTGTGCCCATACCCCAGGCAACAGGAGCACTGCACCAATGGACTATGGTCCTCCACACGCACTCTGCCTAGCCCAATATGGGCATAGCCAACATCCACGCATCTCTTCCATACCTGTGGGCTGACTCTGGTCACGAGGTGTTTCTGCAGGGGGTTCCTTGCATTCTTCACATATGCTACCTCAACCTTTCTTTCCTCCCCCTTCAAGCCCTCAAAGATGCCTGCATTTTGGTTGCAGAACGCAGTGATGAAATCAGCTACGTCGACCTTCATCACATCTTTGAAGGCTAGAAGGGGGTTTTTATTCCTCACTTCTTCAACCATTAATCCTTCGTTTGTGCCCAGTCTCTCCTTCACCTTGTTTCTCTCCTCCTCGTTAATGCATCCTATTACTACTTTTCTGTTTTTTACTTTCCGAACCCTTTCCACCTTTACCCAACCATCTTTTGCATTTACCGTATTTCTAATTTTTTCCAAAAGTTCCTCGCCTGAATCTTGCTCGTCCCTAGAGGACACCATGACCGAGTGCATTGCCCTTGCTTCGGGACGTTTCTCTATGACACCTCTCGAAGCAACGCTTGCATAACTGGCCGGTTTGGCCTCAGTCATGTTGTTCTCTAGTAACGAGCTCAGTTTTACCATCTTTTCTCCGTTTTCCTTCATAAACTTCTTCATTTCCTCCATCCTTTCCATCATTTCTCTCATGTTATCATTTATTAATATTTCTTTTTCTTTCAGGTTACTCACCAGTGCGTCCGCTCCTGCGCCGGCTGACCGGGGAGGATGTATAGGGTCCTTCCCCGGCCTGCCATTGCTCCCGGCTCTAACACTGGTGAGTTCGTTTTCTAAGTCCCTAACTAATTCGAAGAGCCTCTCTATAGCGGCGAAGGCTCCTTCTTTAAGTTCCGTCTTAAAGTTTTTGGAACAATTTATATGCCTCTTCGCTCGCTCTAGACAGGCTCTTCCCTCTGATGTCTTGGGTTTGGTTGGTGGAACAGGGCTATAAACTTTTTCTACAATTACCGGTTTTTTACTCGTTTTTGTCCTTGGTGGAACCGGTTCCTGACTTGGCTTTTTCTGACTAGTTGTTGGTGTTTCATTAATTATAATCGTCTCAAAATTATCGATGCTCTTTCGCACGGCAGAGGGCTTTGTCGGCTGCGACTGGGCTCTGCCCTCGTCAGCCTCATTTCTCTTCGGAAAAGAAATAATAAAAGTGTCGCTAGCTCGCTGTTGCTGGGGGGTGCGTGGCATCATTTTGTTAGGGGGATTTAGTCAAAATAAATAAAATTAAATGTCAATTGTAAATAAAGTAAAAAGAAAATAAATTAAAATTTAAAATTAAAATTGAATTGAAATTAAAATTAAAATTGAATTATTAAAATAATTGTCAAATTAATAAAATGTCAAAATGTCAAAATTACTAACCTAACAGTTTCCCCAATAGGGGGTTAACTGACCTACTCTAGCTAGATAAGATATCGTGTTGTGTTATAATTAATTCCTAAACACTCTTTACAACAATACTTAATCTAACAACCGCCCAAAAATGGTGTGGTTGGTCCTTACACTCTAGACAGTAGCTCCAATAGGGGCTACTGGTCGTTAAAACTATAAATTTTCAACAAGTTTTCTTTCTTTTATATTATTACTGTTAATAAGTCTATTGCCCTATGAATTTAACGGCAAAACACTAAAAAGTCAAAACTTGTTGCTTTATAATTTTCACAGGGACTTCAATTTATTACACTAGCACTACTATATAACTCTAGAGCGAAAATGTTTCGCCTGTCGGTTTTTAAAAGCAACAGACAGAAGCGTGTTGCTATGGTCGACTATACAATTAAATTAATTTCCTATGGGAATTATGTCCATATGTTAGTGTCAATAGTAGTACTATTCAACTATATAACTAATTTGATTTATAACTAAAACCTTAACCTAACGAATGCACCAAAAATGATGCACTCGATTTATACCCTAATTATATCTATGAATTAAATAAACTCCTAACAGACGCCCCAATAGGGAAGCGAACTGGTCTTAATTTCCGACTTTCGCGGTTTGATGAAGGCTCTCGCCGGTCAATATAACAATATCCTATGTACTTAAATCAGCAATTCTAACAATATTGCTGTACCTGTAATTTTAAAATAGCAAAATCGTATGTTGTTTCTTATCAGCTTAGATCTTTATAGTTCAAGATCCAGTGGTATCTCAGGTTATTTATTTTACACTGCTGTCCTTTTTTAATGTTTTTATTTGTCAGTTAGTTTTATTTCTATATGTTTTAATTTAAATTTTTTATAATTTATCTAAGTTTATTATTATTAAAGTTATTTTGTATGTATTTTACTAGTTATACTATCCGTTTTATTTTACAGGATCTACCGAGCGACGGCTCTTGGACTACCAGACCACCCACAGCGCTTTGACTCCAAGTGGGCGTGTCAGGGCTGTCGCGCGCTAGAAAGTGTTTTTTACCTCGGCCAATGAGCGGGAGTAACCTGATGGGAATTTGAACTTTTAAGAACTTCCCGTTGTACTATAATTAAAATAATATTTGTATTAGTGTTTTATTTCTATATCTTTTAATATATTATTGTAATATATGAGTTTAATTATGTTTTCTGTGTTTTATGTTCAATTTATATTTAACTATTTTATGCTATAATTTAACTTTGATTTAATTAATGCTATTATTTAATCGAGTACCGCTTTAGCTAACCTACTGTTTTACCTATTTTTATAGTTTTAAATCGCGAAAAGTTTTATGTATTTTAATTATTGCTATATTGTTGTTATTTATTATTAATCTACTATTTTTAAATTGTTTAAATCCGATATTTTTATAGTTTTATGTATTTTATTAGTTGTTAAGATTTTAAATTATTCTATTTGTTTTATAGGGTTAGCACTAAGTTTTGATTCGCAGCCCTGGGCGCGTCGGTGGGCGGGGCAGTGAGCGAGACGGGTATCGCGCGCGTCAACCCTACTTATCTCGCTCACACTTATTGGCGTTATCTGTTATAATCTATGCAATGTAGTCCGGGTGTTAAATGTTTTAATTAAGTGTTATTTATTTGTTTTGATATAATTTTATAAGCCAATTTATATTGTGAAAAATGTATTAAAAGTATAATATAATTGTAATTTATGTTTTTTAATGATTTTAACTTTTTAGTTTTGACTTTTAGTAATAAACTGGGTGTTTTACTATTGAAAATTACTTTTATTTTATAATTATACTATTTTTTAGCTAGTTAATATTAATTCAATTTTAATTTTAAAATTTTTTAAGATGTTTTTAATGTTTAGTTAGTGTATTTAATCTATTCTCTTTTAATACTAAACAGAATTCGTTGTTACCCCCCGGACTATGCAACGGCGGCCATTACTTTATGGGCGGAGTCCCTTATCTGAACGCCGGTTGTTTGTATTATCGGTAGAATAGGGTTGTCGATTCTTGGGTTATGTAACAAATGAGCGGAAAACTAGCCTGATGGGAGTTTTAAGAAATTTATTATTTATTATATATTATTTATAGTGGTATAATTAACTATAGACTATATTTGTGCTATTTATTCTATTTATAAAGGTAGTTCTTATTTGGATAGTTGTTTTGTCGTTTTTTGATATTTATTTAACCGATTTTTAATGAATTGCTAATTATATCTAATTCAAGCTTATTTATAATTTATATGTTCTAGAAAATATTAAGTGCAAACGTGTATTAACCTGGATAAAAAGTGTTGTCACTGTTAAGAAACAAAACGCATATAAAATTCCTGACCGGCGAGAAACTTCGTCATGCGCAGCCCTGAAATCTATAAACTAATTGCTAAATGTGACGTCACGAAAAACTTACGTAGAATTGTAATTGCTGCTAAACTATCGAACAAATTTAGGTGAAATTTTACAGTTATATTATGTGCTGTTCAATCTATATTTTATCAATTTTGTACTTAAATACGTTTAGTGTCAGGGCTGCGATAAGCAAAATTCCAAAGTTGGGGGCGTGGCACGGCCTCCGTATTTTTTCTATATGGAATTCCGCTGTTCCTTAAATACTAAATAAAACTTAAAATACTAACTTAAATTTAATGGGGCTTTCTTAGTTTTAAAATATGCAGAATTATCTAAGTTTACTTTAAATCTAGGCTTTCTAGCCCTGTCAGAAGTCAATTAAAATTAAATGTTAAAAATAGTGTCCTTTTCACTTGCTAAAATGGGTAGAACTGCCACTTAACTTGGGTCCTGAAGTCGCTGACTGCCGGTGGGGGTGCCCGAGGTCGGTCCGCTGGTCTCCTGCGAGTCTAGACCGCCTAGGCCACGGTCCAGACTTTTTAGTATTTTCGGTTTTCCGGGCAAACCAAACGCCGGATCACCACGAAACTTCACACACGGTAGCGTCTTACAGTGTTCCACAGCACAAAATTATAAAAGACCTAGGTCCTCGCTCAAATTTGCGAGATCTAGGTGTCCTAATTTTTCCCACTTTTTGCGAGTCGTTTTTCTCCGGAACTATAAGTCCGATTTCAATTCGGAAAACGGCTCCCTGTAGCCCCTGTTGTTCCGCTTCGAGTTGTGTATGTCACCTTCCTCCCCCGCGCTTCCCCGCGCGCGCGCCTCCGTATCCTCTCCTGGTTTTTGGGCTGCTGCTCCTCAACCAACTGCCAGAAAAATCCTGTTCTTTGGGAGAAGCAGCTCGGGGATCTTGCACGTCGTCTGGGGTAAGAAAACGCGGGGGTCTCTGCGACAAATCGCGCGCCGCACGCGTCCGAAGTTCGGAAGTTGCCGAAAAAACGGGTTTTTCCGACTTTTCTCCGGAAGTATCAGTCCGATTGCAACGCGGTTTTCACAACACCACAGCACTCAATTTTCCGCGTCGAATGACGTATCGGACAACTTTGTAGCACAATTTGGACCGGAAAAAATATTTTAAAAAATTTTAAAAATATTTAGCGCGTATTTACACGTCTTGCTCGGGCCACGGTCGGAGCGGAACTGGTTAGGTTAGGTTAGGTTAGGTTAGGTTAGGTTAGGTTAGGTTGGGGGCGATGCCGGTCCGTCCACGTTCGTGTCCCTGGGCACCCCCCCCGTACCATCGCGAGCTTTTTCGCGGTGACACGGGAGGGGTGGCTGAACGCCGGCATCGTGTGTGTGTGTGAGTAAATGCGTGAGTGTTTGTGTGACGGATGGACCCGTGGGGTCCCTAATCCCCGGTTTGTGGTGCCCGGCCTTGGGATGCATGGCGAGCAGGTGGTCTACGTCACAAGGGCACTAGGGCAGAATCTCCCTTCAAAGATCAATCATGGAGAAACGTAGATTGAAAAATATTCCCCGGGTGGGTTCTGGTGATCCGGTGGACGCCAGAGAATCCCACACCCTCTCAAATGAGGGGGTCTGTCGGACGTATACGGGGCCGGCACAAGATACGTTGAGGGTGGAGGAGGCCGCGGTGGAGGCGGCGAAGGAAGGAGAGGGCGCGACGACGCGCGAAGCTCCGAAGCCGGCGCACCTAACCGCGCCGGCGGCGGACGCAATCACGGACGAGGACGTAGACTTCTCCGTCTCCCAGCCTGACGGCGTGGAGCGGTTGAAGAGACTCATGCAGAGGAAGAAGGAGCGGGGCTGCCCGATCCGGGACTTACCCGACTTGCCGCCCGTGTTGCGGACTCGGGATGTTCGTGGGGTGCGGCCTCGCAATCCCATCATTGAGAGCTACGAGGCGGAGTTTGCACAGTACAGACCGTCGTGGAGTAAGAGAGCACCTGAGGAGGATGCTGATACTGGACGAGACAGTGAGGACTGGCCCGAGGACTCCGACGACAATGTCTCCGGCATGTCGATGGATTCTGAGGGCTTGCCCACAACAACACCGGATAGGACCCGCCTGAAAAGGCGAAACCTGGACGAAGACGTGGAGCCGCCAATCAGTAAAGGGGCGGTGCCCAAACCGAAAAGGGGACGAGGCCGGCCGCCAACGACTGGTCAGTACGTTGGCTACGCCAAGGCGCAGGCCGAGCATAACCGGCTGAAGGAGGAGGCCCTCAGGCTTGATGCCGAGGAGGAGGTTGCCGAGTCGGCGCGGAGGACTAGGACGTTGTGGAAAGCCACTAGTTCCGCCCTCGCCGCGCTTCCCACCTCATCTCTTGCACGAGAAGAGGCTTTGGAGAGGACGGGCGCTGATTTGGCGAAAACCGTGGAGCAGGCGTTGGACACCATTGAGATGGTCGGCAAGAAATCCGCCAATCTGAAGGGAACATTCCAAAAGTACCTGAAGGAGTCGGTGTCGACCATCTCAAAGGCTGTCGACGAGTTGAGGAGGCGTTCCTCTTCAGAGGAGATTCAAAGACTCGAGGCCCAGAACGCGCGTCTCGAAAGGCAAATGGCGGAGCTACGCCAGGAGCTGGACGAGATGCGCAAACAGGCCTCGAAGTCTACCGGAGATGACGTGCAGAAGCTGTTGGCCGAAGTGTCCCGTGCGAACGCAGAGACCTTCGGCAACATGCTCAACGCCAGGCTCGCCGGTCTGGAGGACCGACTCCTACCGGAGCCGAGGCGGAGGCCGCCGCTTGCGTCGGACGGGAATGATATCCCTCCCGTTCCCGCAAGCGTTGATGTGCCTATGGACGATGATGCGCCGGGACCCCCTCTGCCTAAGGCGAAAGGGAAACCGGCCAAGGCGAAGACGACCAAGCTGCCTGGCGCTGCAGTTGCCCCGCAAGAGGCTCCTGCTACGTCGGCGGCGTCAGGGGGCAAGAAAGCCCGGAAAAAGAAGAAGCGGCCATCAATGGCCGCTCAAGAGGCGGCGCAGGGGGGGCAGAACACCAGCTCCCCCAGTACTGAGGCCCCACGGACCACTGTAGGCCCTGAGGCCAGGAAGAAGAAGGGAGCGGCTACACCATCTACAGCCGCTCCGAAGAAGAAGAGAAAGCCGAAGCTCCGCGTCCCCGCCAGTGCGGCTGTCGCTCTCACTATCGAGAAGACGGCCGAGCAGGCGGGTTTGACGTACGCCAAGGCGATAGAGTTGGCCAAGCGGACGGTGAGCATTGCGGAATTGGACATTTCGCAGGTGAGCTTCCGCAGCGCCCGTACTGGAGGGTGTCTCCTGACCATCAAAGGTCAGGATGCCGGGAAGAGGGCGGACGCCTTTGCCGCGAGGCTTAGAAGCGCTCTGCCACAAGAAGTGAAGATCGGGAGGCCGTCTACTTGCGCGGAGTTGCGCGTCGCCGGCCTCGACGTCTCTGTAACGACCGCCGAAGTCCTGGAAGCGGTCGTACTGGATGGAGAGTGCTTGGCCGGTGATGTCCGGGTCGGGCAAATAAGAGAGGGGCCACGGGGGGACGGATCGTGTTGGGTCCGCCTCCCAGTCGCGGCCGCCAAGAAGCTCTTGAGCTCTGGGCGGCTGCGAGTTGGTTGGGTGCTGGCGCGGGTGACGCTGTTGGCCGCGAGGCCGACACGCTGTTTCCGTTGCCAAGACACCGGCCACGTGGCTGCCAAGTGCCAGTGCCCGGTGGACCGCAGCGGGACTTGCTTCCGTTGTGGGAAATCGGGGCACAAGGCGGCGGAGTGCGGGGCTGCGGAGCCTAACTGCGTCCTGTGCGAAGCCGCCGGCAGGTCGGAAAGGGGGCACGTGCTGGGCAGATGTCCGTCTGCCAAAAAGCCGGCCCCCCGAGACGAGAAGGCCCCGACCAAGAAGGCTCGGCAGAAGCCGAAGTCGAAGGCCGCGCGAGCCTAGACCCGCGGGCGGTGATCGGGGGATCGCCGTCTTGCATTAAAGGGTCCCGAGATGGAAGCCCCCATTTGGCCCGGGGGCTCTCGGTGAAGTCAGCGGACTAAACCGCTGTGAGAAGAGGCCGGTTGCGGTCGCGCTCGGGAACGGGGCGGAGATGAAATCGCTCCGCGGTACCCGCCCCTCCCGAAATAGGCGCATGTTGAAGGGCTGGGGGGGTTTTAGTGGGTAAACCTCGTGTAGGGAGTCCCACATACCCCCGCCTCCTTCCCCCGAGGGGGCGGGGGATGCGTAACGCATTTCCCCTCCTTAAAAAAAAAAAAAAAAAAAAAAAAAAAAAAAAAAAAAAAAAAAAAAAAAAAAAGGTTAGGTTAGGTTGGGGGCGATGCCGGTCCGTCCACGTTCGTGTCCCTGGGCACCCCCCCCGTACCATCGCGAGCTTTTTCGCGGTGACACGGGAGGGGTGGCTGAACGCCGGCATCGTGTGTGTGTGTGAGTAAATGCGTGAGTGTTTGTGTGACGGATGGACCCGTGGGGTCCCTAATCCCCGGTTTGTGGTGCCCGGCCTTGGGATGCATGGCGAGCAGGAGGTCTACGTCACAAGGGCACTAGGGAAGAATCTCCCTTCAAAGATCAACCATGGAGAAACGTATATTGAAAAATATTCCCCGGGTGGGTTCTGGTGATCCGGTGGACGCCAGAGAATCCCACACCCTCTCAAATGAGGGGGTCTGTCGGACGTATACGGGGCCGGCACAAGATACGTTGAGGGTGGAGGAGGCCGCGGTGAAGGCGGCGAAGGAAGGAGAGGGCGCGACGACGCGCAAAGCTCCGAAGCCGGCGCACCTAACCGCGCCGGCGGCGGACGCAATCACGGACGAGGACACAGACTTCTCCGTCTCCCAGCCTGACGGCGTGGAGCGGTTGAAGAGACTCATGCAGAGGAAGAAGGAGCGGGGCTGCCCGATTCGGGACTTACCTGATTTGCCGCCCGTTTTGCGGACTCGGGATGTTCGTGGAGTGCGGCCTCGCAATCCCATCATTGAGAGCTACGAGGCGGAGTTTGCACAGTACAGACCGTCGTGGAGCAAGAGAGCACCTGAAGAGGATGCTGATACTGGACGTGACAGTGAGGACTGGCCCGAGGACTCCGACGACAATGCCTCCGGCATGTCGTTGGACTCTGAGGGCTTGCCCACAACCCCGGATAGGACTCGCCTGAAAAGGCGCAACCTGGACGAAGACGTGGAGCCGCCCATCAGTAAAGGGGCGGTGCCCAAACCAAAAAGGGGACGAGGCCGGCCGCCAACGACTGGCCAGTACGTTGGCTACGCCAAGGCGCAGGCCGAGCATAACCGGCTGAAGGAGGAGGCCCTCAGGCTTGATGCCGAGGAAGAGGTTGCCGAATCAGCGCGGAGGACTAGGACGTTGTGGAAAGCCACTAGTTCCGCCCTCGCCGCGCTTCCCACCTCATCTCTTGCACGAGAAGAGGCTTTGGAGAGGACGGGCGCTGATTTGGCAAAAACCGTGGAGCAGGCTTTGGACACCATTGAGATGGTCGGCAAGAAATCCGCCAACCTGAAGGGAACATTCCAAAAGTACCTGAAGGAGTCGGTGTCGACCATCTCAAAGGCTGTCGACGAGTTGAGGAGGCGTTCCTCTTCAGAGGAGATACAAAGACTCGAGGCCCAGAACGCGCGTCTCGAAAGGCAAATGGCGGAGCTACGCCAGGAGCTGGACGAGATGCGCAAACAGGCCTCGAAGTCTACCGGAGATGACGTGCAGAAGCTGTTGGCCGAAGTGTCCCGTGCGAACGCAGAGACCTTCGGCAGCATGCTTAACGCCAGGCTCGCCGGTTTGGAGGACCGACTCCTGCCGGAGCCGAGGCGGAGGCCGCCGCTTGCGTCGGACGGGAATGATATCCCTCCCGTTCCCGCAAGCGTTGATGTGCCCATGGACGAAGATGCGCCGGGACCCCCTCTGCCTAAGGCGAAAGGGAAACCGGCCAAGGCGAAGACGACCAAGCTGCCTGGCGCTGCAGCTGCCCCGCAAGAGGCTCCTGCTACGTCGGCGGCGTCAGGGGGCAAGAAAGCCCGGAAAAAGAAGAAGCGGCCATCAATGGCCGCTCAAGAGGCGGCGCAGGGGGGGCAGAACACCAGCTCCCCCAGTACGGAGGCCCCACGGATCACTGTAGGCCCTGAGGCCAGGAAGAAGAAGGGAGCGGCTACACCATCTACAGCCGCTCCGAAGAAGAAGAGAAAGCCGAAGCTCCGCGTCCCCGCCAGTGCGGCTGTCGCTCTCACTATCGAGAAGACGGCCGAGCAGGCGGGTTTGACGTACGCCAAGGCGATAGAGTTGGCCAAGCGGACGGTGAGCATTGCGGAATTGGACATTTCGCAGGTGAGCTTCCGCAGTGCCCGTACTGGAGGGTGTCTCCTGACCATCAAAGGTCAGGATGCC